>LR999958.1:89914313-92314313 GCA_905220385.1 Xylota sylvarum
GCGAATTTTATCAAAAATTTGATCGATGCCGGCATCGCGCGAATTTAATTTTTTGATGACTTTTTATCCAAATGCATGAAAAATTCGCGAATTTTATCAAAAATTTGATCGATGCCGGCATCGCGCGAATTTAATTTTTTGATGACTTTTCATCCAAATGCATGAAAAATTTGCGAATTTTATCAAAAATTTGATCGATGCCGGCATCGCGCGAATTTAATTTTTTGATGACTTTTCATCCAAATGCATGAAAAATTTGCGAATTTTATCAAAAATTTGATCGATGCCGGCATCTCGCGAATTTAATTTTTCTGATGATTTTTCATCCAAATGCATGAAAAATTTGGGAATTTTATTAAGCGCAAATTTAATTTTTTGATGATTTTTTATCACGATTTTAAAAATCGTCAAAAAAATTATATTGGCGCGATGCCGGCATCGATCTAATTTTTGATAAAATTCGCAAATTTTTCAAGCATTTGGATGAAAAATCATCAAAAAATTAAGTTCGCGCGATGCCGGCATCGATCAAATTTTTGATAAAATTCGCAAATTTTTCATGCATTTGGATGAAAAATCATCAAAAAATTAAGTTCGCGCGATGCCGGCATCGATCAAATTTTTGATAAAATTCGCGAATTTTTCATGCATTTGGATGAAAAATCATCAAAAAATTAAATTCTCCCGATGCCGGCATCGATCAAATTTTTGATAAAATTCGCAAATTTTTCATGCATTTGGATGAAAAATCATCAAAAAATTAAGTTCGCGCGATGCCGGCATCGATCAAATTTTTGATAAAATTCGCGAATTTTTCATGCATTTGGATGAAAAAATCATCAAAAAATTAAATTTGCGCGATGCCGGCATCGATCAAATTTTTGATAAAATTCGAAAATTTTTCATGCATTTGGATGAAAAATCATCAAAAAATTAAATTCGCGCGATGCCGGCATCGATCAAATTTTTGATAAAATTCGCAAATTTTTCATACATTTGGATGAAAAATCATCAAAAAATTAAGTTCGCGCGATGCCGGCATCGATCAAATTTTTGATAAAATTCGCAAATTTTTCATGCATTTGGATGAAAAATCATCAAAAAATTAAATTTGCGCGATGCCGGCATCGATCAAATTTTTGATAAAATTCGCAAATTTTTCATGCATTTGGATGAAAAATCATCAAAAAATTAAATTTGCGCGATGCCGGCATCGATCAAATTTTTGATAAAATTCGCAAATTTTTCATGCATTTGGATGAAAAATCATCAAAAAATTAAATGCGCGCTATGCCGGCATCGATCAAATTTTTGATAAAATTCGCAAATTTTTCATGCTTTTTTATGAAAAATCGTCAAAAAAATTAAATTCGCGCGATGCCGACATCGATCTAATTTTTGATAAAATTCGCGAATTTTCATGCATTTGGATTAAATTCGCGCGATTACGACATCGATCAAAAAAATTAAATTCGCGCGATGCTGGCATCGATCAAATTTTTGATAAAATTCGCAAATTTTTCATGCATTTGGATGAAAAATCATCAAAAAATTACGTTCGCGCGATGCCGGCATCGATCAAATTTTTGATAAAATTCGCGAATTTTTCATGCATTTGGATGAAAAATCATCAAAAAATTAAATTCTCGCGATGCCGGCATCGATCAAATTTTTGATAAAATTCGCAAATTTTTCATGCATTTGGATTAAATTCGCGTGATGCCGACATCGATCAAATTTTTGATAAAATTCGCAAATTTTTCATGCTTTTTTATGAAAAATCGTCAAAAACATTATATTGGCGCGATGCCGGCATCGATCAAATTTGTGATAAAATTCGCAAATTTTTCATGCATTTGGATGAAAAATCATCAAAAAATTAAGTTCGCGCGATGCCGGCATCGATCAAATTTTTGATAAAATTCGCAAATTTTTCATGCATTTGGATGAAAAATCATCAAAAAATTAAGTTCGCGCGATGCAGGCATCGATCAAATTTTTGATAAAATTCGTAAATTTTTCATGCATTTGGATGAAAAATCATCAAAAAATTAAGTTCGCGCGATGCCGGCATCGATCAAATTTTTGATAAAATTCGCGAATTTTTCATGCATTTGGATGAAAAATCATCAAAAAATTAAATTTGCGCGATGCCGGCATCGATCAAATTTTTGATAAAATTCGCGAATTTTTCATGCATTTGGATGAAAAATCATCAAAAAATTAAATTTTTTATGAAAAATCGTCAAAAAAATTAAATTCGCGCGATGCCGACATCGATCTAATTTTTGATAAAATTCGCGAATTTTCATGCATTTGGATGAAAAATCATCAAAAAATTAAATTCGCGCGATGCCTACATCGATCAAATTTGTGATAAAATTTGCAAATTTTTCATGCATTTGGATGAAAAATCATCAAAAAATTAAGTTCGCGCGATGCCGGCATCGATCAAATTTTTTATCAAATTAGCGAATTTTTCATGCATTTGGATGAAAAATCATCAAAAAATTAAATTTGCGCGATGCCGGCATCGATCAAATTTTTGATAAAATTCGCAAATTTTTCATGCTTTTTTATGAAAAATCGTCAAAAAAATTAAATTCGCGCGATGCCGACATCGATCTAATTTTTGATAAAATTCGCGAATTTTTCATGCATTTGGATGAAAAATCATCAAAAAATTAAATTCGCGCGATGCCGACATCGATCTAATTTTTGATAAAATTCGCAAATTTTTCATGCATTTGGATGAAAAACCATCAGAAAAATTAAATTCGCGCGATGCTAGCATTGATCAAATTTTTGATAAAATTCGCAAATTTTTCATGCATTTGGTTGAAAAATTGTCAAAAAAATTAAATTCGCGCGATGCTGGCATTGATCAAATTTTTGATAAAATTCGCAAATTTTTCATGCATTTGGATGAAAAATCATCAAAAAAATTAAATTCTCGCGATGCTGGCATTGATCAAATTTTTGATAAAATTAGCAAATTTTTCATGCTTTTTTATGAAAAATCGTCAAAAAAATTCAATTCGCGCGATGCCGACATCGATCTAATTTTTGATAAAATTCGCGAATTTTTCATGCATTTGGATGAAAAATCATCAAAAAATTAAATTCAGCGATGCCGGCATCGATCAAATTTTTGATAAAATTCGCAAATTTTTCATGCATTTGGATGAAAAATCATCAAAAAAATTAAATTCGCGCGATGCTAGCATTGATCAAATTTTTGATAAAATGCGCAAATTTTTCATGCATTTGGTTGAAAAATTGTCAAAAAAATTAAATTCGCGCGATGCTGGCATTGATCAAATTTTTGATAAAATTCGCAAATTTTTCATGCATTTGGATAAAAAATCATCAAAAAAATTAAATTCGCGCGATGCTGGCATTGATCAAATTTTTGATAAAATTCGCAAATTTTTCATGCATTTGGATGAAAAATCATCAAAAAAATTAAATTCTCGCGATGCTGGCATTGATCAAATTTTTGATAAAATTCGCAAATTTTTCATGCATTTGGATGAAAAATCATCAAAAAAATTAAATTCGCGCGATGCTGGCATTGATCAAATTTTTGATAAAATTCGCAAATTTTTCATGCATTTGGATGAAAAATCATCAAAAAAATTAAATTCTCGCGATGCTGGCATTGATCAAATTTTTGATAAAATTCGCAAATTTTTCATGCATTTGGTTGAAAAATTGTCAAAAAAATTAAATTCGCGCGATGCTGACATTGATCAAATTTTTGATAAAATTCGCAAATTTTTCATGCATTTGGATAAAAAATCATCAAAAAAATTAAATTCGCGCGATGCTGGCATTGATCAAATTTTTGATAAAATTCGCAAATTTTTCATGCATTTGGATGAAAAATCATCAAAAAAATTAAATTCTCGCGATGCTGGCATTGATCAAATTTTTGATAAAATTCGCAAATTTTTCATGCATTTGGATTAAATTCGCGCGATGCCGACATCGATCAAATTTTTGATAAAATTCGCAAATTTTTCATGCATTTGGATAAAAAATCATCAAAAAAATTAAATTCGCGCGATGCTGGCATTGATCAAATTTTTGATAAAATTCGCAAATTTTTCATGCATTTGGATTAAATTCGCGCGATGCCGACATCGATCAAATTTTTGATAAAATTCGCAAATTTTTCATGCATTTGGATAAAAAATCATCAAAAAAATTAAATTCGCGCGATGCTGGCATTGATCAAATTTTTGATAAAATTCGCAAGTTTTTCATGCATTTGGATGAAAAATCATCAAAAAAATTAAATTCTCGCGATGCTGTCATTGATCAAATTTTTGATAAAATTCGCAAATTTTTCATGCATTTGGTTGAAAAATTGTCAAAAAAATTAAATTCGCGCGATGCTGACATTGATCAAATTTTTGATAAAATTCGCAAATTTTTCATGCATTTGGTTGAAAAATCGTCAAAAAAATTAAATTCGCGCGATGCCGACATCGATCACATTTTTGATAAAATTCGCGAATTTTTCATGCATTTGGATAAAAAATAATCATCAAAAAATTAAATTCGCGCGATGCCGGCATCGACCAACTTTTTGATAAAATTCGCGAATTTTTCATGCATTTGGATAAAAAATAATCATCAAAAAATTAAATTCGCGCGATAGCGGCATCGATCAAATTTTTGATAAAATTCGCTAATTTTTCATGCTTTTTTATGAAAAATCGTCAAAAAAATTAAATTCGCGCGATGCCGACATCGATCAAATTTTTGATAAAATTCGCGAATTTTTCATGCATTTGGATGAAAAATCATCAAAAAATTAAATTCGCGCGATGCCGGCATCGATCAAATTTTTGATAAAATTCGCAAATTTTTCATGCTTTTTTATGAAAAATCGTCAAAAAAATTAAATTCGCGCGATGCCTACATCGATCAAATTTTTGATAAAATTCGCAAATTTTTCATGCATTTGGATGAAAAATCATCAAAAAAAATTAAATTCTCGCGATGCTGGCATTGATCAAATTTTCGATAAAATTCGCAAATTTTTCATGCATTTGGTTGAAAAATCGTCAAAAAAATTAAATTCGCGCGATGCCGACATCGATCAAAGTTTTGATAAAATTCGCAAATTTTTCATGCATTTGGATGAAAAATCATCAAAAAAAATTAAATTCTCGCGATGCTGGCATTGATCAAATTTTTGATAAAATTCGCAAATTTTTCATGCATTTGGTTGAAAAATTGTCAAAAAAATTAAATTCGCGCGATGCTGGCATTGATCAAATTTTTGATAAAATTCGCAAATTTTTCATGCATTTGGTTGAAAAATCGTCAAAAAAATTAAATTCGCGCGATGCCGACATCGATCACATTTTTGATAAAATTCGCGAATTTTTCATGCATTTGGATAAAAAATAATCATCAAAAAATTAAATTCGCGCGATGCCGGCATCGATCAAATTTTTGATAAAATTCGCAAATTTTTCATGCATTTGGATGAAAAATCATCAAAAAATTAAATTCGCGCTATGCCGGCATCGATCAAATTTTTGATAAAATTCGCAAATTTTTCATGCATTTGGATTAAATTCGCGCGATGCTGACATCGATCAAATTTTTGATAAAATTCGCAAATTTTTCATGCATTTGGATGAAAAATTGTCAAAAAAATTAAATTCGCGAGATGCCGGCATCGATCAAATTTTTGATAAAATTCGCAAATTTTTCATGCATTTGGATTAAATTCGCGCGATGCTGACATCGATCAAATTTTTGATAAAATTCGCAAATTTTTCATGCATTTGGATGAAAAATTGTCAAAAAAATTAAATTCGCGAGATGCCGACATCGATCAAAGTTTTGATAAAATTCGCAAATTTTTCATGCATTTGGATGAAAAATCATCAAAAAAAATTAAATTCTCGCGATGCTGGCATTGATCAAATTTTTGATAAAATTCGCAAATTTTTCATGCATTTGGTTGAAAAATTGTCAAAAAAATTAAATTCGCGCGATGCTGGCATTGATCAAATTTTTGATAAAATTCGCAAATTTTTCATGCATTTGGTTGAAAAATCGTCAAAAAAATTAAATTCGCGCGATGCCGACATCGATCACATTTTTGATAAAATTCGCGAATTTTTCATGCATTTGGATAAAAAAAAATCATCAAAAAATTAAATTCGCGCGATGCCGGCATCGATCAAATTTTTGATAAAATTCGCAAATTTTTCATGCATTTGGATGAAAAATCATCAAAAAATTAAATTCGCGCTATGCCGGCATCGATCAAATTTTTGATAAAATTCGCAAATTTTTCATGCATTTGGATGAAAAATCGTCAAAAAAATTAAATTCGCGCGATGCCGACATCGATCAAATTTTTGATAAAATTCGCGAATTTTCATACATTTGGATGAAAAATCATCAAAAAATTAAATTCGCGCGATGCCGGCATCGATCAAATTTTTGATAAAATTCGCAAAATTTTTCATGCTTTTTTATGAAAAATCGTCAAAAAAAATTAAATTCGCGCGATGCCGACATCGATCAAATTTTTGACGAATATTCGCGAATTTTTCATACATTTAAATGAAAAATCATCAAAAAATTAAATTCGCGCGATGGCGACATCGATCAAATTTTTGATAAAATTCGCAAATTTTTCATGCATTTGGATTAAATTCGCGCGATGCTGACATCGATCAAATTTTTGATAAAATTCGCAAATTTTTCATGCATTTGGATGAAAAATTGTCAAAAAAATTAAATTCGCGAGATGCCGGCATCGATCAAATTTTTGATAAAATTCGCAAATTTTTCATGCATTTGGATTAAATTCGCGCGATGCCGAAATCGATCAAATTTTTGATAAAATTCGCAAATTTTTCATGCATTTGGATGAAAAATCATCAAAAAATTAAATTCGCGCGATGCCGACATCGATCAAATTTTTGATAAAATTCGTAAATTTTTCATGCATTTGGATGAAAAATCATCAAAAAATTAAATTCGCGCGATGCCGACATCGATCAAATTTGTGATAAAATTCACAAATTTTTCATGCATTTGGATGAAAAATCATCAAAAAATTAAATTCGCGCGATGCCGGCATCGATCAAATTTTTGATAGAATTCGCGAATTTTTCATGCATTTGGATGAAAAATCATCAAAAAATTAAATTCGCGCGATGTCGGCATCGATCAAATTTTTGATAAAATTCGCGAATTTTTCATGCATTTGGATGAAAAGTCATCAAAAAATTAAATTCTCTAGATGCCGCGCGACCACCATCTTTAGCTTTGACGCTGCTCATCAGACCTTGCACATTTTCTTCTGAAAACGACTTGCTTCCATGTTCTTCCAAATTTTTTTTCGGTTTCACAATTTCCGCTTTTTTTCTTTAAAGTGGCTTTTATTATAACCCAAAATCTCCGTATCGGACGCAGTTCCGTACAATTGGGAGGGTTTACATCTTTTGGCACAACATTGATATTATTTTGCTCGAAAAATTCCGAGTTCTAAATTAAATCCATAACGCAGCAATCAAATTTGTTGAAAAACTGTTTATAAAGACCCTTGGCTTGCTTCCTCGCGAGTTCTTGTGTCGCGTCATACCTATCTGGAACTTTTTTTTACTTTATAGTAAGACAGGCTGGCTCGAGCTTTAGCTCTCTATATTGTAGCTGTGCTTGTAGACAATTTTTTTGCTGCAGCTCGGACGGCAATATTGGGACTGCGCTTAAAGGTCCTTTCGATGTCCTTCTGAAGGGTGATGTCCAAAGGTCCAAAGGCTTCCGACCCGAACCTTTCTTTCTCTTAACTGTGAGAGTACACTTATACCGTTTTATAATCGCCTATCCAGTTGAACCTGCGATTATTATTTTTGTTGCTATTTTATATGGTGGAACTTCCGGGTTTTTCAAGTATTCATGCAAAATTGCAATTCGTTGCTTTTCTTCTTCACTCCGCATGTTTATAACCGCACTACTTACACAAAACTTATATTCCACACAGTAATATATGCAGAGTGAAGTGTGCAAACACAGTTAGTTTTTAACCACATACATTAGCTCACATTATTTGATCGAATGTGAACTACTTTTCTAGAAAACATTCCACAAAACGTTACTGTAAAGCATTACAGAAATTTTGTATACATGATTTGCTCTGACTATTCAATTCAACTTAACCGAAATACCGTTACAAGGAATTATTTTAGTGAGGTGTGAGTGCATTCGATCAGTTTTGTGAGTTCTTTGTTCCAGTGAAGTAGCACTGTGTAAACTTATAATTTATAATTTTTTTGTAAAAGAGATAACAAAAACATACAGAGAAGCTACAATCCATCTGGAACGGATCGTATGATACCCTATCCTCTTCTCTATAAAGTGGGCGTGGCCAAATTGCATTTTGTACTCAAATATAGCTATAATGTCGAACGTTTGAGGATGTTACATGTAAAATTTCATGAAAATCGGTTTTTTGATGAAAACGCCCCCAAAAAGTGGGCGTGACCAAAACTGATCTATGGGTGAATTGTAGGGAATCTGTATACCTAAATATTTGGACTTAACAAAATTTTTCGGTTTCATATAATTTAGTGAAGTTATAAAAAAGTAGGCGTGGCAGTGGGCGGATGTAAAAAAAATTTACACTTCTACTGTATCTTTTCGTCATAAGCCCAGATATGAAATTTCAGCGTCCTAGTTAATAATTTAAGGCCCAAAACTCGGTTTTGTGATGAAAACGCCCCCAAAAAGTGGGCGTGGCCAAAACTTTTGTATGGGTGGATTGTAGAGAATCTGAATGCCTAAATATTTGGTCTTAACAAAATTTTTCGGTTTCATATAATTTAGTGAAGTTATGAAAAAGTGGGCGTGGCAGTGGGCGGATTTAAAAAATTTTTACACTTGTACTGTATCTTTTTCTCAGAAGCCCAGATATGAAATTTCATCGTCCTAGCTCAAAATTTAAGGCCCAAAAAGCGGTGACATACGGACGGACGGACGGACGGACGGTCATCGCTCAATCGATTTCGCTATTGATGCTGATCACGAATATATATACTTTATAGGGTCTATCTCGATTATTTCTCTATGTTACAAACTATGTGTCAAACTTAATATACCCTTAGGATAGGGTATAAACAGTAAATGTACATAAGTAAATTAAGTATGATATTGCCGTTCTGCGACTCATGATATTTCGACTTTTTCTGTTCTTTATACCCTATCCTAAGGGTATATTAAGTTTGACACATAGTTTGTAACATAGAGAAATAATCGGGATAGACCCTATAAAGTATATATATTCGTGATCAGCATCAATAGCGAAATCGATTGAGCGATGACCGTCCGTCCGTCCGTCCGTCCGTCGGTATGTCACCGCTTTTTGGGCCTTAAATTTTGAGCTAGGACGATGAAATTTCATATCTGGGCTTCTGAGAAAAAGATACAGTACAAGTGTAAAAATTTTTGAAATCCGCCCACTGCCACGCCCACTTTTTCATAACTTCACTAAATTATATGAAACCGAGAAATTTTGTTAAGACCAAATATTTAGGCATTCAGATTCCCTACAATCCACCCATACAAAATTTTTGGCCACGCCCACTTTTTGGGGGCGTTTTCATCATAAAACCGATTTTTGAGCCTAAAATGTTTAACTAGGACGCTGAAATTTCATATCTGGGCTTCTGACGAAAAGATACAGTAGAAGTGTACATTTTTTTTAAATCCGCCCACTGCCACGCCTACTTTTTTATAACTTCACTAAATTATATGAAACCGAAAAATTTTGTTAAGTCCAAATATTTAGGTATTCAGATTCCCTACAATTCACCCGTAGAAGACTTTTGGCCACGCCCACTTTTTGGGGGCGTTTTCATCAAAAAACCGATTTTGATAAAATTTTACATGTAACATCCTCAAACATTCGAGGTTATAGCCATATTTGAGTACAAAATGCAATTTGGCCACGCCCACTTTATAGAGAGGAGGATAGGGTATCAGACGATCCGTTCCAGACGGATTGTAGCTTTTCTGTATGTTCATTTATCATTTTAGTGCTAATTAGAAAAACAAAGTTTTTTGAACAAATTTAATTTTTAAGCAAATCATGAACAAGAATACTAGCTTTCTGAGTTTTTATGCCATCAATTTTAAAAATTCGCAACATGAAAACATTTTAAATTATTAAGACCGATTTTCCAACAACCTAGTAGTCACCAGATTACGGGCCCCTTAATTTAGGCTAGAAGAATGCAATTTCAAACGTATACAAACTTTTTAGGCACTGAACCATAAGTATCCATATGAAAAGAGATTCGCTCAATTGCGCCAATTACAGAGGCATTGGTCTCCTCAACATCGTGTACAAGATCTTATCTGCCATATTATGTCATTGTCAGAAACCTTTCATTAACAATCTGATTACCCCTATCAGTGTGGTTTCAGGCCAGCAAAGTTCACAATCAAATTTTCACACTTTGAAAAATCCTTGAATCAACAGAATTCCGCCTTCTCGCAAAGTGAATTTGTGAATTTAATCGATAAATTTGAACGTCTCGGACAGGTTTTCCAACTCCAGATTTTCCAGGACTCACAACTCGTGTTCGTTTAGTAAAGTCAGCTGAAAATATAATCCGCCGTAGCTGAGAATGTGACTGAAAAACTCAGGTGTGTCAATTTCGAGACGATTACCTACATGCTTATAAGGTAGTAGACCCCGCGTAGGGTACTGGAAATGAATAAAGATTATGATTTTTTTTACACAAAATTAGTGTTGAGGCTCATTTCCATTTGCCTGAGTACGTAAACAAACAAAACTGTCACATCTGGAGCTCCGAACCCAAGGGAAATAGTGGAACAACATCTCCATTCACAACAAGTGGTAGTTTGGTGTGGTTTTTGGGCTGGCAGTGTCATTGGGCTATATTTTTACGAAAATGATGCTGCTGCGACCGTTTCAATAAATCGATTGCGTTATCGAACGATGTTGACTCACTTTTTTATACCCTATCCTAAGGGTATATTAAGTTTGACACATAGTTTGTAACATAGAGAAATAATCGAGATAGACCCTATAAAGTATATATATTCGTGATCAGCATCAATAGCGAAATCGATTGAGCGATGACCGTCCGTCCGCCCGTCCGTCCGTCCGTCCATCCGTCCGTATGTCACCGCTTTTTGGGCCTTAAATTTTGAGCTAGGACGATGAAATTTCATATCTGGGCTTCTGAGGAAAAGATACAGTACAAGTGTAAAAATTTTTCAAATCCGCCCACTGCCACGCCCACTTTTTCATAACTTCACTAAATTATATGAAACCGAAAAATTTTGTTAAGACCAAATATTTAGGTATTCAGATTCCCTACAATCCACCCATACAAAATTTTTGGCCACGCCCACTTTTTGGGGGCGTTTTCATCATAAAACCGATTTTTGAGCCTAAAATGTTTAACTAGGACGCTGAAATTTCATATCTGGGCTTCTGACGAAAAGATACAGTAGAAGTGTACATTTTTTTTAAATCCGCCCACTGCCACGCCTACTTTTTTATAACTTCACTAAATTATATGAAACCGAAAAATTTTGTTAAGACCAAATATTTGGGTATTTAGATTCCCTACAATTCACCCATAGAACAGTTTTGGCCACGCCCACTTTTTGGGGGCGTTATCATAAAAAAACCTATTTTGATAAAATTTTACATGTAACATCCTCAAACGTTCGACATTATAGCTATATTTGAGTACAATATGCAATTTGGCCACGCCCACTTTATAGAGAGGAGGATAGGGTATCAGACGATCCGTTCCAGACGGATTGTAGCTTTTCTGTATGTTTTTTGATACGTTCTTTAGTAGCTACTGTTTATTCGCTGAATTAAAATAAAAGGGATTTCGAGCCACAGGAAGCGTGCGTCAAAATCTATTTAAGGCCAGCAATCTCGTCACTTCTAAGGAAATGGACAAACATAATCGGGGAGAGTATGATTATGCCATTGACAAAAACAAAGAACTCCTCTTTGTAAAATGGAAGGACAACAGTGTTGTAACAATGGCGACAAAGCATTCTTCAATAGAGCCGTTATGAAAGGTTAGAAGATGAAACACAAAAAAAAATTATCTCCAGGACCATTCTTTAAATTTATATAGAATTTCAATTCATGGTAAAAAAATACTAATGGATATTAGTCACAATCATGCATGGCAATGACAAATTCCTGGAAATGTACATACATACATATGCTTTCGAATGAGGTTAAAATGCACCAACTATCATTCACACGTCATGTGGCAAGATATTACCTATGAGTCAATTATTCCACTCGCCAAAGACAATCTGTGACTATTCCGAAAGGTCTGAAGCATGATAATATCGGTAATTTTCCACAAAAAAAAAAGAAAACCGTTTACGGTGTATTATTTGTTCATCCCGAATCCGCTGGCAATGCAAGAAATGTTTAATAACTTTGTGTGTTGAAATATGTTGCTTTAAAAACTTTCATACAAAATGAAATATTTTGTTTATAAATATATGCATATGTACATGCAAACATACATACATACGCTCAGTGTACCCAATTGGGTACACCTTTCTAAAACCATATATAAAGGAATTATTTTAAAAATGTTCGCTTTATTTCTTTATTTATTAACCTGAAAGTACAAAAAAACTATTTCTTTGCAGCCTCTTTGTATATACATACAGCACATACTAGCGATGTTAAATATGTACTAAACAATTTTATGATTACTTCCGTTTGTAAAATGGCTTCCACTATGTAGTATTACAAAACTTTAAATGTTCATAAAAACCATTCAGATTTTTGACGAAGGAAGTGACATTTTTACCAGCGTACATACATATCTACATATGTCACACAAACAAACTTACATTATGTACATACATTTGCATTATTTCTACTTTATGTCATGAACGGCACTTGAAATCAATTTCAAAACTGATTCCTAAGCATTTGATTCTTTTTAAGTATTTTTATAACAATCAAAGTTACTTAGCAAAATTGCATTTAAAAGAAACTAAATACTAAAATTCAATTTCATTGTATGAAAGTTGAAAAAACATTCATTCATTCAAAGTTTCCGAGAAGAGTAAAACGAAAAGTTTGTTTTTCCAAAGAAAAGGGAAATAAAATCTGTTCTGCAACAGATTTTATCACAGTTCTAAGACTTTTTTTGTTCTGTTTCTCCTTATTACAGAGCGTAGATAATATAGCGAAATAAAGTGTAACTTCGACGATAAAAAGTGGAAAAACTTTTGGGACATCAAGGCTTTCAAATTGAAGGCCTGTAAAGCAAAGTTCCACTATGAATAATGGTTGACGGATGTTTTGATGAAGACTTTATACGATGTGAGTAGAGATACATATACATATGTATTTGTAAAATGAAATGGCAACATAAATTAGCAGAGATGGAATTTTTGTTACCAATCTATATATATCTTTTTTTTTTGAGTAACCCTTGCCCATATGGCTGACACTGCGACAAAGACCTATTGTATCAAAATAGGGTATAACTAAGCCAAAATACGTTCCATCTCCTAGATTGACCAGTCTTCTTTTTGTAAAGGCACTAGAACGTTTTGCAAGGATTGATGGATAGTCCTTCTCTGCTGCACCAATCTGACACCTGTAGTAAAGCACATTGCATGACACTAGAAATGGTCGAACTGTGTTTACCGCTGATAAAAATCGCCAAGTCATCTGCATAACCAATGGCGATGTAGCCTAATCTCTGAAGATTGTCGATGACTAGTGACCATAGAAGGGGAGAAAGGACTCCTCACAGTGGACAGCCCTCAACTGCGGTCACAGACACTCCTACAGAGGATTATGATTATCCAGCATATGATATGATATGATTATCCAGCATGGCCCGTATCCAAAGCAATGGATACGGGCCATGCTGGAAAAACCTCGAAACCTCTGCTACTAATTGCTCTTGCTATTGAGTCGTAGCCAGTAACCAGCCAAGGAATGTACACAGAGCTATTTCCTTGGAGGATAAAGCCCCTTCTATCTACTTCACAAGATAGTGAATGAAGACTTGTTTTATGGACACAGCTGTTATGATAGTAAGTAAGTAACACATTATTCAATTGGTATGCTACTTCATCTAGGTCCCCTGTGAACTCGATAGTTGTAACAATCATTTCTAGTTTAGAGAGGACAAGTCCCCAATACAGATCGCAGTCCGTGGACTTGGGATCATAACTAGAAGAAGCATGTGACAATTGCCGCGAATGTCGAACCTAATGTATTGATGGTCAGACAGCGAGACTTGGTCAGACACATGCTAATTTTCAACAAAATTAGGGATAAATGGACTGGCGAGTGTGAGGTCAAGTACTTCTTCACGAATCGCATTTATGAAGGTAGGTTTAGAGCCTTTATTCCAAATATATACATGACAACACACAAGATATTCTAACAGACACTCACCACTTCTATTGTTGCCACTATTGCCCCAGACCTCATGATGCGGTTGGGTTTTCGAGTAGTTGGGTTTTTATCGGACCCTTCCCCCTACGGCAAGTAGTCGGATTAGGACAATCCATTGGTCTGTTCCTAAATGACTTATCTTTCTTCCGATAAGCGTGCCTAGTGGCCCCGATGAGATGTTACCGCACGTACGAGGCTTTGAATATGTACCGCCTTCAAGGTATTGATCCACGGATCTAGCTTGTTTAGCGGGGATTGTTCAGGAGCCGCTGGTACTAGCATGCCCAGTGGCACTTCTAATTGACGAAGCGGGTCGTGGACTCTGCAGAGCGGACATATTTTCGACTGCAGGTTGTGGTCCGACTTCCTCTTTATCAGAGGTATCGCGACCAGACGCTGAAACCTTGTCGGTGCTCCTAAGGATCAGCTTAACCTAGCCAAAGCGGTAGCTTACTTAACCTTTACAAGTGATGAGCCATTACTCGAGGTAAACGTGCTTGCAATTCAAGGAATTAAAAACCTTTCATTATTTAGTTACATAAAAAGACTGAAAAATTATCCTGGACTAGGAATATTTGCTACAAAAAGAGTAGGGTGTCCATATGCCTCATAAAAAAAAGGCACATTAGTTATAATCCCAAATTATTCAAGAGGGCGTGGCATTCCGTATTTTTTGGGGTACTACCGCAATAACTTTGAATGGATGTTATCTCCGAAATTGAAAAAATATTTTTTAAAAAACTTAAAAAATAAAAACCTCTGCATACTCTAATACAAATAATTTGTGTTTAAAAAGCATTATTTAGCAGTTAAAAATAGTTATGTACGTATTAAATGCTAACAATGTGGATACACAACACAATGACTTTCCTTTGTGCTAAAATCGAACAAGTCAAAGAACAATTTCAATCCAAAACAGCTGTAAGTGTAGAGAGTGGTAGAGAGTAGCTCTAATCGGACGTTGAAGTGGCGCTTATGATATTTACGATCAAAAACCGACTAAGCACTAAAAACACTAAAAACTAAAGGTTAGGAGTATGGCAGAATATAATGTTGTTCCCTCAAATTTCCAATTTCTTTGCCTACATTTTTTTTTACAATTTTCAAATATACATAAATGTGAGAAATAACTACAATAAACGATTAATTTGTATTAAAAAACATACAGAAAAGCTACAATCCGTCTGGAACGGATCGTCTGATACCCTATCCTCCTCTCTATAAAGTGGGCGTGGCCAAATTGCATTTTGAACTCAAATATAGCTATAAAATTTTATCAAAATAGGTTTTTTGATGATAACGCCGCCAAAAAGTGGGCGTGGCCAAAACAGTTCTATGGGTGAATTGTAGGGAATCTAAATACCCAAATATTTGGTCTTAACAAAATTGTTCGGTTTCATATAATTTAGTGAAGTTATAAAAAAGTAGGCGTGGCAGTGGGCGGATGTAAAAAAATTTTACATTTGTACTGTATCTTTTTCTTGGAAGCCCAGATATGAAATTTCAGCGTCCTGGTTAAAAATTTAAGGCCCAAAAATCGGTTTTGTGATGAAAACGCCCCAAAAAAGTGGGCGTGGCCAAAACTTTTGTATGGGTGGATTGTAGGGAATCTGAATGCCTAAATATTTGGTCTTAACAAAATTTTTCGGTTTCATATAATTTAGTGAAGTTATGAAAAAGTGGGCGTGGCAGTGGACGGATTTCAAAAATTTTTACACTTGTACACTTGTACTCAGAAGCCCAGATATGAAATTTCATCGTCCTAGCTGAAAATTTAAGGCCCAAAAAGCGGTGACATACGGACGGACGGACGGACGGACGGTCATCGCTCAATCGATTTCGCTATTGATGCTGATCACGAATATATATACTTTATAGGGTCTATCTCGATTATTTCTCTATGTTACAAACTATGTGTCAAACTTAATATACCCTTAGGATAGGGTATAAACATACAGAAAAGCTACAATCCGTCTGGAACGGATCGTATGATACCCTATCCTCCTTTCTATAAAGTGGGCGAGTCCAAATTGCGTTTTGTACTCAAATATAGATATAACGTCGGACGTTTGAGGATGTTACATGTAAAATTTCATCAAAATTGGTTTTTTCATGAAAACGCCCCCAAAAAGTGGGCGTGGCAAAAACTGTTTTATGGGTGAATTGTAGGGAATCTAAATGCCTTAATATTTGGTCTTAACAAAATTTTTCGGTTTCATATAATTTAGTGAAGTTATGAAAAACAGGGCGTGGCAGTGGGCAGATTTAAAATTTTTTTACACTTGTACTGCTTCTCCTTATCTAAAGCCCACATATGTAGTTTCATCTTGCTAGCTGAAAATTTAAGGCCCAAAAAGTGGTGACATACAGACAGGCGGACGGACATGGCTGAATCCTCTTCGCTATTGATGCTGATCACGAATATATATACTTTATAGGGTCTATCTCGATTATTTCTCTAAGTTACAAACTATGCATCAAACTTAATATACCCTTAGGATTGGGTATATAAAGATATTGCTTTAACATCCACACTGCACTTCCAAACACACCCGCGGCGACCCACTGCCGTTGTTTACATTATTTCACGACAATTTCAGAGTGCTGTATTTCCTAAACAGAAAAAGTGCGACAACATCTGAGTACAGATTCAAATTCAGTGCAATAAGTCGAGTCGAGTGGCATAAAAAAAATATAAAAAGTTGTCTCAAATCAAAAATATATTTCTGAGCTAAAAAGTAAACAAATGAGGAAAAAGGAAAATCACCATCATTTTTGACAGCCACGTGTTAAGCCGATACAAAACAAATTTACATAGATTATCTGCAATTTGGTGAAAACTGTGAGCATAGATTCACTCCACTCTAATGCAAAATTACATGAGCTTTTGTTTCGGACCTGTAGATGAGCTGATTAAACTTCAAATCTCTCATCACACGTATTCACCGATGGGAACGAAAGAGAGGATTAGGCACCGCAAATTTGCGGGTGTTCTCGGGTTGGGGATGGAAAGTTGACTATCTAGGTATAGTTAATTTATGATCTTGGGTAACAGTCGCCGGTTTTGGGTTCGCGAATCGTACAATGATCGAGACCATCATGGCGTCTTTGCTCTAAACTTCGACGAGCTGTATAACAAAGATCCGAAAAATTTCAAATTGGGAGTGCGTATGACCAAGGAAGTGTTTGATGTGTTTTTTAATTTGGTCAAAGAAAATCTAACCAAGCACTCCAACAGACCCGCCATATCCGCAAAGTGCAGGCTGTTTTTGACTCTTGTGTGAGTATACATATATAATGCTTATAGATATTTGGCACATGTAGGCAGCAAGCAGGTGTTTTCAATGGCGTTTAAGACGGGACTGACAAGAGTTAAAAGATAAACACATTGCTAGCGACTTTCACAATATGTGGTATTTACCAAATTGCGTGGATGCCATTGGTGGGAAGCACATCAACATCACTTGCCCCGCGAATTCCGGATCGATGTTCTAAAACTATAAGGGAACATAGTCCATCATTCTTTTTGGAATCTGCGATGTCAACTACACTTTTACTGCGATCGACATTGGCGCATATGGCTCCCAAAGCGACGGTGGAGTATTATGGCATTCAAACTTTGGTCAGAAGTTATTCCAAAACCAGCTCGACCTACCAGGAAAACAGTGCCTGCCGAATTCTTATATTACTTTTCCGCACTATTTTGTTGGCGATGCGGCATTCCCTCTAAAAACTTTTATGATGCGTCCGTATCCAGGTATAATACATGAGACTTTTTTACTTGTTTTCCTTTATTAACACATAAATTTTATTTAGGAGAGCGATTACCTTTGGACAGAGAGATTTTAAACAAGCGTTTCTAACGCGCCAGGCGGGTTATCGAGAATGCATTCGGCATTTTAGTGTCCCGATGGAGAATTTTACTTGGCATTCTAAATATGTCCCCGGAGTCAGCAGAGAAAATTGTTAAGGCAGCTGTACACAATTTCGTAAAAATGCACGATGGTACCTACATTCCCCTAGACTACGTCGACCAATACCACGGCGAGAAAGTAGTGGCCTGTGGCGGAAGGAAACCAGTGCACTATTAAAGAAGTCCAAGAGAATTTTTTCCAACAATGCCTCGAAGGACGCATTCAAGTTGCGAGACCAACTGAAAGAATATTTACTTTATAATTAACTTTTAACGCATAATAAAGCACAATTTTATAAAAAATTATTTCATATTGTAGCTCAAAATGGATACACCGGCAAACAAAATCAAGGACAATTTCCGTAACTGTTCAAAATTTTAGTGAAAACACTAATTTGGTTCCCGAGAGGGTTTAACCTTTTTATTGAACGAAAAATTAGCGTTTTAAATGAAATTTAATTTAAATCGTTACTTGGCTGAGAGTTTTATAATCGGCTGATCGCAGAACTTTAGCTCGTCCCTGGTCTTCATCATTCCGTCTATTTATATCAGTTTGCGCAACTTCCATTCGACTCTCCAAACTTTCAATTCAGCACTAGATTTTAATGACAAAAGATCTAGAAACGTCTGGAATCTTCTCGACTGGTTACGTTTTCTTTCGTTCTGGAACTGTGGGGAACTTTATACAAAACTTTTTACAAAATTTATTAATTAAGCCCAGATCAATTTTATTTGGGTTTAATTGATCGAATCCAAAATAAAGTTTTCCACAGGAACAGAATTAAACAAACGTCAGCTCGCGCAGCTGATTATTCTGACGGGTGTCAATGCTAGTTCGTTTTGTTTGTCGCAGTAGGCCGTCGCGTCGTGTGTTGGTATTTTTTCTTTTTTTTCTTTTGTTTTGTTTTGTTGTCGCGAGATTCGCAACAATATTTTATTTCACTTTCTCGATTTTATTTCATTTTGTCGATTTCCTCGAATACTCTTTTTCTTGCAACAACTTGTCTGTTCCTTCCCAGTAACAACTCCAGGCGGTCCGGGGCACTCGGTCTGTCTGCCAATTCCTCTGTAGTGTTGTAAAAAAATCGAGAATGACCCGCATCTGTAGGACTTAGCTCTTCCTTTACGTGCCATTTTTAATTGGAGAATGTCCTGTCCATCCACTTGCGGATGAAATACACAATAAAAAACAAACAAAACAAATGTTTACCTTCGTAGAGCGACGTGCACTTCACCATTCACTCGCTACCCTAGCCCATAGCTGGTCAAGATTACGTGGCACATCCTCGTATTGCGACAGACGTTTTTTAACAAATGCCCATAAATTTTCGATGGGGTTCAAATCACGGCTTTGGGCGGGCCAAACTGCTGTTCCTCAAGCCATTTTTTAACAATTTTGGCAGTGTGCTTGGGATCTCCATTTTGTTGGAACACCATTTCATCAATTGGATAGGTGCATTCATCCATAAATTCCGGCAAGTAGTAAATTCAAGGTAGTCCTCTTTTCGCATGATATAATTTATTTTTACCAATGGGCCGATGTGCCACCAGGTGCCTCCGTGCTTCATTGTCTGTTTCACCTGATGCCTTTGAGTAGTATCATTCGGGTGATGCCAATAGTTCTCTTTCCCATCTGATTGGAAACGGTTGATTTTTGTTTCATCGGACCATACCACGCGTTTCCAATCTTCTATGGTCCAAGTTTTGTGTTCTGTGCAAAATTTTAAACGAGCCTTTATGTTTTTTTCGATAACGCAGGCTTTTTCTTTTTCACTGCTGACACTAGTCCAATTCTACGAACCGCTCTCCTGACTGTCCACTCGCTGACTTTCTTATTTATGGCTTTTGCCGCCTCTTTTGGAGTCTTAGCCTTTTTTGACATCATCATACGTTCAATTAATCGCGCATCGCCATCTGATAATATAGTCTCGGGCGACCTCCAGAGTTTCTTTAGGCCATCCAACCATAGCAGTGTTTCCCAGCGAAGGATCTAACAATGGGAATAGACGCCCGTGAGACTGCGTTGAAGGCAATACGAGAGGAAGGTATCACGTTTTTCATTGATAGCCAGGCAGCAAAAAAAAAACAATTTCTGCTATCGAAATAAAATCCAAGCTTGTGAAGTGCTGTCGTGAAGATCTTAAGATTCTTAAAACACAATGTTGCGCTCTGTTGGGTTCCTGAAAATGAAAATATACCAGCTAATGAGAAGGCCGATGAATTGTCCGGAAGAGGTTCGGATTCTACATACATCAGAACAAGGCCTCACCTTGGTGTTCGATTAGGGATTAAGGTGCGAAGGGAGGCTGACATCAGATGGTCCTCCCTAGACACTTTTGAGATCACAAGAAGTATACGGCCTTTTTTCGATAAGAGTGGGACCGATAGGTTTATGCAAAAGGATAGGAAATCCATTTCTACCCTGATAGAAGTCATCACGGAGCATAACACTCTGCAGTACCACATGAAAAAACTAAGATTAACAGAAGAAGAATTATGTCATGAATGTGGTGATGAGGAAGTCAATGAGGATAAAACTTTGTCTGCCTAGAATAATTATCCAGCAGACAAGTCAATGACGAAGTAAGAACCACGAGGTTCTAAAAAAAACCGGTTTTAAAATTTATTTCAATTTAAAAAATTTCTGATTTTATTTTAAGGCTGATAGCTATTTTATTTTATTTATGTTAACTAATAACTGAATTAAACATACAATTATTTTTTTTTTTTACATTGTGATTGGAAATATTGTGAAATCCAAAACCGGTTCTACATACATACGTGCATCTGCAAATGTAAATGTGAAACCTACAATACTATGTTACCAATAGCAATCGAACAAGCATCGGTAAAACTGACCTATCGTTTCAATAACGATGACCTTAACACCTCTCTGTTCATCTATAACCTTTTTGCAACGTATTAATATTAATGACAAAAACAGGATGTTCAATTACAAGACTTTTATTTGATCTTTCCAACCCATTCATCATTTGCATTTTGTTCCCATTTAAAAACATCTGCCTCTTCTAGAGAATAATTAATTTCAATTTGCATTTACTCAAAGTGTGACTGACTAAACCGGGTGAATAGTGTGCTCCTCAGCCGGTTCAGCTTAGCTCGAACAACAACAAACAACTATACCATTCCAGATAATTCGTAACATCTGGGTGGGCAATAGACATTGCCCTATTTCTTCCCATAACACTTTCCCATATATACCACGGCTATCGCTACGGGGTAAATCAGCTTTACTATCTGAAAGTAAACATGGAACATGTACATATTTTGAACCGTCATTCCTCTTCCACACAATCTACCCTAAAACCTTCAAACCGTCGCAGCGGTACGGAAGGTTGATGTTGTCTATTTTGGGAGAAAAATGAAAGAACACAGCATCGAGGAGCCATGCATTTGTGAAGGACAAAAATGTTGTTGGTCTGGGAGGGGAAGTTGAGTAGAAAAGCATTCTGGAAAATTACACAATTTAAACTCAGCAGGAGTAGTAGCACCAGCAGAAGAAGAACCACACAGATGTTCCAAAAGCAGCATCATGACGTAAAGTACTTAAAGTTTCATTTCACGCCTATTTTCCAAAACAGGCTCGCATAAATTTTAATAAATGCCCTCCATCACCTATCTCCTTCATTTATTATGGGGTAGATCCTCTTTTCTGCACCCGCTATCAAATGCGATGAAAACTTTGTTGAGCTCATACCCAAGGGTAGTAGAAAATAATTTTCGCTCTCTCTCTTTGCTGCTAAGTTGAGACTTTGGCACAAATTAAAGCTGCCACACGGAGGATTGCATGAATATATACATACATATACAGCCATAGAAATGTAGAAGCAGAGATATAATAATCTGTGGTCGGTAACTACATTCATGGCAGACACATAGAATAGCAGGACCTTCTTACTTTCATGGTCTGCCTAAGCTTCAGCTATACCGTATGATATGTGCTTACATATATATGTTTAGTTTTATTACATTGCGTTAAATTGATTTAAAGTTTAGTGTAAGAAGAGCTTTTCGAATGATGTCAATTCTGAGGGTAAATTTAGGTATGTATGATAGTTTTATTATGTAGATATGAAAGATCAGTTATGAACTTAATAATTTTTGTACTCAAAAATGAAGGCCTTGCTAAGTAATTAAATACATACTTAATTGCGGAGGATATTTATTTTTGGTCTACGTTCAGTAAACCTGAATGCTTGGTGTCACTGTACATGCATACAATACTGGAGTACTCAGTCCGCTGTAGTAGTCGTCGACTTCAATTAAAATTTATGTACGTATGTATGTTCCTGTGATTACAGAAATTTAGGACTCCGAAATTAAACGCGAGCCTCTTGCAAATCAGCAATATACATTCACATGCATATACATACAAGTACAGTGCTAAAGTAGGATTGGTTTTTGAATAGTTGTCTCTAGATTCTATCCGATGCGAATGCAATATCGTGTTGGTGTTATCGAAGTATGTAAAGTGGCGTTTTTGCTTAGGATGCCTGTCTGTTTATACACCATGTATGTATTCAAGGAACCAATTAGCGCTCGTGTAAAATAGACGATGATTCTTGCGTGAAAATTAGCTATTTCGTTGAAGTCATTGAAGAGAAGAAACCTTAGACAGACAAGGTCAGAAGAGTTTAATCAAACTAATCTCCTCCTTTTAGTCTCTGCAACTCCGGAAGACGTCGTTTGCCCTAACTAGTCCTAACTTGTTGGACGCAGGGACATCAGTCCCCGGGACATAAGTCACAAAATTTTTTTTCGGGACTTACATATGTATGTCCCACTCCATCGGGATATAAGTTCCAATCGAATTAGGGACTTAAGTCCCACAAACTGATCCTGCTGTGCCGCGTGACGCTGGAAAACACGCGGTGCAACGTGCAATTCGGAAACAGTTCCTCCGAACTATTCCAAACATGCACCGGATTTCGGCAAGGAGATGCGCTATCTTGATTTCTTCAATCTTGTGCTGGAACAGATAGTGCGCAGGGCAGGTGTAAACACGGAAGGCACTATCTTCAACAAATCTGTCCAGCTGCTGGGATACGTAGACGACATCGACATCATCGGTCGCTCCCAGCCCGCCGTGTTAGATGCTTTTACGGCAATTGAAGAACAGGCGAAACGAGTTAGCCTTGAAGTAAATGAGGACAAAACCAAGTACATGTTGTCAACAAACAAATCTTCGAAGCACAGCCCCCAGGTTCGAGACGACAATGAAGTCCGAACCTCCGTTTTAAGGATCAAGTTTTAAGGATGGATGCCAGAGCGCTAGGTCTAGATAACTGGAAGCAGCGTGGCCGGGATCGAAAAGAGTGGAAGGCTGCCGTGTCTCAGGCAGAGACTCTTCACGGGTCGGGAACCCGTTAAGTAAAGTAAGGTAGTTTTGTTGCACTTTTTGGCAAAGTTCCAAGGTTCTCGAATTTTAAACAATTTTTGTGACAAAGACTTTCCAAATTCTGTATGGCTTAGGACTCCTCCATCCGATACTTTCCCGTTTATTCCGCAATCTGCCATTATAAATTCATAATTTGAATTCACTACAGCTAAAAGCACTACACTAAAATATTACTTTTTGATAGACACATGCTTGCCATCTACTGCTCCCAAACAATTTGGAAAATTCCATTGGTTATAAAACCCATCTGCTAACTTCCATTCATCTTCCGTTTTTGGAATCTGTAATTTTAAAGTAAATTTATTGCAATATTCACAAAAAGTTAATAATATACACTTTTAAATATGTACATTTGTCGAACCTCCAAGAAAAAGATAAATAAAAATGAGACCCAAGAATTAAAATTATTACCTCGCAAATGTCTTCAACAACTGACGAATGAATACGACAAAATTTCTTCAGCTTGGGGAGTTGAACTTAAAAAATTGACACCAGAGCAACAATTATTTAAAAACATACAGAAAAGCTACAATCCGTCTGGAACGGATCGTATGATACCCTATCCTCCTCTCTATAAAATGGGCGTGGCCAAATTGCATTTTGTACTCAAATATAGCTATAATGTCGAACGTTTGAGGATGTTACATGTAAAATTTTATCAAAATAGGTTTTTTGATGATAACGCCCCCAAAAAGTGGGCGTGGCCAAAACTTTTGTATGGGTGAATTGTAGGGAATCTAAATACCCAAATATTTGGTCTTAACAAAATTTTTCGGTTTCATATAATTTAGTGAAGTTATAAAAAAGTAGGCGTGGCAGTGGGCGGATGTAAAAAAATTTTACACTTGTACTGTATCTTTTTCTTGGAAGCCCAGATATGAAATTTCAGCGTCCTAGTTAAAAATTTAAGGCCCAAAAATCGGTTTTGTGATGAAAACGCCCCCAAAAAGTGGGCGTGGCCAAAACTTTTGTATGGGTGGATTGTAGGGAATCTGAATGCCTAAATATTTGGTCTTAACAAAATTTTTCGGTTTCATATAATTTAGTGAAGTTATGAAAAAGTGGGCGTGGCAGTGGGCGGATTTAAAAAATGTTTACACTTGTACTGTATCTCTTTCTCAGAAGCCCAGATATGAAATTTCATCGTCCTAGCTCAAAATTTAAGGCCCAAAAAGCGGTGACATACGGACGGACGGACGGACGGTCATCGCTCAATCGATTTCGCTATTGATGCTGATCACGAATATATATACTTTATAGGGTCTATCTCGATTATTTCTCTATGTTACAAACTATGTGTCAAACTTAATATACCCGTAGGAAAGGGTATACAAATATTCCCTGAACCCACCCATCCTGAGCGGCTGGGAATTCGCTTCGAAATTTTTGACATTTCGTTGTAGTTGGGATCACTTTCCTCATTCGATCTCCCGAGTTTTATTTTATTTTTCCTTTTTTTCGCGTAATTATTTTAAATTAATTCCCTATCTTAAGTCGCGCATATAATTTAACCCTTGAATAGGGGAAAATACCCAACACATACATATGTACACTTCTCCAAAAAACTGTACCTGCTGCATTGAACAACGCACCATGTCGAAGTCTAAATGGAATGAGATTAAGATTTCCCTTTTTTAAATAAAAAGAAAGATAAGGTACCGTCTGGAACGAATAGTATAACACACTTTCCTGCAATATCATCTTTCATCGTTTCATCGTTTTTTATGAAACCTCCGACTCAGTCTGAATATCAGATCTGCTAGTTAGGGTAATTAACTTTACAGTTATATACGCAAAAACTTTTTTTTCTCACTCACCCATTATCATAAAAGATTGTCAAGAAAAATTGGTTTTCCCTATTTGCAATCTGGGTCTTTGAAAATCAATGGGTCATTAGAAAAAGGATTTCATTCATACATTAAGTTTTGAATAGCGACGTTCACAAAAGTCTAACTGAAAAGTTTATAGAGTTTTTAACTTTTTTTATACTAATAAAATTAGTTCAAATAATAAGTAAAATACTAAATAAATAAATTAGTAAATTGCATTTTTTAATGCAATTATTTTTTGACAATCAGTGCTTTATTGTTCGTAACTAAAAATAAGTATTGAATAATTCTTACTTGAGTGTAAATAAATTGTGGTGCTCTTTTTTTAAATTAATAAAAATAGTTATAGTAAGGAAACTGCATTTCTTAATGCAATTTCATATTTGCAGTCAGTGGAATTTAAGTACACTAAACCCCCTACATACGCGGTCTCAACATACGCGATTAAGTTTTTCCAAAATTCCCTCTACATACACGGTTTCAAAAATTTGTGTTGTGGGAAATGAAAACAAGGAAGCAATCTGTCTGTCAGTAGGCTTTGCATTTATTTTCAAGTTCTTTTGCGTATTGGATTTCCATGCATTCCTTGCATATTGTTGAGTTGTATGAATTAAATATAAAAACATACAGAAAAGCTACAATCCGTCTGGAACGGATCGTATGATACCCTATCCTCCTCTCTATAAAGTGGGCATGGCCAAATTGCATATTGTACTCAAATATAGCTATAATGTCGAACGTTTGAGGATGTTACATGTAAAATTTTATCAAAACAGGTTTTTTGATAATAACGCCCCCAAAAAGTGGGCGTGGCCAAAACTTTTGTATGGGTGGATTGTAGGGAATCTGAATGCCTAAATATTTGGTCTTAACAAAATTTTTCGGTTTCATATAATTTAGTGAAGTTATAAAAAAGTAGGCGTGGCAGTGGGCGGATGTAAAAAAATTTTACACTTGGACTGTATCTTTTTCTTGGAAGCCCAGATATGAAATTTCAACGTCCTAGTTAAAAATTTAAGGCCCAAAAACCGGTTTTGTGATGAAAACGCCCCCAAAAAGTGGGCGTGGCCAACATTTTTGTATGGGTGGATTGTAGGGAATCTAAATGCCTAAATATTTGGTCTTAACAAAATTTTTCGGTTTCACATAATTTAGTAAAGTTATGAAAAAGTGGGCGTGGCAGTGGGCGGATTTCAAAAATTTTTACACTTGTACTGTATCTTATTCTCAGAAGCCCAGATATGAAATTTCATCGTCCTAGCTCAAAATTTAAGGCCCAAAAAGCGGTGACATACGGACGGACGGACGGACGGACGGACGGTCATCGCTCAATCGATTTCGCTATTGATGCTGATCACGAATATATATACTTTATAGGGTCTATCTCGATTATTTCTCTATGTTACAAACTATGTGTCAAACTTAATATACCCTTAGGATAGGGTATAAATATAAATCAATTGCTGATTCTCCCGCGCTACTTTGGATGTGGATCAATTGAAAAGCATACATACATACATATGTACTTCAACGAAGTTTGTTATTAAAAGTAAAGTGAAAGTGAAAATAATCTTTCAATTACATATATTTCTTTCGGTCAAAAAGTTAGTGTCTTAAAATTGTGTCGCTGTCATTGTTGTTTTAGTTGGTTTCAATTGTTTCTTCAAAATATTCATCTAATATTATCTTCACATCTGCACCACTTATTTTCGGTAAGCTATTTGCTAAGTATTTTTTTCATATACATATTTATTGTATCATGGCTACTAATTGTGGACCTACAAAACCGAAAGGAAGGAAAAAGAAAAACACAAAGTTTAATTTTATAAAATCTGACAGGGGTTTTTTGCAAAAAGGTCAAAATAAAATAATTATGGGTTCAATTTGCCAAAATAATCATGCATTTGGAGAACTCAAAAATATACAATGCACAAGTAATTGTGTGATAGCTTTGTGTACTTCTGTCAATATACCAGTAGGTATTTGGAATGAAAATAGTAGGTATGGACAAAATTCTATATAAGGGCAATGTTCTTCATAGGAATTCTTTAGACAGTTTTAAGGAGAGATTTGGGCGAGAACCGCCAAACTCATTTTATCTTTCGGCCGATGAGGTATTAAAGGACGTAACTTTACAAATTGTGATATTTAAGAGTGAATATCCACTAGATCCATACCAAGGAATTATGAATGAATCGTTATGTTTCTATGAAGAACTAGCGTGATTTTTCACTGCAGAAAGGTATGGTGTGCTGAACTACGTAAACCTTTCGGTTACCATATTTGGGACAAATCAAGCTTTTTGGCTGTTTGATCCACATAGTAGAGATAAATCTGTCCGTTACGTGCCAAATGGATTAGCCATTGCCTGCAGTTCTCAGAATATTGAAGAATTGATGTTTAAAATAAAGAGTAGTTTAAGCACTAATATTAAGCCAATATTTAGTATAACCCCCTTGCGCTTCACGTAGAATTACATAGAACTAGGACCCTCAAATTTGATCAATGAAAATACGTATAATAGGCAAGATTTGCTTCCTTCTCGAAAGAAAAAACTTATTAAACAGAAATGTGTATTGCACTCCAGGTTAAGCCGATCAAAAAGCGAATATCGGGAGAAGGAAAGAAAAAAAGATTTGGTTGTGAAAAAGACATTACGGAGTGATAGGAAATATCGGGAGAGAGAGAAGAAATTGGATTTGGTTACAAAGAGAATAGTACGAAGTGATAAGATATACCGTGAGATGAAAAGGAAAAAGGATTTAACAGCGAAGAAGACCATAAGGTCCAATGTAGATTATCGAGAGCAAAAAAAGAAATTTGACGTAATTGCGAAAAGAACCTTACGAAGTGACAAAGAATACAGAGAGAAAGAAAAGCAAAAAGATATGACAAAGAAAATGGCAATACGACAGAATATCGGGAACAAGAAAAGAATACAGACATGGCTGCGAAAAGAATCTTACGAAGTAACAGAGAATATAGAGAGAAAGAAAAGGAAAATGATGTAGCAACGAAAAGGGATGTAGCTACGAAAAGAATCTTACGAAGTGACAGAGAATACAGAGAGAAAGAAAAGGAAAAGGATATGGCTAGAAAGAAGACATTACGGGTAGATAGAGAATATCGAATGCAGGAAAAAAAAAAGGATGCAGAACATAAACAAATTTTAAGGATCAATGAAGAATTTAGAGCCCCAGAAAGAAAAAAAGATGTAGAAAATAAAAGTAAGCGGCGAAATGAAGAAAAATTTCGGAATACAGATAAAAATAAAGATTTAGAGAGTAAGAGACAACGTGGAAGAAACGAGTACGTTAGAGAAGTTAAACGCGCAAAGGACGCACATCATAGGTATGAAAAAAGAAAAACACCAGACTACAGGATGAATGAGAAAAGAAGCGATGCGCAACACCGTAAAGAATAACGATATTTATAAATTTAGAGAGCAGTATCGTAACACTTTGCGAAAGCAAAAAACAAATGCAAGCATTGCTAAACTGAAGTTTATCAAAGAAAGATCTTTTTGTCCGGACTTCGTTTGTTGTTATTGTGAAGGAATTTTTTCCCAGCACTCAGTTGTTAAATACATTGCAAACAAATTGAATGAAAAGTTTAGCAATGAGATTGCCGAAGTTATTTATCATGCTAAAAGCTACGACTCTTTCTGGATTTGAAAGACTTGTAATGGTTACATACAGAAAGGCATGGTTCCAAAACTTGGGACATCAAATGGATTAAAACTCGTCGCAATTCCTAATGTAATAAAAGTGCTGTCCCCACTGGAAGAAAGAATGGTTTCACCGTTTATAAATTTTATGCAAATACGAGCCCTTAAACCATTTGCCCTTTACCTTTTGACTACACCCCTGTATAGAAAGTATATTATTCAAGTGGATAGAAATTATTTGCAGCAATATAAAAATCAGTATAATGAACAAATTGACTTCATTGTCGATGGAGCAGATGCAGACATTGAACAGAATGCATGTCAAAATGAACAATACGCTACTAATATTGAACGCATTTTAAATGAAGATATTGATATTTTCGAATGCTTTTATAATGACGATCAAAACATAGAACAAGGTATAAACGATGAAGTTCTTGTCGTAAATCGCAACACAGAAGCAGCTGATTGCATCCAAGTTATAGCACCAGTACAAGGTAAACCGCCAGTACCATGGCACATACATCCAGATTTGGAGAAAAATCTACATTTAGCTGATAACACCTTTGCAGAAGCATCCAATGATAAAATGTTCAAAGTTAGGTATGTGAGGTAATGATAAAAAAGTTTTGCCAGTGGGGCATATGCCATGAAGATCTATCAGTTGATGAATCGATGATAAAATATTAAGGGCATCACCCATCCAAATAATTTATTAGGGGAAAACCAATAAGATTTGGGTACAAGAACTGGGCAGTGGCAAGTGCTAACGGGTATTGTTATGCATTCGACGTCTACTGTGGTAAGTCCGTTGTTACTACAAACGAACCATTGGGCACTCGTGTGGTGAAAACGTTGCTTCAAAAAACATCAGCAATACCACAAAACCACACTGTGTACTTCGACAATTTTTTCACAAGCTACGATTTGCTGAAGGATTTGAGAAAATGCGGATACAAAGCTACAGGAACTATTAGAGAAAATAGAACAAAAAAGTGCCCACTTCGATTAGTAAAGGATATGAAAACATACAGAAAAGCTACAATCCGTCTGGAACGGATCGTATGATACCCTATCCTCCTCTCTATAAAGTGGGTGTGGCCAAATTGTATATTGTACTCAAATATAGCTATAATGTCGAACGTTTGAGGATGTTACATGTAAAATTTTATCAAAATAGGTTTTTTGATGATAACGCCCCCAAAAAGTGGGTGTTTCCAAAACGTTTGTATGGGTGGATTGTAGGGAATCTGAATGCTTAAATATTTGGTCTTAACAAAATTTTTCGGTTTCATATAATTTAGTGAAGTTATAAAAAAGTAGGCGGTGGCAGTGGGCGGCTGTAAAAAAATTTTACACTTGTACTGTATCTTTTTCTTGAAAGCCCAGATATGAAATTTCAGCGTCCTAGTTAAAAATTTAAGGCCCAAAAATCGGTTTTGTGATGAAAACGCCCCCAAAAAGTGGGCGTGGCCAACATTTTTAATGGGCGGATTGTAGGGAATCTGAATGCCTAAATATTTGGTCTTAACAAATTTCGGTTTCATGTAATTTAGTAAAGTTATAAAAAAGTAGGCGTGGCAGTGGGCGGATGTAAAAAAATTTTACATTTGTACTGCATCTTTTTCTTGGAAGCCCAGATATGAAATTTCAGTGTCCTAGTTAAAAATTTAAGGCCCAAAAATCGGTTTTGTGATGAAAACGCCCCCAAAAAGTGGGCGTGGCCAAAACTTTTGTATGGGTGGATTGTAGGGAATCTGAATGCCTAAATATTTGGTCTTAACAAAATTTTTCGGTTTCATATAATTTAGTGAAGTTATGAAAAAGTGGGCGTGGCAGTGGGCGGATTTCAAAAATTTTTACACTTGTACTGTATCTTTTCCTCAGAAGCCCAGATATGAAATTTCATCGTCCTAGCTCAAAATTTAAGGCCCAAAAAGCGGTGACATACGGACGGACGGACGGACGGTCATCGCTCAATCGATTTCGCTATTGATGCTGATCACGAATATATATACTTTATAGGGTCTATCTCGATTATTTCTCTATGTTACAAACTATGTGTCAAACTTAACATACCCTTAGGATAGGGTATAAAAACAAAGAAGAGCTGAATATAATTACCGTTTCGATATCAAAACATACAGAAAAGCTACAATCCGTCTGGAACGGATCGTATGATACCCTATCCTCCTCTCTATAAAGTGGGCGTGGCCAAATTGCATTTTGTACTCAAATATAGCTATAATGTCGAACGTTTGAGGATGTTACATGTAAAATTTCATGAAAATCGGTTTTTTGATGAAAACGCCCCAAAAAGTGGGCGTGACCAAAACTGTTCTTTGGGTGAATTGTAGGGAATCTGTATACCTATATATTTGGTCTTAACAAAATTTTTCGGTTTCATATAATTTAGTGAAGTTATAAAAAAGTAGGCGTGGCAGTGGGCGGATGTAAAAAAAATTGACACTTCTACTGTATCTTTTCGTCATAAGCCCAGATATGAAATTTCAGCGTCCTAGTTAATAATTGAAGGCCCAAAACTCGGTTTTGTGATGAAAACGCCCCCAAAAAGTGGGCGTGGCCAAAACTTTTGTATGGGTGGATTGTAGGGAATCTGAATGCCTAAATATTTGGTCTTAACAAAATTTTTCGGTTTCATATAATTTAGTGAAGTTATGAAAAAGTGGGCGTGGCAGTGGGCGGATTTCAAAAATTTTTACACTTGTACTGTATCTTTTTCTCAGAAGCCCAGATATGAAATTTCATCGTCCTAGCTCAAAATTTAAGGCCCAAAAAGCGGTGACATACGGACGGACGGACGGACGGACGGACGGACGGACGGACGGACGGACGGACGGACGGACGGACGGACGGACGGACGGACGGACGGTCATCGCTCAATCGATTTCGCTATTGATGCTGATCACGAATATATATACTTTATAGGGTCTATCTCGATTATTTCTCTATGTTACAAACTATGTGTCAAACTTAATATACCCTTAGGATAGGGTATAAACATACAGAAAAGCTACAATCCTCCTCCTCTCTATAAAGTGGGCGTGGCCAAATTGCATATTGTACTCAAATATAGCTATAATGTCTAACGTTTGAGGATTTTACATGTAAAATTTTACCAAAATAGGTTTTTTGATGATAACGCCCCCAAAAAGTGGGCGTGGCCAAAACTGTTCTATGGGTGAATTGTAGGGAATCTAAATACCCAAATATTTGGTCTTAACAAAATTTTTCGGTTTCATATAATTTAGCGAAGTTAGAAAAAAGTAGGCGTGGCAGTGGGCGGATGTAAAAAAAATTTACACTTGTACTGTATCTTTTTCTTGGAAGCCCAGATATGAAATTTCAGCGTCCTAGTTAAAAATTTAAGGCCCAAAATAGGTTTTTTGATGATAACGCCCCCAAAAAGTGGGCGTGGCCAAAACTGTTCTATGGGTGAATTGTAGGGAATCTAAATACCCAAATATTTGGTCTTAACAAAATTTTTCGGTTTCATATAATTTAGTGAAGTTATAAAAAAGTAGGCGTGGCAGTGGGCGGATTTAAAAAATTTTTACACTTGTACTATATCTTTTTCTCAGAAGCCCAGATATGAAATTTCATCGTCCTAGCTCAAAATTTAAGGCCTACAATTTACTCATACAATAGTTACAATACAATAATATACAATATGGCCACGCCCACTTTATAGGGGCTAAGTAGAAAGGAGGATACGATATCATACGATCCGTTCCAGACGGATTGTAGCTTTTCTGTATGTTTTAAATCCTCTTGATGATGAGATGGCTATTACATTAGTTTTATTTTATGTTCTTTAAAAAAAATTTTCACCAGCTTCGAGGTATGTTTCGGGTCGTTGTCGTCGTTGTTGTAGGACCCATTTAAGAGGCACATTTTCTTCTGCATATGGAAGCATTGTATTCCTCTTTATATCGGTATACTTATTCTGATCCATTTTAATGCAATGGTCATACACCATTCCACGAAAAACATCCCCAAAGTTAAATATTTCCGCCTCCATATTTGACTTTATTGTGTACTGTGGTCTAAGTTATTTTAGCGGTTTTCTAACGATTTGTCTGCCATCACTCGTCTCGTCTGTCCACAACACATTTTTTCCATTTTCGACTGGCTTGCGGACCACTCCAATTGAAATGGTCTTTTACGAATTGTACACGGCTCTTAATGTTCTTTTTTTTTTAAATAGTGGTATTCTTCTTGCTATTGTTCCATGAAGATTACCTTCAGCAAGTCTTTTTCGAACCGTCGTTGCAGAAATGCTTAGCTGAAGCTCTGCCTGAATGTCTTTTAAAGACTAAAAAGGATCAACTTTAGCAGTTCTAACAGTCTTGCGAACTTCGTGAACGGTTGCTTTTCTTGGTTGGCTTTCGGAGGTAGAAGAGCATTTTCAACCAGTTTTTTATACCCTATCCTAAGGGTATATTAAGTTTGACACATAGTTTGTAACATAGAGAAATAATCGAGATAGACCCTATAAAGTATATATATTCGTGATCAGCATCAATAGCGAAATCGATTGAGCGATGACCGTCCGTCCGTCCGTCCGTCCGTCCGTCCGTATGTCACCGCTTTTTGGGCCTTAAATTTTGAGCTAGGACGATGAAATTTCATATCTGGGCTTCTGAGAAAAAGATACAGTACAAGTGTAAAAATTTTTGAAATCCGCCCACTGCCACGCCCACTTTTTCATAACTTTACTAAATTATATGAAACCGAAAAATTTTGTTAAGACCAAATATTTAGGCATTTAGATTCCCTACAATCCACCCATACAAAAATGTTGGCCACGCCCATTTTTGGGGGCGTTTTCATCACAAAACCGGTTTTTGGGCCTTAAATTTTTAACTAGGACGTTGAAATTTCATATCTGGGCTTCCAAGAAAAAGATACAGTCCAAGTGTAAAATTTTTTTACATCCGCCCACTGCCACGCCTACTTTTTTATAACTTCACTAAATTATATGAAACCGAAAAATTTTGTTAAGACCAAATATTTAGGCATTCAGATTCCCTACAATCCACCCATACAAAAGTTTTGGCCACGCCCACTTTTTGGGGGCGTTATTATCAAAAAACCTGTTTTGATAAAATTTTACATGTAACATCCTCAAACGTTCGACATTATAGCTATATTTGAGTACAATATGCAATTTGGCCATGCCCACTTTATAGAGAGGAGGATAGGGTATCATACGATCCGTTCCAGACGGATTGTAGCTTTTCTGTATGTTTTTATTTGTTTTCGTAACTTCTCGCAATGATTTACCCTCCTTACCCTTTGTTAGAGCTAAAATAATGACATTCTCTCTCAAGGTACAATGTCGTCCGCGGCCCATATTTTTCTAAATTTTAAAATATATCTTCACTTATAGTTCAATAAAATTCACTTAATTAATAATAATACTTAGTAAGACGGATTTAAACTTTTTTATACCCTATCCTAAGGGTATATTAAGTTTGACACATAGTTTGTAACATAGAGAAATAATCGAGATAGACCCTATAAAGTATATATATTCGTGATCAGCATCAATAGCGAAATCGATTGAGCGATGACCGTCCGTCCGTCCGTCCGTCCGTCCGTCCGTATGTCACCGCTTTTTGGGCCTTAAATTTTGAGCTAGGACGATGAAATTCCATATCTGGACTTCTGAGAAAAAGATACAGTACAAGTGTAAAAATTTTTGAAATCCGCCCACTGCCACGCCCACTTTTTCATAACTTCACTAAATTATATGAAACCGAAAAATTTTGTTAAGACCAAATATTTAGGCATTCAGATTCCCTACAATCCACCCATACAAAAGTTTTGGCCACGCCCACTTTTTGGGGGCGTTTTCATCATTAAACCGATTTTTGGGCCTTACATTTTTAACTAGGACGCTGAAATTTCATATCTGGGCTTCCAAGAAAAAGATACAGTACAAGTGTTTTTTTTTTTACATCCGCCCACTGCCACGCCTACTTTTTTATAACTTCACTAAATTATATGAAACCGAAAAATTTTGTTAAGACCAAATATTTGGGTATTTAGATTCCCTACAATTCACCCATAGAACAGTTTTGGCCACGCCCACTTTTTGGGGGCGTTATCATAAAAAAACCTATTTTGATAAAATTTTACATGTAACATCCTCAAACGTTCGACATTATAGCTATATTTGAGTACAAAATGCAATTTGGCCACGCCCACTTTATAGAGAGGAGGATAGGGTATCATACGATCCGTTCCAGACGGATTGTAGCTTTTCTGTATGTTTATTAATTATTTTTTGTAACAAAGCAAACTAAACCGCTGTTTATCCAACTGTCTCTATTTTAATGGCCACAAACAAATCGGCCGTTGCCTAATTTTGAAAAATTTTAAACGACAGAAAAATATATTCGGAATAACGGAACTAGTTTTTTCCTTGATTTCGATGTTAAAACGCAATTGAATAGTACAGGGATGTCTTAATTTAAGAGTTGACTTTCAAATTTGCATTTTTACATAAAGCAATCAAGTGTCTCTATATTAATTACTATATGTGTGTACATACATATTTGCAGCATTAGTTTTTGTTAAACTGGTTAATAATAATTCCTTCCTGAAATAAAAGAGACTTTTTGAGGACAAAAATTACAACTTATATATGTAGTCCTATGTGTGCTAATACTCCAAATACGATACGATACATACATATATGTACATACTAGTTTAAACAAGTGTAAAACTTTCATAGTGCGGTTAGTAACAAAAAGAGGTTTACCAATCGACTTTGTTAGAACTCGTTAAGTAAATTGTTCATGGTTGAAATCTCATTAAATGGGTAACATCCTCCTCACTGAAGAGGATGTTTAATAGGAATGACCTCAGCCGCAAAATTTAGGCGAAAAGTAGGCACCTTAAATAAAAATAAATCTGAGCGTATACGAAAACAACTTTTAAAGTGAAGTTTAAAATATGTACATATGTATGTACATATGTAAATAGTACGTACATCTGTATCTCAATTAAACAGTTCCTTGTAATTTGAAAGTAGGGTTTGTACTTACACATGTCTAATGAATGAATACATGTTGTGGAAAGTATTGAGAATGCCTCTGATCCTTTTAATTTGAGTCTTTGCTTCACGCTAATCCTTCGGGTTGCTTGGTAGTTGGCTAATGAGCTTGTGGTAATACTTGGCAAGTTGTGATGTTTAGGGTTAAGCGGATTCAAAGAGCCTGCTGCTACGAACTTTTGAGGAAACTATTGCCAACAGGATAATTGTACTTTTATAGTTTAAATATTTATACGATACCACAGAAAGAAAGCTTCATAGAATAAATGACTCCATTCTATTATTAACTTACGTTGATGTTTGTCAGTTTTAAATTCAGATCATAAGTATAGGTAAGAGTATTTCAAACTAGCATAGTTAAAGGCCCCTTAGACTAATAAAATGTAATATTTCTTATACACGAAAACCGTCAAGCAATGCTTTAGGAAGTGTCTTCGTTTTTAAGTACATATCTTAAATACTATAAAATTGAAAACGCTAAGGCTACAAAAGTCGTTAACCCGATTCAGCCAAGCGTATACATATGATCACACTTCCAATCGTCATTTAAATATAGTTTTCAGTCAGTCCTCAAGCCTGAAATTCGTATTCTACAGATTCCATAAGACAGCTAAATTGATTGTAACTCACATATGTACATATGTACATATGTACCTACACATATGTATGTACATTCAGCAAATTTTTATTTGGACTTTAGTAGTTAATAAAAATGTAACCCATGGAGATTTAAAAACAAGTTTCATATTTTAACATACAGAGTTACAATCCGTCTGGAACGAATGTTATAATACCCTAACCCTCTTCCTTTGTATCGACTTCGCTATTGATACTGTTCACAAATATGTATATTTCGATCTCGATTATTGCGCAATAATATAAAATATGTGTTAAACTTTTTACACCCTTAGTATACGGTATAAAATAAGTCATAGTATAGGTTTTCTTCTATCCCGTGCTCTACTTTTGTGATTGATAAATAAAGTACACGAATCGTACGTACTTGTACCTTTATGATGAAGGATTATAAATTATTAAAGATTGAATTTCAAGTCAAATAATTAAAGTCAATATTTTGAAGCGATTGGTATGAAATTATCCACCACCATGTCTTTGCATATGCCTTATATTCCTCATAAAGAAATACCCATTTTTTTTACTTTTTTCTAATGGTATGTTAAGTTTGACACATAGTGTGTAACACAGAGAAATAATCGAGATAGAACCTATAAAGTATATATATTTATGATCAGTATCAATAGTGAAAATGATTGAGACATGTTCGTACGTCCTTATGTCACCGCTTTTCGGGTGGATGAAATTTCATGTCTGGGCCTTTTGAGAAGGAGAAGCAGTACAAGTGTAAAATATTTTACAACTTGCTCAAAATTTAAGGCCGAATATCTGTTGACACACGGACAAGCGAACGGACAGACGGAAGGACCGACATGGCTCAATTGTCATCGTTATTCATAGTGATCACGAAAATATGTATATAAGTTATGAATCGTCGATTGAACAATAAATATATTTTTTTATCCAAGCTGAGCCTTGATTTGGACTCGGTTGTTTGGTTGACGACTGTACTGCCTCCGTTATCATCACTCTCCAGTGGTATCCGCTTACGTTGTTTATCACAAGTACAATACAACTTCATTATGATGAGAGCAGATAACAAAATCCCTATAAGTTAGTCGCTTGCTGACCTCATAGAGGAAAACAAAATTTAAAACGAATGAAAAATAAAGTATCGATTTGTAATTAAATTAATTGGAGTGTGTTTCATTAAAAATATCTTATACTTTATAGGTTCTATCTCGATTATTACTCTATGTCACAAACTACATATGTATGTATATATACCCTTCGATTGGGTATAAAAAATACGCTTCCGTTCTTATAAATACAAAAATTTATAAATACGATTACATTGTTTCAGACAACAGAACACCTTTCACTTCTTTGGACTTTAAAACATTCTGTGATTTGAATTTTATATGGTAAGAATTTAATCAAATATTTATTTTCAGTTCCATTTCATCCCCCTACGAATGGACATGTTGAGCAAATCGTGCGTACGACCAAAGACTATCCGATCTAGATCCTTCCTAGATTAACATGTTACCTTACAATCAACTACCGGTCGATTGCTTGCTAAGTTACTCTTCAACCGGATACTACAGACCCATTTCGATGAACTTCGTCTACATATATGCCATATTTATACAATTAACTAAAGACAGATACTTCAAACACTCCTGAAGACACCAAAAAAGAGTCAGTCTGAGTCCAGTGTTGGAATTATGTTGGCGGGCGAAGATGGATGCCTGGACATATATTGCGGACCATAGGCCCAGTTTCAGTTGTGGTAAGTAGGGCCCACCCTTAACTTTTTTGGAAATAAAACAGACAATTAGCTTCAATTCATTTTTTTTTTTTTTTAAGAACTTAGGAAGGACTCCTTTTCAGCCTTTATAAATATAAAATATAAAAAATAACTTAGCAAAAATATATAAATTAAAAACAAAAGGAACATCAAAAAGCACTTTTTTACAAAGTGCGGCTAATATGGTCCACCTAGTGTTAAATATGGACCAGGCTTTAGATCTCGAAGCCATTTTGTCCTCCAAAGAAAAACAATAACGTAAAAAACCATATAAAAGTGCAAGTACAATGATGTGTTAAATATGGCGCAGGTTCACTTCATCAACAACTACGGTGGGCCATATTACCCAAACAGAGTTTTTTTCCCTTTTCTTTTAATTTAACACACTTTCTAATTTTTTTTCGAAATTAAGATTTTACAGAGGGAATTATAAATTTAAACATAACACGAATATAGAATAAAATTTTAACATTTACGCAAAATTTAAACTAAAACTACTTAAGAAAACTTACTGTGCTCTACCGCTTACATTTCTTAAGTCGGGCTTACCAAATTGCACTTAATCAAAACCAGTTGGAATATGTTTGAAATAGATAGATACATAATGCGGTGTTTATGCTTTTTCAGTAGAGAGATATTACGGTGGGCCATATTACACACATGGGCCATATTTGCCGCACTTACTCTACTGAAAGTGGCCAAACTATTCGCCGATATTCAGATCAGGTACGTAGATCAATGGAGCAAACTTCACACCAGAATTTCAAGGAACCACCTAACATACTTGATAATATACCAGTTCCAGAGCCTATTGAAAGAGCAGATACATCGATGCCGTTGTCAGTGTCAGCCAAAAACTTACAGAAAGCTGCAATCTCTGCATCAGTTCTACTAAAATGAGTGCGGCACACTGCATTTTTTGTTTTGAATTACTACGATAAATTAGAACGCTTGAGGAAGTTGCAAAATATCATTAAAAACGGTATTTTAATTAAAACGCCCCCGAATAGTGGGCGTAATTGTATACAATGCGTTGGTGAATTGTAGGTAATTTGAATGCCTAATGATTTTGTTCGATTTCATGCAAAATAATAGCAGTGGTCAGATTTCAAAAGTGTTTACACTTATACTGCTTCTTGTTCTGAAATACCCAGATACCCAGATGAAATTCCATCTTCAAAGATGGCAAAATCTAAGGTTCAAAAAGGTGTGACATACGGACAGATGGACGGACGTATAGACATGGCTCAATCATTTTCGCTATTGATACTGATCACGAATATACATACATATATGTAGACGCATATGTATACTTTATAGGGCAGTGTTCATGAAAAACACAATTTAGTCTTCAAAGAATGCCATCGTGCACATTTTAAGGAATGATTCCCTAATTAATACTTAGTATCGGAATTTCTCATAGTCCTAGGGTGTATAAACAATTGAAATGATAAGAGTATATTTTCATCCCATACGATATATAAATATGCACATACATATGTACTACATATATACTTTTTTTTTAAATCATATTACGCATTAAACATATGTATTATGAATCAGGTACCCTAGTCGTTGCAAAAGAAATTCATATTTTTCGAAGGAATTCAAAGCAATGAAACATGACATGACTGGTATTCCCATTACTTACAACTACCATAATTTGTCGACTTGAAGTCGATTCAAATTTCACATTCTCTATTCTCAAACCAAACACCAAATAACAGAGCCTCATGGAAAAAAATTTGAATTAGTCCCATCTCTCTCCATTTTGATAAAAGGATATGTGCGCCTGAATCCTTTCTTCCGTGAAATTGTAAACGCAAGCAAGTTTTATGGTGGGATAAATGGAATATATTTAAATAAGGGAGAAATACTTTTTGTCTTATTTCTTCCGAATTTTGATATGTTAAAAAGGATAGAATGACCTTTGGGTTTGATATCTCTCAAAATAACTTCTCCACTTACTGTTTATTTGACATACTAATGATTTATTTTAAGGATAGACGTATGTTGGTTGTTTGGTTGCGTTATCGATAAATCAGTTTGTTCTTTGAACTTTGAACTTTGTATATACATAATTACCCAAGTACTTGATAAGTTTTGTACACCAAACGAATAGAAGAACCATGGTCTATAAAAAGAAATAATTCAAAATGTTTGCATTTTTATACCCTATCCTAAGGGTATATTAAGTTTGACATAAAGAAATAATCGAGATAGAGCCTACAAAGTATGTACATACATATATATATTCATGATCAGTATCAATAGCGAAATCGATTGTCGAATATTTGCAAGAAGTGGAAATCGACGATGGCTTGGTCTGCGATGAGCTCGGACATGAATCCCATTGAACACGTTTGGGACCTGCTGGAGAAAAAGATTGGGGTCCTGCCCTTCCAGAGACACTCAGCGGCCTACGATCTGCTCTGATCGAGGAATGGGACAATTTGGAGGATACCATCGTATAAATCCTTAATTTATGTCTTATTTCTAAGGTCTTTCTTTTTTATACCCTATCCTAAGGGTATATTAAGTTTGACACATAGTTTGTAACATAGAGAAATAATCGAGATAGACCCTATAAAGTATATATATTCGTGATCAGCATCAATAGCGAAATCGATTGAGCGATGACCGTCCGTCCGTCCGTCCGTATGTCACCGCTTTTTGGGCCTTAAATTTTGAGCTAGGACGATGAAATTTCATATCTGGGCTTCTGAGAAAAAGATACAGTACAAGTGTAAAAATTTTTGAAATCCGCCCACTGCCACGCCCACTTTTTCATAACTTCACTAAATTATATGAAACCGAAAAATTTTGTTAAGACCAAATATTTAGGCATTCAGATTCCCTACAATCCACCCATACAAAAATGTTGGCCACGCCCACTTTTTGGGGGCGTTTTCATCACAAAACCGATTTTTGGGCCTTAAATTTTTAACTAGGACGCTGAAATTTCATATCTGGGCTTCCAAGAAAAATATTCAATGCAAGTGTAAATTTTTTTTACATCCGCCCACTGCCACGCCTACTTTTTTATAACTTCACTAAATTATATGAAACCGAAAAATTTTGTTAAGACCAAATATTTGGGTATTCAGATTCCCTACAATTCACCCATAGAACAGTTTTGACCACGCCCACTTTTTGGGGGCGTTTTCATCGAAAAACCGATTTTCATAAAATTTTACATGTAACATCCTCAAACGTTCGACATTATAGCTATATTTGAGTACAAAATGCAATTTGGCCACGCCCAGGGAGAGGAGGATAGGGTATCATACGATCCGTTCCAGACGGATTGTAGCTTTTCTGTATGTTTATACCCTATTCTAAGGGTATATTAAGTTTGACACATAGTTTGTAACATAGAGAAATAATCGAGATAGACCCTATATAGTATATATATTCGTGATCAGCATCAATAGCGAAATCGATTGAGCGATGACCGTCCGTCCGTCCGTCCGTATGTCACCGCTTTTTGGGCCTTAAATTTTGAGCTAGGACGATGAAATTTCATATCTGGGCTTCTGAGAAAAAGATACAGTACAAGTGTAAAAATTTTTGAAATCCGCCCTCTGCCACGCCCACTTTTTCATAACTTCACTAAATTATATGAAACCGAAAAATTTTGTTAAGACCAAATATTTAGGCATTCAGATTCCCTACAATCCACCCATACAAAAGTTTTGGCCACGCCCACTTTTTGGGGGCGTTTTTATCACAAAACCGATTTTTGGGCCTTAAATTTTTAACTAGGACGTTGAAATTTCATATCTGGGCTTCCAAAAAAAAGATACAGTACAAGTGTAAAATTTTTTTACATCCGCCCACTGCCACGCCTACTTTTTTATAACTTCACTAAATTATGTATATGAAACCGAAGAATTTTGTTAAGACCAAATATTTGGGTATTTAGATTCCCTACAATTCACCCATAGAACAGTTTTGGCCACGCCCACTTTTTGGGGGCGTTATCATCAAAAAACCTATTTTGATAAAATTTTACATGTAACATCCTCAAACGTTCGACATTATAGCTATATTTGAGTACAAAATGCAATTTGGCCACGCCCACTTTATAGAGAGGAGGATAGGGTATCATACGATCCGTTCCAGACGGATTGTAGCTTTTCTGTATGTTTTTAATTAATTTTTTAAAATGAATTACTTATTTTATATTGATAAACAAAACTGTGTTAAAAAAACCTTTTTATACCCTATCCTAAGGGTATATTAAGTTTGTCACCGCTAGTTTGTAACATAGAGAAATAATCGAGATAGACCCTATAAAGTATATATATTCGTGATCAGCATCAATAGCGAAATCGATTGAGCGATGACCGTCAGTCCGTCCGTCCGTATGTCACCGCTTTTTGGGCCTTAAATTTTGAGCTAGGACGATGAAATTTCATATCTGGGCTTCTGAGGAAAAGATACAGTACAAGTGTAAAAATTTTTGAAATCCGCCCACTGCCACGCCCACTTTTTCATAACTTCACTAAATTATATGAAACCGAAAAATTTTGTTAAGACCAAATATTTAGGCATTCAGATTCCCTACAATCCACCCATACAAAAGTTTTGGCCACGCCCACATTTTGGGGGCGTTATCATCAAAAAACATATTTTGATAAAATTTTACATGTAACATCCTCAAACGTTCGACATTATAGCTATATTTGAGTACAATATGCAATTTGGCCAGGCCCACTTTATAGAGAGGAGGATAGGGTATCATACGATCCGTTCCAGACGGATTGTAGCTTTTCTGTATGTTTTTTTTCAACTTACTTGAAGTAATTGCGAAATATCAAGGAGCGCCACTTTTTGTGTAACTCAGTGTATTTGATTTACTATCAAAACAACGGTAGTATGCGTCCTCATATTTCCTCTTCCCAATATGATGTCATAACTTTAATTGAAACGTGGAAATATAATTCCGAAATTTGCAACATAAACATATTTTCCGTTTTCCGAAATTTTGTCAAAGCAAGAAAAAAACATACAGAAAAGCTACAATCCGTCTGGAACGGATCGTCTGATACCCTATCCTCCTCTCTATAAAATGGACGTGGCCAAATTGCATTTTGTACTCAAATATGGCTATAACCTCGAACGTTTGAGGATGTTACATGTAAAATTTTATCAAAACCGGTTTTTTGATGAAAACGCCCCCAAAAAGTGGGCGTGGCCAAAACTCTTCTACGGGTAAATTGTAGGGAATCTGAATACCTAAATATTTGGACTTAACAAAATTTTTCGGTTTCATATAATTTAGTGAAGTTATAAAAAAGTAGGCGTGGCAGTGGGCGGATTTAAAAAAAATGAACACTTCTACTGTATCTTTTCGTCAGAAGCCCAGATATGAAATTTCAGCGTCCTAGTTAAAAATTTAAGGCCCAAAAATCGGTTTTGTGATGAAAACGCCCCCAAAAGTGGGCGTGGCCAAAACTTTTGTATGGGTGGATTGTAGGGAATCTGAATACCTAAATATTTGGTCTTAACAAAATTTTTCATTTTCATATAATTTAGTGAAGTTATGAAAAAGTGGGAGTGGCAGTGGACGGATTTCAAAAATTTTTACACTTGTACTGTATCTTTTTCTCAGAAGCCCAGATATGAAATTTCATCGTCCTAGCACAAAATTTAAGGCCCAAAAAGCGGTGACATACGGACGGACGGACGGACGGACGAACGGACGGACGGTCATCGCTCAATCGATTTCGCTATTGATGCTGATCACGAATATATATACTTTATAGGGTCTATCTCGATTATTTCTCTATGTTACAAACTATGTGTCAAACTTAATATACCCTTAGGATAGGGTATAAACATTGAGGTGTGCTGATCTTAGTCCGAATGTGAAGTATGTATGTGTTTCATTTCCTGAACATGATTTTTTTCAAATCAATAATTATTCAAATGATTTTGATAATATTCTAAATCTTATTTTTGTCGATATGGAACTTTGTACTAATTTTAAGAAAAAAGTTTGTATCCTATATCTGTATGAAAATTCAATATTTCATTCAGCTTTGTGTAAACAGTTTAGTATTTATGAATATTTTAAACCATCGCATGATAAACCTGCCATATATGTACATACATACATATGTATGACTACAAGAAAGGCAACTTTAATGAAATAACTAACATTTTTTTCCGTTCATAATTCTAAGCCGCCTTGGTTTAATAGAATATTAACTACCTAATCTAAATAACAAGAAAAACAAAGCCTATAAACTATTTCGGAAGTCCAATAACCATTTGGTTTTGTTAAAGCATTATAAAAGTATTCAAAAAGAATCTGATGTCCTAAATAGATTTTAATATGTGCTGCGTACTGAATCTAATATTAAAACTAATAGTAAATTGTTTTGGAAGCACATATGTAAATATCAAAAAAACGTTCTAATGGAATTCCAAATTGTACGCTATTCTTGCAGGAAACTTCGAGTGACCTTTGTATTTACTATCTGCAACTATTTTGCAATTTTTTTTAATCGTGTTATTTAATGCTTCTCTTAAAAAGGGTGAGTTTTTAATTAGAAAATTTCTTATATTGTTGTTATTCATAAATCCGGATCCAAACTTTAAGTAGATAGTTAGTTACTAACTATCCATCCCATAAGCAAAATGTGAACTATTCCAAAAATATTTGAGAAAGTGGTTTACAACAAATTGACCTTCATTCTTAAAGAAGTCATTTCACCGTCGCAATATCGTTTCTTGGTCGGTAAGTCAAGAACAACAAATCTTGCAATTTCGTGTAATCATGTGACCAAATGCATTGAAAATGGATATCAATACGACGTTATTTATACTGAACCTTTTTACAGATGATATCAAATTTTTCGCTGTATAAAAACTTTAGCTGATTGTTCCTTACTGCAAGATGACCTGCTGATTTTACATAAATGGTGTGTTAAAAATCAATTGTTCCTAAATGAAGCTAAATGACAAACTTTATCATTCAGTCGTAGTCTCTCACCCATTGACTTTGCTTATAAAATAGACAACATCTCTCTGTATAGAGTTAATGAGAAAACAGATCATGGAGTGGTGTTTGATTCTAAGCTCAGTTTCACATCACATACATATTGTCTTTATTGTGGCAAAAAAGCAAATTGCATGATGGAATTTAGAGATCCGTTCACACTAAGATAATTTTTTTCGCATTTGTTAGATCACATCTTCAATATTGCTGCTTCATTTGGAATCCGTTTTATAATAGTCATTCAATTAGGATCGAACAAATTCTGAAACGTTTTACCAGGCGCTTTATAAACAAATTAAATTGGAATATTCAAATGCCATCGTATAGTGGTTAGATTCCAACTAATTGGTATTCAACTATTAGAAGCAATTATTTTAATTAGGGATATACTTATGTACATATGTCTCAATTCAATTGTCCTTTCCTTTCATCTTTACTGTACGAAGTTTTTTTTATAAATCATTACACAGAGTAAACTATGGTTTTAATCAACCTTTTACACGTTGCATTAGAGTTGCCAATTCAATTTGCGATCACATTGACTTTCAGGCTGACCTCAGCCGCAATGCTTTCAAAAGACATGTTTTATTCATTTTAAATTCATCTCACATATTCTGGTGGTTCATATTAGAACATTTGTTAATTTATTACATTTGTCATTAGTTTTTATATTTTTTGTAGTCTGTAAGATAATATACATACATTATGTTATACATATATTCTCTGCTTGTTGAAATAAATAAATAAAGAAATATGTATGTAGATTCTGATGCAACTTTTTTTTATTAATTGAAGCACTTTTCTAAGACTATAATAATACTAAAATTAAGTGATTCTGTATTGACATTTTGCAGATTTTGGTACCATTTTACATAGCTTTTCTTTAATTTTGGGGCGGGTTACGCCAATTTTTTTCATTTCCTCCCAAAAAAAATTATATTCGTGTTTTTTAGGGCATTCGAAACAAGAAAAAAATAAGCACAAAAATATTGCACACTTCACATAATGTTTCCCAATATTACAAATTTATAGTTTTTGATTTAAAGATATAAGGACGATATAACCATCCATGGTTCTAGATGAAATTATAATGAGGTTTACAAACAACGGAGTCCCTTGAGCATTTTGTTTCACCTGAAATTTGAAAATAGAATTAGGTAGACTACTGAAAAAATCGAAAAAATTGCAATTTGAAACAAAATACATTTTGTGGAAAATACATGCTTCAGATATGTACTTTCATAGTATTTTTTAAAATATTGTGTACATTACATACATAATGTACATTACGTAAACATTTGTACATACATATGTATATACATATGTACGTTGGTATGTAAATTTAAAAATTCTCAATGAAAGTTTTCGTTGACAACTCTGTTCCACTCATTAATGCTCAAAACACATGTGCAGCAAAGCATCGCGCATCAAGGCATGCAGCGACGCATGTGAAACACACGTGCAGTTAAAAGTTTGACATTTTTCTCCATGGCGATTTGAATTTAAAAATTAATTTTTGTTTTTTTTTCAATAGGTTTAAACAGTAAACTGTCATATAGGCACGCAGCACGCACATGTACATAGTTGCCTACATATAAAGCTATGTTCTATAATTTTGCTGCACGCATTTCGCTGCACATGTGTTTTGGTCATAAGCCTTAAAAGATGTGCAGCAAAAATAGAGAACATTCCTTTATATGCACACATACACACAACTATGACACAGTTAGCCATGATGCATGACTGCTGCCTATAGTCTCCACTAATGAAAAATTGTTGGCGATGATTTGATTTATTATTTTGAGTACTGCGCAGCTTCAGAACAACGCAAAAGGATAATTTATACCTCAAATCAGGGAATCAGATAATAATTTACTAAAAATCGATTGTAAATCCGATCAGCAATGATTGTGTTAGGGCTGTATAACCGTCTTTTAATGACAGAAAATTCGATATGAACCGTCTTTCTCCTACTTAGACCTCGAATCTCTGCACCTACAGATAATAAGGAATTACTGTACAAAATTTCAGTTGAAACTGTAAGGTACTCACCGTTTCCACCGACTCGGAAGCTAAAGAAGAATTAGATTCCAACCGCACATTGATTGATGAGCTTTTCACAACCGCACGGGCAAAAATATCTGTAAATTGCCGGAATCTAAGTCAGAAACGCAAGCATATTGCACCAAATTCAATTTTAATCTCTGTAATTTAACCATCAAGTCATGTTTCCTTACGTTTCGTCATCGTTAATATTATATGGACACATTGCTCAATGACATTTCATTAATTTCATCAATCATTTCATATAAAGTAAAATTTTCGTGTATCACAGATGCGTAGATATATTTTTTTCTCTGACGACCTAAGCCCCCGTCAAGGCGGGATGGATACAAGAAGTAAACTTCACCGAATTGAAGAACGTGCTTCAGATTTGTTCTTCTCGTGTGAATATTAATCTATACTGATTTATTGACGCAAAGTATCCTATCTATACTTGCGATTGTGAATGCTGTTGCCGTATATTTTTAGCCGGTGTCTGGAAACAAAATGCTGCTTCTCCATTTTTATGCAAAATGTCGAACTCTTCGACTACCTTCCACCAACAATTGCTATAACGAAATTCTTACAGTTTTGGGCAAGTTTGACAGAAGAATATTTGTTAGTCGTCTTGTAATACATTTTAATTTAGATTTAGTAAATACTTAGATATATGTTACCTTTCGACCTTTCACAACGCATCTGACCTGACCTAAAATCCTTTAAAACCATCCTGTGGTATTAAGGCAACTGACTAGTTGGCTGATCTTTTTGAAAGTTGGAAGTTTTTCCCATTCATTATTATAATTTTAATACTTAATTCTTTTTTTTTTCTTATTGACATGCTCTCTCCATTTTAGTTGTGCATCGAGAGTGATACCTATGTAAGTATTTAGCCGTGTTTGTATACGGCACTTCTTTCTAATCGATATTAACTCTTACTTCATGTATTCATCTGTTAGCAAAGTTAATATGAATGGATTTAGTGTCATGGAGTTAAATTCTGCATTTTTTGGTTCAGTCACTTACAGAATTTATAGATTTCTGTAGTTTATTCGCCGCCTTTTCAGCATTATTGGAAATGGTTGTGTCGTCAGCAAAAGTTGCTAAACTAGCTTCTTCTTATTCTGCCACGTCTCTCGTGCATAAGAGATACAATATAGGTCCCAGGACACTGCCTTGTGGCACACCTGCTTTTATTTCCTTAAGGTTAGAGTACTCCTTTTCATATTTTCCACGAAAATGTCTGTCTGATTTTAGAATGTGGTAATACTGCTCTAACACCTAAAATTTCTTTCAAGGCCCCACCTCTCGCGAGCGGCAGATAAACATCCGAGAGTAATATTGTCATGAAAAAGCTTCTCGAAAAACAAAAATTGCCCTTCGGATATGGCATTAAACAGTAAGCCACTTCCACTCGTGCAAAGAATATAACATGCACAACAGGAATGGTTGTGAGAAGATAGGCCCTGGGTTCCATGAACCTGTCGCGCCAAATAAGATGATTGGGCGTCTGGTTGCGTAAGGAAGCCAGCTAGCCGTATCTATTCGCCCATAGACTCGGAGAATACGATCACTGTCGATATATGGTGAAAGTTTGTATATCTCGCTGTCCTTCGCTACTGCTTCGTTGCGATCGATCTGCCTCAGCCCTGCTGCAAACGCTTTTTGCTGAACTTGTCGACATAGCGATTGTTCTACTGAAGTGAGCTCAGGTACTGTTAAACCCATATTTTGACTGTCACGGAGCCGTTTGCGGCAGTTATTCACAAAACGAATTACCTATTCCATAGTTCTCTTAAGTATAGACCTAATTATGGAAAATTTACAAGATTCTGTCAGAATAATGGATACAAGTTGAAACCGGGAACAATTCCAACTATTAACACAAATGCTGATAAAATTTCTGTTTTACCTTGCTGCAACCGGATGCAAGCACAAGCTACGCGAGATATGATTGCGGGCTTGTTAAAGCAAACTACAGCTGCTGCTGAGTCAACTGCATCTCAAGAGGTCGTAGTTGAATCCGCAGTTGCTCAAGATTAATGCTATAGTAATGCATCTTTTGTAGAGAATATCACTTCTAAAGGAACTCTAAAAGCGCGTATTGCAGCTTTAGAAAGTGTAAGTATAGTTATTATCTATAATCCAAAACTATAATGCAATCAATGTTTAGTGTAACTCTGAAATGGAAGAGTTACGTACTGTACGAAAATTAAAAAATCATCCCGCAGCAAGTATGTGTTTTGGAAAAGCTTCTAAAGAAATCAGAATTCGAACGCAAAAACATGGAGGAAGCAAATATTTACTGCAGGCCAAATAAATAAACTGAAAATACTTTGAAATACTTTGGTCTGGAGCGGATATAGCGCAATCTATCAGGCTATACTCCATAAGGGCAAAGGCTTTATGCCTGGCGTTCACTATTTAAAGCTGGGCACATAAAGAGGAGATTTCAGCAGGAGTTATTGAGCCGGTTTTAAATTGTTGTTTTGTTTTTTTCTACTCAACTCGATGAAGTGCAGAAAGTTTACGTTCTCAGCTTTGACGGGATGGAAATCCGCAAAATGTTCTGCTACAACAGGTCATCGGACTCAACTTTAGCTCCTGCTAATTATGTATGTCCAAGTGGCAATGCTAGGAGGTAAATATAGTTCTCTTTCATATTATCATCTTTTTAATTATCTACTATAGGATTAATGGCTAAATGGAAGCAGCCAATTTTTTACTCTTTCGATTGTCAAATGGCAGTCGAAATCTTGGCCAACATATTGTGCAGAGTGCAGTTATAATGTTGTAACCATTGTTAGCGACTTAGGTGGTGGAAATAGGGGATTATTCAAAAATCTTTAAATCAGCCTTGGTAAATATGCATATATAATTTGCTTTAAAATTCATTTAATAAACTTTTATTTTTTTAGGTTTTTACATAGTGGGAACAAAATTTTTGTTTTTTCGTATGTTCCCCACTTGATCCTTGGAAATCATTTGATCGATCAAGGGTTAGTTATAAAAGGCAAACAAGTAAAGAAGGAGATTATTAAACTCCTCTCGTGCAATGTTTCGACGAGATAACAAGCAGTTATATTAAAGTTTTTAGAGCTGAGCGACAAAAAATAAAAATGGCAATAAAACTTTTTTCGCATACTATTGTTTAATCAATAACAGCAAGCTTTATTTAATTATTTAAAACGGTAATATTTAAATACTTGTTTAAATAATTTTGCTTACTGTAATCCTAATACTATTGCTTTCTTGCAGACAAAAGATTGGTTTGACGTAATGAATGTCAGGATTCCAGGAATTGGACCCATGCTTATGGTCTGGCTGAGGATACTCAAAATAACATTCTGGACCAAATGACGGAGATGATGTTGGATATGAGAGTAATTCGAAAGGATAACTTACTACCTTTCTAAAGAGGTTGCTACATATATGTACAGTAGAATCTCTGAAACATGAACGGTTCTATAAAAGGAACAATTCGGAAAGGCAGTGGGCGGATTTAAAATTTTTTTACACTTGTACTGTATCTTTTTCCAGAAGCCCAGATATAAAATTTCATCCTCCTAGCTCAAAATTTAAGGCCCAAAAAGTGATGTCATCGCTCAATCGATTTCGCTATTGATGCTGATCACGAATTTATATGTATACTTTATAGGGTCTATCTCGATTATTTCTCTATGTTACAAACTATGTGTCAAACTTAATATACCCTTAGGATAGGGTATAAATAAACAGCTGTCAAGAATCGTGGTCCGGCGACGTCATGCGCAGAACGTTCGATTTTTTTACGCACAACAGTGCAATTTTTTATTCTATCATTCTTGCTTTAATGCCGTGTTCGTTACAGTTTTACTCTCGAATGGTTGTCAGACACTCGCAAGAGATGGGACCGTAAAATAAATTGTAAGTGTTGTCTGTGGATTGAATCTCAAACACATCGCTCTGTAGTCCAACGCACTAACCACAATACGAAGCTCACTTTCACTTAATGGTAGTTTGGGAAGCTTTTCACAAACAGGTCGGCAAGGACTGTAGGCTCTTTAGCTTGTCTTCTACCAACCCATTGCATATTTAATTCACACTGTTGACCTGGGAGACCTAGTTCCTTCACCATTGATACCATTTATTGGCGATCCTTCGGTTAAGAGTGCGTACGTATTGATGACTTTATTTGGACCATAGCGCGTGACTGAAAATACTCGCAATAGCAAATCGTTGGTAACCACTTGTGCAGCTAAGAAGGTCTATTAGAAGCACTAGAGCAATGTGCTACCAGAGGAAGCATGCCACACGCCTTCTCGGCTCTTTCGTTTCACCCTCATATACAGTGCAGATTAAATTCGCCATGTCACTCAACCCATCGCTAAAGTGCAGAAGTGTCGGTTATGGTTATATTTGCGTAGCACATCTAGCCCACTCGAGTTTTTTGCTCATTGGAATCTTTGTTATACCCTTCGCTTTAGCGGCGAATGGTATAACAACTGCATTTTCGTTAATTGGTGCAATCTCACGGACCTGGTTTAATTGACAAAGTATTAGCTGTTCTGGACAACCGAAGCGGACACGAAATTGCTCCATAACAGCATCCATGTTGTCTGGGTGGGTAAAAATAAACTTGAGCGTCTCTCGGTGCGCTAGTAAAACCATATCTTCTAGAGTAACATTCTTGTAGGTATACATAGGTTATCGGCGGAGTAGTGGCATAAACTTCCGACATATATGTATATATATATTTGACACCGACACCGACATATATGTATATATATATTTGACACTGTAGGGATTTTGGTTTTGATTTTGCTGTCAAATAGGCTACTGACCCAGATTGATTCGACGTAGGTGCGAGCGGGACAGCTACCAATAGCTGTTGGGTTGGGTTGGGTTTTCCAAGGCAATTTTGTGAGCTTGATACTGCAAATCGCTGTCATTTACCCACTCTGCGTGAACTTAGGCTGATTTTCCAAACCAGCAATTTGACTTTGCATAGTTAACAAAATATCTGTATATGCTGTATCTTCAGTGACATTGACAGATTCAGCGTTTATGTAAACATTAATTGGAACTAGAGGTGCCCCTGTAAGTGTAGAACTCGTGGTGGCGGCGGCGGCAAGGGCATCACTCGTAAGCATCTGTTCGGGCAATTGATGCTGACGTTGTTGCAGTGATAGTATGTATTTAAATTTGCAGGTATTTCATTTGCGTCAGTTTGTTGGAAACATGTACTTCTGCGCGACGGTGTACGTTCCATGTGCTACTAGTTCCGATGACTGTTTTTTGCAGAAGAGGGCCAAGATGATGTTGAAGTTGTACTAGCAAGAGTTTGAGCATTCTTAGCAGCAACAGTGATAGTAGAGACGTTAGATAAATTTGCTTCTAAGTCCAAATGTAAAGCGGATACTGGAGAGGCAAAAGTAACAGTAGATGGTGCAGACTTGGCTTTAGTAGAAACAGCTTTTTGGATGTTGAGGACTGTTAGCATTCAGTTGTTTTGCGATGGTTTTATTTCGCGAGCCAGAAACTTAAGAGCAGGTGAGGCACGACTGGATGCGTTGACCATACTAAGAGTTTGAAAGCGCGTTTGCGGTTTACCACTAATCGTTAATGACGACATCGAAATTACTTTTTTAAATTCTATGATTTCATTGTGTAGTTCTTCGATTTTAGCAATTAAGAAATCATAGTCGTAACCATTTTAAACTTTAGTAGACAAAAAGTAAAAATTGCAAATTGAGAGCAATATTATAACAAGTATGGAAAAACACATCCGATCACAGCGAAAGCTTACTCAGAACTTATATATATCCTTTATAGGATATATCTCGATTATTTCTCTATGTAACAAAACTGTGTATCAAAAGTAACGTACCCTTAGAATAGCCAAATCAAAGTACGTCCAGTCAAACAAGTCCCTTACCAAGATTGTAAATCTGTTATGTTGTTTTGCTGTCAAAATTTTATTGCAAGGTCATAGCAGAGCTTATTGGCCGAATTATGAAATCTTTCTGTTTTGGCGTGATTACATAAGCCTTGAATCCATTTTAAAACGACCTGATGATAGAGATTTGAAAATGAGACCAATGAAGAGACCATCTAACTACAATGTTGCCTAATATTGAAAGACATATTGAAAGATTTTCTTCATAGTCTACGGTAATGCTTGTTATATGCTCTTTATACCCTATCCTAAGGGTATATTAAGTTTGACACATAGTTTGTAACATAGAGAAATAATCGAGATAGACCATATAAAGTATATATATTCGTGATCAGCATCAATAGCGAAATCGATTGAGCGATGACCGTCCGTCCGTCCGTCCGTCCGTCCGTCCGTCCGTATGTCACCGCTTTTTGGGCCTTAAATTTTGAGCTAGGACGATGAAATTTCATATCTGGGCTTCTGAGAAAAAGATACAGTACAAGTGTAAAAATTTTTTAAATCCGCCCACTGCCACGCCCACTTTTTCATAACTTCACTAAATTATATGAAACCGAAAAATTTTGTTAAAACCAAATATTTAGGCATTCAGATTCGCTACAATCCACCCATACAAAAGTTTTGGCCACGCCCACTTTTTGGGGGCGTTTTCATCACAAAACCGATTTTTGGGCCTTAAATTTTTAACTAGGACGCTGAAATTTCATATCTGGGCTTCCGAGAAAAAGATACAATACTAGTGTAAAATTTTTTTACATCCGCCCACTGCCACGCCTACTTTTTTATAACTTCACTAAATTATATGAAACCGAAAAATTTTGTTAAGACCAAATATTTGGGTATTTAGATTCCCTACAATTCACCCATAGAATAGTTTTGGCCACGCCCACTTTTTGGGGGCGTTATCATCAAAAAACCTATTTCGATAAAATTTTACATGTAACATCCTCAAACGTTCGACATTATAGCTATATTTCAGTACAAAATGCAATTTGGCCAAGCCCATTTTATAGAGAGGAGGATAGGGTATCATACGATCCGTTCCAGACGGATTGTAGCTTTTCTGTATGTTTTTTTCTGTTTTTATCAGAGAACCAGTCCTCGTCTTAAGCACCTCATATGGGTGGACACACAACGCATGCTAGTGCTTAGTTGTGTATGTTAACTCACTCTTAACTACTTTAATTCAATTTTTCCCCCAATGAATTTATTTACAGCATAGCTATACAAACATTTCAATTACTATACGTACATATATGCATTTTCTTAATCTTAAACATGGATATAAACCTATAAGATCTACAAATATTGCTACTTTCTACTATATCTATCGCATTTTCAAAAATAATATTGTCGTGTTATTAACATTAAACTTAATAAAAATGTACATATCTTTCTTAGTGGTTAAGTGATAACCGAAATTCAAAGAATAGAATTGGAATTTGTAACCTTTGCAGCAGTTGCTGCAAGGGGGTCGGCAGTGTTCAAGCAGAACCAGAGTACATAATCTCTTTTAAATCACAAACCGTTTAGACATATTCTTGAATTGCCTATATTTGGTCATCTTGATTTCGTCCTCAGCGAGGTAAGACCTAAACTTGCGGAAGAGAATAAAGACCTGTACATTTATCCCACGTAAAAATCCTCTTTTTGTCTTGGTCATCCGCGAACATCATCGAACAACCAGCAGGACGTGTACCTTACGCGTAAGCCATGAAAGAAAATACAAACACAACCATTTGTGTTACAATAAAATATTCAATCGATTAAATACGAAAGTATTCTCCGTTACATCATCTTTCTCTAACAACATCAAGAATCCAAAGTGTTTCGATAGCTAGATGTCATTACGATAATAAATCCCTGTTCCATAAACTCCCATTTATCTACAGTAAATTCAGAGGATAATTGACTACAAAACGAGAACTTAATTAGCCCTTGTTAAAGTGGAATGGATAATTCTGGTCGGAAATAAAACGTTTATGGATGTACATACATATGTTCACACATATGTACATATATGTACATACATATGTATGTATGTGGTACAAGTGTACGAAACTGAAGGAAAATAATAGTTCCAACTTGATTTGATTTTGATCTACAATGTGTTACATATCCGTAAAAAGGGTGCCCCATCATTGATATTTTTTCATAGCAAAGTAGACAATGTTTGGTTGAATTTTTAACAAAATGTTTTTTCTAGAGTTTTGTTGCATAGCTTTATTCTTTTAATAGAACTTTCAGGAATTTCTTTGTGCTTTGTTGGCATATGTAAGTACACATAACAGTCCATTAGAAAGTGGACGGAACTCAAAAAACTTTTTTCTCAAAATTCACAGATATAAAATTCCATTATGCTATCCCAAAATATAAGACACAAAAATCGGTGACACACGGACAGACAGAAGGACACACAATCGGCTTCGCTATTGATACTGCTCACGAAAATGCATACATATGTATGTACATACTTTATAGGGTATATCTCGATTATTTCTCTATGTTACAAACTACATATGCACGCACATGCATCAAACTTAATAAATATGTATGCGTGTATTCTGAGTAGACGGAATGAAAAAGGGATGCGATTTAAAATGTGCACTCTGATTGGAACACCCTCTAAAATATACAATTAACAATGTTCTAAGCACCTACACTTCGTTTTGTTTTATTTCCCTGAATAAAGGAATTTACGACTTCCAGCATCTTGATCTGATTTAATATTTGATATGGGATTTATGCTAAATCTATTAGAACTGAATGCAAATTATGGAGAATAATTAGTCAATTAATAATAGTATTAAGTAATATTTGCTTGAACTTTGCAATTTTATTTTAAGTATTTGAGCAGCCACTGTATTGACTATCAATCTTATTATTATTATTATTTTTTTTATTTATTTATCGGGTAATCTTTAAAAATACATAGTTGTGTTTCCCGCGAAGCCTTATACTTTTCTACAGAAGATTGCATATCAAAAATCTTTAATATATATGTACATATAGTGAGTTTACGTTTTACTTTATTTCTTTTTATACCCTATCCTAAGGGTATATTAAGTTTGACACATAGTTTGTAACATAGAGAAATAATCGAGATAGACCATATAAAGTATATATATTCGTGATCAGCATCAATAGCGAAATCGATTGAGCGATGACCGTCCGTCCGTCCGTCCGTCCGTCCGTCCGTCCGTATGTCACCGCTTTTTGGGCCTTAAATTTTGAGCTAGGACGATGAAATTTCATATCTGGGCTTCTGAGAAAAAGATACAGTACAAGTGTAAAAATTTTTTAAATCCGCCCACTGCCACGCCCACTTTTTCATAACTTCACTAAATTATATGAAACCGAAAAATTTTGTTAAAACCAAATATTTAGGCATTCAGATTCCCTACAATCCACCCATACAAAAGTTTTGGCCACGCCCACTTTTTGGGGGCGTTTTCATCACAAAACCGATTTTTGGGCCTTAAATTTTTAACTAGGACGCTGAAATTTCATATCTGGGCTTCCGAGAAAAAGATACAATACTAGTGTAAAATTTTTTTACATCCGCCCACTGCCACGCCTACTTTTTTATAACTTCACTAAATTATATGAAACCGAAAAATTTTGTTAAGACCAAATATTTGGGTATTTAGATTCCCTACAATTCACCCATAGAATAGTTTTGGCCACGCCCACTTTTTGGGGGCGTTATCATCAAAAAACCTATTTCGATAAAATTTTACATGTAACATCCTCAAACGTTCGACATTATAGCTATATTTCAGTACAAAATGCAATTTGGCCAAGCCCATTTTATAGAGAGGAGGATAGGGTATCATACGATCCGTTCCAGACGGATTGTAGCTTTTCTGTATGTTTTTTTTTTTGTTCATGAATTCAAGAAAATATTCTAAATATAGTTAAATAGCCGACCCGACCGGTTTCCCTCTTGTGTTTTTAAAATGCATGGTATGAATAAGTATGTAGATATGAACGTATGTACGTAGAGCTAATTTTTATTACCGGATCTCTGCAAGCCAAATTAATAAATTAAAAATCGATATCAAAGCAAATTTACAAAGTTTCATATTTAAATATGTCATTTTTATAAACCGTGTAACCACGTACGTACATATATGTATACATTATTTAATTTGAGGTCGATAATTTACCTATTGTGTTACGGAACTTTTAGACCTGCGGCTTTGCTTATTTTGTCACCACCTCTTTATATAATATGTTTGCTGTTGTTCCAATAGACTGTACATTGGGCATACTGTGAGTTAAACTATATGAGTTAAGCTAAGCTTTATTTATTGTCATCGCGAAACAGACCTACTATGAAAATTGAGGTAATATGGAATAAAAGGGATGCTAGGTGTAAACACAATTATCCCTTGGCCGCAGCTGGTAAAGATTGTCGTCTCTATCACATTTTATGGAAAGCTTTCACCTGCATTCGGGTTCCGTTGCACATTTGGGTTTAAATTCCTTAAGAGCATAATAAGAGTGCCTACCTTCAATATTACTTTGTGTGAAGGAATAACTGGGGGCTTGAGAGTATGCAAGTATTCCAACAGGTAATGCACAGCCTTGGCTCAAGTGGTTAGTGCGGTGGACTACGGGGCAAAGGTTCATGGTTCAATCCCTAGACAAAACCCACAAATTTCCTTCACGGCCTCACCTCTCGCGAATACCTGACAAACATCTGAGAGTATAACTGTCATGAAAAAGCTTCTCAAATAAAAAATTGTCCTTCCATTTGGGTGAAGAATATAACACGTAGAACAAAATGGTTGTGAGAAGCTAGGCCCTGGGTCCTATGGACCCAAAATACCCATGGATTTTATTTAATCCATTACTTCGATATCTACTATCTACTGTGCCAATAGAATTGCAGGTCATATCAAAAGCATTTAATTTAAGCAAAAGCTAAGCACTAATTTCGATTGCATAATTTTTATACCCTATCCTAAGGGTATATTAAGTTTGACACATAGTTTGTAACATAGAGAAATAATCGAGATAGACCCTATAAAGTATATATATTCGTGATCAGCATCAATAGCGAAATCGATTGAGCGATGACCGTCCGTCCGTCCGTCCGTCCGTATGTCACCGCTTTTTGGGCCTTAAATTTTGAGCTAGGACGATGAAATTTCATATCTGGGCTTCTGAGAAAAAGATACAGTACAAGTGTAAAAATTTTTGAAATCCGCCCACTGCCACGCCCACTTTTTCATAACTTCACTAAATTATATGAAACCGAAAAATTTTGTTAAGACCAAATATTTAGGCATTCAGATTCCCTACAATCCACCCATACAAAAGTTTTGGCCACGCCCACTTTTTGGGGGCGTTTTCATCACAAAACCGATTTTTGGGCCTTAAATTTTTAACTAGGACGCTTAAATTTCATATCTGGGCTTCCAAGAAAAAGATACAGTACAAGTGTAAAATTTTTTTACATCCGCCCACTGCCACGCCTACTTTTTTATAACTTCACTAAATTATATGAAACCGAAAAATTTTGTTAAGACCAAATATTTAGGTATACAGATTCCCTACAATTCACCCATAGAACAGTTTTGGTCACGCCCACTTTTTGGGGGCGTTTTCATCAAAAAACCGATTTTGATAAAATTTTACACGTAACATCCTCAAACGTTCGACATTATAGCTATATTTGAGTACAAAATGCAATTTGGCCACGCCCACTTTATAGAGAGGAGGATAGGGTATCATACGATCCGTTCCAGACGGATTGTAGTTTTTCTGTATGTTTTTTGTTAGTATAGTCCGCTCCCTTAAGCCCGTATGATACTACATTTTTTCCGCATTTTTAATACATTAGTTTTCAGCTTTGCATAAAAGAGAAAACAAATAAATAGCTAGACAGCAAAACAGGCGCAATTGGCAAACGTATAATTTTAATGCAGAAATGTCAAAAAAGCTGCCAGTGGCTGAAAAATGTAGTTTGAGATACATTTTTAATGCATTTTTTTTAACATTTTCGCATTTATAAGGTTAGTGCTTATACACTTACACCAAATGGGAATTTTTAGTAGGTAATTTTGCGTACTGCTCTAACTTCATTTTCAGAGCAATAAAAATGCGGAAAAATTGTAGTATCATACGGGCTTTAGCCTTGGAATTGGTTTGTTATGTATGTTCTTCAAACCCGGAATGTCTTTATGGCCCTCACGATTTGACTCAAAGTATTAAGAACTTATATTTTACCCTTTTCTTCTTCTATATTTCCGTCGTCTATTTCAGTTTTCAAGCTGCGTAGAGTCTGTACCATCCATGTCCCAACCAAGTCCTAAATGTACCCTCATATTCTTTTTATACGCTGTAGGGTATATTAAGTTTGATACATAGTTTGTAACATAGAGAAATAATAAAGCTAAACCCTAAAAAGTATATATTATACTTTAAATTTGGAACTGGGAGGATGAAATTTCATATCTGGGCTTTGAGAAGGAGAACCAGTAGAAGTGTAAAATATTTCACTTCAAAGTTATCGTAGGAATTCAATTCAAAATTGCAGTTAGCCGCGCCCACTTTAGTAGTCCATTCCACAGGGATTGTATCTTGTCTGCATGTTTAAGAAATAGCTGCTTCGTTTTTGGTCACAAGTAGGATGAATTTAGGCAGGCCCGTATTTCGTCAGCACAAAACTCTTTTATGTGACATAGTACACTCATCCCAGACATTATATAGAACTTTACTTATATATGTTGCGAAGAGGTCTTGCAAATGTGTTTGAATTGAGATGTTGCTTGAATACTGAATGTGCAATCCCACTCCAAAAGTGTTGCAGCTATTCCAGACGAAGCGACATCAATGCTCTTACTTTATCAAGCAACAGATTATTGAGAAAAATGTTTTCCGTCCCGCCTGCAGTGTCCAAGAACAAAATGTTATCATCTGTTGTTTTGAAACTTTGAATGATTTCATTATACAATTTCCTCTTGCAGTTGAGGTAGTTTTATAGATCATCTATTTCATATGACATTTCTCTTCAGTAATCAAGGTTGACAGGAGTTTCACTAAGGGCTGTAATTCAAAAAATCAGAGACAGAGGCTTCCATTATTTGGTTCCAATATCTTCCCTCTTCCAATAGTCCCAGCAAACTTAGTGAAATGTAGGATGAATGTAAGCAGCTAATAGTAGATAGTAATAGCACTTGACGTTGATCGGATGAATAATATAAATCCTGCCGAGTACATGGTCTTTTTTACCAGAGTGTTCGGGTACTTCCGATCTCTGTTTCATCTTACAAAATTATAATTTCTCCAGACGTAATAAAATACCTTCCAGTACAAAGGTACATACATATGTAGACATGTATGTATTCGGCGAAGTAATCGATGTTGCTTAGTTCGAAAAATGCCATTAATGTCCTTTGGAGGATTTTTGAATCTTTCCTTATTATCTTCTGAAAAAAATAATCGTTCATGTATACTAAAACAAAGAATGGGCCAATCGGCCTCTGAAATGTCGGTCTCATATACATAGGTTAGGATGGGTTTGGTTGGCAGGCTTCAGAAAGTGCAGCCACACTTAGGCCAGAATAGGCCCATTGTGATACCACAGTATCTAGTGTCTTCAACTACCCGTTGAACCAACGTGAGCTTATTATAAATACTATATAGATAAAATACTATATAGGATAGGGTATCATACGATCCGTTCCAGACGGATTGTAGTTTTTCTGTATGTTTTTTGTTAGTATAGTCCGCTCCCTTAAGCCCGTATGATACTACATTTTTTCCGCATTTTTAATACATTAGTTTTCAGCTTTGCATAAAAGAGAAAACAAATAAATAGCTAGACAGCAAAACAGGCGCAATTGGCAAACGTATAATTTTAATGCAGAAATGTCAAAAAAGCTGCCAGTGGCTGAAAAATGTAGTTTGAGATACATTTTTAATGCATTTTTTTTAACATTTTCGCATTTATAAGGTTAGTGCTTATACACTTACACCAAATGGGAATTTTTAGTAGGTAATTTTGCGTACTGCTCTAACTTCATTTTCAGAGCAATAAAAATGCGGAAAAATTGTAGTATCATACGGGCTTTAGCCTTGGAATTGGTTTGTTATGTATGTTCTTCAAACCCGGAATGTCTTTATGGCCCTCACGATTTGACTCAAAGTATTAAGAACTTATATTTTACCCTTTTCTTCTTCTATATTTCCGTCGTCTATTTCAGTTTTCAAGCTGCGTAGAGTCTGTACCATCCATGTCCCAACCAAGTCCTAAATGTACCCTCATATTCTTTTTATACGCTGTAGGGTATATTAAGTTTGATACATAGTTTGTAACATAGAGAAATAATAAAGCTAAACCCTAAAAAGTATATATTATACTTTAAATTTGGAACTGGGAGGATGAAATTTCATATCTGGGCTTTGAGAAGGAGAACCAGTAGAAGTGTAAAATATTTCACTTCAAAGTTATCGTAGGAATTCAATTCAAAATTGCAGTTAGCCGCGCCCACTTTAGTAGTCCATTCCACAGGGATTGTATCTTGTCTGCATGTTTAAGAAATAGCTGCTTCGTTTTTGGTCACAAGTAGGATGAATTTAGGCAGGCCCGTATTTCGTCAGCACAAAACTCTTTTATGTGACATAGTACACTCATCCCAGACATTATATAGAACTTTACTTATATATGTTGCGAAGAGGTCTTGCAAATGTGTTTGAATTGAGATGTTGCTTGAATACTGAATGTGCAATCCCACTCCAAAAGTGTTGCAGCTATTCCAGACGAAGCGACATCAATGCTCTTACTTTATCAAGCAACAGATTATTGAGAAAAATGTTTTCCGTCCCGCCTGCAGTGTCCAAGAACAAAATGTTATCATCTGTTGTTTTGAAACTTTGAATGATTTCATTATACAATTTCCTCTTGCAGTTGAGGTAGTTTTATAGATCATCTATTTCATATGACATTTCTCTTCAGTAATCAAGGTTGACAGGAGTTTCACTAAGGGCTGTAATTCAAAAAATCAGAGACAGAGGCTTCCATTATTTGGTTCCAATATCTTCCCTCTTCCAATAGTCCCAGCAAACTTAGTGAAATGTAGGATGAATGTAAGCAGCTAATAGTAGATAGTAATAGCACTTGACGTTGATCGGATGAATAATATAAATCCTGCCGAGTACATGGTCTTTTTTACCAGAGTGTTCGGGTACTTCCGATCTCTGTTTCATCTTACAAAATTATAATTTCTCCAGACGTAATAAAATACCTTCCAGTACAAAGGTACATACATATGTAGACATGTATGTATTCGGCGAAGTAATCGATGTTGCTTAGTTCGAAAAATGCCATTAATGTCCTTTGGAGGATTTTTGAATCTTTCCTTATTATCTTCTGAAAAAAATAATCGTTCATGTATACTAAAACAAAGAATGGGCCAATCGGCCTCTGAAATGTCGGTCTCATATACATAGGTTAGGATGGGTTTGGTTGGCAGGCTTCAGAAAGTGCAGCCACACTTAGGCCAGAATAGGCCCATTGTGATACCACAGTATCTAGTGTCTTCAACTACCCGTTGAACCAACGTGAGCTTATTATAAATACTATATAGATTATATTATATTATAACTAAACTATATAGATACAGTTTCCTTCGAGTTGAAGGAGAGCTTGGCAAGTGCATAGTAGGTGAAGAATAGTCTCTTCCTCTTCCTCGTCCATGCAGCTTCTACAGAGGTCGTTTGCCGGGAGACCCAGCCTGAAGGCATGTCTCCCTATGGCGCATTGTTCCGTAATGACACCTACTATTGTGCTGATGAGAGATATCTTTAGTCTTATTAGACTATTGGAGCGCTTGAGATCCAGCTTGGGCCAGATCTGTTTCGTGGTACAGTTCGACCACCTGCGGTTAGTAGTGTTAATCAAATATTGCTTAAATAAGAGTTTCCACGTAGCGAGAGACATGTAGAGATCCTCCTTCTCCGGTAGGATCGCCGGTTTCATATATGTACTTATCATAATTTTTCTTCTCCTATTAATATCAGAATTAATAAAATTGATAACATGCCAAACGTTTTTACTTATAAAGAAGCATGACTGAAATTCAAAAACGATCAAGTCAATGCGCACGCACCCACACACATACACATCCACACACGATATGGCAATGAAAGCAACTGGTGCACGTCTGCTGTCTGTGGTCTCCAGTGACGGAAAACTTTTAGAGTGATTTGATTACTTGTTGTGAGAATTCCTCAGCTTTAGAACAACCCAGAAGCATGATTTATAGCTTAAATGAATCGGGGAAGAATTTACTAAAAACAACTTGTTTTGTTTTTCAATTTGATAAGCCATTATTTAGTTAGGGCTGTGTAAACATATTTTAATGACGGAAAATTTGTAATAAACCCCCTTTCCCCCACTTAGATCTCGAATTTCGAAAAATCCCTGCTTATCGAACATATAGAGGTTATAAGGAATTACTGTTTTTGAGTTTCTGTGAGAATCTGTGATTTCAAGGACTTTTGTAGCCTTAGCGTTTTGGATTTTATAGTATTTAAGAAGATAAGATAAAATAATGCTGTAATATTAAATAAGATTATTAAATATTTTACTTATTTTTATTAAGTTTAAGATAAAAAAAATCTTTGAAGCTTTTTTTCCTGGTTTTAAAATTTATGATGTTTCTCATGTCAGCTGCAAGTTTGTTGAACAACATTGGAAAATAGCATAAACCACAGATGTTCTGGGATCTTGGAACTTGTAGCAATCCTTGGGCACGTCTCCTTGTGTTGTGTTCGTGGCCTAGGACCTTCTTGAAACGTTCATCATCGTAGTACTCCAACAATACTATCATCTTAAATATGTTCTTGACTTCAAGTACTTTGAAATGTGTTAAGTCATCTATGCAGCGTGGATTTGCGCCTTATTTTGAAGCCGTTTCAGCAAATGTGTAGTTGCCCCACGAATTTATACCGTACTTCAACTTCGATTCAAACAGGACTTAGTAGACTTGCTTTAGGATACTCTGTGTTGAGCAGTGTTCTGTGTGTGCTAGACCATAAAGAGCTCTTCTTAGGTCCGACCGTAAGTTGTCGATATGTTTATCCCATATGAAATGACTATCAATTATTACCCAGATACTTAAAGATTTCTACGATTTCCATCGGTTGATGTTGACTAGAAGGTGAGTTTGGACACGAATCATTTTTGAGCATCACATAATTGCTTGTCACTGGTTGATGTGTACCACGAATGTGCATCATTTTCGTTTCGGATGGATTGATAACTAATCCATTATCATGACACCATTTCACCGCATTAGTAAACTCCTTCTGCATTATCGAAGTAGCCGTCTGTAAACATCATGTCGAACGACAATGGCTTTGTCATCCGCATAAGCGAAAGGAGTGCAGTTTTTGAAGACTCGTAGCAATTCGTTTGTGTATAAAATATAGAGTATTGCACCCGATTTTGATCCCTGAGGAACTCCGTATTTGACTGCCTTTTTGACGCTGACATTTTTCTCAATTTTTACACATAAAGTTCAGGTAATCACCCAGCCAGTTTCTTAGTGTACCCCGTATACCGGTTTTTTCCGGAGCTGATAATAGTTTTTTATGGTTCAGAGTATCGAAAGCTTTACTGAAATTCATGAATAATACCAGAACGTGATGAATTTTATTCAAGCTTTTATTGACTGTATTAGTAAATTCACCCAGAAACTTTCCTCAACTTTTCTTTTTCTGAAATCCATATTATTTTTCATGAATTAACGAATTGAATTGCTTTCCATGAAACTTATCCAACCTTCTATAACAGGCAAAATAGATATTGGTCTGTAGTTGTTGATTAATTGTGTGGAGCCTCCTTTATATACATATTGAGCATACAACTGCAGTCTTAAGCAGTTTGGAAATCTTTGATTGCTCCAAACTTAGGTTGATAATTTTCGCAATTATTGGAGCAAATTTATTGGCATGCATTCGTACATCCACAATGTTATCAGCTCCTGGTACCAAGATACTTAATTATATTTTGTACCTCTTCAGAGTTTGTGTATTCAACGTAGATCGAGTTAGATATTGAAGTACTAACATGAGTCGATGTGATTGCGTTTCAATTGTGTAAAATACGGATTGATTGTTCCGAAAATCTTTCAGCAAATTCATTTGCTGGGACATTTAAACTTTTATTTGGACAAATAACAAACATGTTGTGGTTGATCGCTACTTTGGTTTGGCGTACGGTGTAAATGCGTATGTAGGTATAAGTAACGTACCCTGAGGTTGAGGTCTGAATAAAAAATTCAATTTCGCCTCTAAGGACCATCCCACAGACCTTAGACATGTTTGATCCAAATCCGTCTACCATTCAGGCTGTAGCCTCGTACACCGACAGACAGACAGACAGATAGACAGACAGACATGCAGACCGACAGACAGACAGACAAATAGACAAACAGATAGACAGACTTTAAAGTGAGAACTGATTTGTTTTTAAATAAATAAGTTTGTGGTTCTTAGTAGTTATTATCTTATTGAGAGCACAGCTAAGGGTATTACAAGTTGTTAAGTCAAACACTCACACTTCTTGAAGTTTTTAGTTTCATGTTATCATATTGTTGATCTTGTCCTTCAAAAGGTTCAAGTTGAAGACAAACCTAGTGAAAACAATTAATAGTTTTTGGTGATTATTACAGTTTGGATTTTCTTGGATTTAATCGTAGGATATTACATATTGTTTGGTCATTCCAGAACCTAGCCGATAACCTGCAGTAATAAGCATAGTCATTTGTCATTTGAGATAGGTAAAACCTGATAAACATTAATGCTACGGGTGGCAGTAGGGATGACCCTATCTGTGCCAAGGGAAACTTTGACGATACGGTATAACTGCCACGCTGAGTGAATTTCATTTCGATGAGAATAACCACGTCGCCAACTTCTATGGGTTCCGCGACCTTGTGCCACTTTAACTGCCTTGTTTTCTCTAGCATATGTGTGAGTTGACGATGGTTAATTTGGCATTGGGCTTCTATTAGGACTTTACGCAGAACATCTTCTTGTGGGATAAGTCATCTAAGGATGAACTCGACGCTAACTTTGATCAAATGAATCAGACGCTCCCACGCACCTCCCATGTTGTAGAATATGCCGGGATAAATCGTCAAAGAATACCCTCATATTTTGCAAAGTGCTCACTTAGAGCGGCTTCCATCTTCTTAACGTCTTTTTCCGAAACAAATGACCCCAACGTGCGCTATCGGCCTCTCATCAAAGGCTGGCCTAGCTCGAGATAGCTCACCCATTAACTGCGTCACTGGTCGCGTTTTCCTTCTCTTGCACATATTGCATCTTGACTTCACCCCTTGGAATACCCCTCGATACACTCACGATCCAAGCTCTCTCTGTGAAGATTGAATTTATCGAAGTAGACTCGACGTGTACAATTCCGGGCGGCATATGCAGTAAGCGCCTTCTGCTCTCTGGAGCTCATGTGAATGGTATCCTCTTCATCCATAAAAGGGGACAAGGTGTAAATAGGACTCGACTTAGAAACTCCTCGCTTGGGCCGCGGCCGTAAGAACGCAACCTCGTCCTGAAAGGTTGCTGAATCTTTCTGAAATTTGCCCCACTCTTGTTCCAACGAAGGCTTGAAAATTGTATTTTATTGAGTTGATCCATGCTAGAACAGTTTTCGAATTGGAGAGAAAAATAACATCACGAATCGGAATAGTGTGCGAAGCCTTGATCGTGACTGACAGGCATAGTCCAAAGACTTTTCATCTGCGCTACCTTGGCCTTCGTTAATGAAACCTCCACTAAATCAGTTCTCTCAAAGCGAAAGCAGGCAACGCCAGCGAACGCCATCTTTGAAGCGTCTACCAAGACTATCAGACTAACTCTTGCGGCGTAAGGATTTGGTTAATATTCCTTAACTACTTGACGATATCCAGTCACTGCCCTTTCAGCTCACTTGAAACGAGTTCATCCCATTTAAAACCTTTCCACCAAACTTTTTGAAGGATAATTCAGTGGATCAAATATTCTCATGACAGTCCTAAGAATTTTTCTTTTAGTAACCTGGAAATCTGGGAGAAACATCTTCTCGAAGAGGACAATATCTGACAACACGTATGTGAAGTGAGCGAGCGGTGGGTGCCAGAACATACCCAGGATCCATACCGTTTAGATCTATGATCACGAGTATAGGGTCACGACATGATTCTCAGGCTTCCTCAGTAGAAACTCACGGCTATTAGAGCTACTAGATTGAAGCTCATAGATTTGAAAATCCGAATTGCGTCGCGAGTGACTGCTACTGCCTGCTTTGTAGTTGTGGCTGTGGAAGTAGTCATCGACATAGGTCCTTTTAGTCAAACCATCCACTGCTTCAGGACATTCATCTTGAAAAAGACTTGCGTGAGGTTTTTTTACAGACTGCGAACAAGCTGGCGAGCATCTGGGACCAAACATGATGACCTCGACTATGTACACTGTGGGGTCCCTAGAACTATCCCCTTCTCTTTATAAGTTACTTTAACAATTCTGGTTCTCCTCCTTAATCCGGATCTGATGAAACATCTCCTTCATGTCACCATTCACTGCAACCTCACGTTCTCTATGTTTGAACAACCCTGCGTGAAGTGGAACTAGATTGTCCGGGTCCCTTAGCAGATGTGAGTTTAGCCACCTGATGAAAACAGGAAGCTCAAATGGTGGTAGTTGACTGACCATAGGAGATCCAGCCCAGCAGAGTTTTCAACGCACATGGTTCTTTGTCCAGTTGGTCAAATCCCTTCTTCTCAAACATTGTAAGACATGAACCGTCATCGAGAAAAGCGTAAGTGTCAACGAATTCTTCGTTGTTGCTATGGATTCGGATGGCCACCACCAAGCATGTAAAACAGATTGTATAGTCTCGTGCGAAATCTAACCGCTGTTCAGGTGGCAGATTGTGGAAATCCACGCATTGCACCAATATAAGCGGTTTTCTGCCTCATTTGCCTCAATTAACCTTTTCGGGTGCAAACAAGGATGGCTGAAGTGTCAGTACTCGATGTGATGAATGCGATGAGCCTTAAGTTTTCCCCCCGGCAAGGTCTAAAGGCCTTACTAACTCCGGTGGTTGATCGGTAACTCTGGTAGTAAGAAACTCTCGCAGCGAAGTCTTATATCTATCTTCTTCCATATCTTATCTTCTTCCATTTCTGGTATAGACCCGCACCTAACTTACAGGCAAGATCGGTCAGCACGTAACCGTTGGTGAAGTCCTCTTTCCTTCTCATTGACTTAAGATCAGCTATGAACCCGTTGACTGCCCATTACGGGAGGTTTGCATCGTACTTTGACTTCAATGGGGGCAGCTTGAGGAGATCTGATGTTAACCCGTGCACAAACCCATCAACGCGCCCAAAGACAGCACGGAGAGAGTCCATAATGGCCACACCATCAGAAGAATACTTCAGACTTAGTCTCAGAGCCTTGAGGAGTCGAGCAATAATTTCCTTACCACAATAGTTACCTTCGATGGTGGTAGACCTAAAAACTTCCTCGAAGTAGATCCATTCTCTTTTATTTGTCTCAAACAAAATTCGCAGCTCTTGAACATTGGACCTATTTAAATTTGTAAGTAGGCTCGCCATATCTGACTGCTGTATAGAAGAATCCTAAAATCTGACTCGACGGCTAGGGCTTCCACTTAAAGACGTAGATAGACAATGTTTCTTATGAATCTCCGAATCTTGATGATGTGCAGTACCCTCCAACAATGTCTGGTGATTTGCTGGATTCTACGGATCATTTCCAACCTCTCAACTGACAGCCTAAGCGATCGGCGGCTGGGACCTGGCTTACCCAATACGGGAATAGAAACAATTGGTTCAAGAGGTTGCACAACATTTGCCAGTCTTAAACGTAACTCATCCAACTGCATCCGCATTGCTACGATTTCGACATCTTTCTGCGCAGCTGTCGCTTGCGTTACTGCAGTCGCCTCCATCAACTCATCCAAAGTATTATATCTTCCAACTCATCCTGCTCAGATGGACTGGGTGTGACAGGACTTTCTTTCGATAGCTGGTGCCCCGACAAGAACTTTTGTCACAGTACCATTTTTTTTTTTTTTAATACTTTTGGAGAAATGCTTTACGCACCATAAGGAAGCATACATATTTCCCCGTGTGCCGGACTCTCCAAGGGGATTTCACCCTTGGCATACCGGCTAAAATTCCAAAAGTGACTCGCCGATCTCCCCATTCGGGACTACTTGCGCATTACTTCGAGGGGGGTCCGTGTCTAAGTAGCGGCTTCGGTCATTTCCTCAGCTAGCTCCTCTTGTTTTTTAATTTTCAGGATCTGGGTCAGATACGTGCTTATTTGCATCCACTGTACTTCGTTGTCCAGCATCTTTTGGATGATATTGTCCTGGCTGATTTCGCCGACGATTCTACTTAATTCTTGACGGAGGGATTCCCATCTGATGCACTCGAAGAGGGTGTGATAGACTTCGTCTGAAATCGAGTCTCCATATTGGCAGGAAGGGCTACTCACTTTTCCTATCTTGTGTAGGAAGGGGTTGAAGTACCCGTGTCCGGTTAGGAACTGGGTAACGTAATAGTTCACTTCACCGTGTTTCCGGTTACTCCATTCGTTTACGTCTCTAATATGCCTCGCAGTCCAGCGCCCTCTACTTTCCGACTCCCAGCGTTCTTGCCACTTCCGTTGTGTACGCGCTATTGCTTTCGCCATCACTGCTTGTGCTCCAATTTCCGCTTTCTTTTCGTATGCGTACTTTCGTTGTACTGCAAGAAGGTCTATTGGTGCAACCCCTGCGACGACAAGAGCAGCTGGCTCCGATACCGTGCGGTATGCGCTAGCTATCCGTAAGGCACCGCGCCTCTGTACCGATGCCATCTGTTTACGGTACTTTTTTTGCTTCAGTGCGTCAGCCCAAATCTCGCTTCCGTATAGGAGAATCGCGTGCGTTGTCGTCATCAGGAGTTTTCGTTTACTTGCTGATGGTCCACCTACGTTTGCCATCAAACTGGACAGAGGTGCCATCCGTATCTGTCCCCAGAAGCTCAGCTTCGTGTCGAGTCTTATTCCCAGGTATTTTACTGCACTTTTACTCGTTATAACCTCGGTGTCGATATGGAAGTCGATTATCGTCGGGATTCGTTTTCTGGTTAGGAGCACTACTTCGGTTTTCTCAGTAGCCAGGGACAACCCGTGCCCCTCCATCCAGGAAATTGTCCTTCGCATGACCTGATTGAGCTTCCTATGTGCGCTTTCGGTGTCTCTTGCTGTAATCACTGCGGCGACATCATCTGCGTATCCGACTAGGAACGAATCTTCCGGCATCTCCATGCGAAGGATATCATCGAAGGAGATGTTCCACAGATCTGGTCCTAGGATAGATCCTTGAGCGGCTCCGGCTGTGGTATCTTTTCTTCTTAAACCTTCCTTTGTTTGATATTTTAGTTCCCGGTCTCTCAAGTAGTTTTTTAACATCTGCGAGAGATACTCTGGGATTTCGAATCTTCTTTCGAGTGCACTCAGCATATCAGTCGTTCTAACAGAGTTAAATGCGTTCCGGACGTCAAGAGTTATCAGTAACACAATTTTTCAGGTGGAGTTGTGGCTTCGGTGGGCAGTTTCGACAGCTCTTATAACTTCTTCGATTGCTCCTATTGTAGAGCGAGCTTTCCTGAAACCGTATTGTCGTTCAGACAAATCTCCTTTCCTTTTTATCGCGGCTATGAGGCGTGGCTGCAATAGCTTTTCTAGAAGTTTTCCCGTTGTATCCAGCATGCACAAAGGCCTGTAGGCGGACGGGGAGTTTGGCGGTCCTTTATTTTTTCGATAAGTACAAACCGTTACTTTTTCCAGCGTTTTGGAAATATCCCTTCGACTAGGCAGCTGTTGTACATGTTGAGTAAAAGCTGTGAGCTGGATTGAGCTATTTGCTTAAGCGCTTCCACCGGTATACCGTCTGGTTCGGGAGCTTTTTATACCCTATCCTAAGGGTATATTAAGTTTGACACATAGTTTGTAACATAGAGAAATAATCGAGATAGACCATATAAAGTATATATATTCGTGATCAGCATCAATAGCGAAATCGATTGAGCGATGACCGTCCGTCCGTCCGTCCGTCCGTCCGTATGTCACCGCTTTTTGGGCCTTAAATTTTGAGCTAGGACGATGAAATTTCATATCTGGGCTTCTGAGAAAAAGATACAGTACAAGTGTAAAAATTTTTTAAATCCGCCCACTGCCACGCCCACTTTTTCATAACTTCACTAAATTATATGAAACCGAAAAATTTTGTTAAGACCAAATATTTAGGCATTCAGATTCCCTACAATCCACCCATACAAAAGTTTTGGCCACGCCCACTTTTTGGGGGCGTTTTCATCACAAAACCGATTTTTGGGCCTTAAATTTTTAACTAGGACGCTGAAATTTCATATCTGGGCTTCCGAGAAAAAGATACAATACTAGTGTAAAATTTTTTTACATCCGCCCACTGCCACGCCTACTTTTTTATAACTTCACTAAATTATATGAAACCGAAAAATTTTGTTAAGACCAAATATTTGGGTATTTAGATTCCCTACAATTCACCCATAGAATAGTTTTGGCCACGCCCACTTTTTGGGGGCGTTAGCATCAAAAAACCTATTTCGATAAAATTTTACATGTAACATCCTCAAACGTTCGACATTATAGCTATATTTCAGTACAAAATGCAATTTGGCCAAGCCCATTTTATAGAGAGGAGGATAGGGTATCATACGATCCGTTCCAGACGGATTGTAGCTTTTCTGTATGTTTTGTTTTGCATTCCATTGATAGCAATCTTTAGCTCTTCTTCACTGAAATCTTGTATTTCTTGTTGTTGGACAGAGGGGGTGTCGGGTGGTCTAACAGGATGACTTGGGAACAGTGTATCTACAATATGGCTCATCTCTTCTGGGCTTAGGGCTCCTGTGGGTTTTTGGGTGCCAAGCTTTCGCATGACGATCTTGTACCCAAGTCCCCAGGGATCGTTGTTGGCATCTTGTCGGAGTTCTTCCCACTTGCGCTTCTTACTCAAGTTTATGACTGTCTTGAGCTCATGGCGTTTGGTTCTAAATTCTTCGAGAACTTGCTCGATGTTGTCATTTTTGTCTTCTTCTTCCTCTGGTGACTTTTCGTCTCAGTTGCAGACACCTTCTGCGGAGTTTGGCTATTTCGACTGACCACCAGTAGACCGGCTCTCTTCTTCTGTTGGAGTAGTTCTTTTCGAGGCATTGAAGAATCACATGCGAGTCGGGTGAGTTACATTGTTGTCACAGTACCATGGAGTGATTGTGTCGTACTGACATAAATAGGTCGAAATTGGCACATGAAAAATGCCACCACCGTTTACAGGTATCACAGCTCATCGACAATGTACATACATATCTCCTTTACAACACTTAGTGGCGCTACAACTTTGCTTATTTGGAGCGTCCACAATTCACAGAATTCAAAATAAAGTGAAAACATATAGAAAAACATACAGAAAAGCTACAATCCGTCTGGACGGATCGTATGATACCCTATCCTCCTCTCTATAAAGTGCGCGTGACCAAATTGCATTTTGTACTCAAATATGGCTATAACCTCGAACGTTTGAGGATGTGACATGTAAAATTTTATCAAAATCGGTTTTTTGATGAAAACGCCCCCAAAAAGTGGGCGTGACCAAAACTGTTCTATGGGTGAATTGTAGGGAATCTGTATACCTAAATATTTGGTCTTAACAAAATTTTTCGGTTTCATATAATTTAGTGAAGTTATAAAAAAGTAGGCGTGGCAGTGGGCGGATGTAAAAAAAATTTACACTTGTACTGTATCTTTTTCTTGGAAGCCCAGATATGAAATTTCAGCGTCCTAGTTAATAATTGAAGGCCCAAAACTCGGTTTTGTGATGAAAACGCCCCCAAAAAGTGGGCGTGGCCAAAACTTTTGTATGGGTGGATTGTAGGGAATCTAAATGCCTAAATATTTGGTCTTAACAAAATTTTTCGGTTTCATATAATTTAGTGAAGTTATGAAAAAGTGGGCGTGGCAGTGGGCGGATTTCAAAAATTTTTACACTTGTACTGTATCTTTTTCTCAGAAGCCCAGATATGAAATTTCATCGTCCTAGCTCAAAATTTAAGGCCCAAAAAGCGGTGACATACGGACGGACGGACGGACGGACGGACGGACGGACGGACGGACGGACGGACGGACGGACGGACGGACGGACGGACGGACGGACGGACGGACGGACGGACGGACGGTCATCGCTCAATCGATTTCGCTATTGATGCTGATCACGAATATATATACTTTATAGGGTCTATCTCGATTATTTCTCTATGTTACAAACTATGTGTCAAACTTAATATACCCTTAGGATAGGGTATAAACAACAATCCGTCTGGAACAGATCGTATGATAACCTATCCTCCTTTCTATACAGTCCTTATAAAGTGTCTATGTTAATAAACTTATTTTATGTTAAAGGAATCATATTTACTTAATATTATGTACATATGTACATACCTACATAAGTATGTTTAAGAAGAATAAATAATACCGCTGAGATGCCCACGACTAATCTATGTTTAAAGTGCAGATCAGTAGTAAATAAGCTATTAATCAAATGTACTGTCTATTTCGTTCCTTCCATCTCTAGTTTAACAAATGAAAACAGTTTCATATGTACGCATTTATGGTCGTATGTACTCGTAGCATTTGCTTTGAAAATCACAAAAGAATCGTAAAGCATGCACAATTAAATTCGACAATAGTTGATGACAAACAATCGGTGTAGCCTGATACATAAATTTCAAATTATTATTTTTTTTTTTTTTTTTTTTTCGTTTGTTTTGCTTCCATTCTGCGTTTCAGAAATTCTTGTTTACGCTAGGATTTTATTGCATTTAAATTATATTCCCATATACATATACATACATATGTACATATGTACAAATAAATGTACAGGTAGTAAAATTTTACTTTTAGAAAAATGTTTCTTTTTGCGCCGGCAACAGCGGGACGAAGTTTATTTTACTAATGCTGAGGACGGATAGAATATGATATTTTACGACTCGTATGAAAATCTTTCTAGAGCAAAATTTGCAGTAACAATAAAAATTATAGTGGAAATATGAAATGCGGAGGAACAAAGATAGCTGCAATTTGAAGGAAGAAAAATGTTTACATACATCTAAGGGATTACGAGTCTACACACATCGATCGAGTTAATAGTAGACACGAAACATAAGGTTTTAAAATTATTTTTTCTTTGGTACATATGTATTTGCATTGATATATGCATGTATATACATACATTTTTATATATGTATGTACATACATACAGCTGCGGTCAAAATAATTGCAGTAAGAAAAAGAAAACCAAACAATTAATTAAAATAAATATGTATGTACATATGTACATATTGTCTATATCTAAATCGTTATAAAGTATTACACAACATTAACTTTAACTTAAGTTGTGGAAAAAAAGTTTCGATTAAATAAATAAAATAAAAAAACATACAGAAGAGCTACAATCCGTTTGAAACGGATCGTTTGATACCCTATTCTCATTTCTATGTAGCCCTACTAAAGTGACCGTGGCATACTGCATTTTGTTCTTGAATTACATACAATGATAACGTCGAACGTCTGCGTATGTTACATGCAAAATATCATCAAAATCGGTTTTTTTCTATGAAAACGCCCCAAAAAGTGGGCGTGGTTATAGAGAATGTATGGGTGAATTGTATACAATCTGAATACCTATGTAATTAGTTGGTCCTAATAAAATTTTTCGATTTCATGTACTAATATAGTAAACTTATAAAAAAGTGGGCGGATTTTAAATTTTTTTTCACTTCTACTGCTTTTCTTTCTCAAAGCCCAGATATGAAATTTCATCCGTCTACCTCAAAATTTAAGACTCAAAAAGTGGTGATATACGAACGGATGGACGGATAGACATGGCTCAATCGACTTCGCTATTGATACTGATCAATTAGTTCTCTATGTTACAAACTATGTGTAAAACTTAATATACCTTGAGGAAAGGGTATAAAAATAATTTGTACTTAAGGTATTGGTTTAGCTCAGCCAAATATAATGTAAAGCGAAATGGAACAACATTTTGATGAATAAGATACAAAAAATATATTATGTGGTTAGTATTTTGTTGTAGCCTCCTAATTCTTTAGTATGGCTTCACAACTTCGATTTATGAGATCCACCAAATTCTGACATCTCTCCAATGGTATACATTTTTTTCCACGCTGTCTTCACTGTGACCTAAAGTTCATTATTATTTTTGGGTTTTGAAGCAGCAACCCTTTTTTATATTTGTCTACAGGTTCTCTATTGGATTGAGTTCAGATGATTGGGGAGACCGGTCCATAACAGAAATATTATTGTGTGTATCGGGTTTGGTTCTTATTGAAAGATAAGCTTGCATTCTCAAAGCACCTGAACCATATACTTAACTTTACTTAGATATGTTGCAAAAGGACTTGCAAATGTGTTTAAATTGAGAGGTAGCTTGAATGCTGAATGCGCAATCGCACTCCAAAAGTGGTGCAACAATTCCACACGAAGCCAAAGCAATGTCTTTACCTTCGCAAGCAACAGGTTAATGAGCAAAGTGTTTCCCGTCCCATCTGATGATTTTAAGCTTTTAATGTCGTCCATGTCATATGACGTTTCTCAAGAAATCCAGGTTAATAATAAAAACTGTTATAATCCATAGTGATTAAGGGGTTGACCTCTCCAACTCCTATATATTTAATATCTTCATCCAACTATCTCTGTGTCTCTCCCAGAGATGTAGTGGATTCAACAACTGGCAAAAATTCGGCATAATAGCGAACATCGGCATAATCGAATTACAACAATACATGCAAAAAATCCCTAAAATCGGGTTTTTAATGAAAAAGGCCCAAAAAGTGGGCGTGTCTATAGGTAATATATTGTATACTTCCTACTCTGTGTAATATGTGCAACCGAAAAGAGCGTGAGAACGTATCAGTTTTAGCAGAATGTGCCAGCGTTGCCACCTAAATGCAGAGCATATTTAGTACATTAGTCGTCAAACAAATGTAGTACGTTTTTTCTTTTATCTTTTTATTGAATTCATAGGATTAAAACATTAACAAAATATAAATAAAAAACATAAGATAACAAAAATATAATTTTAATTCATAAAAATTACAACAAAAATACTTAATTCTAATTAAAAACAAATAAGATGATGTTCCTGAGCTATAGTTTTTCATTTGACAACTTCATTTTGATTCAATATTTACGTGTTCACCTTATTAATGGAATTTAAAATTCATACAAAATTTTAGTATATTTGCAGATGTTTCAAAAATGGTATTATCTTGTGATAGCACTAAAATATTGTTTATTCTTTCTGAGCTCAACCTATTCCTTAACTCATCTTTTATCATATTTATTTCAGCAAAGGAACTCTGTGGGGAAGACAATGAAATGAAATAAAATAATATGTACATAAATGCTAAAAGTTAAACAAAATGTAGTATTCTAGAGTAAGGATGTAGTATGTACTACGACCTTCAAAAATCATTCAAATATGTTGTAAAGTACTACATCTGTAGTATAAGTGGAATCGCTGAGTATGCCCCATTCGTGATAAATTCCGTTTAAATATCATTGGAGTACATGCACTCGTGTTGAGGAAGCGATAAGCATACTCAACGGCGACATAGGCCGGGATTCTTTATATAAGGTCGGTTTTTTTGGAAGACCATATGGGATTGTTGAGAAATTTGCATGTTAAATACAACAACAACTTATCCCATATGGGCTTAGCTAAGCCCAGATAAATTTCGTGGCTAAACTCTTAGCCTCGATAGAAACCGTGATATCAGATCTTAATTTTTCTTGTATAACGTTGCTAAGTCCCGATGTCTTTTTTTCGTCCAAGCCCTCATGGGCTTGCAAAAAACGCGCCTATAGTCACACAACGAATGTTTTTCAAAATTAGGTGTATTATTGCTCTTCAAATTTTAAATGTCAGTCTGGTAGACGGCATTCAGCCAAACCACAAGAAGACTAAGAAGTTGTAGAAAATTGTATCCATTTATATTTTTTATGAAATAAATAGTCTAACTAACTAACTATTTAGATATTCACATTGTCGACAATTCACCTATACATCAATATTAGCCATGCGTTTTTATCAAAAACCGATTTTTGTGAAATTTTATATGTAAATGTAACATCCTCAAACGTTCGAAGTTATCGTAGTTTAGTTTCTCCTTCATATACATATGTACATATGTATGTATTTCCTACAATCAATACATTTAATATAATATAATAATCTATGATAACTTTGAATATTTGAGCATGTTACGTACAGAATATCATCAAAATCGGTTTGGGTGAATGTAGATAATTTTAATTTTGTCAAACTTAATACGGGTAGGACAGGGTATAGAAATAAAGTGCACGACTGGGTCGTACGTACTTGTGCACCTTAACCTTCCTATACCCGCGCATTGGTCTGTGAGACCGACAAATTACTTTTAATTTTAAGAGTCTTAATAAAAAGACTCTTTATTTGTTAAATACAATAACTAATATAAACTTGTTTTATTTCATTAACAATATATCACTCTACTAATTAAAAAAAATTCAAAAAAATATTCGAAGTAGAAGAGAAACTACGGGCTCTTGAGTTTCGGTCCCAGAGAGCGTGCGATTTATGTTTTTTGACGCGGGTATTGGAAGGTTAAAGCTATAAGTTTACAATCTTATAATCACTGAAAATCAAGTCTTGGTCTAATAAAGTTGGCCTGAAATTCTGCATATTTGATGAATTTGATAACATTAAGCTGATGCTATCTGGAAGATTTTACAAATTCTTTTTTTTTTGTTAAAACCCTCAAGAGCGTAGCCATATATGGCGTTCAGGTAAATTATAAAGAACTTCAAAGCCTATTAATTTTGCTTTAATAAATTGTTTCGATTTCTAGTAAATATTTTTGAAAAAGTTTAATTTTTAAAAAGTGGGCGTGCCAGTTCCAAAACTTGGTACGTGATATCTTTGCATTTTTCATACTCACCTCAGATATTTATTTTAAACACAATCACTGAGAAAATAGCCGGGAAACAGCCAATTTGTAAAATTACCGTTATACATATTTTTTACGCAAAACGTGTATTCCATTTAGCATATCTATGCCCAAACTAACTCATGTATAAAATCTTATCAAAATCGTTAGAGCCGTTTTGGAGAAAATCCATTTCTAGTGAAATCAGCCTTAAAGTACACTTCATTTTGGGGGTAGAATGAAAATTCCAATTTCACCTCTAGGGATCATTCCACAGACTCCAGATATGAAGTTTGTAGTAAATTCGTCCAGCCGTTTAGACAGCAGTCAATTATACAGCCAGACCGCCATCTAGACAGACTACATTCACGACATACATACATATGTATGTATTAGTTTTTTCATGTGGTACCGCAGAGTGTCATGCCCCATGATGACTCCTATCAGGGTAAAAAGGAATTTTCTGTCGGTCCTACTCTTATCGAAACAAGGCTATGTACTTCTTGTGATGACACAAGTGTCTAGGGTGGACCATTTAATTTTAGCCTCTACTCCCTGCTTCGAGCTTCAGCGAGCAAAGTGGTATGCGCACCAAGGTGTTGACCTGTTCTGATGTAGATTCTGAACCTCTTCTGACCAGCTCGTTGGCCTTTTCATCACCTGGTATATTTTCATGTCCAGGGACCCAACAGAGCCCAACCGTCTGCTGTGTTACAATAACCTTAAGCTCTTCACGACAGCACTTCCCAAGCTTGGCTTTTGTTTCAATAGCAGACATTTTTTTTTTTGCTGCCTGGCTGTCGATGAAAAATGTGATACCTTCCTGTGGTATTGCCTTCAATACAGTCTCACGGGCGGCTATTTTTACTGCTAGGACCTTCGCTTGGAAAACACTGACATGGTTCGGGAGGCTGCCTGAATTGAATATACATACCTAGTGGTTCAGAATAGATACCTGAGCCTACACCTACATCCATCTTTGATTCATCTGTGAAGACAGAGATGGTACGTGTATTGGTAAGGTGAACGCTTTCCATTCTTCTCTGCTCGGGAAAAGCTTGTGAAGGGTCTCTTGAAATCTATATACGGAGTCAGGTAATCCGTGGTCGGAGCATTTCCTAGATATTTATTCAGGATCAAAAATTACCCGTTGTATTTTGTCTCCAACTCCAACTGACTCGGCGCTAACAACTGCCGAGACTTGAACGAAGGCAGCAGGTTATTCTAGATGCCGGAATAACACCCTTACCACCGTGTGATCCATATCGCTGTAGGAAGTCAGAAGAAATACGTTTATGTGTTTTCTGGCTACTATATACATATGTTCGACTTTTACATACCGCGTTTAGTGCTATAAATGGCAAAGTCCTTGTGTCCTAATCCACTTATCTTGCTACGGGAGATCCATGGCTCTTGCACTAAGGCAACATTTACATACATTACTTGTACCTAAGAGGTAGATAAGATTAGCGCTAGGTGCAATACTATGGTGAAAGTTAATTTGAACAATATTCTTCATTTTCTTACCTTAGCACCCGCACGACCACAATCTCTGTTCCAAGTTCCGAATGCTCCCAAATTTCAATAACTTGGTGAGCTGCTAGAAGAAGAGGGATGCTCCTTGGTTACTGACAATAGTGTCATTCACTTTTTCAAGAATGCGCAACTCTATTAACCTCGACTGGTTTTTGGTCAATCTTTTATTAGGATTGTTAACAGTCGACGATCACCACTTAAAGGTTAGAAGTTGGGTTGATTACCAACCTAGCTTTTTTGCAAATATTCATATTTGGGGGCTACGTCGAGTCATCGTACCTGGCTCTTTGGAACGGTCTTCAACAGGTTCAGACGAGGTTAATGGAAGATGGCTTTTCATTCTCATCCCGAAGAGTCTTTTGGCCATTCCAATAAACTTCCCTACGCTGGTTTTTAATCCTCCTCTACAGCCTGGGAACAGCGCACAGTCTGACAGGGTTTGGGCTATGAACTTTTACGTCGACCAACTATAGGTGGACTGTAAATGGCATTCCCTCCTCATCACGTTCCGAACCCTCGCCAATTCCTCCAGCAGCCCAGGGCGGATGACGCCAGAGGGCAGTTCGGATGGTGATGGCAGAGCAATCGAAACGGGCGGCCTCCTATTGGCCGACGAGCCAATTTTTTGTCCTGACTGGCGCTGGATTGTTGCGGACTTGGGTCGCGTTCAGGTCTTCTGCAGGAGCAGCCACCACTTGACAACTCCTACAAGTATGCCCGAGTATTATGGAGTCTCATCCTTTCCGGCTCAGATTGATCGTTCCACTTCTTTGTCCCTAATCTCTTGATGGTGAACTTGGAACTAGTTGACCAGATAGAGAAGGATTAGTTGGCGACGGAACAACTGTCGCTAGAGTCTAGAAAGAGGTTTTCTAGATTAATGTCAACTGTACCAACGCTTTCCTAATCCAAAACATGAAGCAGGGCTTCCTGTAACCTATCTTTTTGATTGGTTTTTATAGAGCTAGGAGTGCTTGATCCATTTACACTCCGCTTCAGAAATATTTTTATTTTATACATTTGGGTCCCACGAGTAAAGAGGAAGAAGATGTCCACCTACACTCAGCCCCTGTATGCAGGAAAGGGGAAATGGGATAAAACTGAAGGTCCACAGGTATTCAGAGCCACTGAGTTCCCCCCTGCCATGCAGGTCTCTGTGCGGTGCAACTTTGGGGATCACCTCTTGGTTTCTAAAAACTCCTGGCAGTTGTACCGCTGTGTGGGAAAACTTCTAGCTGAACGCAGATTGGATATAGTTTGCTCTCTCGGAAGGACTGCCAGTTAACGGGAAGTAAAGTAAACCTCCCCACCACGATAAGGTAGGGATCGGAGTTAAGGTATAAGTAAAAACAACCTTCGTTGAAATATATACACTCAAATATCAAATAATCTCAAAATATAAATGGCATGCAGACAATCCAGCCATTAATGACAAACAATGGTTATTAGCATGTTATATGGCGTTTCCATTAGCGTCAGCTGCGGAAAAGCATTTTGCATCCAAAAAGAAAGACGGAATCTAAAATTTCACAGCTCAAAAAATAAAATAAAAATGTGTACTATATATACAGTGTTGGCAAACTCTTGTCGTTTTGTCCCTATTATTTTTGCCACAACTGTATATGCATATATACTTACTTATGTCCTGTATCCCCTTGTGGGTCCTAGAGCCTCTACAACGCCTACTCGCCATCGTGTGCGGTTTCTAGCAATGTGCCTCAGCTCTCCCCAACTCTTTCCCAATTGCCGTGCTTCCTTCTCGACTGTTCTGCGCCATGTACTTCTGGGACCGCCACGTATTCTGCCATCCTGAGTAAGCGGGTTCCATTGCATCGCGTGATTAGCTTTGGAGCTATCACCTTTTCGGAGAGTGTAACCAATCCACTGCCACTTTCGTCGTTGTATGGTTGTGATTATAGGTTCATGACCCGTTCTCTGATAAAGCTGTTCGTCAGAGATACGATTTGGCCAGAAAATTCTTAAGATGTTGCCTAGGCACCTATTAACAAACGTTTGCAGCTTCCTCGTGATAGTAGCGCTCACTCTCCAGGTACCACATCCATATAGCAGCACGGATTCAACATTGGAACGGAACAGTCGTAGCTTGGTGTTTAAGCTAATTGCAAATTGTGGAGAGCATCCCAAACACAGATTTTGTTTTCCCTATTCGGCTGGCTATATCCAATTCGGTTCCGCCATCAGTTGAGACAATACTCCCAAGGTATTGGAAACTCTCTACTCTCTCAACCGTTTATCCAGTAATACATATATGAGTTGATGAGTTAGGTCCTAGGCTGATCATTTTTGTTTTTGCCGAGTTAATTTTCAGCCCAACGATGTTAGCTGCCCTCTCCACATTTGCTGTCATTTGGTGAAGGTCCATTATTCTGTGAGACAGTAGACATACATCGTCGGCGTAGTCGAGGTGTTTGAGTTCGGATGTAAGAGTCCATCGAATTCCTCCATTTCCCGTCGATAAAGCCGCATTTAGCACATCGCTTATCATCAATAGAAATAATATTGGTGAAAGAATGCAGCCTTGCCGAACCCCACTTTGGACTTCGAATTCCTCAGACAGCCTTCCTCTGTGCAAAACGTGACATGTGGATCCATCGTATGTAGCCTTGATAATAGCGCAAGGCAAGCCAAGTACATTCTCGATTGACACTATCAAACGCCTTTTCGAAATCGATGAACAGCAGGTGTAGTGGTGATCGATATTCAACGCATTGCTCGATGATGATCCGCAGGGTCTTGCTCTGGATCCTCCTTGTCGATGCAGGACATCTGCAAACACTGAAAAAACGTTTCTAGCGATCAATGTTCAGCTACGTGCCATCACACACAGAAGACACACACTTCTAATTTCTTCACTTCAGAATTCTAGCTATTACTTTAGCCACAGCAGGTAGCACGCAGATACCTCTCCAGTTTTCGCACTGCATTAGGTTGCCGTTTTTAGGGAGCTTGACGATCATTCCCTTCTTCCACTCATCCGAAAAACTCTCGGCTTCCCATGTTCTCCCAACAAGTGGAAATAGAAGCTCAGCCGATGCAGTTGGCGCCGCCCGAAAAAGCTCCGCGGGTATGCCATCAAGTCCTACCGCCTTATTGGTTTTCAGTGCTTTGATCGCGGTAATGATCTCTTCTTTACCACGGATACTTCAGTTTGACTTGGTTGCATATTGCTGGTGAATACACTGTTTAAAATGGTAGTTATACATTATATGTTATATATGGTAGTACTTTATTCTGTTGCGACTCGACAAAGACTGACTGACGATATTTCCAATATTTTTTTCATCGCTTACTCGTTTGGAAAGTTGACGATTTATACGTTCCTTATGATGTTCTATTTCGTCCGAGGGTATGAACCCTGTCGCCAATTATAAGTTGGTGAGACCTCGTAAATTTTGTTACTCTATTAGCTATGAATGACAAGGCTTTTCAATGACAAGGCTGCAAATTGATCGTGAGCGGTGAGCGTAATAGTTGAGTCTGTCTAGCAGTAGACTGCTTCGATGCAATATAGTTCTGACAGAAGTAGAAGTCGCAATGACATAGACTTCACTGGTGCAATTTGGTATTTTGAGGATAATAAGTTAACTGAAATCTTTTTTGCGCCGTTAATTGTTATAAGTTCTCTCACTACCATACCTGAATCCGTGGAGCTGTAATGAAGAAAAGAAGTAGTTTGACAGCACATACATACCTTCTAATTTAAATTTGATTTAAATGTGTCATCTCCTCGATGACACATGTTGTGTAAACATCCTCTTCTGACTACCAGCCTCGTCGCGGTGTAGAGACCGAGTAAGATCAAACGGAAATCAATATAAATAAACTTCACCTTACCATCTTCGTATTCTATCTGTCCCTATGCCGCCCTTTCCCTCTTGGGTTCAATCAAGGCCTCATACAACACGTGGCGATGATCTACTAGACTGGAAGCCCAATCACATAGCTTAGTCGCAATCGGAGTATCTGGATACCTAACCCATACCGGATTTGCCTGCACAATGTGGATCTATGTGTAGGTCAACCTTCCATTTTCCGTTAATCGTGGGTCCAAACATGCACAACCTGAAACAAAAACAAAACATGATAAAACAACGTCTGCCACCATCCTAGGAAACACTGCGGTGAGCACAGGCACTAGCTTTCCGAACCAAGCTTTACCGGAGCAAGAGTGGACGCAGAAGCATGAAACTTTCTTAAGCTGCGCATCTAAAGGTGTTCAGCGCTCCCACCGACTCATCCATCAAGGACTTAATGTTCAAGCGCCAGAGATCTAAAACCGCCACCAACTTCCCACAAATTCTACGGGAGAATCGCAGTGCTGTCGATTGTGCCGATCAGATACTAGGCAATACCGGTGATGCTTTTTTGACTAAAATAGATAATATGGCGTATCTAGAACGAACAGTTCGCATAGTTAAATCCGATTTTAATATTCAACGTTACTACTGCTAGTACTCTTTTGTGCCGTAGAGACATCTTTCTCCTTCAATGTCATCTTCTGCGACATCAACTACTGTTCCTATGATAATCTGAGAGAACTCTTCTCTTATGCTACTACTGTGAGCAATCTGCTGTACATTATATTCTCGATGATCTTTCCCATGGTGTCCAATAGGTTTATTGGTTGATAGGACAACTGTTCTACTGGAGGTTGCTTTCCTTTTGGTAGCAGGACCAAATGTTGTGTTCTCCATTTCTCACGAGCTCTGTTCTCTTCTTTACAGCTTCTACTGCCTTATTCGGGATACCGTTGGGTCCGTACGCATTATTGTCGTCTATCTTGCTGGATGACTTTAGCAGCTCCTGCAAAGTAATAAGTGGAATATCCTCTGGATTCACTTCTCTTATGATATTGCACATATAGCTGGTGTTTGGGGAAAAAGATGTCAATTGCTGTTCTGGTCGGGACATTTACAAGGCTTGCTGATAATTACGTCGTCTGCTCTTTCGTCCTTGGTTGTTTGTGCTAGGATGAGCTAAGCTACATTGATTTAGATTTATCTGTAGTATCTTTATGATCCTTAACTAGTTCAATAATAGCTCTCCGGAAGACCGGACATATTTGTGGGTTGTTTGTTGTGGGTGAGTTACTATAAACGCGCCCGTTAGTCATCGTGAGCTAAAATGAAAATGCACACAGCCGATAACTCACGAGCGGGCGCGTCTTATAATTGTTCATGGCATGTTCACGAGCAGCTCATGACTGTGCGTTTCCTTATCCTGGTTTTTAGTTTATTTTCGAATTATATTTCCCTTATTTTAGATAAGATGTTTATCTGCTTTTCTTCGGTGTTCTCCAACATCGTCGAGGTAAACTTTTTTTTAACAATTCTTACGGTGTTGCAGAAATGATTTTCACTTGTTGTTAAACTTGTTGATTTGTTGGGTTGTTTTTTGTGTTATAGGCCCCTGCCCCTTAATTTTTACACGCTGATATTTCAGTCCTGCAGTAGTCATTGTGATTTGTTTCCAATTAGTATGTGAATAATTATTTGATTCACATAAATAGTAAATGATCGAAATGATTAGTTTAGCAACTTGTTAATGTAAGTACCACTAGTTATAAGAAAACTGCGAAAGAATATAATTGTTAGCGAACCAACTTGAACAATTAATCCAATAAAATTAAAAATACAGGAAATCCATTGAAAGGCGAAGTCTAATGGTTTCTGCCCAACTGGAAAAGAAGTATTCCACTGAAACAGATGATCCAAAATGCAAAGTGAATCCAATAGCAAAACAAATCCAATGAAGTGTAACAATCCAAAAAAAATTATGAAATCCAGAACCATACCAATGTAAACCATATCCATAAACCACATAAACCAATGTAAATCAATATCCATAACCCATAGACCAATGTAAACCAAAGTCACGGTAGAACCACCAAAAATTAATGCTTACTAGTTTGTTACCCACCAAATGAATGAATAGAAAACTGTACATCCAGCGATATGACTAAAAAGAATATTTCAACTGTTTAAACCATTATTTTACTCTGTTACGACTCGACAACGACTGACTGATAACATTTCCAGCTCATCGCTCACAATACTATTTTCTTTTCAAAACTCGTTGAAAACGACCCAAAAGTGAAAAGTTTTGAGGAGGCGATGCCATGCTATGACTTCGAATTGTTATATTCAGCGTCAAGCCACCAAAGCATATTCTATAGATAATTAAAACGAACTTGATGAGTTACATTTCCATTGGTTTGGATTGTAGGGTGTTTAGCAATGCACAAGTAATGTACAGTAGACAAAAAATGTGTTGACTGAAAATTATAAATGAGAAAAATAATAAACAAAAGGGTAATGAGTGCTACTTGGTTCTGGTGAGCGATGAGCTGGAATTACAATTGTATGATATAAAGAGAAACAAAAAAATTAATGTGATTCTGAACAACCCAGTATTAGCCAATTTAATAGAATTTCTCCAACTTTCGGAGAAAGTAAAGAATACCCTTCAGTGATGAAGAGCTTACAGTATCTACAACAAAGCCGAGACAAACCGTTCTTTCAACATTAATCCAAGCTTTTCAGCAAGAAGGAATACAGACTCATAAGTCTGAAACTATAAACAACTCTCTACCAAATTTTCGTATGAAAGTCACTCGAATCGTACAAATCGATTCTCTTCAGCTGGTACGCTACATGGAGACATATGGCGTAGACATTTGAAGTTCTCTACAATTCACCTGAACACCATATATGGCCAGCCACTTCCCCTTTATGATTGTGTTTTTAAAAATATTTTTTCTTTTAAATATCATGACATCAGTGTAATGTCATCATTATAATTCCATCAAAAATGCAGAATACCACGCACACTTTATTTGGCATCATATGTAAGAAGGACAGGACCTGAATTTCAGTGCTTATAAGATTGTAAATTTACATGGATGCACATACATATACATAATTGAAGTACAAGTACATACGTTCTATTCAGTCGTTCACTTTATTTATTATTAAAAAGTATTTAGTATTATTTCGTTGAACCGGGATTTAAATGTGATCATAAATACACTAAACCAAATAACAACAAAATCTATTTAATGGATCTTAAATGAATCATGTAAGAAAGACTTAAAAAGAAAGCCTATATGACGTACAATTAGTAAGGAATTAATTTTGTTTCAAATACTATATGAAACAAGCTCCAAATAATGAAAAGGCAATGTATGCATAATATATTGATTAGAGTGCATCAAATGTATGCTCTGCATAAGCACATAAGTATTTTTGTAAGTACATACTCGTATGTATGCATGTAGGTATAACTAAGCAGAAAACATTATATTTGAATTCCCATTAGATATGTATGTATAATTTAAATAGGTCACAGAGCAAAGGATTCTTTTGCTTAATTAACTTTTTCCGGTATGTTGTGATTTCATCGTACCACTTCATAGTGTCATGTCAAACGGAAATACCTCCCATTGAGATTTTTACTTACACTCCTCCAAGTAAAAATAGTGATATCATGAACAGAAGAAAGAAACGCAAAAGTAATAAAAAATAAATCAATCCCGCAGAGTTTTAGTTCGAATACACCACATGCTGCTTTAGTGGAAACCCCTTTTTTATTTCATTAAACTCAACAAAAAAAAAATGTCTGACTGCACTCCTTCCTCTTTGTTTCTCCAGGATGATTACGTGTGACGTTGGGTAAATTAATATATGATGGTGAAAAATTATTATTTTTAGATCCGACCCACCTATAGTATGTGGTTACCCTCTACTCGCCTCTCCTATGCGCCTGTAAAATATTCCTCCTAGCAATGTGAGAATAAATGTAATAACTCCAACCTCATGGCCAGAGGTTAGGAAAAGACTTACAGTGGCAAAGAGCTATGTCGGTGATGTGCGGTAGTAAACCCGAGCTCATTCATCCTACCATCACGTAAAGAAATTTTCCAAAAGCATTATACTCCTCTAATTATTATTATATGTATGTAGTCGTTTGTTTTTTTTTTTGTGTTTTCATCACCATGAAAGAGTTTTGTTCTGTTGGAAGCAGTTTCCATTAAGTCGATTTAATATTTAATAATGAAGGATCTAAAAAACTGAACTAATGTCCGCAGAAACATGATAATATAAAATGTAAGCATTGTGGAACCCTGGCCTACGTGGGACTTAGGGAGGAAGGCAGAATTTAGCGGAGTAAAAGAAGTCATTTAGTCTGTCCACGCATACTTTTAATGAGATTATTAAAAATTTAATATCCGGTGGGGCAGTGTTGTAGATTAATTATCCGACACGGTTGTAGGATGGATTGATATACATATACATCTATGTACATACATATGTATATAAGAATACAGCAAACAAAATTAATATGTAGCTATAAAAGAAAATATGTATTTAAATTTCTTCACGATTCGAGATATATGCACACACACGATATATACACATATGCCTGTCACAAACTAATTTAATAGTTTTGTAAAAATCACATTTTTTGAATGGCATGGCTTGTAAGAATTTTACAGACATTAAATTAATATCAAATTGGTATCAAAGTTCAAAAGCTGTGCAGTTCAATTTCTTTGTGCTGGAGCGAAAAGGGGAAATATGAAAAGTGAAAGCAAAGGTACAAAGATAATAGTACACGTAAGTACGTAAAAATATCGTTTCACCGAAAAAATCGAACATGCTGCAGGAGGGAACTGGTCCTCCAGGTTGGGGGTTGTGTGTAGAGGTAACTTCCCGACCACGGAATATAAGAATGATCTCACTGTTGAAGACCCCAACAACCGTAGAATTTTCGAAAGCTTAACAGCCGAAGAGCAGAGGCCCTAGACTTCTATAAAGCAGATATCACAGCCATTCAGGAAGTGCGATGGGATGGGCCGGAAAAAAGAGGATGAAAAACTGTGACATCTATTACGGTGATTGCTATAGAGAGCAAAAACAGCGCTTATTCAGATGTGTATTTTTCATAAGCGGCAGACTGAGGCAAGGAATTTTAAGCTTTTGACAAGTAAGCGAACGACTTATGACAATCCGCATTAAGGCTAAATTCGCTAACTTATATGCGCCCATGCTCCCACAAAGACAAGGACGACGTGACCAAAGAATGTACAAAAATTGTATTGGGTGATTTTAACTCCAAGATAGGAAAGGAGAACATCTTTGATAGGACGATTGGCAAGCACAGCCTTCGCGACATCGCGTTCGAAAATAGACTTAGGCTTATTGACTTCGCTGCGGGACGAAACGTCACTATAGCAAGGTTTCCTCGTCTCAATATTCATAAGCGAACATGGCGGTCTCCTAATCATCAAACGGTCAACCAAATTGATCATATTACGATCGCAGTAAGACATGCCTTCAGTATACTGGATGTCCGAACTTTACGGCAGCCAACATCGACTCGGCTCACTACCTTGTTGCAACCACAACAAAAAAGAAATACTGTGAGAAGATATAACGTCGAAAAGCTGGAATCGCAAGAGACCGCCAAAACATTTGCTGAACTATTCAACATAGCCAAAATTTCCGCTCACCTGACCAAAACGAAGTGAGGATATCAATATAGAAACTTAAGTCCAACAAGGATGCTGGTCCTGTGGCTTAGAAACCGATGTATTCAAAGCAGCTGAAGTTGACTTGGTAAAGAGCATACACAAACTCATTTCCAAAATTTGGTCAAACGAGTGTATACATGATGAATGGAATCTCAACATCGTTTGCCCGATCCACAAGATCCTATCTGCCATATTGTGTGAACGTCTAAAACCCTTCGTCAATAACCTGATTGGCCGCTATTAGTATGGTTTCAGACCAGGAAAGTCCGCAGTCGATCGAATCTTCACACTTCGGCAGATCCTTGCAAAAAACCCAAGAAGCCTAAATCGATACCCACCAATTTTGTATCGATTTCAAGGCCCCATATGACAGCATTTATAGATTTGGAATCCCTGCCAAACTCGTTCTGCAAGATGGCGATGGTAACGACCTCACTGAGACCGAAGGACACAACAGCGACGAATCGGACAGAACGTCGAAATAGACAGCTATAACTTTGAGGTAGTAAGGGACTTTGTCTACCTCAGCTCTGCTATAAACTCTGAAAAAAAAAAACATCTCAGCAAAAATTAATCGAAGAATAACTCTTGTCAATCGCTGTTTCTTTAGGCTTAGAAGGCAAATCCCAAACAACTAAGGAGATTCTGTATAAGACTTTGATCATCCCAGTCCTCCTTTTTGGCGCTAAAGCTTGGATTCTATCTAAAGCGGATAAAGAAATCCTCGGTTGCTTCGAGAGAAAGATTCTTCTTCAAGTTGTCGGTTCAATTTGCGTTGACGGGGTTTGGAGGAGTAGATTCAACGACGAATTGTACGAGCTGTATAGCGACATCGACCTAGTCAAAAAATTTCGCACCAGTTGCCTAAGATGGCTAGGACATGTAGACCGGATGGTCGCAAACGCCGCGGCCCATAGAGGGGACAACGCAGTAGAGGAAGAGTTCGCCTTAGGTAGCGCGCGCAAATATAAGGGAACATCAACCGATTTGGAGTGCGTAACTGGAGGCAGTTAGGTAAGGACCGGGCTACCTGGAGATGCTGGTTGGTTGAGGCCCAGGTCCATCCCGAACTGTAGCCCCAACTATGAAAGTAAGCAAACTTATGGCGGTTGCGTGACAAGTCCTAGTTGAGGGTCGTTACAACTACCAATTAAAGTTACGTGTGGGCATTTTCCCACTTAAAATATGCATTACGAGGAAAAGGTAGGATACAGAAATTAAGTTTTAGTTCGTAAAAATGTCAAACAACGATTTTCGTTGGACCCCGTTCGAGAAGAAAACATACAGAAAAGCTACAATCCGTCTGGAACGGATCGTATGATACCCTATCCTCCTCTCTATAAAGTGGGCGTGGTCAAATTGCATTTTGTACTCAAATATAGCTATAATGTCGAACGTTTGAGGATGTTACATGTAAAATTTTATCAAAATAGGTTTTTTGATGATAACGCCCCCAAAAAGTGGGCGTGGCCAAAACTCTTCTATGGGTGAATTGTAGGGAATCTAAATACCCAAATATTTGGTCTTAACAAAATTTTTCGGTTTCATGTAATTTAGTGAAGTTATAAAAAAGTAGGCGTGGCAGTGGGCGGATGTAGAAAAATTTTACACTTGTACTGTATCTTTTTCTTGGAAACCCAGATATGAAATTTCAGCGCCCTAGTTAAAAATTTAAACCCCAAAAATCGGTTTTGTGATGAAAACGCCCCCAAAAAGTGGGCGTGGCCAAAACTTTTGTATGGGTGGATTGAAGGGAATCTGAATGCCTAAATATTTGGTCTTAACAAAATTTTTCGGTTTCATATAATTTAGTGAAGTTATGAAAAAGTGGGCGTGGCAGTGGGCGGATTTCAAAAATTTTTACACTTGTACTGTATCTTTTTCTCAGAAGCCCAGATATGAAATTTCATCGTCCTAGCTCAAAATTTAAGGCCCAAAAAGCGGTGACATACGGACGGACGGACGGACGGACGGACGGACGGACGGACGGACGGTCATCGCTCAATCGATTTCGCTATTGATGCTGATCACGAATATATATACTTTATAGGGTCTATCTCGATTATTTCTCTATGTTACAAACTATGTGTCAAACTTAATATACCCTTAGGATAGGGTATAAAAAGCGATTGAGGACCCGGCTGTTAAATTTACAACGCGTCAAATTAATCTAACCCGGTGGAATCTCGAGCAGATTTGGGGGTGAGGACGAGCTGATAACGTGCCACCCCGTACATAAGTCAAGAGATAGGTTGGGCTCTCGGCCATTGATGAACTCCTCCGGAATCAGCCTGGGTCGATACGTCGCAGCTCGTGATCGCATTCAATGTGACGTCATTGGTGCACATATGGTGTCTTGGTAGACGTTACGTTTTAGGTTTTAGGACGGTCCGTCCTCTTTCTGTTGGTACGATGTTATTGTGGCTTGTTCTGTGTTGGTGAATGCGATTGTGTGTTGAATGTGTGATTGTGGTGCGAGTTGGGATAGTCCGTCCCTCTTCGCCGTATGGTATGTTGTGTTGTTGAGCGTGATGTTTAATGTTGAGTGTGGTATGTTGTGTTGGTGAGTGTGACGTCTCGTGATGGTATGTTATATTGTGTTGTACTATAGAACCGTCCGTCCTCTCTCTCTCTCGGTGTTAGGTTGACGAAGTTTGTAATGTGTGATGAGTGTTGTCATGTAGGCGAAGTTTGTGATGGGTTGGTAAATGTTTCGCTCTGGGACCGTCCGTCCCCTCTCGTCGATGGCCTGTTATCCGTATGTATTGTGTACATGTAGATTGATGTGTTCGTTCTCCTCGTTTTCTTGGGACCCGTCCGTCCCCTTCTTCACGATGTTGTGGTTGTGTATGGTGTAGGCGTATTCGTGTATTTGGCTTGTTTATATTGCAGCGTCACTCGAGACCATCTGTCCCTTCTTCTCGGTGTCGTGTATGTGTATTTGTATTGATGTAGATGTATGTAGATGTAAGCTGTTGGTGTCTTCTCTTTTTACTTGCACCTATACCTATAGGGCAAGTATTGGTTTCGTGAAAAATTTCGAACTTGAGATTTTAATCATCAATCCGTCTGTCTGTCGGTCTGTCTGTCTATTCGACTGCAGCCTAAACGGCTAAACGGATTTGCTTCAAACTTCATATCCGGGGTCTGTGGGATAATCCCTAGAGGCGAAATTGGAATTTTCATTCTAACCTCAAAATTAAGGGTACTTTACTTAAGGGCGATTTCACTATAAATGGATTTTCTCGAAAACGGCTCTAACGATTTTGATAAAATTTCATATGTGAGTTAGGTTGGGTATATGCTATTAGGTGGCATACCACGTTTTGTGCAAAAATTGCGTATAACGGTAATATTAGAAATTGGTTGTTTCTCGGCTATTTCTTCAGCGATTGAGCTTAAAATTAATATCTGTGGTGGGTATGACAAAGGCAAAGATATGATATATCAAGTTTTGGAACTGCCACGCCCACTTTTCTAAAATATACCTTTTTTCAAAATTTTTACTAGAATAATCTATAATTCAGTTGAACACCATACATAAACTTTGAATTTCAGTACCTATGAAATAAAGTGCAAGTACGTACGACCCAGTCGTTCACTTTATTTTTATACCCTATCCTAAGGGTATATTAAGTTTGACACATAGTTTGTAACATAGAGAAATAATCGAGATAGACCCTATAAAGTATATATATTCGTGATCAGCATCAATAGCGAAATCGATTGAGCGATGACCGTCCGTCCGTCCGTCCGTCCGTCCGTCCGTCCGTCCGTCCGTCCGTCCGTCCGTCCGTATGTCACCGCTTTTTGGGCCTTAAATTTTGAGCTAGGACGATGAAATTTCATATCTGGGCTTCTGAGAAAAAGATACAGTACAAGTGTAAAAATTTTTGAAATCCGCCCACTGCCACGCCCACTTTTTCATAACTTCACTAAATTATATGAAACCGAAAAATTTTGTTAAGACCAAATATTTAGGCATTCAGATTCCCTTCAATCCACCCATACAAAAGTTTTGGCCACGCCCACCTTTTGGGGGCGTTTTCATCACAAAACCGATTTTTGGGCCTTAAATTTTTAACTAGGACGCTGAAATTTCATATCTGGGCTTCCGAGAAAAAGATACAATACTAGTGTAAAATTTTTTTACATCCGCCCACTGCCACGCCTACTTTTTTATAACTTCACTAAATTATATGAAACCGAAAAATTTTGTTAAGACCAAATATTTGGGTATTTAGATTCCCTACAATTCACCCATAGAACAGTTTTGGCCACGCCCACTTTTTGGGGGCGTTATCATCAAAAAACCTATTTTGATAAAATTTTACATGTAACATCCTCAAATGTTCAACATTATAGCTATATTTGAGTATAAAATGCAATTTGGCCACGCCCACTTTATAGAGAGGAGGATAGGGTATCATACGATCCGTTCCAGACGGATTGTAGCTTTTCTGTATGTTTTTTGTCGTCGTACGCCGCTTCCATTGTCATATCTCTGGCTAAGAGACCGCCTGTCTCTGTCATCATCGCAATGGTCATCACCTATAAAGGTTGCCAATGCAAGATGCTAGGGAAGTGGACCTATGACTGATGGGACCATGGCTGCCCTCCACTTTCCCAGAATTTTGTAGAGGCAACGGAATAGAAAGAGAGAACAAGGAAGTTGCATAGAGTGAACCTTGTTGTGGTAAAACTTACCGCAACAGCATATCACTGCTATACATTATGTTTTCTTTGGCAATACTTTTTCATTTCTAGATCATGCCTTTTGTCTTCTTCAGCTTGCTCTTTCACTACACTTATCTCTTTGTTTTGTTCACAAATCTTATCCAGCAGTCTATAAATTATTTTCGTGTCGCAATTCAAATCAACGCTGCACAGTGGTTCACCCGTAGGCCAAAATTCAAAAATAGTAATATTCTTATTGTATATTTACATTAGCCAATAAACAAATTACTTCAAAACACAAGCCCGATTCCTTTACATTATCGTTCAGTTTAGTGCAAAGGAAGTGAGCACATGTAACAAGTGGAGTTATCGTTCGCCGTAAGATTGCACGTGAAACTTTCGAGTTCTTAGTGTATTATCCGAGATTTGGTATTCTGTTGTTGTTCTTTCGCAATGAATGCATAAGAACTAGGTATGCTTATTATTTCGTTATATGTCTTAAAATAAAAAAACTTCATATTCTTAAAAATGTAGCCTCGTAAAGCCAGCCCATTTTGTGCACACTTTTTTCTTTAGTATATTAACTTTACGTAAACTTTTAATTACCTTGCAATCATTTGCAATACATATGACTTATACGCCTGTATTGCCCAATCCTCGAAGATTCTGAGGTACAAAAATTCGTGTGCTTCTAGCCGCTTCCTTTCTTCTAATGCGATGTGGATTGTATTGTTACAGGTGTTTGACATTTGGCAATCCAACCGTGGAAATAATATGGTAAGGAGCCGCCAGGTTTTAGAAGTGTTAATGAAAAATTTACTTGATGGGGAAAATATGGACCTTAAGAATTTAGAAAGTCTTATAAATAATAATAATATACTCCGGCTCAGTTCAGAGAAAACCTAGGTTTGGTAGTGGATAAGTGCCGGAAGTGGCACGACGAACGATGGTAAAACACCAGAAAATTTTTTTCAACTCAACGATACCGGCTCAAATTACAGTTCTAAGAAAAGACCCTACAGATCGTTATTGCTCAGTTCTTCAGTGTTTATCATCGGGATATAATATCAATAGAAAACTGATTCAAAGAATTTCTGTTAGAAACCACACATCTGCTAGTCGAGGAGTACCCGTGGTACAATCTTCCTGCTTCAGTCCATAAAGAGCACTTCCATGGATCATATGTTATAGATTAGGCTTTGTTATTAATAGGGGAGCTTTCTGAAGAGGCAGTTGTATCAATAAACAACGCGAAAACTATGGACCTATTGCATAGACTCCTACTTAGCTCCGACTCTTTAATAAAAGGACTTCGGAAGTTACCCCGAAGGAATAAACATGCAATGTCCAAAAATGTTTTTGAACTATTAGGTTTAGGTTGAGTAGGGTTATGAGTTTGTCATAACACACTAGGCACCATAGTGAGTCCATTGCGATCCCTAGGGAACCTTCAAGAAATTGGTGAAAATTCTATCACAATCGGTTGACTAGTTTTTGAGTTAGAGCAAAGTAAAAACAATATATGGACGAATGTATAAAAAAAGTTATTTTGTGCATTTCTGTTCATCCGATTAACTTGAAATTTAGCATGACAATATCACTGCTAAATAAGTCTCCAAATTTCATTCAATTCGGTACAGTAGTTCAGATTTTATAGATTTATGACCGCCTCTCCATACAACGTGAACCACTGTGCGCTGTTTTCTTTCTGCTCTTCCAATGCACTCGCCAAATTTTTGTAACAAATTTCTTGAATACTTACATATGTATGTTTTTGTGTTAGAAGGAGGTCCGGCTGAGCTATTCGTTGGCTGGTTTTTTCCTAGCAGCTGAAAACTCTGCTTCTTCCATTACTTCTTCCGGTAAGCCGACCACATTTTCTGGCTCAGTTTCACTTACCGGAAAAGAGAGAGGATGATCAACTGATCGTTTAATTGCATCAAGTCAATCACTTCCTCCTCATCTGCAGTAAAACAAAACTTTTTATTGAGTCCACCGTGCGTCGGTTGCCTTGAACTTCTTCTTGTTGGATTTCATCTTTTTCTCCTTTACTTTCTCTGTTGGTCATTTGGTCATGTTTTTCGCAATGACCGGGTAATTTTTTATTTCTTTTATCAATACTTTAAATTGATTCCTGTTGGTAGTCTTCTTCCTAAAAGCAAATCTTTAATTTATATATAAGATAAGACCCGTCATCCGCGCCCATCCATTTTGATCGATCACGTGAATCTTATTCACATTACCGACAAGTGGATGATTCCCATCGAACAGAATGATGTCGAAGTTGACATTTCGGTGGATCGTTTTTTTTTTTTAAATATTTTTAACATGTTTTCGAAATAAATTATTGTTACAAAGATAACAGCAGTATAAGCAGTTTTATAATGAACTAGATTCCATTTAGATGTAAGTATTGTGTGATGTCAGGGTCTAATGGCTTCGGATGTGCGGATCTCATTAGAATTCTTTGAGGACATGGAGGGATAACATCATAGTTATGAGATTATGATTTGTGTTGGATCGAGAAGATTTTCTTGTGTGATGTTCTCTCAAACTCCTGGCATGTTTATGTCTATTTTCTAAAGCATCATTAGATAATTGTCCAATAGGCAAATTATAAAAAATTTAAAACATCTGCTCCGTGAATAAGCATTTTGTTAATAGATGTCCGCATGTAATACCAAGAAAAATTTAGGTATGTGTTTAATCATTGACTTTCTGTTTAAATTAACTGTGGCCCGTTGAGTCATCAAATCCCCACTTACATACCAACTTTAGAGTGTTTTCACACACTAATCATAATTTTTAATTGATTTTAAAGCTGATAATGCTTTTTTATTTAGCAATTTTTGCAAATGAACTTCTACCTGGGTTTCGTTGGTACTAATTCTTTCTGGCAATAAATCATTTTTGACTTCCATTATTGAGTAATAACTTGGTAGTGTATCTTGATGCAATTCATTGATAACCTTTCGCAATCATACACTTTTCCGATAACACAAATCCAGATCAGTATATACAGGTAACGCTAAAGGAGGCATGCATTTATTATTAACATGGGTATTATCTGGTATATTCCTCAGCAACAGCAGTTTATTCTACTTTGGCAACCCTACTTTTCTTCTGAGGTCTTCCCTGTTTGAAGGTACTAGCTTCTCGTGAAGTCAATATACCGTTTAAATGTATAATTACAACATATTCTAATTTGAAATTATTGTTCAACCAAATAATAATTACCAACAAGCAAACAAGTTAACAGATTTCTTGAGACTCTTTTTGACCAGTTCAGATGAATCTTCTAAGCCATGAAACTCTAGAACATATTGATAAATTGCTAATATTTCGCAATTCGGCACTGCAGCCACTTCTCAACAAAAAATCGGAATTTCGAAGTTATCTTGTAAGTTGACAAAGGAAATGCAGTATGCAACGTTCACTTTAGAACGGCACATAGAGTAGAGGATAGGGTATCAAACGCCGCTGTTCCAACTACTACGTTACTTGTTTTTACACAACACAAGGAGAAAATATTCTAAGTAGCTTCTTTAGCTAAATTGCAAAAGAATTCACTCTAACCCACTCATATTCACAACAACTTATCCCTCAGAAACATTTTCAAAATTAAGAGGAGGACACTTATTAGAACGTTAACCCCTTAACGGCTTACTTGCTACAAGTCTCACTTACTGCACAACTCTCTAGGTGAAATTCGCGTTGCATACTTGTTTCACAAGGCTTTATAACTGTATTACGCTTTCTATTCATTATCAATTCGTGCTGTGCATGCTCCATTCGTGTCAAACGAATATGTGCCCCAGATATAAGAAATCTCTTTCAAATAAAAATAAATAACACCGGAACAACTGCAATCATTGCAGGATTTTCCTTAAGTGTGTATATGCGAGTTAATTTCTTCTTTGTTAAAAAAAAAGTTAAATACGTACATATGTACATAAGTAGTATGTAATTACATAAAAATGTACTCGCGTAAATGAAGTCTGAAATAGGTTTTAAGTCGACGTTTTGTACCGCCAACGTTGTGCGTTTTTAGACAAACAAGGAAAACGAGTTTTAGTTCAAATTAATTTAGTACTTTAGCAATTATGACGAATTTTTTTTTGCAAGTGCCTTCTTATGACTTAAGTTCTTACCTAAGAAATATTTTTATACACTATCCTAAGGGTATATTAAGTTTGACACATAGTTTGTAACATAGAGAAATAATCGAGATAGACCCTATAAAGTATATATATTCATGATCAGTATCAATAGCGAAAACGATTGAGCCATGTCCGTCCGTCACCACTTTTTAGGCCTTAAATTTTGAGCTAGGAGGATGAAATTTAATATCTGGGCTTCTGAGAAAAAGATGCAGTACAATTGTATAAATTTTTTAAATCAGCCCACTGCCACGCCCATTTTTTCATAACTTCACTAAATTATATGAATCCGAAAAATTCAGTTAAGACCAAATATTTAGGTATTCAGATTCCCTACAATTAACCCATACAAGAGTCTTGGCCTCGCCCACTTTTTGGGGCGTTTTCATCAAATAACCAATTTTGATAAAAATTTACATGTAACATCCTCAAACGTTCAAAGTTATCATAGTAATTCAGTAAAGAAAATGCAATACGGCCACGCCCACTTTATAGAGGCTCGATAGGATGGAGGATAGGGTATCATACGATCCATTCCAGACGGATTGTAGCTTTTCTGTATGGTTTTTTTTGTAATCGTATAACCACATGTAGATGTATGTACATATGTACTTATGTATATGCGATGATAATACGGTTGCCAGACGTCATGCATTTGGTGGGACAGTTCCGCTTTTAACGTCTGTCCCGCCATTGTCCCGCGTTTCCACTATTTTAATTATATTTTATTTTTATTTAATAGAATATTTAATTTCTATGAATTTTTTGTTTTGAATGGTTTCAAATAATTTGTTAAATCTATCTGCCCAGCTTCAGGTTTCTTTTCTTCATACAACGTTTTATAGATCGAGGTGCTTTTTAGAATTAAACATACAGAAAAGCTACAATCCGTCTGGAACGGATCGTCTGATACCCTATCCTCCTCTTTATAAAGTGGGCGTGGCCAAATTGCATTTTGTACTCAAATATAGCTATAATGTCGAACGTTTGAGGATGTTACATGTAAAATTTTATCAAAATAGGTTTTTTGATGATAACGCCCCCAAAAAGTGGGCGTGGCCAAAACTGTTCTATGGGTGAATCGTAGGGAATCTAAATACCCAAATATTTGGTCTTAACAAAATTTTTCGGTTTCATATAATTTAGTGAAGTTATAAAAAAGTAGGCGTGGCAGTGGGCGGATGTAAAAAAAATTTACACTTGTACTGTATCTTTTTCTCAGAACCCCAGATATGAAATTTTAGCGTCCTAGTTAAAAATTTAAGGCCCAAAAATCGGTTTTGTGATGAAAACGCCCCCAAAAAGTGGGCGTGGCCAAAATGTTTGTATGGGCGGATTGTAGGGAATCTGAATGCCTAAATAGTTGGTCTTAACAAAATTTTTCGGTTTCATATAATTTAGTGAAGTTATGAAAAAGTGGGCGTGGCAGTGGGCGGATTTCAAAAATTTTTACACTTGTACTGTATCTTTTTCTCAGAAGCCCAGATATGAAATTTCATCGTCCTAGCTCAAAATTTAAGGCCCAAAAAGCGGTGACATACGGACGGACGGACGGACGGACGGACGGACGGTCATCGCTCAATCGATTTCGCTATTGATGCTGATCACGAATATATATACTTTATAGGGTCTATCTCAATTATTTCTCTATGTTACAAACTATGTGTCAAACTTAATATACCCTTAGGATAGGGTATAAAAACGAGACCAGTTCACTTCTTTCCTGGTCAGGATTTCTTTTTAAAATGTTTAAAGCCTCCTCGAAATGATGGAAAATGGATGACATTCTTTCGTAGAAAATTTATTTTTCTCATAACTTTCAGGTACGATGTCTACTTCTGAGCTTTATAAAATTCGAATGAGTTCCTCATCTGTAAAAAGTTCTTCTTGAATATTAATTAATCCACTTATGTACTCATCATCTTTTTCCGAAAAACCAATCTGCCTTGCTAAATTTAGTACTTCTAAAATAATAGAAGATTCCTTTTGTTGATCAAGCAACGCAGGTACAAATTAGCCATACTTTATTCATATCATCATTCCAAGCGTCTCTTATGTTAATTATTGCCTTGTAATAATCGTATTTCTGCCCAATTTCTTTGATGGTGGTTTCCTTTTCCATGTCGAAGGATGGCCAGGCGCATTATCGAGAAGCAATAGTATTTAGTACGGTAAATTATTTTCACTGCGGTATTTTTTTAACAGCTGTGCAAAACTCAGCTATGAACCATTCAGTGAAAAGTGATGCTGTTACCCACGCCTTTTTATTTGATCTCCAAGTAACCAGAATTGTAAATAAGTAAAGGCACAGATAAAAAAATATATATATTTAATATAAATATATATATATTTTATATATATTTTTTAAAAAATATATATATTTAATATAAATATATATATATTTTATATATATTTTTTAAAAAATATATATATTTAATATAAATATATATATATTTTATATATATTTTTTATCTGTGTAAATATTTATATATATTTTATCTGTGGTAAACGTTTTAATTTTAAATCCCTAAAAGCAGTTTTGAAGCCGGGTGTGATATCTATCGCTTTAGAAATAAAAGTTGTACATGGTAATCATTTCCAGTATAAGCCAGTTCCATCCACATTGAACACCTGCTGAGGACTGTAACCACCTGCTTCGACAATTTCATTGAACTTTCGTTGAAAGTTTTTTGCTGCTGTATTATCGGCGCTTCGCTCAACTTGACAATATGAAGCTTGTATCTCTTCTTAAATTTTTCAAAACATCCCCGGCTAGCTTGAAAATACCCTCTTCTTGATCTTTTACCGTATTAAACAAACTGTGCGCTTTACCCTGAATCATAAGCTATAAATATAAAAGCTTTTCCATTTTTCCATCACAGGAGGTCTAAGTTTGGTTATAATAACATCCCTCGTCAACACTCCCGTTTCAGTGCAACGTAAATTTTCTTTACGATGGAGGAAGTTTGAGAGATCGAGCGATGTCAACACATTTTTTCCCTTTCTCTAGACATTCTAGAATTTTGAGTTTTAATTGATTTTTGAAAACGTTTCGAGGTTTTTTGTCAGAACCTTTAGATTGCTCAGAATATAGTATTTTTGTGTTCATATTTATCCAGAAATGATTTAATCTTTAATTATACATACTTACATTAATTTTAAAAGAATCACTTTCTGAAAATATGTATTTACTGACAAGTTTTGATTTTTTCGCAAATTGGATTGGTTAGAACCTTTACATTATTTTAAATATTTGTATGTGCATATGTATTGTAAAACTTAAAAGAACACACAAACTGCAACAGCTGAGGCAACTGCGATAACTAGTGTTGGGAACCATCGAATAAAAACAATCGACTCATTCGATGGTTGCAAATCGTTCATTTATTCTATAGTTATCGAAAAATCATTTAATTACTAGTTTTCAGAAATCATTTATTCAAACCATTCGAATGAATAGTGTACTTCGACTTTGAATAATTTTTGTGTATGAATCATACACATACGTTTGTACACACAAATGTTCGACTCGAACGTTCGTTCATTTCATTCGTTTTTGAGCGACAAAAAAAGTAAAACATAAAAAAGCGATTTCGAATAAGAGGATCATTAAATTGGCGAAGCGGGCGGGACTTAAGCTAGTTATTATATATAAACAGACGACATTCTGTTAATTATTTTTCAGTGATTAGATATTGCAATGAAATTACTAATTTACCTCACTTGTTACTGAACACACATCAGAAATGTCACTTGTCAGAAATATTCTCTGCACAGTCACTTCTTAGTTGAGTTCTTGATAATAGTATGTAGATCCAGATACTCGTAGTTTACATTCTGGAACATAATTAAAAATGAACAGTACTAGTGGCAAATAATACAAGAGTGATGCAAACACAAGTGAAAGCAAAATAAAACATAGAATAACTATGATTCATCTGAAACGGATAGTATGATATACTATCCTCCTTTTTTTTAGTGACTGTTTTGCATTCGATTATTGAATTACGAAGATAACTTCGAACCTTTTAGGATATTACGAGTACACGCGAAATTTCCTTAAACTGTTTTTTTTTTTAGTAATCTTTCTAAAAATACCCTCTTCTTGATCTTTTACCGTATTAAGTCTTCTATCCAGGTATTTATATAAAAGCTTTTCCATTTTTCCATCACAGGAGGTCTAAGTTTGGAAACATGACTAGTCTCGCGTAGTTTTGGTCTATATTAACAAGAGCTAGGGGCGGTAGAACAGAGGTAATGACCATTGTCAGGTCCTCGTCCGGCCGTTCGTTTCCCTGAGTTCTGCTGTGTCCTGGAACCGAAAGGAGTGTAACAGAACCTGCTTTTATCAGTATCTTAAAATTATATTAGTAAACCCGTTAAGTTTCTTAAGTCATCTTTGTTAATATCAGCCTTATATTTATTGAGATTGATAAACTTTTTCGCTTGCTAAGATGATACCCACGTAAACTAGACGCTAGTCTATTCAGCTATTCCTGTGTTTAAATTTGCAGAGTTATTGGGCACCATATGGGCACATGAACATTTTCAAACTCTTCTTATTGGTAACCTTATTCAAGAGCGAGTTCTAGGTAATCTGCATACTCTTGTACTTTGTAACAAGTCTTTAAAACTTCTCTGTATTAACACTATTTGACATTATTTCTGATTATATTGAATAGTCTACCAAGGGACTTCTTGGCTGGTCTTCAACTGTTCTTTTCTGTTAAATTTCAATTATTGAATAACTATTAACGAGGGTAAACCGATAAGATTCTTTGTTTTTCTTCGTGAAACTTGAACGTAAGTTTTCGCCTCCAAGTCGAATCTTATGTAGTTATGACTTGACATTGAGAAATCCTGGGATACGTTTCGGTTTGTGATGTTAATGTCTATTGATTTCATAAAGGGACGGTCAAATTGAATTCAAATACCTATTAGCGAATAGCATTCATAAAAGTAAGAATATTTCCCTTGCTCGCCACCACCATGTTCAAAGAAAGAACAGACAAATTCGAAAAGGACTCACATTTTTTGATTATTTCTGCAATAACCCCAATCTATACGAAAAGCATTTTCGTCCCAAATGATGATCAACTGCAGATTTTCGCTGCAGCAGTACATGATCACGGACGAATGCTCATTGTCTTCCGGACAGTAAGAAGAGACGAGCATGTTCTTCTGAGGTCACCTCTCAAAAGTATCTGAAGCCGTTTTCGTTATCTAGCTACCAATATCTCCTTTGAAGTCAACAGCTATCACTACGAACTAACATATGTTAAGCATCGACAGGTTGCCCGAATGTTCTACATAAATAGTATTTCTCTCATGCTTAATGATAAGCTCTTCTACGAAGATTACAGAATACACGTTGGATGCGTAGCCAATCGGACATCCAACAGGTGTCATCCTCCAGAAGACTCATCTTCTTTAGCTAATGTAAGCCATATTCGCCTTCATGAAATGACTTTAGCTGTCATTATTTGTTTTTGTGTTTTTTGTAAACTGAATTTTATGAAATTTATTAGAAACTTATACAATAACAAATAAAATATGTAAATATTCTATTTACAATGCGCCTACTTATTTGTTGGAAGAGATAAGGGATCCGACGCATCTCTAAGTTTTTTTCGAATGCGTAACAATTCCAATTTCTCTTCATTTTCGTTTTCCAAAAAAAACATCACAGTGTGATGGAACATTTTTTTTAATAATATATTTTTAATTAAAAGCCTTTCACAAACACAAAACACCAAAAACAAATGAAAAACGATACCCATTCAGCTATCGTGCAAACGATGTCGTCTTGACGATAGTGTTTGACAGTTCTTGGGGTTACGTGAAGCAAAAGTTGAATCGTCAAAACGATATCGTCCAAACGATAGTGATTTTTAATGTTACGTGAAGCAAAACTATTGTCAAAACGATATCGTCAGACGATTGTCGTCGTACGTGATGAGGGCCCTGGTATTGAAACTCGTAATTTGTTGGTGGTAGACCACGTTCTTACTAAGTGCAGCGCCACTTTCTCTCTGTTGGTGATTCTTCGTAGCTTCTTCAAAACGAAGAAGTATATCCTCAAGTTTGGAAAATGGATTTAAAGAGGACACCATTTTATCCAAACTGTTTCAATAATATACTAGATCCGAGAAAAAACAAATTGGGCCTTCAAACAAGAAACATTTCATCGAAATTAATTTGTTCATAGGAAGTTTCAAAAGCAACCGAATCAATGACGTTACATTGAAAAAAAATTCAAGCATAAACGTCAAAGTATACTACAAAAATTAACGTGTACTACGAAATGCAGTCTGTCAGGGGTTGTGGTATTCACTATACCATGGTATCGATACCAGCAATCTGTCTCCCACATAACAGCTTTTTTACAGTTTTCTGGGTGGATTTTTGCCACCATATAACTGAAGCATATGTGATAATAGTTAGGTATAACTATCATCGTATGTATCCAGTGTGCTGACCTCGGCGAGATTCCTCACCTTAGTCCACATACCCGTTCGCACTGATGAAGCACCCTTTTCGTCTTTGTGATCTTCTCTTTCACATGGAAGTTCCAAGTTAGTCCAGCATCTAGGTATACACCCAGATACTTAACCTTCCTGGTCACATGTATCTCCGATCCGAAAAGTGATTGCTTCCTTATGAAGATGATTAGAACTGTCTTTTTCGCATTAATGGAGAGCCCTTGTTTCTGTTCCACCACCGCTGCATTCTGAGAGCATTTCTCATGGTATCTGCTGTGATGTTCATGAATTTACCTCTTGCCATTATTGTTATGTCATCGGCATATCCCACAGTGTAGATGCCAGTCTCTTCAAGTCTTCTCAGGAGAGAGTCCATAGTTATGTTCCACAGAGTAGTTGATAAGACTCCTTTTTGCGGGCAACCTCCGCTAACCCTTCCTCTAAGTCTTGAAATTCCGACTTTTAAAGTGTTGGGACAAATCGCAACGCAGAGGATGTAAATAAAAGAAATGCGTCCGAATTCAATGAGTTTATTTTAAAGACTAACTGCCATAAATTAACTATACCTAGATAGTCAACTTTAAATCCCCAACCCGCTAAAACCCGCAAATGGGCGGAGCCTAATCCTCTCTTTCGTTCCCATCGGTGAATACGTGTAATGAGAGATTTGAAGTTTAATCAGCTCATCTACAGGTCCAAAACAATAGCTCATGTAATTTTGCATTAGAGTGGAGTGAATCTATGCTGACAGCTTTCAAAAAATTTCAGTAAATCGATACTTTTTTTTGTATTGGCTAAACACGTGGCTGTCATAAATGGAGGTGATTTTCCTTTTTCCCCATTTGTTTACTTTTTAGCTCAAAAAATAGTAAATATATTTTTGATTTTAGACAACTTTTTATATTTTTTTTTATGCCACTCGATTCGACTCATTGCACTGAATTCAAATCTGTACTCAGATGTTGTCGCACTTTTTCTGTTTAAGAAATATAGCAGTCTGAAATTGTGCTGAAATAATGTAAACAAAGGCAGTAGGTCGCCGCGGGTGTGTTTGGAAGTGCAGTGGGGAGTTTGGGATGTTAAAACAATATCTTTTTTTTATAAATAAATGAAATATGTCTTACACAAATAAACAAATTGGTATAATGTAACTACGAAATTGTTGGAAATGGATATTTAGATTTTTAATTATTTTATTTAAATAATTATTATTCTGTTGTGTTATTATTCTACATTTCTATGAAATTCCGTACTGGATTGAGTTGTTCTTCGCTTACGTGCTTACTGATTTGTAGAAAAGTTTGGTTTAAAACACATACATATATGCACAATATACATATACGTAAAAATTATTTACAGGAGAATAAATTGTTTGTTCTCAAATTTTATGTGTAGATGAAAAGGCTGGTCGAAACCTTATGTCCTGTTAATCCTTAATGAAAAAATAACTGTATATGGTTAAGCCTGAATACAGAATTAAAAGGAGAAGAATAAAGCAAAGAAAGACAACAAGATATGCAGATTAAGGATAACACACCAATTTGCGTTTACCATCTCAACACATACCTAGAATATATAACAAACGTACCTACTTGTTGTTTGTTCAAAAAACAAAGTGGAAGAAACTAAAATATGTATGTTTATACTGTGATACATATGTTTGTATGTTTTAATTTAGTTTTTTATTTAGTATAAATGATTTAAAACATACGTTACATTTTGAATTTTACTATTTTAAATGTAACGTACTTTTAGCAGATTCACCACGAAACGAAGAATATTTTGGTAGTTGTTTATTGGACACAGCATCCCCTCCAGAATTCGTCAGTTTTTGACTTAATATTGTCCAAGATGGCTGCGACCGTGTGACAGTTGTAGCTGTCAGTTGTGATCACCAGTGGATTTGAATGTGTAAGTAATTTGCCTGCAAAATCACTAACACATTCTTGCTCACCAGTGATCACAGCTTGTAGGTCGAAAGAGAGACCCCCTCGAATTTGACCATCTAGTATAGTTAATTTATGCTAACTGCAAAGAGCTTGAACTTGAGTTTGAGTTATTAATTACAGTTTTGTTTCTTTATGTATTTAGTATATAACACGGATATATATGTGGTCGTATGATTTCTAGCTTATATAAACGCAAGTTATATAAATTCATGAAGCATATCTTATCGAAGGCACCATCAATGTCTATTATTATGATCATTGCGATGCCTCCGCTATTCATCTCCTCTTCCGCAACGCGTACACCTGGTGTAGCGCTGTTTCCGTAGAACTGCCAGCTCTGTATGCCTGTTGTCTACTACTCAAAGGACACGCTTCCAGCGCTATTCCATTGTTTTCAACAGAATTGATATTATTCTGACCGGTCTGAAGGACTTCGCTTCGGTGTAGCCCTTTTTCCCCAGTTTTGGAAGAAACACCACATTTGATTCTCTCCATGTTACCGGTATGTAGCCCATCGCTAGGCATGCAACGTATATACCCCTAAGCCTTGGTACGATAAGATGTGCACGAAAGATGAAAGATGTAGCGAAACCTTGCACATACCCAACCTCGCACTTACGTAAGTACTCCAAATTCAACAGTGATCCCAACCAGGGGGTATATTATATACATTACATATCTGTGAAGTATAGTGCAACGATCTAATAAAAACATACAGAAAAGCTACAATCCTTTAGGAGCGGATCCACCCAACTGAGCCCTAAGACCACAATCGATGGGTCCACAAAAATTCCGTGTAGATTTTTGGCCAAAAAATGCACGCAGAAGTAAACAACTGGCTAATAATGATAATGGTTTGCAAAATGAAAACAGAGAATAGATGGTAACGCCTTCAGCACCTCTGTACATAATGCACACTACGAGTTAAGCTAAGAGGCTTAACACTTAAATCAACCCCAGCCTTCTTTAAGGATTGCCTTATTTATTGTCATCGCGAAACAGACCTTCGATGAAAATTGCTGTCACATGGAATAAAATGTAAAAAATATTATGCTTGAATTTTTGTTTTTTCAATGTGACGTCATTCATTCGGTTGCTTTTGAAACTTCCTATGAACAAATTAATTTCGGTGAAATGTTTCGTGTTTGAAGGCCCAATTTGTTTTTTCTCGGATCTAGTATATTATTGAAACAGTTTAGATAAAATGGTCTCCTCTTTAAATCCATTTTCCAAACTTGAGGATATACTTCTTCGTTTTGAAGAAGCTACGAAGAATCACCAACAGAGAGAAAGTGGCGCTGCAGTCAGTAAGAACGTGGTATACCACCAAAAAATAACGAGTTTCAATACCAAGTTTGTTTCATGGTATACTAGATTTTAATGTGGTATTGGGGTGACAGAACATGCCATACCATGGTATCAATACCAGCAGTCTGTCTTCCACATAAGACGCAACTGCTTCGTTTTTGGCCACAAGTAGGATGATTTTAGGAAGGCCCTTATAGCATAAGCACAAAATTCCCTCGGAAAGACTGACAACGTCAAAAATGTTATCATCTGTTGATATGAAGTTTTGAATGATTTCATTATAATGATTATGATTTCATTATTTCTGACAGTCACGTGTTTAGCCGATACAAAATCAATATCGATTTAAGTCAATTTGGTGAAAACTGTCAGCATAGACTTACTCCACTCTAATTCAAAATTACATGAGCTATTGTTTTGGACCTTCAGATGAGTTGATTAACTGCCCGAACACAATAGGTCTGTCCCCTTACCTGAAAATTCGTAACAAAAAATCGTTAAAGAGGGAGCACACGAGAGAGTAAAATATTTTCTCTCGGTGACAAAAGTTACGAACTTTTACCAGACAAATTTCTTTAAGTAAGTGGTGTACGATCTGTTAAAAGTACCATACATTCAGCTGATCAGATATTTCTTTTTGCTCCTAGCAATTAAATTTATTCAGGGCTTAATTTTTGTTTGATTTGAAAACATATAGCTTTAAAGATGTCACACAATTTTATCGCTTTTCTCGGGTTTTGTTCTTCCTCATACATGACATTTCAGATGTGGAATGATTTTATTGTTTGATGCAATCCCTAACTTTCATGAAATGTTCATCATTCTCTGAGAGAATAATTCCCCACTCTTAGAAATTTGTGATTTAACGATTCTAGTGCAGAAAGTAAGAGAACAGACCTAATGGTGCAGCCGCGGCTGTAGATAATACGAACTGTCATATCATAAGTTGAATGCTCAATGCTACGAACACAATGGGTCGCTGCGCCTGTAGTACAAGTTGGTGAACTTTTAACTTTTGCCAACTAGGCCAGTTTGACAGCCCTGTTGTTATGTATGTATATTATTTATAATTTGTGAATGTTTTTTTTTGTTTGTTATCTCAGACGAAGCTGTTAAGAAGAAGTTGGAAGTGTCTAAGGGATTCCTATTGTCGGGGTGAAAATAAAAACATACAGAAAAGCTACAATCCGTCTGGAACGGATTGTCTGATACCCTATCCTCCTCTCTATAAAGTGGGCGTGGCCAAATTGCATTTTGTACTCAAATATAGCTATAATGTCGAACATTTGAGGATGTTACATGTAAAATTTTATCAAAATAGATTTTTTGATGATAACGCCCCCAAAAAGTGGGCGTGGCCAAAACTGTTCTATGGGTGAATTGTAGGGAATCTAAATACCCAAATATTTGGTCTTAACCAAATTTTTCGGTTTCATATAATTTAGTGAAGTTATAAAAAAGTAGGCGTGGCAGTGGGCGGATGTAGAAAAATTTTACACTTGTACTGTATCTTTTTCTTGGAAGCCCAGATATGAAATTTCATCGTCCTAGCTCAAAATTTAAGGCCCAAAAAGCGGTGACATACGGACGGACGGACGGTCATCGCTCAATCGATTTCGCTATTGATGCTGATCACGAATATATATACTTTATAGGGTCTATCTCGATTATTTCTCTATGTTACAAACTATGTGTCAAACTTAATATACCCTTAGGATAGGGTATAAAAAAGGTGTCAGGACAGAGTGCCGATGAGCCAGCATCTTCCTGGAAGTTTACCGAAAACATTGACTTCCTCAAGGAGCATTTGAAATCAAGTGTGTAAGTATTTACATCTAGCGATGACGACAAAATTTTACTTGTGCGCTACATTGTCCAATATTTTTTTATTTATTTTATTCAGTTAGATTAGCTTACAGTGACCAAAAAAATTAATAAAATTTTTGGTTCTAGCATTTCTGGGAGGCATAACCCGTCCCAAAGTGTCAAAAGAAACATATGATGTAAACCTTTTCGCCTGCTTGTCAAAATTTTATTTTAACGTTTAAGCTTAGACTTTTGGTGGCCAAACAAAAGAAACCAGAAGCGGGAAATCCAGTGTAATAGAATTTGTTTATAATTAAATTCTTCGTTTTAAGTGTACAAGTAATTAATAATAATTTTTTTTATATTTTTTAGGTGAGAATGGAAATATCCCGACACGCCCAGCAGCTAACTGAAGTAGGCAGACAATTCTACATAAAATAAAGTGCACGACTGGGTCGTACGTAATTGCACCTTAATGCTATTAGTTTATAATCGTATAAGCACTGAAATTCAAGTTTTTTTTGTAATAGTGGTAAATTATAGAGATTTTCAAAGCCTATGAAGAAATGTTTTAACAATTTTTTTCGATTTCTAGTAAAAATTTTTTAAAAGTAGGCGTGGCAGTTCCAAAACTTGGTATATTATAATTTTGCATTTAGCATATCCACCTCAGATATTGATTTTAAGCCCAATCGCTGTAGAAATAGACGAGAAACAGTCAATTTGTAAAATTACCGTTATACCGTGGTATGCCATCTAATAGCATATACCCAAACTAACTCACATATGAAATTTTATCAAAATCGTTAGAGCCGTTTTCGAGAAAATCCATTTTTAGTGAAATCGGCCTTAAGTAAACTACCCTTAATTTTGAGGTTAGAATGAAAATTCCAATTTCGCCTCTAGGGATCATCCCACAGACCCCAGATATGAAGTTTGAAGCAAATCCGTCCAGTCGTTTGGGCTGCAGTCGAATATACAGACAGACAGACAGACAGACAGACAGACGGAATTGGCCCACTTTTTTGGACTTCTCCATCATAGTAATGTCAAGTTTGATTAAAATCTCGAGTTCGAAATTTTTCACGAAACCAATACTTGCCCTATAGGTATCGGTGCAAGTAAAAACATACAGAAAAGCTACAATCCGTCTGGAACGGATCGTATGATACCCTATCCTTTGCATATTGTACTCAAATATAGCTATAATGTCGAACGTTTGAGGATGTTACATGTAAAATTTTATCAAAATCGGTTTTTTGATGATAACGCCCCCAAAAAGTGGGCGTGGCCAAAACTGTTCTATGGGTGAATTGTATGGAATCTAAATACCCAAATATTTGGTCTTAACAAAATTTTTCGGTTTCATATAATTTAGTGAAGTTATAAAAAAGTAGGCGTGGCAGTAGGCGGATGTAAAAAAATTTTACACTTGTACTGTATCTTTTTCTTGGAAGCCCAGATATGAAATTTCAGCGTCCTAGTTAAAAATTTAAGGCCCAAAAATCGGTTTTGTGATGAAAACGCCCCCAAAAAGTGGGCGTGGCCAAAACTTTTGTATGGGTGGATTGTAGGGAATCTGAATGCCTAAATATTTGGTCTTAACAAAATTTTTCGGTTTCATATAATTTAGTGAAGTTATGAAAAAGTGGGCGTGGCAGTGGGCGGATTTCAAAAATTTTTACACTTGTACTGTATCTTTTTCTCAGAAGCCCAGATATGAAATTTCATCGTCCTAGCTCAAAATTTAAGGCCCAAAAAGCGGTGACATACGGACGGACGGACGGACGGACGGACGGACGGACGGACGGACGGTCATCGCTCAATCGATTTCGCTATTGATGCTGATCACGAATATATATACTTTATAGGGTCTATCTCGATTATTTCTCTATGTTACAAACTATGTGTCAAACTTAATATACCCTTAGGATAGGGTATAAAAACATACAGAAAAGCTACAATCCGTCTGGAACGGATCGTATGATACCCTATCCTTTGCATATTGTACTCAAATATAGCTATAATGTCGAACGTTTGAGGATGTTACATGTAAAATTTTATCAAAATCGGTTTTTTGATGATAACGCCCCCAAAAAGTGGGCGTGGCCAAAACTGTTCTATGGGTGAATTGTATGGAATCTAAATACCCAAATATTTGGTCTTAACAAAATTTTTCGGTTTCATATAATTTAGTGAAGTTATAAAAAAGTAGGCGTGGCAGTAGGCGGATGTAAAAAAATTTTACACTTGTACTGTATCTTTTTCTTGGAAGCCCAGATATGAAATTTCAGCGTCCTAGTTAAAAATTTAAGGCCCAAAAATCGGTTTTGTGATGAAAACGCCCCCAAAAAGTGGGCGTGGCCAAAACTTTTGTATGGGTGGATTGTAGGGAATCTGAATGCCTAAATATTTGGTCTTAACAAAATTTTTCGGTTTCATATAATTTAGTGAAGTTATGAAAAAGTGGGCGTGGCAGTGGGCGGATTTCAAAAATTTTTACACTTGTACTGTATCTTTTTCTCAGAAGCCCAGATATGAAATTTCATCGTCCTAGCTCAAAATTTAAGGCCCAAAAAGCGGTGACATACGGACGGACGGACGGACGGACGGACGGACGGACGGACGGACGGACGGACGGACGGACGGACGGACGGACGGACGGACGGACGGACGGACGGACGGTCATCGCTCAATCGATTTCGCTATTGATGCTGATCACGAATATATATACTTTATAGGGTCTATCTCGATTATTTCTCTATGTTACAAACTATGTGTCAAACTTAATATACCCTTAGGATAGGGTATAAAAATATGGAAAATTGCGCCAAAGGATCCTTACCACCTCAACTTACAGAATAAGGGTCTGGAAGGTACGATGGAGGTTGGGTGCAATCCATGGCAGGCTGTTCCTCTAAAAATGGGTACGTTGTACTGGCAAAGGTATGAATTTTAGTGTTGGCTGTGTCTTGGTATACTTATTATACTTATGTGGTACAATTATCATTTATCCGAGTACACTATCAAGATACAGCCATAACTTATTAATAATGATAAATATATCATGATATATATACGTGCATATATTGATAAAATTATTGATTTAGGTACTTCACTCGCAGTGTCTGAATTCCCCATGCTTAAAAGTTAGGATTGCAGTGGATGGCGAGGGGTTTATTAAAACCGCCCATTGCACTTACGTGGCAGAATTGAGGGAATATTGTAGGCACATCGGAGCGACATTGTTTGCTCTGGAAGGTGTGAACAAAAAACACCGGGAGTCAAACACAGTGAGTTTTTTTTAATGTTGTGAATGCAAAGTATTATATTTTAAATATATCCCTAGGTATCCGTCACAGATGTTGCAGCTTACTAGCGAGTACCTTCATGTAAAAATAAATTGCAGGTGGTATCCGAGGAGATACTATGGAAAGCCAAGCCATACGAAGAAGAATCCAGAACACCAAAGAAACCAGACCACCAGCCGAAAAGGAAGTGACGGATTTCTTCGACAGGCTGAGGAATAAGGGCGTTGGAGCTGTCGGTGCGACTTCCATCGGTGCTTTAGTAACGAATAATGGATATATGGATGGTGATGTAGACTTAGATTTTTTAGTGCATGTTTTGGCTAATTTATATAAGAGTATTTATTGTAAATTGGATAGAATTAGTTTAATAACTGTAGCTATGGAGATCGATTTTGAGATGTCCACAAAGTGCTGTGAAGTGATAGAAAGTCACATTCTATCAGTAGAGAAAGGTAGACACAAGCAATTCCGAATAAAAAAGTGTGGACTTTTTATTGATTGTAAAAAGTCATAGTATGCTTGTTCTCCTGATGGATTGTGGATATGTGAATGGTGTGTAGCCTTCCCCGTTGAGGTGAAATGTCCACTTTGTTTAAGAGACGGTGATATTATTGGCATTCATCTCAAAATCGAACTGCCCATTAGTAAAAGAAGATGGAATGTGGGTTTTAAATAAGAATCACGAATATTACTGGCAAGTCCAAATGCAGTGCGGCATTTGAAAATCTCCTTTCTTTTACTTTTGTATATATTCTCCTAGATTTAAAGTTGTAATTAAAGTAGATTTTGATATTAATTTTATAATAATGAAATTGTAAAGACTGACATGTATTTCCATCAAATTGTGATTTATGAATTATTAACACGTTATTTTTCAAACAGTCTGAGTTAAATGTGATATTTATTTTCCTTTTATTATAACATTAATATTCCTTTGTATCATTACTAACTTTTATAGTATTGCATGATATCGTTTATTACTTTGTTTTGTTATTTTGTTACACGAATTCGTTTATTTTACTTTGTTTTGTTAATTTGTTATATGATTTCGTTTATTTTACTTTTATTTGTTATTTTTGTGTGTGTTTGTTTATGTATTTACTAATCTTTTTTTTTTACTATGAATAAAATACTTACATACGTGTTAGCTGAAATCCAGAAAAAATAAAAAATATATCTATTTATTTACAAAAAATTGTGTCTTTATTTGGTTAATCCATGTTTATACAAAAAAAAAAATACAAATTTTTGTTGTTTTTGGTGCGACAGGTCCATGGGACCCAAGGCCAAGCTTCTCACAACCATTCGTGTTGTGCGTGTTATATTCTTTACACGAATGGAAGGGGCCTATTGTTTAATTACTTTTTTCCATTCGTCAACAGTCCAATATTTATGAAATTTCGCACATGCTAGTCTAGCTTTTATATTTTTGGATGAGAAGTGATTTTTTTGGTTTCTCTTTAGCTATTAACCCAATTCTTTGAAGGGAACGGCGGGGTTTATTACATTGACGGATTTGCGTATGCTCTGTGCAGCTTCTTTTGGTGTTCTTCAGCTGCAACTCTTCTTAGTTGCCTTTCCATTCTTCTTGCATCCTTATAGGTCAAGAGTCGCTTTCGTCCTACTTTAGGGACAGCAATGTCAACATTTTGCGTTTTTTTTTATATTTAAAACTGAACTTTTTGAAATTTTCAATAACTCAGCAATATTACTCGACGATTCCCCACTTTTCAATAAAAAACATACAGAAAAGCTACAATCCGTCTGGAACGGATCGTCTGATACCCTATCCTCCTCTTTATAAAGTGGGCGTGGCCAAATTTCATTTTGTACTCAAATATAGCTATAATGTCGAACGTTTGAGGATGTTACATGTAAAATTTTATCAAAATAGGTTTTTTGATGATAACGCCCCCAAAAAGTGGGCGTGGCCAAAACTGTTCTATGGGTGAATTGTAGGGAATCTAAATACCCAAATATTTGGTCTTAACAAAATTTTTCGGTTTCATATAATTTAGTGAAGTCTTAAAAAAGTAGGCGTGGCAGTGGGCGGATTTAAAAAAATTTACACTTCTACTGTATCTTTTCGTCAGAAGCCCAGATATGAAATTTCAGCGTCCTAGTTAAAAATTTAAGGCCCAAAGATCGGTTTTGTGATGAAAACGCCCCCAAAAAGTGGGCGTGGCCAAAACTTTTGTATGGGCGGATTGTAGGGAATGTGAATGCCTAAATATTTGGTCTTAACAAAATTTTTCGGTTTCATATAATTTAGTGAAGTTATGAAAAAGTGGGCGTGGCAGTGGGCGGATTTCAAAAATTTTTACACTTGTACTGTATCTTTTCTCAGAAGTCCAGATATGAAATTTCATCGTCATAGCTCAAAATTTAAGGCCCAAAAAGCGGTGACATACGGACGGACGGACTGTCATCGCTCAATCGATTTCGCTATTGATGCTGATCACGAATATATATACTTTATAGGGTCTATCTCGATTATTTCTCTATGTTACAAACTATGTGTCAAACTTAATATACCCATAGGATAGGGTATAAAAAGACTTGTTTTGCAATTTAAAAAAAATATTGAATTTTGTTTTTATTGTTTTTAAAAAGGAAAAGAATGCATAGATATGTACATATATAGATTTCATTGTCTATGATTTGCGTCAAAAAGAAAAAAGAATGTATTTAGACATTTAATTGTCTACTATGGTTTGCATCAAGAAGAAGAAACAACATTTAGACATTTAATCGTCTATTATGGTTGAAGAGATATGTACTTTCCCTTCGTTAAGAAAGGATGTTGTTAATGTTTTTCGAATCTCGAAAGCTTCATTTGTCCTGTTATTGCTTCCACATCTACGAGCTCGTAACATCAATTTTAAACAGTATCCATCAATTTTAGGAAATTGTGTAGTATGGTACAAGCCGGAACAACTTTGTCTGTATTCTTTGGATGGAACTCGATGCTTTTTCCCAGAATACACCAGCAAGCTGTCAGGATTTCAAAAGTTTTTTTAAATACACGTCGTGCTCTCGAAAGTCTCAAAAGAAAATTGAATTGAGTAGAAACCCAGAGTAAGGTCGCGTGAGGCCCTTTCCAAATTCGGTAGCTTTTCTGTTGATGGTAGCTTTACTCCATTTTCAAATATTTTTTTCAAACTGCAGAGTTTCGGAAAATGCTTGCGTCACTCTGACTCCCGTGCGCTCCAACATCGACAGCCGTAAAGGCGTAACTCGCATCGCAAATAGCAAGCAAAACGATGCTCAAGTATCCTTTATAGTTTATGTATTTAGAGCCTGAGTTTGGTGGATGATTGATCTCAACATGTTTGCTATCTGTGCTACCACGCAGTGAGGCTTGTTTCACCGATCACTGGTATGTTTTCAGTCATATTCAGTTCTGGTTCAATTCTGGCATGTACACTAGCTGCAATACTTCCCAAAATACCTCATATACATCGATAATTATTTTACGCACTGTTGACACACCCAAACGGAAAGACCAGGCCAAATAGTAGGTGATACTCCTTGGGATAAATACCTGCAAAACAAACGAACATCAGGATCGGAGAAATATTTGTCTTAGACGACATACATAACTGTTACCAACATTCTGTATTCCGCATTTATTGGGTTTCTAATTGATGTTTTTGTTAAAGATTTTTCTACCAAACTCAGCATAAGATCATACTGCATTCTATTCAACCGAATTGATTTGAAAAATAGGTTCGGGTCATGCTTTTTCATAAAACGAAATGTATTTTCGTAGAATCCTTTTGTTTTTCTTTCTTGGTACAAAGGACGCACCTACCATCTCCTTTTTAACCATTCATTCATTTGGAGCACCGTTGTTAGAAACGTTAGTTCATCGCGATCATCATCCATTTTAATTTATTTTTAATTTATTTCATAAGACTATTCAATCAATTTTTTTAAATTGCGAATATGAACACAAACAGAATTTCAATCACTTTTTCGCCGCACAATCTGATAGGCCGTACTACCGTCGCTACTACAGCCGCAGCCGCACCATTGTGTTCGGGCAGTAAACTTCAAATCTCTCATCAGACGTATACACCGATAGGAACGAAAGAGAGGATTAAGTCCGGCCCATTTGCGCGTCTTCTCGGGTTGGGGATGTAAAGCTGACTATCTAGGTATAAGTTTTTTGTGCCTTAAAATAGTCATTGACCAAGAAAAATTCTTGAAGAAATATTGAAATATTGAAAATATTGAACCATTAAAAAACGGGTCGTATTACACCACTCACTTGAGGTGCATTCTGTAAACTCCTTGGTGAAAAAAGAGCATCGAATTTAAAAGAGTATTTTATCTATTTTCTTCAGATATACAGTATAGCCATAGGCCACAACTAAAACACAAAATGATCTCTCTTTGGAAATAACTTCAGGTGGACAGGTGGACATCCTGCCGTTTTCTGACGTGTTCCATCGCCGTTGCTATACTATTTCTGCAGCTGCTCTGATAGCTTTTTTATCCGCGTTTTCGTCATTGTATGCTGATGCTGCGACTTTGACCTTCAGTTCGATAGGCATTCGCGCAGCTATCACACTTATTGAATCCTCCGAAATCGTTCTATATGCGCAGCATACCCTGAGCGATGCTCCTCTATGCACAGAGTTTATACTTCTCATGTACGAACTTGCCGCTGTTGCCGGAGACCATATTGGAGCTGCGTCCATGAGGATTGACTTGCTCACTGTTACAATCAGATTCCTAATTGACTGCCTGGGTCCTCCAATAATTGGCATTAGCCTAGATATTGCGGCCTAGATGTGCTCTCCAAAGTTGAGCCTATGGTCTAGCAGTACCCCTAAGTACTTTATGTAGGGCTTTCACTTGATAGAGTGTTCTTCTATCTGTATTACCAGACGCTCATCTTTCTTGCGGCTGCTTATGAGGACAGCTTCAGTTTTATGGTCCGCTAATTCCAGACCTCGTGAGCGAAGCTATATCTTCACGTTTTTGGTTTTAGCTACTACGACCACCGCGATGACATCGGCGTATCCAATTATATCCATTCCTCTTGGACTGCGCATGCGTACTACTCCATCATACATACATAATGTTCCACAGGGCAGGACCTAGTACTGATCCCTGTGGAACCCCTACTGTAATTTTATTTTTTTGTCGGTCCTTCATCCGTGTCATAGAAGACGGTTCTGTCCTCAAAATAATTTGTGATTAGAGCTCTCATAATGAAGTCCCAGCTGGCCGAGTTGAGTACTGCAGTACTGCTTTTTTTCTCCTTTGCATCTGATGCCAGATATGACTTCGCGTGCAATTTCACATACTGCTTGTATCGCACGGGTGGTGCTCCGTTTCTTCCTGAACCCGTATTGTTGGTCGGAGAGTCCATTATCTTCTTCGGTGTACTGGTTGAGGCTGTCGCGAATGACTCTTTCCAGCACTTTCCCTACCGTGTTCAGCATGCACAATGGTCTGTACGACGAAGATTGCTCTGGGGACTTGTCGCCTTTCGGGATTAGTACCGTCCTCTGTCGCTTCCATTGCTGAGGTAATTTTCCTTCAGTTAGGCATGTTGTATAGAGGTTTGCAAAAACCTCCGGTTGGGTTTTAATGGCTTCCTTAAAGACGAGGTTTATAATCCCGTCTATTCCTGGAGCCTTACTATTTTCATTGAACCCGCTGCTTGCGGGACTTCTACAATTGTGACGGGTTGTATTGGTTTCGTATCCTCTGTTATTATGCGGGGAAGATGAACACTGGTATTTCTTGTGAATAACCCGCTGACTATAATGTTCATCATGGTCGTACATGTCGGTGCAGCTGCCGTGTTACTTTTAAGTTTATCCATAACTATCTTATAGGCGCTTCCCCACGGGTTACGTTGGAGGTCTTCTTTTAGCAATTGGAAATATTCAGTTTTACTCTTTTTGATGCGTTTCCGACGTTCCTTTTTTTTCCTCAAGAATTCTTCTCGTATCTCTTCAAAGTCTTCTCTTTATTTTTGTCTTGCTCGCTGCTGGCGCCTTTTCATTTTGAGGCAGTCTGCTCTCAGCTTAGCGATGTAATCGTTCCACCAGTAAACCAGTAGCTATGGCTACCTACACATATACATATTTTTGTGTAGGAGAGCAATGCTGCTTTTTGTCAGTAGGGATGTATTGTGTAGTTTTAACTTAGGACGAATTAAATAAATTGTGTTTTTGTAGAATGCGCTTAACGTGCCCTTCCTTTTATATACACTGTCATTGTTATACGAAGATGCTTAGATATTTATGTATACATATGTACATACACACATAGCCAAATTCAAATATCCGAACACAACAAAATATCCTTCCACATCAAGTGAAGCTTCAGCGATACCCTCCTTTGGTGCTACACAAACAAAGTGTGTAAATACTAACATTTACGAAGCAAATATATTTGAGCGCATAAAATATAATTTGGTCCTACGTTGCTTCCTCCTCTAAAACCATACCAAATCTCACCAAAAGAGTGGTTTATGTGACTGTTTGGAAAAATATACTAAAGTTCTGATTAATGGGGGTCGATTGTTTTTGTGTTCTTTACATTCAACGAAACACTGGATGAGGAAATTTCTACATATATGTACATACATGCCTATGTACATACATATATGTACATATACATATGTTTGAACATGTTCATTATATCTTTATTAAAAAGCCGATTTCCACATTTCGTTCGATATTAAGTTCGTGTTTGCTGATGTTAGAATTCTCTTTCTACTGATTTTGTCAATTGATTAGCTTGCTTGTGTGAGGAAACAAATTTTGAATTATATTAACTTATATATATACATACATTATGTATATACATACATATGTATGTACAGATATGTAGGTATGTAGATACTAATCTAGACAAAATTTCAATTTTGTTTTTTATTAGATAACAAAAACAAATCATATCCTCACAATAATTCAAAGAAAACAAGAAAAAGCCAAAAAAACTTTCGTGACTGAGTGTATGTATATAAAAAACTAATCCCTGAAAGGTAATTTTTTTTAATTTAATTGTAATTTCATATTTATTTCTTTCTTATAATTTTAAAGTACAATAATGATTCATTAATAAAGATAATTCAAAAATAATTCACAATAAATAATAAAAGAAGGAAGGCGGCATTCTGTATTTAGATACAAGTAAAAAAATAGAGTTTAATGCCACTTCAATATTGTTTTATCATAAAAAAAAAACTATGGGGTGGGGTGAACATTAAGAAAGTTTGCAAAGTTATAAAAAAAAAATAAATGAATTCATGAAAAAAGGACATATTAAGTTAAAACAATCAAAACAATAAATAAATAAAAAAAAATACAAGGAGAGCCATGTTAAAGAGTTCAAACTTAGACCAAAACAGAAATAAGAGATTCTAGTTCATTATAATTAAAACGCAAGAGCCAAATTTTAACGTGTTTTTCGAACGTTCCAGGTGAAGTACTTGAGCGGATTGACTGAGGTAGTTTGTTAAAGAGCCGATAAGACAAAACAGAAAAAAATTACGAAATGCAGTGGTACGAAACTTTGGTACAGACAATAGGTTTGAAAGATTTCCACGTAGGTCATCACGTCGATTATTGAATCCGGCGGATTGATAGCGGACGGATTTCATCCGATCCGCAACGATTCACTTTTTCTGTGTGATCACATTATAGAAACCGGCGGATGAACCGCGTTAACGATCCGCAAAACCTCTTTACCGACGACTTCGTCGACAGCTGATTTATTGTAAAATGGATATATTCCTAAATAAATATACGCTTGCAACAGGTCAAATTTAAGTAATTCTGAGAAAGTCATGGATACAATAGGATTTTTTATTAATCTTGAAAATGAAATTGATAGCAGGGGTATACGAAGGCACATAAGGATACAAGCGAAGGATGTATTAGAGTTGGCCGATACTGAGTAAGTAATAACATAACAAAATCAATTCGCCATACGAACCGCTCAGAAATCGTGTTCAGATTTATTACAAATTTTAGACTAAATAAATCTGCATTCGTCTACGTTTTGAACGAACTAAAAAGTAAGCTCCCACCACTGGCAAGAACTTCGTCGCTCACACCCTAGTTTAAATTAGCCGCATTTTTACGGTTTCTAGCTGAAGGTGGTTACCAGAATGGCATTGGGCAGAATTGTAATGTTGGAATGGCACAATCAACTGTATCCGTAGCACTTTCTGAAGTCCTGGATATTTTGGAGGAATGTTTGTGCACAAAATGGATAAGTCTGATGATGTCTGAGGAAGAAAAGAGGGAAGCGAAGATGTGATGTGGAATGAGAATTCCAGGCATCATAATGTGCGTTGATGGTACCCACATACAAAGCCGTCTGGTGAAAATACACATTTATTTTACAATAGGAAAGGACATTATAGTCTAAACACTATGATAGTAAGTATTAAATTGTAATTTAAAACTTTTAAATTGAATGTATAATGTTTTGTTCATATCAGATTTGTAGACGCAAGATATCCTGGTGCTAGTCACGACTCCTTCATATGGGGAAATAGTGATGCGTACTTCTTTTTCAAATCGCTATATGATAATGGAGACAGAAATACACGATTACTAGGTAAAATTCACTTTAAAATTAAATTATTTATTAATTACTATCCTTAATAGGAGACGCTGGATACCCTTTGTCGCCGTGGCTAATAACGCCCTTTAGAAGTGCTGGTGTTGACACTCCTAAAAGTAGATTCAATAGGAGTAACAGCAAAGGCCGTAACGTGGTAGAACGAACGATTGGCGTGTGGAAAAACTGGTGTCGATGTTTACTCGGAGCTCGACAACTACACTATTCGCCGAAAAAAGTTGTGCAGATAATCAACGTGAGCGCTGCACTTCATAATATACGTATACATTACAAAGTATACGATGACGAATTCGAGAACCCCGGAGAAATCACTGAATTTGGAAGTATTGATGAGGAGTTTACACAATCTGAAACGTATTCAGCAGAGGCAAATCGCGTTCGTAATGAAATTTTGCAAAATTTTTATTGAACAAAAGAAACACTTATTATATATGTTTGTATTTATTTCACTAAAACAAAAAAGTAAATCAGCCTTCATGGCAAGAGTAAAAAATAAAAACTGCACTAAATGACTAAATACTTCAAACTTCGCAGCAGTCAAATAAAAACAAAAAACAAAACAGCCTCCTTAGTCGAGAGAAAAAGTAAAATATAAAATAGTCTTTAAGTGTTTTTTTATACCCTATCCTAAGGGTATATTAAGTTTTTCCATTGCGAATTGTTCCATACGCATATTGTGCCTTTTCATTTCATAAAGCAGTAATTGTTGCATTTCATTCTCTTTTTTCTTATTTTCACTCAGTAGTTCTGTTGACAAGTCCATATCATGTGGCATACTGAAAGTAGAGGCAGTGGTTTTTATTGGGCCGCCATAGCTTCTTGTCTGAGGCAAACCCTCTACGCAGTCTTTCAAGAACAGAAGTTTGATTACATCCTCCTCCAAAGGAGTAAAAAAAACATCATTGTTTCTTCCGCCGCCTGTAGCTTTCTGCTCACGTTTGTTATGGGCCAATTTCTTCCGCAGGGATGACTTGTGGTCTGACCAAACCTACATATATTCAGATCGTTTTTTTGTAAGAACAGTAACTCGAAATTGTTTAAGTTAAATACCTTTTTCCACTCCGAAATTTCCTTAGAAGGTGGCCCCAAACTGTTTAGTTGCGTTGCTAAAAATTTTGAACGGTTTCGGGATCTTTTTTATACCCTATCCTAAGGGTATATTAAGTTTGACACATAGTTTGTAACATAGAGAAATAATCGAGATAGACCATATAAAGTATATATATTCGTGATCAGCATCAATAGCGAAATCGATTGAGCGATGACCGTCCGTCCGTCCGTCCGTCCGTCCGTATGTCAAGGCTTTTTGGGCCTTAAATTTTGAGCTAGGACGATGAAATTTCATATCTGGGCTTCTGAGAAAAAGATACAGTGCAAGTGTAAAAATTTTTGAAATCCGCCCACTGCCACGCCCACTTTTTCATAACTTCACTAAATTATATGAAACCGAAAAATTTTGTTAAGACCAAATATTTAGGCATTCAGATTCCCTACAATCCACCCATACAAAAGTTTTGGCCACGCCCACTTTTTGGGGGCGTTTTCATCACAAAACCGATTTTTGGGCCTTAAATTTTTAACTAGGACGCTGAAATTTCATATCTGGGCTTCCGAGAAAAAGATACAATACTAGTGTAAAATTTTTTTACATCCGCCCACTGCCACGCCTACTTTTTTATAACTTCACTAAATTATATGAAACCGAAAAATTTTGTTAAGACAGAACATTTGGGTATTCAGATTCCCTACAATTCACCCATAGAACAGTTTTGGCCACGCCCACTTTTTGGGGGCGTTATCATCAAAAAACCTATTTTGATAAAATTTTACATGTAACATCCTCAAATGTTCGACATTATAGCTATATTTGAGTATAAAATGCAATTTGGCCACGCCCACTTTATAGAGAGGAGGATAGGGTATCATACGATCCGTTCCAGACGGATTGTAGCTTTTCTGTATGTTTTGTAAGACATTTTGCGATGTCTGGATTTTGTTTCATGCATTCCACCATCGTCTGGAATTGTGGGCGTGTTGTTTGTTTTCTATAAATAAAAGTATTTTGTATCATTTCAATTGATTTGTATCTTAATATATTTTAAACTTACTTTTTATTGATTTGCATCATTTTATGAAGATAAAAATCCCAGCAGTTGTTACCGTAAATCCGCAGCAATTTTAATGCGAATTGAAAACGTCAGACTATGGAGTGCGGATGGTTTGCGTTTTCAATAATGGCTACATTCTTTCACTTCCTTACCGACATTCGTTCACTTGCTAACCGAAGTTTTTAATAATGGGGAAAATGTAAAAGTCAACTGTTACTCCGCAATCAATCCGCCGGATTCAATAATCGATGTGTATAATTCGAGACTAAACGAAAATTGCGATTATCAGACTTCATAAAAAATATTTTTAACACCTTAAAACAATACAAGTGACGAACTGGAAGAACTGACAAATCACAGAATATAGGGTAACTAGGATATCTTACAAGTTTAGGACAAATTTTCCTTACAACATATTTCTGCAAAATCAGCAGTGATTGTATTTTATTACGATACACACCCCCCAACAAGCAATTCCATATTGTAACTTTGATTGACAAATACCAAAATAAATTATCTTTAAAAGTTTTGTGACATAGTAACATATGTTTACTCAAATAATAAAAATGTCGAAGTGTGCATCGAAAATACTTTTTCAATGAATCTGTATGAAACGAAAAACTCATCTTTGAGTCAAGGATGAGCCCCAGATACTTAAATTCATCTACTCTCTCAATTAAGAAACATTTATCACTACATGAAACATCACGACAAAAAATAGGAGAGGAGGAACCAGACGTACAACAGCAATTGAAAAGCTTATATCTTTGGCACTCAGGTGCGTGGAAGTACACATTTGCATGTATGGTGTAGGAGATAAGCTGAAGAACATTATTTTAGTTTTGGAGCTTATAACAAGGTGATGATCAGCAAACCAATGTCTCAATAAGTTTAAATCTCAATTCACATCAGAAATCAGATCCAAAGGATTATTTAAGCCATACGAAAAACCAATGTCATCCGCGAAAGCAGTAGGAGATCCTTTGAAATTAAGGGCAAACAGTGAATTGATGTAGACCAAAAATAAAATAGGCCCCAGAACAGAGCCCTGATGAACACTGAGGTTAAAGAACTTCAATTCACTTCTAGTGCCGTCTATCTTCACCCTTTGAGACTGATTTTTAAGATATTGACCTAAGCCAACAGAACATGAAACCACGAAATCCAGCTTTTTCCAGTTTTCTCAACAAACACTTATGGTTAACCATGTCGAATGCTTTGGTAATATCAATGAATAAACCAACCGTATATTTTTTCTTATCGAGGTGCAACATTATTTGGGAACAAAACTGCAAGAGCGCATCTTCCGTCGATTTAGCTTTTTGAAAACCGAATTGCACTGGATTGAAGAACCCAGTTTTAACCAAAAAACCCACAATCCTTTTCATAAGTTTTTCAAAGATTTTACTGAAAGCTGGAAGAAGTGAAATTGGTCTGTAGTTACCGATTTCAGTAGCAGAACCTTTTTTGAGCAGAGGAATGACATCCGCACATTTGAGGCCATCTGGAAAGATTCCTGAAAACACGCAACGATTATAAATATTCGATAAGACATCCACTATGAAACATGCAATTTTTTTAAGCGTTGAATTCGAAATCTCATCAGGTCCGCAAAAATTGGAATTAGATAAAGCCCCAATAACTTTCAATATTTCTATAGACGTAAATGGTTGAAAAGCAAAACTATTGCTAGAAAACGGTTCAGCACATTCACAAACAGACGGACACATAGAGCAAAACGATTGAACAGAGTTAGGTTGTAGACTAGAACCTACATTGGCAAAATAACAATTAAAAGCATCGGCAATCGCGAGCTTGTCACAAATATTAGAGTCATCTATACGTAAAACAGTTGGTTTTTTTTGCAACAGTGGATTTATTTAAAATGCTATTCACTACACGCCATTCATTTTTTAAATTCACCCTAGCGGAGGTAATTTAAAATCAATGTGCTTTTTACGAGTTTTTGTTTCTTGAATCTAGATAAAATGAAAGCTGCCTTAAATGTTTATTTATATTATTTATATCCCGCTCCTTTATACTATGTCCCCACCAAAACTAAATCTGCGCTTTAGCGAAGAAAAATTTAGATTTACGCAGGCTGTCCCTATTACTGTGTATTGCAGGCTGTGTGTATTGCTGTCTATAATTGTTTAAAGATCAGAATTACTAAAATGATTAAAACCGAATTGCTTAATGCTTTTTGGAATTTTTTTTTTGACGTTTTCAATTTTGTTTTTATACCCTATCCTAAGGGTATATTAAGTTTGACACATAGTTTGTAACATAGAGAAATAATCGAGATAGACCCTATAAAGTATATATATTCGTGATCAGCATCAATAGCGAAATCGATTGAGCGATGACCGTCCGTCCGTCCGTCCGTCCGTCCGTCCGTCCGTCCGTCCGTCCGTCCGTCCGTCCGTATGTCACCGCTTTTTGGGCCTTAAATTTTGAGCTAGGACGATGAAATTTCATATCTGGGCTTCTGAGAAAAAGATACAGTACAAGTGTAAAAATTTTTGAAATCCGCCCACTGCCACGCCCACTTTTTCATAACTTCACTAAATTATATGAAACCGAAAAATTTTGTTAAGACCAAATATTTAGGCACTCGGATTCCCTACAATCCACCCATACAAAAGTTTTGGCCACGCCCACTTTTTGGGGGCGTTTTCAACACAAAACCGATTTTTGGGCCTTAAATTTTTAACTAGGACGCTTAAATTTCATATCTGGGCTTCTGAGAAAAAGATACAGTACAAGTGTAAAAATTTTTGAAATCCGCCCACTGCCACGCCCACTTTTTCATAACTTCACTAAATTATATGAAACCGAAAAATTTTGTTAAGACCAAATATTTGGGTATTTAGATTCCCTACAATTCACCCATAGAAGAGTTTTGGCCACGCCCACTTTTTGGGGGCGTTATCATCAAAAAACCTATTTTGATAAAATTTTACATGTAACATCCTCAAACGTTCGACATTATAGCTATATTTGAGTACAAAATGCAATTTGGCCACGCCTACTTTATAGAGAGGAGGATAGGGTATCATACGATCCGTTCCAGACGGATTGTAGCTTTTCTGTATGTTTATTATTTTCTTTGTGACTACACGAACTTGACATGTGCTTACATAAAAAAGGATTATTCGATTTGTGTCGCACGAGAATTTACAGTGTTGGCCAAAACTAAAGCAACTAATATATCTAAAACTTATTTTAAGATTTAACTAGTGTTATTAGGCAGAAAATTTTAATATTTATTTACTCCCGATATCTCTGAATATTAGAGATTAGTAAATAAAATCAATGAACAGTCTTATGAGTAAATTAAAAAAAATAGAAGTACAAAACTAATTTTAAGTAAATTTTCGGCTGGCCAAAACTAAAGCAACTTATTTGTTTCTTCCTTCTAAAAACAATTTTCTGTTACGAAAAATAAAAAGTAACTATTGTTTTGAGTGTTTACAGCTAAACAAACACTGGCTATAAACAAACAAAGAAAAATAAATTAAATAATTATATTATAGGAAAAAAAAATTGCTCTCATTTTTTTATATAAAATGTCAAGAAATAAGTACTTCGATGAGATAAAAAAAAATTATTTGTGAATATGAAAATGGAATTTTACAAGTAAAACTATCTGAAAAATATTCAATTCATAAATCAGTGATTTGTCGTTTAATTAAATATTCTAAGGCCAACTATACCGTCAAACCGATTTACCGAGGTGGCAGGCCAAAAGAAAAGACGCACCGGGAAGATAAATCTCTGATAAGGAAGATTAAGAGCAATCTATTCATGTCATCTAGGGAACTGAAAAACGAATTGAGCATGAATGCGAGCACCAGAACGATTCATCGAAGAGCAGTTGACGGTGGTCTTCCATCTTTCATGGTCGTAAAGAAGCCCTTTATTTCTGTCAAAACAGAAAGACTATATTAAAATTTCCAAATGATCAAATCAACTGGACAGTATCTAAATGGAAGACAGTTCTATTTTCCGATGAATCGAAATTCAATATTAACGGATCGGATGGATTTCGACGTGTTCGCCAACCCATCAATGAAGCACTTAATCCTCGATATTCGATGGGTACGGTCAAACGAGGAGGACGGAGCATCATGCTTTAGGGATGCTTCTCTGGACATGGAATTGGGCCGGTTCATAAAATCGATGGAATTATGGACCGATTCGTATACAAAAACATCTTGGAAGACGTTATCCTGCCACATGCCGACGAGGAGTTGCCTTTGAAATGGGTCTTTCAACAGGATAATGATCCAAAACATACCTCAAAAGTTGTAAAAAAGTGGTTTCAAGATAGAAATGTTGAGTTATGGAATAGCCTGGGCAGTCTCCGGCTCTCAATCCCATTGAAAACCTATGGGATATCGTAGATCGGAGAATAATTTGGGATAAGTGTCGAAACAGGGAGGACCTATTCGTTCAGGTCAAGGAGGCATGGGATAATATCCCTGGTTCCATAATTTCAAATCTTTTGCAGAGTATGCCTAGGAGGTGTGCAGCGGTGATCAAAAATAATGGTTTCGAAACAAAATATTAATTTTAATACAACGATTCTAAAATAAATACAATTTTGTTATGGAGTTGCTTTAGTTTTGGCCAGCTGTAAATCGGCATATTTAGAGTATTTTATGTTTTTATACCCTATCCTAAGGGTATATTAAGTTTGACACATAGTTTGTAACATAGAGAAATAATCGAGATAGACCCTATAAAGTATATATATTCGTGATCAGCATCAATAGCGAAATCGATTGAGCGATGACCGTCCGTCCGTCCGTCCGTCCGTCCGTCCGTATGTCACCGCTTTTTGGGCCTTAAATTTTGAGCTAGGACGATGAAATTTCATATCTGGGCTTCTGAGAAAAAGATACAGTACAAGTGTAAAAATTTTTGAAATCCGCCCACTGCCACGCCCACTTTTTCATAACTTCACTAAATTATATGAAACCGAAAAATTTTGTTAAGACCAAATATTTAGGCATTCAGATTCCCTACAATCCACCCATACAAAAGTTTTGGCCACGCCCACTTTTTGGGGGCGTTTTCATCACAAAACCGAGTTTTGGGCCTTCAATTATTAACTAGGACGCTGAAATTTCATATCTGGGCTTCCAAGAAAAAGATACAGTACAAGTGTAAAAATTTTTTACATCCGCCCACTGCCACGCCTACTTTTTTATAACTTCACTAAATTATATGAAACCGAAAAATTTTGTTAAGACCAAATATTTAGGCATTCAGATTCCGTTCAATCCACCCATACAGAAGTTTTGGCCACGCCCACTTTTTGGGGGCGTTATCATCAAAAAACCTATTTTGATAAAATTTTACATGTAACATCCTCAAACGTTCGACATTATAGCTATATTTGAGTACAAAATGCAATTTGGTCACGCCCACTTTATAGAGAGGAGGATAGGGTATCATACGATCCGTTCCAGACGGATTGTAGCTTTTCTGTATGTTTTGCTTTGTTTTTGTTATTAGTAAGTGGATTTCTTTTAATAATTTAATTTTTGATTGTAATCACTACATTTATCAATAAAAATTATATGAAATATATTTTCATTTAAACAGTTTTACTCATGTGCTTGTTCTCTGTGTTCAAGTTGCTTTAGTTTTGGCCAACACTGTAAGTGGGATTTATTATAAATCTCGGATTTAGATGGGATTTGTATACGTCAAATCGTATGGTAAATTCTTGGAATTTAGTGCAGATTTAGGTGGATTAAGCTAAATCCTTGCTAAATCCCGGATTTAGTTTTGGTGGGGACATAGCATTAGCCTTGTAGTCCGAAAGAGCGCACTCCGTGAATTTCAAAAACGATCAATTTACTGCGCGTGTACCCACAAACACATACACTATCATCAGTTAAAAAGGCAGAAGTACAAAGTGAGCAAGAGCCGGAATAGAGGAGAATCAGAGTGGCAACACAGATGGAACACTACCACCAAAGGAAGATCGAGATACGCTGTGATTCTCAGAGTGGAGCAGCAGAGGAAATAGAGAGGTAAACTACTGCCTGACGCAATTCCTGTCCGAGCATACTACCCGCATTGCGATGGCAATCATTCTGGGAGAATGTCGAAGATATTCGACGGTTAGAAATGACGTGCTAGAAATGACAATAGGTGGGCCGGTGACACGAAGAGGGCTGATAACTTTTATGGTAACGATAACTGAATTCTATGAAACGGTAAATGAAGTTATCACAACTAAATATAATGCAGCAGCTACGCGTGGAGGATCGAGCAGCTAGAAACTTATCATACACAACCTACACTCAACCTGCATTAAACCCACACTAACAAACAAAGGCTAATAAATTAATACAACGAACTGACAAATACACAAATACAGGCAAATAAGACATCAGTACACACTATTTAACATACATATGTACATACATACAACTACTACATACCACAGCGGGAAAAATAGTGAACGCTTCCAGATTATGCGGTGTGTAAGCGCTTACTCTTCATAACTAAAGTAAGCTTCTTGTAAGCACTTAGTATAATTTGCGTGGAATGAAAAATATTGCTTTCAAAGAGATTCCTTTAGAAGCTTATCGGAAGCACTCCGATACATGTAGGGCGCGACTATTTTCAAGTGGTTAGGCTTACTTTTCATAACCGGAAGAAGTTCCTTGTAAGCACATACCTAGTACACATTGTATTTAATGCTTACAAATTGATTCCTTTGGAAGTTCAGAAAGCATTTTAATACGGTGGCCTAACCCGACGGCTGTCTAGGCAGCAACTGCAACAGCTGTTGACATAAGATCAGTGTTGAAGTAATTTTTGTGCATGAGTAGATACGGTGACCATATTTTTTAAATCAAAATACAGAACAGAGCAAAAATAAAACATACAGAAAAGCTACAATCCGTCTGGAACGGATCGTATGATACCCTATCCTCCTCTCTATAAAGTGGGCGTGGCCAAATTGCATTTTATACTCAAATATAGCTATAATGTTGAACATTTGAGGATGTTACATGTAAAATTTTATCAAAATAGGTTTTTTGATGATAACGCCCCCAAAAAGTGGGCGTGGCCAAAACTGTTCTATGGGTGAATTGTAGGGAATCTAAATACCCAAATATTTGGTCTTAACAAAATTTTTCGGTTTCATATAATTTAGTGAAGTTATAAAAAAGTAGGCGTGGCAGTGGGCGGATGTAAAAAAATTTTACACTAGTATTGTATCTTTTTCTCGGAAGCCCAGATATGAAATTTCAGCGTCCTAGTTAAAAATTTAAGGCCCAAAAATCGGTTTTGTGATGAAAACGCCCCCAAAAGGTGGGCGTGGCCAAAACTTTTGTATGGGTGGATTGTAGGGAATCTGAATGCCTAAATATTTGGTCTTAACAAAATTTTTCGGTTTCATATAATTTAGTGAAGTTATGAAAAAGTGGGCGTGGCAGTGGGCGGATTTCAAAAATTTTTACACTTGTACTGTATCTTTTTCTCAGAAGCCCAGATATGAAATTTCATCGTCCTAGCTCAAAATTTAAGGCCCAAAAAGCGGTGACATACGGACGGACGGACGGACGGACGGACGGTCATCGCTCAATCGATTTCGCTATTGATGCTGATCACGAATATATATACTTTATAGGGTCTATCTCGATTATTTCTCTATGTTACAAACTATGTGTCAAACTTAATATACCCTTAGGATAGGGTATAAAAAGAGTTGAACCCAAGCTGTTTTACAAGGACAAATACAACCGGAAACCTCTACGTGTTTGGTATTTCCTTACCGAATTTCATGTGACAACTGATTTCATCATTATTCGCGCGTTACTGGCTGTCAGCTGTCCGAAAGGAAATAGCTCTATCGACAGAGGTTGTGTTCAGTTGCTTAATTTTTTGCTTTAATTTTTTGTTTTGCTTTGTACTCTTCTTTATTATTTGTTCGTATTAATATTTCAATTTAAATTCAAGAAGTTATTATGGAATACAGTAGAAATACAGAAATGTTTTGTATTAAAAAAATAAATCATACAAAACGAAGTCTTCAAATACAGTACTTTTCTGCATTATACAGAACGAACGGTCACTGGATGCATAGATCATGTTGCTGTTTTTCGAAAAAGTGAAATGTGGTTATTGTTCTTTTGACCTTTAATATTATTTTGTTATAAATAGATAATCAAAAGCGCTTACATTTGCCTTCTTCTGCATCGCTGCATATAGATCTTGGCGCAAGTGCTTACTTCCGCCTTCACAGGAGCGCTGATGTAGTGCTTCACAGCAACCTGTCCGTTCCGTAAGTACTTACACCTGCGGACATCATATAGTAAAAAGGAAACTTAGGAACATACAGTGAGTAAGAGCTTCGAACTTCTTCGAATGTACTTACAAAGCCATGCATTGCTTAGTTTTAGTACGACGCAAAAAGATAATATATAAACTCAGAGACAAGTTTACTAAAAACAGCTTTTTATACCCTATCGTAAGTTTGACACATAGTTTGTAACAAAGAGAAATAATCGAGATAGACCCTATAAAATATGTAAGTATGTACTATGTATGTATATTCGTGATCAGTATCAATACCAAAATTGATTAAGCCATCCATCCGTCCGTATGTCACCGCCTTTAGGCCTTAAATCTTGAGCTAAGAGGATGAAATTTTTGAAATTTCATGTCTGGGTTTTAAGAAAAAAAAATATAAGTGTAAAAGTTTTTGAAATCCGACCACTGCTACGCTAACTTTTTCATAATTTCACTAAATTATACGAAACCGAAAAATTTTATTAAAACAATATATTTCGGTATTAAGATTCTCTAAAATTAACGCATCAGTTTTGGTCACGCCCACTTTCTGAAATGGAATTTTACACATAATACCCTCAAACGTTCGAATTTATTTATGTAGTTTAGTGCGACTGATTGTAAAGGATAAGAATTTAATTTAGTAGCAATCGATGGAATAAATCTGCATTATGATTTTTTCGCCAAATCTTTCTTGTATGATCCCGATGAAAACGTTTAAAGTTGTTATTTGTTGCTTCGGCTGTGTCTTCAGATAGTTCTCCTATTGATAACAGTGCACGACTAATTATACACGAACCATGTATCAATGCTTTGTGAACTGATAATATTTTTCTCGACACTAGTAATTGCAGCAGAAATCGAAGCGTTCGCAAAAAATTACAATACCGTGTTTCCATCATTATAAATTCCACTTCCACAACTTCGCGGTCTATCATTATTGTAAGCCCTAGTTTCTGTAGAAATGTATCCTGAATGTATTTCTTCCTTTCTAAAACAAATGGAATGGAATCTCAGCATCGTTTGCCCGATTCACAAGAAAGATCCCCTGAATTGCGCCAACTATAGAGGTATTAGCCTCCTTAACATCGCGTAAGAGACCTTATCTGCCATACTGCGTGAACACCTAAAACCCATCGTCAACACCCAGATCGGTCCCTACCAATGTGGTTTCAGACCAGTAAAATCCACACTCCATTTTCACATTTCGACAGATATTGGATAAAATCCAATAAGTTCAAATCGGTACCCACCATCTTTCATCGATTCAGATCAAGTGGCTGCTATTTTAAATGGTTTGAATGATCTTCGTTCATCGGTGGAACAACTTAAAAATAGCACAGCTGAAAGCTAAAAGGACATCGAAAGGTTCAACAACCAAATACAGACACGTTCAAAAGCCACCGACGACACGATTGCGAAAATGATACGCCATCAACAAGTGAGTCCTGACAGTCGTCAACGAGTCCATTAATGATGGTTACCGTCGTAAATTCTCCAATAAAGCTATACGGTTTGCCAGCTTTTTCGCGTAATACCGAAGATTTATCCTTTATTCTTAGCCAATTATAAAGATACAACCGACACCTTCCAGTAAAGCGATCGCCAAAATCTCATGCGTCTGTACAAGTGCCTATAAGGAGCTGCCAGAGAAGCCGTTACTTCCATGATTATATATCCCCAAGATATTTCAAAAGTCCTACAAGAATTAGAGTTCAGATTTGAAAGGCCTGATGTACTAGTTCGACACAAACTCAACAAGATTCAGCAGTTTCTCGCCACCTCTAAGAACAAAATTGACCATCTAATATCATTTTCAACAAAAGTTCGCAACGTAGTTGCCTTTCTAATATCAGCGAATTGTGAACATCATCTGTCAAACACAGCACTTTTGGAGCAACTAGTGTCAAAATCGCCAAACAAGCATTATGAGTGGGTAAAACACACAGTCGCCGATTTTTCAAATTGGGTAAGTAACATTGCTAAAGGGGCTATCGCCCAGCCATCAACACACAGATCTTCAGCAGCCCCCCAAACCATGCCCAATAATTACGCCCAGTCGTCAGCCGCCTGTTCTCCAGCAACCAACCAGAAGTTCTTCAATTGTCCGATGACAACATCAACAGATTGCTTGATTTTCAAAATTCTACCTGTTACCCTGTAGGTATGGACCAAGCGGAAATATAGAATGTTTTGCCATGTTCGACGAGGGATCAGCAATATCCATTCTAGAGGAACATATTGCCAGTAAATTAGGACTTAAGGGTCAGTCGCAGCCACTAACGCTTCAATGGTATGGCCAAAATGTCACAACAGAAGCATCATCAACAGTCACCTTGGAAATCAGAGGTAAAGGTGAGTCAACCAACTTTTACGAACAATTCGTAAGATTTTAAGCACTTTAACCTACTACCACTAAAGGACTATGAAATGGTCAAGCCGATCATACTCCTTGGATTAGAAAATGGCCAACAGGGAGTTTCTTCAATAATCGTTTAATCTGGTGATAGAAATCCAATAGCCATCAAAAATAAGTTAGTTTAGGGCGGTCTATGGGAATACCAATTTCTTGACAACTTCGAAACCTGTGGTACTTCACATAAGAGAAAAACAACGCGACGTGTTGCGCGATATGATTGTAGAGTACTTTGTAGGCGACAACTTCGGAATTAATAACTTGCCAACAACACTAGAGTTTGAAGACAACATAAAAGCCCGCCAAATTTTACAGAAAACAACTACTCGCGTTGAGAAGAGATATGAAACCGGTCTACTTTCGAAAAGTTTCCCATCAAAACTGCCGAAAAAAGTTGAGGTGGCCCAAAAGTGTCTTCTCGCTATCGAAAGGAAGATGAGTCTAGATGCAGATTTCGAAAATAAGTACCACAAAGAGATGTCCAAATATCTTGAGAAGGGATATGCCAGGAAACTGTCTGAGAAAGAAGTACAGAACACCAGTGAACAAGTATGGTATCTGCCACATTTTGCAGTACAAAGCCCACATAAATCCGACAAATTAAGAATCGTTTTTGATGCTGCAGCATCCGTAAATGGGAACTCACTAAACTCCGTTCTGCTTAAAGGACCCGAACATGCCAAGCCTGTTCTGGGGATTTTTTTCAAGTTCCGAGAATGTGCAATAGTAGTAGCCGCGGACATATGTACATATGTACATACGTTAGATGGTTTCTCAAATTCACATAAGACCAGAGGATCAACAAGCTCATCGATTTTTGTGGAAAAATGGGGACGCAAATCAACCTATTAATCATTTCGTAATAGTGTCCATGATTTTGAGAGCCATATGTTCAGCTTACAGTGCCGAATTCATAAAAAACCGAAACGCCAAAGTATTCGGGCAGAAGTATCCCGACGCCGCCGTATCAGCAATCGTCAACAAATATTATGTGGATGATTTTGTAGCCAGTTTTCGGAATAAAGAAGAAGCAATACGAGTGTGCCAGGAAGTAGCGAAGATCAAATATCCTACAGACAGTCATGAATCAGCCAGGAATTTCATCAGTAGAAGCCCTTTCAGTGAATATGGAGTGCCTATCCAGTTCCGATAAGGTGCTTGGAATGCGCTGGGACACAACAACCAATACTATTGAATTCCAAACCAAATTGCATCGTATATCCAAAGAAGTTTTAGAAGCACGACGTCCACCAACAAAGCGAGAAATTTTAGGGATTGTTATGGCAATGTTAGATTCCTACGGATTACTAGCAGACTTGTTGCTCTATTTTTGTTTTAGGATACATGACGAAGTAATATCGCTTGGGATGATCCACTTACCGCAGAAAAAAACAAGAAATAGAATCAGTGATGGAAAGAGTTCCAGAAAATCCATACGTTTAAGGCCCGCCGCTGCTGCTCACCACATTTGGAAACATCGACCGAGAAATAAACAAGAAATGGAATCAGTGGTGGAAAGAGTTCCAGAAAATCCATACGTTCCAGACCCGCCGCTGCTACTCACCAGTGAAGTTGCCCTTGCCGCCGGTTATTTCCAAATCATCCATGCACAAGGAGTCGACGTTGTTTTTGTTTTCGGGAAAACTCGTGGTGCACCCCAGAAAACTATGTCTATTCCAAGGTTGGAGTTTCAAGCTGCTGTGTTAGGTACTCGTCTCAATAAAAGTGTAGTTCGTAATCATGAAGTCAACATCACCTGAGTAAGTAGGCAAGTACTTTAATTCAATTTAACCGTATTTCTGCTTATTTAAGACTCAAACGAGCCATGGCATGGCTGATGCGTGCTGTCAATGAATTTCAACACCTGGGTAAACTTACATCACGCCCCGCAAGAAAAGGTCCGCTCACAGTGTTCGAGATCAACCATGTCGAAAAAAACATACAGAAAAGCTACAATCCGTCTGGAACGGATCGTATGATACCCTATCCTCCTCTCTATAAAGTGGGCGTGGCCAAATTGCATTTTATACTCAAATATAGCTATAATGTCGAACATTTGAGGATGTTACATGTAAAATTTTATCAAAATAGGTTTTTTGATGATAACGCCCCCAAAAAGTGGGCGTGGCCAAAACTGTTCTATGGGTGAATTGTAGGGAATCTGAATACCCAAATGTTCGGTCTTAACAAAATTTTTCGGTTTCATATAATTTAGTGAAGTTATAAAAAAGTAGGCGTGGCAGTGGGCGGATTTCAAAAATTTTTACACTTGTACTGTATCTTTTCCTCAGAAGCCCAGATATGAAATTTCATCGTCCTAGCTCAAAATTTAAGGCACAAAAAGCGGTGACATACGGACGGACGGACGGACGGACGGACGGACGGACGGACGGACGGACAGACGGACGGACGGACGGACGGACGGACGGACGGACGGACGGACGGACGGACGGACGGTCATCTCTCAATCGATTTCGCTATTGATGCTGATCACGAATATATATACTTTATATGGTCTATCTCGATTATTTCTCTATGTTACAAACTATGTGTCAAACTTAATATACCCTTAGGATAGGGTATAAAAAATATGCCGAATAGTTCAACAGGAGCAGTGCAGCAAAGAAATCGCCATGTTAAAGTATTCCAAATCAATTCCGAAAAACAGTTCAATTTATCCCCTAATGACTTACCTAGATGATAATGAACTTTTGAGAGTCCAATGTCGTATCGACGAAGCCCATTTTTTGCCACTTGCAGTCAGACGGCCAATATTGATGCCTCAAAAACATATTGTCTCAGATCTCATCATGTGTCACTTCAATGAAAAATCACATGATCAAAACACTGCAGTCACCCTTAACGAAGCACGCCAGAAGTTTTGGTTCACGCATGCTAAAGCGGTTCTCAAATCCGTACAACGTAATTGCCCGACATTGCTGCCACCTGATCACATTACTCCATATGTTCGTCCCTTCACGTATACAGGCGTGGACCTCTTCGGTTCCTTTAATGTTGCCATTGGTCACCGACGAGGGAAACGATATGCAGTCAGTTTCACATGCCTTACGAAGCTGCACTCACCGGAGTAAGCTGAAAATTTATCAACAGACGCGTTCATCGTATGCCTGCGAAATTTTATTATTACTATTGAGATACACTCCTAAGAATAAACATACAGAAAAGCTACAATCCGTCTGGAACGGATCGTATGATACCCTATCCTCCTCTCTATAAAGTGGGCGTGGCCAAATTGCATTTTGTACTCAAATATAGCTATAATGTCGAACGTTTGAGGATGTTACATGTAAAATTTTATCAAAATCGGTTTTTTAATGAAAACGCCCCCAAAAAGTGGGCGTGACCAAAACTGTTCTATGGGTGAATTGTAGGGAATCTGTATACCTAAATATTTGGTCTTAACAAAATTTTTCGGTTTCATATAATTTAGTGAAGTTATAAAAAAGTAGGCGTCGCAGTGGGCGGATGTAAAAAAATTTTACACTTGTACTGTATCTTTTTCTTGGAAGCCCAGATATGAAATTTCAGCGTCCTAGTAAATAATTGAAGGCCCAAAACTCGGTTTTGTGATGAAAACGCCCCCAAAAAGTGGGCGTGGCCAAAACTTTTGTATGGGTGGATTGTAGGGAATCTGAATGCCTAAATATTTGGTCTTAACAAAATTTTTCGGTTTCATATAATTTAGTGAAGTTATGAAAAAGTGGGCGTGGCAGTGGGCGGATTTCAAAAATTTTTACACTTGTACTGTATCTTTTCCTCAGAAGCCCAGATATGAAATTTCATCGTCCTAGCTCAAAATTTAAGGCCCAAAAAGCGGTGACATACGGACGGACGGACGGACGGACGGACGGACGGACGGTCATCGCTCAATCGATTTCGCTATTGATGCTGATCACGAATATATATACTTTATAGGGTCTATCTCGATTATTTCTCTATGTTACAAACTATGTGTCAAACTTAATATACCCTTAGGATAGGGTATAAACATACAGAAAAGCTACAATCCGTCTGGAACGGATCGTATGATACCCTATCCTCCTCTCTATAAAGTGCGCGTGGCCAAATTGCATTTTGTACTCAAATATGGCTATAACCTCGAACGTTTGAGGATGTTACATGTAAAATTTTATCAAAATCGGTTTTTTGATGAAAACGCCCCCAAAAAGTGGGCGTGACCAAAACTGTTCTATGGGTGAATTGTAGGGAATCTGTATACCTAAATATTTGGACTTAACAAAATTTTTTCGTTTCATATAATTCAGTGAAGTTATAAAAAAGTAGGAGTGGCAGTGGGCGGATGTAAAAAAAATTTACACTTGTATTGTATCTTTTTCTTGGAAGCCCAGATATGAAATTTCAGCGTCCTAGTTAATAACTGAAGGCCCAAAACTCGGTTTTGTGATGAAAACGCCCCCAAAAAGTGGGCGTGGCCAAAACTTTTGTATGGGTGGATTGTAGGGAATCTGAATGCCTAAATATTTGGTCTTAACAAAATTTTTCGGTTTCATATAATTTAGTGAAGTTATGAAAAAGTGGGCGTGGCAGTGGGCGGATTTCAAAAATTTTTACACTTGTACTGTATCTTTTTCTCAGAAGCCCAGATATGAAATTTCATCGTCCTAGCTCAAAATTTAAGGCCCAAAAAGCGGTGACATACGGACGGACGGACGGACGGACGGTCATCGCTCAATCGATTTCGCTATTGATGCTGATCACGAATATATATACTTTATAGGGTCTATCTCGATTATTTCTCTATGTTACAAACTATGTGTCAAACTTAATATACCCTTAGGATAGGGTATAAAAAGTGACAACGGCACAAATTTCATAGGTGCACAGAAAGAACTAAAAGAACAAAACCATCTGTTAGATGTCGTAATATCGGATCGATCCCAGCTCAGGAGGTTGTTGGGATCGTATTGCCTTATTCTTATCTTTAATCGCCTGCTAATACCGACACTATCTACAAAAGCCCCTAGAATAGAAACTCTGTGAAGTGTGCTTATTGAAGCCGAAAATATCATAACTTCACGCCCGCTCACGGATATTCCGCTAACCATGGAAAACAATGAGCCGCTAACCCCAAACCACTTCCTGTTAGGATGTGTTAATCCCACACAGACGGCTCAACCTGCTGATGAAAACATATGCGTTAAAAAGCAATGGAGAATAGCACAAAATCAAAAAGATCGTATTTGGAAAAGATGGGCGGTTAAATACCTACCGCAACTTTTACAACGTCCAAAATGGCACGACAAAGTGCGCCCACTACAATTTAACGACCTGGTCATTATTTGCGAGTCTAGTGAACCTCGCAGCCAATGAAAGAAACGAAGAATCAGCAAAATTTTTCTAGACAAAGACGGACAGGTACGTTTTGCCGAAGTAAAGATCGCAAAAGGTGGCCAAAAGGTAGTGATGCGATTATATGTCAGCACAAGCGCTCTCACGCTAGCCTCTCACTATCAACTCCTACTCTACACCTCCACGATGGTGGCTGCTGGGTGCCTAGTACCTCGACTGGAGATTGGGTAACCAACCCCTTTGGAAGGTTGTTGGTGGCAGCAAACGAGAGAGGGGGGAGGAGTACTTTCTCACTAAGGCACCTCCTCTTGTTCCAGGCGGCATCGGATGAATTCTCTAAATGGAATCAACGGTGGCGTCTACCAGTTCCAGTTAAGCCGAACTATTAGTGTTTATCCCTATATGAGCTGCTTCGACATGCTTGAATCACAGGTCTATAGGGATCTCCAATACTGAATCAGGGTGTTGGAAAAGAGTTGGTGGCGGATGAACCCTTAATGGGCCAACGGCAGCACTCATATCCCCGAAGTGGGTTACTGATCCCGGGAGAACCCGGCCTCTCGTCCTAGGGGTATAAAAAGGTACTGGTCCTCCAGGTTGGGGGTTTTCCCCACCATGGAAAAAAATAATAGTTACGAAAACACCAACCGCCTTGGATAAGGATGATTCAACTGTTGACGACCCAAGCAAACGTGATAAGGACAACGACTTTCGGTTCTGCACGTGGAATGTTAGGTCCCTTAACAGACCACGTGCGGCCGAACAATTAGCGGATGCCCTGGACTGCTGTAAAGCAGACATTACCGCCATCCAAGAAGTGCGATGGAACGGGCCGACCAAAAGAAGGATGAAAAACTGCGATATCTACTACGGCGATTGCTACCGAGAACAGAAGCAGCACCTATTTGATTAGACAGACTGATTTAGACAGACTTAGGCAAGAAGTCTTGAGTTTCAGGCATGTGAACGAACGTCTCGTTACCATTCGCATCAAGGCTAAATTCGCTAACATTAGCCTGGTATGCGCTCATCCCCCCACTGAGGAGAAAGACAGCTTCTCCGAGCTCTTAGACAAAACATACGAGCAGTGCCCTAGCTATGATGTTAATATTGTCCTGGGTGATTTTAACGCAAAGCTAGGAAGAGAGAGCATCTTTGGTAGTACTGTCGGAAAGCATAGCCTGCACGACAAAACCTCCGATAACGGTTTCAGGCTAATCCACTTTGCAGTGGGGCAAAATCTTGTAGTAGCTAGCACGCGATTCCCACATCTCAATATTCATAAAGGAACATGGAGATCTCCGGATCAGTCAACCGTCAACCAGATTGATCACATTGCGATCGACGCAAGGCAATCTTCCAGTATGATGGATGTCAGAAGAGTTCGAATACAACGACTAAGATGGTTGGGTCATGCAGAGCGAATGGACAACAATGCTCCGGCCCGGAGAGTCTTCGAATCCACCCCAGAGAGACGAAGCAGTAGAGGAAGACCTCGTCTTAGGTGGTGCGCTCAAGTAGAAAGGGACCTCAACCAACTTGGTGTGCGAAACTGGAGCTAGTTAGCTAAAGATCGAGCTGGCTGGAGAGGCTTGTTGGTTGAGGCCCAGGTCCACTCCCGACTGTAGCGCCACCTAAAGTAAGTATAGTAAAGTAAGTAAAGACCGCAAGAGGATATATTCGCTGTCTAGCCACCAAACTTGCTGTTGAGAAGTGTTAGGGCAGCCTGTTAAAATGAAACAAAACAAAAAACATACAGAAAAGCTACAATCCGTCTGGAACGGATCGTATGATACCCTATCCTCCTCTCTATAAAGTGGGCGTGGCCAAATTGTATTTTGTACTCAAATATAGCTATAATGTCGAACATTTGAGGATGTTACATGTAAAATTTTATCAAAATAGGTTTTTTTATTATAACGCCCCCAAAAAGTGGGCGTGGCCAAAACTGTTCAATGGGTGAATTGTAGGGAATCTAAATACCCAAATATTTGGTCTTAACAAAATTTTTCGGTTTCATATAATTTAGTAAAGTTATAAAAAAGTAGGCGTGGCAGTGGGCGGATGTAAAAAAAATTTACACTTGTACTGTATCTTTTTCTTGGAAGCCCAGATATGAAATTTCAGCGTCCTAGTTAAAAATTTAAGGCCCAAAACTCGGTTTTGTAATGAAAACGCCCCCAAAAAGTGGGCGTGGCCAAAACTTTTGTATGGGTGGATTGTATGGAATCTGAATGCCTAAATATTTGGTTTTAACAAAATTTTTCGGTTTCATATAATTTAGTGAAGTTATGAAAAAGTGGGCGTGGCAGTGGGCGGATTTCAAAAATGTTTACACTTGTACTGTATCTTTTTCTCAGAAGCCCAGATATGAAATTTCATCGTCCTAGCTCAAAATTTAAGGCCCAAAAAGCGGTGACATACGGACGGACGGACGGACGGACGGACGGACGGACGGTCATCGCTCAATCGATTTCGCTATTGATGCTGATCACGAATATATATACTTTATAGGGTCTATCTCGATTATTTCTCTATGTTACAAACTATGTCTCAAACTTAATTATACCCTTAGGATAGGGTATAAACATGTACCAAACGGTACCAGCAATGGTGCGATCCGGTTGAAGTAGACAGTGCACGTTTGTCAGCCGCCGAGGAAGTACCTAACAAGAAACAGAAGAGAAGAAATCATTATTAGCCATACCACTAACGCCAAATTCAAAAGTCAAACATATAGTAGACGAAACAATGTACACTTTTTACTGAAACCAAATAACAAATAATAAAGTTAGTTAATTTAAAGTGAAGTCTTTCTAATTAACATTTTGCCATTACATATATAAAGACACTAGTAGCCGGACAGTTAACACACAATCCTAACTGACTTCTTCTTATTTTTTAACTATTAAAGCTTCAGTGAAAAGGTTTTGATATATACATAAATAATGTAGATAATTTTTAAAAAGATAGTAAAACTCTTCAAAAATATTTATTGTGGATAATTGTTTTTTTAATTCTTAAAAAAAGTTCTGTTTGCGCTAGTATCCGAACAGTAATATTTAGTATCCAGACGTTTTAGTTTCAGAAGCCGGACACCAAAATTTCATATCAACTTTTAACGTTTCCTTTTTGATTAATGAGACATTTTCTTAAGTTTTATATGAAAAAATAAGATTTATTCATATTTTTGTTAACTAATTATTCACATAGTAAGTACATAACAATAAATATATGTATATGTGTTTATATACTCTTTAACGACGGCCCTGCCGTTCCTTACGTTTTCAGCTTCTCTCATAGCCAAAGAAGGATTTCTTTTCATAAATGATTTGAGCCATGTTTTACTTGGTCGATCATCTTTAAAATGTGTTTCACTTTTCGAGTCCTTAATTATTTTTTGCACCGTATGAAGGAGGTCATCAGTCTTTAAGGGAAACCCACATTTGCACATATCGGTGCACCACTCAGCAATTTTACTTTCTTCTTCAGGTGTTAAGTAAGGGTCTGGCCCCTTTTTATACCCTATCCTACGGGTATATTAAGTTTGACACATAGTTTGTAACATAGAGAAATAATCGAGATAGACCCTATTAAGTATATATATTCGTGATCAGCATCAATAGCGAAATCGATTGAGCGATGACCGTCCGTCCGTCCGTATGTCACCGCTTTTTGGGCCTTAAATTTTGAGCTAGGACGATGAAATTTCATATCTGGGCTTCTGAGAAAAAGATACAGTACAAGTGTAAAAATTTTTGAAATCCGCCCACTGCCACGCCCACTTTTTTATAACTTCACTAAATTATATGAAACCGAAAAATTTTATTAAGACCAAATATTTAGGCATTCAGATTCCCTACAATCCACCCATACAAAAGTTTTGGCCACGCCCACTTTTTGGTGGCGTTTTCATCACAAAACCGATTTTTGGGCCTTAAATTTTTAACTGGGACGCTGAAATTTCATATCTGGGCTTCCAAGAAAAAGATACAGTACAAGTGTAAAATTTTTTTACATCCGCCCACTGCCACGCCTACTTTTTTATAACTTCACTAAATTATATGAAACCTAAAAATTTTGTTAAGACCAAATATTTGGGTATTTAGATTCCCTACAATTCACCCATAGAATAGTTTTGGCCAGGCCCACTTTTTGGGGGCGTTATCATCAAAAAACCTATTTTGATAAAATTTTACATGTAACATCCTCAAACGTTCGACATTATAGCTATATTTGAGTACAAAATGCAATTTGGCCATGCCCACTTTATAGAGAGGAGGATAGGGTATCATACGACCCGTTCCAGACGGATTGTAGCTTTTCTGTATGTTTTTGACAATAAACGACGAAGTGTCCGGATACTAGCACTGTCCGGATACTAGTGCCTTTACCCTAGGATACGAAATTATAATTCGTTAAATGATGAAAATGGGTTAATTGATAATGAGCTACGTGTATGAAATGGACGGACATAACTCAATCGACTTCGCTATTGATACCATGCCATCTCCGTCCGTCTGCCCGTCAGTCTGCCCATGTGTCTCTCCGCGTGTGACCAGGTTTTGGGCCTTACATTTTGCGCTAGTAGGATAAGTTTTCATATCTGGGCTGCTGAGAAAAAGATACAGTACAAGTGAAATTTTTCATGCAACATCCTGCCACGTAACTATATGAAAGGAGGATAGAGTATCAAACTGTCCGTTCCCAAAACAGAGAGTAGCTTTTCTGTATGTTTTATTGATTAAATGACTACGCTTGGCTACTGGTCTTTACAGGTGAAATCACCATCTATGAGTTAAATTTTCATTCGCATTATGGCTTCTATTCATTGTTAACAAATTATCCATAGCCAGCTTAACAAAGTAAGATTGCATCCGTTTCAATGAAGGTAATTATTTATGACCTCTTACAGTACTTAATGTTGTTATCATTCGATGGCACACGTCCATAAATAGTACCTACCTCGCCAATTTCAATTTATATTCTTACTGATTTTCAACATTTTGTCAACTATCCAATAAATGCTTTAAACCTTATTAGAATCATCAAATAACACTGAGTAGGCAGATTGCAATTAAATGTTCAGACACAATCATGAACTGCACTGTACCCAAATAGATACACTGGCTGCCTCGATAAAAATCATTCTAGACAGGTGGAGTCTTATGTCGTCGACATCCTGTCCAACATACAATGGAGCTCATTTATATCCTGCACAGTCAACTATCTTGGAGATAATTTCGAATTCGGGAAAGTAAACATGTGTTCTACATGAATATGTTAATACACACATCTATGAACATGTTACTGTAGGCAACGTGTTCCACATAGCATGTACAGCAAATATTTCCTGCAACTTCTCAGTAAGCCGGTACGAAGGAAGATGTGCAGCAGCTGACAACAATTAATTGAATTTAGTATGTAACGATGCCAAGAATATTTGCTGGATGGAGTGGTATTTAAATTTAACCTAAAATTACATTAAAATTAAAGCTGTTCTTGTTTTATACCCTATCCAAGAGTATATTAAATTTGATACATAGTTTGTAACATAGAGAAATAATCGAAATATATATATATATATATACATATATGTACATAAATATTCGTTATCAGTATCAATAGCGAAGATGATGTAGCCATGTCCGTCTGGCCGTATTTCATCACGTTTGGACCTTCAATTTTGAGCTAATTCGATTAAATTTCATATCTGGGCTTTTAAATAGAAGCAGCACAAGTGTAAACATTTTTGAAATCCGCCCACTTTTTCATATCTTTACTATTTCACATGAAATCGAAAAATGTTGTTCAAATCAAATATTTAGATATTCAGATTGTCTACAATTCACACATACATTGTCTTTAGCCACACCCACTTTTTGGGGGCGTTTGCGTTAAAAAAAAAACAATTTAAAAAAAAATTTTCATGTAACATCCTCAAACGTTCGGAGTTATCGTTGTAATTCGAGAAAAAAATGCAGAGGATACCCTATCAAACGATCCATTTCAAACGGATTGTAGCTTTTCTTTTTGTGTTGCTTATTGATTTGTTCGTCTCTAGTGGGCATTTCAGGATTCATTTCTCAAATAAGCTAATAGATTAAAGATGGTAAAGTTATCAAAATACATCTTGTGAGAATTTTCATTTTCTACAACTTTCAAGAAATATATTACGACTTGCCCCCTAGGCCAAATTCCCTTTTGGCATTAAAAACACTTTTTTCATCATATGGTATGAACTGAAACAAGTATTCATTGCTGGACATCAGGTACCGCATCTTTCTTCCATGAACATTTTCTCTGAATAACCACCAAAGTAGTGCACCATTTGTTCATCTACTAAGAAATGGTGTATAAAGATATAATACTTTAAGAAATTGATGTTTAAAAGATCCAATAGCGGACGCAATTTCGCAAATTTGTGTTATTTGTCTAACTGATTGTTATTTTCCGCATGCATGTGTTTTTTGATATCAAAAAATTGTTTCAGTCAAGTTTTACTTGTGGAAGAGTGTGATATTCACTTACAATCAATATTCGAAGAAAAATTACCAGGTCACTTTGATCCCAGCTAAGCGGTTCTTATCCCTTTAGTATTTTATAGAGTTCGTAAAAATACACTGCATTATATTTTTGTCGATCATTACCCTAAAGAAATCAAGAACAGACTTTCCATGTACATATGTATGTAGATCTTCAGCAATGTTCTGCATGTTAGCCTCCTCATTTGATGTAGCACCAATCTCGTAGTCAATCGGTGTTTTACACCAATTACACCAAATAACATCTCCAACATCTTGATGTAAGTTAACAACGAACATATTAAAAAATTACAACTTCGTTCCCACGGATTGCGGACACCCGATGCCTCTACAATAGTCGACATGCTCCACACTCATGCTGATGCCAACATGCTCCACACTCATGCTCCTAACCCAGCGTCTGGAGCGAACGCCTGATGACACCCTATCCGAATCCCGTATTCCATCACGTCGCTGGCAGGTGAACTTAAATGATAAGTGCTTCATGTTAGTTTTAAGTAATCAGTTGTATTTTTGAGCTAAATAAAGTAAGAGGCTTCTCCTCAAAAAGATTTTTTTTAATTAAAATAAATGTAAATTTGTTTAATTTGCATATTATACCCCATTTCGACCTCATAACCATAATGCAATGTCTCAAAAGCTTCCGTCAAATCCGAAGGCAAATTTTCCGTTCCACCTATAACGTCATCATCAATGTTTTCTTCGTCCGTTATATTATCGACTTCAGCTGATATGTAAAAAATACTTATTTCGTCTTCCAGATTAATTACTTCAAAGTTCTCTCAGAGTCAAAGGCCTTTTGGGATCATCGTGATACTTCATGTTATTCTAAAGCAAATATCAACATCAAAACCCACACATATATGTACATATGTACGTATATTCAGAATATAGTATAGGTACCACAATGACACTGCACTTGCCAGCAAAAAAGCACCACAGATACATAAATAATAACCTCTGTTGACATGAACATTTCAAACATGAATATTTTTTTAAATCCTATTAAAGCGTCCTCGTTTGTCCCAATGTTGCATTTTCCCAACGTTACTATTCAAAGCCGATTCAAATTACTTACGGGCAATGCATGGTTAGAAAGGTATTTTTTTTTTCACAAGTTACTGCCAATAGCAGTATATGTTATATGAAACCTTACTCGGACTATACAATATGGGAAAAATAATATAATATTTAGTGAATTTATAACCTATTTTATTTTAGATGTAATCCAAACTCCGAGAGCTATTACGCAAACAAAAACATGAAGGCCCAAATGCAATAGAACTGAAAGTGCATCAAACATTTTAACATTTTAGTTCGAAATTTTTTTTGTAATGTTTTTGGATTGTTTGTTTCAATGATTTAATGTTTAGCAATTGGGGTTGAAGCCGAAGAAAATGTATGATACATACATATACATATAATTGATTTCTAATCCTTGGACAAGTTTTAGAGGGATCCATAATTTTTTTAATTGGTGTAGATGCTTAATATGTAACTTGGCTGGTGGTCTGAATTCAGTTCTGGGTCGAACGTGCTTAGATTTTTATGCTGAAAGTTTATAAAGTGTTCAGGATTGAAGTTAGGATTGAACTTTTAACCGATTTTATCGGTTTTTATACCCTATCCTAAGGGTATATTAAGTTTGACACATAGTTTGTAACATAGAGAAATAATCGAGATAGACCCTATAAAGTATATATATTCGTGATCAGCATCAATAGCGAAATCGATTGAGCGATGACCGTCCGTCCGTCCGTCCGTCCGTCCGTCCGTCCGTCCGTCCGTCTGTCCGTCCGTCCGTCCGTCCGTCCGTCCGTCCGTCCGTCCGTCCGTCCGTCCGTCCGTCCGTCCGTCCGTATGTCACCGCTTTTTGGGCTTTCATATCTGGGCTTCTGAGAAAAAGATACAGTACAAGTGTAAAAATTTTTGAAATCCGCCCACTGCCATGCCCACTTTTTCATAACTTCACTAAATTATATGAAACCGAAAAATTTTGTTACGACCAAATATTTAGGCATTTAGATTCCCTACAATCCACCCACTTTTTGGGGGCGTTTTCATCACAAAACCGATTTTTGGGCCTTAAATTTTTAACTAGGACGCTTAAATTTCATATCTGGGCTTCCAAGAAAAAGATACAGTACAAGTGTAAAATTTTTTTACATCCGCCCACTGCCACGCCTACTTTTTTATAACTTCACTAAATTATATGAAACCGAAAAATTTTGTTAAGACCAAATATTTGGATATTTAGATTCCATACAATTCACCAATAGAAGAGTTTTGGCCACGCCCACTTTTTGGGGGCGTTATCATCAAAAAACCTATTTTGATAAAATTTTACATGTAACATCCTCAAACGTTCGACATTATAGCTATATTTGAGTACAAAATGCAATTTGGCCACGCCCACTTTATATAGAGGAGGATAGGGTATCAGACGATCCGTTCCAGACGGATTGTAGGTTTTCTGTATGTTTTTTTTTATGTCCCGAAAAAGTAGGCGCAGAAATTTTTTTTAATTATAGATTAATAGACTTTTAAAAAAAGAAATAAAAAAAGTATAACTATTGCCAATGCTGTTTCTTTGGGCTGAGATGGCAATTAAGCCGTAAGGTCCTATCCCGAACAACAAAGGAGAACAACAAGGTCTTCTATCTCTATAGAGATAGAAGACCTTGATCATCCCAGTCGTCCTTTATGGCGCTGAAGTATGGACTTTATCGAAAGTGGATGAAGATGTCCTCAGTCGTTTCGAGAAAAAAATTCTTCGTAAAATATTCGGTCCCATTTGCGTTGACGCGCTTTGGAGGATGAGATTCAACGACGAACCATACGAGCTGTACAGCGACATCGACCTAGTCAAAATATTCCGCATCAGTCGCTTAAGACAGCTAAGACATGTAGAGCGAATAGGCCACAGTACTCCGGCCCGTAGAGTCTTCGAATTCAACCCGGAGAGACAACGTAGTAGAGGCATTCCTCACCTTAAGTGGCGCGCACAAGTAGAAGGGGATCTCCACCGACTTGCAGTGCGCAACTGGAGAGGCTTGTTGATTGAGGTCCAGGTTTACCCCGAACTGTAGCGTTAAGTAAGGTCAAGGCTTTTAAAATTTCTGTTTCAAATATGTTAATATTTGAAATGTTTTAAAAATTGGGCGTGTCTGTTTCAGGATTTAGTACGCCATATCTGTGCATACATATGTATGCATTCTATCCCTCATATATTTATTTAAATCTAAAAGCCGAGGAAAAAGTCAATTTATAAAATGTTTGTTATACGTATTTATGTACATATATTTAAATTTAAATTTTATCGAAATCGTTTGACCCGTTTTCGACAAATTTGTTTTTTCTTTAAACCGCCCTTAAGTAAAGTAGGTACCCTTAATTTTGAGTTTAGAATGAAAACGTGCCGCTTAGATTAGAATTGGGGGGCCAACTTTTTTAACTTCTCCATCGTAATAATGCCAAGTTTGATAAAAACTCGAATTCTTTTGAGGAAACCAATATTTGCCCTATACATATGTACATACATATGTATGTAGGTATAGGCAAGAAAAAAAGACACCGGGTTAGACACAATCGTTCATAGGCGCATCATTTCACTTTTCATTGCAATTCTGCCTGCATTCCATCAACGAGGCATATTAATTTGCAATTACAAATAAGAAGATATCATTAAAATGTAATTGTCAACTCCTGCTTGTTGTTAAATAAGGATATGTTGATTGCAACATAAAATGCAGCACTGAACCAAACCAAAATGGCATAAAAATTGCCGACTCGGGATAAAAATCAGAAAGGGAATTGCTGAAGCGGGAGTTCATTTTTTATTTGCTTCCTCTTTTCATTCTTATTTGCAGTATGTAGTTGTATTGCAGCAGCACTGTGATCCGAAACAAGCTGAGTAATCATTACTTTCATTTTAATGACTGTATAATTTGATAACATACTAGGGGAAAAATGACGTGTTTTGGGTTATAAAAAAAAAACGTGCATGCAGTAGCCAGACATATCTACTGTTTAAATGGCAGCAATATCCCTCTTTACCGTTATGTGTATTTCAGTGAACGATAAAAAATGGTACGAGTATATACACACATTATTGTCCTTTTGACTTTTGGGTTTTGATGTGGTCATAACAAGTATGTGCTGCATTCCTATAGTGTATGGCATTCCATGCCGAGGGACTCGCAAATTGTTGTGAACGCAGTGCAGCCATGATGCTTCGGTTTACACTTCTTTGATTTATGCAAGCGGTAAAGAAGGTCTCGTTAATCTATGTAACTTTGGAGAAGATAAGATATGAATAGCCTGTGGTCTGAATCAAAAGAGTTACTCAAAAATTCTAGACATTTGTTCCTCTTAAAGCGAACATACATACATATGTAAGTGGGCATAAGTAAAGGGGTTTTTCAATAACAAAATAACAATATTGTAAAAGTGTTAAATAAATTAAATAAAACACCGAATAATTGAGATATCGGACTGAACTTTATTCCAGTTGTAGTACACATGGTAAATTTAAGTATGGAATTCGACCTCGTTCATATGACCACCGTGAGTCGATTCTTTGGAGCCAATTCCCACCACTCTTCCACACATATCGGCCGGAACGTTGGCAATTTTGCGCTCGATATTGTTCCTAAGGTCCTCTAACGTTGTTGGCTTTTAGGCATAAGCAAACGATTTAATGTAATTCCATAAGGAGAAATCTAACGGCGTTAAATCACATGAGCGAGGACCATTTCTCGAAATTACACGATTACCGAGCTTCCCCTTCAATAGATCAATTGTTTGACAAACTGTGTGGCACCATCTTGTTGGAACCACATATAACTAATGTCAACTCCATCTAATTCTGGCCAAAAATAGTCTTCCAACATGGCACTATAGTGAACTCCATTAACCGTAAAATGGTGATCATTTTCATCGACGAAAAAATACTGTCGGTCATACCTCTGTCATGAAATCAATTTTTTGTGGATGCAATGGAGTCTTTTGAAGCACATGTGGGTTTGTTGCTGTCCAATAACGCATATTTTGCTGATTGACAAATCCATTAAGGCAAAAATGAGCTTCATCGCTAAGAATGATTTTTATCTGAAATTCAGTATTTTCTTCAAACTTCTGCAGAGCTCAAAAGGAGACGTTTCGGCCATTCAAATACTCAAAAGGCTTAAGTTTTTGAGTTAATTTGATCTTGTAAGCGTGTAGGCCAATATCTTTACGTACAATTCGCCACAATGTGGACTAAGAGATTCCCATTTTCTGTGAACGTCGTGGAATCGACTGATTTGGCTCATTTTGAATTGAAGTACTAATGGCTGCTATATTTTCGGTACTTCTACTTATGCGCGTCACCTAAGGCGAGGTCATCCTCTACAGCGTTCTTCCTCCGGGTTTGATTCGAAGACTCTACGGGCCGGAACACTGATGTCCATTTGATCTACATGTCCTAGCGATATTAAACAACTGATGCGTAAATTTTTGACTAAGTCGATGTCGCTGTACAGCTCGTATAGTTCGTCGTTGAAACTTCATTCTCCAAAGCGCGTCAACGCAAACAGGACAGAATATTTTAAGAAGAATTTTTCTCTCGAAACGACCGAGGATATCTTCATCCACGATAAATTCGATAAAGTCCATACTTCAGCGCCATAAAGGAGGACGGGGTGATCAAGGTCTTATATGGAGTCTCCTTAGTTGTTCGGGATAGGACTTTACTACTCAATTGCCTTCTCATCCCAAAACACAGCGGTTCGAAGAGTTATTCTTCGATTTATTTCTGCTGAGATGTTGTTGTCAGAGTTTATAGCAGAGCCAAGGTAGTCAAAGTATCTCACAATTATAGCTCTTGATTGTGACGTTCTGTCCAATTTGTCGATGTTGTGTGTCCCTTCTTGTTGACAGCATATACTTGGTTTTGCCCTCGTTTACCGCTAAACCCATTTTGGAAGCTTCCGTTTCAATACCAGCGATCGCACCAGTGACAGCCCGCTGAGTTCGTCGGCGTACGCTAGTTGCACAGACTTTTGAAAGATAGTGCCTCCGGAATGGACTTCTGAGTTTCGCACAATTCTTTCAAGTATGATGTTAAAGAAGTCACCTTGTCTAAATCCTTTTTTGACATCAAAGGTCTCGGTGAGATCGTTACCGACCTTGATGGAGCAGCGAGTGTTCTCTATCGTCATCCTGCACAGGTTAACGAGTTTGGCAGGGATGCCAACACACGGCATGTCTCTACATTGCTCGTCTCTATAAATGCTGCGATAAAAAGATGGTAGGTATCGATTTGGACTTCTTGAGTTTTTTAAGGATCTGCCGAAGTGTGAACATTTAATCAGAACGCAAGTTTTGGCTGTAATCGTCTATGTTGAATAGTTCATTCTATCTGACAGCGGGATGTTGGTCTTCGTCGCCAATATACAGTCTGCAGAAGAAATTTTTCCATATTCTCAGCACCGACTGTGACTCTACGACGAGGGAGCCTTCTGTATATCACAGGCTTAAGGGATTTGTTATCTTGACACTTTCGTTTTACCTGTTGGTAAAACTTCCGTAAATTATTTCTGGAGTATAATTAATGCGCTTCTCATGCCGATGTTCTTCCCGTCTCTTCTGCTCGTAGAGCTCATAAGCAGTCCTCATCCTTCTTTGCAGCGCTGCTTTGTAACCTCTTGTTTAGTTGCATTTGCCACTGGTCTTCGGCACTCGATTCTGGCGGCATAAGAGTCGTTGAAAAATTTCGGGAATACGCATTCGGCGAAGACACTGGGAATCTCTTGCGATTGCAGCTTTTCGAAGTTAAGTCTTCTCGCAGTAATTCTTCGTTGTTGCGTTGGGGATATCCGCATTCATACCTTGGCTCCAATAAGGTAATGATCCGAGTCGATGTTAGCTGGAGAATTAGAGTATGTTCTTAAAGTTGCAGCAACCAGTTCAGAATTTCGGTAGTATTTTTTAATAATTTCCAAACGCATCATTTCCAAATGTAAACCTCAAATGACATTTTAACATTGACAGATTATAAAAACATACAGAAAAGATACAATCGGTCTTGAGCGGATACCCTATCCTCCTTCCTATGCAGCCTTTATAAAGTGGGCTTGGCATATTTTATTTTTTTTACTGATGTAATGTACCCACCAAAAGAAAAGAATACTTTGTAGAAACTATAGTTACCACTATAATTTCGTAAAATTTCATCGAAATCGGCCCTCAAAAAGTGGGCATGTCCACAATTTATGTATGAGTGAATTACAGACAATCTGAATGTTTAAATATAAGGTCTTAATAAAGTTTTTCGGTTTCATCTAATTTGGTGCAGTTATAAAAAGTGGTCGTGGCAGTAGGCGGATTTCAAAACTTTTTACAATTGTACTGCTTCTCCTTCTCAAAAGCCCAGGTATGAAATGTCATCCTCCTAGCTCAAAATTAAAGCCCCAAAAGTAGTAACATTCGAACAGAGTTTTCTAAGTTTTCTTCGCTATTGATACTGATGACGAATATATGTACTATGTATGTATGTATATACTTTAAAGGGACTATCTGGATTATTTATTTATGTTACAAACTATGTATCAAACTTTATATACCCTTGGATAGGGTATAAAAAGTTTAAACATAAACATACAATGACGAAAACGCGGATAAAATAGTCATTAGAGCAGCTGCTGAAATAGAATGGCAACGGCGATGGAACACCTTAGAAAACAGCAGGTGGACATACAAACTGCTACCGAACATAGAAGAGTGGGCAAGAAGAAAACACACTCAAGTAAACTTTTAACTTACCCAACTCCGAACGGGACATGGAAGCTTCCGCTAATTCCTTTACAAGTATGGTATTATCGTAGATGACCCATTGGATGGAGTACCACTGGTCATACGACACATTACAATATCCGCTTATGTTTTGGAAAGGCGATGATGATTAAAAATAAGATTATCTTTCAGGCCATGAAACAAATAAGAAGGTCAACAGGATGAAGTTCTATGCATATCGCTTGATGATTCGCCAGGATATCGATAATCATCTGTTAAGATATCGCCGATTGTTGCAACACAAGTATTGCGTGGACATTGTACACCAAGATAGAATCAGAACGCCTCAATTTCATCCGATTCAATCAAACTTAATTGCATTCGTAAGAGTTCATCCATTTGAGATATGCCATCAATTTGGATGGAGATGCAGCAGCAGCAAAGTTTTCAAACAAAAACTCAAAACGGTCCTGGATTTCATCGTTAAGCACAAAGCTTTTGGACTACCGCGTTGCTGGATGTACTCGGTTGAATGGCAGAGAGCCCACATTCTGTTTTGATTGGTTCAGAAAATCCGACCGGACCAAGTCGATTCAATCATTAACACCTAAATACCCAATCAAGAAGCCGACCTGGAATTGTATAAAATCGTCGGCGAGGAAGTTCTCATTCCAAGAATTCCAAGAACTCCAATGATACCGACCGACTTGCCTTTCGAGTTTAAGTGCATTCAGTTTCCCGTTCGACTCGCATTCGCTATGACAATCAACAAATCGCAAGGCCAATCGTTGCAAGTGTGTGGCCTTAATCTCGAATTTCCTTGCTTTTCGCACGGACAATTGTACGTGGCGTGTTCGCGTTTCGGAAAGACGTCAGCTAACGCATCGGACGCACGTTGTTTATCACAAAGCGTTGCAGAGAAATAAAATGCATTAAATTCAATTTCATTCCAAAAGAGTTCTATTCTTTCAATAGAGAGGCTCGACTTTCAAAAGAGACATTAATTATTTAATAAATTTTAGGCGGAACGAAGTTCACCGCGTCACATAGTATATACATAGGTATGTATGTATGTAGACAGACGGACGGATGAACAGATGAACGGATGGACGTATGGACGGACGGATGGACGGACATAGTTCAATCTTTTTCGCTATTGATACTGATCATGCGAGATGCAAGTGGGGGCGTTTTTTGAAACTTTTTCAGTAAAATTTCGTAGATAACATTTGTTAAAAGTTATCATTTAGTGCCCCCAAAGGTACAGAATAGCACGCCCACTTTATTAGATCCCCATATGTAAGAAGAACAAGACTTGAATTTCAGTGCTTATAAGATTGTAAACTTATAGCATTAAGGCCCAAGTACGTACATATTTTTATTTGTAACTTCACTACCTTACATGAAATCGAAAAATGTTGTTGAGACCAAACGTTTACATATTCAAGTTGTCTACAATTCATCCATACATTGACATTTGATACAACTTTCATGTAACATCCTCATGCGATCGAAGTTATCGTTATACATCGACAACATGGAAAAAAGGTAAGGATATCAAACGATCCATTCCAAACGGATTGTAACTATTCTGTATGTTTCTTAGCCTTTTTTTGATGTTTACTCCTACTTTAGCTGGGATTATTTCTATTTCCTGTAAATGTTTCTTGCTTCCGTTTGGTGTGGACTCAGCATGATGGCGAATAGGTTTTTATACCCTATCCTAAGGGTATATTAAGTTTGACACATAGTTTGTAACATAGAGAAATAATCGAGATAGACCCTATAAAGTATATATATTCGTGATCAGCATCAATAGCGAAGTCGATTGAGCGATGACCGTCCGTCCGTCCGTCCGTTCGTATGTCACCGCTTTTTGGGCCTTAAATTTTGAGCTAGGACGATGAAATTTCATATCTGGGCTTCTGAGAAAAAGATACAGTACAAGTGTAAAAATTTTTGAAATCCGCCCACTGCCACGCCCACTTTTTCATAACTTCACTAAATTCTATGAAACTGAAAAATTTTGTTAAGACCAAATAGTTAGGCATTCAGATTCCCTACAATCCACCCATACAAAAGTTTTGGCCACGCCCACTTTTTGGTGGCGTTTTCATCACAAAACCGAGTTTTGGGCCTTAAATTTTTAACTAGGACGCTGAAATTTCATATCTGGGCTTCCAAGAAAAAGATACAGTACAAGTGTAAAATATTTTTACAACCGCCCACTGCCACGCCTACTTTTTTATAACTTCACTAAATTATATGAAACCGAAAAATTTTGTTAACACAAAATATTTAGGTATTCAGATTCCCTACAATTCACTCATAGAGCAGTTTTGGCCACGCCCACTTTTTGGGGGCGTTATCATCAAAAAACCTATTTTGATAAAATTGTACATGTAACATCCTCACACGTTCGACATTATAGCTATATTTGAGTACAAAATGCAATTTGGCCACACCCACTTTATAGAGAGGAGGATAGGGTATCATACGATCCGTTCCAGACGGATTGTAGCTTTTCTGTATGTTTTAATGTGAGTTCCCTGTGCTTCTCACAAAAAAAAAACATACAGAAAAGTAGGCGTGGCAGTGGGCGGATGTAAAAAAAATTTACACTTGTACTGTATCTTTTTCTTGGAAGCCCAGATATGAAATTTCAGCGTCCTAGTTAAAAATTTAAGGCCCAAAAATCGGTTTTGTGATGAAAACGCCCCCAAAAAGTGGGCGTGGCCAAAACTTTTGTATGGGTGGATTGTAGGGAATCTGAATGCCTAAATATTTGGTCTTAACAAAATTTTTCGGTTTCATATAATTTAGTGAAGTTATGAAAAAGTGGGCGTGGCAGTGGGCGGATTTAAAAAATTTTTACACTTGTACTGTATCTTTTTCTCAGAAGCCCAGATATGAAATTTCATCGTCCTAGCTCAAAATTTAAGGCCCAAAAAGCGGTGACATACGGATGGACGGACGGACGGACGGACGGACGGACGGTCATCGCTCAATCGATTTCGCTATTGATGCTGATCACGAATATATATACTTTATAGGGACTATCTCGATTATTTCTCTATGTTACAAACTATGTGTCAAACTTAATATACCCTTAGGATAGGGTATAAACATCTTTAGAATTATAAGTAAATAAGTAAGTAAATAAATAAATAAAAAAAAAAAATAAACATATTGCATATGTTGCACTCACATTCAGGGTATTCAAATATCTTTTAAAAATTGAATATATTTCATTTTATTGTATTTTCCTAATTCTCCCTAATCTTCCTCCCTCATTCACAGGACGGAATTACTATTTAAGAACAGTATTTGATTTAATTTTTTTCCCCTAAGGCGGTTTCTTCTGTCATTGATTATTTCACCTGCCTTTGAAAATACTCTCTCTGAAGGAACAGAAGTTGCAGGAACCCAAAAATATTTTTGGGAGAACTGGAAAAGTTCTGAAAAGTGAACTGCTTTTTAAGAGTTCCAAAAAGTTAGTGGGTCTCGCGAACGGCCCAAATATTCGCATCGCAGATATTGCTCTATGGAAAGATTTGCCATAACGCTGGGTGCATTATTGCGAGTTGTCTTGACCATAGCGATATTGGCTTTGAAGTAGCTGTTGCCGGAAGTGGGTCATCTTTCTCCTTGTCCGTTGTGGACGCTTCTATTATTTAAAAGATATGTGACCTCCTCCGTCAACCACTTTCGAGCATTTGTAGCACTTGTTTCATTTTCAAAAGCAATCTTCTTAAATCTGGGATCCAGGAGAGTTGCTTTCGCACAGACTTCGTCTGCTTCCAATTGACCAAGCCGTCTTTTTATGACTTCGAGTAGAGTTGTTTTCAGTTAAAGTCCGCAGGAATTTTCCTCATTTACGTGTGCGATCGTGTAACTGGAGTCCTCTAATCAATGGTGTTATCATCGACATGGTGGAATATTTTTCCGCACATAATTCGGTGGTTATAGTTTCTACTGGCTTTGGGTTTGTTATGCAATCAGGAATTATCCATCACATTGAACCAGTTAAGAACTCTGGAGAATTTGGTAAAGATGTAATAATTGCTGACAATGGCTCTTCAACTAAAAGCATCCGCTCCAGCATTATCAATGAAGAATTCCATCGGGTGGGAACATCCTGTTTTAACTTTAATAGTTTTCATCCCATTTGTCTCTGCATGCTCCTGAGTTTTTCCGTCGCAAAAGTGCTAAAATGTGACACTATTGATCGACATTTGACAAGTAGCTGTGCAACTTCTGAAACATTTTTAATTGTGTCGCAAATACACAAATTCAATGTATGAGCAACACACGGATGGTGATGTTTCCTCAAATTGTCTATAATATCCTTTTTAATGTTGGCTCCATTGTCACTTACGATAGTAACAACTTTCGTCAGTACACTCAATTTCTCAAATATATTGGACAAAACTGCTGCTATATTATCCGCAGTATTCTCAGGAACTTCCCTCGTTGCCAGAACTGCTGAATACATTTTAGCTTCAAAAATGAAGTGACTGATACCTGTCAAAAATGCGCTGTTGCTATCCGATGTCCACATATCCGTTGTAACAGCTACATGGTTTACGTTTGCCAAGACCAAGATACCCTGTAGTCTCTGGCTAATTTCCAAGTATTTTGCTGGTAGCATGGTATTTGATAAAAGTTTTCGATTGGGAACTCGATATAAGGGTTGCATCTTCTTTGAATATTCCAAGAACCCTGCGTTTTCAACAATCGAGAGTGGCTGCAGTTCTGTCGCTATCATTATACCCTATCCTAAGGGTATATTAAGTTTGACACATAGTTTGTAACATAGAGAAATAATCGAGATAGACCCTATAAAGTATATATATTCGTGATCAGCATCAATAGCGAAATCGATTGAGCGATGACCGTCCGTCCGTCCGTCCGTCCGTCCGTCCGTCCGTCCGTCCGTATGTCACCGCTTTTTGGGCCTTAAATTTTGAGCTAGGACGATGAAATTTCATATCTGGGCTTCTGAGAAAAAGATACAGTACAAGTGTAAAAATTTTTGAAATCCGCCCACTGCCACGCCCACTTTTTCATAACTTCACTAAATTATATGAAACCGAAAAATTTTGTTAAGACCAAATATTTAGGCATTCAGATTCCCTACAATCCACCCATACAAAAGTTTTGGCCACGCCCACTTTTTGGGGGCGTTTTCATCACAAAACCGATTTTTGGGCCTTAAATTTTTAACTAGGACGCTGAAATTTCATATCTGGGCTTCCAAGAAAAAGATACAGTACAAGTGTAAAATTTTTTTACATCCGCCTACTGCCACGCCTACTTTTTTATAACTTCACTAAATTATATGAAACCGAAAAATTTTGTTAAGACCAAATATTTGGGTATTTAGATTCCATACAATTCACCCATAGAACAGTTTTGGCCACGCCCACTTTTTGGGGGCGTTATCATCAAAAAACCGATTTTGATAAAATTTTACATGTAACATCCTCAAACGTTCGACATTATAGCTATATTTGAGTACAATATGCAAAGGATAGGGTATCATACGATCCGTTCCAGACGGATTGTAGCTTTTCTGTATGTTTTTATACCCTATCCTAAGGGTATATTAAGTTTGACACATAGTTTGTAACATAGAGAAATAATCGAGATAGACCCTATAAAGTATATATATTCGTGATCAGCATCAATAGCGAAATCGATTGAGCGATGACCGTCCGTCCGTCCGTCCGTCCGTCCGTCCGTCCGTCCGTCCGTATGTCACCGCTTTTTGGGCCTTAAATTTTGAGCTAGGACGATGAAATTTCATATCTGGGCTTCTGAGAAAAAGATACAGTACAAGTGTAAACATTTTTGAAATCCGCCCACTGCCACGCCCACTTTTTCATAACTTCACTAAATTATATGAAACCGAAAAATTTTGTTAAGACCAAATATTTAGGCATTCAGATTCCCTACAATCCACCCATACAAAAGTTTTGGCCACGCCCACTTTTTGGGGGCGTTTTCATCACAAAACCGATTTTTGGGCCTTAAATTTTTAACTAGGACGCTGAAATTTCATATCTGGGCTTCCAAGAAAAAGATACAGTACAAGTGTAAAATTTTTTTACATCCGCCTACTGCCACGCCTACTTTTTTATAACTTCACTAAATTATATGAAACCGAAAAATTTTGTTAAGACCAAATATTTGGGTATTTAGATTCCATACAATTCACCCATAGAACAGTTTTGGCCACGCCCACTTTTTGGGGGCGTTATCATCAAAAAACCGATTTTGATAAAATTTTACATGTAACATCCTCAAACGTTCGACATTATAGCTATATTTGAGTACAATATGCAAAGGATAGGGTATCATACGATCCGTTCCAGACGGATTGTAGCTTTTCTGTATGTTTTATAATCGAATTGTCGATGCTTTTTGTCTCTGATTCCGAAAGTTCTGAGCGCTTATCTGTCACAAAAACCCTAGACTGCAGCGTCTTTTTAATTTTTGGAATTGCACCTGTTGATGTTTCGGCTGCTTGCATATGCACTACGTCGGAAATGCTTGATGATTGTGGTTGTTGTGTCATCACACACACTGAAGGTGTGACATCCATTGCCGTTGGAGTTGCTGCATCATTTCCTGTTAAATAGCCAGGATGTTTCCGACGTAAATAGTCGTTTAAATTCGACGTGTTGCCTGAAGATTTCAGGACTTTTTTGCATATATTGCAACGAACGTTGCCTGTCTTTGTGAAGAACTCCCATGCAACCGATCTCTTGAATCCGGGACGCATTTTGTTAAAAATTATGCTATAATCTTTGGGAAGAAAAAAATAGAATACTCAGATATACATACATATTACTTACCTGCAAAACATAGTATCTATAAAATGCGAACAAATCTGAACGCGAGAAACTTAATTTAGAACATGAAAGTATCAAATCCTGCACAGCAACCACTAATGAAACACGTAATAATTAAACAATTAACGGTGCAGAAAACAAACACTTTTCACCTGACTTAAAACACAAAATAGCCACTTACTCGAATTGGAAAAACTGAAATTTGCAAGGGGCCAATTTTAAACATGATTTTAAAAAATTTCCGTCGAGTAATAAACAAAGAGCTTTTTCCGTTAAAATTCAAATCCTTTTTATACCCTATCCTAAGGGTATATTAAGTTTGACACATAGTTTGTAACATAGAGAAATAATCGAGATAGACCCTATAAAGTATATATATTCGTGATCAGCATCAATAGCGAAATCGATTGAGCGATGACCGTCCGTCCGTATGTCACCGCTTTTTGGGCCTTAAATTTTGAGCTAGGACGATGAAATTTCATATCTGGGCTTCTGAGAAAAAGATACAGTACAAGTGTAAAAATTTTTGAAATCCGCCCACTGCCACGCCCACTTTTTCATAACTTCACTAAATTATATGAAACCGAAAAATTTTGTTAAGACCAAATATTTAGGCATTCAGATTCCCTACAATCCACCCATACAAAAGTTTTGGCCACGCCCACTTTTTGGGGGCGTTTTCATCACAAAACCGATTTTTGGGCCTTAAATTTTTAACTAGGACGCTGAAATTTCATATCTGGGCTTCCAAGAAAAAGATACAGTACAAGTGTAAAATTTTTTTACATCCGCCTACTGCCACGCCTACTTTTTTATAACTTCACTAAATTATATGAAACCGAAAAATTTTGTTAAGACCAAATATTTGGGTATTTAGATTCCATACAATTCACCCATAGAACAGTTTTGGCCACGCCCACTTTTTGGGGGCGTTATCATCAAAAAACCGATTTTGATAAAATTTTACATGTAACATCCTCAAACGTTCGACATTATAGCTATATTTGAGTACAATATGCAAAGGATAGGGTATCATACGATCCGTTCCAGACGGATTGTAGCTTTTCTGTATGTTTAAAAAGGAAAATATACGCCAAACAACTTTGGTCAACTAAACTGAAGCTTCTTCACCGCAATGTAAAAATATTCAAATACTCCGATAGTTCAAAGTCCAAACAAACGAAAAAATCATTTATTCAAATTCAAATGTAAAAACAATCGAACATTTTTTCCGACCGATAGTCCAAAGTCCAAACGAGTGAAAAAAAATCATTCATTCAAATGTTTTTACACCGATAGTCCAAAATTCAACAGTAAATTACAACGGATACATACATTTCGACAGAGCAGCCATCGCCAGAGTCAGACAGTGTACATCTGCGTATGTCCTTACACAAAAATCATTCAAAGTGTACATACATACATTATGCACAAAAATCATTCAAAGTCGAAGTACACTATTCATCCGAATGCTTTGAATAAATGATTTCTGAAAAATAGTAATTGAATGACTTTTCGATAACTGTCGAATAAATGAACATTTTGCAACCATCAAATGAGTCGATTTGTTTTTATTCGATAGTTCCCAACACTAGTCGTCATACACATGTACATATGTATGTAAGTAGTGATGCCGTTTTGACCGAATTCTGACCGAAAACTCTTTACTTTGACCGGAGAAAAATTGAAAATTTGAAAATATTTCTTTCAGTTGAAGGAAACTAAATCATACTTAACGACCATGCCCTGCAAAGGTTGGAACCAAAACCAATTCTAGTGTGCAAATTCATTAAAAATCTACAGTCCAGTCCATAGGCTCACAAACAGTAATGCAAAAAAGTCCATGGAGACGAAATTATTAATTAAGATTTTGACATTAAGAACGCTTTAGGGATTGAATATAAAAATAAAGAGAAGCTATAATCCGAATGGACCAAATCGTATGATACCCTATGCTTCTCCCTATACAGTCCTTATAAAGTGGGCGTGGCCGTATATCGCCCTCGATAACTTCGATTGTGTAAGGATGTTACATGTCACAATCGTTTTTTTGATGATAACGTCCCCAAAAAGTGAGCGTGGCCAAAACTGACGAATTGTAGTCAATCTGAATGTCTAAATATGTATTTGGTCGATTTCCTGTAAAATATTGAAATTATGAAAAGTGTCCATTTGTCCATTTGCCCAGCCCAGTTATGAAATTCCATCCTCCTGGCTCAACATTTAAGACCCAAAAAGTAGTGGCATACAGACGGACATCAATAAATTTCGCTGTTGATACTGATTAGAAATATATTTACATATGTACATTTGTGTCAAACTTAATACATACTATATACCCTTAAAATTAGGTTTTAAAATGGTTATCCAAGCGCTTCAGAGACCGATGAAGATGATGATCCTATTCTTTATTTATTTCTAAATGCATATTGAAATCGTCGCTTGGTTGTTGTGGTAACAAAGATAAGCTCTGGATAAATTTGATCGAATGAAATATCGGTTTCTTTTTTAATACTAAGCTGAGCTATTTTAATAAACTGTTGTTTTTTTATTAGATTTGAAACTAACCGCATTTTTCGACAGAATTTAAATAATAAATTCCTTTGACCGGATTTTTTGACCGAATTTAAAACAAAACATACAGAAAAGCTACAATCCGTCTGGAACGGATCGTATGATACCCTATCCTTTGCATATTGTACTCAAATATAGCTATAATGTCGAACGTTTGAGGATGTTACATGTAAAATTTTATCAAAATCGGTTTTTTGATGATAACGCCCCCAAAAAGTGGGCGTGGCCAAAACTGTTCTATGGGTGAATTGTATGGAATCTAAATACCCAAATATTTGGTCTTAACAAAATTTTTCGGTTTCATATAATTTAGTGAAGTTATAAAAAAGTAGGCGTGGCAGTAGGCGGATGTAAAAAAATTTTACACTTGTACTGTATCTTTTTCTTGGAAGCCCAGATATGAAATTTCAGCGTCCTAGTTAAAAATTTAAGGCCCAAAAATCGGTTTTGTGATGAAAACGCCCCCAAAAAGTGGGCGTGGCCAAAACTTTTGTATGGGTGGATTGTAGGGAATCTGAATGCCTAAATATTTGGTCTTAACAAAATTTTTCGGTTTCATATAATTTAGTGAAGTTATGAAAAAGTGGGCGTGGCAGTGGGCGGATTTCAAAAATTTTTACACTTGTACTGTATCTTTTTCTCAGAAGCCCAGATATGAAATTTCATCGTCCTAGCTCAAAATTTAAGGCCCAAAAAGCGGTGACATACGGACGGACGGACGGACGGACGGACGGACGGACGGTCATCGCTCAATCGATTTCGCTATTGATGCTGATCACGAATATATATACTTTATAGGGTCTATCTCGATTATTTCTCTATGTTACAAACTATGTGTCAAACTTAATATACCCTTAGGATAGGGTATAAAAAAATGCGGTCATACGGTCAGATTTGACCCGATTCACATTTTTTCAGTGGCAACACTGCATGTAAGCCGAAATGGCTGGTGCGGGAACGAAGACTTTCCCATATGTTTAGGTTGGCAATATACGCACAATGTGAAAAAAGGAAAAAAGCTTTCTTCTCTTTAAATATGAGCACCCCTTGTTCCCGACCGCCCAGTGGGATATTTGACTATGAAACATGGCATTAATTAATAAAGTTTGAGCTGGACAACTAATTATTGATACTAAAATGTTTGTTTTGCACCTATAAGCAAATTTAATGAGTTTATGACTTGGTGGAGTGTTAGAGGTCACGAAAACAAAACTTGTCCTATTATGTATGTGTACTGGTATTGTCATACAATTTTTTTATCCTCAGTGAAATATGCAAAAAAGTTGTCACGTACTGTAGTTGCACGCACACTATGATTTTGTCTGCTGGGAAATATTTATCCGCATTGCTTAACACCGTTCTTAGGTTATCTCTACAAATATAAATTTGTAACCTGTCTACACATTGCCAACAAAACGATGCTATAAACCCTCATAATTATAATACAAAACATCGTCTGAGAAGGACTGTATCCAGATCATTTAATCGTATATTATCAGTCGTAATTGTATAGACAGTCAAGCAGCCCTATAGGCACTAGCAAATCCAAGAACCAACTCGAAATTGGTGAAGGGAAAACTGCAACCTCCTTCCAGGTCAACCTGGTCACTGCAATATAACAGGGAACGAAGCTGCGGATGAACTGGTGAGGAAGAGAGCGGAAAATATACAGATAGTAGATATACCTGCAGTTACAAAGTTACAAGTAACCTTAATGGTTGTTAAAACCGCATACAGTAGATCGTTCGCAAAGCACCACGAAAACATGTGGAATGGACTGCAAAACTGTAAAACTGCGAAAGCCATGACTGAGCGCCCCTGCCACCGTCAGGCAAACAGGGCGATCGATTCAGCCAAGAGACAATTAAGACGGATGGTCTATACACCGGACACATAAATCTGAACAAACACGCACAAAGACTGGAACTGGTGACATCAAGCACCTGCCCGGGATGCGAGGAAGGAAAGAAAGCCTCGACCACATCCTCTGTGAATGCCCCGTATTAGGACTGCTAAGATACGACTATCTGGGAAGACACTTTGTGCCTGGGCTGAGTTATTCTAGACGTTAAAGTTTCGGAAAGATGCTGGAGTTCGTCAGAAATACAGGACGCTTCCCGGAACAGTGAACCCAACCCAACCACCCAACTCTCCATCCATAATCAAACTTCCGCCTCACGTACATTTCCCCTTTTTAACCTTCTCTACCCCACAGTCTCATTTCAGGGGAACATAATGGGCCCAATCAGTGGCCTGCGTGATGTGGTTATCCTCACCCTCCCAAACCAACCAACCAAACACCTGCTTCGATTTTGGCCACAATTAGGATGGTTTTAAGATCTCATTAGAACGAGATCTTACATCGACTGGCAACGTCTGTCTGAAATCACCAGCAACTAACTCCACGCATGAACATGGTGCTAAACAAAAACAAAAACAAATTTTTGGCGCAACAGGTCCATCCATGGGACCCAGGGGAAGGGCAATTTTTGTTTTGAGATGCTTTTTCATGACAGTTTTACTCTCGGACGTTTGTCAGATGTGGGGCCGTAAAAGAAATTTTAGGTGTTGTCTGAGGATTGAACCTGGAACCCCTCGCTCCGTAGTCCAAAGTACTAACAACTTGAGCCACGGTACCCACGCATGGTAGTACTTCGTAAATATTTTTAAGCGTCCTATACAGTGCCTTGATTGCTCTTTTGTGTGACATAGTGCACTTATTCCAGACTATGAGCTCTCATTCTCAATATACATATGTATGTATGTAGCTTTACTTACACACATACATAAATATATTGAGAGGACTCCGCAGCCAACCAAGTCATCTTCCTTATCCTCACCTGCGGCGGTACTGCGGCTTGCAGCGATTGATAGGAGACAGTGCGGGTGGTTGGGGTTAATTTACACGAGACGCGCTTTTGCGTGAACTTCAGTGGGATGAATGTCGGAGTGGTAAAATTTGGGAATATGTTGGTTTTGAGGGTCAGAATTGGGACTGAAGTTGGAAATAGGTTTTGGTAATTTATTTCTTATTTCTTATGCATCTTACTAAGGTTGAAGTGCTCGCAAGGTTTACAAATAGCCATTTGTATCGAGTTGGGTTTTCAAGTTTAAAATTTTGTTTACTAGGTACTCTGATTCCTGTACGCATAAAATTTATCGTATCGCACACTTTTTGGCAAGCAATAGTTTGCACAGACGACTTTTCTTTCAGATCACTTATCACTGTATTTAGATGGCACAAGGTGGTTTCATCGTTTCTGGACCTTGCGAAATTCAACTCGAAATGGGCTTGGATTTTATAAGGTCAGTTGAGGACTTTATCACGAAGCCTAAGTCGCCCACAGTTCTTACACTGTTTTCCAAATTTGATACTAATCTTTTTAGTAAGGGTTTTGTGGACTGATTCGTTTGAGTCACTGAGATATTTTTGATAGGAGCACGTGTGATACTGATATCTCTTTACACTCATCACTCAAGAAGAAAAGATTGTCCGAAATTTCTTTGATGAAAATCGTGTTTCTCTTATTAAGTCCGAACCAAATAGTATGGAAAGAATTAAGGGCGCGTCAGCGAAGATAAGGCACAGTTGTACGGCCGTAAAGTGGGTCAAAAATAATAATGGAAATTGTTTATGGCGGGAATATAATAAAATAGGACTAGCACGGTGACGGTCGAATATGAATATAAAATTTAATATGTGAGTTAGTTCGGCTGTTTCTCGGTTCTCGTTTGGGCTTAAAATTAATACCTGAGGTGAGTATGACAAATACAAAGACATAACGTACGAAGTTTTAAAACTCCCATGCCCACTTTTAAAAAAATTCACTTCTTAAAGATTTTTTTTACTTTGAATCAAAAAAAATTTGTTAATTTAATAGGGTTTGAAGTTCTCTGTTATTTACTGCAGCACCATTAATAGCCACCCCCAGTTTTTGAGGCCGTTTTTTTTAAATAAAAGAATTGTGAAATTTACCAGATAGTATCAGTTCAATGTTATCACTTTTGTCAAAAATGCAGAACCTCACACCTACAGTGCTTATAAGATTGTAAATTTACTTATGTACTATATGATTAAGGTGCACGTACATATGTATGTACATATGTATGTACGACCCAGTCGTTACACTGATTTCGATTTTATAGTATTTAAGATTTGTAAATAACTAATATAGCCAATCAATGATCCGCTACCTGTTGGCATTCTAATAGGCTTAACATCTATGTATATACATATATTTGAAGTATGTATCTTGCAAATTAGTGCATTTGCCGTAATAACGGCAGTACAGTTTAGTTTGCCGTAATTTTCTGTATGTATAATTTATTTTCGTCTACTTTAATGGTTTTACCAAATTTTGTAACAATCGTAGCATAGTGTATTATGGGGTAGTAATGGGGTGTATTAAGTTATGAAATCTACCGGTAACTTTCTTGGCTTCAGTACTTCGTTGAAGAGCTCATGTGTTTCACCAGTTACTGCAACCACCACAACCAACCCCACAATGAAGAAATTTAGACAAATTTTACCTATACATACATAGCTACATGAATGCGTATATGTACATACGTATGGATATGTATGCATGTATTCACATGTATGAAAAGGTATATCGGTTTTTTTTTAGCCATTCAGAATTCTATTAAAATAAATTATGACCATCTGATAGAGGGTTCACTCATAATGTGCGCTGTTGCCATCTAACTGCACTCAACTCAATTCAAGTGAAATGCTCACCACCACTAAAATGAATAGTCAACAATCACGAAAGCTACTTCCAGTACTTTTTGTGTAACACGGTAAGTGCCTGTGGCCTAAATGGGCGGCAAATTTTCCGCAATCTCCGCCCAACAAAAATGTTTGGAATTTTTGCCCCGTTGGCGAAAAACTCATTAAGGAGTAAACCACTGCTAACATACACTCCAGCCCAAGTATATACACACAAACAAACGTACACTTATGGAAATTCCGTTCAAACTGTATCCGGTGGTTATTATGGAAATCGTACTCATCATGCGAGAGCTCAATTTACATGCCCACTTAGTGGATTGTATTTGCGGTCACGATGTCCGAGGTTATTTTATTTCTGTTGTTTTGTTGTAATTTTTTTGTTTATGATTTTACATGAATGGAAAATTTAATTTATTTGCGAGGGTATAATAATTTGTCGCACAGTGATTTTGCGGCAGGATATTTGTAGAATTGTCGTTTCGGTCTTTAGGATTTTCGGTAATATATTTTGAGGTTTTGGTTATTTATGAAAATTTTCAAAGCATAACCCAGTCATCAGGATATACATATGTATTTGTTCTGCTTGCTGTTGGAATTAGTTCTAAAGAGTTGGTTAACGGGAATATTTTAAGCTGGCATGAGACATGTAGGTATAGTTACTTATGTACATACGTAGAAGGGTGGTTTTTCGCAAAAGGCATCTGAAAGGAATAGTACACTACATTATTTTAAAAGAGTCAAGGACAAATGAAAAAAAATACATATACATACATATGTATGTAAACTCCGCGTCACTTGAATGCAAACGCGCATTATTCTCACGATCAGACCGTTTAGCACTGCTTTTCTTATTTATTTTTCTAAAAGTTAAATCAATATTAAAAAACAATGCATAAACAGAAAGTCCAGCTAGGGTGGTTGGGTTGGGTTGGGTGGTTATCCCCGTTTAGCAGGGACACACTCGGACCAAAAGAAGGTCCATTGTGATAGGGGAACCTGGCCTAAGATGGCGTATCAGGGTAAAATGGCACACTTGCTGTAATATCCAAATAGAATAGAATTTCATAAATTTTTTAATACAGCCCTTTGGCTTACCTAGCACCCTAACCCACTTTGTTTGTCGAACTACCATTTTGCTAGCCCGTGGTGTATTTTGCTCGGTATTTGCTTTAAAATTTATGCAACAAATACGCTATTGTTTGATGCTGATTCAAAGTGAATGTAAGTATAGAATGGTTATTTATATTTAAGAGATATCAGTTGTTCAAAATATGTTATATGTTTATTAATATTGCAAGTTGCAAGAAGTTACTTCCAACGGGTAAAATGGTACTCTGAGCTCTCGCCTAAAATGAAACAGTATGCCATTTTGTACACACAAGTTTTCTTTTGATTTCTAGGCAATCATGGTTGGCCGATACTTTGGTCCTCCAACACAGGCTTCCAAATTAAGCCATTTGACATTTTAGCTGTACCACATTTTTCTGGGGATAACGTGAGAAAGCGGAAAGTTGGCAGTCAAGTTTTGACTAGCACGCCATATGTAGATGAAGTCAAAACCAAAGTTGCCCAAAAAAAATTCCATCGACAGCAGTAAAAAAAAAGCAAAAAAGAAAATAAAAAGTTTGTGTTTGTTCGAAGCCTGGCGAATATTGGGTAAAATGTTCTAAATGCCTTCGGTGATCGCATACAGAATGCGCAGACGTTTCTAAAAAGACTGAGCAATATACATGTATGCCATATTTGTAACTGAAATGTTTTAAAAATATATTTTATTAAATATATTTCCTTTTTTTTGCTTAATTATTTTATATCTACATATGTACATTTTTATTTCATATGTACAATATTATGTATCTATGAATTTTTGGTTTGTTTTGTCACAAACACTGAAAGTGTTGGAAGAAAACTTTGTCGGCATTGGATACTTCAGTATTAACGGGATTGAGCCATGATGCCCTTATCTGGAACATGAGCAGAGCAAGAAACTATATTAGAACAAATTATGAAAGGGGTGAACGCGGTTCATGGTTTCTGGGTGATTCTGGCTATGGATTGGAACCATTTCTCATAACACCTTTTAGAAACCCATATGCGGGTTCCTTACAACATATTTTTAATCAAACATGCAGCAGCTCTTAATGTTATTGAAAGAACAATCGGCGTTCTTAAAAGCCGTTTCAGATGTTTAATGCGATCTTTGCATTATCAACTCCAAAAAGTAGTCCAAATTATTAACGTATGTTGTGCATTACATTATATATGTAGCCATCATAAAATTAAAGATGTTGAAGCCTCAATCTCTGCAGTACAAAGCGATACCGGTGATGAAACGTCTTTGATAGACGATGCTCCAGTTCATAATGAAGGCGCAAGAATAAGGGACAAGATTATGAATCGTATTAGTCACTAAAATTTTATTTGTTAAATTAAAAAAAATTAATTCACTATGAAATCACAGAATTTAAGAAAGAAGATTTAAGAAGAAAACATATTATGTAGAATACATTTCTCTACTTTGCTCTATATTGAGTCGCAATTCTTTAATTGTTTCTGCTTGATCAAATTTTTTTCTTTCAAGAAATTTTCTACTTGTAAATTGTGCCTTCTCGATTCTTTATTTTGGTTTTCTTTGTTTGTCTCCAGTATTTCATCCATTTTTGTTGCTATAATATGCATGGATGTCGTTTGTTGCAGCAAACATTTTTTTGTGCAGTCCTGCAACGATGATTTGCACTTTCTTTTTTTTTTGGAAATGAAGACTGGAAAAGACCATCAAGTTCATTGTCCAATTCGTTTTCAGCCTCCTGATATACATACATCAAATGACGTTGACTGTGGGATTCCCTCGACAATTGTGTACAATCGCACACTTTTGCAATCAAGTCTTCCTTCGGAGGTAAAATAAACTTATTGAAAGAACCACCTCCAGTCGCTCTACTCTCAATTTTTTTGTGGGCAAGTTTCTTTCTGATGGCAGCTTTCCAATCCGTCCCAACCTACAAAATAATACAACAAGATTAAAAAAGTTAAAGTATGTATTTTAACTCTTTACTTTTTGCCATCCGGTGGCATCTTTTTGAGGAGGTCCTTGGCTATTTAATTGTACCGTTAGGTCATTCCACATCCCATCTGCAGAAACTCGATCCCCTTTCATGAACCCATAGCAAAATCTGCATGCTCTTCCATGAATTTGATAAAGATATTTTCTTGCTCCAAATTTTTGTGCTTAGCCCTAAAATTGTCACACACAAATTAATAGCAGTAAAATTAATTTAAACACATATTCGACTTACATTTTTACTCCAAATTCACACGTTTTTTTTCTGACGATTTCAATTCGACACTAAAACAGTTAATTCGAAATCTAGAACACGGGTAGCTTGATTTGAGTTGAACTTCGAAAAAAGTGTTTTTGAATCCGATAGCAGTAAAACCTGGAACTCAAAAATAGTCGATTTCAATTTTGATATCGAGTGAAAGTGAAATTCAGAACCTGCCTGATTGACTACATATTTAAACATACAGAAAAGCTACAATCCAGCTGGAACGGATCGTCTGATACCCTATCCTCCTCTCTATAAAGTGGACGTGGCCAAATTGCATTTCGTACTCAAATATAACCTCGAACGTTTGAGGATGTTACATGTAAAATTTTATCAAAATCGGTTTTTTGATGAAAACGCCCCCAAAAAGTGGGCGTGGCCAAAACTGTTCTATGGGGGAATTGTAACGAATCTGAATACCTAAATATTTGGACTTAACAAAATTTTTCGGTTTCATATAATTTAGTGAAGTTATAAAAAAGTAGGCGTGGCAGTGGGCGGATGTAAAAAAAATTTACAGCGTCCTAGTTAAAAATTGAATTACCAAAACTCGGTTTTATGATGAAAACGCCCCTAAAAAGTGGGCGTGGCCAAAACTTTTGTATGGGTGGATTGTGGGGAGTCTGAATGCCTAAATATTTGGTCTTAACAAAATTTTTCGGTTTCATATAATTTAATGGAGTTATGAAAAAGTGGGCGTGGCAGTGGGCGGATTTAAAAAATTTTTACACTTGTACTGTATCTTTTCTCAGAAGCCCAGATATGAATTTTCATCGTCCTAGCTCAAAATTTAAGGCCCAAAAAGCGGTGGCATACGGACGGACGGACGGTCATCGCTCAATCTATATATATATTTTATAGGGTCTATCTCGATTATGTTTCTATGTTACAAACTATGTGTCAAACTTAATGTACCCTTAGGATAGGATATAAAAATAACAATCCTCTATAAAGCATACATATATGTATACTCGTGATCAGTATCAATAGCGAAATCGATTGAGGTGTGACCATCTGTCCGCCCGTTCGTCCGTCCGTATGACACCGCTTTTTGGCCTTTAATTTTGAGCTAGACAGATCTAATTTCATATTTGGGCTTTGGAGAAGAAAATACAGTACAAGTGTAAAAAGTTTGAATTCCGCGAACTGCCACGCCCACTTTTTCATAACTTCACAAAATTATATGCAACAATAAAACAAAAGTTTTTTAAACGCCCACAATTTTATATGTAACACACTCAAACGTTCGAAGTTATCGTCGAAGTTCAGCAAAATGCAATATGGACACGCCCACTTTATAAGGGCTACATGGAAAGGGCGATGAGGTATCACACGATCCGTTTCAGACGGATTGAAGCTTTTCGGTATGTTTTTGTTGAATTTTTTATTCAATTACTGAATTCACTCACATTTTCTAAATACTATACCTTAAAGTTAACACATACATACATTAGTACTTCTCAACAACTAGCTATTAAAGTAACTTTTGTAATGAAATAATTAAGGAATTTTATAATTCACCTTTAGTTATAGAAAAATTGTGAAAGGACTTATAGAAAACTTGGATGTATTGTTTTTACGATAAATAAATAGATTGATGGGTGATTAAGTGATTACAAAAATTTTTTAATTTAATTTTAATTTTAAACAATGCGTGAGGAAAACTTCGCTGAAATTAAACCTCGGATGATCGGATTGAGGTATAAAAGTTTGATAAACGATGATTATTGTGACTGAGGTGGAATACTAGAGAGATGCTGTTCATTTCTTAAAAATATCGCAGTGGAATTGCAACTAACTAAATTACTAGTTCTTATCTTAAACATGTTCAAGACTTTATAAAAGTAAATATGTTTAAATGAAAGTATCTTTCAAGCTCACAGAAGGCAAAAGATGTGTATGTATGTACATACATACATATGTATGTATGAACCCGGCACCATTTATACGAAATCGTTCTTAGAATAGATTATTGTGCTGTAAGTGCCAACACAAATGTTATATGTATACGTTCATGCATACATATTCATATATAAACATGCATAAGTATACATACATCATATTATAAAAATTCCATAAAACTGAAATAAGAAAAATTTGTACGAACAATCTTTTATACACACATAAATGCTTTGGTGCATTTGCATATCTTATCAGGATGTCTGGATGCTGTGCTGTAGAGATAAGGTAGACACTGACTGGCGTCAACCTGGCTATGTCCACTGTTGTAACTGTTACTGCGCATCAATTGTGCTTATTTTACCTCCTAGTGGTAGCCATCGGGTACTGGTTGATGTCCATCAGGACCCGAGTTGCTGAGTGTCAGCGGTGGCGTGACAGCTTCAAACAGAAGTATAAACTAACTTTATCTGGGCTACTCTATACATTAGGAGGCCGATAAAGATTTGCAAGAATAATTGAAGTTTTTGGAAAAGAGATGGTGGTGGATGAGCCCTTATTGGGCCAAAGGCAGCGCCCACATCCCCGAAGCAGGTTACTGACATCGGTTTAAAACCGGCCTCTCGTCTTAAGGGGTTTCAAAAAAATGGAACTGGCCCTCCAGGTTTGGGGGTGGTGCCATCAAGAAATACGTAAAAAATACTAGTTATGAGAGAACCAGCCTCGGATAGCGGACCCCCTCATTTATTATCAGGTCCCGGAACGCCCACGGACTCTGAATTGAGAGTATGCACCTGGAACGTTCATAAGCTGTACATACACTCCTGGTATTACTCAAAAACTTGAATAGGTCCTCACACGGCAGATATTACCGCGATATTACCACGATGCCGCGATACCGCGAAATAAGATGGATACGCTCAGGTATGCCAAAACGGAAAAATGTGACATTTATTACAACTGTGTCAAAAGACTGCACACTCTATGTTGCGGATTCGTCGTGGGAATTCGGCTACGCTAATTGATAATTGACCGATCATTTCAAAGCAACATTTCAAAACATCAGCATAATATATGCATACGCTCCTACCGATGAAACTGCAGACTCTGTCGACGAGGAGTTTTGATCCCCTGGACGGAGTCTGTCCCGAATATGATGTCAAAATCATGCTCGGGGACTTCAATGCTAAAATCGGTAAGAAAAACATCTTCGGCGGATTAGTAGGAAAGCACAACCTCCATAAGACGACAACAGACAACGACTTCATGTTTTTTATGGAAGCCAAACAACTGGCAGCTGGATTCAAGCCCGGAACGCAAGCTGTTAGAAACTGTGAAGGAAACCTAGTCACCTAGTCAAGTGAATAGTAGATGTGTTTAAGCAGCATTTCCAGCAGCTACTTAATGGGTATCAGTTAAAGCGAGTGATAGGGCAAGAAGAGTACCCGCATCCAGTCAATGAAGAAGCCATCAACCCTCCCAATTTTGAAGAGGTTGAAGAGGAAGAAGAACAATTAATTCCCTGGCTCTGATGGTCTACAAGCAAAGTTTTGTAAATATGGTGGTGATTGTTAGGATGCATGCACCAACTCGTCAACCAATTATGGGTGGATGAAGCCATGCCCGATGACTGGACTATCAGCTCTATATGCTCCATCTTCAAGAAAGACGATCCTATGTCTTGTAAGAACTATCGACGCATATCCCTGTTTAATGTTGCATATAAGATCCTATCCAACGTACTGTGTGGACGTCTAAAGCCTTTCTGCAGCACAATAATCGGCACGTACCAGCGTGGCCTCCAGCCCGACAGATCGACCAAATTTCCACACTAAGGCAAATCCTGGAAAATACCATCACCATCACTTCATCAACTTCATATGCTATCGCATTCATCAACTTGAGCTCAACAGGGCGATGGCCGAATTCGAGATCCCAGCTAAACTGATCCAGCTGTGCCGCGGGCGATTCGAAAACAGATCCTCCGGACTATTCCAAACATGTACCGGATTTCGGCGAGGAGATGCGCTATCATGTGACTTCTTCAATCTCGTGATAGAACAGATAGTGCGCAGGGCAGGTGTTAGCACGGAAGACACTGTCTTTAACAAATCTGTCCAGCTGTTGGAATACGCAGACGACATCGACATCGATATCATCGGTCGCTCCCTATGCACAGTCTTATAGGGTTTAACGGCAATTGAAGAACAGGCGAAACGAGTTGGCCTTCTTTTTTTTTTAATTCCGAAAAATCAACTGGTACGTCATCTTTTAGGCCTCTCACTATAAATATCTTTTCTGATGCACAACCTGGCATATCAACTTCTAATACGGCAAGTTCTTCCTTAATTTTAAGAAGCCCATTAAATTAAGGGAGAAAAAGAGCAAAACAGCCAGAAAAGTGGAAGCAGAACGTTCTTAAAAAAAAGAAATAGTGGAAAACACTATGAATCCCACACACCGAGCAAAAAAGTTAGACCAGCAAGACAAAAGAAAAATCTATGCGCTAAGACTTGTAGGCTCAAATGTTACAAATATTTTAGCGAGGACGAAAGAAAACAATTTTTCGCCTCATACTAGGAGCTTGGAAAGCAATGACAATTTATTCCCAATTGTATTTGGTCGAGGTCAAATACCGCTACGTGCGTATTGGGAGAACAAGGGGTCCTCGCCAAAATAATAATGCATATTTTTTTCAAAGAAGGTGATATTGTTGTGCGCGCCTGTAAACTGTATTTTAAAAACACCCTGGATATCAATGATCGTCCAGTTAGAACAGTCTTGGAGAAACGTCAAAAAATTGCCAACCAAATACTGGAACCCGACCAAACAGGAAAACATAGCAAACACAGAAAACTTGATCCGAATTTAAAAGCTGGAGTTAAGCAATTCATAGACCAAATACTGAAAATTGAAAACCATACACACTAGCAAACACATCGAAAACATTTATTAAAGGAAGCAAAAGCGTAGCGAGCATTTATATGGACTACGTAGACATATGTACATGTGCAAAGAAAATAAAGTGCACGACTGGGTCGTACGCACTTGCATCTTAATGCTATATACATATAAGTTTACAATCTTATAAGCACTGAAATTCAAATCTTGTTCTTCTAACACATGAGGCCTAATAAAGTGGCATTCTGCATTTTTGATAGAATTGATAACTGGGAGATTTCACCTATTTTTTTTTCTTACAAACACCCTCAAAAAGTGGGCGTGGCCATATATGGTGTTCAGGTGAATTACAGAGAATATCAAGGCCTATTAATATTGTTTTAACAAAGTTTTTTGATTTGTAGTAAAAATTTGGAAAAACTTAAATTTTTAATGTGGGAGTGACAGTTTCAAAACTTGATACGTCATATCTTTACATTTGTCATACCCACCTTAGATGTTAATATCAACCCCAATCGCTGAAAAAATAACCGAAAAACAACCAATTTCTAAAACTGCCATTATACGCATTTTTCGTGCAAAACGTGGTATGCTACCTAATAGCATACTTAAGTCTGTATGGCCAAACTAAAGGCCCGACCCATAGAATCCGTCGACGTCGTTCCGTTGAACGTTGACGTTGACGTTCACGTTCACGTTCACGTATTGCCGGAGACAACCGTTCAATAAAATCTGTCGCATACATACGTATGTACGTTGACAGATGACAGGCTGAAATTATTGATGAAAGTGATTTCTATTGAAGCTATTGTTAAAAATTATTCTGCGAAGTTTATAAAATATAAATAACTATTTTTTTTTTTTTTACATAAAACGTTTATTTATATATTAAATTTAACAAATGTAACAAAAATAACAAACAAATTTTTTTAATCAAAAAAAAAAAAATATAACAAACAAAAGTGGCAGCAAGGCACTCAAGTGTTGACAGTATTAAATTTTATATTATTTATACATATACCCATTAAGTCACTATAAGTTATTATACAAAAAAAAAATTTTATTTAGATAAATCCATACAAATTTTGTATATAATCTCTTATTTTTTTTAAATATTACCTTAAACTAAATCCCTAAACTAATCTTAATAAAACTACATAAACGACAACATAAACACTGAACTAGCTACCCTAGTCCTAACCTTAATTATAGCTACTATTTACAAAATCCACCTTATCCTAAAAAAAAAATTATTAAATAAATAAACAAACAAACAAATAATTATAGTGCAGCAAAAAACACAATGTCAGTTTTGAGTCTCGTCAAGTCTAACGTCATGTCAAGCTACACACCAGAGTTAAGCCAGAAGTATATCTCTGGATTAACCTGAAATTTGTCAGTTCTTTCAGGAATAGACATGCTGTATCTCCAAATAGCGTTCGCTACACTCGAATCGAAAAGCGGTTCATACACTACCGACTTGTGTGTTGCCCTACGGTAGGCATGATAAAATACAGGCACGTTTCGTCTATCCTGGATGTATCCAAGGCTGACAAGATACATGAAAGCTTCTGGTGGAACATGACCCAACTCTAACGATTTCTTGAAGAAAAGGAAATTATTATAGAGAGCGGGCCCACATACTAAATTGTTCTCTATAACCTCTGCCGATCGTGCAAAATGATTTCGAATTAAACTAATTACAAAACTATCAACGCGAAAGATCCCCGCATCGTCGTACATATTTTTGTTTGAAATAAAATGTAAAAAATCACTCTCAGCGGACCTATATTTACCTAAACATGCTCGGAGACATTTTCTTTCGAAAACCCGTAATTTTTCCATATGAGAAGGACTTGTGTTGAACCGTATAGGACAGCCATAAGTCAAAATTGGTCAAATCAAAGTTAAACAGAATATTATCTTCACGTCAGAGGTAAGATGCGTCGAGTAAAATAGTCTTTTTAAGCCCATGAAGGCTGACCTTGCTTTGTTTATTTGTAATTTAACGTTATCGTTAAAATACAAATACTGATCAAGCCATACGCCTAAGTATTTCACTTCTGTTGAATTTTTCAACTGCGCAGGACCATTAATAATACTGCTATGTATTCTAAAATTTTTCCAATTTTTCCTTAGGTCACGGTTAGCTTGACTTTTGACTGTCCTAAACAAGATAAATTCACACTTACTACAAGTAATTTTAAGTTTCCAATTATAACATTAAGCTTGTAACTGATTAAATTTGTCTTGGAGGTTATCCTGCATCGCCCTTACCCTAGATCCGTGAGAGTAAATAATAATATCGTCGGCAAAGGCTATAGTCCCTTCCCTGTCCTTCAAGAAATCACTTAAGAAAACACTGAAGAGAATAGGCGAATTCACTGTACCTTGTTGCAAACCATTTTCGATATGAAAAATCCTACCTGTTACATCCGCCCCGTCAGTTACTACAAATTTTCTACCATATATCATTTTGCATATCATTTTTGTTAAATAATCTGGAAACCCATATCTGATTAATTTAACAAGCAAACCGTCCAAAAAACTGTATCAAAACCCTTTTCCATATACACAAAACAAGCGCCAGTAGATTTTTTTCCAACTAGATTCCAATTGACATCAGAGACTAATTTGGTCATGGCATGTACTGTGGAATGGTTTCTTCTAAAGCCAAATTGGTTATCTGGAATTATTTGCTTCAGCTCACAGATATGTAGAATTGCATTGCTGATTAAGATTTCGAAGATCTTCCCAACATTCGAGGGAAGACTGATCGGTCGATAGTTTGTGGGCGCTGACGAATCCTTATTCGTTTTCTCTATTGGGAAAACCTTTGCAATCTTCCAGCAGTTTGGAAAGTACAGATTATTCAATAAGTTGTTGTATACAATGCAGTATTGCCGTATGATAGGTTGTGGAATGTGTTTTAAAGCTATGTTTGGAATACTATCTAACCCAGATGACTTTTTATACCATATCCTAAGGGTATATTAAGTTTGACACATAGTTTGTAACATAGACAAATAATCGAGATAGACCCTATAAAGTATATATATTCGTGATCAGCATCAATAGCGAAATCGATTGAGCGATGACCGTCCGTCCGTCCGTCCGTCCGTTCGTCCGTTCGTCCGTATGTCACCGCTTTTTGGGCAGGACGCTGAAATTTCATATCTGGGCTTCTGAGAAAAAGATACAGTACAAGTGTAAAAATTTTTTAAATCCGCCCACTGCCACGCCTACTTTTTCATAACTTCATTAAATTATATAAAACCGAAAAATTTTGTTAAGACCAAATATTTAGGCATTCAGATTCCCTACAATTCACCCAAAGAACAGTTTTGGCCACGCCCACTTTTTGGGGGTGTTTTCATCAAAAAACCGTTTTTGATAAAATTTTACATGTAACATCCTCAAACGTTCGAGGTTATAGCCATATTTGAGTACGAAATGCAATTTGGCCACGTCCACTTTATAGAGAGGAGGATAGGGTATCAAACGATCCGTTCCAGATGGATTGTAGCTTTTCTGTATGGTTATTATTTAATTTATGAAAAATTTCGACTAAATCTTAAAATTTTACAAAATATCTATTTGCCTGTTCGTCATTCAAAGCGTCAGATCTTAAGCTATTGCTGAATTGTAATACACTGTTGACTTCAGCACTTCTATCTCTAAACTGCGAAAAAAAAAACAAAAATGGACGAAGAATTAATTTCTATGATTATTCTGATACTCGTTTTATCAGAAGCTTATGAGTATCTGAAGATAATACTGGGTAACAATCGCCGGTTTTGGGTTCGCCAACTGTACAAGGACCGAGACCATCATGGGTTCTTTGCTCTCAACTTCGACGAGCTGTATGTCAGAGAAGATTTAACTAAGCACTCCAACAGACCCGTCATATCCGCAAAGTGCAGGCTGTTTTTGACTCTTGTGTGAGTATACTTATACAATGCTTCAATCATGCTACCTATGTTTACCATTTTCATCTTTATAGATATTTGGCACATGGAGGCAGCAAGCAGGTGTTTTCATTATTTATTATTCGCCTGTTCGGCGATTTTGCGTTTTTGTGCATTCGATGATGATGACGCCGACGACTGGCTATACTCGGGTGTCGACTGCACCAGGTTGTCTGTTGAAGCCGTGTCTTTAGTCACCCTTCCCAGTAACAACTCTAGGCGGTCCGGGGCACTCGGTCTGTCAGCCAATTCTTCACTAACGTCCTGGAAAAATCTCAAAGCACCCGCATCTATAGGACTGTCCAGCGCTTCTTTCACATTCTATTGTAAATTTGAGAATGTCCCTTAACACACTTGCAGATGAAATATAAAATGAAAAACAAACAAAACAAATGTTTACCTTCGTGGGGCGACGTGCACTTTTAAAAATTGCAAGGCTGGGAAAAATTAAAATCTTTTTTCTCCAGTGCAGCACTTCCAGATCTCGGCTTTTTATTCAACTCCTTTAGGAAGCGATCCCTTAAAGACCTCCATCGGCTCTGACACTGCTCCACAATAAAACGAAACATTACTACATACATAAGGATGTACATATTTTAAAGTTTTTTTAATACATTACCATCCACGCCAATAACACCCAACACATCCAAACAAAGCCTTTTCTCTCTGCAACTTAATCCTATATAATTTTAAGGACTTGTTATGCAGGCAAGTTTTAGCTTTAACAGCTTCTATTAATAGCTCCTCAAACATATTTTATTTTAATTATTTAATTCACCAATGACCTGAAGCAGAATAATTACTAGGCTTGCCATCTTATAGAAAATCTCGTGGAGGACTTAAAAATATAAAACTTTATTTAAATCTTAAAATGTATTGCCCAATTATTATAAAATAAATAATAATCAAATATCGAAGCTCATTATTCTTGACGTCATCATAAAAATCTAAACAGGATTCTCTTTGGTTAACCCTTTACTGCTTAGCATATATGATATGCTTTTTTCATTTCATGTTTTTACTTAATTTTTATAATAAATGCAATTTCTTTCTACATCTAGAATCGAGTAATTTTTTTCGGTCGCAGAATTTACTATTGCCCAAAAAGTGCGCAGAGTTAAGCTTAAGTGAAACATTTTATTTTGTGTCAGTGAATTCATAAATAAACGAGGTGAGTACCAATTTTTTTATATTTTTATATGAAAATAATATTGTTATTTGATTTATACAAAGCTTTGAGTTTACTTTCTTTCTGTTTACGAAGAAACATAAACATAAAGTCATAGATATCATTATGATATTTCATGCAGCAACGAAGTGCAAAATTCAAATATCATATATGATATACATATATGTCATATTTGATATTTTATGCAGTAAAAATTATACAAGATGTGAGGCAGAGTCTTTAAATTCTGCTGGAGATATCGAGGTCCAGGAAGATATTCCAATTGACAATAATGAGGTATTTGACATTAAGTCGTTTCCCATTATAATTCCACAAAATGTAAACGACGTTATTGTACGACCATCACCAGCTAAAGAAATACAAACCATTAAAGCTCATTATTCAAAAATAATCTAATCTGGAAAAAGTTGGATTCCATGGCAAAAATTTAGAATTCAAGTGTAGTTCAGCCTTACCTAACAATATAATAGAACTAGACACACCCTATGCTTTCTTCAATTTTCTTTTTGATACCGAAATTGTCGAATCAATCGTAGCTGAATCAAATTTGTTTGCTTGCCAATGCGATCCAGACAAACAGTTCGCTGTTTTCTGATATTCAAAAATACATTGGTATATGCATGCTTATGTCGATTTTACAAATTCCTGACGTTGCTGGAAGCCAGTACAATGTCTGTAAACAAGTTCGAAAAAATTTGTCAATTCCTTAATTTTAATGATAATGCCAAAATGGTTCCAAAGTCGGACATCGGTCATGATCGCAGCCATAAAATTCGCCCTCTCATAAATAAATTAGTACAAAATTTCCAAAAAGTTCCCTTTGAAGAGTTTTTATGTGTGGATGAGCAAATGTGTTCAACAAAAGCCAGAAACTACATCAAGCAGTATCTTCCAGCGAAGCCTCACAAATGGGGCTACAATTTTTTTGTTTTGTGCGGTGCATCTGAGTATGCTTATAACTTTGAGCTCTAAAATGGTCAGGAAAATGCTGATCGCTTTCTCTTATCCACTGAAATGAACTTAGGAGCTAGTTCCAATGTAGTTATTCGTTTGATTCGAAAAGTTGCGCAAAACATGTATTTTAAAGTATATTTCGATAACTACTACACTTCGATACCATTAATTGCTGAGCCTTACAAAAAAGGTATGTATGTACCTAGTAAAAAAATAATCTTTACGTAAGTGCGTTTTTATATACTTTTTTTATACTTATTTTGAAGGAGTTCTAAGTCTAGGAACCGTCCGAAGACAAGTACTGGAAAAGTAGAGAGCGTGGAGCTTCTTACGAAACAGTAGGCAGCATTGACGGTATGGATCTGGCTGTAGTTGCTTGGTCGTAACAATAACTTCTCATTTCATTGGAGAGAAGCCAATCTCAAAATCACAGAGGCACGAAAAAAACGGAATCAAAGAAGTGGATTGTCCTGCTATTATCAAGGACTACAATAAGTTTATGGGAGGTGTGGACTTGGCAGATCTAGGAAATGGTACCATCGAATATTTTATCATTTACTGGATATAACAGTTTGGGTGGCTTTTGTACAGGAAAGTTTCGACTTAGTTGAATATAATTAAAAACTAGGCGCGTCGAAACGCAAAAACAATCAAAAGAAAAAATCATGTCCCTAGCCGATTTCAAGAAATCGGTTTCGGAAACACTTTGCCGTTTGGGAAGGCCATCGAACGAATTCAGTACGCAAATTGAAGCAAAGAAAAAAAAGCAACAACAGCACCTATTCCGTAAAACAAAAATTCGATTAGATGGATTTAACCATTTGCCGCTTTGGATGCCTCAAAGTTTAACGTGCAAGCTACCGAGCTGTGGAAAACTTACATTTGCCAAATGCACAAAATGTGAAATAGCGCTTTGCTGGAACAATTATAGAAATTTTGAGTCACCAAAAAAGTGTGTTTTATCTGCATGATATGTCATATACATATGATATGTATACAAATTGGGCAATATCTCAAACACGGCTCAATATTTTTACAAATCAATATCATTTTCATAATCTAGTCGACAAAGGACATTACGGTATATTTTTTTTTTAGAAAACAAAAAATCATGCAGTAAAGGGTTAAAATATATTATTAATTCACTTTTTATTAAGTTTGTCGAGCATTTTCCCCGTTCCTTACTCCATTTAGCATTAATAGCAGAAAATACTTTCTCTGTAAAGGCACTAGTAGCAGGAACACTGAATAAATATGAAATAATCTGAATTAAATATATTAGAAACATCAGGAAAGTGTTCAAACATTTTTAAATATTTTTGATTTGAATTCGACAATTCATTTAAATTCAACGTATGTACATATTAAATTTTTTATTAATAAGCAAACCTCTTCAAATAACTTATCAACATTAATACTTGGTAAAATATCTTTTAAATTGAGCACTTCAATAATTTCAATTATATCATCGAATGTGAAGAACTCTGTTTTTAAATTTAATTTGGCTACTTTATAACGCCAACATTCTTTGGAAAAAGCGAATCGCTCATCAATATATTGTAAAGTTATTTTTATAAATTGATCAAAATCATTTTCAATATAAGATCTTTCAATTAAAACCTCGATTCTAGACAGTAGTTTGCGAACTTTAAACCCATAAAAATGTTGCTCCATACGATTATTGAGTTTATCTTTAAAATTTGCAAAAATATCATGTAATTCGATAGCTGAACACAAATTGGACTCTAGTTTTTGTGGTTTCGGAAAAAAACTTTTAAAATATGAAACAAAAATAGCAAATACATCTCAATTTTTGGCGAAATCACTTGATTTTTTATATGTAAAACTTGTTGCATTTATTTTGAAATCTCTTCATTAATAAAATATGAATATAATGTTGGCCAAGTATGATTCTATCTATGGCAGGTAATAAAGACAACAATCTTGTTGTTACGTGTCGAAGTATTTCCTTGAACTCAATATCAGAAAAGTTGCAAAATTCGATCAAATATAATAAATTTTTAAAATTATGTTTTCGACGTCTACTTCTAAATTGTTTATCGATTTCTTTAAAGCGTTGTTCAATATATGAGCAAAATGTTTTCATTTGCTTCTTTTAAATTTGTAATTTGTAAATAGTTGTTTTTCCCAAAATTAGAAATTGTATTGTCTAAGTTTATTTTTTCTAGTACACTTTTTACCATTTCACACATGCCTAAAGCAGATTAATTTGCAATTTCAACAAAATCCAATATTCTATTTTGAATACCAAAAACTTTATCAAAATACTGAACACAAATTGGGTATTCGATATTAAATACGACGTTAACTTCTGAATAGCAAAGAGCACTTTTACACGATGACTTTTTGAGTCAGGGGTTTTTTCCTATTCTCTTTTGGAGACGCGCCGTACTTTTACACGATGACTTTTTGAGTCAGGGACAGGGACGACACACGGTGTCTGTGACACGAACTCCACGCTGAGAATACAAGAATGAGGCAACTGAAGAAAAACTACAAACAAGATAAAAGAGAACACGAAAAAGTCACACAAATCCTCTACCCGTGCGGCTCGGTCTACCCCCGGCACTTTTCACTTCCCTTTCCTACACATTCAAGAGTCGCTGACTCAAAAAGTCATCGTGTAAAAGTGCTCAATCAGGAATTGTTTTTTATTTTAAAGCTTTAAGCTACAGTCTAGCGAATTATATGACAAATAATGTTTCACTTCATGGAAAATGTGAATTCTATTGCAGTGACATTATCCTCCTGCGCAGAATTTTTTTTGTTGAAGGATTTCTCCAAATGTTGGCTAGTTGCAGCAGCCGAGACAAGTGATTGTGCGATTTCCCACCTTGATGTAACCGGAGCGCTGAAATTCCCTTGAATTCTGTTGAAAAATCCACCTTACAAATAACGCAGTGAGCTTTAGTCCAGCTACAATTTGATGATTTTCTCAGCTAGGAAAATTCTGCGACTTTTAGCCAATCGTCATTGAAGCTACAGAGCCTTTTCTTCTTCGTATTTGATGAAATTGGTTCTTTATACCCTATCCTAAGGGTATATTAAGTTTGACACATAGTTTGTAACATAGAGAAATAATCGAGATAGACCCTATAAAGTATATATATTCGTGATCAGCATCAATAGCGAAATCGATTGAGCGATGACCGTCCGTCCGTCCGTCCGTCCGTATGTCACCGCTTTTTGGGCCTTAAATTTTGAGCTAGGACGATGAAATTTCATATCTGGGCTTCTGAGAAAAAGATACAGTACAAGTGTAAAAATTTTTGAAATCCGCCCACTGCCACGCCCACGTTTTCATAACTTCACTAAATTACATGAAACCGAAAAATTTTGTTAAGACCAAATATTTAGGCATTCAGATTCCCTACAATCCACCCATACAAAAGTTTTGGCCACGCCCACTTTTTGGGGGCATTATCATGACAAAAACGATTTTTGGGCCTTAAATTTTTAACTAGGACGCTGAAATTTCATATCTGGGCTTCCAAGAAAAAGATACAATACAAGTGTAAAATTTTTGTACATCCGCCCACTGCCACACCTACTTTTTTATAACTTCACTAAATTATATGAAACCGAAAAATTTTGTTAAGACCAAATATTTAGGCATTCAGATTCCCTACAATCCACCCATACAAAGGTTTTGGCCACGCCCACTTTTTGGAGGCGTTATCATCAAAAAACCTATTTTGATAAAATTTTACATGTAACATCCTCAAACGTTCGACATTATAGCTATATTTGAGTACAATATGCAATTTGGCCATGCCCACTTTATAGAGAGGAGGATAGGGTATCATACGATCCGTTCCAGACGGATTGTAGCTTTTCTGTATGTTTTTCGTCTGATTTCGACATTCTGGTTCCGTGACACAATTTATTTCAATAAAACTTTCGGAACTGCGCTCATTTTATCCTCAAAGGAGGACAGCTGGCAAGCCTAATAATTACACACAGAATAATTTGCTTTAAACGTCAAACCACGAAATTGTCTATTCTCAACGGCGATGACATTTTTTTTGCATTCTCTCAATGCTTCCACGAATGAACGTGCTTACTCTCAATTTGCGAATGCGTGAACTTCAATATGTGAATGTACTAACGTCAATGCGTGAATGTGTGAACTGCCAACGCATCGACGGATAGATATAAAAAAGTAGAAAGTGAACCTACTTTATCCATTGAAGTTTATAAATCCGTTGGATTATGGGCCACCTTTCATAAGAATGCGTGTATTATATCTACTTGTCAGTTAAAAACGAAAACGGATCAACGGATTCTATGGGTCGGGGCCTTAACTCACATATGTATGAAAATTTAACAAAATCATTAGAGCCGTTTCCAGAAAATCCATTTGTAGTCAAATTGCTCTTAACCTTCCGTCCTCACACTGGGGTATGAGATACCCCACAAACAAATTGTAAACCGTGCCGTTACCTATACAATTTAATTTTTAAACAACTTTTTTTCTTTAATAAATATTTTTTTTTTTTATGTGAGTGGAATATTGAACCCTGGATGTACTAAGAAACTGAAAAACAAATAAAAATTTAATTTCAAAAACACATTTTTTTTTTGATATTTATGATTGGGGTATGCCACACCCCAGTGTGAGGAACGTGGAAGAAAAACATACAGAAAAGCTACAATCCGTCTGCAACGGATCGTATGATACCCTATCCTCTTTATAAAGTGGGCGTGGCCAAATTGCATTTTGTACTCAAATATAGCTATAATGTCGAACGTTTGAGGATGTTACATGTAATATTTTATCAAAATAGGTTTTTTGATGATACCGCCCCCAAAAAGTGGGCGTGGCCAAAACTATTCTACTATTCACCCTATTCTATGGGTGGATTTCAAAAATTTTTACGCCTGTACTGTATCTTTTTCTCAGAAGCCCAGATATGAAATTTCATCGTCCTAACTCAAAATTTAAGGCCCAAAAAGCGGTGACATACGGACGGACGGACGGACGGTCATCGCTCAATCGATTTCGCTATTGATGCTGATCACGAATATATATACTTTATAGGGTCTATCTCGATTATTTGTCTATGTTACAAACTATGTGTCAAACTTAATATACCCTTAGGATAGGGTATAAAAATAGGTGTGCGGACGGAAGGTTAAATAAAGTACAGTGAAATCTCACTTTAGCGGACGGTAATAGTGCTCTAATTTTTATCCGCCTAAGGGAGTTGTCCGTTCATAAGTCAGGATCACAAGCTACTATAATTTTAGCAGCTTTGCAAGAAGTCTTAACGTCCCCAAGATACAATACCGCGACGTTTTTGAAATGCAGCCAACATTCAGATGCTTTAAAATCTATGACTCCTAAACGCCTTGCCACTTCTGCTGCCTAGTGTTGAATTGCAGTCCCAGCAATTGGAAAGTCTTTGTGTCCAGCCACGCAGAACCACTGAAACACGGTTTCATTTATACGACCGCCATTTGAAGTGATATAAACTCGTTTTAGATGAGTTGCGTTCGTATTTGATTCCCATTCGCGAAATAGTTCCTTCTTCTTTCTCAAAAAAAAAAAACTGCCGTCGGCAACACACCAGTCTGGAGATACGTTTATAACGTATCCTAAGGGTATTTTAAGTTTGACACATAGTTTGTAAGATACAGAAACTTTATAGGGTCTATATAAAGTATATACACATGTTCACAAAATTATTTGCACAACTGCTTCATAGCCAAATATGCGACATTTTTATTAGTTTTCAATGCGAAAAACCTTTTTATACCCTATCCTAAGGGTATATTAAGTTTGACACATAGTTTGTAACATAGAGAAATAATCGAGATAGACCCTATAAAGTATATATATTCGTGATCAGCATCAATAGCGAAATCGATTGAGCGATGACCGTCCGTCCGTCCGTCCGTCCGTCCGTCCGTCCGTCCGTCCGTCCGTATGTCACCGCTTTTTGGGCCTTAAATTTTGAGCTAGGACGATGAAATTTCATATCTGGGCTTCTGAGAAAAAGATACAGTACAAGTGTAAAAATTTTTGAAATCCGCCCACTGCCACGCCCACTTTTTCATAACTTCACTAAATTATATGAAACCGAAAAATTTTGTTAAGACCAAATATTTAGGCATTCAGATTCCCTACAATCCACCCATACAAAAGTTTTGGCCACGCCCACTTTTTGGGGGCGTTTTCATCACAAAACCGATTTTTGGGCCTTAAATTTTTAACTAGGACGCTGAAATTTCATATCTGGGCTTCCAAGAAAAAGATACAGTACAAGTGTAAAATTTTTTTACATCCGCCTACTGCCACGCCTACTTTTTTATAACTTCACTAAATTATATGAAACCGAAAAATTTTGTTAAGACCAAATATTTGGGTATTTAGATTCCATACAATTCACCCATAGAACAGTTTTGGCCACGCCCACTTTTTGGGGGCGTTATCATCAAAAAACCGATTTTGATAAAATTTTACATGTAACATCCTCAAACGTTCGACATTATAGCTATATTTGAGTACAATATGCAAAGGATAGGGTATCATACGATCCGTTCCAGACGGATTGTAGCTTTTCTGTATGTTTTTTTTATTTTTTACATCTGATCTGTATGTTCGACAGTCGAATTCATGCTAAAAGATAACGGATTCGAAACTATAGGCAGTATTCCAACGATTTTTTGAATATTGAATAAAAAAACAGACACAAAGTTATTCGCACAAGTACAAGGGATGATTTGTAAGTTGTACCCTTTCTACTTAACGACGTGATCAAGGTAACAGGCATTGAGTGTGGGATATTTCGGAAAATATAAATTGAAAAAAAAAAATTGAGGAGAAGCGATATAGCAGGAAAAAAATCGGTAACATCTTTGCAAGAACGAAAGCTTATCCTTAGGCTAGTTTGCCAAGGAAAGACATACCGGGAGACCGGTGAACTTGTGGGAAGATCTTGCACCGTGGTTAGGAATATTGTCCACAAGTTTAGGAATGAGGGAAATTTAGAAAATAAGGGAGGTAGAGGACGAAAAATAATATTATCAGCAGCAAATTAGAGGCATATCGTCAAGAAAAGCAAGCAAAACCCGAAGACACCTTCGAAAAATTACTGACCGCAGAGATGTCTGAAACGATAAATAAACACTATCTGTTAAAACAGTAAGACGGATTTTAAGATCGCATGATTTTCACGGAAGAATTTTGCACATCGCAAACCTTTCATTTCTGAAATCGATAAAAAAAACGACTTACTTTCGCCAAAGAACATGTTAACAAGGGCTCAGAGTTTTGGAAGTCCCTAATTTTCAGCGATGGGAGTAAGTTTAATTTATTTAGCAATGATGGAAAACAAAAAAAAATGTTGGTATACTTATTATATTGGAGGAATGATAGAAAAACTGTATCATTAGAATCTTAATAAAGGTCTTTATACTCTCAAAATGTCCTGTTGGCATATGGCAACGCGAGGAGCGATAGGTACAGGTCTATATCAATATATAAAATTGGTGTTTTCATACCTTTTATAATTGAGAAAAACGAAAAGTATTCATGTTATTTTTTATCTACATTTTATTGATTTAATGTTAAATTGGTTTTACAAGTTTGGTATAATAGTGTAATTATAAATCTGCAGTATGATAAGGCTTGAAGCATTTCAAGCAAAGGCCCTTATCGCACTTTGAGCAAGCAGTTCGGACAATCGAAATACACAGGTCTCCATCACAGCGTCCCTTTTTTTCCAAAGGAATGACCAGGTGATTTGTTTGGTCATAGTGACCAAGTGAGAGTGTACCAGCTTCCGAACAATGTTTTTGGCTCGTAACACTACTGTGCGACTTTGGCGGATCACCGAAATGTTTGCAGTAATAAATTGCGATTTCACGTTTGAATTGTAGCTGTGACATACCCGGATTGTCATGCCGATGAAGTTGCCACGATTTTCCCACGATACGCGATACGGTGCGTAGAAAGATTCTGGTCGAATCGATCGACACCACTCATGAACTTATTATCACCCTTATCGTGGAACCCGCCGGATCTGAGATTCATTTCACTCATTCGATTCACGTGAATCTCTCATAGCTATCGTGGAACCCGTCGGATACGCTCCCTTAACGACAAGTATTGTTGAATAGGAAGTGCTCGTTTGACAGCTTGTTTGAAAAGTATTTGTTAGTTGATAAAATTTATGAAATAAAATATTTTGTGAAATAAATAAAGATTATTATAAAATGGATAGCGTTGCATTATTTTTTGATGATTAAAGAGCATCTTCAGATAGAAGAGTGCGTTTACAGCTAAGAGAAAAAATGGAAAACATTATGAAACTATCAGAAACAACGTAAGACTTAATACATAAACCAATTTGGATTTTTCAACTAATTCCTACTATTTTTACTTAAAGGTGCATAAAATGCTTCAGTCTTAATAAAACAGCCTTTTCCTATGTTGCGGATGTGTTAAAATCGGAGCAGAAGTTGGCTGCGTGTTTACGTTTTTTGCTGAAGGTTGCTATCAGTATGGTACTGGAAAGGACTACAATGTCTGCATAGCAAATTCAACTTTTTCGGAGGTTCTAACGAAAGTTTTGGAAATATTATAGAGGAAATTATCTCCCATTTGGATCTCCTTAAAAATGAATAAAGCTGAAAAATGGAAAGCAAGACATATTTCTATGAAAAGTGTCAGATTCCTGGTGTGGTTATGTGTGTAGATGAGACGCATATTGCAATCCAAAAGCCCATTGATAATCCTCATCTTTTTTACAACAGAAAAGGATTTTATAGTTTGAATACTCTGCTGGAAAGTGTTATATTGTTCTATTTCATTTCAGTTTGTAATATCCATTGTCTTTTCTAGATTTGTGACAATAGGCAATTCATAAGATGTGTGGGTGCAAAATATCCGGGATCAAATCACGATTCATTTATATTGAACAACGCCGATGCCAACACTTATTTTCGTTCTGCATATCAGAATGGAGATACAAAAACTAGGCTTCTAGGTAAGTTAGACTTTTCGAAGTATTTTTCTTTAATTAATTTCATATGTATTTACATGATTGTAGCTGATGCAGGCTATCCCCTCTTACCATGGCTTTTGACACCATTTAGATCGGTAGAGTCAAACTCTCCCGGTACCAAATTTAATGATCACCATAGTAGACGCCGCAATATAATAGAAAGGACGATTGGCTTCCTTAAAAATAGATTTCCATGCTTAATGGGTGCCAGGACAATGCATTATGCTCCCAAAAAAGCGGTACAAATAATAAATGTTTGTTGTGCCTTACACAATATTTGTATTCATTTTAATGCACCTTGGGAGGAATTCGAACCAGAAGAAAATTTAATGCTGAACCGGAATATGAAAGACAGGAGAACAACTTACAGTCATCACAACTAGAAGAAGCTGCAGAAATAAGAAATGAAATAATGAGAACCATTTCAACATTATAATAATAATAAGTAATTTATTTTGAGTATTTTATTTCAATTTTATTTGTATGAACAAAACATATTTGTTCTGGTAAAGTAAAAAAAGACACTTTAATTAAATTCAGTCGTGTGCTAAAAATTCATTTTAAAAAATAAAAAAAACTTAAACATACAATATCACACTTTCATTGAATTCAGTCATGTGCTGAAGATTTATTCTAAAAAATAAAATAACTTAGAAAACATATCACACTTAAATTGAATTCATTCGTGCGTTTAAAATTCATAATGGGGAAAAAACATAATAAATATACTTTTGCATAAGCATACACATACATACATATATGTATACCTAGCCTGCACCTAATGCAAGATTTAATTTTTGAATTTTCAGCTCCAATTGTTTTTGTTTAACTAGTAATTTTTGTTGGGCAATCTTTTCCATTTCTACATTGTGCCTCATTATTTCACATTTTAGTTCTTTTGTCTCTCGGTATATTTTCTCTAAGTACTTGTAAATTTCCCTAATATTCGAGTTCGTCTTTACAGCATTTTCTTTTTGGATGTCTAAGGTTTTTTTATCTCCTTATATAGATTCTCTTGAACACATATTTGTTTTGAAGGAAGTTCAGCTTGTGACGATCGACTGCTGGGTTTTTTTTTATTTTCTACTTTATCTAGTCCAGCAGCTTCAACGTCCTCATCTTCGCACACTCGTATTCGTTTAGGAGAAGGAAGTAGAAGCTGTTCTTCATTTATTTGCATTGGTACTCCAAAGGTTCGTGTACCTTTAACACATTCTGCTGATTCAGTCAGTTGAATTAACTGGATAACGTCTTCCTCCTCAGCAGTGAAAGATACTGTAGCGTTTGGCCCACCTCCTGTGGCCTTAATTTCTTAATTTCGGTTTGAAGCCAGTTTTTTTTTAGATGCGATTTGTAATAGCTCCAAACCTGAAGTGAAACATTTTTGTATAATATAAATCTATATAATGAAATGCATTATTACCTTTTTCGATTCTAAAACCTCCTTGCATGGCCCAAAGTATTCAGTTTACTTTGCAGATTCTTCCAAAATCCTCGAATCTCCTCTGTGTCATTTTTCGCAATATCGGGATACTCTTTCATTTCGGTTATCATTGTTTTAAACTGATCCCTATTTGTGTTTTTTTTCCTTAAAATACAGTTTTTGTCTAGTTACATTACAAAAAAAATTAAAAACTAAATTTTTTTACTTACATTTTCCGCAGCTAGCTTTCTTCTTGCAGCGTAAGCTTTCTGGAAAACCATATGAATTGAAAATATATATAATAAGAACATGTTTTCTAGCAAAAAGAAAAATTTTTCCGCAAAAACATCAATAATGTAAACCTGTACCCTATCGCTCCTGGCGTTGCCATATGGACACGCTCTCACTAATTTTGAAAAACAAAAAAAATACTTTTTTTTACGCTGTCACTTATATAACTCTTTGTGCATCCAAAACAATAAAAATACTGCAATCGACCACTTGTTACTTACTTACTTATTGTTGTGCGCCATTATACGATTTTTTCAACTATTTTATTTACGTTTGAATTTGTGACGGTCTCACTATGAAAAGCAAGGCACACTATTGAAAATGACTTTCTGATACGCAACGCAGATGCTTTATGATGTGAAAAAATGCGAAAATACACACTTGTGTTAATTGGTTACCGTTAGAAGAGCCCGAAATGGCAGGCATGTTGTTGGTTGCCATATGGCAACGCCAGGACGATTTCGGTTAAGGTCAATAGGCTGTGAAAATAAAATGCCTACTACTTTTTTTCTCAATAATGTCGTTATTATTCATAAGTTATTTTAACTTATGACACTCAAATGAATACATTCTTGCAACAATAACGTCACAATTCAAAGTAGAAAAAAAACCATAAATGACTAGTTGTCCATTTACATTTACGTATATATTAAATATATACATATGTAATAGTTCAGTAGTTAATTTCGAAATAATATGATTTCTTCTTTTCTCTGTAAGATGGTAGTCAATTGAAAACCTTAAACGCGTTTTCTGCCATTTCGCTTTTTTTTTTTGAGTTATAACAGGTCTTCAAGTAAATGAGCGATATGTATGTACATACATATATCTATGTACAAATCTTATCAAATACTCAAACAATTTGTGTCCTATCAAAAATAATGAAATGTATATATGTACATATGTACATACATATGTGTATGTAAACACATGTCCATACACATGTATATACAAGTAATGCGCTGTTACACATTTTGACAGTAAAGTTAAAACTAACAACACGGTTTTCTGGCACCAGAAAATATTTTTATCTTTTCTTATTTCATACTTACATACATATGTATTTAACTATATACATACATATATGTATGTTAGACTACTGAACATATACAGATTTTTGTTTATTCCATTTTCAAGCATCGCTTGTTTATGATGTACGGCCATTTATACTATACTCGTTCGTTGAGACAGAGATTTCATAAAATACAGTTATTACCCATATTCAGTCAATAAAAATTGCAGAGAAGTTATATGTATATGTATGTATGTATATGCGTATCTTGCAAAGATATAGACCACGTTTAAAGCAATAAAACGCGAACAAGAACGAACGTAAATAAAAACATTTAGAAAATCCTAAACCTTTGATAACATAACGAAATGACAAGTATACTCTGTACATAAGTATGTATGAAGAAATTTGTGCAACTAACTGAAAACGACGTATAAAGATTTTAAAAACAGTGAGATACAAGAAGAGTGTTTTTCTCACTAGTTAGTGTTATCTCTATAGACCTGCTTCGACATATTTGAATACCAGGTCTATAGGCATCACCAAAACTGTGCCAGAGTGTTGGAAAAGAGTTGGTGCCGGATGAACCCTTAATGTGCCAACGGCACCGCCCACATCCCCAAAGCGGGTTATTGACTCTGGAAAATCCGGTCGCTTGTCCTAGGGGTATAAAAGGGAACTGCTCCTCCAGGTGGGGGGTTGTTCGTCGAGGTAACTTCCCTACCACGGAAAAAAACAAATAGTTGCTAATCAACGAATGGACTACTACTTTCGGATCTGGATGTGGAATGTTCCGACCCTTAATAAGCCGCATGCAGCCAAACAAATCGCTGAGGCCCTATAAAATAGGCCGGGTGAAAAGACGATGAAAAACTGCGACATTTGCTACGGTGATTGTAGAAAACAGAAGCAGCGCTTATTCGGATGCGGATTTGCCATATGCGGAACACTTAGACAAGAAGTCTTGAGCTTTCGACACGTCAGCGAACGTTTTATGACAATCCGCAACAAGGCTGAATTCGTCAACATAAGCCTAATATGCGCTCATGCCAACACAGATGACAAGAACGACCAAAGAATGTTTCTACGAGCTCCTTAACAAAACGTATGAGCAATGTCCTAAGTATGACAATAAAATCGTGCTAGGCGATCGACTGGGATCACTACCTTGTTGCAGCCGAGAATCTTCGCCGAGCGCGTATCCCGAAATTTCTCAACAACAGCATCAAGTGCCGAAGACCAGTGGCAACCCTGCCAGCATACCATCACAAATACCGCAACTGATGTGCTGGGTTTCATCCGACCTCCACCAAGTAACCCCTGGTTTGACGAAGTATGCGGGCAGGCACATGCAGCTAACCAAGAGATATACAAAGCGGCGCTGCAAAGATAGACGAGGACTGCCCGTGAGCTCTACGAGCAGAAGAGACGGTATTGAGAGATTATAATGTACGGAAGTTTCACCAACAGGTAAAACTAAAGTGTCAGGCCAAAACCCGTAGTTAGTTAAGGGCCGGGCTAACTAGAGAGGCTTGTTGGTTGAGGCCCGAGTTTACTCCGAACTGTAGCGCCACCTACGTAAGACTTTTTCCCATTCGAGATTTTTGCATTCAAGATTCATAGAATTAATTTTCAAGTTTTTTTTTCATTATAAATTATATAATTATAAATTCTTCTCGTTTTTGCTAACGTTATATTTCCCTGGATGATCGAATTAGAATAAGGGGATTTTACACAATGGACAAATGCCTAGTACACACGGATTAGCGATAAACACGGATTATCGGAACACGTATAATCGAGGCCCTACTGCACCACCAACACCAGCCAACGCGCGAACATTTATTAATGAACGACACTTACATATGTGCTGACATCTAAAACTGTTAACTTTGTGTAAGCTTACATATATACATATATCGCATACAACCGACAACGCCATTTCTTCTTATGCGTCTGCTCGCATTGTGCAATTGAAAAACTGCATATATTTACATATTCATATGTATTATACATACATACCTCTATTATTGCTCTATGTTACAAACTATGTGTCAAACTTAATATACCCTTAGCAAATACCCCGAAATTATTTTTTTGCTAATATTTTCAATGTACATGTAGGTGGCGCTATAGTTTGGGGTGAACCTGGGCCTCAACCAACAAACCATTCCAGTTAATTCTAGTGTGTTGATATCTATTCATTTCATTAGCCAGCTTTGACGACTGATGCCTGCTTTTCTGAGCAGGTATATGTCGCTGTATATATTGTAGAGTTAGCTGTTAAATCTCCAGCTCCAAAGTCTGTCAACGAAGAATTTTTCTCCCGAAACGACCGAGGATATTTTCATTCGTGTCGATAAAGTCTATGCTTCAGCGCCCTAAAGTAGGACTGGGATAATCAAGGTGTTATGTAAGGTAGGTAGGTAGGTAGAAGTGGTGGTTCTGTTAACACAGAACACAATTAGCACAGTTGTGCCGTTTTTATACCACGACTCATGTGACCTGGATGTTGGTGTGTGTTGTTGAGGAGAATCTAGAGCCAACCTGTGGAGTTGAAAAGAGGATTAGTTTACTATGGGATGCCTTGTTTGACTGCCTGATCTCTTATTGGCCAGTGTCGCGTGGTTATCGCGGTTATTCTGGCAATATCTTTGCGCGTTCTGTCTAATAAAGCGGTTGTTTTAATCTTGTTATAGCTGGGCCATATCTTTCTGGATATGACGCAGCTCGTCAGCCTAGACCACTTAAGGTTGGCTTTTCTAAGATAAATTGAGGAGATGTTTGCCTTAATTGCTTCGAGCGGGGTGTGAACCAGTTCCGCAAGTGAGCAGTGGAGGGCTGAGCCTCGCCTGGCCAGTTCGTCAGCGTGTTCGTTGCCAACAACGTTGCTGTGACCTGGAGCCCAGACTAGGGTTACCCATTGATCATCTAGCGAGGCCAGTGGTTACCGAGGCAATAGCTTTGATAGCAGCTTGGCTATCAATAAAAATAGCGATTTTTTGTCTTGGTGATATGTTTGGGTGTGACTTGATTTGGCGACAGGCCTCGCGGATTGCCAGTAGTTCCGCTTGAAACACGCTGGCAGCGTCCGGAAGTCTGTAAGATTTTGAGATGTTTAGGGATTCCGAGAAAACACCCGCACCAACCCCACAGTCCATTTTTGAACCGTCGGTGTAGATTGTTAGATCGAAATCCTTAGTCACCTGTCCATCTTGCCATTCCTTTCTTGTAGGAAATTGTACGTCGAAACGCTTTGTGAAGTTCATTGTGGGGATAATAAAGTCTGTTGGCGTTGATACAAGTTCTCTTGGTAGAGAATTCAGAATATCACTGTGTCCATAGGGTTTCGCAGTACAGCACTTGGACTCTCTGAGTCTAATTGCGCTGTGCGCTAAAATGTTTATAATGTGTAGATCTAGGGGTAAAAGGTAAAGCAAGACTGTTAGAGCGTCTGACGGGGTTGACCGTAGAGCGCCTGTTTGGTTATGTTATAGGCTTTTTTAAGGGCCGGCCACCACACTATCGACCCATAGGTGAGGATTGGGCGTACTACAGCTGTGTACATCCATAGGGTCAATTTGGGATGCAGGCCCCATCGTTTGCCGAAGGTTCTGTTGCAGGCATAGAAAGCTATACATGCTTTCTTCACTCGCTGGTCTATATTTAATTTCCAGCTAAGTTTAGGATCCAGGATGACTCCTAGGTACTTAGCACTGGATGATAGGGAGAGTAGTTGACCGTTTAGTCTAGGAAGCGTGAATTCAGGTATTTTGGTTTTGGTGGTGAAAAGCATCAGTTCAGTTTTGTTCGGGTTGACTCCAAGTCCACACTTTTTGGCCCAGGCGGTAACTTTACTCAGAGTCCGTTCCATGATCTCACTTATCACGGAGGGAAACAGTCCTGACACTAAAATCACCATGTCGTCCGCATACCCGACTACCTTAATTTTTACTTTAATTCTTTCTCTGTCTAAACATAAAAGGATTTTATTCATGACTTATTAGCCATAGCAAAAGGTGAAATAACACCGCCTTGGGGTGTTCCTCTACTGGCGAATTTGGTTATGGTACTTTTTCCTAGAGATGCCTGAATAATTCTGGTGCTAAGCATAGAGACTATCCAGCGACTTAGATAGTTTTCTATGCCTAGCTCCGTGAGGGACTCTAGGATTGTTTCAGTGTGTACATTGTTAAAAGCTCCTTCTATATCTAGAAAAGTAGCTAGAGTGTATTCCTTATAGTGTATAGATTTTTCTATTGTTTGCACTACTTCATGGAGAGCTGTTTCCGTAGATCTCCCATCAAGGTATGCGTGCTGGGATTTGGAGAGAGATGGCTCAATTTTATCTCGCAGATGGTTATCTAGGACGCGCTCGATGGTCTTCAATACGAAGGAGGTAAGACTAATTGGTCTGAAATCTTTCGTGTTTTCGTGACTGCGCCTGCCCACCTTCGGAATGAAGACCACTCTCACTCGTCGCCATGAGTGGGGTACGTGGTTATTTAAAATGCAGCTCCTGAAAATCGGCATGAGCCATGGAATTATCACCTCTTGCATTTTTTGTAGCATAATAGGTAGAATGCCGTCTAGGCCCGGCGATTTATAAGGAGCGAAACTGTGTATGGCCCAGGAAATTTTTTCTTCAGTAATAATGGGTATTATGCGTTCCCAGGATTGCAGGCATTGCGAGCTGTTATTCTCTGCGCTGCTATCTTTGCATCCGGGAAAGTGCGTGTGTATTAAAGTCTCTAGGGATTCTGCAGTTGACTCCGTCCAATTTCCATCCAACCTTTTCAGGAGAGATGGATTGGAATGATCCTTGGATAGAATCTTACTGAGTCTAGTGGAGTCTTTGAGGGTTTCAATTGATTGGCAATATTCTATCCAGGACCGTTTCTTGGCCACTCTGATAGCTTGTTTGTACTTTTTGAGGCAGTCTGTGTAAGGTTGCCAGTATTTACACCTGTAGCAGATATTAAAGATATCTCTGGTCAGTTTTCTGAGGCTAGAGAGTTCTTCGTTCCACCACGGAGGGAAGGTTTTTTTGCTATATTTGACCGGACACGCAATTTTAAATGCATTGCTGAAGGCTTTTTCGAAAGTCTTTACTTTTGTGTCTAGTTCTGCAATAGAGATTATTTTTGGGCTGTGAGTTCTAATTATCTTGGTTTTAACGACTTGACTAAACTTTGTCCAGTCGATTTTTTTAGGGTTTCTGAAAGGTTTAGGAGTCTCGATCTCACGATCTACATTGAAGAGGATTCAGTTATGGTTCGAAAAAGATTTTAGGTTTGATACTCTCCAGTTTTCGACTTTCATACTATTATTGTTATTTGAGAGTGTGACGTCTACAACATCTTCCCAACCGTTGAAATTGTCCGTACTCGGAAAAGTAAATGTTGGGGTGTTACCTTTGTTACATATCGAGAGGTTATTTGCAAGGATATATTCGAATAGAGACTCACCTCGCTCGTTACTTTCGGAACTGCCCCATAGCACGTGCCTGGCATTTGCATCGCAGCCCATAAGCAGGTTGTTCTTGGTTGTGGAGATGGCCGTCACCATTTCATGGACTTCTTCCGGCAGTGTTTGACGGTCGTGTGCCATGTAGACGGATGAAAAGTAGAGGTCTGCGCTACCTGTGTTCTCTATTTTAACAGTTGTTAAATCAGCCGAGCTAAAATTTGGACATATGAAAGCTTTTATATGTTTTTTAGCTAGAATGCAGGTTCTTGGCTTACCATGATTGGTATTATTCCGGTTGTAAAATAGGTTATATTGGTTATTGTTGATTCCCTTAATCATAGGGCCATTTACCCAGGGTTCTTGGACAATGCTGATGTCAATGTTTTCCTCCCTGAGAAAAACCATCAGATTATCTGTAGCACAAATCGAGTGATGCAGATTAATCTGGATGACTTTCAACATTGATAATATTCTGTGTTTTGTTTGTGGTTTCGGTTGTGGTGTCAATCGTCATGTCCTCCAGCAATTTGTTGGCATCGTCGACTTCGTCTAAGTCGTCGGAAAGGCCAGAGGATCGGAATATTTTTACCTCGGCATATCTGATGCCAAAGCGAAGTTTGCATCCATTCTTTTCAATGGAGACAGCACTGTCTTCATTTATTCGAAGAAGGAAGGAAAGGGTATTGTTGTGAGGTTCCTCAGCCTTGATAACTTTCCAGTCATCCATGGGAACCGTGGGGTTATGCAGTTTAAGGCAATTTAGAAGGCGGTCATCTTCGATGGTCATGTTCGGGAGCCAAATGCGGATTCTCGGTCTCCTCGGAATCTCTCTGGCCAGGATCAGCTTGAGTCTCAAGCTGTCCCATGCGTCACGAATCGTGTGAACGCAGCCGCTTAGGAATTCCTTACAGAAGGCGTCCTCGCTTTTGATGACCCTGTAACCTCTTATGACCTCGGCTGAGTCAAAGCAAGGTAACGGTCCTCCTTGGTTATTTAAGAGATGTTCCATGACCATCTCGGATAGTTTGACCTCAATGGCTCCCCAGACTTCAGTCACTGCCTTGCCGTCGGTAGAGAGCTCGTCTACCAGCGCGACTTGAAGGTCATCTCTGACAACCTCGCTGACAGTTCGTGTCGTTTGGGTCGCCGAGGAGGTCGAAGGGTCGTTGGGTTTATGTGTTGACAGCTTAGCGACTTTGCTCCTTTGGGTATCAGACTTGATTTCCTCCTGGGAGCGGTTACGCTTTGCTGCTTAATTTTTAGCTGGCTGTGAAGTATTGCGGGAGTTGATGTACTCATCTACAATCCGTTGGTATTTGACTTTATCGACCAGGTCCTGCTTTAGAAGTGATTTTTACCCAGAATGAAGATGGCATGCTGGTACGAGCTTTTTTTGCGTTTGCTGGCTGATTTGTGGGTATTTGCTGTTGCGCGCTTATGGACACTAGGTCGAGTATCCGGCGCAGCAGGGGTAGTGGATGTTGAAGGTTTGGGAAGCGTTTCGCTCTCCGCTGTTTTCTCCTGGCTGGAGGCGAGCAATTCATCTTCCGATGAAGTGTCCGGAAAATCGTTTTTTTTTTTTGTTTTTTTATTATTATTGTTATTTTCTTGTTTTGTTTTGTTATTCATTTTTGAAGTTTTTCGGATTTTGGTCCCACGAGTAATACGGAAATTACGGTCAGCTCCGACAGCAACAGCCGGCATTATTTCGCTTTCATAATGTGAAATAAAGCCGAATTTTAAAATTCGGCCTTATTTCATTCGGCGTTATTTCACGGCACCCTGCCTGACATCGAGATGTTAATCTTCGTCGCTGTTATACAGTCCGCAAAAGAAAGTGCTCCATATTCTCAGCACTGACTGTGACTCTTCTACCACGTTTCGTTCTTCATCTCTACAGACTTCTCTACGGGTCTTGTTGCCTTGACGGGTTCTTTTTGTCTTTTGGTAAAGCTTACGTACGTTGTTTCTGGAGTATAATCTCTCATATCTCATTGCTCATACGTTTTGTTGAGGAGGTCGTAGCAAAACGTTTTGGTAGCGTCGTAACTAGTTGTTACCCCGACGTACAACATGGAGGTTTAGTTCCCTTTTATATCCCTAGGACTTACTTACAGTCCGGGGTGGACCGGCCTCTATCCCAGGACAAGGAGCGGAATTCCCCGGAGTCAGTAACCCACTTCGGGATATTAGCGCTGCCTTTGGCCCATTAAAGGTTCATCTACCACCAACTCTTTTCCAAAGGAACTGTAGACGCCTCCATTGGTTCTATGTAGGGAATTCGTCCGCTGCCGCCTGGAGCAAGGGAAAGAAATTGGCACACGTTCACAATTTTCAGTTTCGTTGACTTACGTAGTCGTAGTTTCTTATTACTATTTGTTACAAAAAGTTTATCAAAATAAACGCACCCTACATGGAGAGATAAAATTATGACTTAAAGAAAAAATAAATTGTTATATACAAGAAGACCACAACACAAGAACACAATGTTGTCAGTGTTTTTCCCAGCTTTATTGTCCTTGCTATTTCAAAGAAAAATCGGTCGCTCAAAGCAAACTGAGATTACCCGCTCTTTAAGTTCTTAACCCACTCCGTTTGAATTTAATTAAATGGAGCGCAATATCCGCTGCGAAACACACGCGCACGTAGGTGCATGATTTAGTTTTTGTTTTGATTAAAACAAAGTTTTACGAAAAGGATGTTGGGATTGACTAGAAGAGAAAACTTTCCCCTGCGAGAGGGAGGTGAGATGTGGTGGTGATCCTATTCTCCTCAGGCAATATCCTTATCAGTATGGATTTTCATTTTGTTTATAGTATTTGCTTCAGTGATTTAGTTGAGTAAGCTGAATTAATTCCGTCAGAGATGTGAAAAGATAGCATGCAATATAAAACTGTTGTTTATGATGTTTTTGTTTTGAGAATAAAGGGGTTTATGTACGTATGTATTAGACGTATGGTGAAGAAACTTACTTAGATATTGAATGTAATGGAATTTATTCCTTAGCACAGGAGCTTTTTTAAAGTTGCACATACATAGGTATTTACCGAGTTTGGTTTGTATGCATTTCCCTTTATCTTTTTACAGTTCTTATGGGAAATGTATTTACATCCAGTGGTACCTACCCACGTTTTTATATACTATGTCTATAATTAATCCTTGGCCTCCAAGAGGTTTATTGATAGATAAGTATGACGACAGGTTATACAAAATTTTAGAACTATTCTTAATAATCAATGAAGAATTCTAGTGGAAACTAGTCAACCTTTACAAAGGCATATCCTTATGAAACATTCATTGTGGGCCGATTTCATTGGCAGCTCTTTTACGAAGCATAAACAGATATCTGTTGTTGACCTTCAAGATCCTTGAATGGTCTTGAATGTACCTACATACTTGATTTTAAAAATCTATATATTATGTTCGATATCATCTCTCTTATTGTAAGCATACGTTTTGAATCAAAAAGGATGTACATATGTATTTACTTATTTACAAAATATACAATGTGTACATATGCATATAAATAGGTAGGTATTGTATTGCATTAGGTGTCACTACAATTTTGGGCGAACTTGGGCCAATACTACGAAGCCTCTCCAGTTAGCCCGTTCCTTAGCTAATTGTATTTCAATATACATATGTGCATATGTATGTGGGATTAGGGTATGGTACAATTCGCTGTTTTTTCACGCGTTTTGTTATTTCGCAATTTATTATTTCTCATTTCAACAACTCGCATTTTGTTTTTTAGCAGTTTTATTTGGCAAATTCTTATTTAATTATCTTATTCTTATCTAATTCTTATTCTTAATTTCACTTTTTGATAAGTTAGCGTTTTCTTGATAAACTTTACCTTTGCTTTGTCTAGTGTTCCTTTATTTCAAATTCATATTTCAAGGCAAAATGGATTGTGGACTTATGACCCATCAAACTGTATCATAATTACACAATTCACCTGATCATAAATCCACAATTTAATATGTTTAGTGGGTCATGATACAGTGAACAGCATTTACATAACAAACTGTGGAACATGTATGGAGGCATGCGGCCCCGGCAACCCCCCTGCTTGGGGTCACTGTTGGATTTGGAGTAGGATCGAAGTTGCGTGTATGCAAGTTTCATTTTTATCCTTGTTTAGCATATTTCCCATTGTTTGCAAGAAATTTTGCACATACCCAACCTCGCACCTACTCCAAATCCAACAGTGATCCCAAGCAGGGGGATGATCCCCATATACATATGTACATATATTCCACTGTACATATGTACATATCTATAAAATATAGTGCAACGGTTTAATAAACATACAGAAAAGCTACAATCCGTCTGGAACGGATCGTATGATACCCTATCCTCCTCTCTATAAAGTGGGCATGGCCAAATTACATATTGTACTCAAATATAGCTATAATGTCGAACGTTTGAGGATGTTACATGTAAAATTTTATCAAAATAGGTTTTTTGATGATAACGCCCCCAAAAAGTGGGCGTGCCCAAAACTTTTGTATGGGTGGATTGTAGGGAATCTGAATGCCTAAATATTTGGTCTTAACAAAATTTTTCGGTTTCATATAATTTAGTGAAGTTATAAAAAAGTAGGCGTGGCAGTGGGCGGATGTAAAAAAATTTTACACTTGTACTGTATCTTTTTCTTGGAAGCCCAGATATGAAATTTCAGCGTCCTAGTTAAAAATTTAAGGTCCAAAAATCGGTTTTGTGATGAAAACGCCCCCAAAAAGTGGGCGTGGCCAAAATTTTTGTATGGGTGGATTGTAGGGAATCTAAATGCCTAAATATTTGGTCTTAACAAAATTTTTCGGTTTCATATAATTTAGTGAAGTTATGAAAAAGTGGGCGTGGCAGTGGGCGGATTTCAAAAATTTTTACACTTGTACTGTATCTTTTTCTCAGAAGCCCAGATATGAAATTTCATCGTCCTAGCTCAAAATTTAAGGCCCAAAAAGCGGTGACATACGGACGGACGGACGGACGGACGGACGGACGGACGGACGGACGGACGGTCATCGCTCAATCGATTTCGCTATTGATGCTGATCACGAATATATATACTTTATAGGGTCTATCTCGATTATTTCTCTATGTTACAAACTATGTGTCAAACTTAATATACCCTTAGGATAGGGTATAAAAACATATAGAAAATCTACAATCCTTTGGGAACGGATAAGTAACAAAGCGCGAATTAATGGTTTGCCAGATAAGCCGCGGGAACAAAACAAAAGCCTCTTTTTATAAGCGCTAAAAAAAAAAGCATAAAAGTGCAAAATAAGAAAAGCGAGTTAACCTTACGGCGCTATGAACACAAGATGTAATGACAATTTGTGCCACATGACTTCTGCGAAATAGAGGAAATACATTTCGATAATCGCGAGATAATAGTTTGCAAAATGAAAACAGCGAATAGATGGTAACTCGTGGGTTTAGTATGCTCCAACCCCTCTAAATCTGTCACACAACCGAAACATCGTCAAATGGTAAGTTACCGTTTTACCAAAATGCAACTTTTCTATGATCATATTTGGTCATAACCATCGTCCGATTGGCAAAACCGGTTCCATATTAATCGTCAGTCAATCCGCAACCACAACGAGCAAGGCGACGATACGCTTATTTAGAAGCAAAAACATACAGAAAAGCTACAATCCGTCTGAAACGGATCGTATGATACCCTATCCTCCATCCTATCGAGCCCCTATAAAGTGGGCGTGACCGTATTGCATTTTCTTTACTGAATTACGATGATAACTTCGAATGTTTGAGGATGTTTTATGTAAAATTTTATCAAAATTGGTTTTTCGATGAAAACGCCCCCAAAAAGTGGACGTTTACAAACCTGCTACTATGGGTGAATTGTAGGGAATCTGAATACCTAAATATATGATCTCAATAAAATTCTTCGGTTTCATATAATTTAGTGAAGTTATGAGAAAGTGGGCGTGGCAGTGGGCGGATTTCAAAAATGTTTACACTTGTACTGTATCTATCTGTATCTCCTAGCTCAAAATTTAAGTCCCAAAAAGTGGTGACGGACGGACGGACGGACATGGCTCAATCGTTTTCGGCATTGATACTGATCATGAATATATGTATATGTATACTTTATAGGGTCTATCTCGATTATTTCTCTATGTTACAAACTATGTATCAAACTTAGTATACCCTCTTAACACTTAAACGTTAAATTAAAACGCAAACCCTAGAATAAAACATGAATTTCTTATATCAAATACTTACCCCCAATATAACTAAAAAGTAAATAAAATTAAATAATTTAACTTGAATTATCCTTTCAGGTGTGTTGCATTTTATTTAATATTCGCCTTTACCCTCCTTCACATTCATATGTGCAGGGTCTTATTATGTTCCAGGTAATTGTTTTTGGCTTGCATTGTTGGCATTTCTAACTTCGTATTTAACGGTCGGAAGAGCAATGGAGCATCTAAAGCCTCAACAATGTGTTAAATTTATGAAAACTCAATGCACTTCCTAATTTTAAATGCTTCCATTTATCTAAATTCCGAGTAGATACCAGAAGACATTATCAATCACATTGTGCTAAAGACTGGAATCCCCCCTACAGTACTTTATAAATTTATCTCTCAGAGAAAAAAAACAAAGAACATAAAAGTTTCGTCAATTGCCTATGGTTACTGCTTATTGCCTCATGTTAACGATTTTTTATTGTAGTATCAAAACACAGGTGGAATTCGTAGAAAACTGAAAGAATTGTTGTTGGAGTCATCTTCTTCACAATAAGACACCATCACTCTAACCGAAACATGGAAAACCAATCATCACAATTCGGTATTGTTTGATACCAACGTGTTTAACCGCCATCCGATCTAAGTTTTCCTGTGAAGAACTTGAATTAACTTCGTCTCTTACATTGCCTTCTTCAGAGTTTGACATTGATCACCTAACTGTACGAGTTTCATTTGATATGTACTGATTATCGTGTTTAAATTCTTCTTACTTATTTATCACCAGGCAGTTCAATCGATCTTCATAAGTTTTACGTTGATAATTGTTGAGACTTAAATAAGAGATTTCAATTTAAGTAATATAAAATTGGATACTTGATCCTGACGATAATTGCTTGTTTCCCTTAAACATTATCAATTATTGTGGTACTGAAATTTTTTCTGAATTTGATCTAATTCAACTTAAGAGTTTTAAAAATAGTTTTTAAATTATGTACAAATCTTATAGAATGTATTTGTCCTGTACTTCGTAATTCTATTTTTCACACAGCTATATGCCTTCATTTTATATTTTATGGCTACTTTAAACCATTTTTTGCTAATTCATAAGAGACAATTGAGTCTTTTGTTTCCAAAGTAGAAATAAAAGTTTAAGGTCTAAAAAGCGGTGAAATACCTGCTGAAATTCCCATTTGGTGTAAGTGAATACGCATTAACCTTATAAATGCGAAAAAGGCAACAAAAAAAAAATGTATCTTAAACTATATTTTCAGTCACTGGCAGTTTTTTTTTTGACATTTCTCCATTAAAATTATTCATTGCCATTTGCGCCTGTTTTACTGTCTAGCTTTATTTGAAAATAAATGTTGACTTAATTGATTTGTTTATGTTGCTTTGCAAAATTTTTTATTTTTTTTTTCCTAAAAAAAAGTGTTGTCCCTTTTATGCAAAGTTGAAATCTAATGTATTAAAAATGCGGTAAAAATGTAGTGTCATACGGGTGAATTATAGGGATGTTATGATAACAGCACTACGACACACCTTATCAATAATCAATAGTGTTAAATAAACCAGTACAATACTATTGAAAAAATAAACAGGAAAGCTACAATCCGTCTCTTATGGTTTGTTTGATACCCTATCTCTGAGTGTACGGACAGATGGACATGGCTCAATCGTCATATATGTAGGTATGTACATACATATGTATGTATCGAACTTAATATATCCCTCGGATATGGTATGTATAAACATTTCGTTTTTAGAACAAGTGAACAAAATGAGACTAATTCATTGACTGATTCAGTAAAATAAATGTAACATACATACTCATAGTTAGTGTAAAGGTTGAAGAACAAATTAACAGACTTCCAGATGATGTGCATGTCAGGAAGAAAACTATCGAGATAAATTCTAAATATAATTATCAAATGTATGTAGGTACGCACAATTTATTTCATACATTTTCAGAGGTTCTTAAACGATACGAATACGAATAATCGTCACTGTTACCAATTAATATATTCGTATAAATGAGGGATGATACGGTCCGGAAAACACATCTCCAATAACTGCATCGTTGCCATTGATTAGTGACAAATAGCACAATAATCCGTGTTGATATCTTCCACTTCATGACAAAAAGTTTTCCAACATTACATGAAAATAAACAGCATTGTACAAAAAAAAAATAAGTCACTCCAGTCAAAAATAAGGATACATAACATGTTCGAGCATGGCACGTAAATTCTCTTATCCCCAATCAGGCAATATTGCTTTTATCGTAACCATTCAGTTGAAAATGGGCCTCATCGCTGAAAATGATGTTGTTTTGAAATTCATCGTCGGATTGCCTTTGGTTCATGATCCAATTAACGAAGTTACTTCGCTGCGAGTGTGAATTGTGATATATTTTTTAAATAGCCAGAACTTAAAGTGCCATTCACTGCATAGCTTTATGTTGGAAGAGAACCTGGAAGATATGTTTTTTTGTGAGAAGGATAAAACTTTTCAAGCGATAGCTGAATCAATAATGATGTACATATGGTGAAGAAACCGTGGTGAAACTGTTAAGGTATTTCATTAATAGAATCTTTAGTTCACGGAGTACAACCCTTAGTTATGTACATACATATATGATCAACATACATAGAAACCGGATTATCGCCACTAACATCAAAAGCTTTAAACTGTCATTGCTAGCGGCATGACATTGATAAGGAAATTGAAACGTTTAGTGCATCGCTGTGAAACTTGTCTACATAATAATTAAAGTCCTTGCCCAGAGTTTACCAGTTGGCCGTAAACCTTTAAAGTGGATTTTTAACAGTTTTATTTAAATGAAAAATATTATTTATAACTCCAATTCTTAATCTGGGTTCAAGCAAGATACATATAACCAATTATAGACCTACGTAACTCACCTATACTTAAGTTATTTAAAAAATGATTTATAATAAACTCCCTTTCCTTGTAAAGGAACACATATTCATCTATCAACATGGGTTTGTTTCCGAAAAATTTACCAATAAAAAATTGAGGATTTTGACTAACCATACAGTCACGATTTTTGGAAAAAGTTTGGATATTTCACTGACTTTCCCAAAGCTTTTGACAGATTTTGTTGAATAAATTATTATGCTTAGGTTTCCATTCTAGTCTCTTGAAATTGATTAAGTCATATTTGAATAAAAGAACCTGGTATGTGAAAACATATGAATGATTGAACGCTGACGATCGTGTCATATTACATCTGGCGTACCGCAGGGCAATCGTCTAGGGCCTTTGCTTTTCTTGCTCTTCATTAATGATATTAGATTGCCTCCTTCTTAATAATGATTTAACTAGATTAGCGAAATGGTGCAAAATCAATTACATTCACTTTAACATCTCAAGATGCCAAACTCATTCTTATTATAGACGCTCCAAACCTTGATCGAATTAATGAGTTATTACAATTTGTAGCGATATAGAATGCATGGCAAATTTAGTTTAGGTTTGGTACCGTAAAGCCACAGTATGGTGCTAATTGTTTTATGATAACTTCATAGTCTTACTCTACCTAACCTAACCAAACAATTTCAATGGTTGTAGCCTTGCGGAAACAAGTAAAACATAGAAAAAACATACAGAAATGCTACAATCCATCTGGAGCGGATCGAATGATGCCCTAGTTATTAAAAAGTGGGCGTGGCAGTGGGCGGATTTAAAAAAAAATTACACTCGTTCTGATTCTCTTCATGAAATTTCAATCTCCTAGCTCAAAATTGAAGGCTTAAAAAGTGGTAACATATGGACGGACGGACGTACAGACCTGGCTCAAATGTTTTCGCTATTGATACTGATCATGAATTTATAGGGTCTATGTATCAAACTTAATATGCCCTTAGGATAGGGTATAATGAAAGTTTTACTAAATATATGTAAACTAAACTTACATTTTTCATTTCAATTATTATTAAAAATTAACAGATAATATAAAATTTATTTAGTTTCCTATTTTCTCCTAGTACCTAGAATGTCTGATATTGGGTTGTTATCCTCTAGAATAGGGAAACATTCCTAGTTCAGGCACCACTGCTAGGTACCCAACGTAATTGTGTATGGCGAGAAATGTTAAAGCATTATAGCACCACTTGACCAACTTGTGTTCAGATTTAATTCTTGACTTTCCACTTTCCATTTGTAAAGCGTCGGACGTCTTGGTTCTAATGGTGATGATATTTTCAGGTTTTACATATTTAGCGTGGAGAATATTCTAGATGTTCTAATAACTTTATTTATTTTTAATTTAATTACAGCCAGTGTACAATTTTTGATTAAGGCCTTAAGTTCAGCATGCGAACGCAGTAAAGCAAAATGATCCACCCAATCATTCTAGTCGATAACAAGTTGCTATGTATATATATATATTGGCTGCACTTGCACTTACAAGATGACCTTTAAAGGAGAGCCTTATAAATATCATAACACTTTAGATATCCGCCGGCTATATTGGTGACAGTTCCTACCATTTTTGTGCTGTTTATTAAGACTCCTTCAGTTTCTTTTTTTCTTTCTTCCCGCCAGTGTTAGACCAACTGAGATTAGCCGTTTTCATATTATCCTTACTGTTGTATTACATATCTGTTCCATCACCTCTCATAGTGTATCAGTGACAATAATGGTGGTCTCATACCAAATGCAAATCGCACTAAAGGAGAGTCCTTCTTTGTACTCTGTGAGCGGACAGAAGAGCACACATTTTTGAACAGAGATGCGCGGCTCCGTGCTTGGGAAACATTTATAATTTTGTAGAATAAACCTATCGCCGGGTCCCGCTTGACTTGTTTACATAAATAGTTAATCCTTCTGAAACTACTAAAACTAATCATGAAGGTCAATCAAGGTCACCAATACTCAGTTATCATGGTGTGAAAGTGATTCGATTAATCACTCACAAATAGCCACGGTGTCATCTTTAGAAAATATGGCTAAATCGTTCGGGGAGTATGCAACGGTAGCGCAAACCCTACAATTTTAATTGTTCACAATGAAGATGATTTTCCCCGCAAAATCTTCTACTTCTCTTGGTCCTCCAGGATTCAACCTACGAACTGTCGACGCTAGCTTTAACTCCGGTCTGAACTAAACTTTGTAAGCTAAACAACTTATTGTCTAAGTTTTCATGCTTAATAAGAGCAACACAGTGGTTGACAAATGTCATCGGAGCCCTTTAGAAAAAAAGTTCTACATACATACATAGATACATACATATGTACATATATATGTTTGTATATTCAAACTCAATGCAAATATAGATGTACCTACATATGTTTAATGTATACGAAAAACACTGAAGAAAAATAAACAATAGTTAGAACCTTCTGCCTCCTATATGAAGAAACAAAGCATGTCTTACGATGTCACCCTGCCAATTTAATTCCCTTTATATTTTACTTATTTAATTACAGTTCACATGTACATATGTATGTAGCTCCAGTGTCCGAATAGGATGTTCATGCTGGGGTACGTTTCATATCCACTCGTATGTCGAATACAATTTCATTTTCCCCCTTTCCCCCTTTGCGATTGAGTGGGAACATGTTCATATGTATGTACGTATGTATGTACATACAGATGTACAAACATACATATGTATATTGCTGCCCAAGTATCAGCATGGAAGATTGAGATGGTGCTTTGTTTGGAGTTGCGAGCGACTCATTGCCTTGTCTGAGTGATGTGCATTTTTCTTACCTTCTCCCTTGTTTATTGCATGCCTCCGTTTGATTGTCTTATATGTACATACATACATATGTAACGTGTAATGTATGTAAGTATGTATGGATGTTTCATATTCCGGGAAAATCAATCTTCTTGGTTGCTTAATAGAATAAGCAAAAAATACAAAAAAAAAACATGTTTTTGTGTTTCGATTTACGAGTATTTTTTCTCCGAATATTTATGGACTTAATAAATGACAAAACATGAAATGGTTTACAAATTAATTTCATTTCAATTTCATAACGTTGGCAAGGTTTTTTTTCGTTTCGTGACAAATTGCTTAATGTGTCAGCATTTTTTTTTTCCTATTTTTATTTACTTTTCCTCTCATTTAATTTCATGAACAAAGCTAAAGTGGAAAATCATTGCAAATATCTCCACCATTGTCAGTTTCATCAGGAAATTTTTACTGATGGCGAAGAAATGGCCAATGGATAAGGTCAGGCCAGGAGGGGAAAAAGTAAAAATTTAATAAATCAGTGACAATTCAGAAATTTCATTAATCAAATTCCATTACGTCAGCAATAAGCTGTCTGTCTGAACACAATACACAATTCCCGCCTTCCCTTGATGCGAAATTCACTTTGATGACGACGATGGTGCTGGTGGTGGTGGTAATAACATGGGATTTGTTGTCAGCTCTACGGGATTGAAAAATTCGTTTGGGGAAAATATTTACATCATGTGGATTGCCATGTGTTATTTACTTTATGAAAATCGAAAAAAAATTTTCTTATCCTGAAAACAATTATGTATTTATGTATGTATGTAGGTACACACTTAAAGCTCATTTTACTTGTGTGATTGCTACTTACATACCTAAGCAATAAACCAAAAAGATAAATAACGAACAACCAACAATTTTCCACTGGCGTTAAGTTGCAGAAGTTAAAAGAACCAACAAAAATATGGATGTAATCAGGGTAACCACCGTGGAATATAATATTCCAAATTGAAATATATTTATGCTCAAGGGAAATATATTTATTGCGAAAAATAATCTCGTTATTTAATATTCTTAGTAACTTTCTTAACAAGAATTATCCTTTCAAATACTTTAATATAACAGATACACACATCTTTGGAGGATACACTTTAGTGTCCATCTTTAGGACGCAAAGTGGAGCAGTAAGTAAAAAAACATACATAGTTTTGAAAGCAAGAATGAGATACGAATTACATATGTATGTACATACTTATGTACATACATAAGTGTAAAGATTTTGTTTTGGAGTTACTGGATCAAATATAACAACGGTTTCCAAAAAATATGTGGATGTATTGTTTATACAACACAAGTATTTTTAAAACATACAGAAAAGCTAAAATCCGTCTGAATAACTTATAAACTCTATGCAACCCTTATAAAGTAGGTGTAGCCATATTGAATTCGTTACTGAATATTTGCGGATGTTACATGTAAAATTTCACCAAAATCGGTTTTTTGACGAAGCGCCAAAAAGTGGGCGTGACCAAAGCGGATGTATGGCCGAATTGTAGACAATTTGAATATCTAAATATTTAGTCCTAAGGGACAAGGGCCACTTATAATATCTTCACTTAATTGCCAACCAAAGCACACAATCAGTACTATGCAATACACAGATTATCTGAAAACACTGAGTTCACGATTCATGATAAGACTAGACTTTAATGATAAAAACACCGATTGGGGATACAGGCTTACAACCAATAGACGGAAAAACCTACTAAATACAAGCGATAATAAGAAATAATTGCACTGAAGGACGCACTCACTGGCCCACTGACACTACGAAAATACCGGACCTCATTGACTTTTGTATAATTAAAACCATCAACTTGAACTTTTTGACAATAATAACGTGCCTCGACCTATCCTCTGATCAATCACGCATTATAATTGAATTCCAAACAACTGTACGACTCCATTCTACAGAAAATCAACTTCATAACCATAAAAAAGGCTGCTCCACCCTATCACGAAACCATTGATGAAAGAATAGAACTCCAAATCCCACTAAAAACATCAGATGAGCTTGAAAGTGCCACCTAAATGACATAGTCTCACTAGCGACATCAAAGTCCACTCCAGAGTTAACCATACAAAAGAGTTGCAATCCGTTTGGAACGGCTCGTTTGATACTCTATTCTCCTTTCAACTGGCTGTGGCATACTGCATTGTTGTTTCGAGTTACAACGATAACTTCGAACATTTGAGAATGTTACATGAATTCTTCAAAATTCTTTTTTTAATGAAAACGCCCCAAAAAGTGGGCGTGGATATGGATAATGTATGGGTGGATTGTACACAATCTGAATACCTAAATATTTGATCTTAACTAAATTTTTAGATTTCATGTAAAATACTGAAGTTATGAAAAAGTGGGCGTGGCAGTTGTCGAATGTAAACAGTGTTTACACTTGTACTGTTTCTCTTTTTCAAAAGCCCAGGTATGAAATTTTATTTTGTTTGCTCAAAATTTAAGGTCCAAAAAGTGGTGACATACGGAAAGACGGGCGGACGGACATGGCTAAATCGTCTTCGCTAGATACTGATTACGAATATACATACTTTATAGGGTCTATCTCGATTATTTCTCTATATTACAAACTCTGTATCAAACTTAATATACTCTTAGGATAGGGTATAAAAACGAAAGATAAATCGCTGAGTTTTATTATCACCTTGATCTGATCTGGATCACACGACGATAATAAAACAGTTCAGATCAACGAAAAATTTAAGTTCTGTGTTGTGATAATAGTCTGGCATTCAGCCCTTGTAAAATATGGCTTTTAAAAAAAAAGCGAAAGCAAAAATGGAAGCAGTCGCAATAGAGGTAAATATATTGGCTTTTCTTAACTTAATTTAGATTATTCTATAGTTTTTATTTGGAAGCGAAGACGGCAGTGACGAAAGTAGCTCATCAGGTTTTTCATTTTTCAATACTGAAAGGGCGGATTCCTCGTAAATTTTTCAGCAAACCATCGAAAAATCTAAAATTTCGGGGAGGCAATTTGGACTTCAAAAGGCATTTCATACTACATACATACATAGCTCAACTGCCCAAATTTGAATAGGTACATAAAATTATAATTTCCAACAATGAAATATATATTTTGAAACCATGTACATGCTTTTAGATCGCTACAAGCTATCAGAGCGGTTCCGAATCACTAAGAGGAGAGGACAGCCAAATACTTCACCGAAAATTTAAATATACGTATGAACATACTATGTATTTCTGTGGTACATGGCAAAGTTTCCGAGAAATCTCGAATTTGTTTGGCATTTCATATTCGACGGGAGGGAATATTGTCAATAGGGTAACATCTTGGATCACACCCATCCGCCACGAATATGTCAAATGGCCAAATGCAAATAAAGTTGTACAAAATGCAGATTTAATGGAAGCAATAACAAAGATTCCTGGAATTTAACGATCTCCATTCTTCTGCCCGAGTCATAGTGGAACATTCAATTGGTCTACTGAAAACCCGTTTCGGAAGATAGCTGCATTTTAATTAGCAAACGAACATAAATTTGGTGATAAATTTGGTGGTCTGTGGCAGTACTCATTTTGTGGGTATTTCGCATCTCAAAATAAGCTAAAAGGGCGAAAGGGTATTTTCATACTACCCAGAATACAAAAAAAGTATTTTCAATCCTCCAAAATATTTCATTATTTTATTTTGTATTTCAATGCAATCAGCGAAAAAATACAACCATAACAACTAACTCTGAAGCAACCCACTCGAATTCGTGTACTGAACGCGCTTATTGAAAAATTCAAACTTCATTTACAAAAAAAAAAAAAACCGTTGCTTCTTCAGAATTCAGATGTGATACGTGAATTGTCAAACAAAGACCTCGTGTATTCTAGTCGAAATTGTTTGGTTTGGTGTTTGACCGATAGCTTTGTGGGCTGGTAATTTGTTTATCTTGTTATAAATATGGTATTTTTTGACCTTCTTGCCAATCTATTTTAGAACGATGTCGACGGAAAAAGGCAATAAAAAGCGTTTCCAGATAAGCTGGTTAGATGATGCAAAATTTGCTGCTTGGTTGAGGCCAGTTTTGACAGACGACTATAAGGCATCATGCATAGCCTGCGGCACAAACTTCCTATGTGGAAAAAGCGAAATCTTTCGGCATAGTACGGGATCCAAACATTTGGCTAATTTGAGAGCAGTTCAACAAACACCTGCAATCAAAAAACTATTTTCAAAAACCAGCAAAATAGAGGAAAAAACAAAAGTTGCGGAAATTAAATTGAGTGCTTTCTTTGCAGAACATAACGTTGCGGTCGAAGTGGTTGAACAGCTTCTTCCATTAATGAAAGATATATTCCCTGTTTCCCAAATATTATCGGGTGTGACATTAGGACGAACAAAATGCACACAGATAATAAAGAAAGTACTTGCTGCTGCGGAGGAGAAGGAGTTAGTCGGTATATTGCAAAAAACGTATTTTTCAATATTGACTGATGAAAGCACCGATATAACCAACACTAAACACCTATGCTGCTTGGTTCGATTTCTTCACCCAGATTACGGAAATGTCGTGACAAAACTGTTGGATATAATCAATATTAATGCACTGCATACTACCGCAGATACTTTATTTGATGCATTTTTGAAAATGATGGCTGCAAAAGAAATATCGCTTGATAATGTTACTGGTATTGCTTCAGACAATGCCTCCGTTATGATAGGTATGCGAAACTCATTTTACACTAAATTAAAACAAGTTTGTCCCAATATATTCCTCATGAAATGCAGTTGTCATACCTCTGCACTAGTTGCTTCATACGCTTGCAAACAACTACCAAAAGAGTGTATTATATGTATCGAGACGAGTCTAGCGCGAGTTGTCAAAAAAAGTTTCGATTAATGAAAATGTATCGACAATGACGTGCGATTAGTTCTATCGTCGCGTGACAGTAGGTTGATGTCACTTTGTTTTGTACCCAGAAGGAGAAAGGTGATGATCGATAGCGTACTTTTTTTCATTTTAATTAAAAAGCCGCAAATAGCATTTGTTTGAAATTTGAGACTGAAAGGTGTGAAAAAGTTAAGATGAATAAAATGACCAAATAATCGAATATTCAAAGTAGACGGTTCAGTTTTATTATATGTATGTGCTCTGCTTTTTATTCATTTATTCGTACATATTCCTAATTTGTATCCTTAATTATACCCTATCCTAAGGGTATATTAAGTTTGACACATAGTTTGTAACATAGAGAAATAATCGAGATAGACCCTATAAAGTATATATATTCGTGATCAGCATCAATAGCGAAATCGATTGAGCGATGACCGTCCGTCCGTCCGTCCGTCCGTCCGTCCGTCCGTCCGTCCGTCCGTCCGTCCGTCCGTCCGTCCGTCCGTCCGTCCGTCCGTCCGTATGTCACCGCTTTTTGGGCCTTAAATTTTGAGCTAGGACGATGAAATTTCATATCTGGGCTTCTGAGAAAAAGATACAGTACAAGTGTAAAAATTTTTGAAATCCGCCCACTGCCACGCCCACTTTTTCATAACTTCACTAAATTATATGAAACCGAAAAATTTTGTTAAGACCAAATATTTAGGCACTCGGATTCCCTACAATCCACCCATACAAAAGTTTTGGCCACGCCCACTTTTTGGGGGCGTTTTCAACACAAAACCGATTTTTGGGCCTTAAATTTTTAACTAGGACGCTTAAATTTCATATCTGGGCTTCTGAGAAAAAGATACAGTACAAGTGTAAAAATTTTTGAAATCCGCCCACTGCCACGCCCACTTTTTCATAACTTCACTAAATTATATGAAACCGAAAAATTTTGTTAAGACCAAATATTTGGGTATTTAGATTCCCTACAATTCACCCATAGAAGAGTTTTGGCCACGCCCACTTTTTGGGGGCGTTATCATCAAAAAACCTATTTTGATAAAATTTTACATGTAACATCCTCAAACGTTCGACATTATAGCTATATTTGAGTACAAAATGCAATTTGGCCACGCCTACTTTATAGAGAGGAGGATAGGGTATCATACGATCCGTTCCAGACGGATTGTAGCTTTTCTGTATGTTTTTATGCTTGATCCGTTAAAGTACAAGCAGTGTTCGTTTTATGTTCAATAGTGTTAAAACATCTCGATTTGCTTGAACTGCCTAATAAGCAAAACAAAAACCTAAGTATAAACATAAATCTAAGTTATGTTTCAGACAAATTTATATAAAAACATACAGAAAAGCTACAGTCTAATACCCTATCCTCCTCTCTATAAAGTGGGCGTGGCCAAATTGCATTTCGTACTCAAATATGGCTATAACCTCGAACGTTTGAGGATGTTAAATGTAAAATTTTATCAAAATCTGTTTTTTGACGAAAACGCCCCCAAAAAGTGGGCGTGGCCAAAACTGTTCTATGGGTGAATTGTAGGGAATCTATATACCTAAATATTTGGACTTAACAAAATTTTTCGGTTTCATATAATTTAGTGAAGTTATAAAAAAGTAGGCGTGGCAGTGGGCGGATGTAAAAAAATTTTACACTTGTACTGTATCTTTTTCTCAGAAGCCCAGATATGAAATTTCATCGTCCTAGCTCAAAATTTAAGGCCCAAAAAGCGGTGACATACGGACGGACGGACGGACGGACGGACGGTCATCGCTCAATCGATTTCGCTATTGATGCTGATCACGAATATATATACTTTATAGGGTCTATCTCGATTATTTCTCTATGTTACAAACTATGTGTCAAACTTAATATACCCTTAGGATAGGGTATAATAAAATACGAGAAAGAAAGTGACTTTTTCTTCAAGCTCTAGCCAATATGAAATCAAAAATTTTTTAAAAAGAAATGAGAACCTGGAAAAAGAAATTTGAGAACTTAAATTGCTCTTGAACAGTAATAAGACTACAACAATTAATGCAAGTGATTCTAAAAAACGGCGTGCGTCAAGCAGCCCCACCACTATTATTTCCTCGGAAACTGAAAATCAAAATCGCTTCGGCATGTTAAAAGAACAAGTTTTGGATACCAACCTATCAGTTGTGCAAATGGAACGAAAACCTTGTCGTTGGTGAGAAGGAAAAATGTGGGCAAGATAGAGCTAAATCTAGCAGTCAACCCGCAGATATCATCATCGGCTCAATGGTTAAAAAAAATCAGCAAAGAAGAACAAAGATAAGTTACTCATCAACAATTTCATCTGTAAAATTCAATTGCTGCGGAAAACGTAGAAGTAGAAAGTGTCAAGACCACCAGAGAAATTAAGATGCCACCAATAAACGTTTACCAGTAAGAGTCAAAGGACATATACATATGTTTTGCAAAAAAATGTTGTTAGCAAAGATTATATTATTAACAAAACAGGTATAAAACATACTATAAGAGTTTTCTGTAGAGATGATTATAGTGCAGTGAAAATTGCACTAGAAAAGGCCAAAGCACCATATTACACATACACACCTAAGGACGAAAAACGACAGACTTTTGAAAAAGTTTTAAATGAATTAAAAATTTATCGGTAGAAAACTTAAATTTGATCAACTCCTTCCGATTTGAAACTAGTCACAGCAAGAAAGAGAACAAGCGTCTTTCATTAATTGTAGTACAATTATTACAGAAAGCAAGTCAGCTGAACTCAAAAATGTTAAATACCTGTTCAACCATGTGGTTCAATGGGAAAAAATCAAACAAAACAATATTCAATGCCATGATTGACAGCGATTTACTCATACAGCTGCAAATTGTCATATGAAGTACAGGTGCGTTAAATGCGGAGGTGGTCATGATGCAGGGAAATGCCCTCTGATTGACAATTCAGATAGAGCACAGCTATACTGCGTTCTTTGTAAGGAGCACAGTCATCCTGTTTCTTATGGAGGATGCAAAGCACATGCGGCACTTAAGAATAAGCTTAAACAGAGGGCTTTCCTTGCAAGAGAAAATAATAAAGAGAAAGGACATACATATGTACATATGTATGTTCCAAAATTATGTCGAAATAGGAGTCAGCTTTGCTGATCATTTGCGCGGTACAAAAATTCCTAATGTGACGAGTTCTACCTCACAACCATACACATCAAAGACAAGTACTCTAGAGGATATAAAAAGTGCAATAATGAACGCAATGAAAATTCAGTTTGAGCACCTAGCAAAAACTCTTGAGGTGCAATCGAAAAGGATCGACACCCTTTTCGACATAATTGGACATTTGGATAGTGATGAATAGAGTTACATTTAGATATCTTAAAATAATATCTTTAAATGTGAACTCTATTATCACTAACAGTCGGAGGGCGACTTTACTGTGTTTTCTTACACGCCATAAGCCTGACATCGTTCTTCTTTGCGAGACGAAGCTGAACAAACGCCACAACTTAAGTTCTGTGGACTACTCCCTTTACAGGGTTAATGTCAGTCAAGACGGAGGCACAGCCATTCTTGTCAAGAGAGGAATATCGTGTCGCAAAATAGAACATTTCGAAATACAAAGTTTTAGCTGTATGGAAACGACAATCATATCATTTGATCTAGGAAATAGTAAAGTTTTGAAAATAATTAGTACATATGCCGCGGAAAGTAGTATTCAAAATTTTTCGGATGATTTTACACGACTTTTCCAAATTTTAAGGTTAAACGATTTAGATAATTATTATATATTGGCAGGCGACTTGAACGCTAAACATACAAGTTGGTTAAATTCTAGTAACAACGCGCGTGGCAATTTTATTAGAAATTTCCTTGACGATAACCAACTTGATTTCAAAATTAAATTTTACTCTTCTGTTACCCCATCTTTTCCCAGAGGGAATTCATATCTAGATATCGGTTTTATTGATGCTCGGCTTGAAGTAGAAACCATTATCAGCCGTGGAAACACAATACTGGTGCTGCCTTATGACAGCGATCATTGCGCGATATTAATGAATGTACGGTTCTCAAACGACTGTTTGTAGTTTACAAATTGTACAGGTACAATTTTAACAAAACTGACTGGAGTCGGTTCGAAAGATTTGCAGCGACAGAATGTAGGCAACAGTTTCAGAACTCGACAATACCTAATAATATGAACTTAACGAATTCGGAAATTGATGCCTACATCGAAAAATTTTAATTGTGTCAACAATGTAGAACTTATACGATTGAAGGCTCTTCTAAGAAATGTTAAGGAGTTGCTGAAACAACAGTTTCGCAACTCAATAAACGATTTTTGGAAGAGGAAATTCCTAGCGATTCAAAAGAAAAATTCGAAATCAATGTTCCCTCAAATCAATCAAATATTTAGGCCGAAGGGCAAAGTATCAATTCCTGCATTAAAAGGACCTGACAGTAATGTTGGCCGAGTGCTTTTGCAAAGTGCAGGAATTGATACTCGCGAAAATTTTAGATCTAATAATGAATTCGTAGTAAATGATAATATTAAAAAACTCAATCTTATTGGTTCACATTTGAAAAAATTCACAGTGCCATCATGGACAATTCGGCCAACACATACGCGGTTCTAGAAGCAATTTCACGCTTTCAAAAAAGACATATTCAACTTAATAATATAGTTCAGTTCAGTAATGATAGAAAATCTGATTTCTTTAATGACGAACAAGCGGATAATTATTTTATTACTTTTACTAATCTTTTGGATATTTTTCGAAATTTAAATTTAAATTTATAGCATTAAAACATTTACCAGAAATTGTCACAAGGAAGTACTGTTTTATATATAATAACTTATTATATATTCCGGAATGCTGAAAGATTGCAAAGGTTTTTCCGATAAAGAAAAAGAATAAAGACGGATCAGTTCCTTCAAACTATAGACCGATTAGTCTACTTTCTAACGTCGGGAATATCTATGAGATCTTGATCAGCAGAGCTATATTACATAACTGTGAACTAAAACATCTAATTCCGGATAATCAGTTCGGCTTTCGAAGGAACCACTCGACAGTGCACGCTATAACAAAACTAGTTTCCGATATTAATTGGAAACTAATTGGTAAACAATCTACCGCCGCATGTCTTGTGGATCTGGAAAAAGCTTTCGATAAAGTTTGGACCCACGGTTTGATCGCAAAATTAGTCAGATATGAGTTCCCAGAGTATTTGATAAAAATGATAGTAAACATGATATATAATAGAAAATTTATTGTAACGGATGGTGCGGAGACTACAGCTAAAATTTTTAACATCGAAAATGGTTTGCAACAGGGCACAGTGAATTCGCCTGTTCTCTTTAGTATATTTATAAGCGATTTTTTGAAGGACAGGGAAGGAGCTATAGCGTTTGCCGACGACATAATACTCATGGGTCAAAAGTAGGGGCATTCCAGGATAATCTCTAGCGCAAATTTAATCAGCTGCAGGAATTCTGTGCTGATTGGAACCTGAAATTAAATTTCGACAAATGTGAAGTTATATTATTCAGAACAGTCTTAAGCCAAGCAAATCGAGATTTGAGAAAAAAGTGAAAAAAATTGAGAAACATAAGCAATATAAGCAACGGTAATGTGCAACTAAAAAGTTCCACTAGTGAGAGATATTTAGGCGTAAGGCTGGACCAGTATTTATATTTTAATGAACACGAACATACAACTTGCCAAAGCGAGGGCAGCCTTTATGAGCCTTAAATGTTTGTTTTATTCCACACATCTTACCTCTGGCGTTAAGCTTATTTGCTACTTGATACTTTTCCGTCCAATACTGACTTACGGCTGTCCTAATATTAGCCCATCATATATGGAGAAACTTCGAGTTTTTGAAAGAAAGTGTCTACGTACCTGTTTGGGCAAGTATAGATCAGCTGAGAGTAAGTATTTGCACTTAATTTCAAACAAAAACATTTACGACGACGTGGGGACATTGCGGATAGATAATTTCATGATTAAATTGATCAGAAATCATTTTGCGCGATCGGCAGACGTTATGAACAATTTAGTGTCAGGTCCAGAACTATACTACAATCCCCTCTTCTTCAAGAGGTCGCTTGAAACAGGTCATGTACCACCCGAGGCATTTATGTATCTTGATTCCTTAGGATACATACAGGATAGTCAAAATGTACCTGTATTCTATCACGCTTATCGCAGAGCAACGAATAAAGCAGTAGTTTATGAACCACGGTTGAACTCCAGTGCACCTGATGCTATCTGGAGATATAACATGGCTATATCTAGTAGAGATGCTGAGGATCAAATTAGCTCACATAGATATTTCTGGCTCAATGGAGGCGGCGTGTAGCTCGACGAAATATGGTCATTTGACAAATATATCCTCCATCTTCTCCTCAAATGGAGCTTTGCTGGGCGACACCCTCATTCTGTGATTCTTGTCTGTCGTCGCCTTAAAAGCTCTTAATTTTTTAGATTTTTTTACTTTATATTAAGCATTTCGACATTCGTCCGCTGACTCTGGAAGATAAAATAAATTTAAAACCAGCAGAACTCAATTGTAAATTATGTATGTAAACATACCAAAACTCCTTGGGCCAAGAGATCTTTCTCTATTTCTCCTTTTCTTTTGCTGTATGCATCCAAAAAAGCAAGCGTTTCTTCCGGCGACCAATTTCTTCTTGTACTTGAAAAACATTTTTAATTTAAATTATTGTTATTTGCAGTAAATAATTAGTTATTTGCAATTACTTAAGATTTTTTCACGTCCGTGTCTATAGTTATTGCACAGCTGAGTTCCTGTTTGAAGTTAAGAGCTAAGTTGGCATGCGAATGAATAATTTTTTTAAATGAAAATTTAATGCACTCGTTTTTTTACGAAGGAAATTGTTAAGGTACTATTAAACGGTCAAATAAATCAGTCAACGCTTTGACGCTCTAACATCACACAACATGTCAACGCATGAAACGTTGACGATCACACGAATGACGAGAGACAGTCAATATTGTCCCAAAATACATTGCCGCGTAATCTGTGTCAACGCGATTTTTCCCCTTCGGTGTCAATGAGTTGACACACAAAACGTTGACGATCATACTAATTGACGACTTTCGAACGCGTTGACCGTGACGGTGACCTGAAGCTACATTGACAGAATCGAAAATCGGTAATCTTTCGCGTAGACGATCACACGACGTTGAGGGGTTGTGTCTATGTGATTTTTTTCTTTCAAACCAAACAAAATAAATTAAATGACAGTGTAAAAAATAATCAAATCAAGCGTTTTTCGTTGCATTTGCTTTAAAAAATAAATATGTCGAAAGCGCTGACGACGAAGAAGACCTTCGCGACAGTTTAAGGCTATCATGAAAGCCTAATGGGCTAACATTTCAGATTATGATTAGCTTGGGCATATGTCATTAGATGGCATACCACATTTCGCGCAAAAAATATGGTATTTTTTTAGTTTTAACAATTTGTAATTTCTCGGCTGAGCATTGCTCAAAAAAATTCGTCGAATCATCGCCAAAATTTTCCATCAGTAGAGACCACAGTCAGCAGTCGTGCTGTAATGGATAACTTCGCATAGTGTCTGTAGATATGTATATACGTGTATGTGTGTTCGGTTATATGCGCCCTCAACGACATTGACGGGTGATTACTCGGTCAACGAAAATAGTTAACGCGTAATGCACTCAAAAGTAAAGAGTATATCTATTTGGACGTTGTAGTAACGCTTACGATATTTACGTTATAACGCCGACCAAACGGTAAGGTCTCATTTCGTGTTACTCCATAAGAGCCCGTTGTTTCTACACAATCTGTCAACGGACGTACACACGCACGCGACATTGTGATTTGGGTATATACCAGAGCACCAATTCGGTTTTGGCAGTCAACATTAACAAAATTCTGAACGATTTGAATGATCAAATATTGTCTAGCAGTTTATCTAGATCTTGCTAAAGCGTATAGCGTAAAGGACTCTTATATGTATGTACATATACATATATATACCTACATATATTATTAGAGAGATTGCGAACCAAACCAGTCTTGTATTCCTTTTCGGCTCTCGTAATAATGGCAACACAACAACACATACGCAGTGTTTACAAGCGGGCACCTATCTAAGTACTAACCGCGCCCGATGCTGCTTGGTTTCGGTGATTGAACGAGAACCGATACTCTCAGCGTGGTATGGTCGTTGAGATAAAGGACTCTTACACAAGATAAAACTAATGCTTCCAGACTAATACTTCATAATAAAAAGCTATTTAAACGAGAGATACTTTTATGTGTAGGTCAACGATGGTTTCTCAAACATTAACCAAATAGACGCAGGTGTTCCACAAGGCAGCGTTCTGTGACCGATTTTATATCTTTTATATACAGCTGACATACCAAATATAAGACAACACAATTCAATGATAGCAACATTTTTGGACGTCACGGTAATACTATCTTCACATACTTACTTACAAACGGGTACAGACTAACTAACTTCAAATACAAATCAATGAAGACAAATCGGTTCAAGTAATCATACTTCTTCTTCTTCTTAGGTGTCCCTACAGTTCGGTGTGAACATGGGCATCCAATAACAAGCCTCTTTTGTTAGCCCGTTCCATAGCTAACTGCCTCCAGTTGCGCTGTCCAAGCCAGTTGAAGCCTCTTTCTACTTGTGAGTGCCACGTAAGGCTAGGTTTTCCTCTACTGTGTTCTCCCTCCGGGTTAGATTCGAAGAAGGAAACTGGTCCCCCAGGTTGGGGGTTGTACTTAGGGGTAACTTTTCGACCACGGAAAAAAAAAAATTTGTTCCGGAATCAAGTAATTTGTACTGCGAAAAGAAAATTCACTGCCCAAGCCGTTCACTTAAACAACAAACAAGTTATCATCAATAACTCCCACAAATACTTAGGAGAACATATAGGCAATAAACTGACATGGAAGCCTCATATAATCCAGAAACGAAACCAAGGTATTTAGATAATTATATTGACTCCTGAGAAAAGGATCAAAACTATCAACAAAGAACAAACTTTAAATCTACAAGAAAATAATAAAACTAGTTTGGATATACGGAATACAAACATGGGGAACTGCAAGTGCATCAAACATAGCGATTATATTTACAAAGATGATAAAACAAAATCGCCCGCACTATTATAAACGCTCCCTGGTACATACCCAACGAAAATATACATCGTGATCTTGACACTACACTCAAGGACGAGTAAAAAATCTGAGCGCAAAACACCTGAGAAGCCTGTCTGTCCATCAAAAAGGGACCGCGAATTTTACTTTTATCCTCACCCGGAAGCTACCACAACCACAAGAAGACTGAAAAGATGCAGAGTGGCAGACCCGTAGATATCTAAGCAAGATAAATACAAATGGGGGACCTGAATGCCAAGGTAGGCAGCGACAACGAAGGGACAAACATGTTATGGGACTACATGGATTAGGCCACCGCAATGACAACGGCGAAAGATTCGTTGACTTTTGCAAAGCAAATCGCCTTGTCATAGGTGGCACCATGTTTGAGCACAAAGCCTGCCATAAAATCAGTTGGGTGTCAACTGACAGGCAAGCAACCTCCAACCAAATTGACCATTTTGCCATCAGTCGCCGTTTTAGAAGTAGTCTTCTAGACGTCCGAAACAGACGAGGAGCGGGCATGGGGTTGGCACGAGATCACCATCTTATAATAGCTACTGTCCAATTACGCACTGCCGCCGTTCGAAGATCCAACTGCATGAGAACGCCCAGGTTCAACATTGACCGACTGAGAGATCCCACAGTACGCCAAGAACTAAGGGACCATCTTTCACGTGGAGTGGAAACAATCAGCAGCTCACTGCCCGCCACCATCCAAGACCATTGGTATGCTGTGAAAACTGTTTTCACATCAGGTGCAGAAAGTCATAGAGCGTGGCTTTCTGAGGATACCTGAAGAAGGATCGACGAACGAAAACAGCTAAGAGCTCAAATTGCAGCAACTCCAGCAGCAGGGAGGATCGAGCTAGAGTCTCTATATCGAATGAAGATGAGAGAAGTGCAGCGTAGCGTTCGACGTGACAAGCGCAATTACATCAATGCGCTGGCTATGGAAGCAGAAGAAGCAGCAGCGAGGTGCGATAGCAGAACCGTTTATAGAATCACCAAAGAGCTAATAGGTGGCTGAAGCTCTACTCAACACCCAGTGAAAGGCTTAGACGGTTCGTTGCTAATATCGGATGAGGATTAACTCAAGAGATGGAAGGAGCATTTTGCTCCTGTTTTAAACAGAGTATTCGCCAGCAATATGCAACCAAGTCAGACTGAAGTATACGTGGTAAGAAATTCCCGAATTCGCACCTCAACCCCCAGTAAAGAAGAGATCATTACCGCGATCAAAGCACTGAAAACCAATAAGGCGGAAGGACTTGATGGCATACCCGCGGAGCTTTTTCGGGCGGCGCCAACTGCAGCGGTTGAGCTTCTATTTCCACTTGTTGGAAGAACATGGGAAGCCGAGAGTTTTCCGGATGAGTGAAAGAAGGGAATGATCGTCAAGCTCCCTAAGAACGGCAACCTAATGCAGTGCGAAAACTGGAGAGGTATCTGCGTGCTACCTGCTGTGGCTAAAGTAATAGCTAGAATTATCCTGGAGCGAATCAAAGAACACCTCGAAGACACACTCGACGCTGAACAAGCAGGTTTCCGCTCTGGATCCTCCTGTATCGACCACATCAACACCCTGCTGATCATCATCGAGCAATGCATTGAATATCGATCACCACTACACCTGCTGTTCATCAATTTCGAAAAGGCGTTTGATAGTGTCAATCGGGAATGTATTTGGCTTACCTTGCGCAGGAGAGGCATTCCTGATAAATTAATAGCTATTATCAAGGCTACATACGATGGATCCACATGTCACGTTTTGCACAGAGGAAGGCTGTCTGAGGAATTCGAAGTCCAAAGTGGGGTTCGGCAAGGCTGCATTCTTTCACCAATATTATTTGTATTGGTGATAAGCGATGTGCTAAATGCGGCTTTATCGACGGGAAATGGAGGAATTCGATGGACTCTTACATCTGAACTCAAACACCTCGACTACGCCGACGATGTATGCCTACTGTCCCACAGAATAATGGACCTTCACCAAATGACAGCAAATGTGGAGAGAGAAGCTAACATCGTTGGGCTGAGAATTAACTCGGCAAAAACAAAAATGATCAGCCTAGGACCGAGCTCATCAACTCATATATGCATTGTTGGACAAACGGTTGAGAGAGTAGAGAGTTTCCAATACCTTGGGAGTATTGTCTCAACTGATGGCGTAACCGAACTGAATATAGCCAGCCGAATACGGAAAGCAAAATCTGCGTTTGGGATACTATCCACAATTTGGCGTAGTAATGGAATTAGCTTAAACACCAAGCTACGACTGTTCCGTTCCAACATTGAATCCGTGCTGCTATATGGATGTGGTACCTGGAGAGTGACCGCTACTATCACGAGGAAGCTGCAAACGTTTGTTAATAGGTGCCTACGCAACATCTTAAGGATTTTCTGGCCAAACCGTATCTCTAACGAATAGCTTTATCAGAGAACGGGTCATGAACCTATAGGCACAACCATACAACGACGAAAGTGGCAGTGGATTGGTCACACTCTCCGAAAAGGTGACAGGTCCATAGCTAACCACCCGATGCAATGGAACCCGCTTACTCAGGATGGCAGAATACGCGGCGGTCCCAGAAGTACATGGCGCAGAACAGTCGAGAAGAAAGCACGGCAATTGGGAAAGAGTTGGGGAGAGCTGAGGCACATTGCCAGAAACCGCACATGATGGCGCGTATGCGTTGTAGAGGCCCTAGGACCCACAAGGGGATACAGGACATAAGTAAAGTAAGATAAATACATAGTAGAAATGCATGCGTTTTGAAAATCTAAATATTTGGTCTTAACAAAATTTTTCGGTTTCATGTAAAATAGTGAAGTTATGAAAAAGTAACAGTGGGCGGATTTCGGAAATTTATACACTTACTGCTTCTCTTCCTCAATAGCCCAGATAAGAAATTTAATCCTCACAGCTTCAAAATTGAAGGTGACATGCGGACGGACAGATAGCCCGACCGATGGATAGACATGGCTTAATCGTTTTCGATTATTTCTCTATGTTACAAACTAAGTATCAAACTTTATCTAGCATACCCTTAGGATATGGTATAAAAAAAGACATTTTATTGAAACCTCATTAAAGAGCTGACTATAAATTTCAATAAAACACGGCTATTGTCTTTCTTAAAGTACTTACCATTTGTTCCACGATTGTTATTTTTTTTTTGTGCTGTTCTATATATCAGGAAGAGCACACAATACGCGTACATACCACGTAACGTAGTACAAACTTCCGGGGAAAAATTCCCATGAAATTTACACAATCTTACAGCAATTCCATGACCGATCAACCATGGACACCACAGGAGAAGACGATTAATGTTCATTTCTTGAATGAGTAAATGGATGGCATTAAAATACCATTACTTAAATATCGAACTACCAGTACTCCGAAGAAGTAGCTGAGTTTTCAGAGTGTATACTCGCATACGAAGAAACTGCTCCTCTACTGTGGTTTCATAGAATACCTTGTTCGCATTTGCAGTAGATAACTTAAGAGACTCACGTCAATTTTCTGTTTATTGCACGTGTGAAGACTTGATAAATTACAGTAGTTATTTGTGGTGAGACAGGTTGTGCTGAGAGTGCGACAATATAGATGAAGAACGTGCATACGGTAGCGTGCAAACGTTGTGGTCAAAGACATTTGTTTTACTTAAGGTTAGTTGATTCCTTGTTACACTCATCTAATTACTTTGCCAACATTAAAGAGACACCGTGCAGCGTTTATGCAATCAATTCGCAATATGTATATTTGATTTGACTTGATGCAATATAATATTACGGAGTTTGTATGGATTAAAATACGATAATTTATAACTATTATGTCAGCATCACATTTATTTTACTGTGTTAAGTTAACAAAAAGTTTCCTATAACATTTCGTTTAATAAAGTTTTCATTCTTGATCTATTCAACGAATGCAGAACATGTTAGCAGCGAAAAAACAATGTAAGGAAATCAGAAGAAATATAACACATAAAACATACAGAAAAGCTACAATCCATCTGGAACGGATCGTATGATTCCCTATCCTCCTCTCTATAAAGTGGGCGTGGCCAAATTGCATTTTGTACTCAAATATAGCTATAATGTCGAACGTTTGAGGATGTTACATGTAAAATTTTATCAAAATAGGATTTTTGATGATAACGCCCCAAAAAGTGGGCGTGGCCAAAACTGTTCTATGGGTGAATCTAAATACCTAAATATTTGGTCTTAACAAAATTTTTCGGTTTCATATAATTTAGTGAAGTTATAAAAAAGTATCCGTGGCAGTGGGCGGATGTAAAAAAATTTTACACTTGTACTGTATCTTTTTCTTGGAAACCCAGATATGAAATTTCAGCGTCCTAGTTAAAAATTTAAGGCCGAAAAATCGGTTTTGTGATGAAAACGCCCCCAAAAAGTGGGCGTGGCCAAAACTTTTGTATGGGTGGATTGTAGGGAATCTGAATGCCTAAATATTTGGTCTTAACAAAATTTTTCGGTTTCATATAATTTAGTGAAGTTATGAAAAAGTGGGCGTGGCAGTGGGCGGATTTCAAAAATTTTTATGATATATGAAATTTCATCGTCCTAGCTCAAAATCTAAGGCCCAAAAAGCGGTGACATACGGACGGACGGTCATCGCTCAATCGATTTCGCTATTGATGCTGATCACGAATATATATACTTTATAGGGTCTATCTCGATTATTTCTCTATGTTACAAACTATTTGTCAAACTTAATATACCCTTAGGATAGGGTATAATAAATGAGACGACAAAACGCAAAAAACAAAAACAAATAGAAGAGCTAAAATTCGTTTGGAACGGATCGTTTGGTACCCTATCTTCCTATCTACATATCTATGATCACTTTTAGAGGATGACTTTTTGAGTCAGGGGTTTTTTCATATTTTCTTTTGGAGACGCACCGTACTTTTACGCGATGACTTTTTGAGGGACTATTTATATTTCTTTCTCCCTTCTTTTGCATTTTGCTCTGCTCCGACACACGGTGTTCTTGACAAGAACTCAACGCTGAGAATACAAGAATAAAGCAACTCAAAAAAAAAACTACAAACAAGATAAAAGAGAACACAGAACAGAGAAAGTCATACAAATCCTCTACACGTGCGACTCCGTCTACCCCCTGCACTTTTCACTTCCCTTTTCTAGACATTCGTGAGTCGCTGACTCAAAAAGTTATCGTGTAAAAGTGCACTATGCAGCCCTTATAAATTGTGCGTGGCACACTTAAATTTTTTGCCGAATTATAACATTAACCTTGAAGGACATTACATGAAATTTTCGGGAATAATGTCAGGATTCCCAGGAACACGGACAAAGTATAATACCAGGAAGTGTTATGGAATAAACTAAGTAAATGGGAGGGTAGCCAAAATATCGAAAACAGCTTGGGATGTAGAGTCGCAGCTGAAGCATTTAAACCAGCTGTTGAAAATGCATACCAAGAAGGGTTTACACCTATTTTAGTAGATGAAAAGGACCACGCCTTGGTGGTATAGGGAACTTTATATTCTAAAGAAGGAGGTGAGAAAAGCCTTTAATCATGCTGTGAGAAGGGATGATCCTGAATCATGGGATGATTATAAGGCAAAAAAGAAAGTGCTAAAAGCAACGCTGCGATGACGTAAAAGGGAATCGTGGAGGCAATTTCGCCCGAATATGAGAAGTACAGCTGAGGTCAATAGACTTCAGACATTTATCTCGAGGGCTCGAGTTTCCAAAGTCGTGCAAAGGGTGCACATCTTATTGTACCAAGTCTTAGGGGTATATACGTTACATGCCTAGCAATGTTCTACATACCGGTAACATGGAGAGAAACAAATGTGGTGTTTCTTCCAAAACCAGGAAAAAAGGACTAGACCGAAGCGAAGCCCTTCAGACCGGTCAGCCTAACATCATTTCTGTTGAAAACAATGGAAAGAATTATGGTGGCCCATATGCAGAGCACGGCCCTGAAAGCGTGTCCTTTGAGTAGTAGACAACATGCATACAGAGCGGTCAGGTCTACGGAAACAGCGCTACACCAGGTGATACGAGTTGCAGAAGAGGAGATGAATACTGGAGGCATCGCAATAACCATAACAATGGACATTGAAGGTTCCTTTGGTAAGATATGCTTCGAAAGTCTGAGAGTAGCCTTAGAAGAACGCATTGTTAACCCATTGGTGGTGAGATGGGTGGACAATATGCTGAAATATAGGGCGATAAATATTCAGACGGGAACTTCAACACTTAGAGGAAGGAATAGCAGAGATTGCCCGGAGGGAGGAGTCTTATCGCCTACTCTGTGGAACATAACTGTGGACTCTCTCCAGAGAAGACTTGAAGAGACTGGCATCCATACTGTGGGATATGCCGATGACATAGCAATAATGGCAAGATGCAAATTCATGAACATCACAGCAGATACCATGAGAAATACCCTCCGAGTAGTGGAGCGGTGGTATCAGGAACAAGGGTTCTTCATTAATGCGGAAAAGACAGATCTAATCATTTTCACAAGGAAGAGGAAAGATCTGGAATTTCAGCCCTTGACACTTTTCGGATCGAAGCTACATGTGACCTGGAACTTTAAGTATCTGAGTGTATACCTATGTAGATGCTGGACTAACTTGGAACTTCCATGTGGAAGAGAAGATCAGAAAGGCCAAAATGGTGCTTTATCAGTGCAAACGAGTAAACGGAAATTTCGCAGAGGTCAGCATACTTAATATATGCGATGCTAGTTAGACCGATTATCACACAAGCGTCAGTTGTATGGTGACAAAAAGCCACCCAGAAAACTGTAATGAAGCAGTTAGATAGATGCCAACTGGCACTGGCGCGGTACTATTTATGGTCATAGGAAAATCCTGGATCTGGTGAAAAACGAGATAAGGGAGTTGAATATGCCCGTGGATGGAATAATGAAAATGAGTGTTACCGAAAGTTATCATAAAATTCTTATCGAAGATGGAACACTTCCGGAAAAGAAGATTGGTGATATAATCATCTTTACGGATGGGTTCATAATGGATGGCAGAGCGGGAGCAGGTATCTTCTCAGAAGAACTAGAACTTGCCTCTCACATTAGTCTGGGGAAATATACCTTAGTCTATCAGCCGAGACGATTACTATGTTGCATACGTTGGATCACTTGAAAGAGCTTCAAGTTGCGGATAAAAATGTTACTATAGCACTGGACAGTCAATCAGTGACTAAACGCATGGCGGAACACCAGAGAAAATGGTTATTAAAATGCCAATTGGCACCACTCATAGAGAAGTTCTAAGCTTAGGGCGAAGAAGACTGAAATGGGTGGTAGCGTTATCTACAGGTCATGGAAATTTCAAACCGATTGTGATGAAATGTTACATGTAACATCTTCAAACGTTCGAAGGGTTGCATATGGAAAACAATCATCATACGTATCATACGATCCGTTCCCGACGGATTGTATCTTTTTTGTATATTGTTTTCTATCACATCGCAAGCTACAATTGTAAAGAAAATCGTGAGAAACAGTTGTTTACTTATATATTGTAACAAATTATCCAAGAACGCACACAACTCTACTGATTGACGGTGTCATGATTGTCAAAAGTTGTCAATTGTCATAGATAACCATTACTAAATAGATTGAAATAAATAAAGCATGCGGTTGATTTCCCCCCACATTTGTATAGTAATTGATAATTTCTTATTCTATTGATTGATTTGTCATCGCCCTAAGAATCGTGAACTCAACAAATTCATTACTTTAGTGTCAGAAGTGAGATTCTCAGGTGAAATGTCTTTCACAGGACAAGAAGAGCATAGGAATAATATTGCTGAGGAGACAGCAACTAATCATGTCATCCATGCAAGATTAAGCCTCACCCATTTGATAGCAATGTAGATAGGAGAAATCTAAGTACAGATGATCGTGGTGATTACAGCAAACTAACATCTGCTTTGGAGCTAAGGTTTCTTTTAACAACAAAAAGGCGACAACGACATAGAGAAGATTTCGGTAGTGACGATCAATGGTTTACGCGCCTCGTGTTCGGTGATCGCCCCTTTAAGGCCCAGGAGCGAATATCGCTGTTCATCAATGGTATATCTGACCGCTCTATACAGGATGCTGTTCACGTGGCTAATCCGACTACCTTAGGGTTATTTCCATTGAAGCTGCGCATGTAGTTACTCAGACCAGTCATTTAGCTCGATCTCTTGATGTCGAGTCCGAAAGAGCACGCCAGTTTACAATAACAGCAATGGAAAATGGAATTGCCGTAATGTGAAAATTGAAACACCGAATAATATTTCGCCGAATAGTTCGGGAAACGCCGAACTGTCAACGTCGAGAGGAGGGCGCTAACAGAGGTAGTTAGTCCTCAAGTTTTTAATGTCCACTGTGGAAATCAACACTGTCATCATTACCTCGTCAAATGTGAGTAGACACTGGTTCTTTAGTAATACTTGTGAGTCGAGATATAATTCCTCCGGACACACGCTTACATACTGGTAAAGCAGTGATCATGAACTTATGTTCAACAATTTTCATGTTTCGATCGAATGGCGAACAACAAATTTAAATGTCATGTGAAGGTCATGGTGGTTAATTTTTCCTTCTCCCTCAGCAATCATGGAATTATTGGAATTGATATCCTAAAGGCTTTCAATGGCATTCTGGACTTCGGTGCAAATGTGGTAAGAGTTGGTGGTGACAGTATTCCCTTAACCAACGAAGTAATCCTCCTTCAAGTTCCCAACATAGCGGTTCGTTTAAAGAGAGCATTCGGGTTACCTGCCTTAAAACAACAGACTCCTTAGTAATTCCTGCAAAAAGAGAAACCTTCATTTCTACTGGTACCTCCTGTTTTAGTTATACCAGTTTACAACGATCCATCAAACCTGAAAGTTGCTACCTTTGCAGAATTCGTCAAGTCTCAAGGTGTGACCAATAAAGATGACGACATTCTGCCTAAACATTTAGCCAATCCCTTAGTCGCATCACAAAAACATCCTAATCCTTTGCAGACGGAAGTGGTAAAGAACTTACTAACTAAATTTTGTGACATTTTCTCTGCAGGCCCTGTCGATTTGGAAAGAACTGAGATACCGGTTCAATCAAACAACCACCACGCCGCTGGTCCTTAACCAAACAAGAGGAATCGGGAGCGATTATCGACGATATGCTAAGGAGGGATATAATTGAACCATCGTCAAATCCGTGGGTCTCGCCCATAGTAATGTTCAAAAAAAAGAATGGATCCACTCGATTTTGCGTTGACTATCGCAAATTAAATGACGTCACAATTAAAAACTCGTTTCCTTTACCCCGAATTGACGACACGTTGGATGCTGTTGCTAGTTCCATTTGGTACAGCACGTAGACTGTCAGTCTGGTTATTAGAAGGTGGCAATGCAGCGCAGTGATCGCAAAAAAACGGCATTTGTGGCTAACCAATACACCAGCTACGTTCAAATGTCTAATGTCCAATATTCTGAGAAATCTGTCAATGGATTCTTGCCTGGTCTACCTAGATGACATCGTAATTCATGGTAAGACTTTTGATCTTATGCTTACTAATCTACGATCAGTTTTTATTCGTTTGCGAGAAGCTGGATTAAAGATGAGTTCGACAAAATGTTGCTTATTCCAAAAAGACGTCCGCTATGATAAACGAAAAAGGAGTGCTTTCCGATCCGTCGAAAATTGAGACTGTTCGAATTGGCCTAAGCCCACGAATACTTCAAGGGTGCGCAGCTTCGTTGGTCTATATACATATGTAACTATTACCGGCTATTTGTTCCTCACTTCGCAGAGACTGCCCGTCCTCTACATCGCTTAATGGAAAAAAATTTTACGTTTTGTTGGTCTGATGAATGTGATTGATTTTTATTGCTGAGTAAGCTACGACTTAAGTGACTGTAAAAAAAAATATCGATTCCCCTCAAAAGGGGGATCAAGTGATGGATATTGCATTTACAATGAACCAACTTCGCGAAGCTCTCGAACTCGCAAACAAGTATAAACAAGAAGTTGAACATCTAAAAAACATTATAAGTGAAATGAAAGACAGTGACAGTCGGTCATCATCTTTTAAAAAAATTCCAAACAAAAGAAAGAAAACGAAAAAAACAACCAGTGATATTCCCCATAACAAAATCGTCACCGCGAATCAGTTTGCTTTCCTTGAAAACATGAACATTGACCAAGAGCAATGCAGTATGAATAATATGCCAACAACATCGAGCGCGTTATTAGCTCAAATGAAAAAGAGAAATTAATCGAAAGAAACAATCAAGCGTCAACAAGAAACAAGTCCCAACAGTGAAAATGAAAAAGAAATACCCAAATCAGCAACAGTGGCCGAAACAAAAACCACCACCAATAAAAATATTTAAAGAGGATAGTAGTTGCTTTCCAAACTACTAAAAAATGAAATAGGAGAACCAAATTTTAAAATAAAGAATATATGTATGTAGGTCATAATAAGTTATCTTAAGGAGCGGCGTCCTTCAATGTCGTCGTTGCCAGAGATTTGGACATGTCGCTTCGAATTGTAAAATGATTCGTAGGTGCGTCAAGTGCCAAAATACGCATGAATCAGGTGAGTGCCAGGTGGAGAAGGATGCAGGCAAGGAACAGTTATTTTGCGTTCTTTGTCAGAAGCCTGGCCACCCTGCTTCTTGGCGGGGTTGCGAAAACTATAAAAGACTAGCAAACCGGCTTCAGGCACAGAAACGGGAAGCACAACAAAAGGTTGCGCAAAAAGTCGCGATGGTTGACAACCATGTTCGGGAAGGAATCTCTTACGCAAACATAGTTGGCAATAATATTGGCCAGAATCCTGTTGGCGATAGTTTGCAAATCCAAGTCGATAGTCTGACCAAAACTGTTGCAGACTTGTCGGCGAAGGTAGATGCCCTTCTCAACCTTTTTAGTCGCCAAAATGACTAGACCAAATTGTGCATTTTGTGGTAGACCATACTCCTGATATCCTTTTTGCGAGCGAAACGAAACTCAACGACCGACATCACTTACAGTTTAAGGACTATGACATAATACGGACAGATAGACGTGACTCGGTTCGAGGTGGTGGTACGGCAATCCTTGTTCGAAAACCACTTCGGTTCACAACGATTGAGAGAAGTGACATTAGAAACTTCTGTTGTCTTGAGACAACTATTATCTCACTGCCACTCAGGGATAATGGTTGTCTGTATTTAATCTCGGCGTATGCTGCGTCAGGTTCCGTTAGTCAATTTAAAGCCGAAATTGAAAAGTTGAAGTTCTAAGACTAGATAATTTGAATAATTATTTCGTCTTAGCGGGAGATCTTAACGCGAAACACCCGGTCTGGTTGAATCCAACGGCGAATGGAAGAGGCAGCTTTTTGATTCGCTTTATTGAAGAAAACCAGATCGAGTATAAAATGAAATTATACAGCCCGGTTACACCAAGTTATCCTTCCTTATCTTATCTTGACCTTTGCATCGCGGACGCGCGATTACAAATACAGACGGTCCACGGTAATAAACTTTCACTAGTGCCGTATGATAGCGACCATAATGCAATAGTTATACCGGTACCATTTGCTGGCGATTCTACGTTTAGCTTCGCAACGCAGCATGAAGTCCCTAAATTAAATTTTAGGCAGACTGATTGGTGCAGATTCCAGCGTTGCGCTACCAGAAAATATAGGAACTGCCTTTCCTCATCTAATATCCCCAATGACAAGAATCTTACAAATGAGGAGTGTGATTCTTATATCGGGAGTTTAAATATGGTGGTATTACAAGCTATGGAATCGTCAGTTCCGAAAATTAAGTCCAGGAATGGTATCGAATGTTATCTAAATCGCGAAATACGCACTCTTCAGACTTACAAAAGTTTTTTGATCACTCAAATAAATCGAATACGGCGCCAGTTTCAAGAAGAATCGCCCAATTTGGAGTTGCAAAGGTTAAAATCTCTCTTGAGAAATGTGAAGACACTGCTTACCCAGCAGTTTCGGAATAGCGTTAATGATTATTGGAGGCAACGTGCGGAAAACATATTGAAATCTGACTCCAGAAACATGTTTCCTAAAATTAATCAGATGTTCAAGCCTCTTAACGCTGTCAAAATTTCGAAACTGAGGGTTCCACTGTCTTCTCAGTCACTTCTCTCTCAGGCAGAGATTAATATTCAGCACTGCCCAATTATCGATAACCACTACGTTATAGATAGTGGGATTGATAAGCTTAATCTGATCGGCTCTCATTTTGAGGCAATTCATGCTAGGGAACTCCCTAGCTGCATAACTAGCGAAGTAAATGACGAACTGTTGAGGTTTCGCACTAGCGATACACCAACTCTTCTGAGATTTTCTGAGCGATTAAAAGCCGATCATGAACAGATGAACAGACACACTTCACAACACTAGACGAATTAACATTTATATTCAAGCAACTGAATAACAAAAAATCAAGTGGTTTAGATAACATTCCCAACATAATCCTAAAGCATATACCGGCCGAAATCATACGGCAATATTGCGTTATATTTAACAATTTATTAAACAACAATTACTTCCCAAGTTATTGGAAAACATCGAAGGTTTTTCCAATAGTAAAAAAGGGGAGGGATCCTTCTGATCCTTCTAACTATAGGCCAATTAGTCTCCTGCCAAATATCGGGAAGATTTTTGAAGTTATTATTAGTAAGTCTATTTTGGTCGTTTGCGATAGAAATGAGATTATACCGCGAAACCAATTTGGGTTTAGAAGAAACCATTTGGCGGTTCATGCTATTACAAAACTGATTTCAGACGTTTGTTGAAATCTCTATGCCAAACGATGTACAGGTGCCTGCCTAGTGGATATCGAAAAAGCCTTCAACACGGTTTGGATCGACGGGTTAATTTATAAACTTTTGCGATATGAATTTCCGATTCATCTCGTAAAGATCATAGCGTCTATGGTATATGAGAAGAAATTTGTTGTAACTGATAGACAATACACGACAACTAAAGTTTTTACCATCATTAATTGTCTTCCACAAGGCACAGTCACGGCACCGCTCCTATTTATTATCTACATTTCTGAAATGCTTAAGAACATTGGTAATTCGTTAGCGTTTGCTGACGATGTTACTTTGTATGCAAGTAGTTCAAAAATACAAGACATACAGACTAAACTACAAAATAGTTTTGATAAAATTCAGACTTTCTGCTCAAAGTGGAAGCTCAAAATAAACGAAGAAAAATGTGAAACTATACTGTTCCGCACCCCAATACGACGTGGTAATTCAGACTTGAGACGCAACTGGAAGCATTTGCAAATAAAGCGTGCTAATGGTCTTCGCATCGAGTCAAAGACCGTTGTGAAATATCTAGGTGTACATTTAGACAAGTTCTTGTACTATAATGAGCACGTAAATATTCAGTTGAAAAAGGCAAGAGCAGCATTTATGTCTCTCAAACGTTTATTCTTCTCCATCTATCTAAGATCCGATGTGAAGGTCATATGTTACCAAGCCTACGTGAGTCCTATTCTGACTTATGCGAGTCCACTATGGTGGGACATAAGTCCATCTTACATGGAAAAACTAGAAGAGCGACAGATAAACGTATCATCTATGAGCCAATCGACTTAAGAGATGGAAATGCTGATCTGAGATACTGCGTAAGCATACCAGAAAGGGATTCAAGCAATGCTGACAGGTATAATCGTGAAAAATACTGGTGGCTCGACTAGGTTGTGGCTAACGATTGCGTTAAGTTAGATTAAGCCCTGGCATGTGATCTCTGATGCGCCGATGATTCTGTTGTTAATTTGATTTGAGCATTGACGGATTGGAAATCACAGGGCCTAGTCCTAGAATAGGTTAGGTTAAGTTAGTATTAGGCTTTTTCTTTACTAGGTGTTGTTTGTTCTTGTTTAAAAAATAGATAGTATTTGTAATTGGTTTTTTTCCACATTTTCCTATAATACAAAATAAAAATAATGTTAACTTAATATTCGATTTTTAGGTATATTAAATATAATTCTTAGTTAAACTAGTTCTAGAGCAAACTTTAAGTTATCATATAATAATAACATAAGTATTGAGAGCCCTTCAGGTCAGTTACTTTAAAAAATCATTATAATTACATTAGTAGTTTAAGTTTATTTCTACAAAAAGAATTGCAAAAATTCAATAGTGGTAAATAAACGCGAAAAAAAAATATGAATGTGTTTGAGCTTTCTATTAATTGAAAACTTGCTTGGCGATGCCTCAAATTTTGAGACATGTATGTACGTCCGGACTGTGAATTTATACTAAACACTGATGCATGTGATCAAGGGTTTGGCGCAGTACTATCACAGCTTCAAGACAAGAAGAAAGTTGTAGTCGAGTGAAACTACTGCACCACCCGCAAAGAACTCTCAGCCATGATAAAGGCGATAGAATATGGGAGGGCTCATCTGAATGCCGACGCATTTTGATGACGGATCATGTCACTCCGTCAATGCACTTATACTAATTGATAGTGACCTTGATTCTAACCGTTTGAAGCAGACACAAATCGAAGACGATATTCTATTGCGCGTCAAACAATGGGTTGCAGAAGGCAGTAAACCGGATTGGAAATGTGTTTCTAGTGAAGACAGCAACTGTTGAAGGCATACTGCCTGCAGTTCTCTGATCTATTACTTAACAACGACATTTTATGTAAAAAGTGGGTGCCAGTTACACACAAGCAGCTTGAGCGATTATTGCCTATTGTACCAAAGTCATTGTCGGAAGAGGTTATTAAGATGTTCCTTGATACGCCATTTGGAGGACATTTTGGTTCTAATAAAACCTTCGAAAAATTAAGAAAGCGGTCGGCGCACAAAAGGATGTGGAACAATGCTGCAATAAATGAACTACCGATCTATCTTTCAGAAGAACCATTCCAACGCGAGCCATTCGTAACAAAGGTATTAGTGAATGAAGTATTCTGTCGTTTTGGAGTACCACAAGAGTTATACTCCGACCCAGGTAGACATTTTGAAGCTGAAATATTTCAAAACGTGATGGAGATCATTGGTATCCACAAAACTAGAACAACTCCTGTGCACCCGCAGTCAAATGGTCTCGTTGAAAGGATGAAAAAACATACAGAAAAGCTACAATCCGTCTGGAACGGATCGTATGATACCCTATCCTCCTCTCCCTAGGCGTGGCAGTGGGCGGATGTAAAAAAAATTTACGCTTGTACTGTATTTTCTTCCCAGAAGCCCAGGTATGAAATTTCATCGTCCTAGCTCAAAATTTAAGGCCCAAAAATCGGTTTTGTGATGAAAACGCCCCCAAAAAGTGGGCGTGGCCAAAACTTTTGTATGCGTGGAATGTAGGGAATCCGAATGCCTAAATATTTGGTCTTAACAAAATTTTTCGGTTTCATATAATTTAGTGAAGTTATGAAAAAGTGGGCGTGGCAGTGGGCGGATTTCAAAAATTTTAACACTTGTACTGTATCTTTTCCTCAGAAGCCCAGATATGAAAATTTAAGGCCCAAAAAGCGGTGACATACGGACGGACGGACGGACGGACGGTCATCGCTCAATCGATTTCGCTATTGATGCTGATCACGAATATATATACTTTATAGGGTCTATCTCGATTATTTCTCTATGTTACAAACTATGTGTCAAACTTAATATACCCTTAGGATAGGGTATAATCACCGTATACCATGGGCAGGGAAATGAGGCTTCCACCTGATTTATTATTTGGAAATTTGCCAGAAGAAATTGCAGTTTCTGATTATGAAAAGCAGTTACAAAAGCAACTCGGTAAAATTCATGATAGAGCTAGACATCAGGGGTCAAATCGCGTCCTCCGTTAACGAGTAACGTGTGAACGGAATGTGTGTATTTGGGATCATGACATTCGTGAACGTATGCGAATTAACGTAATGTGGCATCACGACTTCCGTAAACGAGTACATGAACATGCTCGTTCAGTCAAATTGTTATTCGATTGTTTGCCACTGATCGTATACATATGTATGTATATTGGGAGAATAATTAAAAAAATTTAAGTTAAATCATAAATAAAGAAGAATTGTAAGAATTATATATTATAAACATTTTTTTATGACAAACGTGAATAAAATAAATCCTGCGCAAAAAATTATTAAGGCGGAGTACATGAATGAGCACACAAATTTGGCAAAAAATTTGTTCCCAAACAGTTGTCAAGGGAAAGCCACATCCATAAAGTATTCTATGCATCCGGCTGAATCAGCTGGCTTAAATAAGATATGAAGAGGGCATAATTTTTCTTCTATCTCCTCAAGCACGTAGGACGTTTGTTTTGAGTTACTGCTTTGACACATTCCAATTAGGTAGTGTTGATACCCTCCACTTGCTAAAAGCGAAAGTGTTGCTGCTAATTGCAACACAGGAGGCACTGCATTGAAAATACGTATTGGAAAGCGACCTTACTCAGACTGAACCTTTTAATAAATCTGTAAATAAAAATTATATTTACGCGTTGAGTTTTGAAAAGTACTTCAAATTGTTCTTACACTTTATTTGATAAGTACAGTGGATTGCTAGTATCTCTTAGTTGTCTTCGAACTATTTTTTCATCGATTCCACTCTCATCTGATGAACTAAGATAAAAGAATAGCACTGGATCCATTATTCAAAGAAAATTATTTTATTTTGCCGAATTTCACTCTCAAATGACATATATTTGAAGTTTAAACTATTACGATTCTAACTTTTATTCTGGTACAACCGGTATGACAAATTGGAAATTACGTTCCGTTTGCTTTCGCAGGACATAATCCCAATACGTTCATTCGTATGACGTGTGACGGATTACCGATCCGTTCACGGAGGACGTGATTCGACCCCAGATGTATCAAGCTGCTAGCAGAATGAAATCCAGGTACGACCTTACTTTAAACGAACCTCGCTTTCAGGTTGCACAACTGGTGTGGTTCCATAATCCCAGACGAAAGGTGCGCATTTGTCCTAAGTTGCAGTCGGACGGGGATGAACCCTATCGTGCGGTGGGATAGACCCAAACCAAAGATCGTTCATGTGGATCGTCTAGCCATTTATCGAGGAACGAATGTCAGCGCCTGGTCAAAGCTTCCGTTCTATGTGCTACAGTTCATGGAGCGGAGAATGTGACAAATTATCCGGGAACGCACACTCTACTAATTGGCCGTTAGATGGTGCTGGTGACTGTCAAAAGTTGTCAATTGTAATAGATAACAATTACCAAATAGATTGAAATAAAGCACGCAGTTAATTTCCCGCCACATTTTCATAGTAATTGATAATTTCTTATTCTTTTAATTAATTGTTCATCTCTCTGAGAATCCTGAATTCAACAAATTCATTACACTATTTTATAAGCCAAAGAAGGACCAGTGTGATCTCTGCGAATCGGTCAAAAATGCGGATGAAGAGGGGAATATAGAGTTAGTTGAGCTATCTCCTAAAGAGAAAAATACCGATAAGAAAAATTGGAACGATACGCAAGTATACCCACATACATACATATATAACCTAAACTTGGTAATCTCCTTACTTAGATTCGTCATTTTATTATAATATGTTGTAAAATTAACTGCTTTAATTTCACTATATTATGCTCATATAATTAAGCCACAGGATGTAAAGCAACAGTTTTTACGAAAAAATATTTTCCTGTTTTTTTTTTGAGTCCCTTTCGTGTGTTTCTAAAGTACCGTTGTCTTTACTTCTGTGTCACAAAGACCCAGAGGAAAGCAAAAATTGTGTTGAAAATAGTGCATAGTTGTTTGTGAGAAGTCAGTAAGTTTAGTGCTCATATAATTAAGCCATTTTGTGCGATAAGGCAAGTTGACTACTTTTCCATTATAATTTTGACTGAAATTTATTGAAAACATTGCTTTACTCATTTCACATACGTTTTGATCAAAATTTAGAAAAATCTAATAGAAATGGGCAAAAATAAAAGCACTACCCCATGCGAGCGGAAGATCATCTGGGAAGCCTTCCAGAAACACAAAAGCATTGCGAAAGTAATGGAATCTTTAGGTTTTCTACGCGGTAAAGTTAAGAACGCAATCAACCATTACCGCAAAAATAAAACCTTTATGGATCTTCCACGCAATAAACCGCGCAAGACCACGCATTCTAGGATAGAGAGCTGACACGTCTCAGTAAGGCTGACCCATTTTTAACATCGTCTCAGATACGAGCCCAAATGGAGACGGATTATAATGTAAACATATCAGCACAAACTGTCCGAAGACGTTTAAAGGAAAACAACTTGAATGGAAGAATTCCAAGACGTAAGCCAAACGTGTCGAAGTGAAACATTACACGAAGGCTACAGTTCGCAAAAGAACATCTTCACAAGAGTCAAAATTTCTGGAAATTGATCATCTGGAGCGATGAATCAAAATTTAATGTTTTTGGGAACGATGGAAGACCATATGTAAGGCGTCCCCCGTTAAAAGAATTGGACCCTAGGTACACCAAGAAAACGGTTAAGTATGGTGGCTCATCGGTCATGGTTTGGGAATGCTTCACCTCATCTGGCGTTGGTCCAATTGTGCAAATTAATGGAAAAATGACAGGTGAGATGTACAAGGACATCCTAAGTAACAACCTCAATGGAGACTTTACTGACGATTTGCCATTAGCATGGATCTTTCAGTAAGATAACGATCCAAAGCATTGCTCCAGGATCGTTAAATCTTGGTTGGAGGCCAACCGCATCCGTGTCCTTCAGCCTTCAGCCCTGGTCAACCCCATGACCAACAGATGCGCGGAAGTGATCAGGCAAAAAGGATTTCCAACAAAGTACTGACTCAAGAAGAGGTAATACCTAGTTTAGTACCTATAATTACAGTGTAGATAATTTTAATCATATTTTCCAGCAAGTGGCTTAATTATACATATGTCAACCTTCCTCACAGACATGCATCCAAATTTTTCCATAATTTATATTTTTTTGTTTTGACAACCGAAAAAATTTATAATGAATTGAATTCTATAAATATTTATAATCATTTCATAAAAAAAATTAATCTGAATTTGTTAATAAAACTTTGTTTTGCAAAAAATACTGTAATGGCTTTTATGTGGCTTAATTGTATGATATATGTATGTGACTAAAATTTGGAAAACCTGGAACAAAACAGAAGGAAAACGTGGAGCAATAGAAATTTGAGGTTGTCTACTTCATTACATGAAAATGTTATCGGAAAAGTCCAACAGTACAGATTATTTTTTTTCTCAGCTAACTGTTGTGGGCAGCAGAAGAAAAGAGAAATAAATTCAAACTTCGAAGTTATAACCAAAAATTCTTCATGAGAGCACACTCTTAAAATAAGGGCGATAATGTATGTACATATGTACATATGTACATACATAGTGAATATTATAGACAAACAGTTTAAAAAATCTTAGATCTACCTACCCCAGCGGTAAGTTACCTTACAACCACAGAGGCAATTGAAATTCGTGTTAGTTTTTCTGACAGCTACTTGACAATTCTGAGCTCTCATGTATTCTTATATGAGAAATAAATATGTACAGTTGTACATATGTATGTAGGTATGTATTTCAAATCCCATTATGGTTTATAGTACGTTGTAAGTTGGCACCCGGACGAATAATAGATATTTATTTTACTGTTGGGGGAGTGCACCGCAAGCGTTACTGTTGACTGAAATTTATTACTTGAAATTAATTCCGTTTAAAATCCGTGTTTTTATTCTTTCACTATTACATCTGTTCCAGTGTTTTCTGCACCATAATTCGCACCTTTTTAAATTTCTAAGACTTGGGGTGAAAACGTTCAGAAAGCCAAATACAGAAATCATTGAACAAAGAGATATTAAACTTTCCCGGCACTTTCCAGGTGCCTACAAGCTATTTCCCGCATATTGTTACATTTTCACGCACATTTGTTAGAAATCCGTCTATTCACCCTTGAATCCGTCTATTCATCAAAAAAATCCGTCTATTCACCCCTAAACACAACAACAAAGGGTCAATTTCACAACAACAACGCGTGAATTTGACGGGCGATGACAACCGAATTATAAATTCATGGAAGGAGCGGGAAAGTATTTTGGGGCTGTTCGTTAGATTTAAAAAATATTTAAATTTGAATTCTCCGTTAAAAGACAAAAAGAATTTAAATTTCATTGGTTGACCGAGAATGTAAAAACCAAAAACTATGTTTTAAGATTCATTCTTGATTAAATCTTCTTAAAATCGTGAAAAGAAGAAAAATGCCATTAAGCAAATTGGGAACCGATTGAAACAATTGTTAAGATATTAAAAAGAGTAGAAATTGATTTGAATTTTTATAAATATGTACATGTTTCAGTATTTGAAATTATCGCAAATAACTTTTGTTAAAAGTTTTGGATAAATTGTGTACTACCTTCTTTAAAATTGTAACAATTGGATGAATACAATTGGATTAAACACTGATTTTCATGTAATTAGAAAAAATATTTAATGGCACAAAAAAGGTCTCAGATAAAGTAGGAAATCAGTAGTACGACTTGTTTTTAGTGTAAATTCTGTTTATAACAAGTTCATGTTTACATTTTTATTTCCGGCTTCGATAATATTTTATTAAAGTTCGGTTGATTTTACAAATTATTTATTTTCTAGGTTGCCGATAAAATATGTTAACTCATCATTAGAATTAATTTAAGCATTATTTTTTGGAAATTGTATTCAATTCTCAAGAAATAATGTCAATTCCTTAAGTAAAATTTATTTTTTGTCTGAGAAAATTTAATTGAAAAGTAAATAACATTATTAAGGACAAGAAAAAGGAAGGTGAGCGAGTTACCGATGGGTCTTCAACCAATAAATTACAGTGGAGCCTCGCTGCATAAGGCTGTGTCCGGACTAGCCTGGCTGTACTTTGTTAGACAATTAGAAATTTATTTTCCATTTGTAACTATTTAATTTTCCTTTCTATAATGTATTTTCTAATATCAAAAGCATAACGTGTGCCTTGAAGTGAACACTGGATCAGAACCAGTCCAAAAAAATTTGTAAGCGTAAACCTTAACAAAAACATTACCATCACTTACATCAACGAGCTAAATTCGATCGTTTTGCAATTGTCCTACTTTTGTAAAGTACTAATGTTTGTTTATTAAAATCATTTATATTTTCCCTTTAGCGGAGCTACCAACATTTCATATACATACAACGTACATATGTTTTCCTAAAGTTTCTAACTCGAGATGAAACTTATACATATTTTCATTTATTAACCGAGAATGAAATGACCGACATTTAACGATTCTGTTAATACATATTTATCTATTTCGTAATATAGATATATTTCCATTAAATCAAAATTCACTGAAAAATAAAATCAGTTTAACTAAAAAATAATTTCTTATTTAAGAAAAACAGTCGTTTTGATGTTATTCAATTCGAAAAACAATAATTATTTTAAATTGAATTTTTGAATTTAATTTTCTCGTTTCGCATTGATTTTCCAGTATTCTTTCCAATGCACAATATTTCTAGTAAATTTTAGTTGAATGCTTCCGTTTTAGGCGAACATATCCGCTGGCGTACTTACTCCACCACTAGGGATTGTCGTTGCCAATGACTGACAATAAGACTTTTTGGCAGAAAGTCATTAAAATTGATTGTTTCACCATAGCTTATGATGGGATACATTCAGGCAAAACTATTTTTCAGTGCTGACATCTATTGGTTCTAGTTTAGACATGCACCAAAGGTTTTTGCCAATGCTCACACGTATTCACAGACGAGGAGCAAATTACAACAAAAGCAATGTAAACAAATGGGTTTTGAAAGGAAGGAGGGGTAAAGGTTTAATATCTCTTTACTCAATGATTTCTGGCCAAATATACTAAAAAGTTCAAAAACGCGTTGAGCAAAAAAAAAAAATGGTCAGTTCTTAAACGTCAGAAACATACATGTGTATGTTAGTATGTATGCGAGAGAAAAAATAAATAGTGTCTGTGAATAAAGTTAGTTTTCATTGGATTTCTTTCTTAAACAAGGATTTTAAAAATGAATGAGTTTGAAGATTTAAAAGTTTTGTGGGGCTGTGGAAACCGACACAGATGACAACGTGCTTAGTAAATGTTTTGCTTGAAAAATCAGACGATGAGGAAGATATGTACATGTGTACGTATGTACATAATGTTGCTGGCCAATGTAACAAAAAAAGTAAAAAGAAAGCGAGGTTGGGTGTATGCATAGTTTCTTTATTCACGTTTCGCATGGATTTGGGTATACATACATACATATATTCCACACTTTATGCATATAAGTGACATAAAGCCAAATTGGCCTAATGTCGCTTTATCAAAGTGTCATAAGGCCAAATACTTATAGAGACCATAGCTTTATGCAAAAAGATTTTGATGTGAAATGAACCTCTTGTGTGTTGCGATCGAGCATTTATTTGATAAATTGAAGCAACGATTCCGCTAGTTGTAATAATGCAAATAGAGAGGTCCAAAGAAAATACATTGCCATGCCATTTCGTTGAGTTTGTTACGTCACAACATTCCATACGAAGGCGACCTGGAACTCATTCACAAAGATAGTTCTGAAAATGATCAGTATGGAGAAGTGTCTAGAGTAAGTTCTGTAAGAGTTGCAATCTGCCAATAGTTATAGCGAAATCTCTGAAAATATGAAAAACTGGATGCAAAGTCATTGCCTACGCGGACGACGTCGCTATACTAGTAACAGGAACATGCCCGTAGACACTGTCCGACGTCATGCAGTTTGTTCTCAATAAACTGACAAGCTGGACTGAAAGCGTCTGTGGTCTTTCCGTTAATCCGGCGAAGACTGAGCTGGTCCTTTTCACAAGAAATCATAAACCACCTGACTTTAATCTCCCAAAGTTAAGAGGCACCCCCTCATCCTCTCAAACAGTGCCACAAACCTAAACCTAAATCTTGATCGCAAGCTTCTTTGGAGATAAAACATAGTCGAACGGACCAGGAAATCCCTGGCTGGCCTATACATATGCAAAAAGGCAGTAGGCTCCACTTGGGGTCTACAACCAAACACCATGCACTGGCTACACATTACGGTAATAAAACCTATCCGAACCGAGTATTGGTCTGGTGGCCCGCCCTGGAAAAGAAGTCCAACCTAATAAATCCAACGATTGCATGTCTCAGTATTACTGGTGCACTGAGAACCTCTCCCACAGCAGCGCTTCAAACACCACTTACTCCCAATTGACATCATCAGCAAACAACTGGCTGCCTGCTCAGCAATAAGGCTGAGAAACTCTAAACTATGGAAGGAGCAACACATTGGGCATGCCAGAATATTACTGATGCTTCATCATCTTCCACAAGTCACCGACGACCTGTCTAATGAATACAACTTCAACTTGGGCAATAATTTCTCAATACCAGACAGAACTGAATAGACACAACGGGATGTCTTGTACCACAAATCGCTGTCAATTTTGACGGATGGGTTCAAAACCGAGGACGGAGTCGGTGCTGGATTCTTCTCCGAAGACCTGGATATTCACCTCCCCTTTAACCTTCCAAACTATTGCAGTGTTTTTCAAGCCGGAGTCATAACCATTCATCAAGCAGCTGACTGGCTGGCGTTTAATGCAGTATCAGCATCGGAAATTGTCATATATATCGACAGTCAGGCAGCCATCAAGTCGCTTGCATCCAGCACAAAGAGATCCAAGGCAGTGAAAGTCTGTCGCGCATCTCTTAACGAGATATCTGAACAGTATTCACCCTTTGCTGGGTACCAGGTCACTGTGAGGCTGACGAACTAGCCAGACAAGGCTCCTCTGGTCTTAATAGCAGAAGCGTCACCGACATCAAGGCGCCCACTTCTTATGCTAAATACCTCATCAATGCTGACGCGGAGAAAGAGGCCAACCATTGTTGACAGCAACTCGCCCAATGTCACACCGCTCAGCTACTGTGGCCAACTTTAAACAAAAACATACAGAAAAGCTACAATCCGTCTGGAACGGATCGTATGATACCCTATCCTCCTCTCGGATTTAAACAATTTTTACACTTGTACTGTATCTTTTTCTCAGAAGCCCAGAAATGAAATTTCATCGTCCTAGCTCAAAATTTAAGGCCCAAAAAGCGGTGACATACGGACGGACGGACGGACGGACGGACGGTCATCGCTCAATCGATTTCGCTATTGATGCTGATCACGAATATATATACTTTATAGGGTCTATCTCGATTATTTCTCTATGTTACAAACTATGTGTCAAACTTAATATACCCTTAGGATAGGGTATAACCAGGTGTATTGGACTCCTAAAACATAAGAAAGGAACCCCCTCCAAGATAGTTAACACCCTCACTGGACACTGTAGGAAGACATGCCCAAAGATTAGGCATCTCATACACCGACTTCTGTAGAAGCTGTATGGACGAAGAGGAACAGGAGACCATCAGTCACCTCCTGTGCACTTGCCCTGCCCTCGCCAACACTAGGAGAGCTGCACTAGGCGAATACTTTTTCAATGATCTAAATGATCTCAACAACGCCTGCATGGCTAAGATTAGCTTCTTCATACAAAGGAGTGGATGGTTCCCAGAGTAAGAGGGTGACCCACCTACCTTACACATCAGCAGCACTATGGGCCTCCTCTGGTCTAAGTGCATTTTCCCATCGAGGGCCGATCTTAACCAACCAACCAACCTACATCAAAATCGAAACAATTTATTGAATTATTGAATTAAGGTGGCGCAAAATTAATCATCCAATTTTGTTTTTATACCCTATCCTAAGGGTATATTAAGTTTGACACATAGTTTCTAACATAGAGAAATAATCGAGATAGACCCTATAAAGTATATATATTCGTGATCAGCATCAATAGCGAAATCGATTGAGCGATGACCGTCCGTCCGTCCGTATGTCACCGCTTTTTGGGCCTTAAATTTTGAGCTAGGACGATGAAATTTCATATCTGGGCTTCTGAGAAAAAGATGCAGTACAAGTGCAAACATTTTTGAAATCCGCCCACTGCCACGCCCACTTTTTCATAACTTCACTAAATTATATGAAACCGAAAAATTTTGTTAAGACCAAATATTTAGGCATTCAGATTCCCTACAATTCACTCATACAAAAGTTTTGGCCACGACCACTTTTTGGGGCGTTTGCATCATAAAACCGATTTTTGGGCCTTAAATTTTTAACTAGGACGCTGAAATTTCATATCTGAGCTTCTGACGAAAAGATACAGTAGAAGTGTAAAATTGTTTTACATGCGCCCACTGCCACGCCTACTTTTTTATAACTTCACTAAATTATATGAAACCGAAAAATTTTGTTAAGTCCAAATATTTAGGTATTCAGATTCCCTACAATTCACCCATAGAACAGTTTTGGCCACGCCCACTTTTTGGGGGCGTTTTCATCAAAAAACAGATTTTGATAAAATTTTACATGTAACATCCTCTAACGTTCGAGGTTATAGCCATATTTGAGTACGAAATGCAATTTGGCCACGCCCACTTTATAGAGAGGAGGATAGGGTATTAGACGATCCGTTCCAGACGGATTGTAGCTTTTCTGTATGTTTGAATTACATTTTTACACAATTCAAGTCCTGAAACTTACTAATCTGGACCTGGAACTGCAAACCTACATCCACACGGAAAATCCTGCCTAAGTCAATAAATTACAAGTTAAGAACGGTAATAAAAGCACAAGGAGGCCCAACAAAGTATTCACTAATTAGATACTGGTTCTGGGAAGCAAAAAAATAAAAATAGAAACATACAGAAAAGCTACAATCCGTCTGGCATTTTGTACTCAAATATAGCTATAATGTCGAACGTTTGAGGATGTTACATGTAAAATTTTATCAAAATAGGTTTTTTGATGATAACGCCCCCAAAAAGTGGGCCTGGCTAAAACTGTTCTATGGGTGAATTGTAGGGAATCTAAATACCCAAATATTTGGTCTTAACAAAATTTTTCGGTTTCATATAATTTAGTGAAGTTATAAAAAAGTAGGCGTGGCAGTGGGCGGATGTAAAAAAATTTTACACTTGTACTGTATCTTTTTCTTGGAAGCGCAGATATGAAATTTCAGCGTCCTAGTTAAACATTTAAGACCCAAAAATCGGTTTTGTGATGACAACGCCCCCAAAAAGTGGGCGTGGCCAAAACTTTTGTATGAGTGAATTGTAGGGAATCTGAATGCCTAAATATTTGGTCTTAACAAAATTTTTCGGTTTCATATAATTTAGTGAAGTTATGAAAAAGTGGGCGTGGCAGTGGGCGGATTTCAAAAATTTTTACACTTGTACTGTATCTTTTTCTCAGAAGCCCAGATATGAAATTTCATCGTCCTAGCTCAAAATTTAAGGCCCAAAAAGCGGTGACATACGGACGGACGGACGGTCATCGCTCAATCGATTTCGCTATTGATGCTGATCACGAATATATATACTTTATAGGGTCTATCTCGATTATTTCTCTATGTTAGAAACTATGTGTCAAACTTAATATACCCTTAGGATAGGGTATAAAAAAATTGATTGAGTCGTATATACTTCCACCTCTGTTCTGAATATTTCAGAATTGTTCAGGATTAATGTTTAAGTAAAATAGTTGAAATCAAAAGTCTGGAACGATGTTATGAGATTCATTATCTGTACCCTAGTAAAGCGGATGTGGAATTCTCCATTTTTGAGAGCACTAAGGCGGTAATCAACATTTTTTACGCCGCATCTTTTCATATAATTAGTCCAATTGCCGAAGAAATAGCTATTTTTTATACCCTATCCTAAGGGTATATTAAGTTTGACACATAGTTTGTAACATAGAGAAATAATCGAGATAGACCCTATAAAGTATATATATTCGTGATCAGCATCAATAGCGAAATCGATTGAGCGATGACCGTCCGTCCGTCCGTCCGTCCGTCCGTCCGTCCGTCCGTCCGTCCGTCCGTCCGTCCGTATGTCACCGCTTTTTGGGCCTTAAATTTTGAGCTAGGACGATGAAATTTCATATCTGGGCTTCTGAGAAAAAGATACAGTACAAGTGTAAAAATTTTTGAAATCCGCCCACTGCCACGCCCACTTTTTCATAACTTCACTAAATTATATGAAACCGAAAAATTTTGTTAAGACCAAATATTTAGGCACTCGGATTCCCTACAATCCACCCATACAAAAGTTTTGGCCACGCCCACTTTTTGGGGGCGTTTTCAACACAAAACCGATTTTTGGGCCTTAAATTTTTAACTAGGACGCTTAAATTTCATATCTGGGCTTCTGAGAAAAAGATACAGTACAAGTGTAAAAATTTTTGAAATCCGCCCACTGCCACGCCCACTTTTTCATAACTTCACTAAATTATATGAAACCGAAAAATTTTGTTAAGACCAAATATTTGGGTATTTAGATTCCCTACAATTCACCCATAGAAGAGTTTTGGCCACGCCCACTTTTTGGGGGCGTTATCATCAAAAAACCTATTTTGATAAAATTTTACATGTAACATCCTCAAACGTTCGACATTATAGCTATATTTGAGTACAAAATGCAATTTGGCCACGCCTACTTTATAGAGAGGAGGATAGGGTATCATACGATCCGTTCCAGACGGATTGTAGCTTTTCTGTATGTTTCAAATTACCCTTATACGTATTTTTTACGCAAAACGTGGTATGCCGTCTAATTGCGTAGGCCCAACTTAACTCACATATAAAATGTTATTAAAAAAAATCGATTTTTAGTGAAATCGGCCTTAAGTGAAGTACCCTTAATTCAGACGTGATTCCATAGAACTCAGATATGGAATTTAAAGCAAATTGGTCCATCCGCTTAGTCTGCAGTCTCAGTCACAGATAGATAGAATTGGCGAACCCATTTTTTTGAACTTCTCCATCATAGTAATGTGAAATTTCATTAAAATCTGGAATTCGAAATTTTTGAAGAAACCAATACTTGCCCTAAGTGCAAGTAAAAATAAATTATTGGACCAATTCGCCAAACTTAGAAAAAAACATACAGAAAAGCTACAATCCGTCTGGAACGGATCGTATGATACCCTATCCTCCTCTCTATAAAATGGGCGTGGCCAAATTGCATTTTGTACTCAAATATAGCTATAATGTCGAACGTTTGAGGATGTTACATGTAAAATTTCATGAAAATCGGTTTTTTGATGAAAACGCCCCCAAAAAGTGGGCGTGACCAAAACTGTTCTATGGGTGAATTGTAGGGAATCTGTATACCTAAATATTTGGTCTTAACAAAATTTTTCGGTTTCATATAATTTAGTGAAGTTATAAAAAAGTAGGCGTGGCAGTGGGCGGATGTAAAAAAATTTTACACTTGTACTGTATCTTTTTCTTGGAAGCCCAGATATGAAATTTCAGCGTCCTAGTTAAAAATTTAAGGCCCAAAAATCGGTTTTGTGATGAAAACGCCCCCAAAAAGTGGGCGTGGCCAAAACTTTTGTATGGGTGGATTGTAGGGAATCTGAATGCCTAAATATTTGGTCTTAACAAAATTTTTCGGTTTCATATAATTTAGTGAAGTTATGAAAAAGTGGGCGTGGCAGTGGGCGGATTTCAAAAAATTTTACACTTGTACTGTATCTTTTTTTCAGAAGCCCAGATATGAAATTTCATCGTCATAGCTCAAAATTTAAGGCCCAAAAAGCGGTGACATACGGACGGACGGACGGACGGACGGACGGACGGACGGACGGACGGTCATCGCTCAATCGATTTCGCTATTGATGCTGATCACGAATATATATACTTTATATGGTCTATCTCGATTATTTCTCTATGTTACAAACTATGTGTCAAACTTAATATACCCTTAGGATAGGGTATAAATAGTTTGAGCAACATTTTTCTAACAGCACTGCATGTATATGCCTACGTACTCACTTCAGCATTAAATTAATATCTACATATGTATGTAAGTACGTATGTACACAAGTATGTAGGTTTACAAATTGGAACATCCCCAATTTTCAGTAGGAAAATGTTTTCCTATCTACTTTGCTTGCATTGTATGGATGTTCAAACCAAATCGATTCGCAAGGGAATTTACTATGAGCATAAGAAAGAAGGGCTTTTTCTGTTTGCCTCAGTTCAGAGTTTTGAGGGCTTGTGTATAAACTCGTAAATACATTCTCAAAAGGATAAGCGAAATGCCATGCCGTGCATATTTCTACTTGCATATTTTTACAACTTTTTATACACAACTTATTGCATATATTCATATTTACATATTTTCTTTTGCATTTTATATTCACGATATCATTGTGGACACAAGCCAAGCGGTAAACTCTTTTGAGCCCGAACAATTTTCCCAACTCTGTGCATATACTTTTTAAGCGTTCGTGTGTAAGTACGAGCACTGTTTCATCTTGGTTTTAAACTCCAACAATCTTTCGCTACGTTGATATGTATGTAAAGTCACTCACATTCAAAGTCGGACAAGTAATATAAATGCAATATGACGAAGTTTTTAATAAAATAAAAAAAAAATTGGCACTTTTCATAGCCGTTTTATTTTTTTAATTCATAAAGTTCAAAACAAACAAAACACAATAAAGAATAAAAATAACAGAATTTCAATTGTTTAACAAAAAACTTAATACAATATTGTAAGCACCATTCACTTTACATAGTCACACTCAAAGTCGGACAAAATCAACCATTGCCTTATTTTAGTTTTTAACTCAGTTTCAATATTTCGTTAAGTTACCATTCTTCATTATAACGGCCTCAAGGCGTTTTGGTATACTTTCCAACAGCTTTTTGCAGAACCATGGGTCCATATTTTTCCATTCTTCCTTAATCACATTCTTGAGATCGGTTATGTTCGAAACAGGCCTTCTGACCACTCTTTTTATACCCTATCCTAAGGGTATATTAAGTTTGACACATAGTTTGTAACATAGAGAAATAATCGAGATAGACCCTATAAAGTATATATATTCGTGATCAGCATCAATAGCGAAATCGATTGAGCGATGACCGTCCGTTCGTCCGTCCGTATGTCAAGGCTTTTTGGGCCTTAAATTTTGAGCTAGGACGATGAAATTTCATATCTGGGCTTCTGAGAAAAAGATACAGTGCAAGTGTAAAAATTTTTGAAATCCGCCCACTGCCACGCCCACTTTTTCATAACTTCACTAAATTATATGAAACCGAAAAATTTTGTTAAGACCAAATATTTAGGCATTCACATTCCCTACAATCCACCCATACAAAAGTTTTGGCCACGCCCACTTTTTGGGGGCGTTTTCATCACAAAACCGATTTTTGGGCCTTAAATTTTTAACTAGGACGCTGAAATTTCATATCTGGGCTTCCAAGAAAAAGATACAGTACAAGTGTAAAATTTTTTTACATCCGCCCACTGCCACGCCTACTTTTTTATAACTTCACTAAATTATATGAAACCGAAAAATTTTGTTAAGACCAAATATTTGGGTATTTAGATTCCCTACAATTCACCCATAGAACAGTTTTGGCCACGCCCACTTTTTGGGGGCGTTATCATCAAAAAACCTATTTTGATAAAATTTTACATGTAACATCCTCCAACGTTCGACATTATAGCTATATTTGAGTACAAAATGCAATTTGGCCACGCCCATTTTATAGAGAGGAGGATAGGGTATCATACGATCCGTTCCAGACGGATTGTAGCTTTTCTGTATGTTTATATCCTATTATAAGGGTATGTTAAGTTTGGCACATAGTTTGTAACATAGAGAAATAATCGAGATACAACCTACATATAAAGAGTTGTAAAAAAAGAGCATTCCTTGATGTCATACTAAGATAAGAACCCAAGTGGGTTCGTTTCATTTCAAATACGTCAATAATGACTGCAACTTAAAAGTAAATAGAGAAGCTTCAATCCTTTTAAGCAGCCCAAATAAAATGGGCGTGGCATACTGCATTTTTTCTCCAACGATAACTTCGAACGTTTGAGGATGTTACATGAAAAATTTCATCAAAATCGGTTTTTAATGAAACATACCCATAAAGTGGGCGTGGCTAAGGACAATGTATGGGTGAATTGTAGAAAATGTGAATATCTAAATATTTGGTCTTAAGAGGCCTCCACCCAAAAGTTCGAACTAAGAGTCGAACATACACGTAGTTTGGAGTTTAAAATAAATAATTTTTTTTACAAATTAAAATATTTTAAAATATTCTATTCAAAAATATTTTTCTGTATTTGCTCTGGTGGCAAACTGACAGGTCATAAGAGGATTTAGCTCTAAATTTAATTTTTGATTTGCGTTGGTGGGCAACAATATTAATGAAGTGGTATTGTAGGAATGTATAGATGCCTTTCCTTGATAAATTTATAGAACATAGCTTTATATCATAAATTAACAATATTAGATAGTTAACTTTCCATCCCCAACCCGCTAAAACCCGCAAATGGGCGGAGCCTAATCCTCTCTTTCGTTCCCATCGGTGAATACGTGTAATGAGAGATTTGAAGTTTGATCAGCTCATCTACAGGTCCAAAACAATAGCTCATGTAATTTTGCATTAGAGTGGAGTGAATCTATGCTGACAGCTTTCACCAAATTTCAGTAAATCGATACTTTTTTTGTATCGGCTAAACACGTGGCTGTCATAAATGGAGGTGATTTTCCTTTTTCCCCATTTGTTTACTTTTTAGCTCAAAAAATAGTAAATATATTTTTGATTTTAGACAACTTTTTATACCCTATCCTAAGGGTATATTAAGTTTGACACATAGTTTGTAACATAGAGAAATAATCGAGATAGACCCTATAAAGTATATATATTCGTGATCAGCATCAAAAGCGAAATCGATTGAGCGATGACCGTCCGTCCGTCCGTCCGTCCGTATGTCACCGCTTTTTGGGCCTTAAATTTTGAGCTAGGACGATGAAATTTCATATCTGGGCTTCTGAGAAAAAGATACAGTACAAGTGTAAAAATTTTTGAAATCCGCCCACTGCCACGCCCACTTTTTCATAATTTCACTAAATTATATGAAACCGAAAAATTTTGTTAAGACCAAATATTTAGGCATTCAGATTCCCTACACTCCACCCATACAAAAGTTTTGGCCACGCCCACTTTTGGGGGGCGTTTTAATCATAAAACCGATTTTTGGGCCTTAAATTTTTAACTAGGACGCTGAAATTTCATATTTGGGCTCCTGACGAAAAGATACAGTAGAAGTGTAAATTTTTTTTACATCCGCCCACTGCCACGCCTACTTTTTTATAACTTCACTAAATTATATGAAACCGAAAAATTTTGTTAAGTCCAAATATTTAGGTATTCAGATTTCCTACAATTCACCCATAGAACAGTTTTGGCCACGCCCACTTTTAGGGGGCGTTTTCATCAAAAAACCGATTTTCATGAAATTTCACATGTAACATCCTCAAACGTTCGACGTTATAGCCATATTTGAGTACCAAATGCAATTTGGGCATGAGCACTTTATAGAAACGAGGATAGGGTATCATACGATCCGTTCCAGACGGATTGTAGCTTTTCTGTATGTTTATATTTTTTTTTATGCCACTCGATTCGACTCATTGCACTGAATTCAAATCTGTACTCAGATGTTGTCGCACTTTTTCTGTTTAAGAAATATAGCAGTCTGAAATTGTGCTGAAATAATGTAAACAAAGGCAGTGGGTCGCTGCGGGTGTGTTTGGAAGTGCAGTGGGGAGTTTGGGATGTTAAAACAATATCTTTTTTTATAAATAAATGAAATATGTCTTACACAAATAAACAAATTGGTATAATGTAACTACTAAATTGTTGGAAATGGATATTTAGATTTTTAATTATTTTATTTAAATAATTATTATTCTGTTGTGTTATTATTCTACATTTGTATGAAATTTCGTACTGGATTGGGTTGTTCTTTGCTTACGTGCTTACTGATTTGTAGAAATGTTTGATTTAAAGTACTAATATATACAATATACATATGTGTATAAATTATTCATAGGAGAAACCTTCCGTTCTGTTAATCTTTAATGAAAAAATAACTGTAGATGGTTAAGTCAGAATACAAAATTAAAAGGAAGAGAATAAAACAAATAGAAAGACAACAAGATATGCAGTTTAAGGATAACACAAGAATTTGCGTTCACCATCTCAACACATACATATGTCCTTTAATCAAACATATTCTTTTCATATTTGACCTAAAATATATACTAAACGTATCTACTTTTTATTTGTTCAAAAAAAACAATACATATGTATGTATGTTTTTATTAGGTTTTTTATTTAGTATAAATGATTTGAAACATACGTTACATTTTGAATTTAACTATTTTAAATGTAACGTACTTTTAACAGATTCACCACGAAACGAAGAATATTTTTGGTAGTTGTTTATTGGACACAGCATCCCCTCCACAATTTATCAATTTTTGACACTAATTGTCCAGATGGCTTCGTACATATGACAGTTGTGGCTCCCGTTGGTGAGCAAGAATGGATTAGTGAGTTTGCATGTAAATAACGCATACATTCCTGCTCACCAACGGGAACTGCTTGTGGGTTCGAAAGAGAGACCCCCTCGAAGTTGACCATCTAGTATGGTTAATTTATGCTTTATATGTAGGCAACTACATGTGCATGCTGCGTGCCTATGCAGCCACGCAAGTCGTCGCTAATTCTAATTTCGATGCAATGCAATGTAGTAGATCTGCAAAATAGTACAATTTAGTACAAATGTCGTGATTTGACATTACAAATTGCCACCTATATGACAGTTTACTGTTTAAACCTATTGAAAAACAAAAAAACAAAACTAAATCTAAATTTCTAAATTTAAATCGCCATGGAAAAAAATGTCAAACTTTTAACTGCACGTGTGTTTCACATGCGTCGCTTCATGCATTGATGCGCGATGCTTTGCTGCAGAAATCATTGAACAAAGAGATATTAAACTTTCCCGGCACTTTCAAGTGCCTACAAGCTATATCACGCATATTGTTACATTTTCACGCACATTTGTTAGAAATCCGTCTATTCACAAAAAAAATCCGTCTATTCACCCCTAAACACAACAACAATGGGTCAATTTCACAACAACAACGAGTGAATTTGACGGGCGATGACAACCGAATTATGAATTCATGGAAGGAGCGGGAAAGTATTTTGGGGCTGTTCGAGAAAAACTATGTTTTAAGATTAATTATTGATTAAATCTTCTTAAAATCGTGAAAAGAAGAAAAATGCCATTAAGCAAATTGAGAACCGATTGAAACAATTGTTAAGATATTAAAAAGAGTAGAAATTGATTTGAATTTTTGTAAATATGTATGTACTTGTTTCAGTATTTCAATTTATCGCAAAATGTCACACTCACAATTTTTGCAATTTCCCGGTAACTTTTTCCAGTTTCACTTAATGCAACTATTCGTTCACGTATCGACAACGGTATTTCGCTTTTCTTGCGACAAATCTTTATAATATCCGACAACGAGGAATGTAAGTGATCGCACAGAAGACTGTTGTGACCGATGAACTACGAAACACAACCTTTACAATACAAACACAACATACACATTGAAATACCAGACCTGAAAGGAGTGTGCAAATAATTTTTTGAATCTATTTTTTTCATTTTTTGTCAACTACATAACGGTTTTTGTATTTTTTCACAAAATTCTATGTTCATTGTTATAAAGCTAATTTTCGATATAAACTTTTTCAAAGAATTCATTCATTAATAAAACATACAGAAAAGCTACAATCCGTCTGGAACGGATCGTATGATACCCTATCCTTTGCATATTGTACTCAAATATAGCTATAATGTCGAACGTTTGAGGATGTTACATGTAAAATTTTATCAAAATCGGTTTTTTGATGATAACGCCCCCAAAAAGTGGGCGTGGCCAAAACTGTTCTATGGGTGAATTGTATGGAATCTAAATACCCAAATATTTGGTCTTAACAAAATTTTTCGGTTTCATATAATTTAGTGAAGTTATAAAAAAGTAGGCGTGGCAGTAGGCGGATGTAAAAAAATTTTACACTTGTACTGTATCTTTTTCTTGGAAGCCCAGATATGAAATTTCAGCGTCCTAGTTAAAAATTTAAGGCCCAAAAATCGGTTTTGTAATGAAAACGCCCCCAAAAAGTGGGCGTGGCCAAAACTCTTCTATGGGTGAATTGTAGGGAATCTAAATACCCAAATATTTGGTCTTAACAAAATTTTTCGGTTTCATATAATTTAGTGAAGTTATGAAAAAGTGGGCGTGGCAGTGGGCGGATTTCAAAAATTTTTACACTTGTACTGTATCTTTTTCTCAGAAGCCCAGATATAAAATTTCATCGTCCTACCTCAAAATTTAAGTCCGTCCGTCCGTCCGTCCGTCCGTATGTCACCGCTTTTTGGGCCTTAAATTTTGAGCTAGGACGATGAAATTTCATATCTGGGCTTCTGAGAAAAAGATACAGTACAAGTGTAAAAATTTTTGAAATCCGCCCACTGCCACGCCCACTTTTTCATAACTTCACTAAATTATATGAAACCGAAAAATTTTGTTAAGACCAAATATTTAGGCATTCAGATTCCCTACAATTCACTCATACAAAAGTTTTGGCCACGCCCACTTTTTGGGGGCGTTGTCATCACAAAACCGATTTTTGGGTCTTAAATGTTTAACTAGGACGCTGAAATTTCATATCTGGGCTTCCAAGAAAAAGATACAGTACAAGTGTAAAATTTTTTTACATCCGCCCACTGCCACGCCTACTTTTTTATAACTTCACTAAATTATATGAAACCGAAAAATTTTGTTAAGACCAAATATTTAGGCATTCAGATTCCCTACAATCCACCCATACAAAAGTTTTGGCCACGCCCACTTTTTGGGGGCGTTATCATCAAAAAACCTATTTTGATAAAATTTTACATGTAACATCCTCAAACGTTCGACATTATAGCTATATTTGAGTACAATATGCAATTTGGCCATGCCCACTTTATAGGGAGGAGGATAGGGTATCATACGATCCGTTCCAGACGGATTGTAGCTTTTCTGTATGTTTTTATGAACAATTTCATATTTTTGCTATTTAGTTCGACCGTTAAACAATTGTAGCGTACTACAGTAGTTACGTTTTCTGTTTGTAATGTATTTTTTTTTTGTTCAAACGAGTTAGAAATATAAGGAATAAGCTTTAACTTTCTTTTAATTCAATTGATCCAATCGCACTTGACAAAATGCACTCGTACAAGGGATTCTCTTGGTTTTGCTATTTTTTACTTTAAACTACTTTTTTATCTATGATAGGAAAAAAATATCAAAAGATTAGTCATTTTCTAAAATGTATTTTAAGAAAGTAAGAAGGAAAAACAAGTCCCTTGGTAAGAGAAAGCAAGTTGAAGACAATACATAGTCTAAGCTAAAATAAGCATTTACTTGGTTTAAAAAATTATGAACGTAAGGTGTATTTAAAGCAGGAATAGTTGCCCCAAATATACAAAGTGCGTACATATCATTGTTGTTAGACAGTGCTGTAGTTCAGCTTTGAATAAGTTGAGCACGAAATAATTTCTTAAAGTCTAATTCCACACCACCCTTGAGGTAAGACTTATGGTGGGTTTTTTTTAATGTGGTTTCCCCTATAGGCCTATTCCACTCCAAAGAAAATCAAACTTCATCTTGTTCCGGAGAATGATGTTAGTTATCTGCAAATGATTTGATCAGTTTATCAAAACTTTTAAATCTATTTATACTGGTTAACAATATATGTACCTTGATATTTTTCTGGTATGCGTTTTTCCATTCCTCGAGAAATACGCGGATCTACTAACTCCGGTAAAACCCAGTCTTCGTAGAATAACGTAAGTTTGTCTATTATTTTTTTATTCCAAAATTCGTCTTCTATTCTTATTTCTTCTATATAGAGATTAAACCTACTGCTACTCCAAATACAGAAAATGCATATTTTTCGTTTTCAAATATGCTATTAACCTTGAATTTGATAATAAGAATTATGATTTCGATTTAAGCCTAAAATTTCTCCATCATCAGATACATTGATATATTTTAACTTCTTATTTTTGATTGCTTCTATCGGATCTAACACAGCAATGGTAGAGGGGCATTTTATTTCAACAAGAATATCATTGTTTATTCGCAAGAGTTCTTACGAATTTCAAATATAATTATGTATATTTCCGAAGAAAACGACTACGGAAGAACTCGTTAATAAAAACATACAGAAAAGCTACAATCCGTCTGGACGGATCGTATGATACCCTATCCTCCTCTCTATAAAGTGCGCGTGACCAAATTGCATTTTGTACTCAAATATGGCTATAACCTCGAACGTTTGAGGATGTGACATGTAAAATTTTATCAAAATCGGTTTTTTGATGAAAACGCCCCCAAAAAGTGGGCGTGACCAAAACTGTTCTATGGGTGAATTGTAGGGAATCTGTATACCTAAATATTTGGTCTTAACAAAATTTTTCGGTTTCATATAATTTAGTGAAGTTATAAAAAAGTAGGCGTGGCAGTGGGCGGATGTAAAAAAAATTTACACTTGTACTGTATCTTTTTCTTGGAAGCCCAGATATGAAATTTCAGCGTCCTAGTTAATAATTGAAGGCCCAAAACTCGGTTTTGTGATGAAAACGCCCCCAAAAAGTGGGCGTGGCCAAAACTTTTGTATGGGTGGATTGTAGGGAATCTAAATGCCTAAATATTTGGTCTTAACAAAATTTTTCGGTTTCATATAATTTAGTGAAGTTATGAAAAAGTGGGCGTGGCAGTGGGCGGATTTCAAAAATTTTTACACTTGTACTGTATCTTTTTCTCAGAAGCCCAGATATGAAATTTCATCGTCCTAGCTCAAAATTTAAGGCCCAAAAAGCGGTGACATACGGACGGACGGACGGACGGACGGACGGACGGACGGACGGACGGACGGACGGACGGACGGACGGACGGACGGACGGACGGACGGACGGACGGTCATCGCTCAATCGATTTCGCTATTGATGCTGATCACGAATATATATACTTTATAGGGTCTATCTCGATTATTTCTCTATGTTACAAACTATGTGTCAAACTTAATATACCCTTAGGATAGGGTATAAAAAAAGAGAGACTTAGTTTTTTTTTGCACAACGTTATAATTATTTTTTATTCAAGGCAGATCGACCTTTCTGTTCAACGATTTTAAAGTTACTTCTTTCATACTTTTTTATATAAAATGAATTAGCAGTTAACTTTTGAATTCAGCAAAAAGTCAGTGTTAGAATGACTGTATTTTTCGTGATAGTACTAGAATACATCAATGCAATTCACAATACTACCAATTCAAATATTAAAAAGTTAACAATTCAAGTTATAGATTTACATTAGATATCTAAGGAATTTATTTAAAGATAAGTTACTTAATACAATATTTAACAATCATTGTTAATAAGACCATCCAGAGAAGCTCCCAAAAAATAAGTATCCTGATCTATGAAGATACCACAACTTGAAATAGTTTTGCCCAGTTGATCTTGAAGCTGCACTCGTGCAACATCTTCGTTCATTTTCCCATGAATTATGATCATGAAGCAGAAAAAAATTCAGTCGGATGTGGTAGCCTTTTAACTCATTTAGGACCACTACTATACATTTTCAGAAAAATCCGAATATTTTAATTCATAACTGTTTTATTGAGTATTTATAAACATTCTGGATTTTTTTTTATCTATATAATAACTCCCAATTTTTGAGTGTTGCGTTAACGCAACATTGGGACAATAGGTATAAAAAAAATTAGGTGTGATAAATCTTAAAGCAATGAGAATGTAGTGGGATTGTGCATTTGTTACACATAAATACAGTCGTGCTTTTACAAACTCTGCACCGTTGTCTCCAATCTTGAGAATATCTCTCTATAATGTTATTTTTTCATTATCTAACCGCGAAGTAGATGATAGAGATGAAGTTGAACCGCGTCCTCGTACAGCTTGTGTTTTGCACTTGTTAGCACTTATGAGACTCCGAACTAATTCCGACCTGAAATCAAGCTGGGCTATTGGTTTTTCCTTGAACACAATTCTGTGTAATTTGCAAGCGTTCACTATTGCAGAGTCTATCGCATTGATGAATAATGGCCACCACCATTTTTTACCACCAATATTTATACGGTAGTTTGCAAACACTGCATTGTCGTACAAGTCGACACCCCCCATATATTTATTGTACATAGCAGTCATATTAGGTTGTGGTATCGAGATCTCCCTTTTTCCTTTACGATTATATCATTTAACGATGACGTTTGGTTGAGCTGACTCACAATTGGTTGCTACTGTAACGACGGAATTATCATTCCAACGTACCACACCTATTTCATTCGCGTGATCGTAGCAGGAGTCCATTGCACCACGCTGTTTTTTTGCTATTGATTTGCTCATCTCCAGTGGGCATTTCAGGATTCTATTTTCGCGCACAGTTCCGGTGGCAAAATATCCTTCATTTTTCAACCAATAGGTTAAAGCTGGTAAAAAAGTTATCAAAATATATCTTGTGAGAATTCCTATTTTCTATAACTTTCAAGAGATCTGTTACAACTTGTCCACCTAAACCAAATTCCCTTTTGGCATTTACAATACTTTTTCCACCATATAGCATAAATTGATATAAGTATCCATCCCTGCACGTCAGGCACCACATCTTGAACCCAAAACGTACCGGCTTTCCTTTCAGGAACATTTTCGCTGAATGACGGCCAAAGTAGGGCACCATTTGTTCATCTATTAACAAATGATGTGCAAAGATACCATACTTTAGGAAGTTGATGTTCAAAAGATCAAACAGTGGACGCAATTTCGCAAATTTGTCTTCCTTGTCCAACTAATTGTTATCTGCCACATGCATGTTTTGTTTGATCTCAAAAACTCTATTTCGAGACATCGCATTTTTCACAATTGAAACACCTTTATCTTCATCAGATGACCAGTAAAGTTTTACTTGTGGAAGAATGTGATATCCGCTTAGAATCAATATTCCAAGAAAAATTTCAAGGTCACTTGGATTCAAGCAAAACTGGGGATGGTTCTTGTCCCTTGAGTATTTTACAGAGTTCGTTATAATACACTGCATTACAGTTTCGTCGAACATTAGCCTAAAAAAATCAAGCACAGACTTTCCATGTAGATCTTCAATAATGTTCGTGATGTTAGCCTCCTCATTTGATGTAGCACCAATATCATAGTCAATCGGTGTTTTACACCATGTGACATCTCCAACTCTTGATGCTTTGCTTGATGCAACTTGAGTAACCTCATGATGCACATCTCCCATTTCGACCTCAGAACCAGAAAGCACTACCTCAAAAGTCCCCGCCAATTCCGAAGGCAAATTTTCCGTTGCGCCTATAACGTCATCATCAAAGGTTTCCTCGTCCGTTAGATTATCGACTTCGGGTGGTATGTAACAAACGCTTATTTCAGAAAGCACTATCATCGCGATACTTCATGTTACTCTAAAGCAAATATCAACATCAAAACCTACACGTATACATTATTGTTTTACAACTGTTTATATTTACCATTGTATAGAATTCTTGCAAGTTTCAAGACAATATTCAGAATAAAATTAACTTTTTCGCACACCACAATGAGACTGCACTTGCACTACGCAACAAAAAGCACCACAAATAAATAATAATCTCCGTTGACACAAAAATTTCAAACAAGAATATTTTTCAAAGCCTACTAAAGTGTCCTTGTTTGTCCCAATGTTGCGTTTTCGCAACGTTATTATTCAAAACCAATTAAAAATACTTACGTGAAGTAAATAGTTAGACTTTTTTGAAATTGGCAGTATATTTTACATGAAACCTGATTCGGATTGTAGAAAATTGGAAAAATAATAATATTTAGTGAATTTACAAACTATGCAGGTTTTTTCTTGGAAATTTGTCAATTGTATTGTAGATGCAATCAAAACTCCGAAAGCTATTAAGCTTATAAAAAAAAAATATAAAAAGCTTCAAATATTCATAAATGCAATAGAATTGAAAGTGCATCAAAAATTTGAATTTTTTGGTCCGAAAAAAATTGTTTTTTTATACCCTATCCTAAGGGTATATTAAGTTTGACACATAGTTTGTAACATAGAGAAATAATCGAGATAGACCATATAAAGTATATATATTCGTGATCAGTATCAATAGCGAAATCGATTGAGCGATGACCGTCCGTCCGTCCATCCGTCCGTCCGTCCGTATGTCACCGCTTTTTGGGCCTTAAATTTTGAGCTAGGACGATGAAATTTCATATCTGGGCTTCTGAGAAAAAGCTACAGTACAAGTGTAAAAATTGTTTAAATCCGCCCACTGCCACGCCCACTTTTTCATAACTTCACTAAATTATATGAAACCGAAAAATTTTGTTAAGACCAAATATTTAGGCATTCAGATTCCCTACAATCCACCCATACAAAAGTTTTCGCCACGCCCACTTTTTGGGGGCGTTTTCATCACAAAACCGATTTTTGGGCCTTAAATTTTTAACTAGGACGCTGAAATTTCATATCTGGGCTTCTGACGAAAAGATACAGTACAAGTGTAAAATTTTTTTACATCCGCCCACTGCCACGCCTACTTTTTTATAACTTCACTAAATTATATGAAACCGAAAAATTTTGTTAAGACCAAATATTTGGGTATTTAGATTCCCTACAATTCAACCATAGAACAGTTTTGGCCACGCCCACTTTTTGGGGGCGTTATCATCAAAAAACCTATTTTGATAAAATGTTACATGTAACATCCTCAAACGTTCGACATTATAGATATATATATATATAGGATAGGGTATCAGACGATCCGTTCCAGACGGATTGTAGCTTTTCTGTATGTTTTTCTATAACTTGGCGATTGGACTGATTTTCTTTTAATTTTTCTACCAAGTAATTTATTTGTATAATAAATTCATCGGAACTCATGTCTGACTGATTGCAAACATCACCATACCCAACATCTTTTCCGGTATTAGCGCGATTTAGTCTAAAAAGAATTCTGCCCTTTCGGTACACTTTCGTAGTTGCTCTTCGTTTTGATAATAACCAATTCTTTCTTAGCCGCCTCAATTCCAATTTTTTTTATATGCGACCTTGGGCTAAATCCATACAAGTGTTTGTACAGTTCTGATATTTGCTATTTGATAAAATTTAAGTAAGTTCTTCTAATTGCGAATATCCACAACCGATACTTGTTATACCTAGCACGGCAGCGGTATTAGTATCTATCGTTTTATCTTTTTTTTTTCGTTTAACGATACTCGCTCTTCAATGTTACACATATTGCATTTGAGTATAATCTCACTCTCAAAGCCTGATTTAATTTCCTTAATAATGTCAAAGTTCTTTAAACTGCATCCAAATTGGGGACAGTGTTGATGAATTTCTTGCAATTGGTTAAAGAAATGTTGAACATTAGCCATTCTTCTCCCAACTATAGAAATTTAATTTGTAGCTTCTAATGATCCTTTTTCTATAATAATATTTTAGAAGGATAATATAGTGTAAAGTAAATCCAGTGATGCATTTTCAGATATTAGTGTAAAGTAAATCCAGTGATGCATTTTCCTATTCAGATATTAGTTTTGTATATTGCACTTATAATGCCTATTCAACGGTCTGAAAGGGTTTAGTATTGATTTGCAAACTACGTATGTATGTATATAAACATATTAACTAACACTTAGAATATCATAAATTAATGCCTTTATTACGTATTGGGGTCTGATTGTGTCCACTTTAGAAGAAACACACTTCTCACCAACATACCCTTAACTTTGTCAACTCTCTCAAAGAAGGATAAATACATTGAGTTCCTTTCATATTGTAATCAATTCATTAGAAATATTGTATCAAATTTATATCCAATACTCATATAAAAACATACAGAAAAGCTACAATCCGTCTGGAACGGATCGTCTGATACCCTATCCTCCTCTCTATAAAGTGGGCGTGGCCAAATTGATTTTGTACTCAAATATGGCTATAACCTCGAACGTTTGAGGATGTTACATGTACAATTTTATCAAAATCGGTTTTATGATGAAAACGCCCCCAAAAAGTGGGCGTGGCCAAAAATTTTGTATGGGTGGATTGTAGGGAATCTGAATGCCTAAATATTTGGTCTTAACAAAAATTTTCGGTTTCATATAATTTAGTGAAGTTATGAAAAAGTGGGCGTGGCAGTGGGCGGATTTCAAAAATTTTTACACTTATACTGTATCTTTTCCTCAGAAGCCCAGATATGAAATTTCATCGTCCTAGCTCAAAATTTAAGGCCCAAAAAGCGGTGACATACGGACGGACGGACGGACGGACGGACGGACGGAAGGACGGTCATCGCTCAATCGATTTCGCTATTGATGCTGATCACGAATATATATACTTTATAGGGTCTATCTCGATTATTTCTCTATGTTACAAACTATGTGTCAAACTTAATATACCCTTAGGATAGGGTATAAAAACGAAAGTTGTCTCCGGAATTTTCAAATATTACAGCAACAAAAACGTTTTTCAAAAATCTGGTCGATCACATTGCAGATTAAACTCTATTCTTTAATAGGTTATAACTACCATTTAAATCGGTTACCAATTCGCTAAATGGCATTGTAGACCGATTGACCATTTTTCGTATTTTTTGGGTGGAGGCCTCTTAACAACAGTTTTCGTTTTCATGTAAAATACTAATAGGAAAAAAATAATATTCAAAAATGATATACGTACTTGAGTTTTAGCAATCACTCCAAAGCGATGTTTCGTAACATTCTCTGGAGTGATGAAACAAAAACAAATTTATTTAGTTCTGACAGCAGTAGAAATGTTCGGCAGCCTCAAGGAAAATAGTTCCACTTCCGGTTTACTAAAACAACACGTAAAACATGGAAGTGGGAGCGTCATGGTGTGGGGCTGGTTTTCTTGATTTGATGTTGGCATCATTTTCCAAATAATGAACATCATGAATAAACAGATTTATCGTGATATCGTAAAATATATCATACTGCAGGCTAGGCACAACATGCCTTTACGATGGCACTTCCAACAGGACAATGATCCCAAGCGTTCATCGAAATTGGTGAGTGCTTGGTTGAGGAATCATCAAGTGTCGGTGTTACCATGGCCTTCTCAGTTCCCCGATCTCAATCTAAAAAAATCATTGAAATCAACTTTTGACTGCAATTGAAAGTCATTGGAAAGCCATTTCTGTGAGTAGATGTCAGAAACTCATAGATTCCATGCCTGGTCGAATAAATGCTGCTGACAAAGTAAATCTACTCCAAATAAGGATAATTCTCCTTAAATATTGAAAATCTTGAGCTTCTTCTATCAACGGATTCTGTTTTCATTAGGATTATTCTAATCGTTTATAACCTCAATGCGGGACCCATGTGGGCGCCGTGACTTAGTGGCTAGTGCGTCAGATGACTGAGCGAGAGGTTCGACGTTCGACTGCAGATCAGGATTTGCGTACGTATGAAGAATAAGTTGTTGAAGAATAGATAAGTACTCTCACTTGAAACATACACTGCCGCTCATCTGAATAGGTTTGACTTTTGTTTCACCTTACTGTTAGCGTCTCTTCATATATATTGCAATGACACATATTTGTTATATATGAAATTAAAGAGCATCATTATACGCTTAGTCTGAGAGAAAAAAAATTGTCTTAAAGTTTGCCGTTATTCTCACACACTAGCTTGAGTAAATGCATTCATAAAAGCAAACACATTTTTTTGGCTCATCTGAATAGGTTCCACGAATGAAATCGAATAAAACAAGAATAGTAATTGTAATTTAACGATTTATTTTGCACTTTTGTATAGGTAGGATTGTAACAACAATAATTAATAACGAGTGAGAAGCTAGGCTAGACCTGTTGTGCCAAAAATTTGTATTTGTATTTTGTATTGCCGCCTTTTTTAATAGAGTCTCGTAAATTCGATTTGGTATAGAATCATACAATTTTTCCAGGTATTGGAACGAAATTTCGGTCAGGGCTATTTTAATTGCTTTGATTAAGGACTTTTTGTCTTTGAATTGTCTCCCTGACTCGTATACTTTACGTGAAAGAAGTCCGCACAAATTCTCTATGATATTTAGGTCAGGGGAGTATGGAGGCTAAACCAGCATCTGACCATTTTGGCTTTCAATCCACTGTTTTACCGTCCTCGCTATGTGGATAGGGGCATTATCATGTTGGAATGTCCACGATAATGGTCCAAACAGGTCAAAAATCTCTGGGAAGGCCTTTTCTAGCACACCTTTATAAGAACTAGCATTCATTCCCGATGTAAGAAATTGGAGTTCGAAAGTTCCGTAGATGGAAATAGCTCCCCACACAATGACACTGCCTTCAAGCGGTCCTTACACGGTCATTCGATTGACATCATGCATTGTGTATGTGTGGCTTGACGCTACCCCTTACATAGTTCAATCGATTGACGTGAAATTTTTAGTTTTTGTGAGTTTTCGTGGCGTACGGATGTGCGATGAGTGAAATGGACGATTGAATTGCGTACATTGCAGACATGCTTTCTCTTCCGCGACACAAAACACAATGAAGTAATTACGTCAATCCAACCCTTACACACATCAATCAGCATGACGTTCATCATGCAAAATCAAACTTGCTTTGATTTTCGTCAATCAGACTTCACCAAATGTGTGTGACTCATACAGATACATTTTCACAAACACATATTAGTTATTGATGTCAATCGAATAACCGTGTAAGGACCGCTTCACAGCTATGCAGACGGCTTACATAATGTTCCTCTTATTTATTTATATATTTGCCTCTAAATTAAACTTTTTTTCGTTTGAAAAAATCACTTTTTACCACGCCGACTTCCACGACATGTATTTTTTACAAAATTGGAGACGAATTTCTTTTCTAGATTCATTAAGTGGTGGTTTTTTCTGAATTTTTTTTTCTTTTCAAATGTTCAGCAATTTTAATAACGCGTTTTACTGTCGCCAAACTACATTTTACACCTCTTTATACCCTATCCTAAGGGTATATTAAGTTTGATACATAGTTTGTAACATAGAGAAATAATCAAGATAGACCCTATAAAGTATATACATATATTCATGATCAGTAGCAATAATGAAAACGATTGAGCCATGTCCGTTCGTCACCACTTTTTGGGTCTTAAATTTTGAGCTAGGAGGATGAAATTTAATATCTGGGCTTCTGAGAAAAAGATGCAGTACAAGTGTAAAAATTTTTGAAATCCGCCATCTGCCACGCCCACTTTTTCATAACTTCACTAAATTATATGAAACCGAAAAATGTTAAGACCAAATATTTAGGTATGCAGACTCCCTACAATTCACCCATACATTAATTTTGGCCACGCCCACTTTTTGGGGGTGTTTTCATCAAAAAACCAATTTTGATGAAATTTTACATGTAACATCCTCAAACGTTCGAAGTTATCATCGTAATTCAGTAAAGAAAATGCAATACTGCCACGCCCACTTTATAGGGGCTCTATAGGATTGAGGAGAGGATATCATACGATCCGTTCCAGACGGATTGTATGATACCTTTATTTCTGTATGTTTATTAGCAGAAAAAAATTTGAGTACAATTGACCTACGCAACTACACGTCAACTAAAGTAAAGTTTTTGCTGTTGAACCTATTCAGATGAGATGAGATGAATGAGATTGTTTGTTTTTATGAATGCATTTGCTCAAGCTAGTGTCTGAGAATAACGGCAAGCTTTAAGACAAAATTTTTTCTCACAAACTAAGCGTATAATGATGCTCTTTCATTACATATACAACAAATAATTGTCATTGCAATATATATGAAGAGAGGCTAACAGTAAGGTGAAAAAAAAGTCAAACCTATTCAGATGAGCGGCAGTGTATGTGTCTGCCTATACCGATATCTATATGTTAATAACGGTGGTAGCTTTGGCTTATCTAACAAACCATTTGAAATAACTTTATTAAGAGTTGTAACATTATAAAGTGGCACACGTGCTAGTCCGGAGAACAGGAACAAAAATTGCTCGCTAAAACAATGTCTTGCTTTAGGTTTGCGTTGTTTTGAGTAACAGTGCAATTTGAAGAGTGAAAAACCAACCAACCAAGTCGAAAACTGAAACAAACAATTTGAAATGTTGAAGTTTTAAGTTCCAGTAGTATGTGTAAACCACCTTGACTTACTTGGTGTTATGGTATCACATTAATCTTGGTACATCTCAACAATTATGTATAATAGCTGAACTATTCTCAAGTCTTTTAAAAAAAAAATATCGAGAAACTTACAGAGGTTAAATCTATTTTTTTACGGTAAAACAACACTACAATTGAGATGACTGCCTTTAATACTCTCGTTTAAAAAATATAATTTTACAATACAAAGCTGTAGCTTATTTTCCTTAAAGTAAAATTAAAAATTGGATAATATTTTTACACTTAAGGACATTCAAGAACATTAACAATCGACTAAAAAGGCATTCCTTTTTTGCATTGAAAAATCTGCTTTTGGTCTGAATCTTTAACATGAAGAACATTCGAGAACAGCCAAAGTAGGCAAATTTATTGCTCCTTCTATTCTCAAGTCTATCATAGGTGTTTTTCTACTATCTCCAACGATTGCGATTATGTGTATGCATCAAATTTTATCGCTTTAAATGACAATATTTTTTATTGAATATTAGATATGGCAAATACGGGTGTGGTAATTTTTTTTTGTATTGTCTTATTATAGTAATATCAAGATTCATTAAAGTTCGAATTTTTCTCGAATCTAATACATACATACCTATTGCTTGCCCTACGTCCTAGTACATTGTTTATTACATTCGAGGATTTTTATCTTAGGAAACTAGTATTTGTGACCCATCCATGAAACTATAACGTCTTGGACTCTATATAGCAGGCTTTTAATACTCTTGAAGCAGTTTATTTACATGTTATCCATGTAATGATACACTTGAAATATGTATTTTCTCTAATAGTTCACATGTACTAGTTATCAGTTTTGTTGATATCCTACTCTTTGCCACTTCCCACCTGTTTATTTATCGTACTCAACAATCGTATAAAAACGAATCGCACCTGCAAAGACTCCGCAAACGGATAAATTTTCCTTTCGGATCCTGAATTCCAGCACTTTTGTTTTTGACTTAGTGACCCTGCTTCAGAATAAATGCCCTTGAGAGTCACACTCAGATTATTGGCCTAACTCATGTTTCTCAAACTCTTATAATACTTGTTCACATATGTACATACATATAAGTATACTTGTAAATATTTACATTCATATTTATGTATCCAAATAACGTAATATTACGATATAACTTGACAAGTACCTTCCATGCTGGTGTTATACCATGTGCTTTCTTTTCCAACAGCCTTGCAATATCATTCAATTGGAGGATATCTCTATATTGCAAAATATATACCCAACGTTACATGAATTATTGGATGAGTCCAAAAAATGATACAAAGTGGACAACACGTTACGATATTTATCTGTAACAAATAAGCTTCAACTACTTCCATTAAGTATGTACATAGTATCTTATGTACATATCTAGCGCCACTTAAATACTAAAAGAAACACTTTGAGCATCCTTGGGCATCTTCTTCATTTTCATGAACAGCGAATCTCTGAGTTTTTATACTTTTACATCCAAATTTTTGAGTGTAACTCGAGTATTTTCCAAGTCATGTGCAGGTGCTCCCATTCCCATTTTGTTTTCTCAAATCTCTACACTAGACCGCAATTTGACCTAATTTCGCTGCACTGAGATGAAAAATTAAACAAAACACGAATTCTCACTTATCCTTTAATACAGAATGGTATAAGCTAACCAAACTGAGAGGGATTTATTTTTTATTTTATTATTAAAACCAGATGAAAACTGAGGGAGCTTCTGGACGACTTTTCTTTTTAGGTTTATATAGAATTACTACTGCAAATATTCAATGCTTCGTAAGTTTTCTATTTAAAGTGTTTTTATTTTACAGACAAAAAGAAAGAAAGATACATAGAAATGAGAAGCATTCCCAAACGTCTTATCTTCCATTTATTTTTATTTCATCTTTATGCTCCCATTTCCAACAACTGGTGAGCCATTTTAAGTAAAATGATTTTCTTTTTCCTATTTCCACAAAAAAAATTCGTCCTTTCAGTTTTTTTTTTCTCTTCTAGCTCTTTAAATACGTTCAATGTTGTTCTATCTGGAATTTAAGAATCCTTTTTGCTTTGTTTTAAGATTTGATGTACATTTCTTTTCCCAAGTGGTTCTAAAACAAAACAGTTTTTTTTTTGTATTACTGTATCCAAAGGGACAGGACAAATGGCAATGAAAGAAAATCATCCCGAAAAAATGTAGAAAAAAAAATTAAATGTATTGAAATGTGACTTTTATGGAGTGGAAGGATAGCAAATTCGCCTGGATTAAGATTTTTCCTGAAGATATTTTAAACAGACATTCTTTTTTCTTATTTAATGTATGTCCCTTTTCATCGATGTCTTCTATTTTCCTTTTACGAGTTTGCCTAAAATGACCTGTATGTAGGAGATGAGTGCTAAGCTCCTATTTTGTTTATATTTGTCGTGTTCTCAACGTCAAACTATTGAATGGACTATTTGTAGTGATGATGTAGGCAAATGAAATACAAAAAAATAGCTTCAAATAGTACGAAATGCAAAGTGACAATAAATGTTTAAGGACTTTAAAAAGCTCAACTGAATTTTTCTCTACGAAATGAAAATATTTTTTTCTATATGTAAATCCAAGCCGAGCAACTATTTGTGTTTGTATACTCCACGCACGTATACTTATTTCTATAACGCAATCTATTTTTGTTGAGTGTCATCAAGAGTAATTATTTTCCTTTCGTGTTTTTGTTCAAATATAGCAATTAGTTTTCGGAACAGAATGCGAATACATTTTTATGGCCCGTATGTTAAATCTCGCGAAACGACGACGTAGACTACAGTTTTTTCTAATTATAAAATCTTTGGATTTACTGATTAGGAATGTGTTTTGTACTTGTTTTGATTACCCTTTAGACAATCAGTAGCAATTTAAAATTGCAAATTAATTTGGTACTAGAAAAACTGCACTTAGCCGTTACCCATAATGATGATAATGGCAGGATCGCCATGTAATAACTCGCACCAAAAATGTATACATATTTATAAATATATGACATATTTTATTAATGATTAATTATTTTTTCTTACTATTTCCATCTTTTCTTATGCGAGAGTGTCGCTAGCTTAATTATTACCCACACTCATGCGAGTGCGGTTTCAGATGTCGGACTATTAGAATGTGCTAGTTCATCAAAACCATGTTCACAAGAGTGTAGTTTCAGATGACGAGCAACTAAGTTGTATTATCTCTGTATAAAAACAATTATAATCAATAAATTTAAATAAAAGAAACCATTGTAAGAAAATTTGGTAAATATTTACAAAAGGCACCTCTCCCCGATTTTGATAAAAAGTATGTGGTAGAGTGCTTGTCTAAGCATTTTGTGATATACATATGTAAGGGTCGCAAACAAATAGTTTATGAGATATAGGCTAAAGGAGATAAAAAAAAGTTCTTTCCCCCCCCCTGATATAAGCGGCTGTGCGTATAATTGCTCAAAAAAATTCAAAAATGAACGATCGTGAAAACCTTATTTTGAGCGATCATTCATTTAAATCAAACCATGCTACACGCTCTGGACACCTGCATGTGTAGCCGAAGGCCGTCCGGAGTACGAATCGAAGGGTGCAGAGTCATAAGTCCACAGGTCATAAGTCAACAATGGACATTGAACCCACGTGGGTGAGTTATAAGTCCAAAAATCGATTGTAGACTTATGACCTAGTGTACACATTAGGAACATGCAAAGTTTCTTTATATCCATCTTTAGCATATTTCGCATGGATTTAAAGAAACTTTGCACATAGCCAACCTCGCACCTACACCAAATGCAACAGTGATCTCAAGTAGTGGGGTTGCAGCGGTGCAGCATGCCCCCCATATATATTCCACTGCTTATGCATTGTGGACTTACATATACATACATACCTAGTCCTGCCATAAATTCTGTTACAAATATAAATCGCCATAAAAAAAAAACAAACATATTGTAGTCAATATTGTTTCGTTTATTAGTCCATATTATTGGTTATAGAGGGAAATTGGATTCACTCGAAATGACTACATTTTGCTTTAACACAGGCTTTCAAACGTTCAGGCCATTGGGCTATAGCGGCACGCACGGTTTTCAAGGACATCGTTGACACTGCTGCGGTCAGAGCTGTTCGGAGGCTTTCCAAATTTCTGGGAGGAGTCTTGCAGGCCATGTTCTCCAATTCTCACCACAAACTGTAATCCAGTGGATTCAAATTTGGACTCCCCGAAGGCCAATCTTCTGCTGCTAAAAAGCCAGGAATATTGACCCTGTGCCACTCCTGCGTGGTTTTGGCTTTGTGCGCTGGAGTAGAGTCCTGCTGGAAGATCCATCTCTCTCCATTAAAAAGGGTATTGATCAAACTTTTCACAATACCCTCTAGCACATCTTGTTGGTAAACTTGTGCACCAGTTTTCACATCTTTTTTGCAAAAATGGAGGGATGTGACACCTTGGTGAGAGACTCCCCACGAAACCATTACGGAAGAGGGTTAATGGCCACGTTGAACCCTTGGAACAACTTTTTTCGCTTCCTTAGATGATGTAGCATAAAGCTTATCATTTTGTTTATTGAAAACTTCTTCCGCGGTAAAAATGTTCTCATCCGTAAACAAAATGTTTTCATGACCATTGTCCGTCTGCCACTCCAAAAGTCGACATGGATCTGGTTGATATATCCAATTCTTTGGACATGATTCTTTGTTTCCTAAGGGAATTTCTTCGAATTCGTTCACGCACTCGTACGGCCGACGCGCGGACGGCCACTTATTGGTCTGTCCTCTACTCCAGACAATTCACCAAAGCGATAAAATCACAAGCTTAAACCAAACAGGCTGGTATTTCTTTATGCTCGTGTTCAAAAAAAAAAAAATAAATAACGGTTCTATTTCTCTAGAAAGTTTCAAACCATAACCGCTGGAAATTTTATAACAGAACTTATGGCAAGGTACATACATACGTATACATATGTAGGTATATATGTGAAGTATACGGTCTAATAAATCATATCGAAAAGCTACAATCCTTTGGGAACGGATCCACCTTACTGGGCCATAAGAACACAATCGATGGGTATCACGCCACGCACGCTTAATATTTTAAAAGTGAGCCCCAGTCTCTGGGTCAACAAAATTTATTTTGGGGCATATGATTTCCAACAATCCGATAGGATTGTAATGCCCGGCTTAATCCATTTTTTGATGACTTCGAGCAGCATTGCCGATGACCTATAATATTATGAACTGGTTCAATAAATAGTCCCTTTGTTGAACGCTGGATGCCTTGAAAAATCCACTACCCAGTCAAAAGTCGGCCTTTGTTAATTTTGGTTTTCCAATTTTCGCTTCGTCGATTTCCACAATTTCGTTATTGCTCCCAATCTTTCTTGAATTTCGTTTTGTAAAGCACTCTTTTCGACAAAAGCTAACCCAATCAACTATAGTTCTTGATGACAAGTCCAACTAATTTTTCAAAAATTCGCATCGCATAATGTTATATGCAACTAATTTGCAGCAGGTCCCGATTTTTAAGTGTGCGTGCTCAAACCATGTTCCTCGCAGCAGCGATATTTTTGTATTGCATTGGTATTTTATCCGTCTTATTTTTGTTTTGTAAATAATAAACGCGGTCGGCAGTAGCTAAGTAGCCACTTATCCAAATGTAACCGCATCTCGCTGTTGCAATTCGGACATGATCGAGTCCCAAGTATGGCTTTCCGTTTCATTTAAAAATCAGCCAACTCTTCATTATTTTTGCAAATCGTTAAAAATTCGTAAAAGTTAAAACAGCAACTGATACACATTGATACAGATCGATATGTACATACATAAACTGCACTAATAATGTAATTTTTGTTTTTGCAAACAGGTGGTTAAAAGTTGAGAAACCAATACAAACAGTACTTGGGTGGCGCAAAAAAATCATTAGCATGTAGAAACATTATTTGGCTAACCAAAACTGGGTCGGAACCAATTAAACTATGTTTTTTTCTATTGTGACTCAAATTTATATTAACAATTCTTACCAATAGACCTTTTCTACACTAAAAGTGAAGAAAATTGCCTTAATTTCCTTCGTTTTTAATACATATTAATTATTTGCGTGTGCTATTGCAAGTAGAATATTCTAAACAATTGTTGCAGATACTTTAACTTTTTGTGAAATAAAATGCTTGTGAAGTGTTGTGTATGTGATTTGATAGCAATGGCGGGAAAGTACGATTCTTCAGATTCTCAAATGTTCGAAGTTATCATCTTAGTTCAATACAGAAAATGTTATACGACCACGCTCAGTTTATAAGGGCTAGATAGGAAAGAGGATAGGGTATCATACGATCCGTTTCAGACGGATTGTAGCTTTTCTGTATGTTTGTTGACCTTTTTCATCTCCACCGGTTCTTGTCCGTCGCTAGCGATCGACTACAAACGTCGGTCAATTATAGCACAGGAACCCGCGGTCGCACTGGCGCAGGTACAATTGCGCACTGTACAACTGGGGTGTGTATGCCGGTAGGCGGTTAGTATTTGGTGTGTTTTTCTTTTCAGGTAAGTTGGTGTGACAGCGATCATCGGAAGGATCACCACGGACATGGAAGTGATTGAGCTTGATAACTAAAATCTGAAAATCGAGAAGGTTTATCTTTTCAGAGAGCTAGTTGGCAGTGACAGAAGCGCAGGAAGGCCAGTACTTTTCGATGGCAGGTGAGTTTGTGTTTTCGCAGGGTTTACTTGCATTTACTATTACTTTTCTCCTCAGGTATTCCAATGCGACGGCAATAATCAGTGTGACTTCTCTCAAACATATTCCACTCACTCCGAAAAGTGGAATATTTATATTCCACTTCAATATTTTTATATTCCACTTGGTAATACACCTTAATAAATAAAATTAAAGACGAGATTATTAAAAACAAATAAACGTTTAATTCATACTAAACTTAGATAAACATACTAAACACACTAAACAAAATAAACAAAAAAATAGTACATACATCACTACCATTAAACAAAAAAAAACGAAAAAAGTATGTTCTACTGTAATATCACTTATGTTCGGGGTAGCCACGTGATCGGGAATAATTATTTTCTTTAAAAAATTTACCAAAAACATTAGATCAGCTAACATTTTTGAGACATCTGAATTGTTGCTTTCAAATAAAAAGTTTACTTTAGTGACTTCTTCTAAAACATGTTTTAGAAATAAAACATATATAGTATATTTTTTTTCGCTGAAGTTGATGGAGTTGACTCCGGTTGAACCCAACTACAAAAATTTGAAGAAAAATCATTCGATTTTCATTACATATGTATGTATGTACATATGGAAATATAAAACTTTTTCTACGTAACTCACTTTTTTTATGAATCGATCCATTCTCTATTCCTTTAATAAAAAGCAATGAAAACAAAACACTTCACGTCACAACACAATTTGGAAACACAATCACAAACCAAAAAAAAATATTGATATAAAACGTTATAGTTTGTCGAGTGCTGACTTTTGTTTGTGCATATAGATTCAATTTGTTAAACCCATGCTTTTGCTTTTCCTTAGATTCCTACCTTGCACTGAAAGCCGAGCATGGGTTAACATCTTTTGTCAATGAGATCACAAGACAAATCGTGGGTACCTGTCTTGATCACCTATTTGGTGATTTCTCAAAAATTCAGCCAAATCAATGTGTTGCAGCTAATCTTAACCTTAACATTACTGATCATTGTATGATTGGTATTTCGTTGCCCATTTTGGAAAGAAAGAAGAACCAAAAATACTCCTTACCTGGAGTGATAAAAATTAACTTTGATCACCTGAATAGTGTATTGCGCTATAACAATTGGGGTGGGGTTTATACTGAAGAAAATGCTTCCAAAGCTTATGGCTTATTTATTAATATTTTGAAAAACTCCACAGCCGCATCAAGTTATGTCGCGGTTCAGAGAAAATCAAAAATAAGTCTTGAGCCGTGGAGAACGCATCTCTCCTTAAAAAACTCAAACATAAACTGCGGGAAAAATATAGTAAACATCATAACCATTATAATCACATGTGCCGTAAAATTAACAAAGAAATCCGTATGTATAGGGAAAGTTACTTCCATAATCAAATACGAATGTCGCAAGGAAACCTTAAAAAAGAAAGAAAATAACCGAAGCATTAGTAAACAAGGTACTTCTATAAGACTACACAATGGTAATATTTTTATTTCGAATCGTACGGAAGTAGCAAACGAATTTAATAAGTCCTTTGCTTCAGTCGGACAAATGTCAACTCCGTGAGATTTGTCTAATACTTGTTATGCTGACTCTAGATATGGTCCTATGGATAGTGTTCTTCACGAAAACAATTTTTATTTTGAACCTATTTCTGGTCTTGAGTTATTAAAAACTATAAACTCTTTAAACAACTCGAATTCTTGTGGTAGTGATGGTATTTCCACCTTGTGTTGAAAAAAATTGCCCTTAACATAAGGGATATTTTCTCACATCCTTTTAATTCGAGTGCCGATGTCATACCACTTTTCAAAAAGGAGAGTGGAAAAGAAAAAAATAAGTAATTATAGACCGATCTCACTGTTGCCTTCAATTTCAAAAATATTTGAAAAACTAATTAAATGTAGGGTTTTAAAATTCCTCAAAAATAATTTTTTTTTTCCTTCAAGGCAGTTTGGATTTAGATCAAGCCTTTCTACTGAGGATGCTCTCTTGGAATTTTGTTGCTTTATACTTCCTTTATATATACGTATAAAGGATTAAATGATAAAAGATTTTGCAGTGGACTTTTTGTAGACATAACCAAAGCCTTTCACATGGTTGACCGTGGTTTTATCTATGATTGGTTCGCTTCTTATCTGAAAGACAGAAAGTAAAAAGTCAAAATAGGAACCAGTTTTAGTAACATTAAAATCATAAAGCTTGGCTTACCCCAAGGGTCTGTTGTTGGTCCTATTCTATTTTTAATTTATATCAATTCCATTTGTGAACAGCTATTTGTTGGAGAAGTTAAGGCCTTTGTGAATGATTTAGGAATTGCTTATAGATTAGTTAGCCCCTTGAACTTAGTAGCTGATATAAATCATGATGTTAATCTAAGAATTTGGTTTGCTGGACATAAGGTAACAAAACTAAGCTTATGTTTTTTAGCTTTAGCACAGAAGTGACCCCGAATATTGAGGTTACATTCCTCGCGTCAAATTGTAGAATGTATAACCTTTGTTAGTAATGCGTGTTCTGATCTTAATTTAATTCTAAGGTCTCTTTTGATGCTTGTAACGTCAATTGCTTTAAAATTGAAAATGTTGAGTATTTTATATATGATCTTTGAGTTGGTCTGAACATATTTCAAGTACAAGCAGTATCTTTTTCCACCCCTCGTTGTTTTTATTGTCTTAGAGTGTTTTGTTCCAACAATACTTCAAAAATAATATATTACTAATATAATATAATAATATTTTTACTCGAAAGTTCAGTATGGAATAAGCTATTGCGGGAACGCATACCTGAATCAAATTCAACAGCTAATTGTGCTGCAAAAATGTGTAATAAGAAAGGTTTGTAACTCTACCCGTCTAGCATATTTCATGGAGCTATTTAGGCTTACGAGAACTCTCCCAGTGAGAAATTTAATTTATTATACGGTACTTAGAATTTTCTTTATGAGAGGTGAATACTTGCAAAAACAAATCCCTGTCTTTCCCACTACGAGCTTTAGAAATTCCTACTCCATTGTTTCATGCAAATTGTTTAACAAACTCCTTGTTGACATAAAAATCATAACAACTTCGACCTCGTTTTTGAAAAAAGTAAAATGTTGGCTTCTCGGTTTCGATTTTAATTAAATTGAAGTTTTTCTGCGTTATGTATATTGTTAAGTTTATTTATTCCTTTCGTTTTTTTTTCAGCAATTCATTAATAGCAATTAATGATTAAATTTTTGCTTATTTGTACATTTTTGCCTTTTCATTCCTTTTAAAAAAATTATTGAATTTGCCCACCCCACAATGAATTATTAATTTCGAAGTGGCAATTATGTATGTAGCTCTATAAAATATAAATGCCTCAAGCTATTCTCATTGGATTTTACCATGTTAATTAAGTTTAGTATAAAAAGTATGTATATACATATGTATATGAAGTTAGTAAAAAGAGAAGAAAAAAAAAATACATACCAAGAGTGTTATTAAGTCTACATATGTTCAGAATTTTAAATATATATAAAACATTTGCTTGTATTTAGTTAGGACATATTTCTATTTTTTTTTATATATTTATTCAAGTTACATCTCTTACATTAGATTCTAAAATCTTTGTTTTGTAGAGTGTTAAAAATACATTAAGGTAAAGTTAGAAACTAACAATAGGTACATAATATAATCCAAAAATTAATTACATAATATAATCCAACAATTCATTCATTCAAACATTAAACCAAAAAATTTTTTTTATTATACAAAATCAAGATAAAAATTATAAAATAATAAGACTCTAATTTTCGTTGCTGGCCATATACTTAAACAAGATATTCTCAAAGTTCCGCGTGTTATTTATATTCCTTATGCTGAGTGGTAATGAGTTCCACAATCTAATGGTATGAACGAGAAACTGCATTTCTGTTACTCTGCAAGTAAAGCGTGGATGTATGAATAATGGAGCGCGACGATCTTGCAAAATGTAGACAATTATATAGATACGATGGTTGTTTGTTGAATATGGTTTTGCATAGCAATATAAGCGTGCGGTAGTTTATATACGAATGTAAATGGCACCCCAGAATGGATTTGGAGAATCTGAATATGCTATCTCTTCGTTTAAGGTTGTAAACATATCTGACAATGTTGTTGACAACAGTCAAACTACGTCTTGTTTCGGCGCTGTGACTACAAAAAATTTCACATCCGTAAGTGACAATGGGAATGACAATCGACTTTGCTAGCAGTAGTTTTGTTCTTATTGGAGTAAAGTGCTTGGATATTGAAAGGTTTCGAAGGACTCCATATATTCTGCCAATAACTTGCCAAATATGCTCATCCCAAGTAAGTGTTTTTGTGAACATTATACCCAGGTTTTTGCATTTCTCAACATAATTGATTTGGGAGTTTCCAAGAAGAATAGGTGGGAAATAGCTGTGATCCAGTGAAGTTTTATATATAATCAAGCAATTCGACTTAGTTGGATTTATTTTTTACATATGTTTTGCAGAGTTTCTTGTGCAAAGTGGTAGATCATTAATAAAAAGTAAAAATAATAATGAACCCAAAATTGACCCCTGTGGTACACACACCTTTCTGTGTTTGCAAATAATTTGATGTCCTTTTATTTACCAAAACTGCTTGCTTCCTTTCAGAAAGGTATGATAAAATCAATCTACAAGCATTCGAGCAGAAATTAAATATATTTTGCAGCTTTTTTTATCAACAGCTCGTGATTAATCGTATCGAATGCTTTCGAAAAATCAAGCAAAACTAAAAAAGAAACCAAATCTATTGCTTTTCTAAGATCTTCTGTTACCTTAAGAAGTGATGTTATACAACTATGTTTAGATCGAAACCAGGATTGAAAGCAACTTATCATAACATGCCTTTCGAGGAACTTGGACATTTGGTAATGCAGAAGTTTCTCCATTACCCTGGATAAGAAGGCCAATATTGAAATAGGTCTGTATTCCGCCGGAGAACTTCGAGTTGCTTTCTTTTTTACGATTGGGATAACTTAAGCTTCCTTCCAAAGTGCAGGGAAAGACGACGTTAAAAGGATTGTGTTAAATACATGTGTTAAATATGGTAACAAGTATGGTAAAATTATTTTTATAAATGTGGGGAGTATTTCATTGAAACTGGTTGACTTTGACTTAATTTTTAAAATGGCACTTACGACGTCACATTCATCTACCCTCGAAAAATTTAAAATTGGACTTTCATTCGTGAGCTCTCTTAAATAAAAAGAAGAACTAGATATCTCTGGCGTAGGTAAAGCTTGCACTTTAATAAATGCTTTGTTTGGATCGTCTGGATCCACGAAATCAATATCATTTGCTCGTTTTCGCCCAACGCCAAGATCTTTCAAATTTCTCCAAAGTGTGTTTGTTGGCAGATTTGTGTCTAGTTTTCTGGTGTAGAAAGCTCTCTTAGCTTCTCTTATTTTGGAGTTTACTTGATTTCTAATTATGCGGAACATATCATGGAACTCGGGAATCCTAAACCTTTTCCACCTTCTACAAGCCAAGTCTCTTCTATTTTTTAGTTGTACGATTTCTGCACTGAACCAGGGAATAGATTTGTTAGTTATTAGCTTTGTTTTTATTAGGATGTGTTGGTTAAATAGCTGACGAATATTTTCCTGTAGAAATGCTACTTGTGTATTCGGAGATGGCATATAATAAACTTGTTGCCAGTCAATACGAGCTACATCTGTTTCGAGAAGTGTTATGTTCATATTTTTAAAATCTCTAAAAGAAGTGAAGGCTTGCTCACTTTCATTAACTTCAGTTTTGATTGTAGCAAAGATCATATCATGATGGGAGAAACTTGGTGCAGATAATTGGCTATAGAAAATAACGTTTTGCAAATCATTAACAAGAAATAAATCTAAAAGAGTGCTGCTGGTGTTGGTAAAATGCGTGGGTGTTATTGTATTTATTGGTTCAAGTCGGAATGTTTTCAGATTTTCAAGAAATGAACGCGACGTTTCTTTGTATATTAAATTACAATTAAAATCACCACTAATAAAGATATCCCTATAAAAAGGTGAATATTCTTCCAGAACCTTGTAAAAATCACCTAAATCTACACTACTATTGGGACGGTAGAAGCAACCTATCAGACTTTTATTAATGCCATGAACAAGTTCAATGAAAACATATTCTACGCAACTATTTGGAGGTAACTTAACTACTATCATACAATGTAAATCGTTTCGAACATAAATTGCTACTCCACCCCCAACCAATCCTAGAAATCCTATCGCCTCTAAAAATTTTGTAGCCACTGAGACTGTAGCTATCATCTTCAACAACACTGTCAAACCATGTCTCAGATACACATATTAGGTCTACATTCGAGTTAACAAACAATCCACGAAATTCATCTATTTTGGGATACAAGCTTTGTGCATTTATATGGCATATGTGAAAACCACTTTTTTACTTGCAAAGTACATTTAACATTGTGCGAGAAATGTCGCTAATACCATCAGATTTAAGTGTGCTATTATTTATCATTGTCATAAATAATAAGAAAGGAACCGTAAAAATATATCACTCAAAACATAGGAACATATATGTACAATTAAATTAACAATGAAGACGAGAAAATGTTTAAGTAGTTGACCAGCTAAAAAATAGAAAATATGAAGTAAAGAAAGGAATGAATTACTTACAATAGTTACAATTAAGGTACCGAACAAGAGCTTACAATTAAACAAAAATATTTTCATGATAGTTTTACTATTATTGAATTATCACAATCATTCCAAGATATAAAGATATATGTATATCCAAAGATATAAAGTAAAAGATCCATTGGATGTTTTGGGAAGAGTAAATGCTGGTGGTAAATGTTCTTCTACATGTTGTTGTTGTTACCCTGTTGTTTAAAACCAATGACATCAGGGTGGTGAAAATATGTGATGCTTTTAATTTTGCAAGGCGGAATCTATAAGTTGAGTAGTAGCAGTGTTGAGATTTTGCTGCTTGATAATAGAGTCCAACTCTTCACACGAATTAACGATCAAAGCTTTTTTGGGATCATTAACTGCATGCACATAAACTTTTCCATTCCTAGGAACACAGCTGTCAATTGCTTACCACGCTTAAGATGAAAAGCTTTTCTTAAACCCATGTGATTTAATGACGTTAGACTTTCGTTGACGTATAATCTATTGTCAGAATTAATTAAATTATAAGATAAACAAAGTGCCTTTCTTGTTGTTTTATAGCGCTGATTTATTAAGAATAATAATTTATTCTTTTCTCCGACGGTGTTAAATTTAAATTTGACAATAATCGCAGTATCTCTTGCCCGATTTTTTTTTTTTTTTTGCATTTTGCCGGAAAAATGTCTTTTAGCACGGGTGGTGGTGTGCAGTTTATTGAGTTGCAAAGCGTATCAAAGACTTCCCTCAAGTTTTCGTTAGTTTGTTTTGGTATACCTCGTAGCACGGCATCAGTACATATCTTTTCACGCTCAAGCAAATCAATTTTGTATTGTAGATTTGCGATGTAGGTAATTAATTGGGCATATGCAAGGGGCTGTTGAAACCTTTTTTCCACTGATTCAATGCGTTCGGCGAGCTCTGTCATGTCGGCGCCTATCTTTTTGAAACGACTGTCAAAATCGCTAATAATTTTGCTGAGTTTCTTAGATAGTTTAGCGTTTTCATCCATTATCAGCAGTTTTATTTTTTGAAATTGGTTCTCCATCTCAACCTCGGTTTTTTTTTGCGATTGTATCGCTTTTAACAACAGTATGATTCATAGGTGAATTTAGATTTGAAGCAGCTTTAGTTGCTGCCCTAGACCCACGATTGTTATTTTCTGTGTTGGACATTCTGTTAGATAGGTACAGTTTTGCGGGCCGATAAGTAATTGCACAATTATAAATATAACTTAGATTTACGGATAAGACGATGAAAATCAACGATATAAGTAGCAATATTGTTTAGGTTTGTTTTTTTTTTGCACTTTAAATGATCTTAGTAAGATTTATTTGAAATAATCTTGAAACAATATTGTGACATTTGCAACACGTCTAGCTTGTCAGATTCATGACACACATGAACATGACATAGCCCCCCTAATTTACGTGTACACGGATACACGAAATACACGTGCGTGAATTAGCATGTGTATTTCGAACCGTTAATTAATTACACGTTCTTACGACTTACACTTGTATTTATTTATCACGGATCGATGTAGTGTTTTCTTTTTATCTAAATATGTATGTATCTACCTATACCTTACATAGTTACCTTACATATGTAGCTTACATAGTCTTAAGTTTTTATTACAGAAAAGAACGATATACAGGTGGATGTTATTAACTTTTTTATTTTTGAGTTTTATATAAGAATTCTAAAGTAGTACTTCAACGAAAACAGTACGTACTACTACTATTCGTATTACATGTCCATGGTATTTTCAATCGGTGCATTTTTCGTTAGTAGCTGTTTGAATTTTTTTCTTATGGCGACTATTACGTTATAATCTTCATGTTCAAGGTCTTTGTAATTAAAGAAGCAATTTGCATTGTAGAAATTGTGTTAGATACGCGTTCCCATTGTATTTGAAACCGCTGCCGTAAATCTTTCGTAAAATTAATTTTGAAGTTACTTACCATATCTGAGTCATTTTTGGATGCCACCATATGTATGTCTTTTCAGCAATTTAGGCAAAGACGGTCGCATCATGGATGTAGGTGAGTCTTCAGTGTTTGATCAGTGGCTGAAGCATTAAACACATTGAATTCCATCTTGTGTTACAGGATTGTAAGAGTGATAGCACTGGCAAGCACAATTGCCTCTGCTTTTCTTCTAAATCATATTTTGCAAAATTAGAATGTTTAAAATGCTCTACTGTTCAACTGTTTCTCAATTAAACTTTGAATGTACTCAGATGACAGTTTTTTTTACTGCAAATTGGAGGCTATGAGCAGCACATTAATTAATTAAATTAAACTTTTCTTGTACCTTTTCCATAGATTCAACTACTTTTACGATATTTGCAGCGTTATCGGTGACCACTGGCATGGCCATCTCACGTACTCCAGTCTTCTAATATATTTTCCATCTTCTTTGCAAGATTTTTCGCTAAATGAAGCTTATCTATTTCACTCGTCTCAACTGTAAGAGACCATGGTACTCAATCATCATCAATTAAATGTACCGTCATTGTTGTGTCCAGTCCAGAAGCCTTCCCGATCTTTCCTTTATAATCTTTTCTGCATTCTGTCTCAGAGATTGCAGTCGTATTTTGATTGCCTCATCTTTCATAGATTTGTAGTTTGATTCCACGACACCCATAATTTAAGGAAACCTTTGCTAAACAGAAACCATTCCATGCATTTCTTCCTCTTTGGACTTTTGTTTTATGCACTCTTCGTTTCTTGGAAGACGTGGGCTTCAATGGACTGCAGAGATTACTTTCTTTGTTGACTTCAAAATTTTGTATATGACCGATTATGGTCTAAAATTTTGATATCATCCTCATTGTATATTTGTTACCCCAGGTACAAGAAAAACACTGGATTTGAGTTTAATTGGATTTAGAAATGAAGAAATCAATTTTCTTGTATATAATCAATTGAAAGCTGATTTTCTTTCATATTAAAACTTCCATGTATTCCCTGCAAATCCGTCCCAATGATCCTATCGTACCACCGCGACATGAAAACGAATTATTTCTATCACCACTGCATAAATGACATAAGGCTATATCGCCTTCTCAATGAGCATACTGCCATACCCAACTTTTGTTCTTCATTATCTAAAAATTTGCACAATAAACACTAGTTATAAGCTGAAAATTATTTGCGACCTTTCTCGATCACTGCAGATCAGAAAATAGATTTAGAGCAATTGTATGTCCTTCTAAAAAGTATTGTGCTTGGTGCAATTCCAGCATCTAATACTTTATATGGTATATCTCTATTATTTCTCTATGTTACAAATTATTTATCAAACTTAATATGCCCTTAGGATAGGGTATAAACAGTCGAATTCACCAGTAACAAATATGACGAGTAAAAAACTGCATTTGCCAAAAACAATGAACTACTTAGTTAAAAATTTAATGAAAGATATTGGTGAATAAAAAAAAACAAAATGAAACAAGAGATGTATGTACATATACATAAATTTTTACAAAAAGAAATTAACACACTGGAACAGAAGCAAATCGATAATAACATTGAAATAAAAGGTGTTCCAATGAAGAACACCGATAATATGTATAACGTTATGAGTGCAGTAGGTGTTGCATTAAATGTAAACATAAACGAGACCGAAAATGAGGAAATATGTATGTATATGCGAACACTGACCGAAAAAACAAACAATAGAATATATCTGTAAGCTTTACTCGAAAACAAAAGAAATATGCGGATGTAAACAGAATAAACAGAAAAGCTACAATCCGTTTGGAACGGATCGTATGATACCCTATCCTCCGACATGTGCAGCCCTGGTGCCGTGAAATAACGCCGAGTGAAATAAGCCGAGTCGGCCTTATTACGGTTTGAATTTATACACGCATTTCTAACTATTGTTTTCTCAAACTCCTCATCGAAAAAGTTTTCGGTCGTCCCACATTAGACCAATTTGGCTTTATGTGACTTACATATATGTATGCATAAACAGTGCAGTAGGCGCGTGGTTGGCTGTATGCACAGTTTCTTTATGTCCATGTAACTTTGCATTTACCAACCTTGCACCTCCGCCAAATCCAACAGTGCCTCCAAGCAGGGGGTCTGCAGGGGGCAGTATGCCCCCCTTATATATTGCACTGTTTATGCATATAAGTGACAAACTCAAATTGGACAAATGTCACTTTATTAAAGTGGAAACATTTACTTCGGCCTTATTTCACAAACAATGTTTGGCTTTATTTCACTTTATGGAAGTGAAATAAGGCCGAATTTCGAAAGTCGGCCTTATTTCGCTTTCATAATGTGAAATAAAGCCAAATTATGAAATTTGGCCTTATTTCACTCAGAGTAATGTCACGGCACCTGCAGCCCTTAAAAAAGTTGGCGGTGCCAAGTTGCATTTTGTACTGAGCTAGGATGTTAACTTAGCACGTTTAAGGATGTTACATGTAAAATTTCATCAAAACATGTTTTTGATGAAAACGCCCCAAAGGTAGACTAGGCTAAATTTGATGTACATATATGTACATAGGTTAATTGTAGACAATCTGAATATCAGACGGACATGGCTAAATCGACTTCGCTATTGATACTCATCACGAATATATTGCATATACTTCATAGGGTCTACCTCTATTATTTTTTATGTTACAAACTATGTGTCAAACTCAATATACCCTTAGGTTTAGATATAAAAAGAAAACACAGCTGAGAGCTCCATTTACTCTAACCACGTAATCTATGTATGTACATATGTATGTGGACAGTCAATTAAATTTCAATTTATTTCAAAAACTTATTGTGATTAACAAAACCCAAAGCAAAAGTTGTTAATTGGAAATATGTATGCACATATGTATGTATGTATGTATGTATGTATGTATGTATGTATGTATGTATGATTTAGGAGTAATAAAATTCTCGCGAGAAAAAGTGATGCAAGTCGTGGAGATAGAAAAAGCTGATGAAATTGATAAAATTATACAGTTTTTGTCTACAGCCATCTATCATTTATCATTTGAAGTCAAATCAAGAAATAACAGATTATATTAAAAATGTAAATGAATTGTCCTGTTATTTTCTAAAACATAAGATCGATACGGAAAAATTGGAATGTTTTTTTAATGATTATAAATGAATTTTTGGAAAATATCGATTTAATTATTTTGTCGGAAATAAACATGAAATTGGAGGAAAATGATTTTTACAAAGTTGATGGCTTTAACACAGAATACTTTAACAGACGCAATTCAAAGGGAGGAGGAATACCAATTTTTATAAGGGATAGCATTGGGTATGAAAAAGTTGAAGGAGATTGCATATCATACGAAAGTATTCTGCTTAATATCAAGAGTGGAAATCTGGAAAGTACAATAGTGTCAGTATACAGATCACCTCGTTTAAATGTCAATCAATTTATTCAAGAGTTAAGCGATAATCTGAATCAAATATATAAGAGAAAGAAGTTAATTGTTGCAGCAGATATAAACATTAATATAAAGAAAACAAGTGACTCTGGTGCTGGCAACTACCTGTCAATGATATCATCAAAAGGGCCAATAAACACAATGCTGTCGGATACACGAGTGGACCTTGAAATTAGAAACTCTAATACATTAATTGAACACACAATACGAGTGCAAAACTATGCGATCTAATCCGCAGTAGCTGAAATAAACGTGTCAGATCACTATGCAATATATAGTGCACTAGTGTCTAAAGACAGCATCGAGCCTAAACGAAATGAACAACAACTACAAATCAACAAAAGATTGACAGATGCAGTTGGGATGAACTTAAATACTTCAGCGGGGTAAATGACTTATATGAAAATGTCATTCAGAGCTCCAATAAAATCATTAAATCATCAACTACCTCAATAAAAAAGACAAAACAAATTTTTTATTTAATTACGAATCTTGTGTAATGAAAGAGATAAACTACTATTACACTTTCAACGAAATCAGTGAACGCGTTGAGTCTCTGTCATAAAAAAAATCGTCAACGGTCTACATGTCAACGCATAAAACGTTCACAATCACACGAGTGACGAGAGACGTTCAATGCTGTCCCTAAAATGCGTTGACGTGTAATCTGTTTCAACGCGATTTTTTCCCTTCAACACGTTGACTTGACACGCAAAACGTTGACGATCACACTAGTTTACGACTTTCGAACACGTTGACCGTTGACGGTGAGCTGAAGCCACCTCATTGACAGAATCGAAAAACAGTAATTTTTCGCGTTGACGATCACACGACACGTTGAGAGGTTATGTCAATGTGATATTAGGAAAGAAGTCTACCAATCTGGATGAGAACATATCAAAGAATTTTACAAATACAGAACTTTTTGGAGATCTTGCAAATAGTTTCGCGAAAACACTCACGTCAGAAGTAGCCAAAACTGTACATAAGTATGTAAATGTAACCATAGATCCTTTTATGGTTTCTCAAACAGCACGCAGTAGTCAATTTATGTAGGTACATACATATGTATGTACATTGTATGTAAAGGGTGATTCATTAAGACTTGTTTTTTTTTCAATAGGATTTTTTCACAGATAACGCGTAACTGGCCTCATGCTGTCATGTTATTCTTATTCAGTATAGGGTGACAAATCATCATGGAAAGGCTCACACCTCAACAACGTCTCCAAATTATTCAGCTATATTATGAAAATCAGTGTTCTGTGAAAAATGTTTTTCGTGCGCTTCGAGCAACATATGGTGTGCATCATCGGCCTTCTGAGTCCGTTATTGCCTTTACCATCCGCAAATTCGAGGCTCAGTGTACGTTATTGGATAATAAAAGAGGATCTTGGTTTAAAGGCTTACAAAATCCAACTCGTTCAAGAATTGAAGCCGCCAGACTTGGATTTACGCTTAAATTTCAGTCAATGGGCTCTGCAACAGCTCAATGAAGATCCGCGGTGTTCGCATCGAATTTTGTGCAGTGATGAGGCCCATTTTTGGCTCAACGGTTATGTAAATAAACAAAATTGCCGCATTTAGGCAGACGAGCAACCTCAAGAGTATGTCGAACTACCGCTTCATCCACAAAAATGAACTGTTTGGTGTGCTTTATGGGCTGGTGGAATAATCGGTCCGTATTTCTTTAAAAATGAGGCCGGACAGAATATAACAGTCAATGGCGAGCGCTACCGCACTATGATAACGGACTTTTTGCTGCCGGAAATTGAAGCCCGTGATGTCGGCAACATTTGGTTTCAGTAAGACGGGGCTACGGCACACACAGCGCGCGAAACAATGGTTATATTAAGAAATTGAGAAACAACATTTGGTGGACAGCTAATTTTGCGTTTTGAACCTGTAAACTGGCCGCCTAGATAGTGTGATATTACACCCTTAGACTTTTTTCTTTGGGGTTATGTGAAGTCAAAAGTATTCGCCGATAAGCCAGCTACGATCCAGGATTTGGAAGCCAACATTACTCGCGTAATTCGGGAAATACCGGTCGCAACACAGGAAGCAGTGATCCAAAATTGGATCTTCAGAATGGACCATGTACGGCGTAGTCGTAGGCAATATTTACAAGAAATAATATTTAAAAAGTAAATGTCAGACACTGTTCTTTCAGGCCATAATCGATTTTCTACCATCCAAATTTATTTTACATATGTATGTGTTTTATTTAAAATTAAAAAAAAATCAAGTCTTAATGAATCACCCTTTATATGGAAGAAGTTATTTTGACCGAAATAGAAAACGTGCTTAATTCTCTGAAAGATTGTGAGTCTGCAGGAATCGATGGCATAAGACCAAAAGATCTTAAAAATAATGCTAAAACACTATCTCCTATTATTACACATACATATAAGCAAACATGAGTTTTGCAAAATCGTAACCTATCAGGAAAAATATAAAAAGTATAAACCGGATACTTTGTTATTTTACAAGCAGATTGTATAGCAGCCTGGATAAAAATCCAAAAGCCCAAAACACATGTGCAACGAAATGCATGCAGCAAAATTATAGAACATAGCTTTATATGTAGGCAACTACATGTGCGTGCTGCGTGCCTATGCACCCGCGCAATTCGTCGCTAATTCTAATTTCGATGCACTGCAATGTAATTTATATATGACAGTTTACTGTTTAAACCTATTGAAAAAAAAAACAAAACTAAATTTTTAAATTCAAATCGCCATGGAGAAAAATGTCAAAGTTTTAACTGCACGTGTGTTTCACATGCGTCGCTGCACGCATTGATGCGCGATGCTTTGCTGCACATGTGTTTTGAGTAAAATTCCGTAGTACTTTTTATAGATTTTAAAAAAGTTTTCGATACTTGAACTCATTTAAACATTCTAAAGCAGCTAGGAAAAGTGGGAGTACGTGGTTCTATTTTGATATGGTTTGAAAGATACTTAAAAGATAGGAAGTATAAAGTCAAAATCATGGAGAAATATAGCGAAGAAGAGAAAACTATATGCGGACTTCCACAGGGATCAAAGCTATGCCCTATTCTTTATATAATATACACTAATGACATGCTTTCAATACTCAAACAAAGTACAGGATATGTACACGCTGACGATACAGCAATTATAGTAAGCCATAAAAATGTTGAAACTATAACGAGAATTTGAAAGATTATTAGGTTGAATCTCATGCAAGTATGAAATACTTGCCTAGAGAAATGCATCTTAACTTAACAGTGTAGAAAACATGAAACTCAAGTTACAAAAAATTATATATCAAGCTAAATTAGACCAACACTACAACAGATAACACATCGGAAACGATATCAAATTACGTAGTATATCGCAACTTCACATATTAGAAATAATATCCAACTTCTATGATGACAGCACATACAAAGTCCCTACCCAACAAATCGTCAATACTAGATGAAGACCTCAAGGTCGACATCCCGAGATACTGGAATGAATACGGTCGCTGTAAATACAACGTAACAATTCCAAAAATGTTCAATGAGCTTCCTATAGAAATCTGTCAAAAACCACATTAATGAAAAAAGTCAAACAATTTTATTTAAATTCAAATATATGTACATACATATGTACATATGTATGAAAACATAAAAATTGAATTAAAGTGACACACAAATAGTAAATATTTGAAATGAATCAATAAAGATAATAAAGAAAAAATGGTGTCTGACGAACGAGAAGAAGAATACGGCTAAGTCTCGAAAGCATTTGCTATTTCATTTAAGAAAGATTATTTTAAAAACCTGTGTATTCATTGCATTCGAGTCAGATAGCAATTATTTGTTTACGGATGTTGTTTTTTCATAATTACATACATATGTACATGTTGTTGTTAAGAATACACGCTCTATCGTGTCGAACACGAATTATAAGTGTTTTTAAGATGTGGACTTGTAGCCGTGTCTGTGGTGGCGTGTAAGTGTAACAGGACAACACGTGTCACGTGTGCACGTGTAATTACAAACACGCTTCAATTACCGAGCTCTAATTGTTATACTTTGGTTCAATATATTTTCGTTATTAATGTTTGCTGTCACCATCGTGGGTTGTTTTTATTCATACACTGATATATATATACAGATAGCTCAGCATATGTTATAGGGTATTATATACTCGTAAACCTCTTATACATATATAAATATTTTTTTCTACACCTATACCTATAGGGCAACTATAAGTTTTGTAAAAAATTTCGAACTTGAGATTTATTTATTTATTTATTTCATCAAGCAGAAAATATATAATATAATGTACATTATCTTACAGACTACAAAAATATAAAAACAATATATAAAATGTAATAAATTATCAAATATTCTAAGATGAACCGTCAAGATAAGATGAACTTAAAATGAATAAAACATGTCTTTTGAAAGCATTCCGGCTGAGGTCGGCCTGAAAGTCAATATGATTGCAAATTGAATTGGCAACTCTAAGGCAACGTGTAAAAGGTTCATTAAGACCATATTTTACTCTGTGTAATGATTCCTAAAAAATACTTCGTACACGCAGATTATGCATGGGAGCACAAATATCAATTAAAGATAAAAGAAAAGTACAATTGATTTGAGACATAAGCATGTATATCACTAATGAAAATAAATGCAAAGTACTTGCGCCGTATTTGTAATGGTTGAATGCCAATTAGTTGGCATCTTACACTATACGACGGCATTAGAGTATTCTAATTTAATTTGTATATAAAACTGGTAAAACGTTTCTGAATTTATTCGATCCTAATTGAATGAATATTATAAAACGGATTCCAAATCAAGCAGTATTATTCAAGATGTAATCTAACAAAAGCGAAAAAAATTATCTTAGTGTGAACGGATCCCTAAATTCTTTGCAGTTGCGCAAAACAAAACCCATCAATAAAGTCAATATGTGATGTGAAACTGAGCACTGATTGATAAAGTTTGACATTAGTTTGTTATTATTAACATTTAGAAACAATGAGTAATCAATGAGACAAGAAATGTGACTATAATTCAATTTAAAACCAAAAAATCGTCCACTGTAGAATTTTGTTTTTGTGACTTAGACCAATTATGCTTTGAACTAGGTAATACAAAATCCTCTACCCTCAGCGAATTATTAAATGTAATTATAATTTATGAAAAAACATAATCGACCTAAAATCTATGTAACTATCGAGAGAGCAGCCTAGAATTTTACATTTATAACCAGACACATGATAGCGAGCCACATTATTAAATGTTAGATTCAACTTCCGATTTAAGCATAGTCACGTTTAGCGAAGAGAAATAAGACATTATTGAGGCAGCTAATTTTAGCTAGCGTGGCTGGATACAGGATACAGGTACGACTGCGTATGATGCAACGTACGCAGGATTGGGTAAATACGAGAGTAGATTTTGTTTGTGGTCGTCCCACTTCAAAGTACGATCGAACACTATGTATGTACATACCCCAAGATTAAAGGCTTTATTAACGTAGTCCAATGAAGTCGAAGCAAGTTTAACAGCGGTGAATGAGGAGGTATCAATCTTATTTTTATAAATTACTATGCATTGCGACTTTTTAGTGTTCAAGTTTAAGCCATCATTAGAAGCCCACGTCGATATTTGCAGAAGATCATAATTTTTATGGTCAATAGAAGAATTGATTGGGAGATGCCAGATATAATTGAACGTCATCAGCAAACATGTGAACGTTACTATATTTAACAACACTTGAGAGATCATTGATGTATGTAGACTGAAAATAAGAGCGGTTCCAGAATCGATCCTTGTGGAACTCCTCTTGTGGTAGTGCTACAGATTTCTTATCGTATTCGTATACTGTTTGATCCCTGTTTACGAAATAAGAGTGTATAGGACATGTTGCTGAGTTGGAGAAGCTAAATGATTTTAAAAGTTTTTCAGACAACCAGATATGGTTGACAGTTTCAAATGCTTTTGAAAAATACAGAAGTACTAGGAATGAGATTTTCTAAGAGTCAGATTTGTTGTAAGTGCGAGATGAGCAGTCTATCCAAGTCGGAATTTGTTTAAAAATTATAACATTTCATAATAGTATCAAATCTGTCTCTCCTCATGGGTTCATAAATCATGGGCCGCCATCATGTCTCCAATATCATCAGCATTGCATCTGCAATGCATTAAAAGTATGCATGTACATACGGTAGTATGTGTATAACAAATTTAAAATGCTCATTAGTTTTCTTAAACTAGTTGTAATATTATGAAATGTAATCCAAATTTGTCTTATGTTGCAAATAAAGAAACAAAACAATGTTTTGGTCTCTTATTTTAAACTAAAGGAGAAGAATTTTCATATGTATATTAGTTTCTGCGAACCGTAAGTATATCGTATGTATTCCAATAACAACAAATCCACAACTATGCACCCACATTTTAGTGATGATTTGAATCAGACTTGAGATATAATGAAATAGTCAACTTGCAATCCCTTGTCTGCCAAAAACCGCAAATAGACACATTATAATTTTTTTTAAAAAAAACCTGTCTGTCAATCCATGTTAATAATAGAATAAAGTTAAGCTTAGCTTTCCATGTGTTGAATAAGTGGCAAGATGAATTTCCTTCCTGTTTTAGGCTCCGTATCATTTAGCCCAAGGAAGCGTAAGTCAGTTCATTTGTACACTTCTTTTTGTGTATGTCAATAAATTATTCTTATTGCACTGAATTTAAAACTAAATTGAATGTCATCGCACTCCTTCCATATATGAGTTTTAGGACTTTCAAATCGTAATTTTAGCACCATCAATTGAATAAATACTTCTAAGATGACGCTGCTTATGAAATGTCCTTCGCTTAAAGAATGTGTATACACAATGTGTCATGGGCCTTTTCTGCTTGTCCACTAAAAGGGAGACCCCTCGAAATTGACCGTCTCAGTATATGTACATAGCTCATCTCTGATTTCAACTTATTATGTACGAATTGTAACTTTCTGTGTGTTTCAGTATATTGCACTATAACACTTCCATAAAATTGAATTTATTTCTCCAAGTCTCTAGCATGTACAACGTCGAATACTTAAACCTATTAAAAATTTAAACACTTTCAATACCTCCCTACAGGTATATCATACAACTGCAACTGCAATTCTAGCCGAAAATTATTTCCTTTGCAATTCGCTTTCAAACTTTCAATCTCTAGTGGTTAACCACAGTACTGTGTTACCTTTAAGAAGTAGACACGTACACGTACCTACCAACTCTGAACATTGAACATCCGATATTTTGCATTCACCTGCTGTCACTCAATCGATTGTGGAAGGTGAAAGCGGAATTCACTGACGTGCATTATCCATAAATTTTCCTAATCCACTTCCTCAGCGAAATCGGTTTCATCTTCAATTTTTCTTTACCAAGTTGAGGACTCGAAACACGTGATCTTGTGCAACGATGTACTTTCGTCTCCACTTAGGGTTAATGCTGGTTTATAATATCACTTCAAGTGCCATACATTATACTCTATACTCTGCATATGAGGAAGTGTATGGGGGAGTATAATTTAACGGCACCGTTATTTATTTCATGAAACCAAGGGTGCTTACTTTGTAGGCTGCGTCACTGCTGACTGTAACAGTCTCAGACATTATTAATATTAAAAAATAATAATAACAACAACCGACATTGACTTGTATTACCCTTGAAGGGGTTACCGGCTATGGTTCGGGGGATGATTTGGCTTACAATTCCTTCCATGATTATGGTGCTTTAGACGCGAAACGACAAAGGCAAATTTATATTGCCTGGGTGAATGATATACATAAATAATTCCACGTGTTCACCCCACTCGTTACCTTCATTGGAATTCACGGAAACCTTGCGGACGCTATTGTACAAACGCTGAGTAGATGTGTAGCTCAGCTGTGCTCGTAAATTTAAATGATTTGCGCTACTATCGCGGGAATTTCCAGTTTAATTTGTAAACCACTAATTATCCGTTTCGTGGTTTGCTAATGAGCTGGGTGGAAAAATCGGAAATTACCATGGTATTCTACCAGTTAAGGCCTCTGATTTATCTGTGAAAAGTTTGGAATAGTTGCATTTTTTATTGTACAGGCAATTTGGAGTACAAAAGATATAACTTTTATGATAAGAGAGAAAGCAAGTTATTAGAGGGATCTGCTCTTCCAAGTGAAAGGCGCATCATAGTATCATACACAGTAATATGGTACTTGAGCGTGATGGCAATTCGCATGCATATAAATGACTTCTTGTAGTGTACCGTTGGAAAACATTATGCTATCATTCCTTGACACATGTTTGCAGTGCGGTTGGCCATTTAATCATAAAAAACAGTGATGAGCATTCGCACAACACATGAAAATTATTGCAGTTTGTCACCAACATTCGCTCTCTGTTCGTCACATTTTCAGCACATTACGCGAATTTATGGCTGAACGAAAATATGCTGTTAATGAAAGTGAGCGCGAGAATCCAAATTTAATATCTTATCTACATTTCAAATGTTGAATAAAGCCGTGACACAACTATCGTGTTGGGCGAGTGGAGATCCGGGGAGGTAATTTCACTCGTATTGATCACAAGATTTTTATCAAACATGACATTACTACAGTAGATTATTTAAATAAAGTGCACAACTGGGTCGTACGTACTTACCCCTTAATGCTATAAATTTACAATCGTATAAGCACTGAAAATCAAGTCTTGTTCTTCTTACACATGAGGCCTAATAAAATGGGGGTGGCATTCTATAATTTTGAGGGCACTACCATGATAACTTTTAACAAATGTTATCTGCGAAATTTCATTGAAAAAATGTTTTTTTTTTTTTTCAAAAAAAAGGCCCGAACAGTGGGCGGTGTCAAAGGGAATTGTATAGTCTATAAATTGTGTCCTAGTATTTTTTTTCCAATTTCTAGTGAAAATCTGAAAATATTGGAAATTTAAAAAAAAAAAAAGGCGTGGCTGTTTTAAAATTTGGTACGTTATATCTTTGCATATGCCCGAACAGTGGGCGGTGTCAAAGGGAATTGTATAGTCTATAAATTGTGTCTTAGAATTTTTTTTCCAATTTCTAGTGAAAATCTGAAAAAAAAATTGGTACGTCATATCTTTGCATATGCCTTATATTCCTCAGTTATTAATTTAAAGCCCAATCGCTGAAGAAATAGCCGAGAAACAGCCAATTTCTAAAATTACCGTTACGTTTAGCGCAAAACGTAGTATGTCATCTCATAGCATGTGTCCAAACTAGGGTTCTCAACTTTGATTGAAACAAAGGGAGGACACCGATTGTACTAGCATTAGTTCAGTTCTTTGCATTTGTTGTTTAAAATAATAATGTAAATATATTTCTATGAATTTCTATAAATAATCATTTACATAATTAAAACAAAAACGAAAATAAAGTAAATCTATGGAACACATAAATGAATAAATGATAAAATTCAGAAACCGTGATACTAGAAAACAGAAGCTTGTTGCAACTTTTGTTTGATTTAAAAGTGACACTTGCTGGAAATATGGAAATGATAGATGAATGATTACCATCATTCAGGACAGGACTGACGGTTTACTTTTTTTGACGTTTACAGGCAATTGATGAAATGGAGAGGTGACGTATTACGGCAATCTGGATGTTCAGATTTTCTGAAATTTACTCGATTATTTTGACGTTTGGAAAGTTCAATAGGTGTCTATCGATGAAAGGGTGAAGAAAATATAAAAAAAATTTAGAATTTGCGATGCAAACAAAAAAAGAACAAAAATTCAATTGTTGTGAAAAGCATTAGTTTTGTTGTAGCCAGTTCGGGTAGGGGTTAGAATATACACGAGGTAGGCACGCCTGTTGTAAGAGGCGACTAAAATGTATACGTAGGAACAAAATAAAACGACAAGATTTAGTACCCCAGGTAACAGTCTACCCTCTTCGGAGGTCGGCTGTATGGATTCTGGGGAGAGTCACTTATCGCAATGACCCTTTTCATTAGGGTATCTCGGTCGCCTCCACCAAGTCCAAAATCTGGACTCAGCGAAATTCATAAGCTTTGGTAAAGAAAATAAGGCACTCTGAATCAAGCTTAATAAAATGGATCTACTCTATCACGATCTTAAGAATGAGACAGATTTATTAAAAGAAGAAAATAAGGTTCTGAGAGACACACATTTGCAGAAAGAACGCAAATGCTCATCCATGAATGTTAGCTAGTCAGTATTACTACACCAACGAAGAAGAGCTAGCACGCGAAACAAAACGGGTCTCTAATAAAAGACTTAATAAGAAACGAAGAGTCGGTTCTTCGCTGCTTGAAGTCGAGCCTTTAAAAGAAGAAAAGCAAAAACAACTTCAAGCGCAATTTCTTCTACCGCCACCATTAAGCGTCGTCGGTATAACGGAATATAATAAATTGCATAGCTTCCTTAGGAACGATAACATTTAAGTTACATCTTTGGGATATTGGGAAGTTGTATTTTGATTTTTGTTTTTTTTTATCCTATAAGTGAAATATTTAAATAAAAAAAGTTAATTACTGTGCATTATAAATAAAAGAATAGAAATTTAATAAAAATTTACAAGACAAACTTTTATTTTTAAAAATAAGCCCTTTTATGTGCGAAATTATCTGCTGTATGTGCAATTTTTTGATGTAGTGTATTTCTAGACGTAGCACAAGCGTTTGATAAAGTTTGGCATCGAGGACTAGAATTTAAACTACAATGCGATCTTCCTGAGAAGTTCTATGTTATTCTCAAAACATACATCGCAGAACGATATGTTCGAGTAAAATTAGACAATGAGTATTCTAGTTTAAGGTAGATAAAAGCAGGAGTGCCGCAAGGAAATGTCCTAAGACCAATCCTGTATCTTTCATACACCAGAGACGACTTTAGCCGACGACACCGCATTCATGACGGTTGGTGACAATGGAATCAAGAGGAATAAATGTCAAACTCAGACAAATCCTGGACTGTACCAAGAAATCAAACTTAGTAGTGATACAAACCTTCCAAAACAAGGTTTTAACAACTTGTGTCAATTTTCCATGGTGTATAAAATATGTATATGACAACCTAGATAGGGATTTAAATATAGAATCTGTCAATGAAATTGTTGGAAAATACGATGTGAAGCACGAACCGAAATACAATACATGGTAAAAGAGAACAACAATACACTACAACGGCTTCAACGTATAAAACCGCAGTGGTGTTGGGGCTTAAGTACTCCCCGAATTGTCATTAACTGACAGGGAGCGGTTGGATGCAAAAGGCATTGATCCAAGGTAAGATCCGACGCGCCGAGACCTGCATGGCTAGGGTAGTGCCCAGCCGCTAACGCAAACTCTGGATACCTGGTGACTTCCAGTTTTAACTTCAATTCCACTTATCTGCATGCAGTGGGTGAGTGCAGATCTTCCGCCATACTCGTGGAATCAAAACATGAACAAAAAACTAAATAAAACAAACAAAACAAAAAACATACAGAAAACCTACAATCCGTCTGGAACGGATCGTCTGATACCCTATCCTCCTCTATATAAAGTGGGCGTGGCCAAATTGCATTTTGTACTCAAATATAGCTATAATGTCGAACGTTTGAGGATGTTACATGTAAAATTTTATCAAAATAGGTTTTTTGATGATAACGCCCCCAAAAAGTGGGCGTGGCCAAAACTCTTCTATTGGTGAATTGTATGGAATCTAAATACCCAAATATTTGGTCTTAACAAAATTTTTCGGTTTCATATAATTTAGTGAAGTTATAAAAAAGTAGGCGTGGCAGTGGGCGGATGTAAAAAAATTTTACACTTGTACTGTATCTTTTTCTTGGAAGCCCAGATATGAAATTTAAGCGTCCTAGTTAAAAATTTAAGGCCCAAAAATCGGTTTTGTGATGAAAACGCCCCCAAAAAGTGGGCGTGGCCAAAACTTTTGTATGGGTGGATTGTAGGGAATCTAAATGCCTAAATATTTGGTCGTAACAAAATTTTTCGGTTTCATATAATTTAGTGAAGTTATGAAAAAGTGGGCGTGGCAGTGGGCGGATTTCAAAAATTTTTACACTTGTACTGTATCTTTTTCTCAGAAGCCCAGATATGAAATTTCATCGTCCTAGCTCAAAATTTAAGGCCCAAAAAGCGGTGACATACGGACGGACGGACGGACGGACGGACGGACGGACGGACGGACGGACAGACGGACGGACGGACGGACGGACGGACGGACGGACGGACGGACGGACGGACGGTCATCGCTCAATCGATTTCGCTATTGATGCTGATCACGAATATATATACTTTATAGGGTCTATCTCGATTATTTCTCTATGTTACAAACTATGTGTCAAACTTAATATACCCTTAGGATAGGGTATAAACATACAGAAAACCTACAATCCGTCTGGAACGGATCGTCTGATACCCTATCCTCCTCTATATAAAGTGGGCGTGGCCAAATTGCATTTTGTACTCAAATATAGCTATAATGTCGAACGTTTGAGGATGTTACATGTAAAATTTTATCAAAATAGGTTTTTTGATGATAACGCCCCCAAAAAGTGGGCGTGGCCAAAACTCTTCTATTGGTGAATTGTATGGAATCTAAATACCCAAATATTTGGTCTTAACAAAATTTTTCGGTTTCATATAATTTAGTGAAGTTATAAAAAAGTAGGCGTGGCAGTGGGCGGATGTAAAAAAATTTTACACTTGTACTGTATCTTTTTCTTGGAAGCCCAGATATGAAATTTAAGCGTCCTAGTTAAAAATTTAAGGCCCAAAAATCGGTTTTGTGATGAAAACGCCCCCAAAAAGTGGGCGTGGCCAAAACTTTTGTATGGGTGGATTGTAGGGAATCTAAATGCCTAAATATTTGGTCGTAACAAAATTTTTCGGTTTCATATAATTTAGTGAAGTTATGAAAAAGTGGGCGTGGCAGTGGGCGGATTTCAAAAATTTTTACACTTGTACTGTATCTTTTTCTCAGAAGCCCAGATATGAAATTTCATCGTCCTAGCTCAAAATTTAAGGCCCAAAAAGCGGTGACATACGGACGGACGGACGGACGGACGGACGGACGGACGGACGGACGGACAGACGGACGGACGGACGGACGGACGGACGGACGGACGGACGGACGGACGGACGGTCATCGCTCAATCGATTTCGCTATTGATGCTGATCACGAATATATATACTTTATAGGGTCTATCTCGATTATTTCTCTATGTTACAAACTATGTGTCAAACTTAATATACCCTTAGGATAGGGTATAAAGACTCAAGTGCAAGAATCGGGCATCTCAAACTCCATAAAGACCGATCTTCTCATCAACCCCTTCACCAATCTTGGAGTATGGGATAGTGAAAGCATCGGAACAGCTAAAGCTGGTATGGATATTACCGACGTGAGCGATAGCTGCTCCATTGCTAGCTCTAGCTTTAACATCTCTAGATTGTCAACCCCTTCAAGACGGAGTAAATTCTCCAACTGCAGGACGACAATTAAAAGACTAGGTACTAAAAGATGGGACGAACTAACGGCTACGGAACGCAAACGACTACATACTGCACATGCTTATCTGCAGGAACAGCGCCTCATGGAAAACATGCCTACTGCTCGTACACTAGCGGGTGCTGTTTCTGCAGACGACCGCATCAACAAACCGCATCAACAATCCCCTTCAACCAGACGTTGCATCGAGCCTTTCGCTCGTACGGTCTGGTGGAGAGAGAGATAGTCCCTGGGAGTACACTTCAACTCGGGTCATCGCAGGCAACTTCTTCTAATCTAGAGGCAGACAACGCAGTAATTCAACGAATGCTTGAACCAACCACTGAGCTACCGAACTCACCAGCCAGACGTTGCATCGAGCAACCTCTCTTAAGCCTGGTGATAGCAGTAAGGTTATCACGGACTCGACCACGGACAGTCATAGGACGGTAGTGGAGGTCTCCAAGCAGCAAGTGCGTAAAGTCCCTGAATCTAAAGGTGCTGAAAGACGCAAAATATCCAAACCACTAAGAGAGCCACTCTGCAGGATTGCAGAGACAAAGACGGAACGGAGTTGGGATCGTCCGAAGACTGAGTAGGAGAGATCCTAATTGATTCACGGAAAAGGAGAGAGAAGCTTTCGCCAAGGCCGAAAACAGACTTCGGACGATTCTTGAAACAAACATGACTAACCAGCCCAGTTCGCGGACAGACTCAAGCTCCCCGCAACCGACCCGAGTGCGGACGTCCAACCCAAACTCAGGCCGATTGCAGGCACGTCCAAATTCTCAGTAACGACTATAACCGGTCAACAAGTAGCCGTTGTAGATTATAGCAATCATAAATTAACTATACCTAGATAGTCAACTTTCCATCCTCAACCCGCGAAAACCCGCAAATGGGCGGGGTCTAATCCTCTCTTTCGTTCCCATCGGTGAATACGTGTGATGAGAGATTTGAAGTTTAATCAGCTCATCTACAGGTCCAAAACAATAGCTCATGTAATTTTGCATTAGAGTGGAGTGAATCTATGCTGACAGTTCTCACCAAATTGCAGAAAATCTATACTTTTTTGTATCGGCTAAACACGTGGCTGTCAAAAATGGAGGTGATTTTCCTTTTTCCCCATTTGTTTACTTTTTAACTCAAAAAATAGTAAATATATTTTTGATTTTAGACAACTTTTTATATTTTTTTTATGCCACTCGATTTGACTTATTGCACTGAATTCAAATCTGTACCCAGATGTTGTCAAACTATTTCTGTTTAAGAGATATAGGACTCTAAAATTGTCGTGAAATAATGTAAACAAAGGCAATGGGTCGCCGCGGGTGTGTTTATAAGTGCAGTGGGGAGTTTAGGATGTTAAAACAATATCTTTTTTTTTATAAATAAATCAAATTTGTCTTACATAAATAAACAGATTGGTATAATGTAACTATGAAATTATTGCAAATGGATATTTAGTTTTTTACTTATTTTATTTATGTAATTCTTATTTTGTTGTGTTATTATACTACTTTTGTGTGAAATTGTATTATTTTTCGTACTGGATTGGTTTATTGTTTTACAAATTTGCTAACTAACTTTTGTAGAAATGTTTCATTTAAAGTATATACATTGTATATATATATAGTATAGATGATTCACAGAAGAAGAAAGTCTTGGCTCTAATATTGTATATATATTTAGATCAAAAGACAAATCAGAACATTCTGTTGTGTTTTCGTTTATTGCTAATACATACATGTTGTAAGGTTTAGTATTTTAGTATTGAGTTTAGTACTGGATGCTTAATTTATTTGGAATATAACTGCCCTTAGGCCTGGAAAAACAACTTTAATCTTTAAAATGTTCCGGCAAAACACAAAAATTGGTTGTAAGACCAATACCTAATTGAGTAAAGACACTCATATGTCTAAATAATACAATGAAGAAGAAAAAATGGGTCGGAATATTTGAATTGCTAGTTTTTCCTCGTTTCTTTTTACATACAAATCTCAAAACTCCCACAATCGCTACTAACTATTAGTATCGCTTATATATAAAATAAGTTTCATCTATCATTATTCGACCTAAAATATATGATAAACCAATTTGTTATTTGTTCAAAGTACAATGCGGAAGAAATGAAATTATTTATGTTTACTCTGGGGTACAGAAGTATGTTTTTCTTTGTTTTTTATTTATTATAAATGCTTTGTAGCATACGTTACATTTTAAATTAAACTATTTTAAACGTAACGTATTTTTAACAGATTCACCACGCAACAGAGAATATTTTCGGTAGTTGCTTTTAGTTACGCCCATTTGACAAACGTCACGGACCCAGTGAATTTGAATGTTTGCGTGAGTTTGCCTGCAAATTCACTGACACATCTTTGCTCACCAGGTCCGTCGGGCTTGTAGGTCGAAAGAGAGAACCCCTCGAAGTTGACCATCTAGTATAGTTAATTTATGATAGCAATCCTGAACGGAAATTTACGAGGATCAATGACGGCTAATCGAGATCAGAATCTTGGACGAGGTAAACGATATCATCTTCAAAAATAACGGACCTCTATTAATTTTTGGTACTCTCAACACCATTAAAGGGTTTAAGATAATGACCTGTGAAAATCGACACACTCTCACATGGCTGCAGGCTTTCATTTCGAGAACTAAAGCCCCTTGGCCTAAAGCCAACTTTCGTCTGATCGACAGGTAGGAAATCGTACACCTGACCAGACCCAAAGCTAAGCTTTTTGTACGAAGACCTTACATCCCTAAAGATCGTATCGAAATATACCTCAGATCCCTCAACAAGGATCAACTGAGTCAGGAGTGGGAAGTGATTGAAATTGGAGAATACAATGAATCGGGTACGGAAGTGGTACTGTTACCAGCCACAAATCAATTCCTCTACTTAAAAAGATCGGATTTAAAGTTTGCGTCAGTATAAACCGATGTAAGCTAAGGATTAGTGCCAATTCGGCAAAGAAAGATAACAATTACAACAAAATAACGAGTAAAAACTGTGATGAATTTAGTGCAAATAAACCTACATCACAGTAAAGCAGCCAGCGCAACCTGATCTACCTCATGGAGGCTAGACAAATTGAATTAGCCCTAATTCAAGAACCCTGGATAGCAGTAAGCAAAATAAGGGGACTAAACTCTAGGGACTATTCTTCGACAAACCATGGTTTTCTTGGTGGTGATCGGGCGAAACCCAGCACATAAGTTGCGTTTCTGATGGCATGTTAGCATCGTTCCCATTGGTCTTCGGTGGCGGCATAGGACTCGTAGCGAGATTTCTGGAAATGCGTTCGGCAAAGGTTCGGGCTTTCTTTTGCGATTGCAGCTTTTCGACGTTACATCTTCTCACAGTATTTCTGCTTTGTTGTGGCGTATAGGATATACGCATTCGTACTTTGGCTGCAACAAGGTAATGCATCGAATCGATGTTGGCTGCTCGAAAGGTTCGGACAACCAGTATGCTGGCGGCATAGTTTACGTCGATCGCAATGTGATCAACTTGGTTGATATTGTGGATATTGAGATGAGGGAACCGTGTGATTGCTATAGTGACGTACGGAACGCAGCGAATCAATTAGCCTAAGTCCGTTTCCGCACGCGATGTCGTGAAGGCTGTGCTTGCCAATCGTCCCACCAAAGATGTCCTGCTTTTTTGGGGTTAAAATCACCCAATACAATTTTAACGTCATGACATTGCTCGTAAGTTTAGTCGATGAGCTTGTACAAAAATTTTTATTGGCGTCGTCCTTGTCTTCTGTGGGGGCATGAGCGCATAAGGCTTATGTTGGCGAATTTAGGCTTGATGCGGATTGTTATAAGTCGTTCACTCACGTGTCGAAAACTTAAGACTTATTACCTAATTTTGCCGCGTATGACGAATCCGCATCCTAATAAGCCCTATTTCTGCTCTATATAGCAATCACTGTAATAGATGATGACAGTTTTTCATCCTTTTTTTGCCCTGCCCATCCCTACCTGGATGGCGGTGTGATTCGGGAGAAATCTAGCCAACCTTCAGACTAGAATATCCGCAGATGAATAAAATGAAACGAGATAAAGAAACAACATAAGAAAATCGGCGAGATCGAATCTTGACTATAATAGTATCGCGACACTGATAAATTAGAAAAAAGACTTTTACTTAGTGTGAATAATAGCCGTGTTTTATTATCCCCATGATCTGATCTGGATCACGCAATGATAATAAAACACTCCAGATCAACTAAAAATTTAAGTAATTTGACATTTAGTTCTGTCTTCTCTCTCTTGAGAATATTCTCTTCAGTTGAGTTCCTTGTTGACGTTTAGCGCGAAGTTGCCATGCGACTGAATATTTTTTTTAAATAAAATTTGATACGTTAAATTTTTTAAGGAACCAATTATTAAATATTTATTTACAGATACCAAATGAGAATAATATTTTGTAGCTAACATTTTTGTTTATGTTAATTTAAAATATTTTAGTTTTGACTACTTATACTTTACCGGTACTTCATAATTCATCCAAATGTTTTTAACTCATTAGGTTCCAGAAATTTGAAGTTTATTATTGATTTTTATTTGGGTTTATATTATATTTGATTTTATGAGCAGAATATTAATTTATTCGAGCATAAAAATTATTGAATTATTTTTGGTTTGCAAATAATATTTCGTATTCTAATCTGGCAACATGGAAATATGATAATCGTTGAAAATTATACCAACTTTTACGAAAAAAATTTAACCTGGTGAGAAATAGCGCAAACTAGGTTTTGGATCACAAAAATTGATCCAAATGAAAAGCAAGATCTCGTGTTGTTTTTGTAATCATGGAATAATAAAATACGGCTAATGATGATTTATTTTATTTCACTTTCTTTCTTGCTGTTCAGTCAGAGAGTGACCCGCTGGTAATTTTTTTACTTTGAACGTAGACTGTGGGTTCCTTGGCCTTGGAATTGAACTAGGTTATTGACCTCAAAGTGCCGGAGATTTTGCCGGTCCGAGAACTGCTACCACCAAAGAAACACCGTCATCACCGGTGCTTCAGTCCATCGCGTAGCTGGTATGCAACAAATTCAAAAATCACCCTTTTCCTCTATGCCCTTCTCTCGCCATGTTCAATAGTGGGAAGCGAAATAGACGAAAACATAGATTCGCTCGACGTGTTCGGTAGTGGGAGTGGAGCAAGCGATAACAAAACATACAGAAAAGCTACAATCCGTCTGGAACGGATCGTCTGATACCCTATCCTTCTCCCTATAAAGTGGGCGTGGCCAAATTGCATTTTGTACTCAAATATGGCTATAACCTCGAACGTTTGAGGATGTTACATGTAAAATTTTATCAAAATCGGTTTTTTGATGAAAACGCCCCAAAAAGTGGGCGTGGCCAAAACTCTTCTACGGGTGAATTGTAGGGAATCTGAATACCTAAATATTTGGACTTAATAAAATTTTTCGGTTTCATATAATTTAGTGAAGTTATAAAAAAGTGGGCGTGGCAGTGGGCGGATTTAAAAAAAATGTACACTTCTACTGTATCTTTTCGTCAGAAGCCCAGATATGAAATTTCAGCGTCCTAGTTAAACATTTTAGGCTCAAAAATCAGTTTTATGATGAAAACGCCCCCAAAAAGTGGGCGTGGCCAAAAATTTTGTATGGGTGGATTGTAGGGAATCTGAATGCCTAAATATTTGGTCTTAACAAAATTTTTCGGTTATATAATTTAGTGAAGTTATGAAAAAGTGGGCGTGGCAGTGGGCGGATTTCAAAAATTTTTACACTTGTACTGTATCTTTTCCTCAGAAGCCCAGATATGAAATTTCATCGTCCTAGCTCAAAATTTAAGGCCCAAAAAGCGGTGACATACGGACGGACGGACGGACGGACGGTCATCGCTCAATCGATTTCGCTATTGATGCTGATCACGAATATATATACTTTATAGGGTCTATCTCGATTATTTCTCTATGTTTATACCCTATCCTAAGGGTATATTAAGTTTGACACATAGTTTGTAACATAGAGAAATAATCGAGATAGAACCTATAAAGTATATATATTCGTGATCAGCATCAATAGCGAAATCGATTGAGCGATGACCGTCCGTCCGTCCGTCCGTCCGTATGTCACCGCTTTTTGGGCCTTAAATTTTGAGCTAGGACGATGAAATTTCATATCTGGGCTTCTGAGAAAAAGATACAGTACAAGTGTAAAAATTTTTGAAATCCGCCCACTGCCACGCCCACTTTTTCATAACTTCACTAAATTATATGAAACCGAAAAATTTTGTTAAGACCAAATATTTAGGCATTCAGATTCCCTACAATCCACCCATACAAACGTTTTGGCCACGCCCACTTTTTGGGGGCGTTTTCATCACAAATCCGATTTTTGGGCCTTAAATTTTTAACTAGGACGCTGAAATTTCATATCTGGGCTTCCAAGAAAAAGATACAGTACAAGTGTAAAATTGTTTTACATCCGCCCACTGCCACGCCCACTTTCTCATAACTTCACTGGATTATATGAAACCGAAAAATTTTGTTAAGACCAAATATTTGGGTATTTAGATTCCCTACAATTCACCCATAGAACAGTTTTGGCCACGCCCACTTTTTGGGGGCGTTATCATCAAAAAACCTATTTTGATAAAATTTTACATGTAACATCCTCAAACGTTCGACATTATAGCTATATTTGAGTACAATATGCAATTTGGCCATGCCCACTATATAGAGAGGAGGATAGGGTATCATACGATCCGTTCCAGACGGATTGTAGCTTTTCTGTATGTTTTGTCTTGCTTTACACGAACATTTGGCGTTTGCACGTCGGCCTGTCGTCGTCTATTTTTTTTTTGCTATGCACTTGTCGACAGCTTTTCATGAATTCATTTCCCGACGGCAATTGAATCGCGATTTTCATTCTTGATCGTGATGGCGTCAAGATGATGAGATGCAGATCCATAGGGTTCATGTTGCGTTGCTACGCGGTGATATCTGCTTTATAGCAGTCTAGGGTCTCTGGTAATTCTTCGGCTGCACGCGGTCTGTTAGCATTCGAACATTCCACATGCAGATCCGAAGGTCGTTGTTCGTATTTCGACTGCTAGGGTCGTCAACATTGAGTCCATCCATATCCGAGGCTTGTTTTGGTTTGGGAAGATTTGTTTTTCCGTGTCGCTAATGCCTTAGTGAGAAAACACTCCTTCCCACTCTCTCGTCAGCTACCACCAACGACCTTCCAAAGGGGTTGGTTACCCAATCTCTAGTCTAAGCAACCAGCAGTCACAAACGTATAGGTGTAGAATAGGAGTTGATAGTAAGAGACTAAGGTGAGAGCGCTTGTGCTCCCATATATTCGCATCACTACCCTTTGACCACCGAATATTTTCACCTACCTTCAAATAAAAGAAAAAAAAATAAATAATCACCTACCCTCGGGAAAAATAATTAAAAATTAACTAGCAGTATTTAAAATGTACAACAGTTTTTGATCAAATCGAAACCTGGTCCTTGGCTAATCACATAGACTTACACTTACGGTCTTTAAACCGCAACACCCACATTGAGCAAAGCAGTGCGTCTATCTATAGATCAGGTATTGGTGGTCGTTGGAACGCCAATTTTTGGAGTTGATACCAAATTTCTTCATCATTCAATGCTAAATTTTTTACTCTGCTAAACAATTACATATTAACTAGCAATAATTAAAATGTACATCAGTTTTGGATAATCTGAACATCTAAATAGTTGGTTTTAGCAAAAATTTTCGATTTGATGTAAAATAATGAACTTATGAAAAGTGGGCGTGGCAGTGGGGCGATCTCAACAATTTTTACACTTTTACTGCTTCTTCTTCTCAAAAGCGGAGAATTGAAATTTTATCCTCTTAGCTCAAAGTCCGTACGGAGAGACGGATGAATGGACGGACATGGTTAAATCGTCTTCGATATTAATACTGGTCACGAATATACGTATGTGTATACTTTATATGGTCTATCTCGATTATTTCTCTATGTGACAAACTATGTACATATGTATCAAATTTAATATGCTCTTAGGATGGGGTACAAATAGAGTGGGATGTATACAGATTTCTATATTCAAGTGTAATTTTCTTATTATGATGCAATTGTATTTGAATCATTTAAGTACGGTGAATGAAATGAAAATATATAAATATCCATTACAATACTCAATTTCATCTTAAGTATTACCCACATTTCTTCCACCCCATGGCCACTCAAATAAGCCTTAACAAGTTATGAGCTGCTGTCAGTATGTCAATTTGTCAAACTGCCATTCACAACATGAGAATAATAAAATAGCAATACTCCCGCTACTGAATGTCCTTCAAAGCGATTTATAGACGCATAATTTTCTGAAACACATTCCAGATTGAGTTGAATTAATAACACTTCCTGCCAACTTTAGCCTTCTTATCCTTCTACTACCAGGATAGTTCGGTCGGACGTTAACACACGCAAGCGAATAAATTAATATGTGATACGATGAAATATTCCATTTTCACTTTTTCCATCTTCTGGCGAATGTGTGGGAGGGCCAGTTGCCTGGTGAAAATTATTAAGATGTCAAAGAAAGGAACAGCAGGAATTTTCCATTTTTTCTGTCGTTTTCTACCCATGTCGTTTGCATCTTAATCAAATGACCAACTGGAGCGGACATGTGGAAAATGTCACATAGCATTCATGGTCGCATACTTGAATTTATTACATAGTGTGTGAACTTCTGTCAGTCTTTGATCGCACATACTCATGATTATTATGCTTATTTCAAGACTTTGGTATTATGCAGGTAGATACATACATACATATGTATGTACATATGTATATGCATAAAAATGTGAAAAGTGTATTTAATGATATTAACAGCGGAATTTTCTGATTTACACTTAAAGGTAAGGAAATAGTTGAATATACATTGTGCCGAGCACTTTTACATATGTACATACTTATGTACATAGTTGTGCTATGCAATATTAAGCAGTTTTCTTTTTTAATTAAAAGCAGAACTCTACATAGAGCCTATATACGTCGAGCGCGCTCTAAATTTAATTATGTAACACGGTTGAGCACTAAGCCCCTACATGTGTATATGTATGCTTAGTAGCCGTATTTTTAACTGTCATTTTATCAAAGTGAACTATTTAATTCGAGTGCGAGTTATGTACAACGCGGAAAACAACCTGGGGTGGAGAACCTCCTACGGGATGCACCTGATCAAGAGAAATTAAAATTTTATTAATCAATATATTTCATTATCAAGTTGCTAGAATACATATACAAAATTCTTGTTACTATTTTTCATAAAATTCATTCTGACACCAGACTTCAATAAAAGAAGTTCATATAAAAAAAATATCTTTAAATGAAGTTTTTTTCTTTAATATGTATTTAAGTCCAGCATCGTAGTAAATTTTAAAGTAGCTACAAATCAAAAGACTTTCAAGAACATGCACAAAACAAGAACATTCTGAAGTGGTGGATTTCAATACTTAAGTTCTTACCTACAAAAAAGAATTTCACAAAAACAGCTTACACAAGCAAGCACCGAAGATATAATATATGTACATACAAATAATATGCAAAGCTCACTACACCATATGGATTGATTTTTGGAGCTGATACCAATTCGAGTAAGGGGTGAGTTCAAATTTGTTGCTTTTATCAGTAATTCCTTATACTTCCTACAAAAAAAAATTCTAAAAATCGTAAGATGAAAGCTAGTTGCTTTTTCAATTGTAAAAGTTGAGGTAGAGATTCATTGAGATGAATTTTTCTAAGAAGATTCTTTTATTTAAGAGCTTTAAAGGTGATTCGAAAAACAAAGTAGGTGACTATAAAATCAATTACAAAGCTACCAAATTTGAAACAAACGCGTGTTCTGATCAACGTTAAGTGCAATTTCGAAGTAAATTTAGAAAAAAAACGATTTATATAGTGCTCATAGAATGGATTTGTACATCAGGTTGCTACTGATGCCTTTAACTCCCTCAGGATCCCTGACGCAGTTGCAGATCTTCCCCATTTTTATGGAAATCATGGTTCTTTGTATCTATCAATTCATTACCAATGTGGAAGAGATTTTGAATTTCTTGCCACTCATAAAGAAAACTCCTTATGTACGAATTATTTTACGTGGAATTCGAAACTAGATCATAGGACCAGTTAATGAAGTACTCACTATGTACGGTCCACACACCAATTGGGAGGAAATTAGGGCTTATTAAATAGTTCATTAATCCGATAACGTCTCATTCGTGCATCGGCCTAGGCAAACCCAATCCAATGTAGAAAAAAATAATATGTAATAAATAATTGACATACTTACTCTCAGCAATAAGAAATAACGTCAAAGTTCACGAAAGCGATGTGAAGGTTATTAAGTCAATTAGATTTTTTTTTCAGGAAATATGATTAGATACCTTGTCTGGGTTGAAGGGGCCATTAGAATACACAATTAGGTCAATGAACCCTGAGAAACTGGCAGAGGCAGTCAACTTGTTGTCTTTAAAAACAAATTTGCTTGTATTTCCAAAATCATCTCAAGTTACAACCGAATCCATCCTATAAAGTAAATAAAAATAAAGCATCACAACCTCCAAACTATTTGCAGCCCTATAATAAGTTAGGTATCCTGATACCCCTATAATACCAGGGTATCAGTGGAGAACTACATCACAATCGAGAAAGAATTTTTGTCTATAATTTAGGGTACAAAGCGCTTTTTGGATAAAAGTTCTATATAGTAACCAACCACAAACCCCTTACATGCCTTTTTTGTTTAAAGAAACAAATTCAAAACTTGTTCGTCGAAAGCTGAAACTAGAAGTTTGACTACGATATTACTTTCAAACTGGTGAACAAAACTCGAATTCTAACGCTTAATCTTACTTACTTACTTACTTAGGTGGCGCTACAGTTCGGGGTGAACCTGGGCCTCAACTAACAAGCCTCTCCAGTTAGCTCGGTCCGTAGCTAACAGCCTCCAGTTGCGCACTCCAAGTAAGGTCGAGGTCCTCTCCTACTTATGCCCACCACCTAAGTTGAGGTCTTCCTCTACCGCGTTGTCCCTCCGGGTGTGATTCCAAGACGTTACGTCCCGGAGCACTGGTGTCAATTAGGTCGATGTCGCTGTACAGCTCGTATAGTTCCTCGTTGAATCTCCTCCTATTGTGACGTTCTGTGCAATACATTGTGTTCTACCAATTATGTCAATGTCGTCGGAGTAAGCTAGTAGTTGCACAGACTTTTTAAATATTGTGCCTCCGGTGTTGCTTGTGAGTTACGCACAATTCTTTCAAGTACGATGTTAAAGAAGTCACATGACAGCGCGTCGCCTTGTCTAAATCCTTTTTTGACATCAAAGGTCTCGGTAAGATTGTTACCGACCTTGATTGAACAGCGAGAATTCTCCATCGTCATCCTGCACATGCGAATGAGTTTGACAGGGATCCCAAAACTGGACATGACTCTATATAGCTCGTCTCTATAAATGCTGTCATATGCGGCCATAAAATATATAAAAAGATGGTGGGTATCGATTTGAACTTCTCGAGTTCTTTCCAGGATCTGCCGAAGTGTGAGGATTTGATCGATTGTGGACTTTCCTGGTCTGAAACCACATTGATAGGGGCCAATCAGGTTGTTGACGAAAGGTTTCAGACGTTCACACAATATGGCAGACAAAATCCCGTACACGATGTTGAGGAGATTGATACCTGTGTAATTGGCGCAATTAAGGGTGTCTCTTTTCTTGCGTATCGGGTAAACTGTGCTGAGATTCCATTCCACAGGCATACATACATCTGACCAATTTTTAGAAATGAGTTGGTGTATGAAGAAGGCAACTTCTGTACGGGTCTTGTTAGCCTGACACGTAGAACTTCCGTACATTATTTCTGGAGTATATTCTCTCAATATCTTCGATTGCACGCTTCTCGTGCTCTTTTTTCTTCTTTCAGAGAAGCCGATGTTCTACCCGTCTCTTTTGCTCGTAGAGCTCACGAGCCGCTCTTGTTCTTCGCCGCTTTGTATGACTCTTGTTTAGCTGAATTTGCTTACCGGCATTCTTCGTCAAACCATGGGTTTCTTTGTGGTGGTCGAGCGAAACCCAGTACATCAGTTGCGGCACTTCTGATGGCATGTTGGCAGTGTTGCCATTGGTCCTCGGTATTTGATGCTGGCGGCATAGGAGTTGTAGCGAGATTTCGGGATACGCGTTCGGCAAAGGTTCTGGCGATCTCTTGCGATTGCAGCTTTTCAACGTTATATCTTCTCACAGTATTTCTTCTTTGTTGTGACGTTAGGGATATCCGCTGTATCGTGGCTGCAACAAGGTAATGATCCGAGTCGATGTTGGCGAAGGGGATTGGCCATGTCCGCTTGTGGATATTGAGATGAGGAAGCCGTGAGCTTATAGTATCGTGACGTTTCGTCCCGCTGCGAAGTCAATAAGTCTAAGTCCTTTTTCGGACGTGGTGTCGTGGAGGCTGTGCTTACCAATCGTCTTACTAAAGATGTCCTCCTTTCCTATTTTGGCGTTAATCGCCCAAAACGATTTTAACGTCATATTTAGGTCATTGCTCGTAAGTTTTGTCGATGATCTCGTAGAAACATTCTTTGGTAGCGTCGGATTTTCATGACACTCGGTCTCGTGTCGAAAGTTTAAGACTTCTTGCCTAACACTGCCACTTATGACAAATCCACATCCGAATAAGCGCTCTCTATAGCAATCACCGTAATAGATGTCACAGATGTCGGTGATGTCTGCCTTATAGCAGTCTAGGGCCTCTGCTAATTCTTCGGCTGCACGTGGTCTGTTAAGGGTCCGAACATTCCACGTACAAATCGGAAGGTCGTTGTCCTTATTTTGATTGCTGGGGTCGTCAATAGTGAGTTCATCCATATCCGAGGCTTGTTTGTGTTTCGGAACTAATTTTGTTTTCCGTGGTCGAGACCCTTACACACAACCCCCAACCAGTAGAACCAGTTCTCTTGTATGCCCTAGGACGAGGGGCCAGATTTTCAGGAGTCAATAATACCAAAGCTTGCTAACTATGAGAAATATATGTATGTATTAGTGATATTTTTGTAACTGTCAAGATATTATAATATTAATATATAATACCCCCAAATATTAATTTAACCCAAGCCTATTCCAAAGTATTATCATTTATCAAATATGATAGCCAGTGAAATAAAATTAAATAAAAGCGAAAATAAAAATTGATGACAGGAAACTATCCGCACTACAATTTCTGGATCCAGTTGTAATAAAGTCTCGGACTGAATTCAAATACTTTGACTTATAAATCTGCGATTTAGCGAAAAAAGATTTAGATTTACATATGTACGTAGGCTGTCCCCACCGGGATTTAGGATTTACTAATATTGACGTTTGCTGTCAAACAGATTGTCAAGCTGTTTATTTATTTTATTTCAAGAAATGGAAATAATGTTCACAACGACCACATTAATATGCAGTGGTTGCACGTGCAACAGCAAAGTGATCCGCTAAGTGGCGAACAAAGAGAATCCGTGAACGAAATCAGTGACAGTAAGGCTGTGTTTATGGCGAAGCGTATTCGCGTCGCCCGACGCGATTGCTTTTCGCGCGATTGCAAGTGACATCGCTACTAGTGAAATCGCAAGCGATTGAGTGTTTATGAGAGAGCGATTCCGCCTAGTTTCATTCGTATTTTGACAGTGATAAGGTGAACAACATGCGTGCAAAAATAAATCTCCCCATTACTATGATGTATTCACATCTAAACTAGGAAATGAACTGATTTATTTTACTAAATTCATAATACATTTCAGAACAATTGATATTTTATGCTAACTAGAATATACAATATACAGCTGAGTAAGAAGTATGCAAGTGAGAAAGCTCAATACCACAATTACTTAAAATCTAATACATATGTACATACATACGTATGTACATCTCATAAAAAATTTGAAATCTGGGAACTTTATATGTAATAATATAATATTATGTAGTAAATCATTATGAAATAAAATTAATTTGTTTAGCTACCCTCCAAACCACTTTTTTTTCACTTCCGCCCAAGAATTTCGAATTAATATTTTATTGTGCCTTTTACGCACAAGTTCAATAAAAGCATCCATGATGAACGAGCGATTCGCTAAACTGATTCAAAATATTTTGATTGCAGTTTTTCGTCGCCCGCAGTCACTTGCAGTCGCTCAATTCGCTTTTCGCTAAATCGCTCCGCCATAAACACCTCCATATGTACGCATGTATTTGATCGCTAGCAGCGAATCGCATCGCGTCACTCGACGCGAATACGCTTCGCCATAAACACAGCCTAAGGCTAGGCGCGCACATGCGATTTCAATCGCGCGACTACTTAGTCGCAAAAAATGAAGCACACTCTTATAAATATGAATGCGCGCACAGAACACCTAAAAATCGAAGCGATTATTATGCCGCAATTTGTTCCATTTTTTGAGCGACGCGATAGTCGCCAAAAGAAACGAATCATATGAATTTAAAAGAGTGAGCACGCACTGGCGATTTTAATCGCCGCGATTAAAAAATCGTAGTCGCAATAATATAAAATAGTGCACGCACTGGCGATTTTCTGTCGCGCTACTATTTAGTCGCGAGAAATGGAACACATGACTTGTAATAGGAATGCGCGCATTGGCGACTAAATAATCGCAGAAATTAGAAAAATGGAACAAGTCCCATATTTATTTGCGATTTTTCAGTCGCACGTTTAAATGAAACATATGGAATGACATGGATGCTCGCGCACTTGCGATTACTTAATCGCAAATTGAACAGTTTGAAAATGGATTTCAATCAAAAGTGTTGTGTTGTGGCTTTGATGCTCCGTATAAAAGCAAATAAAAAACGTAGGAAAAAATATTGGGTACATCCTATTGTTAGTGAAAGACTATTAAAAGGTCAATTTCATAAAATTCATCAAAGCTTAAGACAGCACCCTAAGAAATTCATGGGATATTATAGAATGAGTATACAAAGCTTTGATGAATTACTAAATCCAATTACATCTAAAATAACATACAAAAATACAAATTGGAGACTGTCCATACCACCTGAGGAACGCTTATCTGAACTTTGAGGTAAGTGAACGCTATAGTATGAATACACGTGTTTAGTTAGAATTCATTTTTTATTAGATATCTACAATCTCAATATCTTACAATTAAACAAAGCAAATTAAAAACATACAGAAAAGCTACAATCCGTCTGGAACGGATCGTATGATACCCTATCCTCCTCTCTATAAAGTGGGCGTGATCAAATTGCATTTTGTACTCAAATATGGCTATAACCTCGAACGTTTGAGGATGTTACATGTAAAATTTCATGAAAATCGGTTTTTTGATGAAAACGCCCCCAAAAAGTGGGCGTGACCAAAACTCTTCTATGGGTGAATTGTAGGGAATCTGTATACCTAAATATTTGGTCTTAACAAAATTTTTCGGTTTCATATAATTTAGTGAAGTTATAAAAAAGTAGGCGTGGCAGTGGGCGGATGTAAAAAAAATTTACACTTCTACTGTATCTTTTCGTCAGAAGCCCAGATATGAAATTTCAGCGTCCTAGTTAATAATTTAAGGCCCAAAACTCGGTTTTGTGATGAAAACGCCCCCAAAAAGTGGGCGTGGCCAAAACTTTTGTATAGGTGGATTGTAGCGAATCTGAATGCCTAAATATTTGGTTTTAACAAAATTTTTCGGTTTCATATAATTTAGTGAAGTTATGAAAAAGTGGGCGTGGCAGTGGGCGGATTTCAAAAATTTTTACACTTGTACTGTATCTTTTTCTCAGAAGCCCAGATATGAAATTTCATCGTCCTAGCTCAAAATTTAAGGCCCAAAAAGCGGTGACATACGGACGGACGGACGGACGGACGGACGGTCATCGCTCAATCGATTTCGCTATTGATGCTGATCACGAATATATATACTTTATAGGGTCTATCTCGATTATTTCTCTATGTTACAAACTATGTGTCAAACTTAATATACCCTTAGGATAGGGTATAAATATTGATACATAAATAAACATTTCATTGAAATCAGTGTAAAAATAAATATACATATGTAGGTACATATGTTTATGTTCCAAACGTTTCATAACTTGAATCCGATTGATTGGTTGATGGTGTTGAAGGAGCATCGTTCGAGAAATCGGGATAACTGGATTCAAAAGTTCTATATGTTTGCACAGGCGCAATAGCGGGTGTAATAGTTTGCACATGTTGTACAGTTGGAGGTCTGTGGAAGGTGTGAAGATGGGTTTGTTGTGGTTGGTGAACATTTGGGCTCTGGTCTACAGTTAAATGGAGAAGTCTTGCTTTCCTCATCGCATTTAAAATTTCTGTTTTTGCAAAATGCTTTTGCTCTTCATTTAACTTCTTCATCATCGGAACAAGCATGAGAGCAAAACTTTCGTCTTCGTCGATTTCCTTTTTCTCATTCAAAATTTGCAACAAGCGGTTTTCACAGTTACAGGGAGTTGGCTGGTTCCTCTTTCTGCAGCTACGAGATGTGGTTGGTTCATTTTGTGCATTTTGATCCGTCTCCGCTTTGAAATGTCTCCTCATCCTCTACAGGCTCAGGAATATTTCCAGTGGTAGGCCTGTCGTCCATAAAGGGTATCGAGAAAAGTAGTGAATCCAAATGCACGTATTTTCTCCTCTTTTTCGCCGCTTGTCCAGAGACGCAAGATCTTTGCTTTGCTAACTCACTTGCAAAACAATTCCTCAAATTCTTCCATTTTTTTTGTACCTCTTTCTCTAAAAATAGGATGTATTGATATATATGTACATTAAAATAATTTGAATAAACAAGCTGTGTACAATACATGTGTATATAAGTTAATTAATTTAAATAAACACGCATTTAAATTAATTCCTTTTAGATATATTGCCACTGGAGACAGCTTTAATTCGCTAGATTATCAGTATCTACTAGGAGCCACTACTATTAGAGAAATTGTTCATGATACCTGTGCTGTAATTTGGGATTGTTTGTAGCCATTATATACACTTGCCCGCATAAGTCTGCGTAGAACGAAAAAAAAAGCAGACACATTAACTTCAAACGCAAATATTTCAGCTATTATAGCATGCATCGAGTTCATTTTTGTTTTATTTTATACATTAATGATTTTTCTTACTAATGACATTTAATATTCCATTCAATTTCCAAGAAATAATATTTTAAATAATTTATTTCTTAAGAACGTATAAAAAACACACACGCAAAAGTCTGCGTACAAGACGTTTGGAGCGCAGAAAACTATTTTTTTATGATACTCTAGTAGCTTGTTGGATAACCTTTTCTTTGTAATACCTCTGTTAGACGTCTAGGCATGGAATCCACTAGATTTTTTGTATCTTCGGCTGTAATTTTTCCCCATTCTTCCATTATTTTATTCTTAAGCATATTTTTGGAGGTAATGGTGTGTTTACGAATTCTGCGCTCGAGCAAGTCCCACAAATGCTCTATGGGACTTAGGTCCGGCGACTGGGGAGGTGTCAGCAGCTGATTTTTGATGTTATACAACATCCAAAGCTTCACATTGTGCGCGGTATGCTTCGGGTCATTATCTTGTTGAAACCAGAAATCTTCTTCTAGCCCCAACTGCTGAGCACTTTGCAATAAATTATCCTTTAGAATCTGGATATAACCCATTTGATCCATTATAGATTCAATAAATGTAAGTTTGCCCACACCGTTAGCTGCCATACACCCCCAAACCATAATTCCGCCTCCTCCATGCTTTACCGTTGGGATTAAATTCTTCTTTTCAAAAGCTGTACCTTTCTTTCTCCATATAAGCTTTTTACCTTTTATTCCAAAGATGCAGAACTTGCTCTCATCGGAAAAGATGACTTTGTTCCAAAACTCTGGAGGCTGGAGGGAAACGTATTCATTCGCAAAATCCATGCGTTTCTTTTTATTAATATGTGAGACGTGTGGCTTCTTACGAGCTACCTGGCTATGATACCCAGCTTTTTTTAAAGTTCTCCGGATAGTGTCATCGGATATTGTTTTGCCAAACCTTTCCTCTACCTCAAGTAGAAACCCCAGGCAGTAATCCTGGGGTTAAGGGATACTAGCTGAACAATGCGTTTTTGTTTTCGCTTTGTTAATAATGATGGACGGCCATCTCTGGGCTTTGGCAAGATGGAACCCGTCGAAACATAATTATTTATCACTCTCTGGATAGATGAGTGAGCTCTTCCAACTATCTGTCCAATCTGTCTATAGGTTTTACCCTCAACATATAGCTTGAAAATAATTTTCCTCTCATCGGAACAAATTTCTTTTCCTTTGTTTTCCATACTGCTATTCATATGAACTTAACTCGCCAAAATATCAGAAAAGAATAAAATAATCATCTGGAGTCTAGACACGCATGCACAGTTAACGGTACTCGCATATTTTCTCATTGTGCGCAGCTGCAAAGGACTTGTACGCAGACTTTTGCGTGTGTGTTTTTTATACGTTCTTAAGAAATAAATTATTTAAAATATTATTTCTTGGAAATTGAATGGAATATTAAATGTCATTAGTAAGAAAAATCATTAATGTATAAAATAAAACAAAAATGAACTCGATGCATGCTATAATAGCTGAAATATTTACGTTTGAAGTTAATGTGTCTGCTTTTTTTTTCGTTGTACGCAGACTTATGCGGGCAAGTGTATGTCAGAACAGACTGAAAAAGATTGGTTGGATATAGCACAGTAATTCTATGAACGAACTAAATTTCCAAATTGTATCGGTGCTCTGGATGGCAAACATATACGATTAAGAAAACCTTGTAGCACTGGGTCAGAGTTCTTTAACTACAAGAATTTTTTTTCCATGATTCTTTTGGGTGTAATCGATGCCGACTATTGCTTCATTGCAATAGACGTCGGGTTATTCGATGCAAACAGTGATTCAAACGTGTTCAAAAAGTCCAACTTTTATAAACAATTATCTGCTGGACAAATGAATATACCCAAGCCAGATAAGCTTAAATATGACGAAGATGGAAAACCTATGCCATATGCATTTGTGGGCGATGAAGCATTTGCTCTAACGCAGAATGTGATGAGACCTTATCCGAGAAGGAACCTATCTGTAACGCAAAGAGTGTTTAACTATAGACTAACAGGTGCTCGCCGAATGGTCGAGTGTACATTTGAAATAATGGCTAACAAATGGCGAATTTTTCATAGACCGCTCGACGTTCATTTAGACTTTGCCGACGAAATAATCAAAGCATGCTGTGCTTTGCACAATTTTGTAAGGAAAAAAGATGGCGTGCAATTTGAAGATGAATCTTACGAATGTGTACTGCCGAAAACACATTCAATGGGAACCCGGCCTAACAAATGTGGACTTAATACAAGAGATTATTTGGCTAACTATTTTGTAACTCCACAGGGCTGTATACCTTGGCAATACAATAAGATTTACATTATAAAAACCTTAACTAAAACATGCACTATGTATAAACAAAATTAATGAAATAAATTATGTACATATGTACATACATACATACATCAACAGTACATCTTATTACTTACCTTTCACGTTTTTCTCTTTGGCAGAAAGTTTTGGCCAGTTGGTGAGTATTGCAGCACACACTTCTTCCCACTTTTTTTTTTTTTAATTCCTGTCACTGTATTGTTTGGACTTCTTATCATAAATGCTTGGACGTTTCTCTATTTCCATTATCAGTGCCTCCGTATCCAGTAAGCAGTTATTCGACAGATGGTCATTTGAAACAATTGATTCACTGTCAGACATAGCCACGATCACTTTTTTATACCCTATCCTAAGGGTATATTAAGTTTGACACATAGTTTGTAACATAGAGAAATAATCGAGATAGTCCCTATAAAGTATATATATTCGTGATCAGCATCAATAGCGAAATCGATTGAGCGATGACCGTCCGTCCGTATGTCCGTAAGTCACCGCTTTTTGGGACTTAAATTTTGAGCTAGGACCATGAAATTTCATATCTGGGCTTCTGAGAAAAAGATACAGTACAAGTGTAAAAATTTTTTAAATCCGCCCACTGCCACGCCCACATTTTCATAACTTCACTAAATTATATAAAACCGAAAAATTTTGTTAAGACCAAATATTTAGGCATTCAGATTCCCTATAATCCACCCATACAACAGTTTTGGCCACGCCCACTTTTAGGGGGCGTTTTCATCAAAAAACCGATTTTCATGAAATTTCACATGTAACATCCTCAAACGTTCGACGTTATAGCCATATTTGAGTACCAAATGCAATTTGGGCATGAGCACTTTATAGAAACGAGGATAGGGTATCATACGATCCGTTTCAGACGGATTGTAGCTTTTCTGTATGTTTTTTACTAAAATAAACACTCAAACAATGTTACGTCCAAACACCTTATAGAACCGCGACTGAATAATCGCCAGTGCGCGGAGTTTTATGCTTCTCTATGTGTTCCAGTTTCAAATTTAAATTTGCGACTAAAAAATCGCCTGAACATTAGAGCTTAATTCAATCGTGGCGATTGTTTAGTCACAAATGTGCGCACTCATATTACAAGCCATGTGCTCTATTTTTTTGCGATTAAAAAATCGCGGCGTTTATTGTCGCAAGTGCGCGTATTGTCATTTCCTACAGCGACTACGATTTTTTAATCGCCGCGACAGAAAATCGCATGTGCGCGCCTAGCCTAACTCTACACCTGTAAATAGAAGAAGTTCTGTCACTAGATATCTAGGTAAGAAAAACATATTGCTTTTTAGCATTCTTCACATTTTTAATACACTTAAAATATTGGAGTGAAACTTGTCACACGAGTTCATAAAATCTCGAAGAATGGAATTGCGCTCTTCTTCAAGCTTCAATAATTTCTGGATTCGATCTACATAACTGGGCTTTTATTAGTCATCCGTTTTTATACCCTATCCTAAGGGTATATTAAGTTTGACACATAGTTTGTAACATAGAGAAATAATCGAGATAGACCCTATAAAGTATATATATTCGTGATCAGCATCAATAGCGAAATCGATTGAGCAATGACCGTCCGTCCGTCCGTATGTCACCGCTTTTTGGGCCTTAAATTTTGAGCTAGGACGATGAAATTTCATATCTGGGCTTCTGAGAAAAAGATACAGTACAAGTGTAAAAATTTTTGAAATCCGCTAACTGCCACGCCCACTTTTTCATAACTTCACTAAATTATATGAAACCGAAAAATTTTGTTAAGACCAAATATTTAGGCATTCAGATTCCCTACAATCCAGCCATACAAAAGTTTTGGCCACGCCCACTTTTTGGGGGCGTTTTCATCACAAAACCGATTTTTGGGCCTTAAAGTTTTAACTACGACGCTGAACTTTCATATCTGGGCTTCCAAGAAAAAGATACAGTACAAGTGTAAAATTTTTTTACATCCGCCCACTGCCACGCCTACTTTTTTATAACTTCACTAAATTATATGAAACCGAAAAATTTTGTTAAGACCAAATATTTGGGTATTTAGATTCCCTACAATTCACCCATAGAACAGTTTCGGCCACGCCCACTTTTTGGGGGCGTTATCATCAAAAAACCTATTTTGATAAAATTTTACATGTAACATCCTCAAACGTTCGACATTATAGCTATATTTGAGTACAAAATGCAATTTGGCCACGCCCATTTTATAGAGAGGAGGATAGGGTATCATACGATCCGTTCCAGACGGATTGTAGCTTTTCTGTATGTTTTATTTTCAATTCGAAACTAAAGCTTCTTTTCTTTTTATACCCTATCCTAAGGGTATATTAAGTTTGACACATAGTTTGTAACATAGAGAAATAATCTAGATAGACCCTATAAAGTATATATATTCGTGATCAGCATCAATAGCGAAATCGATTGAGCGATGACCGTCCGTCCGTCCGTATGTCACGCTTTTTGGGCCTTAAATTTTGAGCTAGGACGATGAAATTTCATATCTGGGCTTCTGAGAAAAAGATACAGTACAAGTGTAAAATTTTTTTACATCCGCCCACTGCCACGCCTACTTTTTTATAACTTCACTAAATTATATGAAACCGAAAAATTTCGTTAAGACCAAATATTTCGGTATTTAGATTCCCTACAATTCACCCATAGAACAGTTTTGGCCACGCCCACTTTTTGGGTCGTTATCATCAAAAAACCTATTTTGATCAAATTTTACATGTAAAATCCTCAAACGTTCGACATTATAGCTATATTTGAGTACAATATGCAATTTGGCCACGCCCACTTTATAGAGAGGAGCATAGGGTATCATACGATCCGTTCCAGACGGATTGTAGCTTTTCTGTATGTTTTTTTGCAGGTCTTGAAGTGGAAGGCAGATCGTCTTCTGATGTAGGTGTTGATTGTGTTGGAAACTCACTAACCACTTGAGCCACATATGCATACATATACATATGTGCATATGTATGTGTACCTATGCATAAAAAATTATTCCGTTTCGCTATCAAAATCCGTTCTTCAATGTTATATCAATTTTCAGGACACAATAGCCTCGTGTTTACTCTGGAAGAAAGAAAAGAAGACCCTGGACACGGTTTATTTACATGGAAAATGAACAACAACTCTACGGATATTTTAATAAATTGTTGTTTATATTAAAAGCAATGATACGGACGAATTTAGGATAGCTACTCGAATGGGCAAAAGTAAATTCATGCTTTTGAAGATAACTTGAAAACAAAATGAAGAAAGAATATTTTATTCGGGAAGCCATTTGCCCAGAATGTCGACTAGCTATCACATTGGTGTAATTTTCTGTGCATGTTATGAAGGCTTCTGTTTTGACCAAAGAAATATACCTTACAGATACTTGGCACACGGTGTTTGTCGTTAAATGTCGGCCTGGTTACTCCGAATAGGAGTATCGACTCTTCGCAAAATAACATGTGACCCCATTTGGACTGAAATGTACGCCATTTATGTGGCTCATCCAAACGAAAACTGAACTGCCGCATGATGTATTGAAATAAAGGGTGAATTCCTAAATGTAATCCTGCAAAATTTACGTTCATAATTGTAAACGAGCTCCATTATCCCTGCATGAGTGTGGCAGCAATTGCGTTCAGAAAAGTAAAATGACAGTCAATATACTGTCAATTTGGCATGAGAGTTTTTTGTGTTGTAGGATTGCAGGAAAACAGCAGGAGAGAAGAATGTAAGTAAATTGTAAGGTGTAGACCAAAATTAGATTTTCTCCAAAATGGACTCAGTTCATTTGCAACAGTCCGTTGGAAAATTGGCATTAATTTTTGAAAATCACAATCATAAATTGAGAACTTACCTGATATGTAGTAGAACTGAACATACGAAGATGTTCTTTAAAAATATCATCCGGAAACTCTTCAATTATTTTTTGAAAATGCATATTTTTATACACTATCCTTACTTGTTGAAGATAGTGCCTTCCGTATTCACACCTGCCCTGCGCATTATCTGTTCCAGCACATGATTGAAGAAGTCACATGATAGCGCATCCCCTTGCCGAAATCCGGTGCATGTTTGGAATAGTTCAGAGGAACTGTTGTCGAATTGCACGTTGCACCGCGTGTTATCCAGCGTCACGCGGTACAGCTGGATCAGTTTAGGCGGGATCCCGAATTCGGCCATCGCCTTGTAGAGCTCAAGACGATGAATGCTATCATATGCGGCTTTAAAATCGTTGAAGAGATGGTAAGTCTCGACTTGAAATTCGTTGGTCTTTTCCAGAATTTGCCTTAGTGTGGAAATTTGGTCGTTCACACAGTACGTTGGATAGGATCTTATATGCGACATTAAGCAGCGATATGCCTCGGTAGTTCTTACAAGACACAGGATCGCCTTTCTTGAAGATGGGGCATATAGAGCTGATAGTCCAGTCATCGAGCATGACTGGTTGATGACTTGGTGCATGCACCCTACCAAACCATCACCACCATGTTTGAAAAGCTCTGCTGGTAGACCATCAGAGCCGGCGGCCTTGTTGTTCTTCAGTTTTTTGATAGCTGAGCCGATCTCTTCAAAACTAGGAGGGGGGATGGATTCTTCATTGACTGGATGCGGGTTCTCTTCTTGCCCTATCACTCTCTCTACCCGCCCATTAAGTAGCTGCTGAAAATGCTGCTTAAATACATCTACTATTCCCTGTGCTTCGGCGACTAGGTTTCCTTCACTGTTTAGAAGAGCCTGCGTTCCGAGCTTGAAGCCAGCTGCCAGTTGCTTGGCTTTCCTGAAAAACATCCGGATGTTGTTCCTATCGCGGGACTCTTCGATATCCATGAGCTGGGAGGCTGCGTGGGCCCTTTTCTTCTTACGCAGGATCTTCTTCTCCTCCCTTCTTCTAGTTCAATACTCTTCTCTCGCCTTGTTTTGCGTTGCAGCGCTTGCAAGTGTGCATTTTCTGTCACCTTTTTCCGGCGTACGCATTCATCATCATACCAAGGGCTCTTTTTGGGTGGTGGCTGATAGCCTATGGTGGTCTCTGCTACGCCTTTGATGATGTTGCCATACCGGTTCCACAGATTGTTGGCATTTATGGATGGTGAATGCAAAGCGGAGAGTCTCTCGCTCAGGCGCACTAAGGCTTCCAACGTTGAATTTCTTTTTCTGGGCGGTTTGCAGCTTCTTTTCATTGGATAGTCGAGCTCTGAACTTAGCTGCAACAAGAAAATGGTCAGAGTCGACGTTTGCCCCTCTGAAAGTTTGCTCATTCAGAATGTTGGATGCGTGCCTCGCATCTATTAGCACGTGGTCGATTTTGTTGGCGGTTCGACCATCTGGAGAGCGCCAAGTTGCTGTGTGGATTCGTAGTCTTGGAAACCTAGTGCTACTTATCACCGTATTACGAGCTGCTGCAAAATCGATTAGCCGGAAGTCGTTGTCTGTTGTCGTGTCGTGAACGCTGTGCTTTCCAACTAATCCGCCGAAGATGTTTTCCTTACCGATTTTGGCATTGAAGTCCCCGAGTATGATTTTGACATCATACTCCGGACAGGCTCCGTATGCTCCATCCAGGAGGTCATAAAACTTCTCCTTGATAGAGTCTTCAGCTTCGCCGGTAGGGGCGTGTGTACATATTATGCTGATGTTTTGAAATGTAGCCTTGATGCGGATCACAACCAGGCGATCGCTGATCGGCTTAAAGTCAATTACCATTGAGCGACGAATCCGCATCCTAACATGTGCAGTCTTTTGTGACAGCTGTAATAAATGTAGCAATTTTTCCGTTTTTGCATATCTGATCCTATCCATCGTATCTCCTGGATCGCGGTAATATCTGCCTTGTACCGCGTGAGGACAGATTCAAGTTTTTGAATAGCACCAGGACTGTATAGTGTACGTACGTTCCAGGTGCATACTCTTAAATCGTAGTCCGTGGACGTTCCGGGTCGTGATATTAAATGAGAGGGTCCATAATCCGAGGCTTGTGTCTCTCTCATAACTAGTGTTTTTTTACATGGTAAGGAAGTTACCCCGACGACACAACCCACAACCTGGAGGGCCAGTTCCATTTTTTGAAACCGCTAGGACGAGGGGCCGGTTTTAAACCGATGTCAGTAACACGCTTCGGGGATGTGAGCGCTGCCGTTGGCCCAATGAGGGCTCATCCGCCACCATCTCTTTTCTAAAAACCTGACTTATTCTTGGAAATCTTTATCGGCCTGAGCTCCGACTATGTCGAAGTAGTCCAGATAAAGTGCTATGCTTCCGTTTGAAGATTTGACGCCACCGTTGACTCCATCGAGAGAGTTCGTTCGCTGTCGTATTTATAGTGCTGCTATTTTCTCCTGTTCAACACTCGCGCTTATAAGTTCAGCAAGTTGTGTCCGGATGGACACCAACCAGTACCCGATGGCTACCACTAGGAGGTAAAATAAGCACAATTGATACGCAGTAACAGTTACAACACTGCACGTCGCCAAGTTGACGCCAATCAGTAAATGGGGTTTGAAAGCTTAGCGACTATAAGTCAAAGCCTTTACTTTTTTTCTTTTTGTATTAAGTTATAGTTATAACGATTGCAATATGAATTTATGGATGATTTTCAATAATAACTACTCTACTGACAGTTGATTTTAATAGTCCTTAAACATTTACGTACATTTGTAGCACATCCGAAGGGAAAGAAAAATGACATCAATAGGAAGCTGAAAAATAATACATAAGATGTGTTACCAAATATCTTGGAAAAAATTCAGAATATAAGAATAAAGGTGGTACTAAATTAAAGGAATAATTCTCTGCTGAAAAGGTAAACTATCTTAAGACGACTTAAGTGAATTTCTTACATTTTATTGCACGCTGTACGCTATTTCAATACGCGTAGTTATATCCTATCCTCATGTTTGTTAGGTTTAGTTTTTTAGTTTTTCTTGACAAGGGCTTGTTACTCAATCGTAACTCTTCGATGTTGTGTGTCCCTTCTTGTTGGCAGCATATACTTGATTTTGCCCTCATTCACAACTAAACCCATCTTTGCCTTTTCTATTCGAATACTTGCAAACGCACCAGTGACAGCTCACTATGTTCTGTCTATTAAGTCAATGTCAAAGACTTTTGAAAAATTGTGCCTCTAGTGTTGGCTTGCGAGTTTCGCACAATTTTCTCAAGCATGATGTTGAAAAAGTCAGACAGTAGCGCATCAACTTGCCTTAATCGTTTTTTGACATCAAAAGTCTCGGTGACCCGACCTTTATGGAGCAGCGTCATTCTGCACAATCTGACGAATTTGGCAGGAATGCGGCCTTAAAAACGATAAAATGGAGGTGAATATCGATTTGGACTTCTTCGGTTTTCACCAGGATTTGCTGTAGTGTGAATATTTGGTCGGTTGTGAAAAAGTTCATCAGGCATACTTTCCTCCAACCAAATCTTGGAAATGAGTTGGTGTATGTCCTCCACAGACATCCGCCGCTGCGGCTTTTGACAATGATGCCACTGGTCTTCAGCACTTGATGATGGCTGCATAGGACTTCTCGAGAAATTGCGGGATACGCGAACGGCAAAGATTTTTGTTGCGATTGCAGCCATTCAACGTTAAATCTCCTCACAGTATTTTCCCGTTTTCGTGGCGTCCTAAGGATATATTAAGTTTGACACATAGTTTGTAACATAGAGAAATAATCGAGATAGACCCTATAAAGTATATATATTCGTGATCAGCATCAATAGCGAAATCGATTGAGCGATGACCGTCCGTCCGTCCGCCCGTCCGTCCGTATGTCACCGCTTTTTGGGCCTTAAATTTTGAGCTAGGACGATGAAATTTCATATCTGGGCTTCTGAGAAAAAGATACAGTACAAGTGTAAAAATTATTTAAATCCGCCCACTACCACGCCCACTTTTTCATAACTTCACTAAATTATATGAAACCGAAAAATTTTGTTAAGACCAAATATTTAGGCATTCAGATTCCCTACAATCCACCCATACAAACGTTTTGGCCACGCCCACTTTTTGGGGGCATTTTCATCACAAATCCGATTTTTGGGCCTTAAATTTTGAACTAGGACGCTGAAATTTCATATCTGGGCTTCCAAGAAAAAGATACAGTAGAAGTGTAAATTTTTTTTACATCCGCCCACTGCCACGCCCACTTTCTCATAACTTCACTAGATTATATGAAACCGAAAAATTTTGTTAAGACCAAATATTTGGGTATTTAGATTCCCTACAATTCACCCATAGAACAGTTTTGGCCACGAACACTTTTTGGGGGCGTTATCATCAAAAAACCTATTTTGATAAAATTTTACATGTAACATCCTCAAACGTTCGACATTATAGCTATATTTGAGTCCAAAATGCAATTTGGCCACGCCCACTTTATAGAGAGGAGGATAGGGTATCATACGATCCGTTCCAGACGGATTGTAGCTTTTCTGTATGTTTTCTTACTCAGAACGTTGGAACGTATTGTACATACCCATATACGGAAATTACTCGAAAGATCATCTATGTCCAATTCACAGCAAACGTCCACATTGAATCGATTCAGGAGTCGGTAATCCAACTAGGCGCTCTCTCTCCCTCTCTTGTATGGCTTATGGTTATCAATAAAATCAATAAATATCACTATCAAGGTAATCGCATTGGCAGACGAGGCACATGTTAATTTTAGTGTCGTGAATATTTCCGTCAGTTCTCAGTGAGATCATAGAAGGTGCTTTAGAGAAAGTAAGCCCACATCCTACTAGTTCTGAATTCAGCGTCAAATCAAGCAAAATTGAACTGATACTTTTTACCACGAAAACCAAAATAACCCAACTGCTTTCCTTATCCTCCTCCACAAAGTAGTGAGACATTGTACTTGATTGAAAACTCAAGTAAAAGCTGATTTTACAGCAGCGATTAAAAAAGCCCTTTTATCCCTGCAGTAAAAAGTCCGGTCTTCCACCGCAGATGGCCTGATGGGTTTATACCGCAGTGGTACGTGCCATCCTCTCGTACGGTTCACTTATTTGGTGGCCTGCGTTGGTTAGACTCATTGGAGAAGAAAACATTGCTCCACATATCTTGAGTCCAAGAAACGTGGTCTAGAGCCCTTCTATACATATTTAGTTTAAGAGCACGCAGTCCAGCCTCAAGCACTCTTCTTCTCAATAAGTTTGCCGAATTGAATTATTTCTGTCGCTGAGGCTGACTTATGAGCACTAAAACAAAAATCTTCAACCTGGGTCGTTTTGCTTGTCTTCGAGGGCCTTTTTCCGCCGGGTATATCACGCGGTTGGTTAAATTTCAACGATTTCCGATTTTTTCTTAATTCGCACTTTGGTCCGTGTTGCACTGTTGTCTCCAACTAAATGAACATGTCTTACATCACTCAAACTATTTATATGTAGATACATTATAAAACTTATTTTGCTATCTAGTACAAAAAAACTTCGATACGCTAATTAATTCCAAGAATTCCAGTTCTAAAAAATCAGTATGAGTTTGACCAATTTTTTTTTCCACAACAGTGTACAGGTATACATATGTATTTACATATGAAATATTAATTATTTTAGTGACGATAATTGAAAACGTATAACGCTTTACATACTATGTCTTATTTAACTATGTTTATATTCATTGTCAATAATTTTATATCATGCTAAGTAACTACAACCTATTGCCTAAAAAATTATAATTCAAAACATCATGATTATTATTTAATATTTACATATGTACATATGTATCTACGGCATATAGATAGATGTATATATGTACATAAATACAAACACACAGAATACTATATTACGTCATCAACACAATCTAACAAGTAGCAGGCGGTTCTCTTATTCACTAAACAATGAATCCGATTAAAACCGATAGCATTTCATTATCACAGTCGCTGACAGTATTTTAACAATCACATAAATATATTTTTATCAACGGCATGCGGCGGAGCGTACGCCTATCATAAAATATCTTCAAACAAGATAGCACAAAAAGAAACTTGTAATCAACTAAGTGACTAAGCAAATCTCACATTGCAATTACTTATATATGTACATATGTACATAAAAGATGCAAAAGTTCTGTCAAATAAAACAGTAAACATTTGACTCTATCCGTACGCGAACACACTGGTCATCTCAGTATAAATCCAAACCTTGTAATTCGTCGTTGTAGATATTAAGGTGCTAAAATCATGGATGAAGTAACCGAAGTGAAGAATTGGATATTAAATGAAGTTTTACCGGATATTGTGAGAAGTGGAAAGCTAACTAAAAATTCTGAAACTTTGAGTGGAAATGCTAATGAATCGTTTAAGGTGCTTGATGTTTCCATCCGCCCTATCGGCACAGATGAAGCGTTTATGCTAACAAAATGCTATAGATTAAAAATTGATTATACTTACGAAAGTGAGGAGCATACGTGCATTCTAATAGCTAAGGTTGGTGCAAACATAATGGTACTTGGTATATGTTGCAGCGGAAACTTTTTGGGGTAATTCATATTTAATTCACTTTACATGATCTTACCTTTGAAGATTGATGGCTTAAGTGGGTTTTCTTGTTTCGTTGGTTTTGTAACATACAAAAAAATGCTCTTATTTTCTATCAGCGTTACTAAAATTTATAATCAGATTTACGATGTATGTACATGAGTATGTTTATTAAATATTTTAATTTCAATGTGTGAAGAATTGCTTTTAAATCTGTAGAGAGATAAACACTAGGTAACGGATGTAAAATTATTCATAGATGCTATGACATTTTTTATTTATCATTTTATTAGATAATTAATTTGAGTGACATTAGATTAATTGTTAGTAACAAAAAGAACAAATTATTAACATAGTTCAAAGTGTCTCCGCTGCAGGTATTATCGGTCATAATTAGTCATAAAATATGTTTTTGTCGTTTACAATGCTGCAAATTATTCATTCAAAACTAGATTAGCCAAATAACTAATCATCTACAGCCATACATACATACATAAAAATGTATTTTTACAGAGTTCTCTCTCTGAATGAAAATAATAAAATGATTAACTGAAATGGAAAGATAAATTACAGCTAGCGATGTACAAATGCTTATTTGAATGTGAATGTATGTATGTACATCCATGCATATCTATGTATGTACATCTGTATATTGATCTAGAAAAGTCATTTAAACTTTCGTTTTGATTTTAAATCTATAAAATCTTTTCGGATGCAACCTGTTACGTGGCAAGGTTATATCTTATCAATACCAATTGATATTTTTGTCTACCATCTGTTCGTTTGCTAAGGAGCAATCGACGGAGATAGCGCTCCACGAGGTTGTGTGAACGATTGAAAACGTTGAGGGTGCCATCAAACCCAACGTCCACATTGAATCGATTCAAGAGTCGGTAATCCAGTTAGGCGCTCTCTCTCTCTCTTCTATGGCTTATGGTTATCAATAAAATCAATAAATATATCAATATCAATTAAATGTAAAGACTCGAAAGACGGAGTCAAGACAATCGCATTGGCAGACACATGCTAGTTTTAGTGTCGTGAATATTTCCGTCAGTTCTCAGTGAGATCATAGAAGGTGCTTTAGAGAAAGTAAGTCCACATCCTACTAGTTTTGGACTCAGCTTCAAATCAAGCAAAACTGAACTGATGCTTTTTACCAGGGAAACCAGAATAACCCAACTGTTTTCCTTATCTTCCATCACAAAGTACTGAGACATTGTACTTGATAGAAAACTAAAGTAAAAGCTGAATATAGAGCAGCATTGGTAAGACTCATTGGAGAAGAAAACATTGTTCCACATCTCTTGAGTCCAAGAAACATGGTCTAGAGCCCTTCTATACATAATTAGTTTAAGAGCACGCAGTCCAGCCTTAAGCAGTTTTCTTCTCAATAAGCTTGCCAAATTGAATTTTTTCTGTCGCTCGTTGAAGATCGTTTCTAATGTCATATGAGGTTTTAAATCAGTGCTGACGGCTTTGGTGCACTAAAACAAAAATCTTCAACCTGGGTCGTTTTGCTTGCCTTCGAGAGCCTTTTTTCTACCGGTATAAGTTAATTGGAAACACGTTTATTATTTGAAAAAAATATTATTTTCTAGGCAGATTGCCTAACCTTTATTTCACATAAATTCGAAGCTAAGAATAAACTAAGACTAAAGGTATTTCTTTATTCCACATGCATTTATAAAATCAAAAGTAATTAGATCAGCAGAATGAATTTGAATAAGGTGTCGCAAGGTGTTCCCAGAATTCCGTCTGGGAGGAAATGCACGATTGGCAAGTGCAATTCAAAGTTCAACGTATTTCACTTTAACTCTTCCCCCTTTAAATGCGATAGTCCTCGATCGCTTAAAAATATGGGAGGTCATTAAACTTTGTTCGAGGAGTAATAGAATTTCCGGTTGTAGGTGTATTTTTAATGTGTGGAGGGGTTTCAATATTTCTTATTTCTGGTTGCTGAATAACTACCCTTGTGTCTCGCCTGACCAAAACTTTGCGAGCCGCTAAGACTACGAAGAGGATTCCAATTAGGATGATGGTCCCATAGCTGACGAGGGTTTGCGATTCTCCTTCCACTTGAAGTAGTTGAATTTTCTTTGTGTTGTTGATGTGTAATTCGCGCATCATATCCAGGGATAGCAACTCGGGAAATTTGTCTTCTATTGGAGTTTGTTGTAGGATTGCTGGGAGGATAGTATGTGTAGATACTTCTTGTGCTACGAAAATTCTGTTGTTTATTGTTACGTTGGTTTTTTCGTATTTGATGAGGAAGGTGCCAGTAAGGTTGCGGTGTGTTGCTTCGGCTTCGATAGTACCATTGAAGTCGTTCAGTAGTATTATTCCAGGTGATATCTCTTCAATCGTAGGAATGTGCTGACTATTCATTAGATTGCATTTAGCTATTTTGCTTTTTAACAGATTAGGAATGCATGTGGAGTTTGAAAGATTTACAAGTTTTTCTTTGTTGCAAATTGAAATATAATTAATTGTCTTACATTTATTGATTAGTCCAAAAATTACTTCTTTATTTTTTACAACTTCATTATAATTGATTTCTATTGCTGTACCTTTTCTTTTGATAGGTTTAAGTAACAATTTTTCGTAAATGACAGATTCAGTTATTGGAATATTGACAATGTATAGGATTGAAATTGAATTAGTTATTATCTTTATTTGAGCAAAGTCTAAAGCTTCTTCTATAGTGGGAAAAGGAATATTTTCTTTATTAAGTGTGCTAATGGCTAAGTTTATTTCTTCTTTCGTTAAAATAAGTGAATTAACAATTCCTAGTTTTGCCCAGTGAACAGCTAGATTTATGTTTTCTAATTCTTCTTTTACAATTTTTAATTTATATTGAATCTCGGATACAATTTCATTGTTGATATATTTGTTTTCTTTTAACATTGCTTCAATTTCATTCGTGATTTTGGTTATATTATTGATTCTTTCATTATGTAATTTGTTTATTACAATTTGATCATTTGAGTTAACAAGTAAGTTGTTCATTTTTCGTTTTATGGTTATGAAATCATCATGGTCTGGATTGCCAGCAATCCATTTCCATGTAGAGCCTATGAAATTTAACGATCTTTTAATTTTTTGCGGTTTCAGGGTATGGATTAGATTCTGTATTTGTTGGAATTCATGGATAAGGTAAGGAAATAAGGGATTGTTCTTAGTTGAGTTGAGTTCAAGCGTTGGAGCAATATTGTTTATAAATTGTTCGTATTGGTCAAGGTCAATCTCATGGATCAATTTGAAGTTTCCGTTCTGTATTTTTGTTTGTCCAGTGTGTAGTGAAACAAATTGTGAGTTTGAGAAATCTAAAATTTGGATTTCTCCTCTTACGGTATAGGGCGTGGATCTGAAATGAGTAAAATATGTCAGTCAGTTTCTTATATGGCTTTTGTGTACAGTTTTCCCTGATTGCGTTATAACTACGGTGTTCTTATCTTCTCTGACTACTTCTCTCCTGTATCGAAAAGTTAATTTAGACCCTAATCTTTTGTTGTGTTTAACGAAAATTACATCTCCCGGATCATAAATTTTAATTGGTGTTGGTTCCAGGATAGGCTTATTTGGATGTCGTTCGTATTTATTTTCTTTACATGTTCGACAATTTCTTACTAATTTCTTAATCTTAGCTGCCATTTTTGGAAAATAAAAGTTTTCAAGCAGTTGCTTACGGTTTTCTTCCGGATTTCGATGTGCTCTTCGATGGATGTTAAGAATTTTGTTTTCCTGTTCTATTTCATTGACAATGTCTTCGATAATTGTTTGAGTGTATCTAGTTTTATAACTGGCAAAGTGTAAAGGATAAAAGTTCTGTATTCGACCCATAATCTCTTCTTTTGTAAGTAGGCCGTTTATCGTGCTAGGGTTAAGATATTTTTTAAATATATTAATGATGTCTGTGTCGGTTGAGTGAAAATATGCCTGTGGTATGTTGCAAATGGAATTAGAAATTGGTGGTTAGTTTCATTTCCGATTTTGAGAATGAGTTGATTGCGGAAGACATTAATAGGTATTTCTACTGTTGGAATCAAATTATGTGATGGGCTATCATCACTATGTTGTGTCATAGTCATTGAATTTATTTGTGTGTTTTGTGGAAGTCGTGATAAAGCGTCGGCAACAACGTTTGATTTTCCTGGTTTGTACATCAGTTCGTAATTGTACTCCTCCAGGATTGCCTTCCATCGCTTCATCTTATGATTTGTGTTTTTATTGCTCAGCGCGTATGTTAATGGCTGATGATCCGTATAGATCTTTACCTTTTTGGATCCGTAAAGGAAATTCCTAAGCGAGTTGAGTGCCCAGATGATGGCGAGCATCTCTTTCTCGTTAGTGGCGTAACTTTCTTCTGTTTTGTTAAATGTCCGTGATAGGAACGTTATCGGCTTACTGTCCTGAGATAAAACAGCACCGATTGCGTAATCAGAAGCGTCTGTTGTTAGTTCAAAGTCTTTGTCAAAGTTTGGGTGAATAAGAATAACTTCTTTAGAGATTAGTGATTGTTTAATTTTTTAAAAAGAGTTGACTGCATTTAAGTCGAGTTCGATTATTTTGTTTTTAGAAAGATGTTTGGACACACGTCCATCTTCCCCTGTTAGAAGGGATGTCAGTGGTTTCGCTATTTTCGCATAGTCTTTAATAAATCGGCGATAATAGCCTGACATACCTAAGAATGATCGCAAGTCTTTAAGAGTTTTAGGAGGTGGTAGTTCGGCGATGGCCTGAACCTTTTTCGGATTGGTCTTAATTCCGTTCGTACTGATAACGAAGCCCAGGAATTCTACTTCTTCCTGAAAGAATTCGCATTTATCAAGCTGTATTTTCATATTTGCGCGTTCAAGAGTTTCAAACACGGCTTCAAGGTTTTTCAGGTGTTCGGTTTTATTTTTGCCGAAGATGACAATGTCATCGATATAGACATAGCAGCGTTTTCCAATATGCTCTCTTAAGATGTCATCAAGAGCTCTTTGAAATACGGCTGGAGCATTTTTGAGGCCAAACGGAAGTCGAGTGAATTCGAACTTTCCGTTATTGATGGAGAAAGCCGTTTTTTCGATATCTGACTCCTTAAGTTGTATTTGGTGAAACCCACTTTTGAGATCTATTATTGAGAACCACTTGTTATTGCCGAGATTAGCGAGAACTTCATTAATCTCGGGGATAGGGTATCTATCTGCAATGGTTATCGAATTCAGTTTCCTGTAGTCGATTACCATGCGAAACTTCTTCTCGAAAATGGAGGAGTCCATTTTTTTCGGCACAATCCAGACCGGAGAATTGTAGGGAGACTTGGATGGTCGGATAATTCCATCCTATAACAGCTTATTTACTTGTTTTTCGACCTCTTCTTTAAGTGTTCTTGGGTATGGGTATGATTTTGAGTAGACTGGTTGACTACTTGTGGTTCGGATCTCGCCCTTAACGTTTGTTGTATAAGTCAATTTTTCCTCAGGATCAGAAAAAAGTTTGGTGTAAGTATTTACCATTTTAATAAGGTTATCGGACTCTTCTTTATTCAAATGAGAGGTTCTAATGTGTACATTATTGACCGTCTCTGTTATATGTTGTTTGAGCTTTATGACTGTATTGGGGTGAATTGTCATGTAGTTATTTTTGGCGTGAATTACAGCATTTAATTTTTTTAACGTATCATTTCCAATTATGCCGTCAAATGAAATGAGACTAGGCAGAATAAAGAATTCTAATTTTTCTACGTCGGGGCCAAAGAGTTGAATGAAACTATGGTGAGTAATTTTAATATTTCCACCTACTGAATTGGCATAGAAGCTTTTCTTATTTGGAAGAGGGTTGCGGATGTGACGGGGTTGAACATAATTTTTGCTCGAGCCTGTGTCTATGAGAAATTTGAGAATTTGTCCACTCTTCGCAATGTGCTCGAAATATGGGAGCGAAGAGCGGTTTAATCTAAAAAATATATGTCATCTAATTGTTGAGGTTGGTCAAGATAGTGTTCATCATCTGCGTCAGCATTATAGTCTGCGAATGACTGTTCGTAGTTTTCGTCTTCTTGGCATATTTGATTTTCGTATTCTTCCAATTCCTTTTCTTCTGGGTTGCATTCTTCGGTGTGATAAACTCTTTGCATTTTTTGTGGCTGGTGAACTTGCTGCGAATGCTCTCGTTTTTGACCAAACTGCTGATTTCGGGGTCTATTTTGGTAGTTGACCCTTTCAGACTTCAGAGAATGATCGACGTCCATTGGTTTGGGAGGGAGTGGACGTTGATTTGGCGGTGGCCGTTGTTGGTATTGAGGTCTTTGTTGATGAAATTGAGGTGTTTGAGGCTTATATGGGTTGTGAAGTAATTGCGGAAAGAAATCGCGCCTAGGAGCAGGAATGGGTGTTGGATTTGAAAGAATATTCCTTCTAGGAGGAGCCGGCGGTGGTATTTGTTGGAAGGTTCTCCGAACAGTAGATTGCGAATTATTAGCATGTTGAGCTCTAAAGTCAACATTTTGTAGCTTTAAACAAAGGTGCAGGGCCTGAGGTAGGTCTGCCGGTTCCCTTATGCTAAGCAATCTGGGGAGATCGCCCTTTAGTCCTCTGACGAAGGTATCTAGTGCCTTGTCGCGATAACATTGGGTCATATTATTTAAAGATTCTTGGCTCATGTCCAAGGAACCTAATTTATTAAGAATGAGAGATAAATGATGGTAGACTGTCTGATAGAATTCGGGTATAGTGCTATTACCTTGCACCAGAGTTGTCATCTGATATTCGAGGGTGCCTAAGTCCCTCTTATCTGCGTAGTGTAAAGTTAAACATTTAGAAATCTTCTCCCAATTCAATGGGGTATTATAGGATTCTAATGCTATATCGGCGTGTCCCGTTATTTTGTTTCTAATGACAGACAGTATGCCATAATATTTTGGGGTTCCCTTGAGATGTTCATAGATTTTGAGTATTCGTTCAACACTCTTCTTCCATGAATTAAACTCTTGGGCCTGTCCAGAAAAGTCACGAAGGCTTTTTACTACATCAGGAATTTTGTCCATATCAGACAAATTTCTATCATTAATAACGTTAATCGGCTGGTCGATGTCATTATTTATATCTGATGCGGGATTCATGACCTTGTAACTGTAATGTATTTGTCACTAGTTGTGTTATGAGTTCTATCATATTACTATCAACTTGATTAGGAACTTGAGGGACGGGAGGAGCGGAAGGAGCGGAAGGAGCGGAAGAAGCGGAAGGTGCCGCATTTATTTCAGGCGGTAATTCTAAACGAGCTGGCCTAATTAGATTGTTTGGATTTGAGATTTTAAATTTATTTATTTACGTTCAAGATTGAAATTTGAGCAATGATAAGCGAAAATGAGACTTAGTTTAAACAAAAAGAATTGATAAGCGAAAATGAGTCTTAGTTTACACAAGAAGAAGAAAAAAAAATTATTTGGGTAATAATGGGCAATAAGAGCTTTGTTTTATATAGGATTTTATTCGACTTACAAGAATATCAATAATAAAAACTTTATTTCCATAACGATTTCGGGTAGGGTTTCAGGAACTGCTGATCGTTGGTTAGGGCGGCTGTCCAAACGTCTGGACTCCTTTTTGTCCTTTCTTTTACAGGTCTACTGGGGGGCCTCGTTTCCCTTACACAACACTGCCTTTTTTTAGTGGCTTGGTGTCCACTTTTGCTTTTGTTCTTATCGCACTTGATTCTCGCACGGTTTTCTTTTAAGAGCGTCACGCACTCGCGTTTTTTCACGCACTTGGTTTTCGCACGTTGCCTGATAGGTGATTGTTACTCACACGCGTTTTTTCACGCACTTGGTTTTCGCACGTTGCCTGATAGGTGATTGTTACTCACACGCGTTTTTTCACGCACTTGGTTTTCGCACGTTGCCTGATAGGTAATTGTTACTCACACGCGTTTTTTTTATACGCACTTATTTATTTAGGCAGCGAACGTCGGAGTCCCTGCTCGGGCGCCAGTTAATTGGAAACACGTTTATTATTTGAAAAAAATATTATTTTCTAGGCAGATTGCCTAACCTTTATTTCACATAAATTCGAAGCTAAGAATAAACTAAGACTAAAGGTATTTCTTTATTCCACATGCATTTATAAAATCAAAAGTAATTAGATCAGCAGAATGAATTTGAATAAGGTGTCGCAAGGTGTTCCCAGAATTCCGTCTGGGAGGAAATGCACGATTGGCAAGTGCAATTCAAAGTTCAACGTATTTCACTTTAACTTATACAATGAATGCATGCTCCCACTCTCTTGAATTTTTTTTCAAACTCCAGGGCACAGTTGGCTGAGGCATATTCAAACTTATTGCTATCTCGGGGCTAGTTAAATTTCCACGATTTCCGTTTTTTTTTTTAAATTCGCACTTTGTTCCTTTTTGCACAGTTGTGTTCAACTAAATGAACCTTTCATACATCATTCGAACTATTTATAGATACATTACGAGCCTTATTTTTTTAAAATATCGATACGCTAACTAATTCCAAGAATTCCAGTTCTAAAAAGTCAATATGAGTTTGACCAATTTTTTTTCCACAACATTGTATAGATATACAATGAAATTGTAGCAGCACGCAAAACAAATTACAGCGGCAACACCTAATATTGTTTTTGCCACATCATTCGAGGCATCAGGCCAATCTTAACCGTAGACACACATTCGACACACATACAAGCACACACTCACTTCAGTTTGTGCTGCACCCGTAGCGTTAATAACTCCATTTTTACAAAAAATTATCTAGCTCATCAGGCGGCAGCAATTAGTCTGTTTTTGGTTGTGATAGTGAAATAAAGCATACACTTCGCTCTACCGACTGTACATTCGATTTTCCTTTTTTATATTTTAAAATTAACTTCATGTCAATATATTAGTAAATAGGAATATTCTGTTCAATAAACTTGAAATCCAAAATAGTATATTTTTCTTATTGTCGCTAAAAAATATTAATTATTTTAGTGACGATAATTGAAAACGTACAACTCTTTATGTCGTATTTAATTATATTCATTACCTATAATTCTGTAGCATGCTAAGTAACTACAATCTAATGCCTAAAAAATTATAATTCAAAACATTATGATAATTATTTGATATTTTCATATGTATCTACGTAATATAGATAAATATAGATAGATGTACGTATGTACATACATATATACAAACAACAAACACACAGAATACTGTATTACGTCACCAACACAATCTAACAAGTAGCAGGCGGTTCTTTTATTCACTAAATAATGAATCCGATTAAAACCGATAGCATTTCATTATCACAGTCGCTGACAGTATTTTAACAATCACATAAATATATTTTTAGCAACGGCATGCGGCAGCGCGTATGCGTATCATAAAATATCTACAAACAAGATAGAGCAAAAAGAAACATGTAATCTACTAAGTGACTAAGCAAATCTCACATTGCAATTACGTACAGTTAGTGTAAAAACTCTGCGTACACGATATAGAAAATTGTTAAAGGCAATAAAAACGATGTTTTAAATCAAAAAAATTATTTCTTTTTCATTAGGTTTATTAGAGGAAAGGTAATAAAAGGATAACAAAACATACAGAAAAGCTACAATCCGTCTGGAACGGATCGTATGATACCCTATCCTCCTTTCTATAAAATGGGCGTGGCCAAATTGCATTTTGTACTCAAATATGGCTATAACATCGAACGTTTGAGGATGTTACATACATATAAAATTTCATCAAAATCGGTTTTTTGATGAAAACGCCCCCAAAAAGTGGGCATGACCAAAACTTTTGTATGAGTGAATTGTAGGGAATCTGAATGCCTAAATATTTGGTCTTAACAAAATTTTTCGGTTTCATATAATTTAGTGAAGTTATGAAAAAGTTGGCGTGACAGTGGGCGGATTTGAAAAATGTTTACAGTTGTATGCTTCTCCTTCTCAAAAGCCCAGATATGTAGTTTCATCCTCCTAGCTAAAAATTTAAGGCCCAAAAAGTGGTGACACACAGACAGACGGACGGACGGACGGACATGGCTAAATCGTCTTCGCTATTGATACTGATCACGAATATATATACTTTATAGGGTCTATCTCGATTATTTCTCTATGTTATGTATCTATGTATCAAACTTAATTTACCCTTAGGATAGGGTATAAACAACAAAAACTGGCAAGAAGTAACCGAAAACATCCTGTACGCAGACTTTTTGTGCTTTAATTTCAGTGGTGTGTTCGGATAAATGGCGCCAGTGGATTTTATGGATATACAAGATCAGATAATAGTTGTACATAATGAATAAGAAACCCCTGACGTCATTTTTACATAAAAATATCTTAATTTTTATTTATACATACATAGTATAAAAGAGTTTTATATATTTTTCTAAAAGAGGATGTAATGTACGCAGAATTTGTACACAGACTGTATGTATGTACATACATAAAAGATGCAAAAGTTCTATCAAATAAAACAGTAAACATTTGACTCTATCCGTAGGCGAACACACTGGTCATCTCAGTATAAATCCAAACCTTGTAATTCGTCGTTGTAGATATAAAGGTGCTAAAATCATGGATGAAGTAACCGAAGTGAAGAATTGGATATTAAGTGAAGTTTTACCGGATATTGGAAGAAGTGGAAAGCTAACCAACAATTCTGAAACCTTGAGTGGAAATGCTAATGAATCGTTTAAGGTGCTTGATGTTTCCATCCGCCCTATCAACGCAGTGTTTTTGATAACAAAATGCTATAGAGTAAAAATTGATTATACTTACGAAAGTGAGGAGCATACGTGCATTCTAATAGCTAAGGTTGGTGCAAACATAATGGTACTTGGTATATGTTGCAGCGGAAACTTTTTGGGGTAATTCATATTTAATTCACTTTACATGATCTTACCTTTGAAGATTGACGGCTTAAGTGGGTTTTCCTGTTTCGTTGGTTCTGTAACATACAAAAAATGCTCTTATTTTCTATCAGCGTTACTAAAATTTATAATCAGATTTACGATGTACATGAGTATGTTTATTAAATATTTTAATTTTAACGTGTAAAGAATTGCTTTTAAATCTGTAGAAAGATAAACACTAGGTAACGGATGTAAAATTATTCATAGATGCTATGACATTTTTTATTTATCATTTTATTAGCTAATTAATTTGAGTGAAATTAGATTAATTGTTAGGAACAGAAAGAACAAGTTTTTAACATAGTTCAAAGTGTCTCCGCTGCAAATATTATCGGTCATAATTACTCAGTCATAAAATATGTTTTTTTCGTTTATAATGCTGCAAATTACATATTTGGTTTTGATTTTAAATCTATAAAATCTTTTCGGATGCAACCTGTTACGCAGTAAGGTTATATCTTATCAATACCAATTGATATTTTTGTCTACCATCTGTTCGTTTTGGAAACTATAATGTAAATAGTTACATAGGTATACAAAAAAATAATTAGATAGATGTTGATGTTGTTGTCGTTCCCACAATGAATAACAGATGATCTTATATAGCAGACAGAAAGAATTTACATTATTTTTGTCTGTTTTACTAGTTCTGCTATTGATCTGTTGAGTGTATGCACATTCACCGTAAATAATATAAATTCATCATGTGTGCCTTTTTTTAATTTACCTAGAAAAATTTTATGAAAAATGTTAGTATGCAGTATTCACACTCGTTCATATATTGCTAGCAAATCAACCGAAGAAAAACAGATTTATATAAAACACATGTGTGCATATATATGTGCATACTAGCCGACCCGACCGGCTTCGCTTGTGTGTTATTAAAATGCCCCGTATGAATAAGTAGATATGAACATACTTAACGGTAATTTTTATCATTGGATCTCTATTGTCTAAGCAAGCCAAATTAATAAATTAAAAATCGATATCAAAGCAAATTTACAAAGTTTCATATTTAATTATGTAATTTTTATAAACAGTGTAACCACGTACGTACATACTTACTTACTTAGGTGGCGCTACAGTTCGGAGTGAACCTGGGCCTCAACTAACAAGCCTCTCCAGTTAGCCCGGTCCTTAGCTAACTGCCTCCAGTTGCGCACTCCAAGCTTGTTCAGGTCCCCTTCAACTTGTGCGCACCACCTAAGGCGAGGTCTTCCTCTACTGCGTTGTCCCTCCGGGTGTGATTCGAAGACTCTTCGGGCCGGAGCACTGGTGTCCATTCGCTCTACATGTCCTAGCCATCTCAAACGACTAATGCGCAGTTTGTTGACTAGGTCGATGTCGCTGTACAGCTCGTATAGTTCGTCGTTGAATCTTCTCCTCCAAAGCCCGTCAACGCAAACGGGACCGAATATTTTGCGAAGAATTTTTCTCTCGAAACGACCGAGGATATCTTCATCCGCTTTTGATAAAGTCCAAGCTTCAGCGCCATAAAGCAGGACTGGGTTGATCAAGGTTTTATATAGAGTCTCCTTAGTTGTTCGGGATAGGGCCTTACTACTCAATTGCCTTCTGAGCCCAAAGAAACAGCGATTGGCAAGAGTTATTCTTCGTTTTATTTCTGCTGAGGTGTTATTTTCAGAATTGATAGCAGAGCCGAGGTAGACAAAGTCCCTTACTACCTCAAAGTTATAGCTGTCGATTGTGACGTTCTGTCCAATTCGTCGATGTTGTGTGCCCCTTCTGGTTGACAGCATATACTTGGTTTTGCCCTCGTTTACCGTTAAACCCATTTTGGCCGCTTCTGTTTCAATACTAGCGAACGCACCGGTGACAGCCCGCTGTGTTCTTCCAATAATGTCGATATCGTCAGCATACGCTAGTAGTTGCACAGACTTTTGAAAGATTGTGCCTCCGGTGTTGGCTTGTGAGTTTCGCACAATTCTCTCAAGAACGATGTTAAAAAAATCACATGACAGCGCGTCACCTTGTCTAAATCCTTTTTTGACATCAAAGGTCTCGGTGAGATCGTTACCGACCTTGATGGAGCAGCGAGAATTCTCCAACGTCATCCTGCACAGGCGAACGAGTTTGGCAGGGATGCCAAAACTAGACATGGCTCTGTATAGCTCGTCTCTATAAATGCTGTCATATGCGGCCTTGAAATCGATAAAAAGATGGTGGGTATCGATTTGGACTTCTTATGGTTTTTCCAGGATCTGCCGAAGTGTGAAGATTTGATCGATTGTGGACTTTCCTGGCCTGAAACCACACTGATAGGGCCCAATCAGGTTGTTGACGAAGGGTTTCAGACGTTCACACAATATGGCAGATAGGATCTTGTACGCGATGTTGAGGAGACTGATACCTCTGTAATTGGCGCAATTGAGGGGATCTCCTTTCTTGTGGATTGGGCAAACGGTGCTGAGATTCCATTCATCAGGCATACACTCATCTGACCAAATTTTAGAAATGAGTTGGTGTATGCTCTCTACCAGGTCATTTCCAGCTGCTTTGAACAGCTCGGCTGGCAAGCCGTCAGGTCCAGCAGCCTTGTTGGACTTAAGTTTGGATATTGCTATCCTTACTTCGTTTTGGTCAGGTGGACGGAAGTTTTGGCTATCATCGTCTAGATTGAATGGTACATTCTGCCTGACAGCGGGATGTTGGTCTTCGTCGCCGTTATACAGTCTGCAGAAGAAGTTTTTCCATATTCTCAGCACCGACTGTGACTCTACTACGAGGTTTCCTTCTTCATCTCTACAGGCCTGACACGTTCTTTTTACCTGTTGGTAAAACTTCCGTACATTATTCCTGGAGTATAATCTCTCAATATTTTCGATCGCGCGCTTCTCGTGCTCTTTTTTCTTCTTTCGGAGAAGCCGGTGTTCTTCCCGTCTCTTCTGCTCGTAGAGCTCACGAGCAGCTCTCGTCCTTTTTTGCAGCGCCGCTTTGTATGCTTGCTGTTTAGCTGCATGTGCTTGCCGGCACTCATCGTCAAACCAGGGGTTTCTAGGTGGTGGTCGGGTGAAACCCAGCACATAAGTTGCGGCACTTCCGATGGCTTGTTGGCAGCGTTGCCACTGGTCTTCGGCGCTTGATGCTGGCGGCATAGGAGTAGTTGAGAGGTTTCGGGATACGCTTTCGGCGAAGGTTCTGGCGATCTCTTGCAATTGCAGCTTTTCGACGTCAAATCTTCTCACAGTAGTTCTTCTTAATTGTGGCGTTTGGGATATCCGCATTCGTACCTTGGCTGCAACAAGGTAGTGATCCGAATCCATGTTGGCTGCTCGGAAGGTTCGGACATCCAGAATACTGGAGGCATGCCTTGCATCGATCGCAATGTGGTCAATTTGATTGACCGTTTGATGATCAGGAGATCGCCATGTCCCCTTGTGGATATTGAGATGTGGAAACCGTGTGCTTGCTATGGTGACGTTTCGCCCCGCAGCGAAGTCAATAAGCCTAAGTCCATTTCCGGACGTGGTGTCGTGGAGGCTGTGCTTACCAATCGTCCTACCAAAGATGTCCTCCTTTCCTATCTTGGCGTTAAAATCGCCTAGAACGATTTTAACGTCATATTTAGGGCATTGCTTGTAGGTTTCGTCGAGGAGCTCGTAGAAACATTCTTTGGTGGCGTCGTCCTTGTCTTCGGTGGGAGCGTGAGCGCATATAAGGCTTATGTTGGCGAATTTAGCCTTGATGCGGATTGTCATAAGACGCTCGCTCACGTGTCGAAAGCTCAAGACTTCTTGCCTAAGTCTGCCGCGTATAACGAACCCACATCCAAATAAGCGCTGTTTCTGTTCCCTATAGCAATCACCGTAGTATACGTCACAGTTTTTCATCCTCTTTTTGCCCGGGCCATCCCATCGCACTTCCTGGATGGCGGTGATATCTGCATTGTAGCAGTCTAGGGCCTCTGCTAGTTGTTCGGCTGCACGCGGCCTGTTAAGGGTCCGAACATTCCACGTGCAGATCCGAAGATCGTTGTCCTTATTACGTTTGCTGGGGTCGTCAACAGTAGGATCATCCTTATCCGAGGGTCGTAGTTGCTTCGTAACTATTTGCTTTTTTACGTGGTAGGGAAGTTACCCCGACGCAAAACCACCCCCACAACCTGGAGGACCAGTTCCTTTTTTTTACCCCTATAACAAGGGGCCGGATATTCCGGAGTCAGTACCCCGCTTCGGGGATGTGAGCGCTGCCGTTGGCCCATTAAGGGTTCATCCGCCACCAACTCTATTCCAACACCCTGACTCAGTATTGAAAATCCCTATAGACCTGGGATTCGAATATGTCGAAGCAGCTCATATAGGGATAACACTAATAGTTCGGCCTAACTGGAACTGGTTGACGCCACCGTTGATTCCATCTAGAGAATTCGTCCGCCGTCGCCTGAAGCAAGAGAAGGTGTCCTAGTGAGAAGACACTCCTCCCCCTTCTCTCGTTCGCTGCCACCAACAACCTTCCAAAGGGGTTGGTTACCCAATCTCCAGTTGAGGTACTAGGCACCCAGCAGCCACCATCGTGGAGGTGTAGAGTAGGAGTTGATAGTGTACGTACGTACATATATGTATATATTATTTAATTCGAGGTCGATAATTTACGTATTGTGTTACGATACTTTTTGACCTGCGGCTTTGCTTATTTTTTCACCACCTCTTTATGTAATATGTTTGCTGTTGTTCCAATAGACTGTACATTGGGCATACTGTGAGTTAACTATATGAGTTAAGCTAAGCTTTATTTATTGTCATCGCGAAACAGACCTACGATGAAATCTGCAGTCATATGGAATAAAAGGGATGCGAGGTGTAAACATAATGATCCCTTGGTCGCAGCTGGTAAAGATTGTCGTCTCTATCACATTTTATTGAAAGCTTTCACCTGCATGCTGGTTCCGTTGCACATTTGGGTTTAAATTCTTTAATACCTGACGTAGCTCAAGAAGTTAATGCGCTGGACTACGGGGCAAGAGTTCGAGGTGCAATCGCTAGCCAATATCAAAAAATTTCTTTCAAGGTATAAATACATAACTGTCACGAAAAAGCTTCTCAAATAAAAAATTATCTTTTAATTTGGCTGAAGAATATAACACGTACTACATGAATGTTTGTGAGAAGATAGGCCCTGGGTCCCACAAACCTGGTAAATATTTATTTTATTTAATCCACCACTTCTTCGATATCTACTGTGCCTATAGAGTTGCAGGTCATATCAAAAGCATTTAATTTAAGCAAAAGCTAAGCACTAATTTCGATTGTATAATTTTTTTGGTGTTACTATAGCCCGCTCCCTTAGCCTTGGAATTGGTTTGTTGGTTATGTTCTTCAAACCCGGAGCGTCTTTATGTCCCTCACGATTTGACACAAACTATTAAGAAATTGTATTTTTCCCTTTTCTTCCATATTTTTTTCGTCTATTTCAATTTTCAAGCTGCGCACCTAACCAAGTCCTAAATGTACCCTCATATTCTTTCTTTCTTTTCAGACTTTGTTATTAAGTTTGATACATAGTTTGTAACATAGAGAAATAATAAAGATAAACCCTATAAAGTATATATTATATTCGTGATCAGTATTAATATCGAAGACCATTGAACCGTGTCTGTCCGTTCGTCACCACTTTTTTAGTTTTAAATTTGAAACTGGGAGGATGAAATTTCATATCTGGGCTTTAAGAAGGAGAACCAGTAGATAACTTCAAAGTTATCGCAGTATAGTATCGCGTTTTTGTATTGAATTCAAAAATGTAGTATGCCGAGCCCACTTTAGTAGTTCGTTCCACACGGATTGTAGCTTTTTTGTATGTTTAAGACACAGCTGCATCGTTTTTAGTCACAAGTAGGATGATTATAGGCAGGTCCTTATTTCGTCAGCACAAAACTCTTTTGTGTGACATAGTGCACTCATTCCAGACTATGACATTGCATTTGACTTTACAAACATATACATACATATATATTGCAAAGAGGACTTGCAAATGTGTTTGTATTGAAATGTAGCTTGAATGCTGAATGCGCAATCCCACTCCAAAAGTGTTGCAGCTATTCCAGACGAAACGACATCAATGCTCTTACCTTATCTTACCTCTTACAGGTGAGAACTGGGTCGTTTTATAGATCGACTATGTCATATGACTTTTCTCTTAAGTAATCAAGGTTGACAGAAGTTTCACTAAGCGCTGTGGGTAATTCATTGTGATTAAGGGGTTGAATTCCCACCGCAATCACTAAATTCTCCAGCAGTATCAAGTATTTGTTGTAGACATCCATACTATGTGGATCATACAGTCGCCGACATCCAACTGCTATTTTATATCTTTACACAAACCTTCGCAAAAATCATCATTATAGAGAACAGAACTCAATAACATAAATCAGAGACAGAAGCTTTCATTATCTGGTTCTAATATCTTCCGTCTTCCAATAGTCCCTGCAAACTGAGTGGAATGTAGGGTGAATGTAAGCAACTACCGTCTTAAAGTTCGAAAAGAATGTAGTCCCCCGAACTTCGTGAAGCAGGAGATGGAGGTAAAAGCACTTGACGTTGATCGGATGAACAATATAAATTCTACCGAGTACATGGTCTTTTTTTTATCGAAAGTGTTCGGGTACGTCCGTTATCTGCTTCATCTTACAAAGTTATTATTTCTCCAGACGTAATAAAATACCTTCCAGTACAAAGGTACATATGTATATACATATGTATGTATTCGGCGAAGTAATCAATGCTCGAAAAATGCCAATTATGTTCTTTGGAGGAATTTTGAATCTTTTCTTATTATCTTCTGAAAAAAGTAATCGTTCATGTATCCTAAAACAAAGGAGGGGCCAATCGGTCTCAGAACTGTCCGTCTCATATACATAGATTAGGTTAGCTTCGGTTGGGAGGCATCAGAAAGTGCAGCCCATTGTGATACCACAGTACCTAGTGTCTTCAACTACAGGTTGAACTAACATGAGCTTATTATAAAGCGCTGGAGGCGGTTAATACTTATGTTAGCTAATTCGCCAAGGTTGTCGAAGAAGTACTCTTCTAGATACAGTTTCCTTCGAGTTCAAGGAGAGCTTGGGACGTGCATATGAGGCGAAGTATAGTCTCCTCTTCTTTTTCGTCCATGCAGCTTCTACAGAAGTCGTTTGCCGGGAGACCCAGCCAGAAGGCATACCTCCCCTTTATTCCATATGACACAGTGTCCCGTAATGACACCTACTATTGTGCTGATGAGGGATCTCTTTAGTCTTACTAGACTATTGGAGTGCTTGAGATCCAGCTTGGGCCAGACCTGATTCGTGATAGAGCACTTGGTACAGTTCGACCACCTGCGGTTGGTAGGGTTAATCAATATTGCTTAAATAAGAGTTTACACGTAACGAGAGGCATGTAGGGTTATTCCTTCTCCGGTAGAATCGCCAGTTTCATATACTTATCATCATTTTTCTTCTGCTATTAATATCATAATTAATAAAATTGTAAACATGCCGAACGTCTTTACTTATGTATTAAGAAGCATGACTGAAATTCAATTCACACACACGATATGACAATGATAGCAACTGTCGCACGTCTGCTGGCTGTGGTCTCCACTGACGGAAAATTATTGGGATGATTTGATTACTTGTTATGACCATTGCTCAGCTTTAGAATAACGCAGAAGGATGATTTTTATCTTAAATAAATCGGAGATGAATTTACTAAAAACAACTTTTTTTTTGTTTTTTAATTTGATAATTATTTTAATTATTAATTAAGACTGTGTAAACATTTTTTAATGACGGAAAATTCAACATACATAAATCCCTTTTCTCCCACTTAGACCTCGAATTTCGAAAAATCCCTTCTTATCGAACATGTAGACGTTATAAGGAATTACTGTTCGAAATTTCAAGTTTCCACGTTTAGGGGTGTTTGAGAAACTGTGATTTCAAGGACTTTTGTAGCCTTAGCGTTTTGGATTATATAGCATTTAAGATAAGATAACACATTATGTATACGTAAAGTACAGATTTTGAAACGAAAACAAATCTTAAGCTTTGTTCAGACGATTGCAAGATCTTACTATATTGTCACGTCTACCAATTTCCTTACAATTGCTGCCGATGAGCTGACAATGGAAAATTGTCTTACAACGTAAAATTGTCAGTTCACACGGTTGTTAAATTTTGTCGCAATCTCTGACAATTTATTGTCAGGTGACAATCAATTCAATTTTCGTACAATACTTTTTCTTACAATATTGTCAAATAAATTGTTCACGAAAAATCGGCAAATAAATTGTCAGACAATTTTTTCTTCGTGCTGTATTGAATTGAAAAGTCTGAAAAAGTGCAAGATTTAAATCGAAATATAACAAAAAACATACAGAAAAGCTACAATCCGTCTGGAACGGATCGTATGATACCCTATCCTCCTCTCTATAAAGTGGGCGTGGTCAAATTGCATTTTGTACTCAAATATAGCTATAATGTCGAACGTTTGAGGATGTTACATGTAAAATTTTATCAAAATAGGTTTTTTGATGTTAACGCCCCCAAAAAGTGGGCGTGGCCAAAACTACTTTACGGGTGAATTGTAGGGAATCTAAATACCCACATATTTGGTCTTAACAAAATTTTTCGGTTTCATATAATTTAGTGAAGTTATAAAAAAGTAGGCGTGGCAGTGGGTGGATGTAAAAAAAATTTACACTTCTACTGTATCTTTTCGTCATAAGCCGAGATATGAAATTTCAGCGTCCTAGTTAATAATTTAAGGCCCAAAAAGCGGTGACATACGGACGGACGGACGGACGGTCATCGCTCAATCGATTTCGCTATTGATGCTGATCACGAATATATATACTTTATAGGGTCTATCTCGATTATTTCTCTATGTTACAAACTATGTGTCAAACTTAATATACCCTTAGGATAGGGTATAAAGAAGTAAGCATCGGGCAGCGCATTCGACCATGCAATGACAAAGGTAAACTTATCTCGGGTGATTGGTGACGCGATATGGTAGCGGACGACGGAACGATGTATCCATTAGAAGGATTACGTACTGACCCACCACTCGAAGCCAAAGATGTACGAAGTGAGTTCAAGGCGTACTTCGTCGAAGAAGGTGAATTGGAGTGGCAGTATAGATTGATTTAATTCAATTATTTATTTGTTTTCATTTCATACGCCATACGAGTAAAATAAAATATTATAAATTAAAATATGTTGGTGACTTATTACCAGCAGCCTCGTCGGCAGATTGCTGAATGCCGAAAGCAGCATACGTGTCGACGGCGACACTATAAGTAGTGGCTGTTGCAGGCTCCGTTGTGAGGACCAATAGTTCATCCGCGTGCGAATATTGTGGCAAAAAGGGAGTTTGTGCTGTGGCAACTGAGACGGATGCTATAATGCGTAAAAATTACAAAAAATTAAGTCAAATTGTAGAGCACTGGAACGAAAGATAATGGAAATGAAGATACACTCACCATCAGAGCCGCCTCAACGATATAATAGTTGAATGCACGTCTTGTTTTCGAATGCAGCTTGTTCCGGCACGCCGCGGCGTAAGTTTTTACATTTCGGAGTCCATATAGTCGCACAAAATAGTGGATGTGTCTTTCGGTTGTGAACGAATGGACTTCAGTGCCTCTACCGCCATCTGTTTCAAATTGAATCTAGTATCTGACGGAGATGGGGATGATGTTGATGTGGCAACCTTGCGTCTGCGTCGTTGACAGACATTAACAATGACGGTGACACCAATTGTTGCGTACTCCGTTCTCCGTGGTCAAATAAACCCGAATGATCGTCGACAGCAGAATACTGAAAATACATAAAGAACACAGTAATAATTATAAAAAAAAACATACAGAAAAGCTACAATCCGTCTGGAATGGATCGTATGATACCCTATCCTCCTCTCTATAAAGTGGGCGTGGCCAAATTGCATTTTATACTCAAATATAGCTATAATGTCGAACATTTAAGGATGTTACATGTAAAATTTTATCAAAATAGGTTTTTTGATGATAACGCCCCCAAAAAGTGGGCGTGGCCAAAACTGTTCTATGGGTGAATTGTGGGGAATCTAAATACCCAAATATTTGGTCTTAACAAAATTTTTCGGTTTCATATAATTTAGTGAAGTTATAAAAAAGTAGGCGTGGCAGTGGGCGGATGTAAACAAATTTTACACTAGTATTGTATCTTTTTCTCGGAAGCATAGATATGAAATTTCAGCGTCCTAGTTAAAAATTTAAGGCCCAAAAATCGGTTTTGTGATGAAAACGCCCCCAAAAGGTGGGCGTGGCCAAAACTTTTGTATGGGTGGATTGTAGGGAATCTGAATGCCTAAATATTTGGTCTTAACAAAATTTTTCGGTTTCATATAATTTAGTGAAGTTATGAAAAAGTGGGCGTGGCAGTGGGCGGATTTAAAAAATTTTTACACTTGTATTGTATCTTTTTCTCAGAAGCCCAGATATGAAATTTCATCGTCCTAGCTCAAAATTTAAGGCCCAAAAAGCGGTGACATACGGACGGTCATCGCTCAATCGATTTCGCTATTGATGCTGATCACGAATATATATACTTTATAGGGTCTATCTCGATTATTTCTCTATGTTACAAACTATGTGTCAAACTTAATATACCCTTAGGATAGGGTATAAAAACAAACGAAGACCGATGAAATAATTACCAATTGCATGGATGAAGTCGATTAAAATATTTCCAGGCAACCGGAATCGATTCGTTGGTGCCTTGGCCTGACTCCTTCTTCCGGTATTTATCCAAGTTTCTGTTGAACGTGTTGCGCAAATTCGGCCATTGCGACTTCCTGCCACACGGCTTCTTTGGGTAGTGTGTATTCTGCTGATCCAGCATCCCACAAACTTCTTCGTGCCTCGATTTCCACTATTAATTTTAGAGTATTTTCGTAGGACCACCCATTCATAACTTTTTTCCTGTAACATTTATCTTTTATTTTTGATTTTTTGCGACTTCAGAGTCCGTCGATGGCTGCGAAAGTTGTTGAACGTCGATCGACCTAAATGTGGGATCGGCTTCTTAATCGTTGCAATTAAATTCTTCTTCATTCACTTTCCTATCACTATTCATTTTCACAGCACAAAACCAAACTCGAACCGAAAATAAGTACGCTGCAGCGAAAATACATATTGCGAAATGTAGGATTGGCTTCTTTGTTAAAAACGTTTTGCGTGTCCAAATAAGGAACAGGTAGGTACTTACATATGTAGGTATGTTGGCTAAGAAGAGAGAAACCCCTCTTTGCCGCACTTAAGTCAGTATAGACCCATTGGTGAAAAGGTGTATCCCGTAGCTCGTGGATCATTACCTAACCAATAATAACTAAGATTGAAAGTGTACTACTTACTGCGTCTGGTATATATGTAAATCATTCTGGGAGTTCACGCGATTGCAAGACTTTTGGGACAATTTTTTCATTGGTAGACCTGATAATGCTAGATCTTACAATCGTCTGGACATATGTAGCTTAACATCCTCAAATGATCGAAGTTATTATAGTAAGTCAATAAAAAAATGCAGTATGCCACGCCTGCTGTACTAGGGCTGATACAAAGGAAATAGGATAGGGAATTATACCATCTGTCCGAGACGAATTGTAGCCTTTCTGTATGCTTTTGCTTGATTTCAAGTAAAATAGAGATGCTTTGAAAAAGTGAAGGTGGCAGTGGGTGGATTTCAAAAATGTTTACACTTGTACTGCACATTATTCTCAAACGTATACATATACATATGTACACACATATATGTATGAAATTTCATACTCCTAACTCAATATTTGTGGCACGCAGCAGCGAAAATACATTACAATTTTATTTTTTAATACAAACGCATCCTTAATAAACTTTTTTTTATGATCTGTTAATGTTAAAACGTCACTTAAGGTTTACGTTTTTTCACGGAGAAGTTCAAGAACGAGCAACATTTACAAATTATTGCAAATTACTACCGAAATTTTTAGTCAGTGGTCGCTACTTTAAGAGCGCTTACTACAATTTTCGTCGTAATAATCGTCCCACCAGACATATGAACGAGATCGAATTCCATACTTAAATCTAACATGTGTACTACACCTAGAATAAATTTCAGCCCGAGATCTCAATTATTCTGTGTTTTATTTAAATACAAAATTGTTATGTCCTTATTGAAAAACCCTTTATCACTGAAACAACAACGAAAACATCTTACAATAAATTAATTGTCAGACATCATAGGTTCGTACATCTGACAATTTTTAATGAGTCTGCCGATGTCCTAATTGTCTGACAAGGGTCCGACAATGATACAAAAGAGTGTTCACACGATTGGTAGATACCTGGCAAATAATTGCTTTTCTTACAATATTGTCAGACAAAAAGTGGTAGTTCACACGATTGTAAGGCTTTTGGGACAATTTTTTCATTGGCAGACCTGACAATATTGTAAAATCTTACAAGCGTCTGAACATAGCTTAACTCAGAACAGAGTAGAACATAGGGTGAAAAATCGCTACTTTTCCGACACTACAATAGCAAAAACTACCAGCCTGTTCATACAAACTCGTACATATTTATGTATGTACATATGTACATAGCTATTGCAACTCTCTATTTCTACAGTGTGCTACTGCTACTGCTTTTTGCGAAAAAAAAACTGCGAAATTGTTTGCATATATGTAAGTAGTTATCAGTATTTCAGCGTGCCTCAGAAGTCGTACTTATATTATGTATTACAGATAAATATGTATATATGTATTTACATACATACGTATATTGTTATTAAGTCTGTTGCGAAACTGCAAAAGATTTTAACAATATTTATTATGATGAACCAGCAGGGGTTGTTTTGCTTTTTTTTTTTTTTTTTTTTATAATGTGCTTGCGCTCAAGGGGTTATGACTACCCTTATAATGACGAAACACGCGCTAGCGGTTGATGTTGACTTACGCCTAAGAGTATACACTACTTTTTATGGCGTAAGTTGGAAAGAAGGAGAGAAAGATAGGATAGATTTTTGTGTAGTGGTTTTTGAAACTCAGGTGTTGTTAGGTCTCAGACTGTACTCCATGGGTGGTGTCCGTACTAAGCGGGGAGAACTATTGCATTCGGCTCTTAATTCGCAGTTCTTTATTCGAGCATGCATATTGCCTACTCTAGGTGGAGCTTGGGGGTTACGATTAATTTTACAAATTGAATGGGTATGGTTGGGACTCAAGCACACAACCTTCCATTCAAGAGCCGAACGCATTACCACTACACCGTGGCCACCCACATATATACTTTATTGAACAAAAAAAAAACTAAAACATACAGAAAAGCTACAATCCGTCTGGAACGGATCGTATGATACCCTATCCTCCTCTCTATAAAGTGGGCATGGCCAAATTGCATATTGAACTCAAATATAGCTATAATGTGGAATGTTTGAGAATGTTACATGTAAAATTTTATCAAAATAGGTTTTTTGATGATAACGCCCCCAAAAAGTGGGCGTGGCCAAAACTTTTGTATGGGTGTATGGGTGGATTGTAGGGAATCTGAATGCCTAAATATTTGATCTTAACAAAATTTTTCGGTTTCATATAATTTAGTGAAGTTATAAAAAAGTAGGCGTGGCAGTGGGCGGATGTAAAACAATTTTACACTTGTACTGTATCTTTTTCTTGGAAGCCCAGATATGAAATTTCAGCGTCCTAGTTAATAATTTAAGGCCCAAAAAGCGGTGACATACGGACGGACGGACGGACGGACAAACGGTCATCGCTCAATCGATTTCGCTATTGATGCTGATCACGAATATATATACTTTATAGGGTCTATCTCGATTATTTCTCTATGTTACAAACTATGTGTCAAACTTAATATACCCTTAGGATAGGGTATAAACACGAGAAAACTAGAAGAACTAGGGAGCCACTGGATAAGGACATGGATTGCAAAAAGCGCACTATGGAATTGTACAGCCTTTAGAAAAGCTGGCACCGCTCACAAAAGTAAAAAAAAAAACAATATTGGCACTCACATTCCTGGAAGCCGTAAATCGGCCCTAGATATGGAAAACAGGCAAATGAAATTCTACCAATATTTCCGAAATGACAAAATACTTACTCACTTAATTTTAGTATTACATATTATGTTCTCAGAAAATTCCACTGATTAATAAAACATACAGAAAAGCTACGATCCGTCTGGAACGGATCGTATGTTACCCTATCTTTTATCCTATCGAGCCCCTATAAAGGGGGCGTGGCCGTATTGCATTTTCTTTACTGAATTACGATGATAACTTCCAACGTTCGAGGATATTACATGTAAAATTTCATCAAAACCGGTTTTTTTATTAAAACGCCCACAAAAAGTGGGCGTGGCCAAAACTGTATTATAGTTGAATTGTAGGGAATCTGAATACCTAAATATTTGGTCTTAAGAAAAGTTTTCGGTTTGATATAATTTAGTGAAGTAGAAGTTATGAAAAAGTGGGCGTAGTACCGGGCGGATTTAAAAATTTTTTACACTTGTACTTTTATACTTGAGTCATGGAATTATGTCCTACCCCATCGGGACTTAAGTCGCGAACTTATTTTGTCGAAGATGGAACATATTCGAAATCCATAGTCCACATTTCCACAATATTGGGGAATATATCCGAGCAAAATTACTTCAGCGCTCGTTCCGCTACCCCTCCACGCCGCTTCTTTTCTTACTCAAATAAAAACATACAGAATAGTTACAATCCGTATGGAACGGATCCTCCTTCCTATCCAGCCTTTATAAAGTGGGCGGTATTGCATTGTTTTATTGGATAACGACTATAGCTTCGAACGTTTGCAAATGTTACATGTACATATGTACATACATACAATTTCATCAGCATCAGTTTTTTGGTGAAAACTTTGCTTTGAAGGTTTTAACTTTTAGTCCTAACAAAAATGTTCGATTTCATGTAAAACAGAGAGAATACAAAAAAGTGGGCGGATTTCAAAAATGATTACTCTTGTACCGTACAAATCTTCGTATCTTTTTCTCAAAAGCCCGGATATGAAATTTTATCCTCCCAGCTCAAAATGTAAAGCTCAAAATGCGGTTACATACGTCATGCCTCAATCGATTTCGCTATTGATGTTGATCACGAATATACACTTAATCACAAATGTGAGTATACACCCTTCACTTGACTATATGTATTCGCATTGAAAATCAAAACTAATTCCATTCAGAAAGGGGCAAAATGAATTTTTTTCAAAAGCTTAATATTGTTTCTAATGGGAAAAATAAAAAAATCGTGTAGAAATTACAAAAGCAAAAAAAAATTCAAAGTTTACTTAAAATACTGAGAAATTCATATCACAAAAGTAAGTATACATACAGTAATACAAAAATAAATTTTTTGGGAAGTTTTATGGATTTTAATGTTTCGTGGCGTATTTTTTTTGATTTCCAAACAGCTTTCATACTCGAAAGTATCGAGTTAACCAGATATTTTGTTATATTCGGGCTGATTTTGCACCATACATTCTGAATGACACTTTTTATACCCTATCCTAAGGGTATATTAAGTTTCACACATAGTTTGTAACATAGAGAAATAATCGAGATAGTCCCTATAAAGTATATTTATTCGTGATCAGCATCAATAGCGAAATCGATTGAGCGATGACCGTCCGTCCGTCCGTCCGTATGTCACCGCTTTTTGGGCCTTAAATTTTGAGCTAGGACGATGAAATTTCATATCTGGGCTTCTGAGAAAAAGATACAGTACAAGTGTAAAAATTTTTGAAATCCGCCCACTACCACGCCCACTTTTTCATAACTTCACTAAATTATATGAAACCGAAAAATTTTGTTAAGACCAAATATTTAGGCATTCAGATTCCCTACAATCCACCCATACAAAAGTTTTGGCCACGCCCACTTTTTGGGGGCGTTTTCATCACAAAACCGGGTTTTGGGCCTTAAATTATCAACTAGGACGCTGAAATTTCATATCTGGGCTTATGACGAAAAGATACAGTAGAAGTGTAAATTTTTTTTACATCCGCCCACTGCCACGCCTACTTTTTTATAACTTCACTAAATTATATGAAACCGAAAAATTTTGTTAAGACCAAATATTTAGGTATACAGATTCCCTACAATTCACCCATAGAACAGTTTTGGTCACGCCCACTTTTTGGGGGCGTTTTCATCAAAAAACCGATTTTCATGAAATTTTACATGTAACATCCTCAAACGTTCGACATTATAGCTATATTTGAGTACAAAATGCAATTTGGCCACGCCCACTTTATAGAGAGCAGGATAGGGTATCATACGATCCGTTCCAGACGGATTGTAGCTTTTCTGTATGTTTAAATCATCTTTTGTCTTTATATCGAGTTTTCTTATTTGTCGTTCAAGATACTCCCACAGACGCTAAATAACGATCATATCAAGTGATTCCGGTGGCGTCTTATCTGGTTTTTAACGTTGTGCAACACTCATTCCTTAATAAAATGCGAAGTATGCTTTGTAGCATTATCTTGCTCAAAGATAAATGACCGATCCCAAGCCCAATTTTATCGAACTCTCGAGTAAATTGTTATTGCGATTGTTCAAGTATTCATACCTATCCATAATAGAGTCAATAAGCACTAAATTTCCAATCTTAAATGCAACCATACACTCACAAACCATTAAAGAACCACCGCCATGCTTCGCAGTTCCCCGCATTTTCTTTGGATACAGCTCTGTATTCCGTTTTCTTAAAACATTATCATGCCGACCCATCCATAAATGCTAAATTTGCTTTCACCTGATAAAATAATAGCATTCCGGAAAGCCGGGTCACCCTTACCATAGTATTTTGCAAATTGTATACGCTTTTGGCGATTTACCATGTTAACTAATGGTTTTTTGTCATATTTCGACCGTGGACTCCAGCACTGCACAGTACACGACGTATGATTTGGAGATTGTAGGATTTTCCTGTCTCACAAGTTATCTCCAATTGAACTTTAGGAGCACTAATCATGGATTTTTTTTTACTTTTCAAAAAATGAGTCGTTTTTCTCTCACAGTTAGCTTGGTGGGATACCCAGATCGTTGCTTGTTTTCAGTGTTTTCCTGAGTTGTTATTTTTTCTATAAAGTTACTGGGTTCTTTTCAACAATTTTTTCAACATCCCAAACTTTTTTTTTTTTTTTTATGTATTTTATTGTTCAATCTTTTGTTTCCTTCTAGAGCTAGCTTCCTTGTTATGCCTTTTTTCAAATTTGTAGTATTTTCTAATTAAATAAACATAGTTAATAAAAGTTAGGTTAGTAATAAGCGCTTAAAATACCCCAAAATACAGTAATTAAGAAATTAATAAAAGTTGCTTCACGTACAACTAATTCACTGAGCGATCCTTCTCAAAGTGAAATATTTACATACGTGTATACTTACTTTTGTAATATGAAAATCTCAGTATTTTAAGTTAACTTTGAATTTTATTTTTGCTTTTGTAATTTCTACACTATTTTTTTTATTTTTCACATTAGAAATAATATTAAGCTTTTGAAAAAAAATCATTTTGTCCCTTTCTGAATGGAATTAGTTTTGATGTTCAATGCGTATGCATATAGTCAAGTGACGGGTGTGTACTCATTTTTGTGATTAAGTGTACATACTGTATGAGGTCTACTTCTATTATTTCTTCATGTGTATCAAAATTAATATACCCACTCCCTTTTAGGAGCATTTTCGTAAAAAAAAACCGATGTTGATGATATTTTGAATGTAACATCCTCAAACGATGGAAGTTATCGATTCAATAAAGAAATAAAGTATGCCACATCGACTTTAGTGGGGTTGATACAAAGGACAAAGGAAAGAGTATTATACCATCCGTTCCAGACGGATTTTACATACATATGTAGCTTTTCTGTTCTGGTTTTTTGGCTGGTAAATAAATTATGTAATACCTCAACTACATACTTCATTAGGGAATGAACGTCTTGCTTCAAGTTTATATTACTCTTATATTGTGTCTGTTACACATACTTTCATTGTGTAATACCTGATGGAATCGCTATACAGCTTCTCAAAATCTTGTTTACCTTTGTAATCCATTCAGTCTTTACTTGTTTATCGCAAAATTATTATATTTTTATGCTCGATTTACATAGATTTGTTTGGCGAATTACGTTCTTTAATTATTCTGATTATAACATCGCCTTGTTTACACATTTATTTCCTGTACGTGTATCTAAGAATACCTATACGTATACCTATAGATTTGTGGATAAATTGGATTGCTACATTTGGTTATTATCTCCTTTTGTATTTCATTAACATCAAATGCTCTTGAGTTTCTTGGAAAAACAAATTGCTATTATCATTCAAGAGGTCTTTTATTTTCCCTTTCTCTTCTCCATTTACGTATATCTTTATGTTGAGGAATTTCAAAACATTCTGACCTTTCGATTCCTTTAAGAGCTGAAATGGTAAGGATAGGATATAGCTTCCGAAACCTCGTAACCTTTCAACAAATTTTAATGCAAATTTGTAATTGCTTTAAGGGGTTTAAATATGTATGTATGTAGATTTTCCCCTGTAAGTTTATCAAAATACTTATTTTTAGAAGTTTATTACTTTCATCTCATTCATCCTTATTGCAGTCAGTATTTTTATATCTTATGTGTTGTACACAATATATGTAAGCATGGAATGTACCTACGGTTATGTATTCATATTAGACAAAATAATTTGATAACCTGATAGTACAAGTTTGCTTACGATAGGTATTTGGCTGTTCACTTAAAAGGAAATGTCCGGTCATAACTTTGCTGCAATAATTTACAAGGTATGTTTACGGTCATTAATTTTCTAGACTTACAAGGTCTAATTTCGACGAAAACTCTTACATATTTTAACACGTTTCCATATTCTTATCAAAACCATAATGGTTTAAGTTTATGGTTATGGCAAATGCATTAGGAAAAAGAATATAAATATTTGGTCAGCAGAAATAGTACAAAGACCTATGTATGTACATAAATTGTTTTACTAAAAAAAAAATACAAATTTTTGGCGCGACAGGTCCATGGAACCCAGGGCCTAGCTTCTCACAACCACCCGTGCTGTGCGTGTTGTATTCTTCACACGAATGAAAGGGGCCTACTGTTTAATGCCGGATCCGAACGGTAGTTTTTTGTTTTGAGAAGCTTTTTCATGACAATTTTACTTTCGGATGTTTGTCAGACGCTCGCGAGAGGTGGGGCCGTGAAAGAAATTTTAGGTATTTTAGGTGTTTGTTTGGGGATTGAACCTGGAACCCCTCGCTCCGTAGTCCAACGCACTAATCACTTGAGCCACGTCGCTCAATTGTTTTACTATCTAATTAAATAAAAGCTCATACATATATATGTATGAACGCACCATCTATTGTCATATCCGAATACCATTACCCTTCGATGACATATGAAAGCATATTAAATATACCAAGTTCGACACCTTATTTTTCGTTGAAACTGTAGCTTGAAATCAAGTTTTTTTTTTTAAATCCCTACAAATCGAATAAAAGTACATACCTACATACATATATTGACAATTACGAGTAGGTATGTACATATATGTGTATATGTATATCTTATTGCTTCCAAGATCGTTATTCGAGATTTCTAACGGCCTTAACAGGAATCCTATAGCTATTCCATTTCTTCTGAGCTTCTTTAGTTTTCTTTCGATATAGCGCCAATAATAGAACCATAAATATCTACTACGTACCGTATTTAGTCAACCGTTTCAGTAACTTTATCTACCATTATCCCCCTGAACACATCCACAGGCGGTCTGAAGTCCACTGTTTGCTCTTGTAGTAGGTAAACAGTCTCGGTCACTGTTTACTAGTTAATCAAAAAGCTCTTTTGTGTCCAGGCAATCAATGAGCAGCATTTCCTGGCTATTAATAATCTGATCAAGCTTGGTTTTAGTACTTTTGAGCTATAAGCATAATAATCTTATTAACCCTCTATCGGGTAAGACCGTCTTCAGACGGCCTTTGATGTTTGACCTCCAGAGTCAAATCAATTATTTTTTTTTTTTTGGTCAAAGTAGTGAAAACCTTTTTAGGGTAGTCTAGTTGGCATTGTAATAACACATGATTGCAATTCGTCCTCGTGTTTAGGTGTTATCATCCGTTAAGTGAAATAGCAACAAAAATTGTTCCGCAAAAAAATTTTGTTTTAAATTATTAAATGAACATATGTATTTAAAATCAAGTGATCCAATCTATGTATAATTTTACCGTAAGTAGATATTATATTATATTTGAGTTATATGATATAGTTGAAGTGAAAAAATAATGTGAAGTGTGCTTTGGAAATGAAAAATGCGAGACCGTCTCAAGACGGCCTTGCCGGTTTGTGTTTAAAAAATGTCCCCCTCTGTTTCATTGTTGTTCACGTCTTTGATGATAAAAAACACCATTGTTTATCTATTTTTTAAGTATTTTCGCCCTTTTATTGAAATTTTTGTGTGATAGATGGATCGTTCTAAGCGAAATTATAATAAAAAATTCAACTTGGAAAAATTGTCGGATGATCAATTGATCGAGTTCATCAATTAATTCCGTGGAAAGCGAAGACGAAATTTATAGCAGTGATGACAGTGTCTCTGATCCGGACTATGTTGTCGACAACATTGAGCCTGAAAGCTTAGATGAGATCCCAAAGAACGATGAACAGGCAATTGAAGAATGCATCCAGGAGATGAATGAAGCTGAGACAAGAGATGCATTTCTACAGGCTATAAATTTGTCTATAAATATTAGTGAAATCGAGAATTCAGAAGCTTCTTCAACTTTTGTTCTTGGTATTGCGAAGGACAAAACTAAAGAAGAACCATCCACATCAACTGCGATTCTAACAAACTCACGCCTCAAACCACCCAAAAGAGCCCGATCTCCCTTGCCAACATTCGAAGCTACTGGACCATCAGTTCAACCTACTGGTGGCTATACTGGAGGAGGTATACCTTTTATGCTGTTAACACTGTTTTGTGGAAAGATAACAAGTGAGTGCGCCTGGCATCTACATATGTTGGTATTGAACCTTTCGCAAGGACAAATTTTGATCAACAAACAGCGAAGACACATCGGTATGATAGAAAGCAGAAAAACTTCATTTAAATCAACTGTCCGCAAATCATCCGAGAATATAATGCTCACATGGGTGGAGTTGTTCTTATGGACAGCCTTATGGGTCGATATCACATTCGAACTAAGAGTCGTGATATTATGATTAGACTCCTCTATCATTTTGTAGACATGGCCGCTACGAATGCATTCATTTTATACAAACGTATACATAGTGAGAAATCAAATGAAATGTCCGAAGAAGAACACCTTCTGCAGCTTCCGAAATTCCGTGAGGAAATAGCTGCTGGTCTTGTTAACTGCAAAGAAAAACGGCTTGTAGGTCGACCATTATCGGGTCAAATTGTCGATCGGACAATATCACTAATGCCTTGCACATGAAGTGTTGGGAAAAAAGCTGTTCATCAAGTTGCGGATGTTCGGTTTGATGGCGAAAATCATTTTCCAATTTGGGTTGATACAAATGGTAAAAAAAAGTGCAAACATTGTAAAAAGCCGGATACACAAGTCATTTGTTCCGAGCTTCATTTATGTGGTACAGTCGATAAAAATTGTTTCTGGGATTACCACCATAGAAAATAATATATTTTATACCTTTTTCAACCCCTTTTATGAATAAAACTTGTTTGATACATAAATATTTACTTAGGCTATTTTTTACATGAAAACCGGCAAGTCCGTCTCAAGACGGTCTTGACTGTTTCTTACCTGGCGGTCGTTCCACACAAAACTTGTGAAAATTTAAACTTAAGCTTCTTTTACCTATATTTACTTGGAAAAAAATTTTCAGTTTAATCTGACCAATTTTACGAGTTTGCCCGTTAAAGGGTTAAATATCGATTTCAAATGCAGTATTTTTGCTGCTGTATTCAAAGCTCTATATAAACCACTGAATTGAACAGATAGTGTGTTGTAGACTCTGCAGGTAAGTTTCAATTCCATATCACTTCTATGTCCACAATTATTCAAAATAATTTACGTGATTTCCTAGCCATATTCAGATCGGGAGACATGAATGGTAGTGGGTTGGGTTATATGTTAAAAAAATTAGTTCCATTTTGATGGGTTAGTCATGGATGCATTCCACCATGGTAATATACAACTTTCATCCCCATTACTTACATGAATGCACAGATAAAACTCAAATTTTTGAAAATTCGTCAAATCCATTAATTTGTTTAAGAAAGAACTCTATTAAATTATTACTTTTCCAGGTACATACATATGTACATATGTATATAGGTACATCTTCTTTTGAGAATATTTTCATATTTAAATCTCCACACAAACATATGTATATATGTATTTAAGTACCTAATTACATACATACATACATATGTAGAACATTGAGAATATTTGAGACCACTGATAAATATTTCATTTTATAACCAAAAATGTTCATATGATTAGTTATGTACATATGTATGTATGTACATGTTACAATGATATGGAAGTACGTACTCTATTTTAGATCCAAACTTTATAAACCTGTGACTTATTCAAATTATTTTGTTTACTTCAAAAAATCTTTAATTTTAGAAAACTCCAAATATCCCCCCTGAAAACTACGATGCTGTTAATTTTGAGACATTATTTGGTAATGAAATCGCGGCATACACAGTTATCATTCCAACTTTGCTACAGTTTTCCAAGACTGAAAAAAAGGACCGTAATTTTCCAAAATACTTTTATTCAAGCCTTAAGAAGTATGAGGCTTCAATTGTGCTTGGTGATTTCAATCCTGATGGTTGGCGAATGACGGAAAGCGCAGTAAATCTCTCCATAGAACATCTGTTATTGGGAGGTAAGTTAGATACATATGTACGTACATTCATATGTATGTACATGATATCGATGCTCGTGTGGATAATATTTACATAAGTTATAACAGGAATAATATACTTTTTATCATCATTTGTCTTAGTGAACTGTTTAAGTGTACTAAGCTGAGTTAAACTCTAGTTTAATGAAAAAATAACTTTCGAATCCAGTGTCTGTAGATTCTGTAAATAAGTATAAACAACCCTTATTTTAATTTATTGCAGAATACGAATTTTTAAAAATGTAGCTGTGTTTGTGGCAGATGAAAAATGTTAAAACCTCTGGTGTTTCGGGTTTCCTAATAGCAAAGTGCGGGGTGAATCTTGGCCTCTTCCCTAGCCCTCAAGTTGCGCACGTCAAATCTATTGATATCTCCTGCTATTTGTCCGCGTCACTTAATGTGATGTCTTCTTACACTACGGGTTAGACTCAAAGACTCTCCAGACCGGAAAGTGTGTGCCCACTCATACGCAGTAGTTTTACTTGGTCGCAAACCGGATCCAAATAACTTACAACGAATATTTCGATCAAAATTTTCAGGAAGCCATACTAATTAATTCCCCTCAATTAAGTTGTTGGCAACCTTAATGCATCAGCGAAAAGTTTACACCACATTTATTTTTGGTTTGAATCACAATACAATACAAAACAAAAAATAAATTATACGTACATGTTTTTCTTTCTAAGAAGCTCAGACATAAAATTTCATCCTCCTAACTCAAAATTTGAGGTCCAAAAAGTGGTGACATACGGACGTCTACACATCTATTATTTCTCTACGTTACAAACTACGTGTTAAACTTAATATATCTACATCACCTTAGAATAGGATACAAAAACAGCATCCTTTGGAAAAGAAAAAAAATTATGTGGTTCTGTATATGTTTTAAAAATATCTAATACATATATACATACATATGTACATACATAGTATGTTTATAATGCAATTTATTAAGTTTTTAATCTTTACAGTTTTTTTTGTATGTTCATTTTTAATGTATAGGATTTTTAGACCAAGCATTACGACATTGCAAGTAGTAAGACATTACTAGCCTAGATTTAAAATTTAAAAATAAGAATTCCCTTATTTAAAACAATCAAATGTTGATACAGTTAAATTAAATTCGTATTGGACTTTTTTGATAAATCAAAACCTTAATAAATAAACTTTAACTCATCAAGTTCAATTTTTATCAATAAACGCAAACCTTATATCTACAACTTTTGGCTTCATAAAATATAAACTTAACTTTAGAAACTGTTAAATACCGACGTGTTTTTTTTAATTTATACGTACATACGAATTCATTCTCCTTTCTTATTACAGTAAGTAAAATTAAGTTCTCATGAAACGATTTAAGTTTCTCACAAACAAAACAAAACAAGCGTGTACAAGTACATACATATGTATGTACATATGTACATACGTAAATAAATTTGCACGATTTTTCCAACATGCCTTCGCCTTATTTGCATGCCAACAGTGTTCATCCTCCTGTATATATGTACATACAAAGAAACTTCATAAGGAAACCGTAAACTTAAAACCACCCAACCATAAAGCCATCCGGATCTGCAGAACAAAGTCGTAAATGCAGCCCACAATATGTTTTCATTTGTTCTTCAATTTCGCAAGAGTTCTTCTTTTTCCCTAACTTTTAACTTTTCCCTCTCATCTATGAACGTATGTATGTATATACATGTCTATATTTATCTTTTTCCGAGAAAAATGTAAGAAAACTTAAAGAATCCTAAAAACTGAACCTTCTTGACAATTCTTTGCAAAAGGAAAACCTAGAAAATGAATTTTGTCCTCTATTTCAAGAACGTGGCTGTGTTCCTTCATGCTTCTATACACATACATATATGTACGTACATAGCTATATATTTAGTGCACGTTGTGTTGCACACCTGCTGCCTTCATACGCAGACATATTTGTTTCAACTAAGGATATATCCTTAGGAATTTCAAGTATTTGTGTGCAAGACATATGGCTATAAATTTAATTTGCCTCCTTGATGGTGCACAGTTTGTGCAAATGGCTTTACACGATTTGGGGTGTATGAGTTTGTGCAAGGGAATACTTGGCTAGTTGAAGCTTGATCACACCTAATTAAGCCCAGTATGCATTCAAATAGGACAAAGAGAAGTTTTAAGGAATCTGAACAACTTTAACTATTTTCTGAACTTATCATACATACATACATTCATATATATTTAGGTATGTACATACATATAACTTGACTTGCATAGGTATGTCTTTCTTGTCGTTGGTGCGTCATTCTCAATTTAACAGGAAACAATAAATTCACTTGAATATTTTCAAACATGCTTTAAGGAGTGTATAAGTGTCTTTCGAGTATAAAATTTATTACTTTCGTAAAGAAAAATACATTAAGTTGGACACATTGCCACCCACCCCTTCGATGAAGCAGAACATTACCGTTTAAATTAGTTTTCATGGTATTTATGGCGTTTTGCTATGGGCAGTCCGAAAAGTCGTGTTTATGTTCTTGATTATTAAAAGTATAGTAGAAGTGCATTCAGAAACAATAGACAGTAGTATTTATACCGTAGAAGCAGAATTTACTTAACTAACAAGTAGGGCCTCCCAGTCATTCGCGTTGGATTAGTATTAAGAATTATTCGAAGACAGCCGAACCTTTTGCGGCATCTGAAGGTCGAAATTGAGAATATTCAATGGCAATTATATTTGTGGATTGTCGTCAGACGCTCTCCAGTTATGTAATCCTTTCTCACAAATCAATTGATACACACACATATGTATATATGCATCAAATTTAAATACACATATGTATGTAAACAAGTATGTAGGTAACGGATTATTTGATACTCTTGCTTTACATGAGCCCAACCAAAGTGGGCGGGATATACTGCATTTTTTATTGAATTACAACGATAACTTTGAACGTTTGAGGATGTTACGCATCCAAAAATTGTGCGTGGCTAAAGACAAAGTATGGGTGCATTGTAAACAATTTGAATATCTAAATATTTTGTCTTATTAAAATTTTTCGCATGCAATTTAGTGAAGTTTTGAAAAAGTGGGCGCACTGTATACTTGTACTGCTTCTACTTGTAAAAAGCCAAAATATTAAAATTTCATCCTCCTAGCTCAAAATTTAGTGGGCATGGCTCAACATGAAAAAGTTTCTCCAAACAAAAAACTGCCGTTCGGATCCGGCATTAAACAGTAGGCCCCTTCCGTTCGTGTGAAGAATATAACACGCACAGCACGGGTGGTTGTGAGAAGCTAGGCCTGGGTCCCATGGACCTGTCGCGCCAAAAATTTGTATTTTTTTATTTTCTTTATCTCAAAATTTAAGGCCCAGAAAGTGGTGACATATGGACAGACGGACATGGTTAAATCGTCTTCGCTATTGTTACTGATCACGAATATGTACACTTTATACAGTCTATCTTGATTATTTCTCTATGTTTTAAGCTATGTATCAAACTTAATATATCCTTGGAAAGGATATAAAAGTCCACAAGTTAACTTTACAAACAAACATACATACATACATACATACATACATTGTATTAGCATTCCTTATCCCAAGTACCTACTGCATACTCACCTCAAAATTGATATTTTGTAAAAATAGAAACAGGCAAATGACTTCACTGCAGAGGATTTGGAGTCTTGGAACAATGTTGAAATGTTTCCTGCAGAACTCCAAAAGATATTCCAGCCCATTTCAGGGAAACGATGTTATTGATATTGACAATGATGAAGATGCTAGCTCCTCAGAAACAGTATACAATGTATTAAATGGGCCGAGGAGAGCAACGTTGAACATTCCAAAACATTTTTGCTAAAAGTCTTCCGGAAAAAGCCGTAAATTGCTACGTTCAAAGTTCATAAGAGCAAACAATCACAATTGGGGATTTATTTTTAAAAAATTAATGAAGTATCCAAAGACGTGTTGTTCGTGTTTTATTTTTATTTCTTTCTTAGTTTTTAATTTCAATAGTTTTCTTTGTTTACTGTACGAATAAATTAATAAAATAAATGTGTGTACAATTACTTAATGCTTCGCGCTCGATATTACGATTTTTTCGAATTAGCAAATGTACTGTATATGTAATAATATATGTAAGATAAAAGGATTAAAGAAAGAATATAAAGAATAATATTTTCATACAGCTTGAAATAACTTTGAATATAATTATGAATAACTTATACAGATAGCATTCTAAAATTTATTTATTTATTTATTATTCATACATATATATAATGTACAATCACTTTCTTAAACTTAGTAGCAAAAGTGTAATAAAAGAAAATTGTATACGAGTAGGTACGTTATAATTCGAAAAAATTAAAAAAAATATTGATACAAAAAAAAGATACAGTAATACTAAAAACATATTTACATAAACATTATAAAGCGAGCAATCATGACTATTTATATTATCAATTGATCTCCATCAAGAGATCCCATTGAAATAAATCAATGGATTAACGCATTTATGTTAAATTAGATCGATTAGACATATTGATGATTGTAGCACTATGAATAACTTAGTACATATCTGTTACGAAAAATTTGAATATAAAAGTAATATTAACTAACACAACCTCTAAAAATCTATGAAATAGTAATTAAAAGGCGTTTTTATACCCTATCCTAAGGGTATATTAAGTTTGACACATAGTTTGTAACATAGAGAAATAATCGAGATAGACCCTATAAAGTATATATATTCGTGATCAGCATCAATAGCGAAATCGATTGAGCGATGACCGTCCGTCCGTCCGTCCGTCCGTCCGGCCTTAAATTTTGAGCTAGGACGATGAAATTTCATATCTGGGCTTCTGAGAAAAAGATACAGTACAAGTGTAAAAATTTTTGAAATCCGCCCACTGCCACGCCCACTTTTTCATAACTTCACTAAATTATATGAAACCGAAAAATTTTGTTAAGACCAAATATTTGGGTATTTAGATTCCCTACAATTCACCCATAGAAGAGTTTTGGGCACGCCCACTTTTTGGGGGCGTTTTCATTACAAAACCGATTTTTGGGCCTTAAATTTTTAACTAGGACGCTTAAATTTCATATCTGGGCTTCCAAGAAAAAGATACAGTACAAGTGTAAATTTTTTTTACATCCGCCCACTGCCACGCCTACTTTTTTATAACTTCACTAAATTATATGAAACCGAAAAATTTTGTTAAGATCAAATATTTGGGTATTTAGATTCCCTACAATTCACCCATAGAAGAGTTTTGGGCACGCCCACTTTTTGGGGGCGTTATCGTCAAAAAACCTATTTTGATAAAATTTTACATGTAACATCCTCAAACGTTCGACATTATAACTATATTTGAGTACAAAATGCAATTTGGCCACGCCCACTTTATAGAGAGGAGGATAGGGTATCATACGATCCGTTCCAGACGGATTGTAGCTTTTCTGTATGTTTTTAATTTTATTTGTATAAAAAAACGTAGGCAGTGCTGCCCCTATAGTTTAAAAGTTCTTGCATATTTTCTTTTTTGCTTAGTATGGATTGCTTTAATAATTTTTCTTATTTATTGCCAATATTGAGTGGATGGCTCAGCAATGTAGGTCACCAATTACTCTTCCATGCTCAATTTGAACTTGCATGCAAACACCAAGCCAAAGCGTTAGTGAAAATTTAATTAAATTTCATTGCTGCCAAAAGGATTTTTAGCTAAATCGAATTGGATTGAATTTATTATACTCGCCCCTTTTCATGCATACTTTACCTTGCAACCCCTTTTTAGTTGGTTTCATATCATTTGATGCTTTTGCTTCAAACACTGAACAATTTGGCATGGATTGCACAATGGTTCAGTCCTTTGTGTGGAATGAGGTCGAATATATGTTTGGTATCTAAATATGAGGAATTTTCATTTAAAAATATGACACCATGTCTCCTGAAATCATTAATTCGTTTGTCTAGCTAATAGCAAACATTTTGTATTTCGAAGTATAACACATACATAAATACATGTGTTTTTATAACTATGTATGTGTACATGTACATACATATATTTCATCTAATCGTCAAACTCCAAATTTCAAAGTATGTACATACAAGGTTATTAACATAATAAATGCAGCCATGTGCATCTGGCGATTGTCTATAGATGTGCATCTGCTTTTCTTTTAAATATGGAGGAAGATTGACTTGAGGAAGATTCGTAATGCAGGTATATAAATTCTAGTAGCATATAATATAATGAGGCTTCTAAGCTTTGTCGATTCGATAATACCAAAACACACATACTTAATATATGTATCTCCTCAAATTAAGAACAATGATAACGAATATCGGATAACGTTGTGCTCTATGATAAATATAGTATAATGAACTTTGTGCAGGATGATAATTTAAATCGGCGATAGATATTAATTCTTTTCGGCATGAAGTCCGAGATGTCGGTGAAGACAGGACCTGAATTTCTTCAAAGATCTTTATATATGTACATATGTCAAACCAAGTTGGTAATTTTGTTGTTGCTTGGGAGGTGAAGCTTTAGGCCACTTGGCACCGCAGTCTTCATAACACTTATATCTAGGGCTGAAAGGTCTAGGAGGACTTCCACGTACATATTGCATCTGTAATACCTACATAGCCCAATCGTTGGAGGTTTTAACCGTAGAAAGCTAACCTATGTAAATGTTACTCACGGCGTAAACAAAAAAAAACATGCAGAAAAGCTACAATCCATCTGAAACGGATCATATGATACCCTATCCTCGTTTCTATGTAGCCCTTATAAAGTGATCGTGGCCATGTTGCATTTTGTATGTTACATGTTAAATTTCATCAAAATCGGTTTTTTGATGATATACTACATACATATATATGTACATAATCTAATGGGATAGGTACGTCTCAACTGTTCATACAACAATTTGCTCATCCTTATACTTATACAAATAAAAAATACTTACATATATGTATGACAATTTATTTTCTAGAAGGAACAACTAATCATTAATCAATAATTGATTACATATACGAATACATACATAGAAAGAGAATATTTCTGTGTGCTCTGCGAAGCGGGTACATCAGCTAGTCATAGAAAAAATTACAACGTAATCTATACAATACATACATGTACATATGTATGTATAAGCACGCGGGCAATCAGATGTAATATACGCATGTACTATTATTATACATGCATACTCGCTTGTGCATTAACGTTGGCAATGGATAACTCATCGTTATCGCGAAGGCATGCAAACAATATTTCTTTATGTTATTACTAGGGCAACCGGAAATATGCAAAAACATGTTTTTTTGGGAGGTCGTATTGGAAATTGGATTACGCAGAAATACATTTTATACAAAACTAAGCATTTTGAACCCTATTGGTTAGGGCATACTTGTGCATATTTTGGGTATAAATGCATATTTTTGCATATTTCACTTTTAAAAGCATTTTAATTTTAAAATTCGGCTTTATTTCACTTTCATATTGTGAAATAAAACCGAATATTGTTTGTGAAATAAGGCCGAATCAAATGTTTCTAGAACTCGGCTTTATTCCACTTTCATATTGTGAAATAAACCCGAATTTCAGTGATAAGGTAAAAATATCCGCAAACATACATACAAATAAATGTATATAAAACACCATTAAATTCAGAAATCCAGTTAGTATTACATTTACAGTCCAAATAATTTATTTATTATCATAGTTATAGTTTTGCAAATTCTTTATAGTAAAAGTTTTCGACCGTTCCATTTCGAATTTTAAAATATATATGCCGTGACATAAGGCCAAATCTCGTATGACACTTTGATAAAGCGACATTAGGCAGTGGAATATGTATGGGGGGACATGCTGCCCCCTGCAACCCCCCTTCTCGCTGTTGGATTCGGGGTAGGTGCGAGGTTAGGTATATGCAAAGTTTCTTTAAATCTATGCTATTTTTTAAAACAAACTGTGCCATATCCAACATCGCACCTACCCCAAATCCAACAGTGACCCCAAGAAGGGGGGTTGCAGGGTTCAGTATGCCTCCCCATACACATTCCACAGTTTATGCATATAAATGACATAAAGCCAACTTGACCCAACGAGCATCGTCACCTTCCTCTTATTCCCTTTCCTACCAACTTCTAACTTTCCTATACCTTTTCCTTTCACTCCATCACTGGGTTTATAACGTTTAAGTGAAGTGATGCAGAACATTTAAAAAAAAAATATGTCGCTTTATACATAACATGTACAGTGTGAATACGTTTTCACGGTAAATTGTCTGGGGTGCAAATCTGAGCACAGGGTACATACATATGAAAATGTTAACATACATGTATATGTTTGTAAATGCGTGAATAAATTAAAAGCGTAATAAGGCCGACTCGGCTTTATTTCACTTCGTCAAATACATACATTTTTTTTAATTTGCCTTTTATAAATGTAGTGGTCATTGTGATGATGATGATAATATAACTTAATTCTCTATTCTACAAACTATTTATCAAACTTAATACACCATGAGGATAGGGTATAAGTACCTATAACGAAGAACGATGTACATATGTACAACATACTGTCTGTGTCCAACATGGTCGTATGTGGACAACATCAAATAAAAATTTAACAAAACTGCAGTAAATTTAATTTGAATTAATTAATTTTACTTGCATGTTAATAAAATATAAATGAATTTCAGCAGAAAAACTTCAAAAGAACTTTTTTCTTTTATTCGTCAGGGAGTAAATTTTACTCCTAGTTAGCTTTAACGGAGTACAAAATAAGGTTAGCTTTATAGGGTTAAAGAGCGGAGCGTGTGGTGGGGTTGACTAGTCTTTTTTCATACGAAGAATGAGTATGTTATTATTTGGGTAACGGTAATGAAATAAGTCCATTGGATTATTTGTCGTTTTATTAAGCAGTTTTTTTCTAAAAGTTTAGAGCAGCCCGAGAAGCATTTAAGCACATTTTCAGTGGTTCTATCCATATGAGGTTTCGAGTTGTCTAGAGTTACCCCGAGATACATATATATTTTTTTTAAATCTACATATATGTATGTACATATGTACATATGTGCGAGTTTTAGGGATAATATTTAGATGTTTGAGCTTCTGCTCTTGGTGATTGGTATGATGACTGTTTAGTTCGGTTAACTTTTAACCCTTCTGAATGGCACAATTTTTTTATTTACTTAAGAGTCTTTTGCATATGTCCAGAAGTATTGGATTTTTCTTAGCTCCTTACTATTATGATTACATCATCTGCATAGCCTCGATCACTGATCAGTATTAATAACAAAGTCCATTGCTTCAGGACCGTTCATCCCTCCATCCGTCTGTCCGTATATCCGTATATCACAACTTTTGGACTTTAAACTTTGAGCTAGGGGGATAAAATTCATATCTTAATGAAACTAATGTAGATATTCAAATTGTCTACAATTCACCCTTACATCATAGTTAGCCGCCCACCTTTTGGGGTTTTATTCAAAAAACCTATTTTCATGATATTTTACATGTAACAACATCACACTTTTGAAGTTATCGTAGTAATTCAATGCAAAATGCTGTATTCGACGTCCACTTTATTAAGGCTAATTAAAAGAAAGAATGAAGGGTATCATACGATCCGTTCCAGACGGATTGTAACTTTTCTGTATGTTTTTTTTTTTTTATTTAATTTCTGTTTTTATTATTTTTCAAGGCAAATTGTCTATTAAAAGCAATTTAAAATAATAAATTGTAAATATATTCAAATGAAATGTACACCTTTTTTTTGTTCACTCTACATTACAGTCTAAATGAACATGACTCAATCGACTGCATAATTAATTAGGTCATTCTAACTTAGCGGACATCTTGGATTTTGTACTTCTACATAAGTATTTCATTTGTTACAACTAGGGTTCACGGCAATTAAAGTGTATAAAGCAAACAATTGACTCTTATTCCTTGGATTTCAGATTTAGAAGCAATCTATCTCCGTATTTTAATGAATATCTGGTTGAAACATACGATGTACAATAATTACTATGCACATAGAGCTGAGATTGGCTTTCTAATAAATCTTCTTATCTATTCTTTTAAGCTCAACACATTGGAATATTTCATGGACTTGGTTATGCTCTGAAAGTTGTTGATAAAAAGAAATTTGACTCCCTCATTGGTTTATTAAAGGAATCCCGCTTCGCCCGACCACCAGCAGAACACTGGGCTTTACTATCTAGCGTTGGTGCGCAACGTATTGGCAAAGCAGTTAATAAATTTTATCCACAAGTTTCCGCGAACTTCCTTCATAAACTTCAGGAACTTTTATCAGACAACTTCAAGTATAGTAAGAAGCGGGTTGAACCAATCGAACCATATGCTACATTGTGCCATGGCGATTATCTAAGAAACAACATGGCCTTCGCTTACGATAACAACCAAGTAAATTCAACATTCTAAGAAGTTTAAGAAGAATTAAATAAAGTACAAAATTTATTCATTTCAGAATGCAACCATTCCCACCAATGTAATGATGTTCGATTTCCAAACATTGAGATACTCTTCCCCAATGGTCGATCTCTGCGTGTTTTTTTCACTCTCTGGTGGAAAAGATGTACGGCCATTGCACTTTGATAAACTTTTTGATGCGTATTATAATAAACTCACTTCAACTTATACTAATCATGTGAAAAGGGAGCTTCCAGAATTTTTATCAAAATCAAATCTACTTAAGGAGTATATTCAATATCTTCCATATAGCCTTGGGATTGCAGCGTTCTTCCTTCAAACCTTGCATGAACCAGATGGAATGTCTCAGGAGGAAATGCTTGGGGTTAATTTCGATATAGACGCGTTGACTCAGGATGCAATGACTCGCGGTGGAGATACAGTTGATTCGGAATTGGCTTCTCTGGTTAAAGAACTTTACAACTTATCAATTCAAGAGGAAGTGGATATATTCAAAGGCTTTATTTAATTTAGAATTACACTTTCAGGAAATAAACTTTAATTAAAATTGGAGAAGAGTTTTATTTAAAGTATTGAGTAAGCAAGATTGGAGCCGAATTGATAGTGGCATAACTATCCTCTGGCACAGAATCGATGGTATTGTTAATATAATCAAATTCTAGCAAACAAACAAATAACAGAACAAAATGTAACTGTTACATTATCTGGCCAAGCAGAAATAGGATCTGTGAAGTAATATTTTCTGTGTTGTCGGTTCTATCAAAAAGCGCGGCTCATGAATAGTGGCAAACGTCAGGCTGGGGAAAACAAAAATAAGTTTCTGGTCCAGTTTTCGATATCATAGATTGAAGTTTCACGCGGATTCTTCTGCTGTCTGTATCTTAGAGTAGTAATAAATAGAAGGTTCGATTCCCGGACAACACCAACATTTTTTTCATGGTCCCACCTCTTTCGAGCGTCTTACAAAGGTTCGAGAGTATAACTGTTATGAAAAAACTTCTCAAACGAAAGTTCCCCTTCAGATACGGGACTAAACAGTAGACTCCTTCCAATTGTGTGAAGAATATAACACGGAGAACACGAATGGTTTTGATAAGAGAGGGTCTGGGTCCCGTACAAAGCTATTGCGCCAAATATGTGTACAGTTGAACCGGCTTAATTGGAACCCGTTTAATTGCAAAAGGCGCTTATATGACAAATTTATTCTGTTCCCGTGTATTTTCTCACAAATTTCATACAAAATACACCGCTCTAATTAAATTCGCTAAATATGGCAGAATTGCAGTTCACTGATTCTACTGACGGAGCTGCAGATGATGCAGCTGTCAAAAGTTTGGATACTTATTCGAAATTGAAAAAAAAAACATACAGAAAAGCTACAATCCGTCTGGAACGGATCGTATGATACCCTATCCTCCTCTCTATAAAGTGGGCGTGGACAAATTGCATATTGTACTCAAATATAGCTATAATGTCGAACGTTTGAGGATGTTACATGTAAAATTTTATCAAAATAGGTTTTTTGATGATAACGCCCCCAAAAAGTGGGCTTGGCCAAAACTGTTCTATGGGTGAATTGTAGGGAATCTAAATACCCAAATATTTGGTGTTAACAAAATTTTTCGGTTTCATATAATTTAGTGAAGTTATAAAAAAGTAGGCGTGGCAGTGGGCGGATGTAAAAAAAATTTACGCTTGTACTGTATTTTCTTCTCAGAAGCCCAGGTATAAAATTTCATCGTCCTAGCTCAAAATTTAAGGCCCAAAAATCGGTTTTGTGATGAAAACGCCCCCAAAAAGTGGGCGTGGCCAAAACTTTTGTATGGGTGGATTGTAGGGAATCTGAATGCCTAAATATTTGGTCTTAACAAAATTTTTCGGTTTCATATAATTTAGTGAAGTTATGAAAAAGTGGGCCCACTGCGGATTTCAAAAATTTTTACACTTATACTGTATCTTTTTCTCAGAAGCCCAGATATGAAATTTCATCGTCCTAACTCAAAATTTAAGGCCCAAAAAGCGGTGACATACGGACGGACGGACGGACGGATGGACGGACGGACGGTCATCGCTCAATCGATTTCGCTATTGATACTGATCACGAATATATATACTTTATATGGTCTATCTCGATTATTTCTCTATGTTACAAACTATGTGTCAAACTTAATATACCCTTAGGATAGGGTATAAAAAACATGGTTCAATTAAAGAAACTCATCGGGCATTACGTGCATATTATGGTGCTCATAATCGTCTATCAGAGCGATTTATTCGAGAAACTATGGAATGTTTTCGCAATAACAACAAACGAATAATTGCGTGCACCGTAGTGTCGATGATGATCGAAATGGGTCAATTTGTCATCGTAGTCAACAATTAAACTTGTGTCCATCCACTTTATGGAAAATTTTGCGTTAAGAGCTTGGTTTACGTGCTTACAAGATTCAATTTGTACAGGAAATAAAGCCACACGATCATCATTCGCGCCGTACGTTTGGTGAATGGGCCGAAGGAAACATTGCTATTGATCCACGATTTCATTTAAAAATTCTGTTCAGTGATAAAGCAAGCTTTTGGTTAAATGGTTATATCACTTAACAGAATTGCCGCATTTGGAGCGATGATTATCCACAAGTCACTGTCGAAACACCGTTACATCCAAAAAAGTCACCATTTGGTGCGCTTTATGGGTCTGTGGAATCTTTGGTCCATATGTCTTCAAAAATGATTATGGTCAGAACATTACAGTTAACTTTTTGTGTCTCAATTGGAAGGCATTAATGTTGCAGACATGTGGATACAATTAATTTACTGAAAGAAATATTTTAACTTTTAACTGGCCACCTCGTTCGTGCGATTTGACGCCATTAAATTATTTCCTCTGGGGATATGTAAAGTCGCATGTCTACGCCGATAAACCAGAAACGATTTACTACTTTGAAGCCAACATTCGACGCGTTATTGCTGAAATACAGCCTGATTTACTGTGAAGAGTGTGTGGAAATTGGACCGCCAGGTTACACCATGTATGCGCTAGTCACGCTGGCCATATACTCGAAATCGTATGTCATAAATAATGTCGTAAAATTATCTGTCAAATAAAGCCAATTTCATGGATATTAAAGCATTTTTTATACTTTATTTCAATGTAAAGTTTTCCGCCCCTAAAATAAATACTATGTGCAGTTATGTATGAAAGTATGTACCTATACGTACAAAATACTTATGTATATGTATGTGATTGTGCAGAATGTAACGATCTCACCGAAACCTTTGATGTCAAAAAAGAATTTAGACAACGTGACGCGCTGTCATGTCACAAGCCAACACAGGAAGCACAAACTTTCTACTAGCGTACGCCGACTATATTGACATAATTGGTAGAACTCAGCGGGCTGCCACTGGTGCGTTCGGAAGCTGCCAAAACGGGTTTAGCGAAACCAAGTATATGCTGTCAACAAGAAGGGACACCACATCGACGAATTGTCTCAGTTTCACCCCGAACTGTAGCGCCAGCTAAGTAAGTATGTATATGTGATTTCTAAGAACGTCCTTTTTATCTCCTTTTCTAAGGGTACATACATATGTATATTATGTTTGACATGCAGTTTGAAACATAATCGAAATAGACCCTATAAATTACATATATTCGTGATCAGCATCAATAGCGAAGACGGTTGAACCATCCATCCGTCCGTCTGTTCGTGTGTCACCACTTTTTGGGACTTAAATTTTGAGCTAGGAAGATGAAATTTTATATTTGGACGTTTGAGAAAGGGAAGCAGTACAAGTGTAAAAAGGTTTGAAGTCCGTCGACAACAGCTACATTTCTTAGAAAAGGAAAGAAAGAATGGTAACGACAAGTCGTACTTTTGAGCTTTTGCAAAAATACTGCCAAGTACTCATTTCTGCCAAAAAGACGGATAGGAAACCGTTTATTTTATAAGAAAATTACACCAGGTCGTAAAAAGTAAACAGAACACCAAATAGTCTAAGAGCCCGCCACAAATTTTGGGTGTGAAATATAACCGAAAAAAAAGTAGAAGGGCATGCTATAAACTAAAGAAATTCTACTAAACAATGATGAAGATACTATTGAAAGTATAGGAAATCCCTTTCTACCATGGTAGGAGTTATTACGGGTCATAACACTCTGCGGTATCACATGAAAAAACTAAGCCTAACAGAAGAAGACATACATATGTACATATGTCGTGGACGTGGTGATGAAGAAGTTAATTAGGATACAACCCACTTTCTCTGTCGTTGTTCAGGTCTTATCCACCTTAGATTTAAATTTATAGTATAGTGAAACTGTTCTAGGACCTGAGACGGACATCAGCAATCACCAAATTTGATAGGAAGATACGTAGGAAGAAAACGATATGATAGAAGTTATGGTATAAGCAATTCAAACATTTTTATAAGTTGCAGCATATTCCGTGTCACTAGAACACACACATCAAATGTTTTCATTGCCACCAAATATTCTATCCTATCGCTTAAATTAAACAGCACAAAATTGGTTATATTCTGTTTTAATTAAAAAAGAAAAATTTCAACTAAATAAAATTCAATTTTATTTTTCCTGTCCGAGACAATTAGCATGGATTATCGCTTCGTGACATTTCTGTCCTCGGTGAGAACGAAATCAACCGTAAGCCAAACAGCAAAAAATTGCGCTGGAGAAAATGCATAAAATAATCAAAATATAGCCGACCACCACCCCTCAACAATTAAGCACACAACAACAAAGAGCAATAAATCATAAAAAGAATGCATTTAAAGTACAAACGTACATTTTGAGCGTTGGCAGTGGCAGCGAATTAACACACCCACCCTGTTAACAATTAAATTATTTATTTGTGGCCCCGCAAAATCCAGATTACACGCGAAAAGAGAGAAATATAACATAAATGTATCCGCACATGTTAAGCTTTGGAAGAATTATATCGACAGAATTAATAACTATTTTCTCCACGAACTGCACGCTTCGATATACGTATGTATGTACAACCGCGAATACTTATGAACTGAGTTCATTGGTAGAAGGATTAAATGAACAGCAGAGGAAGGCAAAAACTCATTCTACTTAAATTAAGATATGGGTGAGGTAATATAGTAGGTAAACATCATGTACATATCTATTAGACCAAATATTAAATAATACTAAATACAAATTAAATAAATTTTGTATAATTAACTCAAAAATATAATAAAAAAAAACATGTTTAGTTTAATATTTCGTCCAAATCCATTGTTTTTATGACTTTAGAACAACGTTTCAGCATGCTTTCAAGTAAATTATGAAGAATTTCTGTTGGAATTTGGTTCGGTTCGAATAGCATGCTAGACCAACTGCACCAATTCGGTTGACTTTCGTTTCATCGAACCAAATAATTTGTTTATATTCCGCAACAGAACAGTTTTTATACAATTTCGCGAATACAATAGCTTATTTTTACTTGCACCTTTGTATACCTATAAGGGTTTTCGGGTATCTATATATATATCTGAAATGGGTATGACAATTGCAAGGATATGACGTACCAAGTTTTCAAAAATTTAACTTTTTCAGAATTTTGTCACGCCAACTTTTTAAAGGCGTTTTACAAAGAAAGAATTTGTGAAATCTCACAGATAACATTAGTTCAATGTTATAAATTTCACAAAACATGCAAAATCCTGCTCCTACTCTATTAGGTCTCATATGTAAGAAGAACAAGACTTGAACTTACAAGATTGTAAATGTATAGCATTAAGGTGTAAGCACGTACGACCCAGTAGTGCACTTTATTTAATGAGAGCAGTGATTTTGTCGGTTGCTCTTTAGCTGTTAACCCAATATTTTGAAGGTAACGGCGAGCTGGCCATTCACAAACAGCTTTGTCTTTGCTCTGTGCAGCTCCTTTGGTGTCTTTGACCTGCAAATTCTTAGCTGGCTTTCTATTCTTCTTGCATCCATCAGTTAAGAGCAGTATTGCCAATAAAAAAAATGTGAATCCGGTCAAATCTGACCGTATGACCGAATTTTTTTTTTTTTAATTCTGTCAAAATATCCGGTCAAAGGAATTTATTATTTAAATTCGGTCGAAAAATCCGGTTAGTCTTAAATCTAATAAAAAAAAACAGTTTATTAAAATATCTCAGCTTTGTAGTACAAAGTTATTTTTTTTTTAAAGAAATTAATTAATTTTAGTCACTAAAAATATTCTTAATCTAATTAGTAATAAAAAAGAAACCGATATTTCATTCAAACAAATTCATCCATACCGCTACGATTACGATTACGATTTCCACATGCATTCAGAAATAAATAAAAAATAGGATAAATATCTTTATCGGTCTCTGAGTCGCTTGTATAACCATTTTCATACCCAATCCTAGGGATATATAGTATGTATTAAGTTTGACGCAAATGTACATAGTTCGTACAATAAAGAAATAATCGAGATAGACCCTATAGCACATATACATATGTATGTAGACATGTATATTTCTAATCAGTATCAATAGGGAAATCGATTGAGTCATGTCCGTTTGTATGCCACTACTTTTTGGGCCTTGAATGTTGAGCCAGAAAGATGCAATTTTATATCTGGACCTTTGAGAAAAAGAAACAATAAAATCCTCCCACTTTTCATAGCTTCAATATTTTACATGAAATGGAAAAAATTTTTTAAGACCAAATATTTAGACATTCAGATTGGCTACAATTCACCCATACTTCAGTTGTGGCCCCGCTCGTCTTTTGTTATCATAAAAAAAAAACGATTTTGACATGTAATATCCTTAAACAATCGAAGTTATCGTCGGCCTTATATTGCCACGCCCACTTTATAAGGGCTGTTAGGTAGAAGGATAGGGTGTCATATGATTCGGTCCAGGCGGATTGTAGCTTCTCTGTATGTTTATATTCAATCCCCAAATCGTTCTTAATGTCAAAATATTAATTAATAATTTCGTCCTAATGATCTTTCTTTCATGTTCTGCTGTTACGGTCTGTGAGCCTGTGGACTGGACTGTAGTTTTTTAGTGAATTTGCACACTAGGATTGGTTTTGGTTCGAATCTTTGCAGGGCACGGTTGTTAAGAATTATTTAGTTTCCTTCAACTGAAAGAAATATTTCTTCGTAGGCACAATATAATTTTTCGGTCAAAAAACAAGTTTTCGGTTAAATAATTTTTTGGTTTCGCTCAAAAGTCGGTTTGGTCAGATTTGACCGAAATTCGGTCAAAACGGCATCACTGGTTAAAAGTCGCTCTCGACCGTGTTTAGGTGCAGTAATATCAACTTTTTGGGATTTATACTTGCACCTATGTACATACATGCATAAGTATGCCTATGGGGCAAGAATTGGTTTAATGAAAAATTTCCAACTTAAGATTTTAATCAAACGGCCGTACTGTGCACAAGCAAATTTGAGATATCAGAATATTTTCGCCAAATTATCGTAAAGTAAAACGGAGAAAGATGCCTTTTCTTTGAATTACTAGTTCTTTCTCTAAAGAAATTCGAAGAAGCATCCCTTTTAAGCAAATAAACTTACTTACTTACTTACTTACTTACTTACTGAGACACGGCAGCCTTCCACTCTCTTTGATCCCGGGCACGTTGCTTTCAGTTATCTATACCAAGCGCTCTGGCATCCGCGATAGCTTGATCCTTAAAACGGAGGTTCTGTCTTCCTCGTGGTCTCGAACCTGGGGGCTGTGATTCGAAGATCCTCTTTGCTGAAGCATTATTGTCCATTCGCTCAATGTGGCCGAGCCAGTGTAGTCAATATGTTTTGGCTTTTTGGACTACATCCACATCTTGGTACATGCAAATAAACATTTTAAAGAAATAAAATTGCGAGGAAGTCAGCAAAGAAACGGGAAGAACGAGTATGTATGTAAATACAATTTGAAAATTAATTTTATTTAAAATAATTATTTAAGAAATAAAAGAGAAAACATACAGAAAAGCTACAATCCGTCTGGAACGGATCGTCTGATACCCTATCCTCCTCCCTATAAAGTGGGCGTGGCCAAATTGCATGTTATACTCAAATATAGCTATAATGCCGAACGTTTGAGGATGTTACATGTAAAATTTTATCAAAATAGGTTTTTTGATGATAACGCCCCCAAAAAGTGGGCGTGGCCAAAACTGTTCTATGGGTGAATTGTAGGGAATCTGAATACCCAAATATTTGGTCTTAACAAAATTTTTCGGTTTCATGTAATTTAGTGAAGTTATAAAAAAGTAGGCGTGGCAGTGGGCGAATGTAAAACAATTTTACACTTGTACTGTATCTTTTCGTCAGAAGCCCAGATATGAAATTTCAGCGTCCTAGTTAAAAATTTAAGGCTCAAAAATCGGTTTTTTGATGATAACGCCCCCAAAAAGAGGGCGTGGCCAAAACTGTTCTATGGGTGAATTGTAGGGAATCTAAATACCCAAATATTTGGTCTTAACAAAATTTTTCGGTTTCATATAATTTAGTGGTTATGAAAAAGTGGGCGTGGCAGTGGGCGGATTTCAAAAATTTTTACACTTGTACTGTATCTTTTTCTCAGAAGCCCAGATATGAAATTTCATCGTCCTAGCTCAAAATTTAAGGCCCAAAAAGCGGTGACATAAGGACGGACGGACGGACGGACGGTCATCGATAAATCGATTTCGCTATTGATGCTGATCACGAATATATATACTTTATAGGGTCTATCTCGATTATTTCTCTATGTTACAAACTATGTGTCAAACTAAATATACCCTTAGGATAGGGTATAAAAACAATAGATGGTCCATTAATACTGAGTGGCATTATTATGAACAAATGGTTTTCCTAGCTTAAGCCTAATATTGAAGAACTCTGGTTTGAATCAATCAAAAAAATATATACACATGTATGTATGTACAACATACACATGCAACATTATTCGGCAAGTATTAAATATAATTGGAATATTAGTATATTTTCACGACTGCCTAGTCGTGAAGTTATGCAAAATGTTGTTGTGTGGATGGCTTGAAAGTAAATACTGATTAATTCACTATTAAAGACCATTTACAAAATACAATATTTTGGCGTGACAGATCCATGAGACCCAGGCCCTAGCTTCTCACAATAATTCATGTTGTGCGTGTTATATTCTTTACACGAATGGAAGAGGCCTACTGCTTAATACCGTGTCTGAAGCAGTGTTGCCGCTAAGAGAAAAAAATACGGTAGACTGCAACCTAAAATCCGCTAGAAATATTAATTTCTACATCGCAAAAATATCAAGCTGAAAGTAAGTTCTAAAAAGGTATTTTTAAAAGTAATTTATTATTGAATAAAATAAATGAAAAAAACAAAACCATCAACAAATTCAAGTATAAAATAAAAAAACGTTTTGGAAAAAAGAAGAAAGCTTAAAGTTACAAATTAATTTCCAACTCAAAAATGGACTCATCTATTTCTTGGTTGGCTGCTACTTCCAAGTTTGAAGTAAAGGCCTCAGATGTATGTAGTTGAATCAATGTAAGATTTTCTTGGCTTTCCGATTCTAACTATGACGTCGTCTGATAAATCACAGTTACAGCAGATCCTGTTCGTCACTTTTAATTGATTCCTTATCGTTATTATTGAATTCAGCGTCAGCGTTGAAAGTTGGTTTCGCAATTTGTTTTTGACGATGGAGTTTAACAATTTTACAAGACTAGAAAAGAAGAAATATTCCTATACGGAGTTATATACCAATAGTTGTTTTGAGCTTAAAATCTCCGTGTGCATTTCCTCCCAACTTGGCTTGGCATGTAACCTCCTGCTTCAATGATTTCTTGAATTTCTTTGGAAAACTTGCTGCTGCCTCAGTATCAGCGCTTGCAGATTCTCCACTCAATTTGACGTTATGAAGCTGGTATATTTTTTTAAAATTTGACGAACCATCCCCGGCTTGCACTGAAATCGATATCTTTCTGTTAAATAAGCTCAATGCTTTTGCCTGAATGACACCTGTAGTCACTGGAATTCTCCTATGGTTAGGGTTTCCATCTCATCTCTTTAAAAGAGAACATGTTCTCTTTTTTAGCTCCGATCTTTTTTACACTATTTTCCGTTATGATCTTTTTTGTTCTCTTTTTTTCTTAGCAAGTCACTTTTTATGTTGTTTTCAACAAGATGTAACCACGGTGTAAAGCAAAAGTGGGTAATGCAAACCTTCTACTCTAAAAGTGTACAAACAATTCTACTACATACTACATTGCCAAGTTTTAATTATCCTGAGCACTTTTCTGAGCTTTCCAAAATTTATGAGTTTTTTTTTGAAATCCCAGAACAAAATTCAAACGTAGAAAGAATATTTTCTTTTATTGGGGGACAATGGACAAAAGAAAGAAATAGACTCAAAAATTCTACTGTGAAATATATTCTTTGTGTAATTTATAATAATAGAGAGATCAGCTGTCAAGATTTTTATAAAACTCTTTTGAACGACAAAGTCATACTAGGAAAAATCAAAAATAAAGAAAAAATATCAAGATGATATTGATGAAGAGGAAATCTTGTTTGAATAGCTTTAAAAGAAATAACAGTTAATTATATGTGATTTGAAACAATTGAAAGACTTATGTATACTTAATAGTTTTTTAAGCAATATAGTAATATATTTATTAATGTTGTACCTTCTCTTGTTCTTATAAGAAATTAATTTGTAATTGTTTGTTTTTTTTAATAAATTTTTAATTTATTTTTTTAAATTCACAATGTTCTCTTTTTGTTTTCTTTTTTTTCCATCAAAGTTCTCTTTTTTCATAGGCTTTAGAGCAAAATGTTCTCTTTTTAGAAAGGTCCCAGATGGACTCCCTACCTATGGTTCAAATCTTGTATCCAGGTAAATAACAGCTTTTCCATTTTCTCCATTACAGGAGGTCTGAGTTTGGTTATAATAGTGTCTAAGGTAGATACTCCAGCTTCAGCACTTCCACGAAGTTTATCTCCACAAGCCTTCACAGTACGGACAGTTGATTGAGGAAGTCCCATAGACCGTACAATATCAACTGCCTTCTCTCCTTTTTCCAAGCGTTGTAGAATATCAAGTTTAGAGTTTATTTCTAAAACGTTTCTAGCTTTCTTCTTGAGAACTTTAGGCTCACAAGCCTTTCTTTTTCCGTCCATAACAAAAACAGCTACATACAAGAAAATAGGTGCATACATGCATACATTGTACATAACACATGTTCACATAGTATGAATATTGCAACTTACCAAAATGCGTCACAATTTAACAGTAAAAAGAAATATTTAAACTTCTAAAATTAATTACTTTAGTTTTTCACTTTCGTAACTAAATCGAAAACAGCCTAGTATGACAACTGACAAAGTAAAATGAAAAAACAAATTACATACAAATACGTAATTTGAACTGAAATGCATGGCATACTAAAAAAAATATTTCAAGAAAAAAAAATTGCTCGGAATTTTTTTTTTTAATTTTAAAAATTCTGTACAACATATTGACGTATGTTCGAAGCAAAAACGTCGTAAATGGAGGTAGCTTCCTGAATTTTTTTGCCGTCGGAAGTCGAAATGACGTTAATCGAAGCGTCGTAAATGGAGGTATTACTGTATTTCTAGACACTCTTGGATAGTGTGTTTTCTTATTTCCTTGGCGATCTTCCACCATTCTTTACTATCATTGACTAGATTTATCCTAACTTCTAAAGATTTGTAGTACTCGTTTTTTCGCCTCACAAATCTTTTTAGATTTTATGATTGCCCCTATATATTTTCCTCTATCTCTCGGATTCAACGTTTTCCTAAATAGCTTCAACGCTTTAAATGGTTTTCTTCTCGCTGCGAAGCACTTTGCATGAAACCACTTGTTCTTTGTTCTGCAATCAAATGGTGGTATATGTTTTGGTGATACATTTCTTTACCGCTATCTCTCCACTTGAGCTTCGGTAGCAGATTAAGTTTCTTTCCCGGCTAATAATCACTTTTGAAAGTTTATGTTAACTGATTCGACCATATCTTTCCATCAACTGAGAAGCTTTCTATGTGGGCCAGTAATTCCTGTGACACTGCGCATTTATCGTTGACTGAGGTTCCAGGGCCGATAAATGTGAATTTACCTCCTTCGTCTCCTTTTGTGAACCATTGGCTACTACTACTACTACTAATCCATGTTCACTGCAGAATTCCATATATTTCTTTTTTCATAGACTGTTTCCCTGTGCTGGTTTCCAAGATGTATTGAAGGCTTGAAAATATTTCTTATAGTGATCTATGTTGTCACCCCATATGTATGTGGGTCTCGAGCAATACAACAACATCATAAGAATTGACATACTTGAAGAATTTACTGTACAAAAGTTTGTTTGCAATCCATGTATGTACATATGTATATTATATGCTAGTATGCTAATTTTTTAAAAAACTTTACTTTAGCAATGCTTTTACAAAATTTTAAAGAACATAATACTCTTAAACTCTTAATCAATATTAACTATTATCTTACCATAGCTTCTTTTAAACGACTCTTTTGCTCCCTGTTAAACAGAAACTAGCTTATCCTGTCCGTTCCTAACAAACCATTTGCCATCTATTTATAGTTTGTCATTACGACCGCTTACTCATTTCATCCTGCTGATCGTTAGAATATTTTTCTTTACCTCTAACGTTCCCCTCTTATGTTGCCGCCGGTCACTGTTCAAATCGCGTTCAATTGACAGCTCCGTTCTCACCAAGTTTCTATGTATGTATGTATGTACATATGTATATTTCAACATATCCTGTACCATCTGTTCTGATCTCAACTATCACTGTGTTACGTTCAAATATTTCCTTCGTAGATTTGATTTCAATCGGAGTTGCCATTTTCAACCGATCTTTACACGCATTTCCAACTGCATCAATTAAATTACCCTCTGCTTCAATGTCACGAATATAATTTTTTTCCTTTTCGTTCTGTCTTTTAGCTGCACCACTTGAAGATCTCTCTTTCCTCTTTCAGATGGATTTCTTCTTTTAGTGCCGGGTTTTTCGGTTGTTAGTAAGCTTACTTCCCCTGATAACTTGCTTATGTTATATTTAACCTCTTCCATACTGCTTTTTGTAGGTAAATTGCTTAAATCGTTGCATATTTTTTGACATAATATTCAAACAACAATTCTCGGACGGTTTTAATTCACAGTACGCTTAATCATAGATCTCAACCCTATCCTAATGGGATATGAAGTCGAAATACCGGTTAATCGTGTTTCGACTGTAGTTTGTGACATAGAGAAATAATCGGTCTATCTCGATTATTTCTCTATTAAGTACATACATATATACATACATATGTACATATGTATATTCGTGATCTGTATCAAAAGCGAAAACGATTAAGCCATGTCCGTACGTCCGCATGTCACCGCTTTTTGAGCCTGAAATTAGGAAGATGAAATTTCATATCTGGGATTTTCAAAAAAAAACAGTACAAGTGTAAAAAATTTTAAGTCCGCCTACTTCCACGCCCACTTTTTCATAACTTCACTAAATTATACGAAACCGAAAAAATTTATTGAGATCAAATATTTAGATTTTAAATTTTTTTACAATTCACCCACACATCGGTTTTGGGCACGTCCACTTTTTGCGTGCTTTAATCAAAAACCGATTTTATTGAAATTTTACATGTACCATCCTCAAAGTTAACTTTGTGAATTAGCGAACACTATTAAATTTAATAAGATGTATCTAACTGGTAAAACGTCAGATGTGGGGTACTACACATCTTTCTGATAAAATTTTGTGTGAATGATCTACGTTTCCACAAATATTGAAAGATTTAGCCAACCATGAATAGCAAAAATATTCCGATGCGGCAGATGTCGGATGCACTAAAAGCCGCAGGCATGAACGTGTCAACTTCAGCCTCATTGATCCAAGTGCGGAGACTGTACGACCAAGTATTTCCGAATTGCGAACCTGTTGGGGAGAGTTCCCGTGTGCAAAACTTCCGTAGACGAAACTTCTGCTGCACCGCCTTCTGTTGAACCAACTTCTGCTGTGCCAACTTCTGCTGCGCCATCTTCTCCTCTTGTCGCATCGATCAAGAGCGATTCCGGTAAAGCTGGCAGTGATGTCTTCAGCCCAATTCGTGCTACGACTTCTGCTGTCCGTAGACCGAGTCAGTAACATGGTAACATGGAGAAGGAAGCGAACGACATACATGTAGATGCCGAAGAAGAGCAGGAACTGCTAAGAATTCAGTAACGAAAAAAAATACTGACCTCAAGAAGAGCTGGCGGGCATATATATGTAATATATGATTGATGATATATGTATGTATATATATTGTATGACCCAATCTTGACCTAGTGACCTTAAAGAAAGTCAAACGAAGTTATTAATAATCTTCTGCATAGGTACATTATTAAGCTAAGTCATTCTCCTTATGCTTCGCCGATAGTGTTAGTTAAAAAGAAATCGAGGGAAACCCGTATGTGTGTAGATTATCGTGCTCGTAATAACGTAACGCTTCGGGGTAATTATCTACCTCATTTAATTGAAGATTGCATAGAGTTTTTAGAAAGCAAGAAATTATTTTCGGTACTTGATCTAAAGAGTGAGTTTCATCAAGTCAAACTCTCTTCCGCTTCGACTCATTTTACTTCATTCGTTACGCCAAATGGACAATATGAGTGCTTAAGAATGCTTTTCGAACTTAAAAATGCACCAAGTGTTTTTCAAAGTTTCATGCATAGCGTATTCCGGGAATTTATAGAGGGTAATAATGGTATACATGGACGACATAATTATTGCAACCGAGAAAATGGATGACCATATGGAGCTATTGGCTCAAGTTTGCCGAAACTTCAACTTCAGTAAACTGTTTAGAGCTAAAATTATCGATTAGCTGGGATATAGAGTCACAGAACATGACATTCAGCCAAGCGATTCACATTTACGCTCTGTTTCCAGTTACTCCATTCATAAGGACACCAAACAATTGTAATCATTCTTAGGACTCTGTTCATACTTTAGACGGTTTGTAGAATCATGTTCATCAATACCGAAGCCTCTGTATGAATTGCTAAAAAGAGATGTCCCTTTCAATTTCACTTGAGTGTGAAAGTGGGCTATATGAGTATGGCTTCATAACCGTTTACGAAAAGCGGAATCCGGAATCCCCAATCAGAACCACGGGAACGTCAATACCACAAATATTCTTGGCACACCTCTTCAGAATGGGGTTTTGGTGTTGTACTTCTAAGTTTGAACCCTCATTATACCCTATCCTAAGGGTATATTAAGTTTGACACATAGTTTGTAACATAGAGAAATAATCGAGATAGACCCTATAAAGTATATATATTCGTGATCAGCATCAATAGCGAAATCGATTGAGCGATGACTGTCCGTCCGTCCGTCCGTATGTCACCGCTTTTTGGGCCTTAAATTTTGAGCTAGGACGATGAAATTTCATATCTGGGCTTCTGACGAAAAGATACAGTAGAAGTGTAATTTTTTTTTACATCCGCCCACTGCCACGCCTACTTTTTTATAACTTCACTAAATTATATGAAACCGAAAAATTTTGTTAAGTCCAAATATTTAGGTATTCAGATTCCGTACAATTCACCCATAGAACAGTTTTGGCCACGTCTAGTTTTTGGGGCGTTTTCATCAAAAAACCGATTTTGATAAAATTTTACATGTAACATCCTCAAACGTTCGATGTTATAGCCATATTTGAGTACGAAATGCAGTTTGGCCACACCCACTTTATAGAGAGGAGGATAGGGTATCAGACGATCCGTTCCAGACGGATTGTAGCTTTTCTGTATGTTTATACCCTATCCTAAGGGTATATTAAGTTTGACACATAGTTTGTAACATAGAGAAATAATCGAGATAGACCCTATAAAGTATATATATTCGTGATCAGCATCAATAGCAAAAACGATTGAGCGATGACCGTCCGTCCGTCCGTCCGTCCGTCCGTATGTCACCGCTTTTTGGGCCTTAAATTTTGGGCTAGGACGATGAAATTTCATATCTGGGCTTCTGAGAAAAAGATACAGTACAAGTGTAAAAATTTTTGAAATCCGCCCACTGCCACGCCCACTTTTTCATAACTTCATTAAATTATATGAAACCGAAAAATTTTGTTAAGACCAAATATTTAGGTATTCAGATTCCCTACAATCCACCCATACAAAAGTTTTGGCCACGCCCACTTTTGGGGGGCGTTTTCATCACAAAACCGATTTTTGGCCCTTAAATTTTTAACTAGGACGCTGAAATTTCATATCTGGGCTTCCAAGAAAAAGATACAGTACAAGGGTAAAATTTTTTTACATCCGCCCACTGCCACGCCTACTTTTTTATAACTTCACTAAATTATATGAAACCGAAAAATTTTGTTAAGACCAAATATTTAGGCATTCAGATTCCCTACAATCCACCCATACAAAAGTTTTGGCCACGCCCATTTTTTGGGGGCGTTATCATCAAAAAACCTATTTTGATAAAATTTTACATGTAACATCCTCAAACGTTCGACATTATAGCTTACTTTGAGTACAAAATGCAATTTGGCCACGCCCACTTTATAGAGAGGAGGATAGGGTATCATACGATCCGTTCCAGACGGATTGTAGCTTTTCTGTATGTTTTTAAATAAATTTCTTTCATGTTACTGCGGAATCAGATATAAACGCTGGAATAACCTTCTTTTTAATTTCTACAGAATTCATTTTTACTAATTGCTCTTACCAAAATCAAACCAAAAATGACAGCTGATTACATTTGAAATCACTTCTACTCGGTGGGAACGGCTTACTGAGGTTTCGGCAAAAGTTCATCAAAACCTCGAGACTTCGGTTCGGTGGGATCATTAAGTAAGCTTTTGTTGATAGTAATAACCGTTATCGTTATCTTTATATTTAATTTTGACAAGTGAAAATACGGTGTCCAGAACCAGGCAGTCAGTTGATTGAGGTCGATCAAGTTGTAGGTTGACCGAGGTGTAGTATAGAAAGCAAATGAATCTAAATATTGTAAAAGAAAACAAAGCCAGAAATTATCTTTCAGTCTTAACGCCATCTACCCACTGATACATGAATGAGGGTATCTGTCAAGAATACAGATGGCGGTCTTTTTCTTTTTCCTTTTGATTCAGTTTTTAGTTTTTCATGAAGCACGAACCCGGCTGGTCGCAAATCTAAAAACATTGTGAATTAGTACACATTATTAAATTTAATAAAATATAACTGCTAAAATGGCTAAATCGTCTTCGCTATTGATGCTGTTCACGAATATACATAAAAATGGGATTAGAAATGTGAATGAAAAAAACATGCAAACTGGATACATGTAGGCAGTATAGTAGAGGTTTTTTAGTAACTGCGAGTAAATATACAAAATAGTTCAGCATAAAAATAAGTGACAGTTCTGAAAATGTCATATATAATATAAGATTTGAGAAATGTATATTTACTTTTGCTCGCCACTGTACATACATATGCATTTTATTTTGCGTTTGTTAACCGTTAATTCTCATTTTAGTCGCTTCTGTTTCAATACTCGGAAGAACACCACTAACATCAAGCTACGTTCTTCCTCAAAAAAGTTACAAAATGTTTTTATTAACGATGTATGATAATGTGTGCACCCGTGTACTGAATCGTCAAGTATTGCTTAACAGTGTATCAATTATTTTTCCTTGTCAAACAACAATATCCTCTACAGACGCATTTATGTTATCAAATAACAGCTTGTCATCCATCATTAGAACAAACATCTGATTGACTTCCATGAATGAATCTACCAGGCAACATCCCTAGCCGTCGATAACAAAAACACAAGAACCTCACATATCTGTATGATAAAAATGATTAATGACCCCAAAGTGGTATGTATAGACGGCGTGCGAAGGATATTTTTGGCAAATTAAAGGTGGCGTCTAATATGGATGTGGTACACATGATGCAGTAGCTATACAAAATTATGTACCTACTTAGAAATCATTATTAAATGATTTTTAATAGAAGTTAAAGCCTAAAGTTATGGAATTATGTAGAGCTGAATTGGTTTACTCTGAACTGAATTTACTTATTGGCATTCAGTAATTTTTTTAAAAGAACTCTGCCAAAAATTAATGAACGAGCCAAAAAATAAGTAACCGGACAGTTTTTTCCTTTTTTTATAAATGGACAGTTTTTCCTCTTTTAACGTGTTTTTGAATGCCCTTTTAAGAGTCACAGTTTAAACTTTAAGTTTGTAATAATATAATGAAAAAAAATACAAACGTTCACTGACATGAAGGAACTGATTATATTATATGTATTACATTCAAGGGGCTTAAGAACCTACATTCCCCGAAGCAAACCTCTTTTATCTGCGAAAATCATTAAGAAACGCCTTGGGTATAACACAGGTTTATGTTCGTCAATCTTTAGAATGCTGGAATTTGGTAATTTTCTCGAACGGGTCTAAATTTAACATATTTGGGTCTGGTGGACGCCGTTTTGTTTGGAAGAGAAAAGGTACAGCTTTAAGTCCGGCAAATATAAAAGCCATTGTTAAGAATGGCGGAGGCAGTGTGATTGGTGCAATGGGGTCAAGTGGAGTAGGGAACGTAGTGTTTGTTGAAGGTAATATGAACAAAATACACTTCCTTAACATCCTCAAAAACAATTTGCCAACAACTGCTAATAATTGTTTTGTGCACGATAACGACCCTAAGCACGCGTCCTTTATTGTACGGGAATGGTTGCTCTATAACATGAAAAAAGTTCTTCACAAAGTACAGACTTAAATCCTATAGACCACTTGTGGACGTATGTATGTATATGGAGAAAAAATTGAGGAAAAGGTCAATACGCATCTAAAATGAGTTGATAAACGCCCTTCAGGATATATGGACCACAATACTAGCCGATGTTATAAACAATTAGCGGACGCCCTAGACTGCTATATTGCAGTTATCACCGGTGTCCAGGAAGTGCGGTGGGATGAGTCGGGCAAAAGAAGGATGAAAAACTGTGACATATACTATGGTGATAGCTACAGAAAACAGAAGCAACGTCTTTTTGAGTGCGGATTTGTTGTAAGCGGCAGGGTTCGGAATCAAGTCTTGAGCCTTACACACGTCAGTTAACGCCCTATAACAATCCGCATCGAGGCTAAATTCGCCAACATTAGCCTAATATGCGTTCACGCCCCCACACAGGAAAAAGATGATGCTACTAAGGAATGTTTCTAGCAATGTCCTAAGTATGACGTTAAAATCGTCCTACACGACACCACGTCTGGAAATGGACCTAAGCTAATTGCCAGCCAGGATATAATGTTACTATAGCCAGCACAAGGTTTCCGCACCCCAACATTCATAAAGGAACATGGCGGTCACCAGATCATCAAACCGTCAACCAAATTGATCATGTTGCGATCGACGTAAGGCACTCCAACAGTATCCTAGATGGCCGAACATTCCGAGCGGCCAACATAAAGTCGGATCACTACCTAGTTGTAGCCAAGCTACGCCTACAGATATCTCAAACGCCACGAAAACGGGAAAATACTGTGCGGAAATTTAACGTTGAACGGTTGCAATTGCAACAAACCACGATTCCTATGGTAAAAAGAACGTGTCAAGGCAACCCGAACAGAGACCTGTAGAGATGAACAGGGAAACCTTGTAGTTTAGCCACAGTCGGTGCTGAGGATATGGAAACCACCACTTCTGCAGACAGGAAGAATGAACCATTCAGCCTGGACGATAAAAACCAAGACTTCCGTCCACCCAACCAGAATGAATGAAGTGATATATCTAAACTCAAGTCCAACAAGGCTGCTGGACCAGACAACTTATCAGTCGAGTTTTTTAAGGCAGCAGGGGATGACTTGGTGGAGAGCATACACCAACACATTTCCAAGATTTAGTCGGATGAAAGTTCGCCTGATGAATGGAACCTCAGCATCATTTGCCCGATCCATAAGAAAGGTGTTAAAATTAAAACAAAAATAAAACGATATGTAGATACAACCTTAATAATAAAGCAAACTGATTCTGAAATAGTTTAATTATGAAATGTTTGCTGATACGGTATTTTTTGTCTTACTTCCTTCTAGTTCCTTTTTGTCAGATATCTTAATATCTGCCACTGGAACAGTCTAGATGTGTTTTCATAATCCTAATATTTTCTAACAGGTTATGGGCCCAGAATCCATTTTAATTGCAATAGACTTTGATTTTTGAATATATGTATGTATTTTTATCTAAAATGTCATCACTATTGGGAAAAATTCCATTATTTAATGGCAACAATTTTTTCACTTGGAAACATCAAATGAAGGCAGTTCTCCACAAAAATCGTCTTCTGAAAATCGTGAAAGGCGATGAGAAAAAACCAGTTGGTACGGCGGAGAAAGCAGTTGATCCAGCGAAGTTGGCAGAATGGGTGATAAAGGTTTGGATGCTAGAAATGAAATTAATAGAAAGACGTCGAAAGGTATTTGGGATTTTTTGGAGACTACATACAATCGTAAAGGTACACGTACAAAAATTGCGAAATTTCGTAAGTTAATTATAAAATGCATTAACATCAAAATATGGAACAACATCTAATTAATTTTAACTTAATTGTGACGCGATTCAATGAGATGGACGCCAAGTTGGATGATGACCTTTTAGCTGTGTTGCCGTTAGACAGTCTGTCGGAATCGTACAGATATTTGCAAGCAGCTTTTGATGATACTAATGACTTCCCCAAACTGGAAGTTTTAAGAACCCGTTTGTTGGAAGCCAGCTACAAGAAAAAAAAATGATGAAATTAGAGAGGATGCTTTTAAAGTAAGATTACATCAGAAAAATATGGAAAAGAATCAATGGTCAGGTATGTGTCACTTTCTCAATTTAATTGTCACCGATGCCGATGTCGAAAGGGACGTATGAAAAGAGATTGCCGAGTAGTATTAAATAGGGGTAGAACACATCAATGGTTGCTGATGGTTTAACTAAAGCTGTTTCCAAGGACAAACATTTTTTTGTTTTAAAAGATTTGGAGTAAATTATGACATTTGAATTGCGTTTAGCGTTCTAATATTGAAGCGGTGTGTTAACATTAAAACAATAATAAAACGATATGTAGATACAACCTTAATTTACCTACTGACACCTACTGTGAAATAGTTTAATTATGAAATGTTTGCTGATGCAATATTTTTGTCTCATTTCCTTCTAATTCCTTTTTGTTAGATATCTTATTAAAATTCTTTCTTTTTATTTTGTCACTGGAACAATCTAGATGTGTTTTCATAATCCTAATATTGTCTAACAAAAGGAGACCCTCTAAAGTGCGCCAACTATAGAGGCATCAGCCTCCATAACATTGCATACAAGATCCTGTCAGCCGTATTGTGTGAGCGCCAGAACCCATTTCTCAACGACTTGATTGGCCCCTATCAGTGAGGTTTTAGGCCCGGTAAGTCCACAACCGTCCAAATATTAACACTACGTCAGATCCTGGAGAAAACCCCAGAAGTCCAGATCGACATCCACCATCTTTTTAACGATTTTAAGGCCACATATGACAGCATTTTTACAGACGAGCTATATAGAGTCATTTCTAGTTTTGGCAATCCCTGCCAAACTCGTCAGATTGTGCAGAATGATGATGGAGAACGCTCGCAGCTCCATAAAGGTCGGAAACAATCTCACCGAAACCTTTGATGTCAATAAAGGATTCAGACAATGTGATGCGATATCATGCAACTTATTCAACATCATACGTGTGAAACTAGCAAGCCAACACCAGAGGCAATATTTTTAAAAAATTTGTCCAATTACTTGCATACGCTGATGACTTTGACATCATCGGAGACACAACATTGGAGACACAACATTGACTAATCGGACAGAATGTCATAATAGATAGCTATAGCTTTGAGGCAGTTACGGACTTTGCCTACCTCAGCTCCGCTATAAACTCTGACAACAACATCACGTCAGAAATCAAACGAAGAGTTACACTTGCCAATCGCTGTTTCTTTGGTCTAAGAAGGCAATTGAGTAACAAGGCATTGTCAAGAAACACTAAGGAGACTCTATATAAGACTCTCATCATCCCATTCCTGCTGTATGGCGCAGTGGTATGGAAGTTAACGTAGTCGGATGAAGATATTCTTGGTCGTTTTGAACGATCTTCAAATTTGTTAAATATTTAATAATAGCCGCTGAAGCATATGAAAAGATGTAGCAGCATACGGTAAGAATAACTAGAAGAAATCTAAGGGTCAAAAGTAGTACCTTAGAGTTATCGGAGACTTTGTAAGTAGGAACATAATTTCTATTATTTAACTCATTTAATTGTGTTATCAATAGATTTCAGATCCAACAAGCCAGTGTTCGCATATTTGTACAGTACATCCTCGCAAAAATCCCTTTGCAATTGCACAAATAATAAAACTGAACTCATGCCTACGCTGTTTTGCAGAATTTAGATATAAGACATGAAGAAAAGCTACAATCCGTCTGGAACGGATCGCATGATATCCTATCCTCCATCCTATCGAGCCCCTATAAACTGGGCGTGGCCATATTGCATTTTCTTTACTGAATTACGATGATAACTTCGAACGTTTGAGGATGTTACATGTAAAATTTCATCAAAATTGTTTTTTTGATGAAAATGCCCCCGAAAAGTGGGCGTGGACAAAACTGTTGTATGGGTGAATGTTAGGGAATCTAAATACCTGAATATTTGGTCTTAACAAAATTTTTCGGTTTCATATAATTTAGTGAAGATATGAAAAAGTGGGCGTGGCAGTGGGCGGATTTCAAATTTTTTTTTGGGCTTTTCAGGAAGAGAAGCAGTAGAGGAGAACGAGGTTGGATGTTCCTGCAGGTTGTTCCGATGGATGTAACTCAAAACCGAAAGGACATAGCGGCACGTATGAGGTGTGTTGCACTCTTAAGTAACGGCGCTTGCACAGCAACTACTTTCGTTATTCTTGTGACATCGTTGCAGTAGGTGGGTAGACGGAGGCATTAAATATCACGTGAGTAAATATTTTCATGCTTAATCTTTTTGGTCTATTTTGGATTATCGTATTTGCAATGCTTTAGATTGTAATTGAGATTTAAACATTTTGGTGCAAAGTGAAATATGGGGCTGGAAGTTCCGTCATCTCGGGGTTGATTGTTCCCCCGCAAAATTTAAGAAAATCGACAGTTTTGACAAACACTCACGAAAAAAATGCTTTTTCTGCAGAACAATCTAAAAAGAAATAGAAAAAGGACGAGGTTCAAAGTTACGAAGCCCAAGAAAGGGACTAAGGAAAATGTAAGATTAAAGAAAAAAAGAAAATCAAAATCAAGCGACGAATCTTTCAAGAGAATAATGAAAGTGAAAATGAGAACGATAGCTGGAATATTATCTATTGTATTATTTGCTGCGATGCGTATTCCCATTCGCTACCAAACGAAAAGTCGATTGAATGCATTATGTTCAAAAATTGCTCACATTTAAACTGCCGTATCTGTCCCAGCTGCAATTCGGATGAAGTAGAACCATTTGCTGATTACATAACAATACGTTTTTTCAATTCAAGTTTATGAGGCTGAATAAGTTAAGTTTGTTTTGTCTCGTTTTTAAAGTTTATTTTTAATTTTTTTAAGTTCATTGTTTTGTTTTATTATTGTTTTTGTATTTTAACAATTTGTTTTATTTATTTTTTATAAATTTGTTTTATAACATTCAGTCATGAAACTAGCGTTTTCATTAAAAAAAAAACTTGATTATTTTGTTAACAGTTAATTAAATATGTGACTGGAATAACTTGCCGCAACAACGGAACAATCAACCCCCAATGGGGCAAGTTATTCCGCTTTGACTTTAAATAACTGTAAACAAATTAACAATCATGAATGCTTTGACTTGTCAAAAATTCCAAAAATTTAGAAGATATTTTCTTTGGTTAAAATTTGCTTAAATACACCCACTGCTGCGCTCACTTTTTCATAACTTCACTATTTTACATCAAATCGAAAAAATTTGTTAATATTTAGATATTCAGATATTCTACACTCATATATTATCTTTAGCCGCACCCACTTTCTGGGGTTTTCACTAGAGAACTGATTTCTATGAAATTTTTATGTAACACCCTCAAAGTTATCGTCGCCCTTTATCGACATTCTCAAAGTTATCGTCGTCGTTCAGTACCAAATTCAATAAGACCACGCACACTTTATAAGGACTGCATAGGGAGGAGGATATGGTATCAAACGATCCGTTCCAAACGGATGGTAGCTTTGCTGTATGTTTTATCTCCAGTTCATTCGGCATTAATAGATTTGTAATTCCACAATGAAAATCGGCTATGTTGATGCTACTCGTCCTGGAGCGTGCCACGATTCGTTAATAAGGAATTTTGTGATGCCTTCCACCTTCGACGGAATCACTCGTTGCACATACAGTCGAATCCCTTTTTGTTTTTATGTCTACTTAAAAAATAGATGTGTTGTTGGTTGAGTAGCAATCAATTAAGTGGCCCATACACATGGAACAAGTTTTAAAACATACAGAAAAGCTACAATCCGTCTGGAGCGGATCGTATGCTATCCTATCCTCCTTTCTATGTAGCCCTTATAAAGTGGGCGTGGCCATGTTGCATTTTGTAATGAACTATGACGATAACCTCGAACATTTGAGGATGTTACATAAAAAATTTCATGAACATCGGTTTTTTGATTAAAACGCCCTCAAAAAGTGGGCGTGGATAAAAATGATGGTTGAGTGAATTCTAAAGAATCTAAATGCCTAAATATTTGGTCTTAACAAAATTTGTCGGTTTCGTATAATTTAGCGAAGTTATGAAAAAGTGGCAATAGGCGGATTTCAAAAATGTTTACACAGATATGAAATTTCATCCTCCTAACTTAAAATTTAAGACCCAAAAAGTGGTAGCGGACGGACGGACATGGCTAAATCGTATTCGCTATTGATACTGATCAGGAATATACATATGTATATACTTTATAGTATCTATTTCAATTATTTCTCTATGTTGCAAACTATATATCAAACTTAATAAACCCTTAGGATAGGTTATTAATATGTTGCGATTTCAAGCGATGATCTACACGAAAATTGTAAAAGCAGGAAATTGAAGTTTTAAAGGACTTCGTTGTTTAAAAGTAAAAGCAACACAAATTTTGAATTTGCGTAATTTTGACTATATTTGCGCAAAAAAAATTGCTTGATATGCTTTGCAAAATATGCGCAAATGTGCGTTTCCATATAGGCCCATTCAGATGAATTATGGCAAAAAGAAAACTGAAAACATTGGAAATTATGATTGAGAAGATTGAAAAATGACATAAAAAGAAAATACTGAAGATTTTGGCATTCCCAGCAGTACTCTTTCGTTGATATCGGCTGAGAGAGAATAATTAAGGCTTCGATATGCTTCTACTAGTACTAGTGGCCAGGTAAAACGGAACAACTTGTGTGAACATGAAAATGTGGACAAAGCCGTTTTAAAGTAGTTTGAAGGCGCGGTGTAATAATTTACCAGTTAGTGGTTCAATATTAAAAACATACAGCAAAGATACAATCTGTCTGGAACGGATCGTATGATACACTATCCTCCTTTTAATTTAGCCCTTATGAAGTAGGAGTGGCTGTATTGCATTTAGGAATCTAATGGAAATGCATCCTCACATCGCCAGGTTTATAAAAAAAATAAGAATAAATAAATAAAGAGGAGCTTCTAGCTTTTATAACATTACATCAATAAATTATCAACTCACATAAATTGATTTGCACAAAATTACTTAAAAACATACAGAAGAGCTACAATCCGTCTGGAACGGATCGTATTATACCCTATCCTCCTCTCTATGAAGTCGGCGTGGCCAAATTGCATTTTGTACTCAAATATGGCTATAACGTCGAACGTTTGAAGATGTTACATGTAAAATCTTATCAAAATCTGTTTTTTGATGGAAAAGCCCCCAAAAAGTGGGCGTGGCCAAAAGTGCTGTAAGGGTGAATTATATGGATTCTAAATGCCTAAATATTTGGTCTTATCATATAATTTAGTGAAGTTCTGAAAAAGTGGGCGTGGCAGTGGGCGGATTTCAAAAATTTGTACACTTGTACTGTATCTTTTTCTCTGAAGCCCAGATATGAAATTTCATCCTCCTAGCTCAAAATTTAAGGCCCAAAAAGCGGTGACATACGGACGGATGGACGGACGGACATGGCTAAATCGTCTTCGCTATTGATACCGATCACGAATATATATGCTTTATAGGGTCTATCTCGATTATTTCTCTATGTTACAAACTATGTGTCAAACTTAATATACCTTTAGGATAGGGTATAAAAAAAGAAAATTCTCCGCTGAAGAATTCAGAAGTAACTTGTACATTGCTCTGATAGGAAGAAAACCGTATTGTACGCATTTAATTATTTGTTTCTTGTCATTCGGACCCGATGATCTGCCCGCCATTCTTTTAAAAAAATGTTCAAATTACCTAGTTCAACCCCTCACAGCTCTATTTCAGCTTTCCATCTCATTTTCCCCACAATCTGGAAGAAGTCTTACATAACTCCCTTTTATAAAAAATGTCGTAGAAATCTCTAATTATTGACCTATACCTAAGCTCTCCTGCATACCTAAGTTCTTTGAGAGAATTATTTGCGACTCAATTTTTCACTGCAAATCCATTTTCTCCCAAAACCAAGATAGGAGATCTACAACGACCAACTTAACTGAATTCGTGTCGAGTATTTGGGTGCAATAGAATGTGGAAATGAAGTGGATATGATCGCGACGGATTTCAGCAAAGCCTTCGAAATGCTTTCCATGATTTCCATACCAACTAAAGCCTCCTTTGGAGTACCTCAATCCATCTTGGCCCTTTATTATTTATTTTGACAATTAATGATGTTGATCGTATATACATACATATAATGAGGACCAATTCTTCTATTCGCTTTATCAAGCGCTGGTCTAAGAAATTCTCTGGTCCTTATGTCAAATCCTTAAACAAATCCCTTTGTTTGGCCCCGTCCTTGAATATGCCAGCCAAGTTTGATCGCCTTATTACACCACCGAAACCACTGAAACTTACAGCCTCTCTCTATTCGCCGTAAAGTTGCCGACATACCCTTTGCTCATCAACTTTTAGCTGGTACCATTGATAGACTCCCTAATTTAACTTACCTCTCTTATCACTCTTATCTAATCTCAGATTTATACCCCTTGTTCGAGTTAATACGCACCGAACAAATCACGGGTACCAAGAGACAATGTCTCGAATGCTACGTGAAGTCAATGACTGTCCCTAAAGCCCGTATGATACTACATTTTTTCCGCATTTTAAATACATTAGTTTTCAGCTTTGCATAAAAGAGAAAACACGTTTTTTAAGAAAAGGAAAGCAATCATTTTGCAAAGCAACATACACAAATCAAATGAGTCACACTTTATTTTCAAATAAACCTAGACAGCTAAACAAGCGCAAATGGCAAACGTATAATTTTAATGCAGAAATGTCAAAAAAAAGCTGCCAGTGGCTGAAAAATGTAGTTTGAGATACATTTTTAATGCATTTTTTTTGACATTTTCGCATTTATAAGGTTAGTGCGTATACACTTACACCAAATGGGAATTTCAGTAGGTAATTTTGCGTACTGCTCTAACTTCATTTTCAGAGCAATAAAAATGCGGAAAAAATGTAGTATCATACGGGCTTTAAGCCATTTATTCCGCTTACACGTCCCATTCCATTTCTCCCTTAATTCACAACTATAGTTTTAAGTTTTAAGTCTAGAATTTAAGTTTGTGCTTGTACTAAGCTTTAATAAATGTCCGGGGTTGAGCCGGGACACAAATCAAATCAAATTAAATTCATAGTTTTCTAGCTTTTTATTTACGTAAACATTAATTTTTGTCGAAAAATTGAATTAATAATCGATACAATTCTAAAGAGAGAATAATGAGCCTGAAATTTTTAGATAGCCAATTATCGCGGTCAATCCTATCAGCATACATACATACATATCTACATTCTTATAACAAATTATTTGTGTTGAATATTTTAGATAGTCAGAAAAAAAATAGTGTAGTATTCTGTTAGGTATACTTACTTTTTCCACTTGAGGGTATATTTTTATTACTTCATATTCAAGCAAGAACGATTAACAGAAATAATGCGTACATATGCAACCGAAATAATAAATACATATGTATGTACATACATATGAACTGCTACAAACAATGGGATGGGTCTAACTTACTTTATTCAATGAAACCTTTTAGTTTTCAAGGACAAACAAATTTGTTTTGAAGTAAACGTCCTTTCATTCACAATTGTAGAAATAAATTTACCATGACAAATTTCTTCGATATCCTTGCCATTTAGAAAGTAAAAACAAAAATGATTGCTAGGCTAAAGAAAGGAAAGTAAAAAAGGCAAAAGAAAAGCCATGTTAATGGGCAGCACTTAAGCCAAAGGCAAAGTGATAAATATCTTCTAAGACCTTCATTAGGTCGTCATAAAAAGTTATGCTGTTCTTAGATAAGAAATGTTAACTTTTTTTTCTTTCGCTTCTTACAATTAAACTTCGATAAAGGACGAGGACTATTTGTTTCTTCTTTCTCAGACATTAATCGCACTTTAAATTCTCCAACAAATCATATCAAACACCCGATGGACTTTTTTTTCTTCTTCAAGTACTTTAGCGCAAAATGTATACTGGCCTGTAATTTAATATACAAATATCTAATAATGTTAAATTATTTTTACCTGATTTAATAATTGTTGTATGCAAATTTATTTTTTATTTTATAACAGCCATGTGTTAACTTACTGTGTGATCGAGATTAACAGTTATAATAAATCTAATAGACTTCACCCTTCAACACTTTTTCCTCTAAGTCTTCTTAACACCGATGTATTTAAATTATTGAATTTTAAATTATGCACACTTTTAGTGGTGGTATTAACCTTAATTTTAAACCTGCAAATATGTAGAATAAGTTTATAATTTATTTTTAGTCTTTAAAGAAATATGTCCAAATACAAATACAAAGGAACCCTCCTGGGAGGAATTTTCGAACTAACCTGGGGCATTAAGTTAAGATACTAGGATCTTTTTTTTTTAATAACAAAACATTTTTATTTAGTAATAAAAGTAATAAAATTCATTTATACAAAGAACAAAAATAATACATAAATAAATAGTACATAAAGAATAAATAACGTGAATGTGTGGTATAAAAAACCAAGAAAATAAAATTATTAACACTAATTAGGTACCGTAAAAGGAATATGTAATAAATATGCAAACTAATTTTTTTGGAAACAAAAAACAAAACAAAAATACATACCTTATGTGTATGTATGTAATTCACCATGTTCAAAAGTGATCCAAAGGCTTTGTTGAAACCTGCCCCATTATACATACACACTTACATATCTATATACATATGTATGTACATGTGTATGTACATACATATGTATGTATATGTGTATGTACATAACACGAAATTTTGTATACCGATTTATGTCCAATATATTCATTAGTAAATTTATTTTTATTTTATTAAAAATGATCCAGGACTTCAAATAAGTGCAGTGAACACTCGATATAGTGAACATACAATACATATTTTAAACAGGCTATACTAAATAGTGAACAAACAGAACGTGTGAAGCAAAGTCGCACATGCAAAAAAGGTTATGTTTTTTTTTTTTGTCTATTTCACCTCCCACTACTCATCATCTCAAAAATGCAAAGGAAAGAAAACCTACGATCTATCGTTTGGTGTGTCTCACACTGATCAGCTTTAAAAGAAACAAGATTATGATTTGCTCTGTTAATTCTCCCACTGATTATGGATGTCAGTGGGGAGGGAAATGACCAACACATCAGCTACCCGATGGACTATGGCAATGGCAATGACGTTGGTTCCTTTAGTAGCAGTTCTTGGACCTGGACAAACTGCAGAACTTTGAGGTCAGTGGCCGATACACAGTTTCAAGACCGTGCTATCCAGTATTCAATGGAAGTGGAAGTTCAATACCAAATCATTCGACAGCAGACCACCAAAGAGAAACGTTTAAAATAAAGAGTTTGATTTAATTTAAGTTAGAGTTTTTTTTTTACTGTCCTACCAATATTATATGTATGTATATAGTTGCAGAGTATTTCATAGATCGCTGCTTGCGATCCAATAGTGACGGTTGCTTCTAGTTTTTTATACCCCATCCTAAGAATATATTAAGGTTGTTAGAGTATTGTTGAGCAAATCTCAGACGATTCCATCGATTTATTTTGCTAACAAGAGGTATTTTCTCAATACACTTCTTACAGTTTCGGCACAAACAGAACCAGTAATTTGGTGTTTATTGACGGGATAATGGACGGTGCTAAGTACATACATATGTATATTGATATCCTGAAGAACAATTTGCATACTAGTTCCACCAAGTTGGGAATAAGAGATACTTTTAAGTATTACCAGTACAACGACCCTAAACATAAGGCGCTAAACACCCGACTCTGGTTGCTTTACAGCTGTCGTAGGATATTGGAAACGCATCCACAATTGTCTGACATAAATCCCATAGCAAATTTATGGACCGTTCATTTGAAGAAAAAAATGCAACAATTTGAAATTAAGGACAAAAACAGCTGAGAAAGGTTCTAAAGAGGGAATGGGCAAAAAATGGGCAAAAAGAAAGGTTCTAAAGAGGGAATGGGCAAAAAATTTGGATCTGACGTTACAAAAAATTGGTGGATTCGATACCCAATCGTCTAAGAAACGTCATCCAACAAAATGGGTACCCAACAAAATACTAATCATTAAATTTAATTTATTTTAGTTACCTGAACTTGTTTTGTACGAATACGAAAGTAACGTAATATATGGTCTTTTATTTATTTTTTTTTTTCAATATCTACTACAAAAAAAGTTTTTGTTTTTTATTACTACAATGTTGATAATAATATTGGTTAAAAAAATAACAAAACCTAATAAATAATTTGGAGATTTTCATTGATAATGCAGTATTAGGTGTTTATACGAATATGGATGTGAGATACTCTATATTCCCCAAATATTAATTTTAAACCCGAATAGCCGATAAATGTCTAAGTTTAGAAAGTATCTATAAATACGCATTATGAAATTTTAGCAGAATTGAAAATCGCTTCGAAAAAATCGATTTTCGCTAAAAATTGGTAAAATTGGTTTGAAGTTAGAATAAACATTTTAGTTTCGCCTCTAGTCCCCAAATCCCAGATATAAAGACCTATCATGGTATCCGTTTCGAAAGTTATGAAACGTAATAAAATTCAGATTGCAACGCATGACCCCATCAAGGTATGTAACTGTTTTCGTACAGAAATTGCCAACGCGTCAGACCTACATATAATGGTATCCGTTTCTTAAAAGTTACGAATCGTAACAAAATTCTGATTGCAACACCATGACACCATGACGGTATCCGTTTTCATACAGAAATTGCCAACGCTCCAAGGAAAACAGAAAAAAATGCAATACGTCACAGGTAGCTGTTGGACGACGTTTTACATCATCCCCTTTCGGTGAATGTCTCCGATATGAGTGTCGGAACGTATACCATGACAAGATACATATGTACATATGTAATTTTACGATTTTGTACGAATCGGAGAAAATTCCGTTCCGATCGGTTACCATGATAGAACTGATGAAGTTTAAAGAAAATCCATATTTCAGAAGGCCCTGTTTCATGAACAAAGCCAGAATGATAATTGATAAAATTGATTTTTTTTTCTTTTTATTGGTGAGTACATAATTTATAAAATATAGGTATATACATGCAAGTTATGCTTTTAATGCCACATTAATGTGAAAACCTTCTTTTTGAACATTTCCTTTTGTTCAGGCCTTAGCATTCGATATATATCCAGAAGTACGAAAAGAAAATTTCTGTTTGGATCCGATGACATGGCAGACTCCCCTGAGCCGAAAGAGGAAATGAACGTTTGTATTATTGTTTGATTATAACCGTCAACGTCATCTTGCGGCATATACTTAGTTGGACACGATGGACCTGGTAAAATTTGGGGCTGCATGTTACCTGTTGGGGTAATCGATCGGCTGGGTGTCATAAATTGAAAATCTGATGTAACAGTAGCAGTTGTGCTGGTCACTAAATTTGAAGTAGCTGACGATTCTAAGAAAGTACGAGTTTTACCAGATTTCTTTCGAGACCTCTTTACGACGGAGTTCGTACTGCTCCCAGCCAAATAAAAAGAAAAAAACGAATTGATAAACAATACATACAATAGCAGAGATAATATGTAATTACTTTTACAACTCACCTATTTAACATTAGTGGTAATAGAAATTGCATCTCCTGCATCCAGTTTAAATGCATGTGAGAATGCATTTTATTCCTGGCTAAATCTCGTCGTAAAGTGCTGCGCATCCAACTCCAACGATTGCGAACGTTCTTTCCTGTTTTCCAAATAAACAATTTATTAATATTTATATATACATATGTATGTACTGTTTATGTAGGTACTTAAAATGTGCAACAATAACATATGTACATATATTTATATGTTGCTCTATTTTAAAACTATCTTCTACACCGCGTAACATTTTAATATAGATAAATTATACCTACATCATGTAAAGGGAAAACACTTGATCTTCCCTTGTAGGAAGATTCACCTAATTGCAGATACTTTTGTATTATGGGGGAAACTATAGTCGTGGCGCATTACGTACTAAGGAAGGTTCTTTAAAAAGTAGATATCAGGCAGAATATCCGATGCAAGAAAATAAAATACCTTCAAAAGCATGTATGTATGTATGTACATACATATGTATGTTGACCATTGCCGCCGCAAGATTGGTAAAAAAACACCTACTACATGTATACATACATAAATAGATACATATGTACATATGTATATACAGTCAGTCACGAAAGTCTACATACAGCCCTGAAAAGTGCTAAATCCTCATTTATAGACAAAATTTCAATTTTGTTTTTTATTAGATAACATTATTATTGTTTAAAAACATGATTCAAAACAAAAACAAATCATATCCTCAAATAATTCAAAGAAAACAAGAAGAAAAAACCAAAAATTCAATTCAAATTTAGCACTTCTCAGCGCTGTATGTAGACTTTCGTGACTGACTGTATGTAAGTAACTCACATATGTATAAAATGGTATAAAAATAGTTAAAGCCGTTTTCAAGAAAATCCATTTTTAGTGAAATAGGCCTTAAGTTAAGGATACCTACTTTACTTTGAGGTTCGAATGGAAATTTCAAATTCGTCTGTAAGGATTATGCCACAGACAGCAGATATGAAGTTTGAAGCAAATCCGTCCAGTCGTTTAGGCTCCATTCGAATAGACAGACAGACCACTGACAGACGGTTTTCAACTTCTCCAAAAATTTCAAGTTCGCAATTTTTTAAAAACTCGTTTCTCGCTTATAGTTATGTTATTTTGTAATTATTCTTAATTGCGTTATTTTGCTCCCAGAATTAGATTCTTTTTAGATTTGTTTCACGAAACAACGAAAACAATTTGCTCAGAGGTGGGCTATTTTGACTGTGAGCCACTGTAGTTGATACCGTGAATAAAGCTTTACTTACTTATGGTAACTCTGTCCTTTTCGGTCATCAAAGGAAAATCTGGTAGAAGTTCGACAATAACTTGTTCCCACGAAGCGAAACGAGCAAATTGATCCCGCTGCATCCATGTATCGTAGATCATCGGATGTTTCCTTACTTCTCGAACGAGATCCACAGAATCGATACAAATTTTTGGCGGAGTATCTGTTACTGCGAAACACGAATTCATTCTAAATGACACCATTACTACACGCTATTTCCTGAACTGCCTCCTTTGAATACGAAACTAAAACTGATTGTGGCAAAGAAAATAAATTCAAAAATTTCTTGCTCGCGAAAACTAAAGCAGAACGATTGTTGTTTGCGTAGAAAAAATTCACATACCGTTAGGCTTCCAGCATGCGAGTTGATTTTGTATATGATACACATCCATATATACAGGAAAGGGATGCCTATGCCTACGAAGCGGCAACCGCCAATCGTATTGCGATCTAAATACACATGTGTATGTGTGAGAATTTTAGGGTTGACGGATTTGTCCTCAACAAGTTTTTCTGTTGCAATTTAGATTTCTTCCGAAATATTTATTCATATGTATGTATATTCATTTACATATTTATATATGTATGTATTTAAGTGTATGTAGTATATACGTGGATCTACATATGTATGTATGTAGATATACATGTAAAAAACAGTTCATTGATATGTGCATATGTTGACGGCTAAAAAAAAGAAATCTTTCCTGCCGACGGGATAAACAGTTACATACATACATATGTACTTAATCTGCTTGCGCAAACATGAATGAGTTGTTGTTGTTTACTAATTTGCGCATACCGTTGCGGTAGTGTATGGGGTTGTTAATATGTTTTCGCAAACGGTTTGTGTAACATCCAAATATGTATAATATGTATGTATGTAGTGTGATATTTTTTTGTTTAATGTACATACATACATACATACACACATACATAGTTGTGCAGTGTATGGCGAATTTTGCTCATATTTAATATTAATTTTTTCGAAAAAATTTCTAGAATTTTTTTGTAATTTATTTGCTTTAGATTTTTGAAAAAAATTGTTGTTGCTGTAATACCTATTTGAAAATTCCGGAAACTACCTTTGTTTTTTGCACAAAATTGTAAATCAGCTTACAGTTTTACTATAAGAAAAAGTTGTTGGCAAAATATAGCTCTTTGGAAAGGGAATGAATAGATCCAATGCGATCAAACTGAGACTCGAAATTTTACTCCTTTTCCGAGATACCTATTAGTGTTTGAAAATTAAAAAAATTCAATATTTCCAAATTAAATTTTCGGTAAAATGTTATAGGGATATTCCATGTAGACGATAAAGGACAAAAAATAACATGCATTCCATAGTTCTGTGGCCACAAGGAAAAACAGCATAAGTCACTTTTAGCAATTTTTCAGGAGAGCAGTTTGAATGTTTAACTAAACTAAAAAAGATAGCTTTAAGTTTCAATTTCAAATTAAAAAAATTAACTACATATGTACATATGTCTTTTTTCCTTGCTGAGTTCTGAGTCCTGATTTCTTAACACAATTTACGCCACGTTTTTTTTGAATTTATCATTTTGAATGGCTCATTCTCGTCTAAGTTGTTTTTATACAACAACGAACCGAATTCATTTTTTTTGTACCGAAGCCATCTAAATTCCCTCCATGAATATTTCTCCCTGTCGGTGTTCACTTTTCGCCACGTGAGTTTTTCCTTAGAGGTTGCTGCAAAGTCTAGAAAACTCAATTGCTTCATTTCTATTACTTTGAAAGGATTTTTGTCCCTTATACTCGCAATCAAGTTTTGCAAATCCCTAGGATGGTGGATTTTAGCATAAGTTTTTTTTTTTTTTCTTTCAATTACGGAATGGTCGACATCACATTCCATGTGAGTATGCCCCGGCTCGAGGAATTTGTGGTCAATAACTTGAAGTTGTTCACTGTTAGCTAAGGCGGATATGAACATACAACTCACATGTGAATTTTTATGTTGACCAACAACAGGAATCGCTATAAAAAATTATGTTATTGTTGACAACAGGAACATTTTCATCTACATGTTTAAGAAGGCAACATGCCATCTCATTACCGCCACTCCTTCATGCCACATATAGCAAAATGGTTGATTGGTAGCCAAATCATGCACAGTTAAGTTGTAGGTCCATAATTGGCGCTTATAAAACGCAATATTTGATTTCAAAAATGGTGTAGGCAAGCATTGTTGAAGATCGAAAGCATATGCTGCAACATTTGTTCTGTGCTAAATTTTTATCGTTTTGTTTGCATATGTAAGCAAAATCAGCATTTTCACCAGCTAACATTTTATGATGCAGCTTATTGCACGTTCCACATGTATCAAGCTGAGATTTTATCTGTAAATTACGCTCATGAAATACTTGTGAATATTTTGATAAACTAACTGGATCTTCAATTTCCAAATAATAAAGACCATACGTCTTAGATATTGTTAAATCCGGTTGCAAGTATTTCTCTGATGTATCCCGTCTGGTATAATGGCTTTCATAAGCCGGAAATTTGTTAATATGAGCTTTAATCACCTCTTGTTTAACTATGGACAGCGCGTTTGGAGGTTTCGAAGATCCTCTTCTATTTACAAAATTTGTGCAACGTGCATTAATTTTTTGTTTATTATGGTTCTTACAAAACCATTCATTTCGCCAAAACAACAAAGAAAGCACTTTTTACATACTATTATCCTTTCACCTGAAAGTTCAATGTAGTAGTCACAAGTAACTTGTCGGGTTTTTTGCTTAATTCCGGGGTTTTCGGTTTTTGATGTGAACTTTTCTTTTCAGATCAGTGAATTAATATATAGAACTTTTGCTTTGTAACTTCCCAAGGCCCAGTAATTATTGAATAACATTTGATGATTTTGAAGTGATATTTTGTTACAGCAATTGTTTTGGCATCGCGATAATGGTATTAAGTTTCTTGTCTGGACGTTTTTTTCCCTTTTTGTAATGTATGGTAAACCTTTATTTCTTTGATTTTGTCGATATTTTTTAGTGTCTTTTATTTTTACAATTGAAGATCCAGCAATATCTTCGCTTACTTGATTATTTGGTGTCACATTACTTTCTAAAGTATTCACATACCCTGGTGAACCATGATTCATCACCGCTAAATCCTGAGAAACGTTTTCAACTGAACTTTCTAGAACCTTACACCAATGTTTTAAACTTTCGTCATCACTTGAGCTGATTTGATAATCCGGATCTTTGGTTGAATTATCAAAGTTTTCCCAAATCGGACGTTCAGAGCTATTCAAACCAAAATGAAGATCTGCTTTGACAATACCAGCTAAAGAAATCGAAAAAATAATTATCTTAGCGATTCGACCATTTTAATTTACATCCTGAAGGTTCATCGAACTGTTCATCTACGTTTCTTAATTGACTCGTTTTTGTATCACCGGATGTGTCTGAAACCAAAATTTTTGGAGTTAAAAAAAAAATACTGGTGTACTGGTATTCCCATAGGGGAATATCGTTATATTACAGAAACGATACAAAATAAACCAAGAAACTTAAGTAGGTATTTAATGTTCGAAAATTTACCTTCAATATTTTCAAAATCAATATCTGTTGCTTGAGGATTTTGTGTTTCAAGTTCAATGGCAGCTCTATTGATTGCCAAAGCTAAAATTCTGCTGGCGCGCGATGTCATTGTGTAATTTGTAATTAAACTTCACCTTTATTTTAAGTTTTTCAACACAATTTTCGTTTCTTTTACAACATTAATAATAAATAATAGACAAATTCACAATTTAAATTTACTTTTGACACAAGTCACAATTAAAAACAGACAACAATCGGAGCAAAAGTGGAACATAACATTCCAACGCGGATTGTTTGTACGAAAAAACGACATAAGTCACACACTGAACTCCCATTTTTTCTGATAATAACGGCACAAGCATATTTATTTTCAAGGATTTTCGTAACGTCTTTTGGAGTAACAGCGTAAGTTTACTTGTGTTTAGTTTTCTAATAAAAAAAGGATAATGAAAAACAGCACAAGTCTAGTTATTTCGGTATTACACGCAATTTTTTAGAACTTATGTTCTAAAAAAAATATTATGATTCTGGAAAAAGAGCGTATGTGTGTGTTAAGTTGATATGCTGTTATATCATAAGAGCATAAGTAAATACATATTAACAATCGAACTTTTATACTTATGCTGTTTTTGCTTGTGCAAACTGAATAGGAAATGTCTTATATTGTTTTTCTTTCTTCTATAATTCAAAAACTGTAACAGGTAAAATTAAGAAAAAAATATGGCAAATAGAATCGAATATTGCGCATCCGGTGGTGTAAACAACTCAATTTCGACATAAGTCGACTTATGTTGTTTTTCCTTTTTGTCACGGGGTTACTTAGAATCACTGCGTTTCATATGACTCTTTTTTTATTGCAAATCCCATTTTTAGTGAGTACATTAAATCGAATACGCATACAAGAAAGAAAATTTCTAATAAAGATCACAAAAGCAGTTTCTTATGTCAGTGTTTTTCTTATACATAAACGTTTTCCAGATTAATTTAACACGTAACTAAATTGGAAACTGCATGGTGTAGAATCAGAATGTGTGTCTTATAAGGTTGTTTTTCTTATATGAGGTGTTCTTACATCCGTCATCTACTGTACAATTCACTTTTTCATTCAAATTTTTATCGCTGTTGCGTTTGTTTCAGAAAAAGGCATACATACATATGTATTCTTTTCGATTTCGAAAATATTCTGTCTAATAAGAGACAGACATGAATTCTGACGAATTTAGTCAAGAAAAACATGACAGACTATGAAAATATGTTGACTGCTTCTATTCTTTGCCTAGAGTGCAAAATCAAAAAGTTCGATGGCATGTGGAAAGAGTAGCATATCAGACTGAAGTTTTTTCGACTCCCATAAGATCAAAACTCCCAAGATCAACTGGCCAAAACTAGTTCAATTTGTAGTGTCTTCATAGATCAAGAAACTTATTTTCTGGGAGCTTCTCCGGATGGTTTTAAGATCTTCTTCTCGACATACAATGTTCCTATACCATTGCTTGGTTAGATCCGATGGAAGGATATACATAAAATATATTATCTTCACTACATACATATGTACATATGTATATATGTATGTATGTACATAGTCTAAAACAAAGTCCTCAAAGCATGTCTGTCTGTATGGATTTGGATGCGGTTTTTAAATTTTATAATCTACATTTTTCCGAGAAGTTTTACATATGTGTATTAAATACAGCTCTATTACCCGTAGAAGCTGAGCATTCGAGGTCTAATTGACAAAAAACAGGTTAAAATGTGATTACACCCCCCTAACTCAACAATGCCTCATTGGATTTAAATAAACAGAAACGTTTTTAGTAAATTCGTCCCTGATTCATTTGAGCTATAAATCATCCTTCTGCCATTTCGGCATTTTTTATGCTACATCTAGCATACATGAACTTTAAATTGCATATAAGTATAAAAAAAATAAGCTACATATATGCAATCTAGCATATTTTCAATTTTTAATATAAAAACGCGAAAACTTTATACCAATCATAAGAACATATTCGTTGTATATTTTGCTATACAAATAACGAACGCATCCATCAAAATTTTCTGTTTTTGGCACTACTGAAAATGTGTATGACAATTTGTCAATTTGAAGTATCAACTGTTAAACGTCAATAGAAAAATCAAATGCCCGTGAATTGCTGATCAAATTAGTTTAAGTTGCTTCCTAAATGGACAGGTAAATATAAATATCCATATAAATATGGAGCAGAAATAAGCGAAAAGCTTAAAATATTTCACCAGGTTTTTGAATACAAAAAGAAAAGGTGAAGGATCGGTAACCGACAATGATGATGCCAAAGAAGAATAAGTTTTAAAACATAGGAAACCATTATCGTACTGTAAATATAGAATTTCAGGGAAACTGCTAGCAAGAACTACTACCAAGAAAAATTTAGCAGGGAATGGATGTTCTATGATGAATTTAAGAAAGCAAATAAAGAAAAAGTTATCTGCAAAACTTGCAAGATTTAAGTATGATCAAAAATGACATAAAATTAAGTGCACACACTCAGTACAGCATGCATTGAAAGTTAACGGTAAATTCTCAGACCACGATAGCAATCACTGACATCGATTGCATCGTGAAAGGACGTGTTTTTTCTGGCCACGTAAATAGCACACATTGGTTTTTGGTGATTCTAGTAATATTGTGTTGTGATTGAATTATTAATAATAAATTCATCTGAAAGTAAGTACGTATGTCATTAGTTTGTGGAAGCATTAAATATCGAAAGATGTACCTAGGGATGGGGAGAGGACCACATTGGTCAAAAGAGAGGCGAGAGATCATCTGCAACTTAAAAGCTAACGGGTCTTCGGTTACGGAAATATCGAAACACTTACAATGTTCCCGAAAAGTGAACATCTGCCATACATCATGCGCAGATTTATGGTAATGCCAAAAATGTTGCAAGAGCTTCAAGGCCAAGGAAAACCACGGAGGAGAATAGTTTGATCTACAGAGCTAGCGCTGCCCACCCATTTTCGAGCTCTAAAGCAATAAGGGGCACTGTGTTTATTCATCATTCCATTTGTGTGTCAGATAGGACCATAAGAAATCGTCTGCAGCAAAAAACTTGAGAGGATGCATCGCACAAAGAAAGCCACTCGTTACAAACAAACATTTAAGACTTAGGAAGGCGTTTGCAAAAGAGCTCCTTAACAAACTGATGGCTTTTTGGATAAATGTACTGTGGAGTGATGAAACCAAGTTCTGCAGGTTCGGATCGGATGGGAAAAGGTATGTTTAGCGTCCACCTAACCAACAACACAATCCGAGATACACACTTAAAACAGTCAAACACGGTGGAGGAAGTGTGATGGTGCGGGCTGCTTTTTCTTGGCATGGCGTGGAACCAATTCAATCAATGGATCAATGGACCTTTATAAATGAATAATTGAAGAACATATTGATCCCCTTTGCCGAAGAAAATATGCCATTAATATGGCGTTTTATGCATGACAACGATCCTAAGCACACTTCTCGCCTTGTAAAAACCTTAGCTATCAAAATGTCAGCGTCTTGAACTGGCCAGACCAGTCTCCCGATCTTAATCCGATCGAGAGCCTGTGGAACGATGTCGAACATCACATCGAAACAGTGAAACCCCGAAATGCAGCTGAGCTGTGGGACCAAATTCAAATCGGACATCTATCTCTAAGGAACGTTTTCAGGCAAACGTCAAATAAATTCAAAATACATTGAGCAATTCGATTTTATTTAATTTTTACACCCTATTCAAGGGTATTTTAAGTTTGATACCCAGTTTGAAACATAGAGAAATAATCGAGATAGACCCTATAAACTATGTACATATGTATATTCGTGATCAGTATCAATAGTTAAGACGATTGAGCCATGTTAGTCCGACTGTACAAGTGCAGTATAAAAATTTTTCAAAATTTGACAACCGATTTATGAATTCAGGGAGCTGGAAAGTGTTTTGGCGTTGTTCGTTAGATTCAACAGTCATACATTCATAATCCGGTCCTCTTTTACCTTAAGGTGTCGAGGTGACATCACCTCGGTGAAAAAAAAGGTGTCCCTTGTTTTTTTATTTTCTCGCGAAATGTCTCTTTGGGCGCCGTGGCTCAAGTGGTTAGTGCGTTGGACCACGGAGCGAGGGGTTCCAGGTTCAATCCCCAAACAAACACCTAGACTTTCTTTCAAGGCCCCACCTCTCACTAGCGTCGGACAAACATCCGAGAGTAAAACTGTCATAGAAAAGCTTCTCAAAACAAATAACTGCCGTTCGGAGCCGGTATTAAACAGTAGGCCCCTTCCATTCGTGTGAAGAATATAACACGCACAGCACGAGTGGTTGTGAAAAGCTAGGCTCTGGGTCCCATGGACCTGTCGCGCCAAAATATATTTTATTTATTTTTTTTTTGATGATGTCTCTTGGCATATGTTTAGCTGAGTACCAACTTTCCCTAGCTTCTTTCAAGATTTTTTCGACGGTAGTGTTCCATGTAATTTTAGGTCTTATTCTTTTGTTTTTTCCTTCTGGTCTTGTATCCCAAATTTTCTTCACTTGTCTGAAACAATTTTAATGTATTTTGTTTATTTTTTTTATTTAAAACTAGACACAATTTTTTTCCGGAGTTTTTTCCAACGGTGGGTGGAAATTCCATCAAGGTCGAAAGACCACTATTCATCATCAACGTCAATCGGAATGCCGTCAACATCATCAAGGCCATTGCCGTCAAATCGCCGGGTCTATTCCCGTCAATATCAGCAAGGATATCGCCGTTAACATCAACACCTGTAGTACCTAAAAAGAATTTAAAAAAAAATTGAGTTCTGAAGCATATTTGGATTTGGCAAGAAAAGAAAAACAAAAAAGCTACAATCCGTCTGGAACGGATCGTATGATACCCTTATCCATCCTATCGAGCCCCTATAAAGTGGGCGTGGCCGTATTGCATTTTCTTTACTGAATTACGATAATAACTTCAAACGTTTGAGGATGTTACATGTAAAATTTCATCAAAATTGGTTTTTTGATGAAAACTGTTGTATGGGTGAATTGTAGTTAATCTGAATACCTAAATATTTGGTCTTAACAAAATTTTTCGGTTTCATATAATTTAGTGAAGTTATGAAAAAGTGGGCGTGGCAGTTAGCGGATTTCAAAAATTTTTACACTTGTACTGCATCTTTTTCCCAGAAGCCCAGATATTAAATTTCATCAATTTCATGAATATATATACTTTATAGGGTCTATCTCGATTATTTCTCTATGTTACAAACTATGTATCAAACTTAATATACCCTTAGGATAGGGTATAAAAAAGTTTTCGAAACATATGTATGTATTTAAATAAATGTTTGGAAAACGATTCCAACTTTGTTCAACTATTGGAAGAAAATAATAAAATTTTGACAGCGTTGTTAAATAAAAACTTATCTTAATAAAAACATTACTTACAAAAATATTTCATGATGGCTTCTCTTATTGAATTTCCAGGTACATCCATATCTCTGCAGTTTGTACTTTTTGGGGTTGTTGCTTTTTCTTTTGCTGATCATGTTCAAATATCCAAGACCTCTGGAAAGGACTTCATAACATACTTCGATAATCTGCGCTGAATCACCGATCAAAAGAATGGGCACCTCAACGAATTCAATCGTTCTTATATTTTGCAGAAATAATTCATTACTTATATGCCTTTCTTTTATGGTGGAGTCATTACTTCTTCCAGGTATCCAACATTAGCATAAGTAAATTTGTACCGGTGGTCCACGGCAGCAAACCCATCCATCCCTTGAAGTTATAATAGTCTGTTGCTTCTTCTTTTGGAGGATTTACTTCTATATGGCATCCATCAATTGCACTGCGGAAACCCAAGTTTTGTAAAGCCTTCAACTATTTCCACAATCTTATCCTGTGTCGGCGTATACGCGTCGAAAACTTCAAGTTGAAATTTCTCACATAATTTCTTACATATTTTCATAACCATTTCTCCTAAAATGGTTCGACCAAAACTGCTGCGATTCTTTGCGATTCTTTTACCCAAAAGGATTGCAAGTCGCCAACTTGTATCGTTATCGTTGTAAGTGTCGTAGACTTTTCAACAAATAAAGAAAAGTTGCTTTATCAACTCTAAAAGTATTTTTGAATTTTTCTTCTGTAAAAAGAGATACCTCAAATTCCCATAAAATACAATAATTTTGTATTATTCGACACTAAAACACTTAATAAATCCATTTGAGTTGTATTTTCGATTTTGACAGGATGTGTGTCCCCCTCCATGGTATTGTCAATACCATGGTACCCATACCATGGTATCCATACCTTCAGTGTGTCATAGGTATTACGCAACAAGAGAAAAAAGTGATGGGCAGTTTTCTTTTGTACTAATTCCGTTTCTGAATTTTCCAACTACCTTGGTTACCTTGGTTATTACCTTCAATTCAGCCAGCTTTATTATTTTTTCTACCAGCTTTATCTTAATAATGCGCAAATAAATCTAATAAAAGACCCTAAGTCTTCTTCCAATTCGTCAACTATAAAAAAAAATCCCTCCATCTCTTTTGAAAACATTTCATCAACTGATCTACATACCATTGCCGACTTTTTTGACACCTATTTCAAACAATCTTTCGCCTACAACTTCTTCAATCCGGATCCCTCTTACTTCAATCATCTACTTAACCATCTACTTCTCTGGTGATCCCTTTCTGTCAACACTTTGATCATACTCTTGTCGAAAATAAGTTACTGGGTCTTAATGATGAATTCTCGCCTGGTCCGGATGATCTCCCTGCCATCTTTCTTCCAAAATGTTCGTCCAATCTCTCTGTTTGAGATACAAATGACCTCAATTTCTTGTTTTGATATTTTTTGCATCATTCAATATTAAATTTTTATTCTTTTGATATTCATACAAACATCGAATAATTTACCCTATTTTCTAATGTAGCTTTTTATGTTTGTTCTAATATTGTTTTTTTTCTAATGATTTTTTGGTATCTCTAACGGATACAATTATCGAAATCATGTACACATATTTTTTTTTGTATGCACTTTCATTCTTATTTACTATGTAAGAGACCATAGAAAAATGTTGTTTCGCGTCAAGCTTTCTTTTTATTTTCGATCGCCAAGGAGTTAAGTTGTGCATTGCACAAGAGGTAATTTGTGAAGGTAATGCAATTATAAATATACTTATAACGTTGGAATCTGGCCTTTTAATTCCAATCATTCAAGTTGTCTCCTTCTGAATTCGAGTTTCATTCTCGACAATTATTCTAATTCGTCGAATTCAGAAACATTGGTCCTTCGCCACCGGATTTTTTCCTAATTTATTGAACCTGAGACAAACAGAAATTAATCGATCGAAAAATCGCGTGTGTCTAAAATAAAAAATAATAATACATGTGTTTACTTATGGTGTTCTCGCAAAATATCCAATCTCCCTCGCGATAATTACCCTTATAATTATAAGACACTATAGTTAATCAAGGGCATATTTCGTTAGTTAAGTAAACTTTTCACCTGGTTTTTCGGTTTTTTTTGTTCGTGCATACATACATATACGTTCATCTACTATGACCTCGGTACAGTTGCGTGGCAATGCAAAATCTCGAATCACTCGGGCGGCGTTGTTTAGCGATTCGATTGATAATCATGTTGACTTGGAGATGCTAGAAATTCGATTGCAAAAATTAGAGGAATCATGGTCGGAATTTTCGTCTTATCATACCACGTGTTTAGAAGGGATGGAAGACAAGCAGATCGATGAATTTGAGAGGGAGTTTGCGGAGTACGAAACTAAGTATTTCGCAACTCATTCTAAACTTACCAAATCTATTCGCGAAAGACAAACAGCTAATAGGCAAAGTGTTGCGTTAGAGCAACTTGCGAATCAGCAATCCATCTTTTTGGAGAATCTGAATTCTTCAAGGAACGCGGGTTCTAGTGTTAAACTCCCTAAAATTACAGTGCCATCGTTTTCCGGTGATTATAAAGACTGGCCGTCTTTTCGAGACATATTTACGGGTTCTGTGGACAATAAGTCGAATCTGACCGCGACACAAAAGTTTTATTATTTAAAATCGTTTTTGAAAGATGAGGCAGCCGAACTCATAAAGCATATCCCAGTGTCAGAATCAACCTACATTGAAGCTTGGGAAAGACTTGATAAACGGTATAATCGGGTGCATTTACTTGTTCATTCATTTATTCATTCTTTCATGACGTTGCCTTCTATGAATACACCACATGCACACACTCTTCGTAAGATCACGGACGGTGCTGATGAAGTCCTTCGTGGACTCCAGGCAGCCGAGAAAACTGACAGGAATCCATGGTTGATTTATATTCTTCTTAATAAGCTCGACGAAGACACGCGACATGCTTGGGCTAAGGAAGTCGGTTCACGAGACGACTGCTCTGTTTATGAACTGATTGAATTTCTCGAATTACGGTGTGACGCTTATGAATCGTGTCGACTCCCAAATCGTTTAACTTCTTCGCGTGGGAAACAATCAATTCCAATTCGAACCCACGTAGCTGAAGCTCGGGAAAATAATAGGGAAAACAATTCACAGTGTCCTAAGTGTAAGGGTGACCATCTATTGTCGCAGTGTTCGGGTTTTAGTGGACTAAGTGTGCAATCGCGTCGAACATTCGTAAGGGAAAAATCGCTGTGTTTCAATTGCCTTCGCGTTGGACATTCTTCTAACAAATGTCGAAGCACGTTTCGGTGTCGTATCTGCAAATCTCGCCACCACACACTTGTTCATTTAAATGACTCAGAAAACGTTCCGTCTTCATCTTTAATTAGTAAACCGTTCTGTGTTTCATCACTAAATTCGCCAGTATCCTATTCATCTGAACCTAAAAATAACTCAAGTGGCTCCTCATCCCCATTAATTACAAATCACTCGCTTGAACTTAGCCTTCGAAAACAAACTATTCTTCCCACAATTCTAGCTAAGATTCAGGATAATCGGGGTCAGTTCGTTACTTGTCGCGTTCTACTTGACACCGGGTCGCAATCATCATTTATCACAGAATCATTGGCTCAAAGATTGGGACTACCGCGAAAACATTCACGTATTCCTATTTTAGGGCTTTCTTCGAAAGAAGCAGGTCATACAAAAGGGTCTCTGTCGATTCATCTAGTTTCTCGATTTAATACATCGCATTTGTGTCTCGATGTGCTTATTTTAGGAACGTTGACTTCTAATCTACCAAGTCAATCTTTCGACGTATCCTCCTGGAAACATATTCAGGGTTTGGAGTTGGCAGATCCACATTTTAATGTGTGTAATTCAGTGGATGTGTTACTAGGAGCTGATAGAGTCTGGACAATATTAAAACCCGAGAGAGTACATGGTCCAGAAGGCAAACCTTTGGCTCTAAATACATTATTTGGTTGGGTCATAACCGGTGAATTGATCGATAACAACGTTTCCTGCATCGCATTGTCTACTCTTCACTCGACTGTTGATACCGATACTCTATTGCAACGCTTCTGGGAGTTGGAGGAAGTTTCCCCTCTACCAGATCAATCCACGGATGATCCAGCGGAAATACAATTTCGCAAAACCTTTTATCGTTCCGATGATGGAAGATACGTCGTGTCGCTTCTATTTAAAAACCCTTCACCAACATTCGGAAATACATTGAGTGCTGCCATTTCACGGTTGCATTCAATGGAACGTAAATTTCGTGCTAACGTTTATGCAAGAGTATCTAGAACTCGGGCATATGGAACTTATTCCACCTCCTGAGATAGAAACGGCCCAAGGAAAACACTTTTATCTCCCACACCATGCGGTCCTGAAGCCAGATAGCTCATCGACTAAACTACGTGTAGTGTTTGACGGTTCCGTTCGCGATTCCCTGGGACAATCCCTAAACAGCCAACTATACATTGGTCCTCCTATCCAACGTGATCTAATTGGTGTCTCTTTACGATTTAGGCAGCATAAGTATGTTTTCACGGCTGACATTGTAAAAACGTTCCGCCAAATATGGATATCCAATCAAGAAACTGATTTTCAGCGTATTCTTTGGCGTCAAACTCCGAGTGAACCAATCAAGCATTATCGTTTAAAAACGGTGACGTACGGAACTGCTTCGGCACCCTTTCTTGCAGTTCGTGTCCTAAAACAGCTCGCTGATGACTATGCTGATAAATACCCAAACGCAGCTCGAATCCTCCTTAACGACGTTTACGTTGACGATATCATGACGGGAGCAAATTCAATCGAAACATTGTTAGAAATACAGTCTGAGCTAGTAAACCTTTTATCGGTCGCCAATATTAGACTTCGAAAATGGAGCTCTAATTGCTGGAGTCTTCTTGCTAGCTTACCATCGGAGGACTGCGAGTATTCATTGGTGAACCACGAACATTCACATTCGCTTATCAAAATTTTGGGAATGTATTGGAATCCATCGCATGATGTCTTTTCGTTTCGACTATCTCAACCAAAAGAAATCTCTAAAACAACTAGACGTACCCTACTGTCGGAGATAGCTCGAATTTTTGACCCATTAGGACTATTAGCACCATCGGTGGTACTCTTTAAAATGATGTTCCAGGAACTCTGGTCATCGGAGTGGAAGCTTGGGTGGGATGACCCTGTTCCGCCTGAATTAGCTATTCGATGGATGCAGTATCGGCAGGCGCTGCCTTGTTTTGAACAGATTCGTGTTCCGCGAAATGTATTTTCATCGGAAATAGACGTCGAACTTCACGGGTTTTCGGATGCATCATCTCTAGCTTACGCGGCCGTAATCTACGCTCGATCAAAACTAAACACGGGTGGATTCAAGGTTACCATAGTTGCAGCGAAGACAAAGGTGGCACCAATGAAACCTATCTCCATTCCACGATTAGAACTTTGTGGTGCTTTACTTCTATCAAGACTATTCAAAATCGTAAAATCTTCCTTTAGTGTAAAACCAGTGACTGTATCAGCGTGGTGTGATTCAGAAATAGTTCTACATTGGCTTTCGGCACCACCTCGTCGGTGGACAACCTTTGTGGCCAATCGTACCGCTGCAATACTCGACACGATTCCAAGACACTCATGGCACTACATTGCATCTGATTCGAATCCTGCTGACTGTGCTTCGCGTGGTATTTCACCCTCGAAACTCGTTAATCACCCTCTTTGGTGGAACGGTCCACCCTGGTTGTCGAAAGTGAAGGAACATTGGCCTCACTCATCCTGGTCTATTTCTCCTCAAGTAGCGAATAGTGAATCGGTCATAAGTGAAACAAGGCCTAACCCGAAGCAGGTTCTTGTAATGTTGAACGAGAATAATAGTATCCTAAACCTATGCAATAAAATTTCGGATTGGTACCGGCTAGTAAGAATAGTTGCATACTGTATTCGGTTCGGTTCAAATTGTCGTCCAAACTCCTTCGTTCGTATAAATCACGGTTTGAAATTCACCGAGCTTCGTGCTGCAAAAATCCTCATTCTTAAGTTAGTACAATCTCAATCGTTCTCTACCGATATCAAAGTCTTAAGAGATACAAAACAGCTGTCATCGAAATCAACTTTACTGAGATACTCTCCTTTTTTGGACAACGATGGACTTCTACGTGTTGGAGGACGTATAAAACATGCAACAATTTCTTATAATATAAAACATCCTGTCATTCTCCCCAAAAATAATACCATTTCTCTTCTTATAGTAAAGGATATTCATCAGAGGTACCTACATGCGGGGGTATCTGAAACATTCACATTTGTTCGTCAACAATATTGGATAATGGGAAGTCGTAATTTGATTCGGAAGGTGATCCACACTTGCAAACCATGCTTTATGCAGCGAAAATTGACCTGTCAGCAACTAATGGGAGATCTACCACCTCAACGCACTCAACCTAGTCGTCCATTTGCTAACACTGGGATTGATTACGCTGGACCTTTGACCATTAGGTTGTCGCGTGGCCGTAACCCAAGGCATTCAAAGGCTTACATAGCCCTATTTATTTGTATGTCCACGAAGGCTATCCATCTTGAAGTCGTGAGTGATCTAACCACCGATGCGTTCTTGGCTGCATTACGCCGATTTGGGTCACGTCGTGGGATCTGCGAAAACATATATAGTGACAACGGCACAAATTTCCATGGTGCACGTCGTTGCCTTACGGAGATGCATCAGCTAATCATGTCGCAATCGCACAACGAAATTATCTCCGCATCCCTCGCCAAAGATGGAACGGCTTGGCATTTCATCCCTCCATCCGCTCCTCACTTTGGTGGGCTGTGGGAGGCTGGAGTTAAGTCTGTTAAGCTTCATCTACGCCGTGTCATTGGAGTTTCAATTTTAACATTCGAAGAGTTAACCACTGTAACTACTCAAATAGAAGCAGTGTTGAACTCACGACCTTTATGTTATTTGTCTGATAGCGACTTAAACCCTCTAACCCCATCTCATTTTCTCATAGGCGAACCACTGACAGCCGTTCCCGAGCCAAACTATTTAAGTACGCCAATGAACCGTCTTACGCGCTGGAATCATCTTCAGAATATGGTCCAAGGTTTCTGGAAGAGGTGGCATGCCGAATATCTGACGACACTTCAAGAGCGACCCAAATGGCAACAACGAAAACCAAACCTTAAGCCAGGAGATGTTGTGGTCATCAAGGAGCCCAGTCTACCACCAACCAAATGGATTTTAGGCAGAGTCGAAGATGTTACCCCAGGATCGGACAAGCTTATTCGAGTAGCTACAATTAAAACAAGTGCTGGGACCTTTGTTCGCCCCATATCGAAGTTGGCGCCCTTACCACTATCCTGAAACTCGTTCAGAGGGGGCGGGATGTTTGAGATACAAATGACCTCAATTTCTTGTTTTGATATTTTTTGCATCATTCAATATTAAATTTTTATTCTTTTGATATTCATACAAACATCGAATAATTTACCCTATTTTCTAATGTAGCTTTTTATGTTTGTTCTAATATTGTTTTTTTTCTAATGATTTTTTGGTATCTCTAACGGATACAATTATCGAAATCATGTACACATATTTTTTTTTGTATGCACTTTCATTCTTATTTACTATGTAAGAGACCATAGAAAAATGTTGTTTCGCGTTAAGCTTTCTTTTTATTTTCGATCGCCAAGGAGTTAAGTTGTGCATTGCACAAGAGGTAATTTGTGAAGGTAATGCAATTATAAATATACTTATAACGTTGGAATCTGGCCTTTTAATTCCAATCATTCAAGTTGTCTCCTTCTGAATTCGAGTTTCATTCTCGACAATTATTCTAATTCGTCGAATTCAGAAACACTCTCCATCCCCCTCTCTCATCTCTTTCCCCTATTTCTTTCTTAAGAAGAATTTCCTCAGATTTGGAAAACCTCTTACATAACCCCGATACACAAAAAGGGCTCAAGGAACGAAGTAACAAATTATCGTCCGATTGCTAAACTTTCCCATATACCCAAACTCTTCGAACGTATTTTATACGAAGTCTTAAGCTTTCAGTGCAAGTCTCTTATTTCCCCTAACCAGCATGGCATGGCTGAAAGGTAGATCAACTACGACAAACCTTGTCGCGTTCGTGTCATTTGCCCTCTCTACTTAGAGAATGGCAAAGAAATAGACGTCGCGTTATTGCAACTGATTTCAGTAAAGCTTTTGATAAGATATCTCATAACCTGATCCTTTTTAAGTTGTCTGCCCTCAATTTCTAACCCATATTGTTAAAATTAATATCTTCTTACCGTTTTTATAGTGTTCGCTTCAAATACGTGTTCCACAAGGCAGCCATCTATTACCGGTTAACACCACGTATCCCCTCCCCGCCCTTACCTTCTCCACGGTCAGCCTATATCTATCGTTCAATCTCTTCGCGACTTTGGAATATTGTACTACAGTGGTGGAAATAATTATAAAGGCAACAACAAAAATGCGAACAAAACCAACCCTTACGGAATTCCGCGAAAATGTGTATGGCAACATATAACAATTCATGTTCCGAACTAACGGTAAAATTCCAGTGGTCTGATATGTTCGGTAGCTACAGATATTATCACCGGTAGTCGACTTTCGTGCTTCGAGGTGAAAATACATATATATAAAGGCAGCGTTTATAAAGAGCCATTATTACAAAATCGACTAATTTTTTTTAAATTTTATTTGCTTGAAAGTGAAAACCAACAGGTAGATTTTAATTATTTCTAAAATTTATCAAAAAAATAAGTCTATTTAGTTTTATTTTATTTTTTATTCAGTCATGCCGCGAGCAAAAGCACTTAATGACGAAGAAAATATTAAAATTCGAATTTTACGTACATATATCGTAGAATGACCTAACATTGACCACTTTTGAGTTTTGAAACGTTATAAAAATATAATGGTTTGTTCTAACGATTATCTGTAAAAAGCATATATTGGGGACTGTTGAGTTCTTTAATTACATCTACATTTTTAAAAATAATCATATTTTGGTAAGAAGTTATGGTAAAAATAGTAAGTGGTCAATGTTAGGCTTCGGTAGCCCTAACATTGACCACATACAATTGTACGTTATTTTTTGCCCAATTCCTCACATTAGCTCCTGTAAATGGAAATCCCCACTCGCTTACAATGAGCAGAGCTTTAACCAAGCTTTTCTCCTCTGTTGGGCTAAAAACAGTTGGAGAGCCGACATTTTTACGATGCAAATTTTTGAGTCTGTTTATCAATGTTCCCTTTGCTATATTCAATTGACTCGAAGCTTTTGTAATAGACAACTCTTTTCGTTCAATTTTTGCAATAGCTTCGCGTATGACGTCTTCCGAAACACTCTTGTACCGCCTACGTGATTTATTTGGTTCTTTAGGAGGCATATTGTTATCAAAAAATACAAATATTTGGCGCGACAGGTCCATGGGACTCAGGCCCTAGCTTCTCACATTCATGTTATGCGTGTTATATTCTTTACATGAATGGAAAGGACCTACTGTTTAATGCCGGATCCGAACGGCAGTGTTTTGTTTTTGAGAAGCTTTTCCATGACAGTTTCACTCTCGGATGTTTGTCAGACGCTCGCGAGAAGTGGGGCCGTGAAAGACATTTTAGGTGTTGTTTGGGGATTGAACCTGGAACCCCTCGCTCCGTAGTCCAACGCACAAACCACTTGAGCCACGGCGCCCACATATTGTTATCTAGAAATTAAAATACAACTAAGTAACATTTTTTTTAACATATGCATGTTATAGTACATGCATTGAAAACGAACCCTAAGAAATAGAACTCAAAAAATTAAAAATACTGGTCGGTGGTCAATGTTGCGGACCCATGTATTTATACTAGCTCCTAACATTAACAAACCAGTCAAAGTTAGGAACTCAACGGTCAAAGTAAGGATAACGACTAAGAATTTATGAAACTCTTTTTATTTCCGATTAATTTCACATAATAATCAACTAATAAGGTACGCTTTTTTTATATATCACTAAAAATTTATAAAACCTTATACCTGATAATTTTTTTCCACAATTGCACAATGTTTTCTTGCAGTGTGGAGACTATTTTACCGACACTTAAAAATACACGATGGAACAGGCTATACGTTATTGGCTGATATTTTCAATTATGACAGTTGTACATCTACACATTTTTTTCTGTAATATGTGAATATCCAAAAATTAAATAAGTGGTAAAATTATTTAAATGTCTGGTCACTGTGTGTCGCTAGGAAGGTTTAAAAGATTTAATGATTTTTGGTCAATGTTAGGAACCCAGTCAATGTTAGGTCATTCTACGGTACTACTAAATGCAGTCTGTAACGGGTTGTGGTATTCACTATACCACGGTATTCATTGCAGTTGATTTTTGCGGCGTAACCCATTATTATCTTCGTAGAAAAGTGTTCTAACTAATAAAAAAAAGTTTCATCAAAATTGGTTCAGAATACCCGGAGATACACTATGATTAAAAAAATCCAACTTGACAGACAACATTTTAAAGCAAATGGTTCTTCAAGGTGTTGCCAATATTCCCGATTGAAGGGATTAATTAATCGCGCGCAATCTAAGAGGGGAATTAATTTAATTATTTTAAGGGAGGAAAAAAGAAAAAAAACTGGAGGTAAACACAAACACGGCCGCGCACGCGAATTGTAAAGGGTCGAATGAGGGAGAAAGGGAATATCGCAACAACAGCGAATGCGAATTCGCCGACTTCCGACCGCTCAGCAGGGATGGGTTCGGGATGTATTGGGGGATGTTCCTTGGGGTAGGAACACAAGGGCGCCAGGTAATCTTTTGCAAAAAGAGGTAAAATTACCAAAACCTTTGAAATAAAAAGACGTGGTGTAAAGTGGTAAATGAATGGTCGATATATTTTGATATATATGTATATAAGATGATGAAATGATAAGGACAATGGAGGCCGCAATTTAAAAGAAAAAAATAACGAAACTCCCAAATAAAGATATTGGGGTGAAAGTGAAAAAGATTAAGCAAATGGCCACAGAGGGTAGCTCGCGATTCCCACACGATACAGAATTTAGAAAAAAAAGAAAAAAAGGTCGCGAACAGTTTTAAACACCGGAATGAAATCTTCGGTGACTAATAAAACGAACGGTGGCTTACTCGAAATTATATATATATCAAATATCCCACACGATTTTCAAAAAAACTAACACAAATCTAATATTGAAAAAAAACACTCTACTTATCTGCTCACTAAGGGTTGGGGAATGTCTCTCTGGACGCTCTAACTACCTTCCTGGTTGGGGGAGGTTGAATGCTCTCCGCCACAGTCACTCGTATCCTGGTCTCGTCTCCTGGTTTCGTCCTCGTGTTTTGTTCTCGTGTTTTGTTCTCGTGTTTTGGTCTCGTATGGTATGTATATTTGGTTGTGCCTGGATCCTTCCTGGATCCTCGATATCTTCTCTAGCTTCTTTTTTTTGCTTCACAGCAACTCTCTCTCGAATTTCTCTCAAAAAAAGAACCTTATCTTAAACCAAAAAAAAGGCGACGTGTCGAGACATGTTCGACTTTTTATACATCGGTATGATCGTATGTCCATACACTCTTATGCATTCACGCACTCACACATTCTCACACTCACTCTCAAGACGAATTCAGCCGTCTCCAATGATCTTTTGAGAAACAGTTCCTGACGCCTGTCTCTCTGGCGGGGAACTGTATGGTGGTATTGGTGGTGGCTGAGTTCGCCTCGTTCTCTCTGCTGCAGTTGATTTAGCTGCCAGAGCAAAGGGAGTCACATCCAGAGCTCTGACAGCTTCCTCTCTCACGGCTTCAAGATTTCACTCTCTCGTAGTTCTGTTTGTTTTGAGTGACTGCTTGGGTTCACATTCACCCTCCTGACCAGGGCTAATTATAAAACTAAATGGAGACTAGACATTAACCCAAAGTGAAAGGATAAGTTTAACGCGAAAACTACCTATCGAGTAAACCATCGTGCAGACAATAAGGGACAAAAAGGGTACCCAGGGAATCGGGAGCTGTCCTTTACAAAATAAGGTTTTGGTCCCTTTTTGGTTTATAAAAATTGTTATCATTGGGCAAGATTAAACAATACAATATAGGGTGGGCTCTCGGCCTTGTGAATTTGGCAGCAGATGATTTTAGAATGTTGGGGGACCTTGTTAACCCCTTTGATGAATTTATTTGGATCGTTGGGGGACCTTGTTAACCCCTTGATGAATTTATTTGGATTGGTGGAGAAGGATCAGGATGAGTCTCCAGGCGGTTTGCCTGGCTCTTCCTGCTTCAGACCGTCCGTCTGGCCCTTGGGTACCTGCTTTGTCATCCCCTTCGAGCATATGGGAAAGAGTGAGCACTGGGTTGTAGAACAACCTAGGAACGCTCAGTTAACCCACAGCTCTCAGAGAACAACGGATAAAAAGAGAAAAGGCAAGGCAAAAATGGTGGATGGGTAAGACTGGGAAGGATGGAGTGGACAAGGACTTTTGTGCGTAATTTGAACGCAACAAACCCCACCCTTACCTCCTAAAAGAAAGGAGTTGGCTTTCGAAAGAAAAGCCGGAGTAAAAGAAAAATCCGAACTTGGATTACCCCCAAAAACGACACAACAGAGGTAACAGGTACTACAGGGGAGACGACACAACTACCTAAATCTGGTTGGCCTGGCGCGAATTAATTCTTCCTGTTGTGACTCGTGGTCACCGTTGCATGGCTTGAGGTCCTTCACGTGCCATGTCCCTCGCTCTTTTCCGCTCTCGTCGCGGAGGACATAAGTCCAAGGGGAAACCTTTCTGTGAACTATAAATGGCCCGACATATTTCGGCGCCAATTTCGCTGCGTAATAGTTCGCAGCCTCAGACAGGGTAAAATTCCTACGCCATACAATCTCATTCGGAAGATATTGGACATCTCTCCGCCTGAGATTGTATGCCCTACTTGCCTTCTTAGAGGCTATAGCTAGCTTCTTCCTAATGTCTTCCCTAAGCTGACTAAACCTACTGCCTAGTTCAGACATGTCAAATTCCCTATCAGCTGGGTTCAGTTCCCTATCTCCTATGCTACTTTCCCTATCTAATGACCTAGTTTCCCTATCTCCTATACCTGTTTCCCTATCTTCCACAGCTGAGTTCCTACTATCCCTAACATTTGAAATGGTTCTTATCCGGCCGCCGGCGTAAGTAACCATTTCCCTACCAAAGTTCGCGAAATAAGGGGAGACTCGGAGTACGTCATGTTCGGACGTACGGATACTACACGCCACCTTCGCGAGGTGTGTATCCCAGGTGCGATGATTTTCCGACACGTACGCGCGAAGAGTCGTTTTAATTATCTGGTTAATCCTCTCAGCAGGATTAGCTTGTGGGTGGTAATGGGCTGTGAACTTAATCTGTGAGCCATAAGATTCACAGAGGGTTTTCAGTTCCTTGCTCCGGAACTGAGGGCCGTTGTCGCAGATAACAGTCTTGGGTACGCCGAAAAGAAGAAATACATGGTCCTCAAGATCCCTACAGACAGAAGACGCCGTTGCAGACCTAAGGGGAAACAATAAAGGGAACTTGGTGAAATAGTCTACGACGGTTAGAATATACACGAAACCCCTACTCGACTTTGGAAGAGGCCCCACCAAATCCACGCAAATAGTCCCAGGGATTCGAAATCCCTCTCCTTTCAACCATCCAACCAGCTGGTTTGTCATTACTGGCTTTACACTCTGGCATACCCTACAATTCCTAACGTATTTGGTAATATCTGACCTCATCTTAGGCCAGTAATACCGAATCCCTACTCTCGCAAACGTTTTGCGTACTCCCATGTGCCCTGCTAATGGGTTGTCATGACACTCTTTTAAAATCCTAACTCTATCTGCTTTCGGAACTACTTCCTTCCACTCTGAACTATCGTCATGAACAACCACGTGATTTGCCCTAACAAATTTAAATAAAATTCCCTTATCGACCCTCCAGGCCGGAAAAGCTAAAGGGTTCGACTCTACCTTCGTGATCATCTTAGCGATCCAAGGATCGGAACTTTGCTCATCTATTTCCGCTACAACCGCAACGTTCCTAGAGAGCATATCGGGAACTACATGGTCCTTTCCCTTTCGATGCACGATTTCGAAGTCAAACTGCTGAAGCCTAACCGCCCAACGCGCTAACCTACCGCACGGATCCTTAAGATTACTCAGCCATACTAGGGAGTAATGATCCGTCACAACCGTGAACCGAACACCTTCGATATACGGCCGCAACTTTTCAACCGCCCACAATACAGGCAAGCATTCCTTCTCCGTGGTTGAATAATTTTTCTCATTCCTATTCAACGACCTACTCAGATAACAAATCACCTTCTCACCATCATCAAATGTCTGACTCAGTACTGCTCCGACCCCATAGTCCGAAGCGTCTGTTTGAACGACAAACTTCCGCTCGAAATCCGGACAGGTCAGAATCGGGGCAGTCACCAGGCACTCCTTTGCCTTTTGGAAACTCCCCTCGCACTCCTCAGACCAGATGAACCTACTGCTCTTCTTCAGTAAGTCGGTCAACGGCCTTACCAAAACTGCGAAGTTTGGTATAAATCTCCTGTACCAGGATACCGTGCCGACGAAACTCCTAATTTCCCTAACATTCCTTGGTGCAGGAATCCTCAACATACTCTCTACCTTCTCTGGATCCACATGCAAACCATTGCGATCCACTACGTATCCTAAAAATTTTAAAGATGACCTACAAAAGTTACATTTCTCCCTACTCACTTTCAGACCTGCCGCACATAATCGCTTGAAGACTTCTTCCAGGATCTCCAGATGTTGTTGGAAACTATTTGTGACGATAATTATATCGTCCAAATATACAAACACGTGCGGTTCCAAATCGGCACCAAGCACAGTGTCTATAAATCTCTGCCATGTCGCCGGTGCATTATGCAGACCAAATGGCATTCTCTTGAACTGGAAGAGTCCTCGGTTTGGGACTGTGAAAGCTGTGTACGGCCTAGACTTTTCTTCCACAGGGATCTGCCAGTATGCGGACTTTATGTCCAACGAAGACAAATACTTGGCATCCCTGAGCTTGTCTAGAGTGGCTGAAATGTATGGGAGAGGATAAGCATCTCGCTCAGTAACTTTATTGAGCTTCCTATAGTCCACGCAGAATCTGAAGGACCCATCCTTCTTCTTAATTATGACTATAGGAGAAGCCCACGGACTACCTGACTTTTCTATAATTCCGTCCCTCAACATATCCTCTAATTCTTTATCTATATGGCGTTGAACCGCAGGCGATACCGGATAATACCGCTGCTTTATTGGTTCAGACGCCGTTCTAATCTTGTGTTCTACCAAATGTGTGCATCCAATCCCCTCAGGCATGTTTTGGAAAACCTTTTCCACAAATCCGGTTAGTTGCCTGTCTTGTGTCTCATCCAACTCTGATCGTTCTTTGATCGTCGAAATCGAAGCCACCCCGGCTTGATTTGAGAACCTCCACTTGCCTGATCTTAAATCCGGGACAATTCCCGTTCGGGCCCAAAAGTCGGCACCGAGGATCAAGACGTGTGGGAGAGTTGGAATGACAAGACATTCTAGCAACACCGATTTACCTTGCACCACAAATGGAACTAAAACACAACCTAACACTTTTATACCCGCACCATCTGCTAAAGCTACCTGCCTAATTTTCCCCTTTCCTAACTCTAAACCTAACTCTTTCAAAATGTTCCAACCGTCCCTACCGATGATCGTACGCGAAGCTCCTGAATCTAATAATCCTACCATCCTAATACCAAAAACACTAACTCCTAAATATGGGCGTACGTCATCATCTAATGCCTCAAGTGTAAAGCCTAGCTGAACAACTTTCAACTAGTTGCCAGCAGGCAACCTACTCAATTTCTTCGGCGCTCTTGTCCTGCCGACGCAAGAGACCGATTCCCATTTCCCGAACAGAATCTACAATCCCTACGAATGACCCCTAATCTACCACAACCTAAACATTTTCGAGGAGCGGAACAAGAACTCGAAATATGTCCCTCCTGGTTGCAGTTGAAACACCTCAACCGTCTAATAGGTTGGGGGTTTCTACTGGCAACCACCGATACTTCTGGTTCCTCAGCTGTCAGACACGCTAAATCAGGTTCCAGTAAGCCTCGGGAACGTTGAGAGGGAGGTGGAGCAAAGGAGTCTACATTGGCTCGGACCACCTCCAATCTTCTACCTAACGCAACCAATTCGGTGATCGACTTGGGATCAGCCAAACCAAGTTGCGTTTGATAGAAGGGAGCCAAATTCCTTTGTATCATCCCCAGCCTCCACCTCTCACTCAATGGTTCAGAGAGTCGACCAAACATGTTGTCCATGATGGCAACATAAACGCCAATGGACTCTTCCTTCCCTTGGGTACGACGTCTGATCTCCTCCAAAAGGAGATCATCATAGTTGGGAGGGAGAAACTCCAGTTTCAACTCCCTCACCAACTCCTGCCAAGACGTTACTCTTCTCCTAATCGCCCTAAGCCAAAGTAAAGCCTTCCCTGAAAATAAATCGACAGACGACCTAAACAATTGGAGTTCACTAACTCCCCTAGCTTCGCGTAGTTCCTCCACTCGTTCTAAGAACGAGTTTACGGACGCTCCGCACCTCTCACCGGAGAACTTCAAGTCCCACTTGGACAAGTTCTCCACCCTACGCCCCTCTCCTATCTCTACGGTACGCTTCGGCGAACGTGCTTGTTCTTGTTGTTGCTGCTCTTGTTGTTGTTGGTCCCCATCTTGATTATCCTGGTCTTCTTCGTCATCTTCTAAAGTGGCCAACAACATCATCAGCTCAGTTTTTAGGGCTTTCTTAATCCCTTCTTCCTCTTTGGAGTCTGGACGGGATCTCCCAATACGCGCGGTCGCCCACTCGATTTTTGTGACGATCTTCGCGTACTCTGATGAATCGCGTTGAGGTCTGTTTTCTAACAGCACCTCAATTTCCGCGATCTTTTCTTCCACCGAGTCCCTATCTTCCGCGAAACTAAACGGATAGTCCGCCACTTCAAAAGACCCCCGCCTCTCAAGCACTTTCGCCGCCCGCAATGCCTTCCGCATTTTATCTACCGTTCCTACTGCTAACCCCCGAAACTCTACTTCGTAGGAGAGTTCCTCCTGCGAAAGCCTATTAATCTCCATAATTAGAAAAAAAATAAAAAAAATAAATAAAACAGTCGAAGAAAAAAAAACGCGACAAAAAAAAACCAATACAAAATAAAAGAACAAAATAAAGAAAAAATAAAAAAAATAAAAACTCCTAAAAGTACTAACTATCGCAAGTACAAACAACGGCAACACTGATACCCAGTGCACTAAGTCTACGAGCGGTTGAAAAGTGGTTGAACCGTGTATACAACCACTGCACCGAAGATCACGCAAAAAAAAACAATGGTGGAATTATGCTTCCACAGAGAAAAATGAATATATGTAAAAAAAATCAAATACGAAAAAAAAGGCACACAAATATATAAAAGAAAAATTACCCCACAGTTGAATAAGAAGAAAAAAAAATTAAAACGCAAAGAAAAAAAGAAATATCCCCACAGTAAAAAAAAATAAACAACCAAACAAAAAAAAAATAGAAGAGAAGAAAAAAAAAAAAAAAAAATGATAAGACACCTACTTGGGGTCCAGGGTACAAACAACCTGGATTTTGACGATTTCACTTCCCACGTTGACCTGTGTCAATATCCAACAGGTATTCCGACGTATGCAGCACTAAAAGGAGTCCGGTGAGGGTAAATGAAATGGCCAAATAAACCTAACACTGGGAAAAGAAAAAAAACACAAAGTAAAATGTTCAAGTAAGAGAAAAAAAAAAACAGAAACTTCCCTAAAGGGATTTGTTGCACAAATCACTACAACACAGCACAGATTTTATTTTTATCGAGCCCCACGTTGGGCGCCAATTTGTGGCCAATATTCCCGATTGAAGGGATTAATTAATCGCGCGCAATCTAAGAGGGGAATTAATTTAATTATTTTAAGGGAGGAAAAAAGAAAAAAACTGGAGGTAAACACAAACACGGCCGCGCACGCGAAATGCAAAGGGTCGAATGAGGGAGAAAGGGAATATCGCAACAACAGCGAATGCGAATTCGCCGACTTCCGACCGCTCAGCAGGGATGGGTTCGGGATGTATTGGGGGATGTTCCTTGGGGTAGGAACACAAGGGCGCCAGGTAATCTTTTGCAAAAAGAGGTAAAATTACCAAAACCTTTGAAATAAAAAGACGTGGTGTAAAGTGGTAAATGAATGGTCGATATATTTTGATATATATGTATATAAGATGATGAAATGATAAGGACAATGGAGGCCGCAATTTAAAAGAAAAAAATAACGAAACTCCCAAATAAAGATATTGGGGTGAAAGTGAAAAAGATTAAGCAAATGGCCACAGAGGGTAGCTCGCGATTCCCACACGATACAGAATTTAGAAAAAAAAGAAAAAAAGGTCGCGAACAGTTTTAAACACCGGAATGAAATCTTCGGTGACTAATAAAACGAACGGTGGCTTACTCGAAATTATATATATATCAAATATCCCACACGATTTTCAAAAAAACTAACACAAATCTAATATTGAAAAAAAACACTCTACTTATCTGCTCACTAAGGGTTGGGGAATGTCTCTCTGGACGCTCTAACTACCTTCCTGGTTGGGGGAGGTTGAATGCTCTCCGCCACAGTCACTCGTATCCTGGTCTCGTCTCCTGGTTTCGTCCTCGTGTTTTGTTCTCGTGTTTTGTTCTCGTGTTTTGGTCTCGTATGGTATGTATATTTGGTTGTGCCTGGATCCTTCCTGGATCCTCGATATCTTCTCTAGCTTCTTTTTTTTGCTTCACAGCAACTCTCTCTCGAATTTCTCTCAAAAAAAGAACCTTATCTTAAACCAAAAAAAAGGCGACGTGTCGAGACATGTTCGACTTTTTATACATCGGTATGATCGTATGTCCATACACTCTTATGCATTCACGCACTCACACATTCTCACACTCACTCTCAAGACGAATTCAGCCGTCTCCAATGATCTTTTGAGAAACAGTTCCTGACGCCTGTCTCTCTGGCGGGGAACTGTATGGTGGTATTGGTGGTGGCTGAGTTCGCCTCGTTCTCTCTGCTGCAGTTGATTTAGCTGCCAGAGCAAAGGGAGTCACATCCAGAGCTCTGACAGCTTCCTCTCTCACGGCTTCAAGATTTCACTCTCTCGTAGTTCTGTTTGTTTTGAGTGACTGCTTGGGTTCACATTCACCCTCCTGACCAGGGCTAATTATAAAACTAAATGGAGACTAGACATTAACCCAAAGTGAAAGGATAAGTTTAACGCGAAAACTACCTATCGAGTAAACCATCGTGCAGACAATAAGGGACAAAAAGGGTACCCAGGGAATCGGGAGCTGTCCTTTACAAAATAAGGTTTTGGTCCCTTTTTGGTTTATAAAAATTGTTATCATTGGGCAAGATTAAACAATACAATATAGGGTGGGCTCTCGGCCTTGTGAATTTGGCAGCAGATGATTTTAGAATGTTGGGGGACCTTGTTAACCCCTTTGATGAATTTATTTGGATCGTTGGGGGACCTTGTTAACCCCTTGATGAATTTATTTGGATTGGTGGAGAAGGATCAGGATGAGTCTCCAGGCGGTTTGCCTGGCTCTTCCTGCTTCAGACCGTCCGTCTGGCCCTTGGGTACCTGCTTTGTCATCCCCTTCGAGCATATGGGAAAGAGTGAGCACTGGGTTGTAGAACAACCTAGGAACGCTCAGTTAACCCACAGCTCTCAGAGAACAACGGATAAAAAGAGAAAAGGCAAGGCAAAAATGGTGGATGGGTAAGACTGGGAAGGATGGAGTGGACAAGGACTTTTGTGCGTAATTTGAACGCAACAAACCCCACCCTTACCTCCTAAAAGAAAGGAGTTGGCTTTCGAAAGAAAAGCCGGAGTAAAAGAAAAATCCGAACTTGGATTACCCCCAAAAACGACACAACAGAGGTAACAGGTACTACAGGGGAGACGACACAACTACCTAAATCTGGTTGGCCTGGCGCGAATTAATTCTTCCTGTTGTGACTCGTGGCCACCGTTGCATGGCTTGAGGTCCTTCACGTGCCATGTCCCTCGCTCTTTTCCGCTCTCGTCGCGGAGGACATAAGTCCAAGGGGAAACCTTTCTGTGAACTATAAATGGCCCGACATATTTCGGCGCCAATTTCGCTGCGTAATAGTTCGCAGCCTCAGACAGGGTAAAATTCCTACGCCATACAATCTCATTCGGAAGATATTGGACATCTCTCCGCCTGAGATTGTATGCCCTACTTGCCTTCTTAGAGGCTATAGCTAGCTTCTTCCTAATGTCTTCCCTAAGCTGACTAAACCTTCTGCCTAGTTCAGACATGTCAAATTCCCTATCAGCTGGGTTCAGTTCCCTATCTCCTATGCTACTTTCCCTATCTAATGACCTAGTTTCCCTATCTCCTATACCTGTTTCCCTATCTTCCACAGCTGAGTTCCTACTATCCCTAACATTTGAAATGGTTCTTATCCGGCCGCCGGCGTAAGTAACCATTTCCCTACCAAAGTTCGCGAAATAAGGGGAGACTCGGAGTACGTCATGTTCGGACGTACGGATACTACACGCCACCTTCGCGAGGTGTGTATCCCAGGTGCGATGATTTTCCGACACGTACGCGCGAAGAGTCGTTTTAATTATCTGGTTAATCCTTTCAGCAGGATTAGCTTGTGGGTGGTAATGGGCTGTGAACTTAATCTGTGAGCCATAAGATTCACAGAGGGTTTTCAGTTCCTTGCTCCGGAACTGAGGGCCGTTGTCGCAGATAACAGTCTTGGGTACGCCGAAAAGAAGAAATACATGGTCCTCAAGATCCCTACAGACAGAAGACGCCGTTGCAGACCTAAGGGGAAACAATAAAGGGAACTTGGTGAAATAGTCTACGACGGTTAGAATATACACGAAACCCCTACTCGACTTTGGAAGAGGCCCCACCAAATCCACGCAAATAGTCCCAGGGATTCGAAATCCCTCTCCTTTCAACCATCCAACCAGCTGGTTTGTCATTACTGGCTTTACACTCTGGCATACCCTACAATTCCTAACGTATTTGGTAATATCTGACCTCATCTTAGGCCAGTAATACCGAATCCCTACTCTCGCAAACGTTTTGCGTACTCCCATGTGCCCTGCTAATGGGTTGTCATGACACTCTTTTAAAATCCTAACTCTATCTGCTTTCGGAACTACTTCCTTCCACTCTGAACTATCGTCATGAACAACCACGTGATTTGCCCTAACAAATTTAAATAAAATTCCCTTATCGACCCTCCAGGCCGGAAAAGCTAAAGGGTTCGACTCTACCTTCGTGATCATCTTAGCGATCCAAGGATCGGAACTTTGCTCATCTATTTCCGCTACAACCGCAACGTTCCTAGAGAGCATATCGGGAACTACATGGTCCTTTCCCTTTCGATGCACGATTTCGAAGTCAAACTGCTGAAGCCTAACCGCCCAACGCGCTAACTTCCGCACGGATCCTTAAGATTACTCAGCCATACTAGGGAGTAATGATCCGTCACAACCGTGAACCGAACACCTTCGATATACGGCCGCAACTTTTCAACCGCCCACAATACAGGCAAGCATTCCTTCTCCGTGGTTGAATAATTTTTCTCATTCCTATTCAACGACCTACTCAGATAACAAATCACCTTCTCACCATCATCAAATGTCTGACTCAGTACTGCTCCGACCCCATAGTCCGAAGCGTCTGTTTGAACGACAAACTTCCGCTCGAAATCCGGACAGGTCAGAATCGGGGCAGTCACCAGGCACTCCTTTGCCTTTTGGAAACTCCCCTCGCACTCCTCAGACCAGATGAACCTACTGCTCTTCTTCAGTAAGTCGGTCAACGGCCTTACCAAAACTGCGAAGTTTGGTATAAATCTCCTGTACCAGGATACCGTGCCGACGAAACTCCTAATTTCCCTAACATTCCTTGGTGCAGGAATCCTCAACATACTCTCTACCTTCTCTGGATCCACATGCAAACCATTGCGATCCACTACGTATCCTAAAAATTTTAAAGATGACCTACAAAAGTTACATTTCTCCCTACTCACTTTCAGACCTGCCGCACATAATCGCTTGAAGACTTCTTCCAGGATCTCCAGATGTTGTTGGAAACTATTTGTGACGATAATTATATCGTCCAAATATACAAACACGTGCGGTTCCAAATCGGCACCAAGCACAGTGTCTATAAATCTCTGCCATGTCGCCGGTGCATTATGCAGACCAAATGGCATTCTCTTGAACTGGAAGAGTCCTCGGTTTGGGACTGTGAAAGCTGTGTACGGCCTAGACTTTTCTTCCACAGGGATCTGCCAGTATGCGGACTTTATGTCCAACGAAGACAAATACTTGGCATCCCTGAGCTTGTCTAGAGTGGCTGAAATGTATGGGAGAGGATAAGCATCTCGCTCAGTAACTTTATTGAGCTTCCTATAGTCCACGCAGAATCTGAAGGACCCATCCTTCTTCTTAATTATGACTATAGGAGAAGCCCACGGACTACCTGACTTTTCTATAATTCCGTCCCTCAACATATCCTCTAATTCTTTATCTATATGGCGTTGAACCGCAGGCGATACCGGATAATACCGCTGCTTTATTGGTTCAGACGCCGTCCTAATCTTGTGTTCTACCAAATGTGTGCATCCAATCCCCTCAGGCATGTTTTGGAAAACCTTTTCCACAAATCCGGTTAGTTGCCTGTCTTGTGTCTCATCCAACTCTGATCGTTCTTTGATCGTCGAAATCGAAGCCACCCCGGCTTGATTTGAGAACCTCCACTTGCCTGATCTTAAATCCGGGACAATTCCCGTTCGGGCCCAAAAGTCGGCACCGAGGATCAAGACGTGTGGGAGAGTTGGAATGACAAGACATTCTAGCAACACCGATTTACCTTGCACCACAAATGGAACTAAAACACAACCTAACACTTTTATACCCGCACCATCTGCTAAAGCTACCTGCCTAATTTTCCCCTTTCCTAACTCTAAACCTAACTCTTTCAAAATGTTCCAACCGTCCCTACCGATGATCGTACGCGAAGCTCCTGAATCTAATAATCCTACCATCCTAATACCAAAAACACTAACTCCTAAATATGGGCGTACGTCATCATCTAATGCCTCAAGTGTAAAGCCTAGCTGAACAACTTTCAACTAGTTGCCAGCAGGCAACCTACTCAATTTCTTCGGCGCTCTTGTCCTGCCGACGCAAGAGACCGATTCCCATTTCCCGAACAGAATCTACAATCCCTACGAATGACCCCTAATCTACCACAACCTAAACATTTTCGAGGAGCGGAACAAGAACTCGAAATATGTCCCTCCTGGTTGCAGTTGAAACACCTCAACCGTCTAATAGGTTGGGGGTTTCTACTGGCAACCACCGATACTTCTGGTTCCTCAGCTGTCAGACACGCTAAATCAGGTTCCAGTAAGCCTCGGGAACGTTGAGAGGGAGGTGGAGCAAAGGAGTCTACATTGGCTCGGACCACCTCCAATCTTCTACCTAACGCAACCAATTCGGTGATCGACTTGGGATCAGCCAAACCAAGTTGCGTTTGATAGAAGGGAGCCAAATTCCTTTGTATCATCCCCAGCCTCCACCTCTCACTCAATGGTTCAGAGAGTCGACCAAACATGTTGTCCATGATGGCAACATAAACGCCAATGGACTCTTCCTTCCCTTGGGTACGACGTCTGATCTCCTCCAAAAGGAGATCATCATAGTTGGGAGGGAGAAACTCCAGTTTCAACTCCCTCACCAACTCCTGCCAAGACGTTACTCTTCTCCTAATCGCCCTAAGCCAAAGTAAAGCCTTCCCTGAAAATAAATCGACAGACGACCTAAACAATTGGAGTTCACTAACTCCCCTAGCTTCGCGTAGTTCCTCCACTCGTTCTAAGAACGAGTTTACGGACGCTCCGCACCTCTCACCGGAGAACTTCAAGTCCCACTTGGACAAGTTCTCCACCCTACGCCCCTCTCCTATCTCTACGGTACGCTTCGGCGAACGTGCTTGTTCTTGTTGTTGCTGCTCTTGTTGTTGTTGGTCCCCATCTTGATTATCCTGGTCTTCTTCGTCATCTTCTAAAGTGGCCAACAACATCATCAGCTCAGTTTTTAGGGCTTTCTTAATCCCTTCTTCCTCTTTGGAGTCTGGACGGGATCTCCCAATACGCGCGGTCGCCCACTCGATTTTTGTGACGATCTTCGCGTACTCTGATGAATCGCGTTGAGGTCTGTTTTCTAACAGCACCTCAATTTCCGCGATCTTTTCTTCCACCGAGTCCCTATCTTCCGCGAAACTAAACGGATAGTCCGCCACTTCAAAAGACCCCCGCCTCTCAAGCACTTTCGCCGCCCGCAATGCCTTCCGCATTTTATCTACCGTTCCTACTGCTAACCCCCGAAACTCTACTTCGTAGGAGAGTTCCTCCTGCGAAAGCCTATTAATCTCCATAATTAGAAAAAAAATAAAAAAAATAAATAAAACAGTCGAAGAAAAAAAAACGCGACAAAAAAAACCAATACAAAATAAAAGAACAAAATAAAGAAAAAATAAAAAAAATAAAAACTCCTAAAAGTACTAACTATCGCAAGTACAAACAACGGCAACACTGATACCCAGTGCACTAAGTCTACGAGCGGTTGAAAAGTGGTTGAACCGTGTATACAACCACTGCACCGAAGATCACGCAAAAAAAAACAATGGTGGAATTATGCTTCCACAGAGAAAAATGAATATATGTAAAAAAAATCAAATACGAAAAAAAAGGCACACAAATATATAAAAGAAAAATTACCCCACAGTTGAATAAGAAGAAAAAAAAATTAAAACGCAAAGAAAAAAAGAAATATCCCCACAGTAAAAAAAAATAAACAACCAAACAAAAAAAAAATAGAAGAGAATAAAAAAAAAAAAAAAAAATGATAAGACACCTACTTGGGGTCCAGGGTACAAACAACCTGGATTTTGACGATTTCACTTCCCACGTTGACCTGTGTCAATATCCAACAGGTATTCCGACGTATGCAGCACTAAAAGGAGTCCGGTGAGGGTAAATGAAATGGCCAAATAAACCTAACACTGGGAAAAGAAAAAAAACACAAAGTAAAATGTTCAAGTAAGAGAAAAAAAAAAACAGAAACTTCCCTAAAGGGATTTGTTGCACAAATCACTACAACACAGCACAGATTTTATTTTTATCGAGCCCCACGTTGGGCGCCAATTTGTGGCCAATATTCCCGATTGAAGGGATTAATTAATCGCGCGCAATCTAAGAGGGGAATTAATTTAATTATTTTAAGGGAGGAAAAAAGAAAAAAACTGGAGGTAAACACAAACACGGCCGCGCACGCGAAATGTAAAGGGTCGAATGAGGGAGAAAGGGAATATCGCAACAACAGCGAATGCGAATTCGCCGACTTCCGACCGCTCAGCAGGGATGGGTTCGGGATGTATTGGGGGATGTTCCTTGGGGTAGGAACACAAGGGCGCCAGGTAATCTTTTGCAAAAAGAGGTAAAATTACCAAAACCTTTGAAATAAAAAGACGTGGTGTAAAGTGGTAAATGAATGGTCGATATATTTTGATATATATGTATATAAGATGATGAAATGATAAGGACAATGGAGGCCGCAATTTAAAAGAAAAAAATAACGAAACTCCCAAATAAAGATATTGGGGTGAAAGTGAAAAAGATTAAGCAAATGGCCACAGAGGGTAGCTCGCGATTCCCACACGATACAGAATTTAGAAAAAAAAGAAAAAAAGGTCGCGAACAGTTTTAAACACCGGAATGAAATCTTCGGTGACTAATAAAACGAACGGTGGCTTACTCGAAATTATATATATATCAAATATCCCACACGATTTTCAAAAAAACTAACACAAATCTAATATTGAAAAAAAACACTCTACTTATCTGCTCACTAAGGGTTGGGGAATGTCTCTCTGGACGCTCTAACTACCTTCCTGGTTGGGGGAGGTTGAATGCTCTCCGCCACAGTCACTCGTATCCTGGTCTCGTCTCCTGGTTTCGTCCTCGTGTTTTGTTCTCGTGTTTTGTTCTCGTGTTTTGGTCTCGTATGGTATGTATATTTGGTTGTGCCTGGATCCTTCCTGGATCCTCGATATCTTCTCTAGCTTCTTTTTTTTGCTTCACAGCAACTCTCTCTCGAATTTCTCTCAAAAAAAGAACCTCTCATAGGTCTTATCTTAAACCAAAAAAAAGGCGACGTGTCGAGACATGTTCGACTTTTTATACATCGGTATGATCGTATGTCCATACACTCGTATGCATTCACGCACTCACACATTCTCACACTCACTCTCAAGACGAATTCAGCCGTCTCCAATAATCTTTTGAGAAACAGTTCCTGACGCCTGTCTCTCTGGCGGGGAACTGTATGGTGGTATTGGTGGTGGCTGAGTTCGCCTCGTTCTCTCTGCTGCAGTTGATTTAGCTGCCAGAGCAAAGGGAGTCACATCCAGAGCTCTGACAGCTTCCTCTCTCACGGCTTCAAGATTTCACTCTCTCGTAGTTCTGTTTGTTTTGAGTGACTGCTTGGGTTCACATTCACCCTCCTGACCAGGGCTAATTATAAAACTAAATGGAGACTAGACATTAACCCAAAGTGAAAGGATAAGTTTAACGCGAAAACTACCTATCGAGTAAACCATCGTGCAGACAATAAGGGACAAAAAGGGTACCCAGGGAATCGGGAGCTGTCCTTTACAAAATAAGGTTTTGGTCCTTTTTTTGGTTTGAGCTTGAGACCTACGAGAGGTTCTCAAGAGAGAGAGATTTGAGAGATTTGCTATTAAGCAGGAGAAAGAGAGAAGTGATTTAATCCAGAACCCAGAACCCAGGACAAAACAACAATAAACGTACGGAATACCAAAACACGAGAACGAGACCAGGACACGAATACCAATACCACAAGAACGAAACCAGAAGACGAGACCAGGATACAACGAGTGACTGTGGCGGAGAATATCCAACCTCCCCCCAACCAGGAAGATAAGTCGAAGTTTAGGAGCATTCCCAAACCCCATAGTGAAAGGAGCGCAGATAAGTAGAGTGTTTTTTTCCAATATTAGATTTGTGTTAGTTTTTGAAACTCGTTTAGGATATCGATATATATATAATTTCGAGTAAGCCACCGTTCGTTTTATTAGTCACCGAAGATTTCATTCCGGTGTTTAAAACTGTTCGTGACCTTTTTTTTCTTTTTTTCTAAATTCTGTATCGTGTGGGAATCGCGAGCTACCCTCTGTGGCCATTCTTCTTAACTTGTTTCACTTTTACCCCAATACATTGTTTTGGGAGTTTCGTTTCTCTTCCATTTAAATTGCGGCCTCTATTGTTCATTCCACCACCGAATATATATACCAAAATATATATAAACCAACTTCTGTTCCTACACCACGTCTTTTTATTCTAATAGTTTTGGTAATTTTAACTTTAAAGATTACCTGGCGCCTAATCAGACCCTTAACGCGATCCAGATAATTCCCAAACCCACCCCTACTGAGCAGCTGGGAATTCGCAGCAATTTGACGTTTGCTGTTTGTTGGAATTTCCCTTTTCTTGCATTCGACTTTTAACATCCGCGTGCGCGACCGGCTTTCGTGTTTCTCTATTGTTTCTATTTTCCTTTTTTTGTGAATTATTTTAATTGATCCCCACTCTTAGTTTGCGCGCGTGTAATTAACCCTTCAATCGGGAAATATCTCAACAAAGGTGACACACGCAAAATAAATAGAGTGCACGACTGGGTCGTACGTACTTGCACCTTATTTTAGAGGCACTGAAATTCAAAGTTTTGTTCTTCTTACACATGAGGCCTAATAACTTGGGTGTGGTATTTTGCATTTTTGATGGAATTGATAACATTAAACTGATTCTATCTCTGATGCTATCTGGGAGATTTCACAAATTAGTTTTTTTTTTTTGTAAAAACGTCCTCAAAAAGTGGGCTTGGCCATACATATATGTGTGGTTTTCAACTGAATTATAGAAAACTTCAAGGCCTATTAATTTCGTTCTAACAAATTTGGAAAAAAGTAAATTTTTTTCGAGAAAATTCTTTTTTTAGTGAAATCGGCGTTAAGTAAAGTAACCTTAATTTTAAGGTTAGAATGAAAATTTCAATTTAGCCTCTAGGGATCATCCCACAGACCCCAGATATGAAGTTTGAAGCAAATCCATCCGTTTTATTGTTTTTAACACTCATTGAGTTCATCCTCAATATCACTTTCTGAATCACTTTCGTGTGGTTCTCTTTTAACGTCATCTGCAACGTTCATGGTTGTCGGATTGTATATCACTCACGCCATCTTAAATAATTCTATAAACGGATCTTCTTTTGCTATTTAGCATTTTTTTAGAAACATATGTATATTTAGCTAAATATCCCAGAAAAAAATGGTATTGCCTGCCAACACTTTCATAACTCCTTTTGGCCGCCCTCCACGTCGATTCAATTTTATTGATGCAGGCCCCGCTTGTTGAATCGACGAATTCAACAGAGTGGTTGACGGTAAGATGTTGATAACCGTCAATCCCCAGCACACCGTATGCCTTCCAGCAGTAGCTCATTATTATTGTCCCGGAAAGGCTCAATTTTCTTGGTATGAAATACCACCTTCTTGCAATACCATTTAAACGTATCGTTCTCTTTGTGCAATTTCATTATATTGACCATGGGACACTTGTATTCCCCTTCCTGGGGAAGAAGACCAAATTCCGCTAACTTTCTTATAAGCACAAGGCCATTTTCGGCCACATTCCACTCTTATATATCGACAATATTTATTAATTCCATTTTTGAAGAAAAATTCTTTAACAAAACACAAGTATTTACGAACGTTTCCGAAATAATATTCACAAAATACCTATGAAAGGCACATAAATTTACCGTTGGTTTAACTGACGAAATTCTCCGAAAAGTTCGAAATGGTGCCAATACATACATACCAAAATTTTAAGGTATTTCAAACGGTAAATTTATTCGAACGTTGCATGCACATCCCGAATCAAACAGTTCTTGGGTGACTCGCTTCGCGGGTTAAAGGGTTTTCATACTATGGGCATCAGTTCGACTCATACACCGGACGGACTTCGGCATCAGGACGCTGTAAGTTCAATATATTCTATTGCATTCTTAGGGGATATATGTATGTATGTATGTACATATATTTATAAGCGAGTCGGGTGTATTTAAAGTTTGAGACGGGTGGCTCGCTTCGCTCGCTACTTCGTCGTTCCGCTAAGTGCAGGCGCATTTAAGCGAGTCGGGTGTATTTCAACTTTGAGGTGGGTGGTTTGTTTGTGTTTTTTAATTACCTCGTATTTTCGCCTATTTTACACAGATTTTAATGAAACTTTTTTTATTAAATGAAGGTATTTTTTAAGAACATAATAACACTAAAATTAAGTGATTCAGTTTTGGAATTTTAGAGATTTTGATACCATTTCAAATGGAATTTTTCAAATTTTGGGGGCAGGTTACGCCTCCCGTTTTGTATTGATTGTAAGCTAATCTAACGGAAAAAAATAAAGTAAAAATATCTGAAAATGTTCCGGTAAAGTAAAATCTAGCCAGTCTGCGAAAAATATTCTATTCAACGGCAAAAAATAGATTTCCAAGAAAATTTCTTAGAAAAAGTAGTTTTCAAACCTTGATATCTCCCAAACTAGACGCAAACGAGATTTTTGCTAGTTCATATTCATACCTATTGGGAATAATATTTCCTCTGGAATGTTTACCTTTTCGAAAAATAGGTATCGCAAATAAAATGCGAAATGAAGGAAAATAAAGTTAAATTAAAGTGCACCTTAATGCTATAAGTTTATAATCGTATAAGCACTGAAATTCAAGTTTTTTGTAAAAACGCCATCCTAAATTGGGCGTGGCCATATATGATGTTAAGGTGAATTATAGCGATTTTCAAAGCCTATGAACTATATTTTAACAATTTTTTTTTTGATTTCTAGTAAAAATTTTGAAAAAGTAAAATTTTTGGAAAGTGGGCGTGGCAGTTTCAAAACTAGGTACGTTATGTCTTTGCATTTGTCATACCCACCTCAAATATTAATTTTAAGCCCAATTGCTGAAAAAATGGCCGATATACACCCAATTCATAAAATTACCGTTATACGCATTTTTGCGCAAAACGTGGTATGCCACCTAGTAGCATATGCCCAAACTAACTCACATATGAAATTTTATCAAAATCTTTAGAGCCGTTTTCGAGAAAATCTATTTTTAGTGAAATCGGCCTTAAGTAAAGTACCCTTAATTTTGAGGTTAGGACGAAAATTCCAATTTCGCCTCTAGGGATCATCCCACAGACCCCAGATATGTATGTTTAGTTTGACGCAAATCCGTTCAGCCGTTTAGGCTCCAGTCGAATATACAGACAGACAGACAGATGGAATTGACGGACCCACTTTTTTGGACTTCTCCATCATAGTAATGTCAAGTTTGATTAAAATCTCGAGTTCGAAATTTTTCACGAAACCAATACTTGCCCTATATGTATGTATAGGTGCAAGTAAAAATCTGTCGGAAAAATAGGTATCGGGAAAAAAATTCCGATGGAAAAATTTAACCTTTTTCCCCCGACTTTTTTCGCTGCCTTTTTTTGGAGTATTTAAACGAAAAAGGAACAATGTCAGGAAGATCTTTCTATATTTTTTAGTGATTTAAGCTTTAACTTAAGCATCTTCTGAAGGTGAATTGTATTTCAATATAAACGAAGGCCTGTCTTTTCTCCTCCAATCCACGTTGAACTAAGTGTAATTTTAGAGATCCCAAACTTCACACAAGTCTTCGTCAACAGGCTCCCTTTCCAATTCTTTTTGGTTAACTAATTCAAATGAGTAAAATCGAAAGCCTTTTTGGTGAGTGTTAAGGAACCCCTATCGTGGAACCCGATGGATCTGAGATTCACTTCACCTGTTCGATTCACGTGAATCTCTCATAGCTATCGTGGAACCCGTCGGATACGATTTCTTACCGACGACTATTGTTTGAAATGAATTTGTGGTTAATGATGACCGTGGTGATAATTTAAGAATTCAATTTTTGGTGATGGGAAGACGGAATAAATATTACTGAATAAATAGATAAGTCAAAATTACTTCTCTGTTCGCTTAATGAAATGAGAATGAAGACACTTTCATCTCCGTAAATCCACATTTCCCTTGAAGATTGGTGTTAGCGAGTTAAGAATGTCCGAGGACTGCTGTATTTCTAAAGGAATTATCTCACCAAGCAATTTGTATCTACGTAAAATCTAAAGGAATTTCGTCTCTGATATGAGACATTTTGTTAGTGGTGTGTTGATACTGAATACTGGGAAATAGCGTATCCAAAATCTGTAAAAAGACACTCCTAACTGTTTCCCCTGGTGATTTCCTTTCGTCTTTCTTCAATCCAAATACATATAGGATTTCCAATCCTGTGAGCTGCTTAAAATCAGCGTACTAGTGTGTAGTGAGAAAATTGAATTTTTCAACTGATCATTTATTTAGACCAATAAATCTTACTAGACTTACAAAAAACAACGTATTCTCAACTATCCTCCGTCGGTTTTTTAAATTATCGTTAGTATTTTTGGGGTAATTCTTCAGAAAACTACAACACAACAACCAAATCCGCAATGAAATAGTTGCGGATGTTAAATGTATGGGGAGATTCGATCCGTGCGTTTTCCACGATTTCCTACCGATTATTTTCTTTTCTCAAAGGTTTCGCCTCTTCAATATATGTATGTACATATGTGACAACTATACGAATGAAATTTTACACATTGCTGTTGAAATAAAACACACGTAACTTTTAAGTATTGAATGCATTCCGTTTATTCAAGTTTTAAACCAACAAAGAAAATTAGCAAAAATTATCAGTAAAAAAAAGGCAATGCTTTTATAGGACTTCTTGCAAAGCTTGGATCATCAATACCTTTACTTCGGCATTCTTCCTTGTTTCCATTTGCTGTAATGCTGGCATCAAAGACATAATATATTCGAAATCTTCATCGACAAGTGTAGAAACAGATGGTACTTCCACAGGTAGCATATAATCCTGCACCACATACTTTTTAGCTTCTTCATTTTGACTGCCTGTTGAGGAAGATGAAAAATGTACCCCATTGAAAAAGTCAACAGTATCTTGTGGGAAGGTACTAATTTGTGTGTTGTTGGTTTCTGGTTGTTGAAACGAATCACTAAATCTCGACAGTAGATCTCTGTTAAAATCGACCGACCCGTCAGCCGAAATCCGAAGACAAATAGAGATATAGACACCTTGGTTGTTTGGATCCTCAGATGAGTCCCGCAACCAGATGACAGTAGGGTTGCTAACGTCTATTGTAAGCATATCGTTGGGTGTTTGAATTTGAATATGTATATTTGGATCTAACTGGTCGATGACACTTTCGTTTGATGAATTGCTTTAAACAAGAGAATCGAATAAAATGGTTAGATGACAAATAATAGAAGCATTATCTACATATGTATGTGTGAAATTAAAATTGTTAATAACAGCCTTAATTTTTAAATATGCATACCTCAATTGAATATACGGCTCAAGGAACTTTAAATACTCTACCCAATTGAATTCTGGGTTTCGAATATGAGTGACCTTATTGCGTCGTAAGAGCATATCTGTCTTCAAAACAGAACGCATCCATTTCCACAGTTCACGAAAGCTCCGATCTAGGAAGTGGAAATAAAATTAAAATTATAAAAATGAATGTTTAAAAACAACTTACCCCAATATCCTTTACTCTGCGCTGTCTCGAAATTCAAACTGGTGTCTAGCAAAGCAGCCACAATTCTAGTCCAGGCGTAATCAATTAATGCTTTGGAGACGGGTATTCGAGTATTTCCATTATAAATAATCGGATACTTCTTCACTTCAAGAATGTAGGATCGTATCGCGATTAATGAAAAATTATGAATGTGAATACTGTAACCTGAACTCAATCCGTCCACGTCCATACTGCTCCTCAACTAATCTTGGAATGATTTTTTTTTTTCAGGATACAAAAGTTATGTATGCAATGGTATTTGCTTATTTTCAAGCGAAAACAAGTTCAAGCAAAGATATACACATATTCATGCATCCATATGTACATGAATATATAAAGTACGATCTACACAAGCGACGCGCGCTGATTGGATGGTACCGATGGGACTGTGTATGTGCCGTTTTTATGATCGACGAACGACAAGCAGACGCCGGCAAACACGTTTTCTTGAAATTAGAAAATACACAAGATGCTGTTGTGCGCAAGTGTGCACAAATTCAATTGTGGGGGTTGAAATCTTGTTGAATTTTGTTGGGAAAATAACGGTTCTGTACATTGTACGTAGTTATGTATGTATGTATGTACTCCTTTCGCCAAATTGTATTCCGGGTATGGTTTAATATTTCTTAGCAAAATATGCGTACACATGAATATGTGCACATCAACATATGTACATACATAAATATAGGTTTCGTAGAATTAATGTGGATATGTACATACATAAATATGCTTGACAGACGAATATGTTTGTATAACGTTAACTATGAGGAATTGTTTTTAAGTACAAAGTACCAGATTTAGGGATTTGGGGAATTCGCCACTGATTAACCTCCCCTTAGACGAAATACATATGTACATACATGCATACAGCGGCGAGCAAAACTGAATACCAAAGATATTACCTTTATTTTAGTCAGTAGTGCAGTATTTTAATTCATTTAATTTTATTTATTTAGCACGCTTTAGTAACTATGTTTTAAAGTACCTAATAAAAATAATTTAATTTTCATAAATAAAATAAAAACTAGGTAGTTCATAGTCAAAAGTATTCACTTTTGCACGTTCTAATATCTACTTGTAGGGTAAAAGCCACTCCTATTTTGTTCATAGCCCTTTGTTTTTTATTACACCGGATTTTGTGCGGCCCATTGCGAAATAGTTTACGAAATAGTTTGGTTATCAAGCTAGTGTTTGACAATTTTGGCGGTTTGTTTGTTGTTTTTTAATGGGATACGCACATTCCTCAACAAAATTCGATAATATTGTCTAGAGTATTTGATAATAATTTTCTTTTTTCTTTATAGCATCGATTTTCACCAAAGGTCCAACATGCCACTAAGTAAAACACCCCCAAACCATAAGACTACCTCATCCGTGTTTTACTGTCTCTTTAACTTGGTCACAGACCACACAAATTGGACGGTAGAAGATTGGTAGAGATGCTGACTAGACCAAAGTCGATCGCTACCAGTCAGATGGCAAGGAATACTTCTGACCCCAGATTAATACAGATAGTCGTCTTGTCATCCCCTGCCCGCTAAAACTATCAAATGGGCGGGGCCTAAATCCTCTCCCATAATTCTCTATCCGTGAATGCATGTGAAAATATATTACAGAGATCAGCTGATTAAATTTCCTTTAGTCTGAACTAAGTTTTGCATGTGTTGGAAAATTGAGAGATAAATTTCATTTTTGTTTTGTTCCGAGAAATTCACCAGAATTGCTATAAATTAATTCAGCTCTACAGTATGTCAATTGATTCATCTTATTGCACTGAATTCAATGCTGCAATTAGATATTGTCATACTCCTTTCGTTTAAAAGTTATAGCACTTTCAAATAATAACGAATAGGAACAAAAAAAATTCCCTGGTGGTAAATTTTTGACACCAAGATGGCTGCACCCATGGGTTCCCCATCGCTCAAAGAATGTGTGCGTGAGGTCCCATTTGATTGGCATTGAAGCACCTATACACCTAAAGAGCGATGTGGAAAAACAGCTGTTTTCTGGTGCGTTTTAGCTTAAGGGTCGAAAGAGAGAGCCCATCTGAGATGATTATCTGTATAAGTATATAATCTGAGCACTTGGTGCTTAGAAACTTTCGTTTCTAAAACTTTCGTTGTGCCTGTGTCAGAAGTATTCCTTGCCATCTGACTGGTAGCGATTGACTTTGGTCTCGTCAGACTATACCAATCTTCTACCGTCCAATTTTTGTCGTCTTTGCAGAACTTTAACCGTGTTTTTACATTTTTGTCAGATAATGCCGGATTTGTTTGTTTGATTGTCAATATAAGCCCGTCTGGCAGTCCATTCACTCACGTTTTTATACCCTATCCTAAGGGTATATTAAGTTTGACACATAGTTTGTAACATAGAGAAATAATCGAGATAGACCCTATAAAGTATATATATTCGTGATCAGCATCAATAGTGAAATCGATTGAGCGATGACCGTCCGTCCGTCCGTATGTCCGTATGTCACCGCTTTTTGGGCCTTAAATTTTGAGCTAGGACGATGAAATTTCATATCTGGGCTTCTGAGGAAAAGATACAGTACAAGTGTGAAAATTTTTGAAATCCGCCCACTGCCACGCCTACTTTTTTATAACTTCACTAAATTATATGAAACCGAAAAATTTTGTTAAGTCCAAATATTTAGGTATTCAGAATCCCTACAATTCACTCATACAAAAGTTTTGGCCACGCCCACTTTTTGGGGGCGTTTGCATCATAAAACCGATTTTTGGGCCTTAAATTTTTAACTAGGTTGCTGAAATTTCATATCTGGGCTTCCAAGAAAAGATACAGTAGAAGTGTAAATTTTTTTTACATCCGCCCACTGCCACGCCTACTTTTTTATAACTTCACTAAATTATATGAAACCGAAAAATTTTGCGAAGTCCAAATATTTAGGTATTCAGATTCCCTACAATTCACCCATAGAACAGTTTTGGCCACGCCCATTTTTTGGGGGCGTTTTCATCAAAAAACAAATTTTGATAAAATTTTATATGTAACATCCTCAAACGTTCGAGGTTATAGCCATATTTGAGTACGAAATGCAATTTGTCCCCGCCCACTTTATAGAGAGGAGGATAGGGTATTAGACGATCCGTTCCAGACGGATTGTAGCTTTTCTGTATGTTTATTTATAGTCTTAGAGGCAGCCTTTGGTGTCTTTACCTTATTTATCCTAAAGATCATTTCCATGACACGAGCATCGCCATCCGTTAATAACCGAGGTCTTCCACCTGCATTTTTAGGAGGACTACAGCTTTTTCTTTTCTGGACCATAAGGATTGTTCCCTGAGATAAATTGCAAAGGTTGGCAATTGTTTTTTAACTGCAGCCATTGTTAGACAATGTTAAAGTCTAATGTAACCTTTCCCATTGTCTATAAAAGCTTATATTTAAAAAAATATTTATCGTGTATTTTAAAAAAATACCGTATTTATTTTCTGTCTTAATGTAAAAAACACGAATTTTCATTCATTTGTATTCAGTTTTGGTCGCCATTGTACATATATGTATATGTATGTACATACTGCTTTCCTAAATTCAACCAAAATGCGCATTATGACTGCACCTCGCATCCGTACTGCAAACACACGACGCTTTCACTATGCGATGGGCATTCTGTGGCGTTGTGAATCATGACGTTTTGGAATGTTATGCTAAGTGCACAATTTCTTTTTTGGTAATCTGAAACAATGTGTAACAAATTAATTGCAACCCGGATCATTTCCTAAACAATTGTGGTGCTGGTGACAATCGAATTTTCACGAAATATATTTAGCAATTGGTAGTAATCAAGGGTAAAAGCACTAGTAGCCGGACAGTTAACACAAATCTTAACTTTGACTTCTTCTTATTTTTTAACTATTAAAGCTTCAGTGAAAAGGTTTAGATTATATAAATAATGCAGATAATTTTTAAAAAGATAGTAAAACTCTTCAAACTTATCTACATATTTATAATTGTGGATAATTGTTTTTTTAATTCTTAAAAAAAGTTCTGTTTGCGCTAGTATCCGGACAGTAATATTTAGTGTCCGGACGTTTTAGTTTCAGAAGCCGGACACCAAAATTTTATATCAACTTTTAACGTTTTCTTTTTGTTTAATGAAACATTTTATTTAGTTTTATACGAACAAAATAATACATATTTATTCACATTTTTGTTAACTAATTATTCACATATATTATTTTTTGTTATGTACTTACTATACATAACAATAAATATATGTATATGTGTTTATATACTCTTTAACGACGGCCCTGCCTTTGCTTACGCTTTCAGCTTTTCTCATAGCCAAAGAAGGATTTCTTTTCATAAATGATTTGAGCCATGTTTTACCTGGTCGATCATTTTTAAAAGGTGTTTCCTTCTCGAGTCCTTAATTATTTTTTCCACCGTATTAAAGAGGTCATTAGTCTTTAAGGGAAACCCACATTTGTACATATCGGTGCACCACTCAGCAATTTTACTTTCTTCTTCAGGTGTTAAGTAAGGATAAGGCCCTTGTTTGTTGCCTTTTCACCAATTAGCCTTTTACGAGTACCTTTTAGTCGGTCATGAAGAGGTGATCGATACAGACCATATTTGGCAGCTGCTTTTCTTAAACTCAAATTATTTGTCCGAATATCTTCTAAAGCCCGTGTTAAACTGCTTTCATTCCATTAGAAGAAAACGGATTGAATTTAAAATTAATGTTTGGCTCTATGCACCGAAAAAATTGAGAATCAAATTTTCTTAAAAAAGCAATTATATTACGTATGAATATTCATTTTCCTTAATTGTTGACACAAAATGGAACAATAAATGCCATTGACTCCAATTTATTTTCCGACCAATCAGGAGCATCTTTCCTACTGGGCAGAAAATCAAGAGTTGTCGCCAGTGGGTTGTTGTGTTTGTTGTATGTGTAAAATTTGCCTTTACTGACTACTACTGGCTGGCAAGGTTTAACAAACATATTTTTACAACAAATTAGATTTTTTCCGTACAAAGAAAATAAGCTGGTTGCCAGTTGGAGCAAAACTTATTATTCGAAGATTGTGTATCTACATACTATATACGTACATATATACATATATGTATGTATGTTTGGAAAATATCGAAGAAAACAACGAAACCAATGCAAGGCAAATAAGATAGATGCGTAAGGAAAAAATACGCTCTGGGAAAAGTTGCATCGACATCTGGAAAAGTTGTACAAAAACGAACCTTACGCCAATTAGAGAACTGTCCCAACAATTGCAAAGAAAGTGTAACCTTTGAAAAACAACAGTTATTAAAAAAAAACATACAGAAAAGCTACAATCCGTCTGGAACGGATCGTATGATACCCTATCCTCCTCTCTCTGGGAGTGGCCAAATTGCATTTTGTACTCAAATATAGCTATAATGTCGAACGTTTGAGGATGTTACATGTAACATTTTTTGAAAATCGGTTTTTCGATGAAAACGCCCCCAAAAAGTGGGCGTGGCCAAACTGTTCTATGGGTGAATTGTAGGGAATCTGAATACCTAAATATTTGGACTTCGCAAAATTTTTCGGTTTCATATAATTTAGTGAAGTTATAAAAAAGTAGGCGTGGCAGTGGGCGGATGTAAAAAAAATTTACACTTGCATTGATTATTTTTCTTGGAAGCCCAGATATGAAATTTCAGCGTCCTAGTTAAAAATTTAAGGCCCACAAATCGGTTTTGTGATGGAAACGCAGTAGGGAATCTGAATGCCTAAATATTTGGTCTTAACAAAATTTTTCGGTTTCATATAATTTAGTGAAGTTATGAAAAAGTGGGCGTGGCAGTGGGCGGATTTCAAAAATTTTTACACTTGTACTGTATCTTTTTCTCAGAAGCCCAGATATGAAATTTCATCGTCCTAGCTCAAAATTTAAGGCAAAAAAAGCGGTGACATACGGACGGACGGACGGACGGACGGACGGTCATCGCTCAATCGATTTCGTGATGATGCTGATCACGAATATATATACTTTATAGGGTCTATCTCGATTATTTCTCTATGTTACAAACTATGTGTCAAACTTAATATACCCTTAGGATAGGGTATAAAAAACGGTCGCGGTTCTTATGAACTACTGCAGGCTCTTGCCTCCGACTTGAGTACCGAATTTAAAAGAAAGGAAAAGAGTCTAAATAATCCTATGAATCCTACTGCAGTACGGGTATATTAAGAGATACTTCTCAAGCGATTTCTCAATTGCAGAACCATATTCCGAAAAATATGCTCAAGTAATTTCACTTTCCAAGTTTTCATCACTCCAATTTAGAATTTAAAAAGCTTTAATCATATACTTGTCATAAGTGTGAAATTTAAAAAAATGGCTGCTAAGGAGGAACGTGAGAATCTTAAAAAAGAACAGGAGGATCATCACCTTGAAGCTGAGTATGCGTATTAATCAAATGCGACAGGCTAAATTAAAGGCTGAGTGCGATACATCTACGAAGGTTCATGCTTTCGATTTGCAGCAGTGCCTCCCAACACACTTTTAAGATTTTCAATTTCGATTTATAAACGCCCATTGTGGACCCTACCTACCCTACTGTTCATGACTGTAAGACAGGCAAGATAGTGTGTGGCATGAATTGATAGGAAGTAGTGGTGGAAACAAAATTGCCTCATGGGTATTTAACCACCTTCAATATCCGAATCTTTGCCTGAATCCTCATCAACTTGGTCAGACGTTGAGGCTATTGGAGAGTTATCTAGCATCTGATAATTTGGTAGGTACTGGTCTGAGATTAACTATTCATCCACACCTTCTAATGTAGGATTTTTGAATTCAACGAGATTTTGTACTGTATTTAAAATTTGGGATGGGGATACTAAATACATACATTATCGCTAGATGCAGAAACACTTAAAAGCGTCTTCAATTCAAGCCATAGTTTAAATCTTTGTAGAGTTTTCTTTAAATACTAGTTCAGTTTTCTTTTTAAGGCTGTACTTTGCTTTATGGCCTATTCGGGAAAAAATCGAAAAAAATTTCTACATGTAAAATGGCCTCCTAAACATGAGGAGGTAATTACAAATATACCTGTCATTTTTGAAAATTATTGCTTCTGTTTTTTATTATCTTTATTTGTTTATTACTATTAGTTTTTTATAATATTTTACAGTTTTAAAACAAAGAACCAGCCGAAAGCCCTGGTAGCTAGCACTGCTAAAATTGTCATTATTTGTAAATTTATTTATCTACTTGTAATAAAATAATAATAACAATAATAATAAAACAAAGAAAGAATTCCCGAAGGAATCGTAAAAAAAATAGCGAACGGGGAGGCTTAGGCCATCCCCCAACTGTTCGATTGATTATCTTATTTATTAATAACTGCACTCCTACAAGTCAAACTTAAGACTAACTTAATTCTAACCAAGTTAATTCCTCATTGCCAACGGTTCCAGTATCCAAACTCCAGACTGCTGAATTGAAGAAATTGGTCACAGTGCGTGTAGAATATCCGGTGACGCATGCATGTCACCTGAGCCTGTTGCACTTTCCCATGGGAACATGTTCGAACCTGAACAAGCTGAGTCAGCGAATCTGCAACGATTCGCTGTCACGCTCATATGGAGTGACCTGCATGCGCCGTGTTAACTATATGATATTAGAAAGTGGAAATTAAAGAGAAATTGCTATTTATCTGTGAATAATACTTCGAAAATGGGTTCCGTTATGCACATATCTACCTTGAATCTCGCTCTGATTTAAACCTCTCCAATTACCTACTTGTGCACAACAATTTTTCCGGACTATGAGTTTCTTTAATTCGGCTATATTTGATAATCTCTCTGACCCCAAACGTTTTTTTTTATTTTATTAATACAAACAAAAAGTCTCACACAGCTATCAACTCTGACATTCTCTGTCGAGTGATCCTCGAACTATAGCTAACTTAGCAATACAAATACGCGACGCAACAAATCCATTGGACGCAGGGCCTAGCTTCTTACAACCATTCGTGTTTTGCGTTTTATATACTTCACACGAATGGAAGGGTCCTACTGTTTAATGCCGTGTCCGAAGGCCAATTGCTTATTTGAGAAGCTTGTTCATGACATTTATACTCTCGGATGTTTGTCAGACGCTCGCAAGAGTTGGGGCCGTGATAGAAATTATAAGTGTTTTCTGGGGTTTCTCTTAGTTGAACGCACTAATCACTTAAGCCACGACGCAACAGTGGTTCCTTTCAATGGAGCAGGCGAAAAAAACTATAAAAACGAAATGGATGGAGCGATATTATTGAAAATTCATACATTTAATTAATGAGATCATTATGGTAAAAAATTATGACTCTTGTCCAACAATTAAGGGTACTTCCCATACAACAGTTATTAAAAAAAGGGATTTTTTCACATTGTTCTTAACAATTCTGTTACCGTTCTTATTTTAAGATTCCGTACTTAGACTTTTGTCAAAAGAGGTTTTACAAAAATAAATCAACACTAGTGTCTATAGTATCTGTAATATTTATTTTTGCTTTCTTGAGCTTCTTGAAAGTGATGCTACAGGGAGTGCTGCCGATTGTATTATTTCAGCTCTGTTCATTAAAATCGTATGCACTGTTGCTGGCATATTATAATACCAAGAATATAATTTAAGGGCGAACATAGTTGTCTCCTCTGTATAAGTTCCAAATTTATCGTCAATAGGAAAATTGATACACATTGTACGTAGTTTATAACATAACTATTTTATTTGTTTATTAATTTTAAATCTATTTTAGTAATTTCTGCTGTTACAGTAGGGTTCTCAAAAAATCTTCGTGAGTTGTTGCCATCATTGGTTGTACCCGATCCTTGCTTAACAATATCTACTTTTATACCGACTTTTTAATGAATTTTTTTGAATGCGTTGTTTTTCTTGTTTGATAGTACGAGTAGATTGTGTTGTTCTCCAATTAAAAGAAGTTAAATTATAACTTAAATGTAATATGTATTCCATAAAACGAATACGAGCATGCAATGGAGACATTCCGAATTGAAGAGCGTCTTCATTTGATGGCTTTGCGCGAAGTGTCGATAAGTTGTTCATGTCCGTCGGTTTAGGGCCACAAATAAAACAATTGCTTGAGGAAGATGTGTTCGTCACAGCCTGTGCTACCTTTGCATCTATCATAGTGAAATATAACTGATGCTTAACCTTTATTACATGCGATTAATTTCAATTTAATTTAATTTTCAACCCGATTTTTTTCTTTCCGTATTAGTTCTTGGCTTTCTTTTCTAAATTGAAATTTTAGTGGCCTACAATATCGTGTTAAGGAGGGGCGAGGGTTTTGTTATGTTTAGCTGCAGTGGTACAATAGATGTCATAAACAAATTTGAGTCCGAAGAATCCGAATCACCATCTGAACATTTTTGCATAAACTCACTCTGACACGAGGATCCCTCACAACCCCATTTCGTTAAAAGTGTTAGATTAAAGCTGTTTTGGGCTATTACTTTATTAGTCTCTTTTGTGTTTATAATTCTTTTAGCTATGTGGTCAAGCAAGTCTTGCAATGGGATTTGAGCATAAGTTTCTTTTATTTCAATTTTCTCAGGACTGCATTTTAGATTGTAAAGTTTGTTTATATGTCGGAAATATATTATGGCCAATATCATCACTTGCTTTTTTACTTACTTCATATTGATATTTTGACATTTTTGTTTGAATCATCACGGCTAATGCTTTGTCGGTACTAAAAGCTGAATGGAGTGTCGAGGACAACGAAGTAGCGGCAGCGTTTATTAAATTTTAGGAAGTTCTTGCTTTTAATTCCTCAAGAATCATTTCTTAACTCCTAGAACAACTTTTGTAATTTAATGTAGTTCTAAATGTTGGTACCTTTCTTGCAAAAAGTCTCTTAGTGAATTAATATTCCTGCTGAAAAGAAAATCGCACAGCACTTTATATGATAAGATTAGTAATTTTAACAGTCCTTATCTTAAATGTTATTCAACAAAAGCTCAAACGCAACTGCAACGATGACTTTGTTAATCTATAATAATGTAAACAACAAATTTTAGCAAAATAGCTGTGCAATTCTAACGGTAACACCAGAAGTTGATTTCAAGTGCTGTTTGTCCAACACGCATTGTTACACGCCTCTTGCAGGCAAAGTGATCAAAAGTGTCATTTAAGTACCTTTGTTTCTAGGTTGATAGAGAAAATTGACAAACGGTAATTGTACTTTTAAAGTTAAATATTCAATTTTCTTTTAACAACATGAGTGCTGCAAGAAAAGTAAATAAGCGTATCAAAGCTGCTAATAAAAACCTTTAAATTTCGGACATCTTGGAAGAGCCACTTGGTATTAACTGTACTACAGACTCAAATGATTAAAAAAAAATACTAAGTGTATCTTCTTTCCATATATGTACATATGTATGTATATGTAGAATCTAAAAATCATTACGGGTACTATGCAACTTATTTCATTTTTGGGGTTTTTTTTCCGCCTGGGAACCACTGTACGGCACCTACATATGTATATATGTATGCATATATACATATATAGCTAACGTGGGCGCCGGGGCTCAAGTGGTTAGTGCGTTGGACTACGGAGCGAGGGGTTCAAGGTTCAATCCCCAAACAACACCTAAAATTTCTTTCACGGTCCCACCTCTTGCGAGCGTCTGACAAACATCCGAGAGTAAAACTGTCATAAAAAAAGCTTCCAAAACTGCCGTTCGGATCCGGCATTAAACAGTAGGCCCCTCATTCGTGTGAAGAATATAACACGCACAACACGAGTGGTTGTGAGAAGTTAGGCCCTGGGTCCCATGGACCTGTTGCACCAAAACTTATTTTTTTTTTTAGCTAACTTATTCACTCAATTCTTCAGTCAATCGTTCTCCAATCTAACGTCAGAGCCCGACAATTCTTACATCTCCTACCTGAGATATTGTGACAAAACCTCATTAACGTCTGTCATTATAACAGTGGCACACATGACGGAAATGATCGAAAGACTTAAATGCGAATACTCTGCTGGCCTAGATGGTATACCTACCGTAGTCTTAAAAAATGCATACTCTCATATGCATCAACTCTTTTGTTCTAGTCATCACGTCTGATTTCTTGTGGATCGAACAAACGGTGCTGAAATTCCATACATCAGGCATACACTCATCTGACCAAATTTTAGAAATTAGTTGGTATATGCTCTATACCAGGTCATTTTCAGCTGCTTTAAAAACTCGGCTTGTAAGCCGTCAGGTTCAGTAGCCTTGTTGGACTTAAGTTTTGATTTTGCTATTCTCACTTCGTTTTGGTCAGGTGGACGGAAATTTTGGCGGTGAAAAAAAATAGTTTGAAAACCGTTGGCTTAGGCTATGCTTGCCAACTGTCCTATCAAAGATATCCTCCTTTCCTACCTTGGCGTTAAAATCGCCTAAAACGATTTTAACGTTACTTAAAACATTGCTTATATGTTTTGTTAAGAAGCTCGTAGTGTTTGGTAGTGTTGAGCACATACTAGGCTTATGTTGGCGAATTTAGCCTAGATGCGGATTATCATAAGACGCTCGCTCACGTACCTAAGTCTGGAGCGTATGACAAAATAAGCACTGTTTCTGCTCCTATAGCAATCACCATAGGATGCATATGTCACAGTTTTTCATCCACTACCTGAATGGTGATGATGTCTGCATTATAGCAGTCTAGGGCCTCTGCTAATTGTTTGACTGCACGCGGCCTGTTAAGGGTGCGAACATTCCACGTGCTGAGCCAAAGGTAAATGTCCTTATTTCGTTTGGTGGGGTTGTCAACAGTAGGATCATCCTTATCCGAGGCTCGTTATTGCTTCGTAACTATTCTTTATTCCATGGTAGGGAAGTTAATCGGAGGCGCAACCTCCAATCTGCCATTCCCTTTTTTATACACCTACAAAAGGCCAGATTTTGCGAATTCAGGAACCCTCTCGGGGATACGAGCGCTGCCGTTGGCCCATTAAGGGTTCATCCGCCACCAACTCTTTTCCAACACCCTGCCTCAGTATTGGAGATCCCTATAAACCTGGTATTCCAATATGTTGAAGCAGCTCATATAGGGACAACAATAATAGTTCGATCCGACTGGAACTGGCAGACGCCACCTTTCATACTACGGAATTCTTCCACTGCCGCGTGGATCAAAAGGTAGTGAGAGGCTACCGTGAGAATGCTTGTGCTCTCATACATTCCCATCACTACCCTTTGATCACCTATACATACATATGTACATACATATGTATGTACATCCATATACGTAAAGTTCAAAACAAAACACATTTTGGAATATCGTCACCCTTTTTTATAAGCGAATCCCAGTATCTTCAATGAAATTATATTAAATCGATTTATTCAAAAAATGCACTGTGTAAGAAACAAATTGCCGGAAAATTTATTTTTCACGACAGTGTATAGGGTTTGTTTACTAACTTTTTATGGTTAGTAAGAGCGTTGTCTACATCCTGAAATAAACAAAATGAACCGTGCACATCCGTTTACATTGTGTAGTGTTTGCACTGTTTGTGTAGCTCAAACGGATGTGAGCATCGACCAAAGTAATTTTGCGGTCCTGTAATGTTCTGCAAAAGGGTTATTTCCACCAACGTAATTTTGTTAACGCAATGACACTTGAAAGGAAATTTGTATATGTACATATGTACATATTTAGGTTATACTTATAGGTACTCGTAGAAAAAATGCATTTGCTCGTAGGTGTATTCTATTATACATACTTCGTACGTTGAATGGTAGTTTGTGTGACTAAACAGCATGTGCCTAGAGTAGGACATATGTATGTACATACGAAAGGAATAAAGTATGCATACATGTGTATAAACATACATATGTACATCTGTATGTACATATGCATGACCATACGTAATATAATATGAAAGTACCTACATACACTTAGTGACAAAAGTCTACGTACACTCTGAGCTTTCGTTAATAAACGGTTTTTTACGGCAAAATGAAAAGACAAAATAAACAAAACACATATTTTACGTTTTATTGTACAAGGAACTATGCATGTAGATAAAAAAGATTATAAAAAAATTAAAAACATAAAAAAAAATTAACAATAACTTCAATTGCATCAAAATAAATGTGACAAAAGTTTACGTACACATTGAGATAATGGTATGAAATCAAAAATTTTTAAGATTATTAATATGATGTTGGACTTCCTTTTGATTCTATCACTGCTCTCATTCTCTTGGGCATCGATTCGACCAATTTTTTTGTAACCGAAGGTTCAATTTTAGCCCATTCTTCTTCAAGTGCCTTTTTTAGCGCCTTCCTGTTTGTGATGTGCCTTTTTTTGAGACGTCGCTTTAGTTCGTCCCATAAGAGCTCTATAGGGTTCATGTCAGGAGACTGAGGTGGTGTTTTTAACTTTTTTGTGTGGTATACGAGCCATTCTTGGACGAGACGAGAGGTGTGCTTGGGATCGTTGTCTTGTTGAAAGACAAACGACTCCGCCAATTCTAGTTTCACAGCACTTTGTTTTAGATTATTTTTAAGAATGTTCAAATAGACGAAGCGGTCCATTATTGAGTCTATGAAAACTAAGTTTCCAACCCCCGCCTCCGACATACAACCCCACACAAGCACATTACCACCTCCATGTTTCACAGTACCAACAAGGTTTGACGTTTTCAATGCGGTATTGGGCTACCGCCACCAACAACATGGAAATGAGTTCTGGCAAAAGGTGATTTTCAGCGATGAGTGTAAATTTAGTATTTACAACAATGACGGCAAAGTTAAAGTGTGGCGGAAGCCCAATACCGCATTGAAAACGTCAAACCTTGTTGGTACTGTGAAACATGGAGGTGGTAATGTGCTTGTGTGGGGTTGTATGTCGGAGGCGGGGGTTGGAAACTTAGTTTTCATAGACTCAATAATGGACCGCTTCGTCTATTTGAACATTCTTAAAAATAATCTAAAACAAAGTGCTGTGAAACTAGAATTGGCGGAGTCGTTTGTCTTTCAACAAGACAACGATCCCAAGCACACCTCTCGTCTCGTCCAAGAATGGCTCGTATACCACACAAAAAAGTTAAAAACACCACCTCAGTCTCCTGACATGAACCCTATAGAGCTCTTATGGGACGAACTAAAGCGACGTCTCAAAAAAAGGCACATCACAAACAGGAAGGCGCTAAAAAAGGCACTTGAAGAAGAATGGGCTAAAATTGAACCTTCGGTTACAAAAAAATTGGTCGAATCGATGCCCAAGAGAATGAGAGCAGTGATAGAATCAAAAGGAAGTCCAACATCATATTAATAATCTTAAAAATTTTTGATTTCATACCATTATCTCAATGTGTACGTAAACTTTTGTCACATTTATTTTGATGCAATTGAAGTTATTGTTAATTTTTTTTTATGTTTTTAATTTTTTTATAATCTTTTTTATCTACATGCATAGTTCCTTGTACAATAAAACGTAAAATATGTGTTTTGTTTATTTTGCCCTTTCATTTTGCCGTAAAAAACCGTTTATTAACGAAAGCTCAGAGTGTACGTAGACTTTTGTCACTAAGTGTATATATATATTATCGCAAATTCAGGAAATTGGCTAAATTTGCAATTTAAAAAATTAAAAAAATTAAAAATTGGCTAAAACGCAATTGACTTTAGCTGGATGCTTTTCGTTAATCCGCTCCTCAAGCAAATTTTTCGTCCAATTTGTATGATGACTCCAAATTTGATGTGTGTGAATGCTAGAAATGATTTTCCATCCATCTGTTTGATGGATTTGAGACCATTTTTCATGTTTAGGACCTCTGATGGGTTTTATGACTTCCCTTTTTTTACCCAAATTTGACCTTTTTTTTAATTTTTTCTTCTATTCTATTCTATCTGCTAGGAGGGCTACTGTCGGCCGACCAATTTCGAGGAACATTTTTTTGATGTTTACTCAAGATACTAAAGGCCATCAAGCAGTTGGATGGATTTGGGTGGTGGGATGGGTTTTATGGCCTTTTTATGACCGAAATTCGAATCCTTTTTTCTTCTACAACTCTAACTACTGAGAGTGCTAGTAATTTGACTACCTACGAGTATACGAATATGTCCACAGCACTTGAAAATCACCTAAGAACGGAAGGAACATATGTACATACATATCTTATGGATGTTTTCAAGTTTTTATTGATATTTGGTACGTCCACCAAATCCATGTTTTCTCTATCTACCACTTGCGCTGCTGGTTTGGCAAACGATTTGCTGAACATTTTGATAGTGTGGACGCAATTGACTTTAGTTGGATGGTTTTCGTCAATCCGCTCCTCAAGCAAATTTGACGAAAAACTTGATAGTGTGAACGGCCCTATTGTTGCATTTCAGTTTTGTTTTTTGCTCATCAAATACATCAGCTGTGTTTGTTTTATACTAAATTGAAGATGCCTGGCAAAAGAATGTCATTTGAAGTACATACTTAGCTCAGATGTTTTACTACAATCCATCCATCGGAAAAAGTGTGCAAGAGTTGTCCAAGATGTTTTCTTTGACCAGACAAACAGTCTACAATATTTTAAATCTAGCCAAAAAAGAAAATAGACTGGAGCTAAAATCATCGAACTGCCGACCTCGCAAAATATCGGACCGAACACAACGCATTTTGATTAGGAAGGTAGTGGAAAACCCACAAATTTCGACAAGGACCCTTGCGAGTGAACTCAGAGAAGAGCGTGGTGTCTATGTTTCCCATGAAAAAATAAGGCAGGTCATGAAAAAAAAACAAGTACGAATCAAGAGTTGCTCGCAAAAAACCGCTGCTTTCAGCACTATGTACATGTATAAAAGTGATTGTGTTTCGCTACGACGCACATTGCCAAACCTGATGACTACTGGGATGACGTCATATTCTACGATGAGAACAAAATTATGCTGTATTACAATGATAGGCCCAATAGAGTGTGTCGACAACCTTTAAAAGCATTAGAAAATCGTAACATTATTCCAACTGTCAAATTAGGTCATGGTGTGGGGATGCATTTCTAGTAAAGGAGCTGGAGATTTGGTCTTCATAGAGTAAACTATGGATGCGCAACAGTATTTAAATATTTTAAAGAGCCATTTGGCAAACAGTGCAAATAAATTTGGGTTCAATGGTGACAACAAACCGCAATTCAAATTTTACCAAGCAATGATCCTAAGCATAAAGCGCATATGGTGAGGATGTGGCTTCTTTTCAACTGCAGCAAAGTATTGGATACGCCTGTCCAGAGCCCAGACTTAAACCATATCGAGAACTTGTCTATATGTTAAAGAAAGTTGACAAAAAACATCAAAAAAGCCGAGCAGAGCTGAAAACAACAATCAAGAGGAATGGAATAAAATTCCAATCGATTATGATGTGCAGAATTTAATTTATTTAATGAAAAGAAGGCTACAAGCCGTGATAAACGCAAAGGGTGGGCATACGAAATACTGAATTCTTTATATTATTTGTATTTTCTTTTTATATTGTTACTTTTCTTTCGCTTTAAATAAAAAAAATCTAAGTCTTCGACTCCAACCCGGAGGGACACCACAGTAGATGAAGACCTCACCTTAGGTGGCGCACACGAGTGGAATTATGTATTCTCAAAAGATTGATGATCCCGATCTTGGTTTACCACTTCTAGGTGCCATCTATGGTTTTGCGAGTGAAAATCCAAGTCCACGTAAAAATCTCTCTCTTTTTTTGTGTTGTTTGCCAATTCGGATTCAATTCTTTGAAAATAATGAATGAATTTCAATTCAGCTGTAGCAATGGAATCATTTTCTAAACTGTATCTATACCGCCTTTATCGAATGAAAACAAGAATCACTAGAGGACTTGAAATTTGAAGAAGCAGTGTACATATATAAACATACCCTTTGTTTTATTGTAATACATACTCTATAATTCATGATAACTTTTTTTTACCAGGACCCAATTTCAATAGAGTTACGTTATGTATTTTGCAATACAGTACATTTATTATTTATTATTTATTATTATTATCTATTTTTTCTTACAATGTGCAAATAAACATTATAAGAAACAAGTGCTGTATTGTTGGTAAAAATGTAGATTAATACAATGACCTTTTTTTCATTCAAGAAGCTTTGGTGGCATGCTTCTTTTATTTTCTCTCACAGTGTAGTTTCTTTTGACAAAATTTTTTTAACAAGATCATACGAAGACAAAAAGTTAACAATTGTTATGTTATGACCTTTCAAACAATTAACGAGATCCAAAACAACACGTTCGCCTTGTCTTTTTGGCACCAATCGATCCGTTACTGTAAGATATCTATCTTGGTCTAGGCAAAGATCTTATTATTATTATTATTAAATTCACGATATATACGCACAATGTTCACTTGCGAAAAAGCTAAATACAAATGACATTTTATATGAAAAGCACTAGTTTTCCATATGTGTAAAAATCTACACAAGAAGGTAGACAACGTGATTTTAGATAATAACCGTTATAAATTTTTTTTCTATGAAGAACATTTTTTTTCTTGTTTTTTATATAAATTATAGACTTTATATTTCTTAGTTTTTAATAAAATCAAACAATTTCGGAATTTATCAATTAGTGGATTTTGAGAAAAATAAGAAAAAAGGTTGTATTTGTGTAGTTTTCTATACAATGGTGGGATGAAGGTTAAAAAAAATTAATTTTGTCCCTTTCTGAATGGAATTAGTTTTGATTTTTAATGCGTCAAGTGAAGTCTGTATACTTACTTTTGTGAGTGACTGTACATGTTGTGACAAGAATTTTAAATAATTTTTGAGTATCAGTTGTTTTGGTGTTTTTAGTTCAACTGAATCCTGCTTTTTAAATTTTTCTGCGAAGGATCTTTTTGTTGTCTTTTTTTTTTGTCTTGTTGTTTGAGAAACTGTTTTTGTCATCGTTATTGTTTGTACTTTGAATTGTTATTTTTGTACCTGCTTTGATTTCTTTTTTTTCCTAGTAAATAAAAAAACACATTTTTAAAATTTTGGTTTTTTTTTTGCTTTTGTTTTCAAGTTGCAAATTTATTGTCATATAGTATTGGTCAACTAAGGTTGGACAATCCACACAATGTAAGGTTCGATGGAAACACCTACTTTTTCGAACAACACCTTTAACAGTTTTAGCCTTGCAATTCTTCTCTCAACATGGACACTTGCTGGTGCTATTTAAGTTGTTCTTTCCACATCTTCTCTGGAATAGGTTTGAGAATAAATCTATGGTTTAATTATCTCAATTCCGGCTTTCGAGAGCTCATCACTAAAAATAAACCCTTATTCAACCATAACAGCATCACCCGGTTAAAGTTTTTTGCAGCAAATCGGTTAAATAAAACGGCAACTTTACTAATATAATTTATTGAACCAGAAGGGGATACTCCAATAAGTGGGAGTATGTGAGCTCTTCTGTAGTGCTAATTTTCGCCACCAGATGTTTGCCTCCAATCGTTAACTAACTTAATTTCATTATAAGCGAACTCATTTAGTGATTTAGACAGTTATACGGAGTTGTATGAAGTTTCTGATGATGAGTTCTGTAAGTGATGAATGATTATTCAGTGAACTAATTAAATACGGTAAAAGAAAAAAAAAAAAACTGCATACAAAATTGTATAGAAGAGTTCCTTCTTACACCGAAAAAGAGTTTTGATGCCATTGTTGCATTTGAAATGCACTTTTTGAAAATTACTCCAAATCAAGAGTTATTAAGTCGGTATTAAGTCGGTAAAAAGTATGGCTGTACTCTTACGGTTTGCTGGGCACCAGGCTTGCAGCTTCCAGGATTTGGTAGACCGATTCGACGTTTTCTTGTCTTCGGTTTGCCGAATAGTGAATATAGTCACCAAAGCCGGCATTCCTAAAGCAATGGGTAACATTTTTATTCTCTCCAATTTTAAATTCTTTGTGATATTTTTTTTTTTTCAAAGCTTGAAAGTCTGAGATATTGTTTTCAAAGGTTGACTACATTGAAAGAGAGGGACTAATAAGTCTCTGTTTGCAAGCAATCTGCAATGAACAAAGGTAATACACAAATATGTTTATACATTTGTTGCTTTTCTAGGTTATGATAGTTGCTTGCTTCAAGTCTCACCAGAGTGTCGAAAACTACCATCTGATTGTGGAGGTAATACCCTTATAGTTCACGCTTCGTTGTATGTATTCGGTTTTGTATAGTTATAAAAGCGTATTTTTTACATCAAGGAGTGAGTGCACTTTTTCGTATTTGCAGCATTTTTAAAGCTTATGCCAAAATCAGCTGTTTTATTTTATATAATATCGATTTGAAATATCAAAGCGTTGCTGCAAAGCATGAAAAGCATGAAAGCATGCAGATTAAAAATAATAATGAAAAAACACAAGAAATTTGCCAATTCTCATGAAAAACAGTGAGCCAAATGACAACGATAGTTGTCAAAATCGTACACCTCAACGTTACACTTTTACAATCTTCAGGGTCAGGGTACTGCTTAAGTGTAAAAGTGTATATAAATGACGGTATGTGTATTTTGTTTTTTTAATGTAGAAAAAGAAAATGTTACACTTTTACACTTTTACACCGATACAAACCAAATACAACAAAGGGCGAATATCTTTCAATACAAATAATGATTTTAACTCCAATCAGCGCAGAATGCATTTTTTTCGGACATCGTATTCATTGATTGTTGCCCAAAACTTATAGTTAAATGACGATCGTGAGTGGGATCATATGTACACGCTAGGCTGATCCGGGGTAAATTAATTTTTGTTAGATTTTTACGTACTAGGCCATATTGTATATCCTTGTGCAGAACCTTTAGGTGCCTTCCAATCCTATAAAGAATATAACACGCACAACACGAATGGTTGCAAGAAGCTAGGCCCTGGGTCTTATGGACTGGATTGTAAACTAACATAATCAAAATCTTACAGCCAAAACCTTACACATTTTTCAAACTTGCAGGAAAAAGTTAATTTTCTAATTGATTGTGGGAGCTTATTAAATAGGCCGCAACACGAAACCAAAAACGGATCGTTTGATACCCTATCCTCCTTCCTATCCAGCCTTTATAAAGTGGCCGTGGCCGTGGCCGCGCTGCATTTTTTTATTGAACTACAACAATAACTTCGAACCTTTGCGGATGTTACATGTAAAATTTTATCAAACTCGTTTTTATACCCTATCCTAAGGGTATATTAAATTTGACACATAGTTTGTAACATAGAGAAATAATCGAGATAGACCCTATAAAGTATATATGTATGTACATTGGTGGTCATATAATTAGAAACGATAGTTCCAAATAGGTTCCATGTTACCATACGCTTTTTTGGCAAATTTATTAAAGTTCGTTTATGTCTGTATTAATTATTTGGGAATTGTACAAATATATTATACAAACGATCAAAGTAATTTACTGTAAGTATAGCTGGAATAGTATGAAAATCTTGTTAAGTTCAAAAACAGCTGGACTAATTATATGAAACGGTAACGTTTTGACATACTCTCTACTAAAGCACGACATCTAGACACCGGGATATTCTTCCAAATTTCTTCGATATTTTTAAAGAGCTCCACCGAATGTTTTGGCTTTTTTGTCCTTAAGACCTCTTTTGACATCCGCCCAGAGGTTCTCAATTGGATTTAAGTCCGGACTCTGGGCGGGCCAATCCATAACAGCAATATTTTGATCCCTAAACCACTGCTTTACTAGTCGTGAAGTGTGTTTGGGGTCGTTGTCGTGTTGGAAAATGTATGTCACGGGCATGTTTTCAAATGAGAAAGGTTCCATTACATTTTCCAATATCTCTTTATACACATGTTGATCCATTCGGCCGGTTATGCGAGTGATTGGCCCAACACCATTCCAAGAAAACGCACCCCAAACCATCACGTTACCACCGCCGTGCTTAATTGTTTTCAAAGTGTACTTAGGATCTAATTGTTTGTTTTGTGGACGTCTAACATACACTTTACCGTCAGAGTCCACCATGCTATGCATCCACGTTGACCGGCTTCGCATAATCGACGTCTTACGGTTCTTGCCAATATATATGTATGTATTTGAGGCTCAATAATGCTTTTAATTTTACTGGATGTCAAAAACGGATCTTTTTTGCTGAGTCTGCAAATCAATCGATCCTCTTTAACCGTAGTTTTTCGGCCTCTTTCTTTTCTTGGATTACTGTTAAATACGCCAGTTTCTTTAAAATGTCGAACAGCATTTTCATTGAACAAGAAACCTTTTTTCAACCGACGCCATTGACTCCTTGCCGCTCTGGTAGCTTTGAACAATTAACTTCCGCAATTCCGCAGTGCAACTCTTATTTTTTCCCATTTTTTTGGCTGTTTATACCCTATCCTAAGGGTATATTAAGTTTGACACATATGTAGTTTGTAACATAGAGAAATAATCGAAATAGACCCTATAAAGTATATATATTCGTGATCAGCATCAATAGCGAAATCGATTGAGCGATGACCGTCCGTCCGTCCGTCCGTCCGTATGTCACCGCTTTTTGGGCTTTATATTTTTGGCCACGGCCACTTTTTGGGGGCGTTATCATCAAAAAACCTATTTTGATAAAATTTTACATGTAACATCCTCAAACGTTCGACATTATAGTTATATTTGAGTACAAAATGCAATTTGGCCACGCCCACTTTATAGAGAGGAGGATAGGGTATCATACGATACGTTCCAGACGGATTGTAGCTTTTCTGTATGTTACAAACTATGTGTCAAACTTAATATACCCTTAGGATAGGGTATAAAAACAAAGGAAAACCTGCCAGTTTGTATCTTTCGTACTACGGTGTATGGAAGTAAACTTCTGCATTGTTGCTGGTATGGATAGGTAGATTAAAAAACATCGTTTTTGTCTTCTATGCTCGGCGAACCGTATCGTTAATAAACTAAGATCCCAGTTTATCAGATTCTTACTTTTTACTTTGCTTAAATTCTGTCACAGGGGACAGGACGACAACATCTTGTTCGGATTTTCCCAATGTGTTTCAATTTTCTCTAGCTCTTTTCCAGCAGTTTAGATTCATACTCAACTGTTCTTCACCATGTTTGGTTAGAAGGTGTGACCAATCTACTATAGATTTTTCACCCGTTATCAGATAAAGCTTTTCGGTGCAGACAGTCTTAAGTAATTTTTGGTAGACTGTCTAAGTAACATCTTAAGTATTTTTTGGTATTTGCACCGAATAGTTACGGTATACATCTATTTACAAAAACAGCGTTCCAGTAACATTCCAAGTACTACACCCTTATTCCAGTGCTGTTTATACCCTATCCTAAGGGTATATTAAGTTTGAAGTCCGTCCGTCCGTCCGTCCGTCCGTATGTCACCGCTTTTTGGGCCTTAAATTTTGAGCTAGGACGATGAAATTTCATATCTGGGCTTCTGAGAAAAAAATACAGTACAAGTGTAAAAATTTTTGAAATCCGCCCACTGCCACGCCCACTTTTTCATAACTTCACTAAATTATATGAAACCGAAAAATTTTGTTAAGACCAAATATTTAGGCATTCAGATTCCCTACAATCCACCCATACACAAATTTTGGCCACACCCACTTTTTGGGGGCGTTTTCATCACAAAACCGATTTTTGGGCCTTAAATTTTTAACTAGGACGCTGAAATTTCATATCTGGGCTTCCAAGAAAAAGATACAGTACAAGTGTAAAATTTTTTTACATCCGCCCACTGCCACGCCTACTTTTTTATAACTTCACTAAATTATATGAAACCGAAAAATTTTGTTAAGACCAAATATTTGGGTATTTAGATTCCCTACAATTCACCCATAGAAGAGTTTTGGCCACGCCCACTTTTTGGGGGCGTTATCATCAAAAACCTATTTTGATAAAATTTTACATGTAACATCCTCAAACGTTCGACATTATAGCTATATTTGAGTACAATATGCAATTTGGCCATGCCCACTTTATAGAGAGGAGGATAGGGTATCAGACGATCCGTTCCAGACGGATTGTAGCTTTTCTGTATGTTTTTACATTGAATCTGAACAGTATCAGCTTGGTTTTTGTACTGAGATTGCTTAAGTAGTTTTTCGATACCAATCTAAACGCAGTTTTTGCTTCCCCGATTCTGCTACACGCATTGAGTTCGGTACAACCGTGTCGACAGATGATGACGAAGCTTCCTAAATATAGACTGTTTGACTTTCTTCACCTGTTGTCCGGCAATTTTCAGTTGAGCGTCGTATTTTGAAATGTTGAGGGCTTTTGCTTTTCCTGAATTTATCTTAAAGCCTACTTTGTTTGCCTCAACTTGCACATTTTGAGCCATTGTGTGGAGATCGGATAAAACGTCATTGTGCACCTCAATCCTTGGTTTCCTTAAGTTAGTGCTGAAGATTACCGGAAATAACAAAGTGAAAGTATATACATAGCCCTGACGTTCTCTACTATGGACTTCAAATTCATTTGACACCTCACCATTAAGCATAACGTGACACTGGGTGGTACCCTCGTAAGTAGCCTCAATAATAGCAGTATGTTTTTAGCATTCTGTTTAAACTGTCGAAAGCCTTTCAAAGTCGATGAACAGTATGTATAGCCTGACCTGAACTAGACACATTGGTCAATGATGATTCGCAAGGTGTTGGTGTGATCTACGCTATAGTATCCACCCCGAAAACCCGCCTGATAGGCACTGAGTGTTGAGTCTAAATGCTCTTTTAACCGTTCTAGTACTATCTTAGCTATTATTTTGGTAACGGCTAGGAGAACGCATTTCCTCTCCAGTTCCCACATTCCATCAAATTGCCCTTTATCGTTTGATAATCTCTTCTCTACTCCTCTGATAATCACTTGTTTTCTCACGCTCTAAAAAAAAATTAGCGGTTGGAGTAACTCTGTCGATGTACACAGTTTCGCTTGAAAAAACTCGGATACCAACTCCTCAGATACAAATTCAAGCACTGTCAGAACTAGCAGCCAGACAATACTTTGCTTAAGTAAATGGCCGAAAACTATGGGCCTTACTAACAACCTAGTATACGGCTTAAGTATAATCTCCACATTTTCCAAAATATGTGTACCAATAATGATTTTAATAGTCGGCTTTAGTGCTAGTATGGAGCTAAGTTTTAATGTACAGAAAGCCATGTTCAATTTTACTAATATGTCATTAAAGACCAGAGTAATGCCAATGTACTAATTTAATAGCACAAAAAATACTAAAAAGGATTGGATTGGGTATCTAGAATACTCAAATTATGCGTAAAATGGTAATTGAATTTAGTTGAAACTGTATAAGCGTTATTCGATTTTCATGAATTTTAAAAATTCCTTTATCTTCATTACTATTTACTAAAATACTTTACAGTAAAAATGTGTTTTTCATGAATGTTTCATTGAAAGAATTAATTACTACATATTTCGTTATACAAAGTTATTGTTTGATGAAATTAATATTGTATTAGAGTTTTAAAAAGAATTGTTATGCAATCCAGTTTCCATTCAGGAGGGAAAAGGGAACCAACAAAGAGTATTAACTTCAGTGCATTGGTATCACCGCTTTATATGTACATACATATAAACAAGCGAAGAAAACAATCTCAGCTGATTTGTTTATTTCGACTTTCGAATGCCAAGTGTATATGCGTCTCCTGATATTGGCATGTAAAATAAACATTCAATTCAATTTTAAATTATAACCACTGTCCTTATAGCACCATGGAAGAGAATAAAAATTCAAATTCAAGTGCAAATATGAAACGTCAAACCAATGTTATGTAGTAGATTCAATGAAAATGTAGTAAATTCTTTGAAAGAGCCAAGCTTAATGCTCAAAACACATGTGCAGCAAAGCATTGCGCATCAATGCGTGCAGCGACGCATGTGAAACACACGTGCAGTTAAAATTTTGACATTTTTCTCCATGGCGATTTGAATTTAAAAATTTAGTTTTGTTTTTTTTTTTCAATAAGTTTAAACAGTAAACTGTCATATAGGTGACAATTTGTAATGTCAAATCACGAAATTTGTACTAAATTGTACTATTTTGCAGATCTACTACATTGCATTGCATCGAAATTAGAATTAGCGACGACTTGCGTGGCTGCATAGGCACGCAGCACGCACATGTAGTTGCCTACATATAAAACTATGTTCTATAATTTTGCTGCACGCATTTCCCTGCACATGTGTTTTGGGCATAAGTAAATGCCGACTATTAAAACATTATTAGTACACTTTAGACTTAAGTGTGTATTAATATTTAAGTCGACACCTTTTTTAAGTCACGACTAATGATTCGTTGTTAGTAAGGCCCTATATCTTTGGCTATTTTTATACATATCTTATCCTACGAGTATATTACGTTTGATACATAGTTTGTAGCGTAGAGAAATAATTGAGATAGACCCTATAAATTATATATGTATATTCGTGATCAGTAGCGAATACGATTGAGCCATGTCCGTCCGTCTTTTCGTATGTCATATCGTTTTGGGTCTTCAATTTTGAGTTAGGAGGATGAAATTTCGTATCGGGGGTTTGAGAAGGAAAACCAGTACAATTGTATTTTTTTTTAAATCCGCTCACTGCCATGCCCAAAAATCATTAAGGACAAATATTTACTAGGTATGTGGGCCCCGTGGTTCAAGTTGTTAATCAGTTGGGCTACGGAGCAAGGGGTTAAAGGTTCGATCCCCAGAAAACACCTTAAAAGTTCTTTCATATCCCGCGAGCGACATTAAACAGTAGGCCCCCTTCCATTCGTGTAAAAAAATATAACACGCATAACATGTATGGTTGTAGGCACTGGGTCCCTTGGACCTGTCCCGCGAAATATTTGTATTTCGTTTTGTTTTAAGGTGTACCGTTCGCTATAAAGCTCCCCAGTGGACACCTTAGCGTCCCAACGGTAACCCTGGTCAGTCGTTCACAGACCAGCATCGTGGAAAGACGTGTTTCGGCTTCTCTGAATCATTCAGTGTGTTTTAATAGTGCGAAAGAAGTTCGTTGGTTTATAGTAGCCGAAGTGGCACAGTGGTAGTGGTTGAGTACAGTCACACGAACCGACCCCGGTTCAAATCCGGGAAATAATTTTCATTTGCCTTTTTTTATTTAATAATTAAAATTAAATAAGTGAGGAAAATTACCAAGAGTGGTAAACAAAAACCACGCCATGGACGAAAGTCAACGGTCCGCACTCTCTGTAACGGGAGATGCGGACAAACAAACAACAACAGCCGACCCGGATCCAGATACGGCATCAACATCTGGCTACTCAGCTGTAGTGGCCAGCGCAGGGACGGTAAAAAGGAGGAGAAAACTGAAACCAACTCCTAACTTGGTCAAGCGCCCCACCCTATCAGCTTCGAAAGATAAGCTGCAAGTCGAAGTGAAGGGGGTGGCGCAATCAAAACAAAAACAAACAGCTACAGATATGGAGCAGGAGTCCGCCGATGACGAGGAAGACTACCCATACGTCTCCGACGGCGGGGAGGGTCGCTATACGGGTGAGAACAACACCTTCGCCAAACTAGCGTCCTCGGAGTCAGAGGACGAGGATGAGACACTGGAGAGCCTGAGCAGCAGCATCCAATTGCTGCAGGCGAAAGTTACTCAAATCAAGGCCAAACAAACGGCCAGAAGACTGAAAGAACGTCAAGAAGAGCTACAAAGCCAGCAGCAGAAACAACAGCAACAACAACAAGAACTACAACATGAGCAGCAAATACAGCAGCCCAAGCAGCAACAACAAAAACAGCCGCAACTACCGCAGCAACAAAAACAACCGCAGCAGCCAAAGCAAAAGCTGCAAAAAATGCAGCAGCTACAGCAGAAACAGCTGCAATCAAAACAGCATCAGCAGAAACAGCAGCAGCAGCAACAACAACAGCAGAAACAACAGCAACAGCAACAGCAGCAGAAACCGCAGCAGCAACAACAGCAGAAACAGCAGAGACAGCAGACTCAGCAGCAACAACAACAGCAACAGAAGACAACAAAGGAAAGGGTGCCACCAATCAACACTTTCAAGGTGGAACTGAAGGACACAATCGAATTATGTAAGTCGGCCATAGGCAATAGTTTTACTATTAAAAGATTTAACAAAGATAGACATTCAATTCAATGTGATACTGTAGAACAATATCATATTATTAAAAATTTGTTGAGGGACTCGACGACGGAGTTCTTCTCCTTCACCCCGAAAGGGAAAAGCTGCATACTATGCTACACCAACAAGAACTACAACATGAGCAGCAAATACAGCAGCCCAAGCAGCAACAACAAAAACAGCCGCAACTACCGCAGCAACAAAAACAACCGCAGCAGCCAAAGCAAAAGCTGCAAAAAATGCAGCAGCTACAGCAGAAACAGCTGCAATCAAAACAGCATCAGCAGAAACAGCAGCAGCAACAACAACAGCAGAAACAACAGCAACAGCAACAGCAGCAGAAACCGCAGCAGCAACAACAGCAGAAACAGCAGAGACAGCAGACTCAGCAGCAACAACAACAGCAACAGAAGACAACAAAGGAAAGGGTGCCACCAATCAACACTTTCAAGGTGGAACTGAAGGACACAATCGAATTATGTAAGTCGGCCATAGGCAATAGTTTTACTATTAAAAGATTTAACAAAGATAGACATTCAATTCAATGTGATACTGTAGAACAATATCATATTATTAAAAATTTGTTGAGGGACTCGACGACGGAGTTCTTCTCCTTCACCCCGAAAGGGAAAAGCTGCATACTATGCTGCTGAAGGGGTTGGAACCGTCTTCTGAACCGGAGGAGATCCTCAAATTGCTTAGAGAAACAAAGTGCGACGGGCTCGAATTCGTAGGAGTTAAGCCATTCATTACAGCTAAGGCCAAAAGGGAGAACCGGAAACTTCCGTTCTTCCTGGTTCAGCTGTCACCCAGCAGCAAACTGGATAGTCTAAGAGGCATTAAAGTCCTCGACTACCAGGTTGTGAGGTGGGAAAAATTAAGACGGAGCGAGAGCATTCTCTAATGCGTTCGCTGCCAGAGGTTCGGGCACGCCGCGTCGAACTGCGATAGGCAGCATCGATGCGTGAAGTGCGGAAAGGACCACAAGACAGAAGAATGTCCGCTAGGTAAGGATAGGGCTTCAGATAGGGAGCAACTTTCGTGTGCACTATGCAGGAACACGGGGCACACCGCTAATTATCGGGGTTGCCCTCAGTTCCAAGTTATTAGGAGATCAAACATGGCTCGTCAGCAGAAGATCGTGGTGAAGCGTTCACCTGGTCCCGCTCTTTCAAATCAAGTCGTCACACCCCAATTGACGTACGCCCAAATGGCGGCCGGTCAGGGCAAGACGCAAAAGCAACAGCCAAAGGCTGCTCCAAAGGCGTCAGTATCTAAAGCACCTGAGGCGCAAGCTGACTTGATGGCTATCTTCCTCTCAATTCAAGGGCAGATGGGTCATGGGTACGCGCTTCTGCCGGGCCTAACGCACCTCCAGTCGTAATGGGTACCACGGCGGAGATTCCCCTTAAGATCCTTGCGGTGAATGTGAATTCACTGATAAGGATAGAACGTAGAAACTCACTTTTTAAGTTGCTAGATGACGAAAATCCTGATTTGCTTTTGATTAGCGAAACTAAGCTAACTCAGAGACACAAATTAAGGAACAATAGATATGATATCGTAAGAAGAGACCGACCCAACTCCACTCAAGGAGGTGGTGTCGCGATCTTTATTCGTAAAGAGCTGCGATATAAAACAGTGTACAGTGGTGAAGTGCGAAGGTTCCAGGTGCTGGAAGCGTGTATCGTGTGCATCCCTCTCTGGAAAGAAGATGTACGTGGTCGCGGTTTATGCGCCTGAAGCTACTCAACCTTCTTTATTTATTTCAGAGCTCGAGACACTTTTCCGATGCCAAAGGCTGGAGTCGGAGGAGAACTATTATCTCATGGCCGGAGATTTAAACGCGAAGCATAGGGATTGGGGAAATAATACGCCAAATCCTAGAGGGAACCTGCTACTCAAGCACAATGTCGAGTTTAGACTCGATGTGAAAGCATCGGATAGTCCGTCGTTTCCCAGAGGCGGCTCTTATCTGGACCTCATGCTGTTCGACGTACGGCAACAACTAACCGACACGGACCGACAAACGATTAACTGTCTGCACACTTTTATGTACGACAGCGACCATTGCGGACTTAGTGCCGAAATAAGTATTCCCAACGAAATTGCGGAATTGCAAGAGTTTGTTCACACGCATTCCTACAATTACAGTAGGACGCGATGGACACGCTTCTTCCGAGTACTGACTAGAGCACTCTCCTCGAACTCGCTCTACCCACCGTCCAATAGGAATCTGTCAAACGAGGCGATTGACAGATACCTAAAACAATTGGACGAGACAATCAAACGAACTATGGACTGTACGATACCTCGGTATCAACATACTGACAACGTAGATGTATTCCGCAACGCGACTATTGACGCACTACACCAACAAAAAAGTAGACTGTTGTCAAGATTAAAAACCTTGTACAGACAGTTTACTGACAGACAAAACTCGGAGGTTAGGACATTGAAGTCGTTGATCAAAAACCTCCAAAAATTGATCAAAGAAAATTACAGATTGACGGTGAATGCGCATTGGCAGATTCGGGTGTTTGAGAGGGCTTGTCTCCGTGCTTGCCTTCACTTGTACAGAACACCAGAGTCTGAGTACAAAAAATTCTATTCCAATGAGGTCCTTTATAACAAAGCGAATCTGATCAGAGTGGACAATTTCCTGGTGAAGTTGATTCGAGGTCATATTGCAAGAGCAATGAACTCGACCAATAACCTGATCTTTGGGGCTTACTACCCCAATGATATGTACCATGAGAGGGTGCGCCTTTACGGCTTTGTCCCCCCAGAGGCATTCCTCTATTTCGACAGACAAGGTCTGATCCAGGACAGAGCGGGGTTTCTGCTTATCTTCCACGTCGCCAGAAAAGCTGTTGATAGGCGACTCAACTACGAGCGAGGCGTAGCACAGAGCGATGAGGATCGTCTCCGATTCAGTAGGTCGATGTCGGGGCGCGATGTTCAAGACGTAGAAAGACAGCATCTGAAATTCTGGTGGCTTTTTGAACGAGAGGGAACTCCCTCGTCGATCCCTTTCAATCCTGGCTAGCCCTTGATGTAAGTTAGGTGTACAAGATATGTATAAACACACCACTTACAAAAAAAAAAAAAAAACAAAAAAAAAAGCACTAAAATCAAAACAAAATAAAAAATAAAAAATACAAAAAAAAACATACAGAAAAGCTACAATCCGTCTGGAACGGATCGTATGATACCCTATCCTCCTCTCTATAAAGTGGGCGTGGCCAAATTGCATTTTGTACTCAAATATAGCTATAATGTCGAACGTTTGAGGATGTTACATGTAAAATTTCATGAAAATCGGTTTTTTGATGAAAACGCCCCAAAAAGTGGGCGTGACCAAAACTGTTCTTTGGGTGAATTGTAGGGAATCTGTATACCTAAATATTTGGTCTTAACAAAATTTTTCGGTTTCATATAATTTAGTGAAGTTATAAAAAAGTAGGCGTGGCAGTGGGCGGATGTAAAAAAAATTGACACTTCTACTGTATCTTTTCGTCATAAGCCCAGATATGACATTTCAGCGTCCTAGTTAATAATTTAAGTCCCAAAACTAGGTTTTGTGATGAAAACGCCCCCAAAAAGTGGGCGTGGCCAAAACTTTTGTATGGGTGGATTGTAGGGAATCTGAATGCCTAAATATTTGGTCTTAACAAAATTTTTCGGTTTCATATAATTTAGTGAAGTTATGAAAAAGTGGGCGTGGCAGTGGGCGGATTTCAAAAATTTTTACACTTGTACTGTATCTTTTTCTCAGAAGCCCAGATATGAAATTTCATCGTCCTAGCTCAAAATTTAAGGCCCAAAAAGCGGTGACATACGGACGGACGGACGGACGGACGGACGGACGGACGGTCATCGCTCAATCGATTTCGCTATTGATGCTGATCACGAATATATATACTTTATAGGGTCTATCTCGATTATTTCTCTATGTTACAAACTATGTGTCAAACTTAATATACCCTTAGGATAGGGTATAAAAAGGTCGTATTTAGTTACGTATTTAGTTTAAGTAGTTTAAGATTTATTTTAAGGTAGTTTTTAAGATAGTTCTAAGTTTTATAAAAAATAAAAAATAAAAAGTCCTAATACAAAGTTTTTCAAAAAACTAATTTTCTTTGTTCAAAAAATAATAAGTTAGATAATAATTAGAAATAACATATGTAACAGATAAGTTAGGTTAGGTCGAAAGACATAGTTTTAAGAATTAAGTTTAACTTAGAGTGCCTGCAGTAAGTTAGTAGTATATAACGTAGTTAAGTTAGTTAAGCTAGTTTTAAGCGTTTTTTGTTAGCATGTAAGAAATAATGAATTGAATTAAATAAAAATGCATTAAAAATAAAAAAAAAAAAATACGGTAACCCTGGTGAAAAATACTCGCTAAACGCTACATTTTTCCGAAAAATATGGGACGATTTTTTAAACATTTTAGTTAGAAATAAAGGTTACGTACAACTTTCCGGTTTTTCTGGGGCATAATGTCGCAGTAAGGCCGAAAGGGCTACATAGGGTCTATCTTGATTATTTCTCGGCATTACGTATGAAACCTAATATACCCTTAAAATAGTGTTAAACAGCCCTAAATCTTATGTGTAGCACGTAGATATTGCGTCAAAATTCAAGGTTCTTGATGTTAATATAAGCAGATGTCTTTGCTATGAAAACCAGACTTTCGGATACCAAATGCTTGAGTTTGCATTCGACGTACTTTATATAAGTGCATTTTTAAGCTTCCCATAACAGGAAATCTGAAAGTTACCGTAGCTTAAACCCACAAGGTAATGCGAAGAGGGGCTAAGAATCTTCAAAAAAGTTTCTTATGTTTCGATGATCCTCAACCTATCCTATCTAAAGTGTGATACCTACAGGCAGTGTCTAAGCAGAACCCGGCAGTCAATAAGTAGACATATTTATTAAGTACTTTGCTACTCACTCGGTACAAGCAACTATTTTCATAGGGAGCTTAATAATAAATACAAACAAATGCATGTGTGTGTATGTATGTGCATATGTACATACATATGGATATTTGAAATATGTGTGTGGGAATGTAATTGTTATAAAATCATATTAACGTAAACAAATAGAAGGTTTAGGGAAAATAAATAATTGTGTAAATATAAATGCCTTAAAGACTTTAAACGTTTAACGATTTCATTCTCTTCTACACATCCATATGTATCCATACGTACATACACATAATATAGGTACGCACATTAAACACCTCCATACACACATATGTATGTACAGAAATATGTATATATTTACTCGTATGTAACAAACGGAATGCTCACATGTCCCACTTACCCTAGAATTTCTATGGAGAAATTCCAAAAAGTTTTCATTTTTCGGCGGAAACATAATCACAAAATATTTTTTCCCATCGACGTACTGACACTCTTCGTTGTCATCCCCATGTGGTATCTTACATACCTACATTTGACGGGTTTGGTGCTGGAAGATAAATCACCGTTGATTTGCATAATCTTCTCAAGCTCAAGTTGAAATCAGAAGGGAATTAGATGACTAGACAGGGGACAGGATTGTAGAGAGTTTTTTTTTTGTTATTCCAGACGCGTTTGGATCGAATTTGAAGTTAAATGTGAAGACATTTGTTTACGTCATGTGAATCTGTAAATTTAAATTTGGCATTCTCGTAGGTTTTTCTTAAATCATGTTACATAAGTAACATAATGTAGAAGGGAAAAGAGGGCATTCTTGAACACTTTTTCTTTCTATGCTTTTTAAATTGGACATCTTTCAATTATTGATATTAGCACCATTCTACATATTGATAAGATTAAGCCTCCTGAAAATTAAATATAATAAAAGTTTTCCCTTTTTTTTTGGTTAACATATACATATGTAGTTATTATAAACGTATCTATGCGCATATGCATACATACATATGTACGTATATATAATATACTTATGTAACAACGACCTCAAAATTTGCGACACCTAATGTGGCTTCAGGACGGTTGAGCGTTGAGAAGTTAGGAATATGACAGAATTATGTTACATCCCCCCTAATTGCACACACATGATTTCAGGACTTTGTTTAGTTTGGAAACATACATATGTATAAGTACTTATGTATTCATATACATATGTATTATATTTTTCAAGATTTCTGAAGATTTAAACGTTCTTCTGATGTTTTGTTCTTTCCAATATATGACATTTCAATTGTGCTTGTTCGATGCGTTCCCTAATTGTGATCATTCTTGTAGAGAATTTTCCCCGACTCTTACAAATTTGTGATCGTACCACTTTTAGTGCAGAAAAAGTAACAGACCTAATATACATATGTATCTACTGGGACGTTGAGCAAGCTTACGATATTTACAATTAAAAACCGACCAAACGCCTGAGGTCACATTTGGTGTTACCTCATATAAGGTCATTGTTTCTATTCAACCTGTGAACGCGCAATCGCCCGAGCGCCAGATTGTTATATATACTTTTAACCCTACATTAAAGCGGCTTGTCGCTGTGTTATTATGGGTTGTACATGCCATTAGTCGATAATGGTTTTATGATCTATGTACATATGAATGCATTTGAGTGAATTAAAAGTCTCCGCATTCCGCAATTGATAGCAAAAAGTGGGTCACAAGTCCATAATACATATGTACGTAGATATATAATCGTACATACCCACATTAGCAGATAAGGTGGCATAAATTCTATGATCTGCAGTCGGTAGTGAAGGAGGCAGGAACAAATTTACATAAATTATGAGTACTTGCGATGAGCGGAAGTGCATAATTCTACTATACTGCTCCATTCACCTTATGTTCATGAGGCTATTGGAAACACTCATTCGCCCACCTCAGACGACTGCTTAAGAAAGGGTGAAAGATGGCTGTTTGCTTCTTAAATTTATTTACTATGTATCTACATATGTATGTACATACTTAATTTACTTTTTGTGTTGTAGGTATTTTGGTCGCATGTCGACACACATATAAGACATATAATAATTGGACTTATGTATTCTCCGCGTTCCAATAAATTTGTGTTACCATTGCCTCCTTTCCGCTATTTTGCTTTAGGTTTGTTACTTTACTAAAAATGGTGCCATGAAATAACGCTGAGTGAAATAAGGCCGAATTTCAAAAGTCGGCCTTATTTCTCTTTCATAATATGAAATAAAGCCGAATTTTGAAATTCGGCCTTATTTCACTCAGCGAAAAATTACTTTGACAAAGTGAAATAAAGCCGAGTCGGCCTTATTACGCCTTGAATTTATACACGCATTTCTAACAATTATTTTCTCAAAAGTTTTTGGTCGTCCCATTTAAAACGACATTAGACCAATTTGGCTTGATGTCACTTATATGCATAAACAGTGCAATACATATGGCAACCAGAATTATCCCCCCTCTTAGCAACTTGTGATATTACGATTTTTAGTGGTGCCGTGAAATAACGCTGAGTGAAATAAGGCCGAATTTCAAAAGTCGAATTTCAAAAGCCGGCCTTAATTCGCTTTCATAATGTGAAATAAAGCCGAATTTTGAAATTCGGCCTTATTTCACGGCACCACTAAAAATCGTAATATCACAAGCTGCTAAGAGGGGGGATAATTCTCTCATGCCCAGCTTCACAGTCAGAGTTTAAACTAAAATTTAACTAAACCTGGACGAGAGTTTAAACTTTTCGTCTAACCCGTTCGGTTTCACACTGTAAATTAAACTTCCGATTTTTTTTATTATTATTATTATAACTTTATTGAGATATAAATAAATTACATTTCAATAACAAAAGTTAAGCTCTACCTACCAGGGCTTTGAGCTAAATGGTTATAAAATAAGTTAAATAATTAATTGTAGTTTTACAATGATTTTCATTTCCGATTTATTAACGTAGTTTTCGAAGCTATGTTTTGATTATTTTTGTTTTGAAATGTCAAATTATGATTTTTTTTCAAATAAATTCGTTATTATTGTTTGTTCAAGTGTTTAAATACGAAATTGATTATACTCGCACTTTCATTGACATAACTTTCATTGACATAAAGTGTCATCGGGCGTGGTTAGTAGGTACTTAGATACACAACACCTCGTGTTGTTGACATTGCAGCCATCTTTTTGGCCATTTCCAGGTGTTGGCCATATTTGTAATATCATATCCTTTTATATTGCAAAAAAGCTGTGCAATTCTATGTCCTTTCCTTTGATATTTTCCCACTCAATTGTCCATTTGTAATCAGTATCAGTTGCCGAGTCTATTGAGAGATACCTACTCCACCATTAAGAGAAAGGTGTGAGTGGGGCAAGAAAAGGGGGAGGGGCTATTATTATTATCAAGGAGGAGAGGTGGTTGTTGTGTCTGTTACTAACATAAGGCAGCGTTGGTTGCCGTTTTTCAACAGAATTTGTGATCGAACACTTTTTCATTTAATACGTATTAATATTTTTCCGATGAGGTGAAGTACAGGTGTGAAATTTTGGAAATCCGCGGATCATTGATTGCAGTGAATTTATCGAGAACAGATATGAGTATATGGATACGATTGCCTCTTGAGGCAAATAAATATGAGTACAGTATCTTCCAAATCACTTTGCGAACTTAAAAACATTGTCGAAAGCCAAATAATTTTCTTTGAATAAATTACCTTCATCGTATGAACATACGATGACATAGACCTTAAAATGATTCTCTGATTATTAAACGAAAGTTTAAACGGGAGAATACAGTCGTTTAAATTAAACATCAAGTTAAACTCCACTTTTAGTTTAAACGAGCACTGTAAAACCGAAAAAAACTTAAACGGAAGTTTAAACCAAATCGAGAGTTTAAACTCTGACTCAGTTTCACAGTGATGAGAGAATGATGAAAATTTAAAGAAAATTAACAACAAACAACAAAATCAGAGCACAACTGAAATGTCATGTATAAGAATGATCACACCACGAGAAAGACGATGTTCAGAAATCTTCAGGTATACATGATTCCAAACCACATAGCAGTTACATCCTTAATTAATTTGATGACTGAGAGAAAAAGAAATATCTGTCTGAACTAAAGTTGCAGTCAATTGTATAGTGCTTTTGACAGGTCGTACACCACTTACATACCAACAGAAATTTTATTCGATAAGTTTCGTCACTGAGAGGAACTGTTTTACTCTTTCTTGTCTTTGCTCTTTTACGATTTTTTTGTGTTACGAAACGAAGTTGGAGTCCAGTGATGAGAAATGAAATTATCAGATTGTACATTTTCCAAAGTTGAAATTGTGACTTTTACGACTGAAATGTAACTTTCCCTTTTAATTATAGAAATTGTGCAAGTATGTTCATATGTATATACACATATGTATGTGTGAATATTGAGATACATGCATACGTTTAGTTACTCTATTACCCTGCTCCTGATGTTAATAACAAATATCTATGATACGGGATGGGTACGATTACAAAAAATCGATCAACAAAATACCGACAAAAAAATGTCGATTAAGAAAAATGTCCACTGATAAAAATATCGACAGAGAATATGTCGATTTTAAAATGTCGGCTATAGTTAAGTGAATGATATTGACAGGTGCGCGCACGCCGACACTAAGACATTAAGTCAAAACAATTCAAAGCTAACTGTTTAACTCTGACTACTCCACTCATCAATACTCTCCACTTAATATTGTTGTTGGATAACTGTTGCATTTTTAATACGTGTTGATAAACATAATGACCCAAATTTCTGACCCGGCGTTTTGTTTAACCTTCATCTCATTCTCAAAAAAACTTACGTTGTCTACCCTCGTGTGTAGATTGCTACACATATAGAATTTTAGTGTGTTTTCCAAGAATTTGGTGTTTTTTTTAGTTAAAATGAACAAATAAACCGCTTTTACAATTTTATTCGAAACTGGAATTTCTATCAAATATTGGGACTCATTTGTGAATATATTGAAAAATACTGATGTTGTGGATTATGTTTCTTTTTTTGTATAATACAATTTAGAATACTAATAAATTTTCTTTTTAAACACCTTTTACGTATACGTTTCAATTTAACAAATGAATAAGCAACACGTATCTCATAGTCCCTCTGAAAGAAACAAACACGTTGTCGACATTTTTACCGATATTCAATTTTTCAAATCGACATTTCAGCAAACAACTTCTTTGAAAGTCGATATTTTACTTCGGCGGTCAATTTTTTTTGCGACATTTTTTAATTATGAATGCATAGTAAAATCGACATTTATGAAAATCGAAATTTTTTTTTCGACTTATCGACGTCCACCCATTTTATATTGTATGTTCTTAAACATTAGGTCACCACATTCATGAGGCTGACCTCAGTCCAAAATTTCGAAATTGTTGCATTTTTGAAAGATTTTAAGTGGTCCAAATCGGCTAAGGCGCAAAACTCACTATTAATGGTATAAATTTTTGAAATTTTTTCATCAGGAAACATTTTAAGAACTATTTTCGTTATGGAAATAGTTTTTCCTGAAATAACATTGTTTGGCGAAAAACACTCTATACAATTAAATATTTCGTCTTCGAAATTTATTCTTCCCCGAAGGTCCTTCAGAAACTCCATATAAAAATGTTTAGCATTTAGCTTTACTTGACGTATTATATTTCATGTTTTGGCACATTTTCGGAGCAACAATAAATTTCAAAGGAGGTCCCGTAGAAAAGCTGTACTAAAGGAAGATGATTTTCTTTTAAATTTAAATTAACAAAACTGGTTTCATCTATTATGTTTGCGGCGAATGTTTCTACCATGAAATTGCGGCAAATGTACCTTAATAAATATTTCATACGCGTCATAAATATACATATGTATTCTAGCCTCCTCCGATTGCAATTCTAAATTGATATCAGTGATAATTTTAAGAATATAATACAGGAAATAAAAATAAAGTTTCGTAATTTTGTTATTCAAATGTAAGACAATAAAATTAATGCTTTTCTTTTTGAATTCTCCTTTAAAGTCTTCTAAACCAAAATAATTTATCAGATCATTCCACTGCTCGTTGACTCTATCAATCGCACCCTATATTTGAACGCAATGAGAAATTTGATTCAATTAATTTTAATTCTAACTTCTTATTACCTGCCGAGAAAGTCATCTAGTTGTGTTATGTCTTAGAATTGTATGCATTTCAATCCCAAAATATTGTTGAAAATATGTATATTTCTCTCTTCTAGTGGAACCTGTTGCTTAAGTGGTGACTGATGAAATTTAAAAGCTTGTCAATATCGTCTGGCAATTTATCTGCAGCCGCTTTGGACGCCAAATTAAATATGTGACAGACACATCCATTCACAATTAGCTTTGGAGCTATTCTTTTCAATTGTGCTTGAACTCCACTGATATTCCCCATCATGACCGAGCAATTGTCAGCAGTAAAGCCAATCAAATTTGTTAAAAGAATATTTTTTGCCCACAAAACATCTCTTAAAACATCAAAAATTCCAGTCGATGTCCAGTGAAAAAAAAAACTTGTACAGTTCAGTTGAAAATGTTTACACTTTATTATCTCCGAAACTATTTGCACCAGTGAAATAAAGTAAGTTGCAAGATTTGTTATATTATATATATATCTTTTAAATTCTTTTTATTTGAAAGCTTTAAATAAACAACTTTCCTGGAAAATAAATAAGAAACATGAACTCGGTTTTTTCTAAAGTCAAAAAAAAAAAAAACTTGACACCCGTATTGGTTTGCATTTTAAATGGAAATGAATGGAAAAAAAACAAACGTCCTTTGAAATGAAAAAACTCGTACTAAAATTGTGGGAAGAAAAAAAAAATACGCTACAAATTTCAAAAATTGTTAAAAAGCCACATTCTAGAGTGCACTATATAATCAAAATGCACAAAAAGAACGGTTTTTTGACAAGGCCCAATGGAAGTGGTCGACCGAGTAAAATTGCATCTTCGCAAACCAAAAGGCAAATCGTGCGGATAATTAAAGAAGATCCCAAAATTTCGGTGGTCAAGATAGCAAAAGACATGATAATCAAATTGTAAATGTCCATCCACAAACAGTTCAAAATTGTTTGCATTCTGAGGAATACAAAGGATTTACACCTCGAAATAAGCCCCTATTGTACGCAAGGAATATAAAGAAGCGATTGAAGTAAGCCACCAGAGTTTTAGACCACCGTTATATTCACTGATGAATCAAAATTTAATATTTTTGGGTCGGATGGTCAACGTTTTGTATGGAGAAAACAAGGAAAAGCGTTGGAGCCTAAAAATGTTAATAAAACTGTTAAACAGCCACCACCGTGGCCATGTGATGGTGTGGGGTGCGATGGGGGCAAACGGCGTCGGTAATTTTCAATGTGTTGAAGGGACAATGAACAAATTTGGTTACCTAGACATTTTAAAAAACAATCTGCAGCCTACTGCAGCCAAACTAGGTATTGCCGAGGATTTTTGCTTTGTCCATGATAACGACCCAAAACATTCCTCACTCATAGTTAGGGAATGGCTGTTGTATAACGTCAAAAAATTACTTCCCCATCCACCCCAAAGTCCCGATTTGAACCCAATCGAGCATTTGTGGGCTCATATTTAGAAAAAATTAAGGGAAAAACTGTGAAAAATAAAAATGAGCTAAAAATACAGCATACAAAATATTAATGATAGCAGTGTATTTAATAAAACTTTTTTTTTAATGAATTCGGAAAGTGTACAAGTTTTTTTTTGGCCTTGTTTGTTTCTTATATTTTTATAAAGTTATTTATTCCTACGTTTCAAATAAAGACTATTAAAAAGTCAAAAAAAGTAAGTATCATCTGAATTTTATTTCAATGCATTGTCGTGTTTCGTTCTGGAGATAATGAATAATGAACGTTGATTGATCCGGTGTACGAGTTTTTTTTTTTGGTTCACTGTACCATCTTTAAGTTCTAAGAGCAAGAAAGAGCACTTTTACACGATGACTTTGCGACCATAGCCTATAGGAGAAACAACCGGAAAGGGATAGTAAAACAAATCATAGTACCTAACCCGAAAAAAGTCGCGTTATAAAATATCTAAATGGCTAGAACAAATTGGTTCTCTTTCCTTGTTTTCCCTTTATTGTTCACTGTGTTTGACTCCTCTCTGTTTAATACACGCTTTCTTATGCAAAAAAATAACCCGCTTTTCTTCGACTTATGTATGTATGTGGTGAATTTTGTATGTACTTAGATTATTTCATATTGAAAAATTCAGTTATGAAGCAGATTGCGATGCGTAACTTAAAGTAATTTTGAGTGTAATTATTGTTGTGCAATAAAAATTAAATTAAAGAAATTAAAAACAGTGAAAAGTGTGAAAATTGTGATATTTTCAGTTAGATTCAGCTAATTTCAAATAATTATTAGGAGAAAATGGCATTGTTAACTGTAAATTGTTGTTTGGTAGATTTGCTTTTGGAGGAAGAAAATGATTATTGTAAGTTGAATTTTCTTAAAAAAAACTTACAGAAAAGCTACAATCCGTCTGGAACGGATCGTATGGTATCCTATCCTCCTTTCTATAAAGTGGGAGTGGCCAAATCGCATTTTGTACTCAAATATGGCTATAACGTCGAACGTTTGAGGATGTTAGATGTAAAATTTCATTAAAATCGGTTTTTTTATGAAAACGCCCCCAAAAAGTGGGCGTGGCCAAAACTTTTCTATGAGTGAATGCCTTAATATTTTGTCGAGACCAAATTTTTCGGTTTCATATAATTTAGTGAAGTTATGAAAAAGTGGGCGTGGCAGTGGGCGGATTTAAAAAATTTGTACATTTGTACTGTATCTTTTTCTCAGAAGCCCAGATATGAAATTTCATCGTCATAGCTTAAAATTTAAGACGGACGGCCATCGCTTAATCGATTTCGCTTTTGATGCTGATCACGAATATATGTATATATGTATGTACTTTATAGGGTCTATCTCGATTATTTCTCTATGTTACAAAGTATGTGCCAAACTTAATATCCCCTTAGGATAGGGTATAAAAAGTTATAGAGATAGGCCGCTCTAGGTTTTGTGTCGCATTTCAATGTATCCATATAGCAAAAATATACTTGGTTGACTGGCAGTTGTAAACTTAACAAAATGTTTTGTTTTCCTTTTCTTCTTTTTTTCAAATTCCCCTAGTGTTTGGAGCCGTACGGGCTACGCTGACATAAACAATTTAGTTTATTCGGCAAACAAACATGTCATTGAAACCTCCTTAGGTAATTCCTTTGTAGCTCACAACAAAAAAGTTGATCGAAACCGTAAATTAATGGAACGTTTTATAGATACAGTAGTTCTTTTAGGCAAACAAGCATTTCGGGGTCACAATGAAAAGCCAGATTCTAGTAATCGTGGCAATTATGTTGAAACAATTTTATACTTATCTAAGTATGACACATTAATAGACTCCCATTTAGAACAGTGTTCAAGTGCACATAATCCAGTTTTTTCGGGTCTTTCAAATGACATACAAAACGATTTGATACATAGTATCGCTGTAGTGATTACAAATGCGTTACTTATCGGAGGAAGCAATAGAGGAAAGGTTTCTTGGTTGTTTTTGACGTGAGTGAGAGTCGAAATGCAGATGAGCTCTCAAAAGACATTTTAAATATACTTGATGTATACGGTTGCAAGGAAAAGTTAATTGGGCAATCTTACGATGGTGCCGCGGTTATGTCTGGGGAAGTTGGTGGTGTTAAAAAAAAGTCCTCGATGCATGTCCAATGGCTAATTTTATTCCTTAATGCTTTAAATTTGGTGTTATCCCGATCACTAGAAAATATACCTGAGTTAAAAGTTTTTTTTTTGCAATATAAACACTTTAGTACGCTTTTTTAATAAATCAACTAAACGTTCAAATATTTTAAAACAAATAGCAAACCGACGCGTGCCGGGAGTATCAGAAACTCGCTGGCATTACCATTTTACCATATTTAACGTTATTTTTAACTGTAGATTAGATATTATTGAAACTTTTAACCAAATATTAGATAATCCAAAAGAATGGGATAGTGACGCACTTTCAATGGCCGAAAGTTTATTGTTTAAATTAGAAGGGAAAGATTTTTGTTTTCTACTGAATACGGTTTGCAAGATTTTTGTTAAAACCGATGTATTGTTTAATTTAATACAAAATGAACAAACGGATGTTGGAGTTGCTAAGCGAGAAATCGAGTGTTTTGAGTCTTGGCTTTGTACTAAGTTTCTAAACAAATTTGATTAAATTTTTTTAAAGCATAAACGATTGCGCTGAACCTACACGAAAACGCCGATTACTCGATATTGATTTCAAGACTCACTATAAGCGCCTTTTTGTAGAAATAAGGGACAATATTATATCCCAACTTAAGACACGATTTAAATCTTTCACGGATTTAATTTTTTTGGATTTACTCAATAAATCAAAATACAGTCATTTTGCGCTTTCAAGCACAGATGATAAAATATCTTCTCTGATTAATTGTTTTCCTGGAATTTTGGATATTACAGCTTAAAAAAACGAACTAAAAGTTCTCTATACTACATCTTTACTTCAACAACTTGATGTTCTATCACTGTATAAACATTTGAGAAGTGAAATATTGCCTGAAACATTTCCCCAAATTTTAAAATTAAGTGCACTATTTTTAACACTACCGATTACTGTTGCCTCCGTGGAGAGATCTTTTTCCACTCTGAAAAGAATACATACATATTTAACAAATTCTCAAGTAGAAAACAGGCTCTCTGATTTAGCACTGTATCGACAGAAAAGCGACTCCTTTTAAAAATAAAAGTAGACCCAACTTTTAGGAATAAGTTCTTGCAGAGACTTAGAATACAAATAAAAAAAATCAGTTTAACAAAACTTTTCACAATTTTTTCCAACTTTTACTGTTTTTAATTTAAATTTGTACTTATCATTAATATTTTCTATTTTTAACTTTGTAAAATAATTATTTTTAAAATCTTTTTATACCCTGTCCTAAGGGTATATTAAGTTTGATACAAGTTTGTAATATAGAGAAATAATCCAGATAGACCTTATAAAGTAGATATATTCGTTATCATTATCAATAGCGAAATCGATTTAGCCACGTCCGTCCGTCCGTCACCACTTTTTGAGCCTTAAATTTTGAGCTAAGAGGATGAATTTTCAAATGCACATGAGCTTTTGAGAAGGAGAAGCAGTACAAGCGTAAATATTTTTAAAACCCGCCCACTGCCACGCTCACTTTTTAATAACCTCTCGAATTTAACTAATTTAACTAAATGATTCCAGTGGTGGTGTGATCTCTATACAAATAGTGGTCATCGGGCCATCATATTCGAGACAACAGTGCCAAGACGGTTCCAATACCAATAAGCCACAGAAAAGGTACAATATTTGGGCTGGAAAAGTAAGAACGGAGATAAAGAGATGCTCGACTATTGGCTGAGCAATATGGATATTCCCAGTGGCACAGCTGAAGAAAAGGCTAAAAAGGTAACAACTTTCCTCACCCGATGATGCAACGCATCTATGCCTGAAACTACGAAGGCGCTAGCAGCGAGCAAGGCAAAGACAAAGAGAAAACTCCGAAGAGATACGGGAAGAATTCCTAAGAAAACGAAAAGAATTTCGGAGAATTATAAAAAAGAGTAAAGCCGAATCTTTCGAAACATTAAGAGAAGACCTCCAACATAACCCGTGGAGAAGTGCCTACAAGATAGCGGGCTATTCCCAAGGAGTACTATCGTACACCTTTCCCGTATAATAATAATGGAACCCACGGAAACAATACCACCCGTCACAACTGCAGAAGTCCTGGAAGCAGCGGGCTCAATGAAGAGCACTAAGGCCCCCGGAATGGACGGGATCCCAAATTTCGTCCTGAAGGAAGCCATTAAAACTAGACCACACACACACAACGTGCCTGATAGAAGGAAAGTTTCCTCTGGAATGGAAACGACAGAGGCTGGTATTAATTCCAAAAGGCGGCAAACCCCCAGAGCAATCGTCGTCATACAGACCGCTGTGTATACTAGACACAGTAGGGAACGTTTTCAGTCACCGAAGGAGACAACGGGCTTTCCGACCGACAATACGGTTTTAGGAAAAAACGAAGCACTACCCATGCGATACAAGCAGTTTGCGATATTGCACGCGAAGCCATATCTGGGACCAGATGGAAAGGAGGCAATAAGCAGTACTGCGCCGTGGTTACGCTAGACGTCAGGAACGCCTTCAACTCGGCCAATTGGGGTTTAATCATGAGAGCGTTGAGGAACATGCAGGTGCCAAGCTATCTGCTCCAGATAATTAAAAGCTATTTTGAAGGCAGAACCCTCTTCTACGATACGGACGAAGGGCCGAAAAAACAAAAAATTACAGGAGGAGTCCCACAGGGATCAGTTCTAGGTCCTGGCCTGTGGAACATTATGAATTGATGCAGTACTACGTAGGCGGAGACCAAGAGGAGTGGACATAATCGGATACGTCGACGATATCGCGGTGTTAGTAATGGCTAAAACCCTAGAGGAGGTAACACAAAACTGCAACAGCACCATCAACGACGTGAAGATATGGCTTCGTTCATCAGGTCTGGAATTAACAGATCAAAAAAACGGAGGTTGTCTTCATTAGCAACCGCAAGAAAGTCGAGCGCCTGACCATAGCGGCGTTGGAAACATCACTTTTGTTGAATGTACCATGGATAGATTCCAGTATTTGTCAATATTAAAGGATAATCTCAAAGCTAGTGCGCAAAAATTGGGAATAGGAGACGATTTTCTGCTGGTGCAAGATAACGACCCCAAGCATAATTCTGAATTAATCCGAACTTGGTTGATCTACAATTGCAAATCCACTCTCCCACACCCCCTCAATCACCCGATCTCAATCTAATTGAGCATCTGTGGGATTTGTTGGAACGAAAAGTGCGACAACATAATATAACGAACAGACAGCAGTTGAAGCAGGTTATTCTAGAAGAATGGCACAAAATATCTCCTGATGAAACTAAAAAATTGGTGGAATCAATGAAAAACCGTTTGAGGGAAGTCATTTTAGCCAAAGGATACCATACATCCTATTAATGCTCATTTAACCCCTTTAAAATAAGAATGAATTTATGTTAATATCTACTGTATGTGCAATTATTTGAGGTGAATTTATGAAGTTGTATTTTGATTTTTGTTTTTTTTTTATCCTATAAGTGAAATATTTAAATAAAAAAAGTTAATTACTGTGCATTATAAATAAAAGAATAGAAATTTAATAAAAATTTCCAAGACAAACTTTTATTTTTAAAAATAAGCCCTTTTATGTGCGAAAGTATGTGCTGTATGTGTAATTTTTTGATGCAGTGTAGGTAGGAGAACACAGCATCGATTCGAAGCCTTTCATAAAGTACCTAGGGGTATTGCTCTGATCATAGGCTCAACTTTAGAGAGCACCTGATTCACACAAGCGCGAAGGCCAATAGGGCGGTTGCCCCAATATCCCGGCTAATGCCAAATATTGGAAGGCCCAGGCAGCCAACAAGAAACTTGCTTGCGACAGTGAGCAAGTCAATACTCATGTACGCAGCTCCTATATGGGCACCGGCAACAACAATAAATTCGTACATGAGAAAGATAAACGCTGTGCACAGAAGAACATCGCTCAGAGTATGCTGTGCATACAGAACGGTATCGGGGGACGCTATAAGTGTTATAGCGGTGCAAACGTCTATTGACCTGGAGGTCAAAGTAGCAGAGAGAGAGGCCATCAGAGCAAATGCCAACATGGAATGGCAACGGCGATGGAACGCCTTGGAAAACGGTCGGTGGACACACAAACTTCTACCGAACATAGAACAGTATACCAGAAGAAAACACGGTGAGGTAAACTTTTATCTTACCCAATTCCTAACGGGACACGGAAGTTTCCGTGAATACCTTTACAAATACAACATCGCAGATGATCCATTCTGCCGCCACTGTGAAGGCAAAGTCCAGAACGCCAAGCATATACTGCTAGAATGCAAAAAAATTGAAGCAGTCAGAAATGCCCTTCAACGAGAGGTAGGCAATGCGTTAACCCCAAGGAGATTGATATCGTTCATGCTAACAACGAAGGATGCATAGGAGACCGCCATCAGAATCTTTGCAAGCATCATGCAGGAACTACGGGTGGAGAACCAAACCCTAAGAGCCCAAGAGGGAGAAAACCCTGGATCATAAGAAGGAGAAGACATGACGTCAAAACCTGTCGCTATGAAGTAGTAAGTAAACAAGCAGGAGCATGGAGTCTGGCATAACTTGTAGCACGGGCTATGGAGTGTCCATAAAGGATTTCACCCCTCCAGCGCATCAAAAAAAAAAAGTGGTGATGTGAGCGCAAAACAAACCGTGCCCAAGGATGCAAGGCTGAGGGTTAAATCAGTCTCTAACGAGCTCCTTCAAGTGCTTTGGCAGGGCTTGTCGTAATAGTGCCTTATCCCAGTAAAACCGGCTATGCTGAGGATGGACCACTTCAAACCAGTTCGTGGGACCAAATATGAACTCTTCTACAACAAATCTAATAAAAAATATCGACAAACCTTCCGAGGCTAAGCCTCAAGAATTGACGACGACAACAACCAGGTGTGTCACTAAGACGGTGGAGAAACAACTCTACAGATTAAGTATTGATGATAATACTTACGGCTATTGTTCTTACCGATTCGGTAGCGACCTCTGTTTTGGAGGTCGCAACTGTAATCACGCCTGCCAATAGACGACCTGCTGAAGTGGGCCAGTTCTGAAGCCAGAAGGGATCCGGCCACCAAGAGACCCAGGTCACAGGAGGAACCTTCCAAAACCCCGAAGAAGGCCAAAAAAATCATTCCGGTTTCCAGGCCCTTCAACGAGGTCGCAAAGGACCATCTGATATTTGGGGTCATTGACCAGGGTGACGAGGAAGGTCGTATCAGTGCGGAGAACTGGAGGCTTTTGAAGGCACAAGTGTCTTCGGGCATCCTCTCCCACTGCCGGCTAACCCCACGTTAGCGCCGCCGACCTTCAAGGATGTCGGTTGGCATCAGATTGGTGCCAAACTATTAATTTGCAGCGACGAGAATTCGGCTGACTACATCAAGTCGGCAATCTCAAAAGTCGGGGCTGTATGGCCTGGAGCCAAACTTAAGGCTGTTCCTAAAGCCGAAATTCCAACTCGGCCGATGGATAAAGTTTGGCTACCTCTCGGTCCTAGTGACGCGAAGGACATTCTTCGGCTTATAGGGATCCAAAATCCTTGCATTCCGACGCATAATTGGAGAGTCATTAAAGCTGAGGAGCCAAATGAGGCTGGGCGATTGGTTTCAATACTACTGCACCCGGAGTCTATTAAGCCCCTCGCTGCAAGAGATTTTAGGATCTTCTATGGGCTGGAGACGCTCCACCTCAAGGTTTACGAGAGGGCCTAAAAACTGGTCAGTGGTGACCAACCCTCTGTTTCGGGGGGTTGCAGCACCACAGTGTCAAAAGTGCTGGCATCTACTGATGATGCTGGATTACGGCTTCCCATGAAGCAAGGTAGTGGTGATCAGTCCTCTGATTCGGAGGACTGTAACACCACAGTGATAGAGGCGTCTGCATCAATTAGCGGTAATGCTTCGGTTGATACAGATTAACCTCCACCATTCAAAGGCAGCTTCTGCTAATCTGTTGCTCCGTTTACAAGAAAGCGGAGAGGATATTGCCGTCATCCAGGAGCCATGGTTCATGGGTAAGGGACAATATAATAGCGGGATTAAGGGCAAAGAACTACACGGTTTTCTTTGCTAAAGAACTAGGTAAACCAAGGGCCTGTATTCTTGCCAAGAACAACCTTAATTTGTTTCTTCTATCAAATTTCAGCGATCCTGACTTTGTCTGTGTCAGTCTGGAACGAGGCAAGGAGAAACCAGTTTGGATCACTTCTGCGTATATGCCCTATGATGAAACGGGGCCTCGACCTGCATGGGTAGCGACGCTAACGCCCATCATGTAGCATGGGGCAGCAGCGATACTAATATCCGAGATGAGTGTCTATTTGAGTACTTAATGGAAACTTACCTCTTAATTTGTAATAAGGGATCAGATCCCACATTTATTACTAACAACAGGCAGGAAGTCATAGACATAACCTTTGTCACGAACCCAAGAAGAACGAATTGGGATACGTATAATTCAAAGTTGGAAAGTCATCTCAACAGGTATGCTTTAGCCCAACCGCATTCACCATCTGAAGTAGATCAGATGGTGGACTTAATTACAGGAGCAATGAATTCAGCTTTACGTGAAGCCTGCCCGATCAGTGGACACAAGAGTGGGGGTAAGCCCCCGGGGTGGAATTCTGAAATAAGTAGGCTTATACGTGAAGGCAGAAAGCTTTTTAATCAAGCAAAGTGCTCTAGGAACCCACTTGACTGGGATCTCTATAAAAGCAGTCTTAGAAAATTTAAGTCAGAGGTTAGGAAATCACAAAGAGCCTCTTGGCATCTTTTCCGTGAAAATATAGAAAAGACTACTGATACTTACCCCTATTATTCCTAGTTACATTAAGAAACCAAACGGCAACTGGACCATGTCTAGAAAGGAAACTCTAGAGCTTCTAATGGACACCCATTTTCCTGGTAACAGAAAAAGTACATTCTGTAGAAAACCAAATGAGAACCCAATTTACAGTGCCAGAGGGCGTTGTCACCTCCAAGAAAATACAGTGGGCAGTGCACAGCTTCCTACAAATCCGCCAGTAGAACGAACTACAGCAAGGTTTTGATATTTTAAGCCCGTGGTTCCACACTATCTTTGGGAGCTGTTTAAACTTCGGCTACACCCCTAGATCCTGGAGGAGGGCCAAAGTTGTCTTTATACCGTAAGCCGGTAAGGCCTCCATGCATCCCCTAAAGACTTCCGTCCAATCAGCCTATCCTCCTTTTTATTTAAGACTTTGGAAAGGCTAATCGACGTACACACTAGAACTAAATTAGACAGTAATCTCTTATCGATATCCCAACACGCATATCGCAAAGGAAAATCGGTAGAGACTGCTCTGCATTCGTTGGTAAGAATCATCGAGAAATCCTTTGAAAATAAGGAGTTCACTATGGTGTCCTTTCTTGATATTGAAGGAGCTTTCAACAATGTCAAAACAGAAGCTATATCTGCTGCACTTCTTGACTTGAAGGTTGACAACTACCTTTGATATTAAATCGAGCATGTGCTTAAAAGTAGGCTTATCCATGCTGAGCTAGGGTGCTGTCTAACCAGAAGGTTGGTGTTCAGGTATCACCACTATTGTGGCTCATGGTAGTGAATGAGTTACTACTAACCTTGGGAAAAGAGGGGTTCAGTGCTATAGCTTATGCGGACGATATTGCCATAGCGATATCGGGGAAGTTCCTCCTTACAGTTAGAGACCTTATGGAGTCTGCTCTAAATAAATTAGCAAAGTGGACGGATAGTGTTGGTCTTGGAGTCAATCCGTCGAAAACTGAATTAGTATTGTTCACAAGAAAGTACAAAATACCGTATATAACTCCCCAAAACTCAAGGGTATTGAATTGCAATTCGCAGATCACGACAGATACTTTGGGGTTATTCTAGATAGAAAATTCAGTTGGAAACTTGAGAAAAAAAGCAACATCGCAATACTTGAGAAAGTTCAAAGGCTATCCTGCGTCTCTATAACGGGCGCCCTTAGAACTACTCCTGCAGCTGCACTAGAAACTTTACTTCATCTTCTTCCTGTTGATATTTTTGGGAGGCAGATAGTGGCTGAAGCAGCATTGCGGCTTAGGGAATCCTTGCAACTGGCTCGTGGAAATATGGGCCACGCAAGCATCCTAAACGGCCATAATACTATTCCTAATAATTCGGACTATATAGTCCCCCATCTGGACTTCAACGTCAAATATAGAACCAGGATTACTAGCAGAAGTGTTTGGGAATCGGGAGAAATTTTAAACGAATCTGCGACAGAAATCTACACAGATGGATCCAAGACAGCGTCTGGCACACGTGCAGGAATTTACTCCAGTGTTTTGGATATTCGCATTGCCACAAACTGGTTTAATGATTAAACAACGAACCACACATGTTTGGTACGGGTCTATACCGAAAATGTTTGCCCTGCCTTCTATCCCATCCGGGAAGTCTCAATATAGGTCTCCGGTGCAGGTAATTCGGTTTTTCCATAGTGTTTTTTTCACAATGGACCTCCCTTTTGGTCTAAGCGTGTCCCTGTTAAGCGGGGACAACCACACAACCCAACTAAATTATATGAAACCGAAAAATTTTGTTAAGACCAAATATTTAGATATTCAGATTTCCTACAATTCACCCATACAAGAGTTTTGGCCACGCCCACTTTTTCTTGGCGTTTTCATCAAAACCATCAAAGGTTTTTTTCGAAGCCACTTTTATTATACTTTAAGTTCATTGTAAATTTTACCTTTAATGACTTGAAGTATAAAAAATTGGCTTGAATGGCTTGAATTTCAGAAAGCGTTTGCAGGTGCATATTTTTTCCGAATTACCATTTAAAATTTTCCACGCCACGCCACTGTAGTTAAAGAATAATAAGAATAATAAGAAATAAATAAAGATAGAGATATAGGGACAACACTTATAGTTCGGCCTGACTGGAACTGTAGACGCTACCGTTGATTCCATTTATAAAATTTGTCCGCTGCCGCCTGGACCAAGAGGAAATGTCTTGTGAGTGAGAAAAATGTCCTCTCACTCTCTCGTCCGCTGCTTCCCAAGGGGTTAGTTACCCTTTCTCCTGTCCAGGTAATAGGCTCTCCGCAGCAACCAACGTGGAGGTGAAGAGTAAGAGTTGATAGTGAGAGGCTACCGTGAGAATGTTTGTGTTTTCATACAGTCAAATCATTACCACTTGGCTACTTCGCGTTGGAAACGGTGAAGTTATTTGTGCATACGGTTCCGGAGATATTAACATTCTGGCATATAATAAAATTGTCTGGAAAGAAAAGAATACTCGTATATCAAATGTGTAATATGTACATATGTACCTGATATACATATGTATGTAAAATTAAATTTATTTTCAGCAAGCTGTACTCTTTGTAATGAGATCAAACAAAAAAGAACGTGGGCTGCTTAAGGATAGTGATGTTATTGTTCTTGGTTTGAGCAAAAATAAAATGTTTAAGCTTTTGTTTCAAGTGTAGATGGTTAGAGCATCTCATGTGAATAGTGCTGTTCAGGATTCAAGTCGCATGCCTGACAACGATTTGGAATTATGACATGAGCGACTCTGTCACCAGAAGATAAATTATGTAAAATCATTCCTGAAAACAAATAATATTGCATATTTAGGAGATTCTTCTTTGTTCGTTTCGTCGTTTGTTAAAAGTGCGAAGGGAGTGTGTGCGTGGTGAACTAGTGCACTGTTATCACTGCTGTCATTTGCATGAAACACCTTTCAGAGAATCCAGGTTGTTTTTTAAATGAAATATCTAATTTTCGCCATGATACTTTTCTTAAGCAAAAACTAAGATAACTATTGCTGCAGGTATATTTAGACTAGGTGGAGATTGATACAGGTCGCTCGTTTAATTTGTCTTACCGATAATGGATTAGAATTCGTCAATAAAGACCTACTATCGTTACTAGGGGTTCAGGGTATATGTCATCAGAAAACCGTTCCTTACAAAAAGGGCGAGTTGAACGTGACATCCGGACGATTGCTGAAGCAGTCTAATCAAAGATGTGCGGTAGTAATCTCAAGGTAAAGAAATAGGATAACAAGGCTAAGAAAGGTATTTAGGTTGGGTGTGCTGATAACACAAAGGATTATCGAATTTTTTAGAAGAAAGTAACAGAGTAGATATTTCGAAAGAGGTACTTTTTAATCAATGCTTTGCCAATTATTTATGTAAATTTAATGAAAATATTGTCAAACCTGATTATGGATATGCTAAAATGTTCGACGACGAGACATATGTATGATGACAAGAGAGATGCCAATTCGTAAGACGTTCTCCACGACCGAACTCATAGAGACGATTGAAATGGGGATGGCAACCTGTATGAAAATGTTTTCGATAGTCCGGATGCCAGCGAGAACGAAGATGATGGTTCGCAAATAACTGAATTTCATCAACACACAATGCGATGTCGATGTGCGATATCATTTTATAAGTGAAAACTTTGAAAATAATTTGTTTAGAATAGAATATGTTCCTAGAATTGGATTTCTTAATATAAAGTTTAAAATTATTTCTTTTTATAATTTTGAAAAATATATGACACAAGTGGAATGTACTATGTGTCAACATACACACATAAATGCATACATACTTATGTACATATGTATATACATATGTAGATCGTAATTATTTCTTTTCTTTATTAACTTACTTATCTGAACTAATAAAACTTATCATTAACTTTCTTACTCTCACACTGGAAGGCTGTGTTTTTCCTCTAAAACAAAAAGTTTCACAGGATGCAATAATTAAAACAACAATTATTGTAAAATATTTGGATATAATATTTTCCAATTGATGGAGAAGTTGTTTTCTCTAATTGAAAGAAATTGAATTTCGTCGTTCAATTCAAAGTCGGTGTCCTTCTTATGTTGGTCGTATACCACATATGGAGGGCATCAATTTCAAGTTCAATGCATTAAATTTTAGCACCTAGTCTCCACAAGACGTATTTATGTCAGACATTCACCATTATTGTCGTCGTCGTCTGGCGAAAACAACTAGCGAAATCTGTCGATTCGAGGCGTTTGGAATTTCACATTGCGTAACTAAAACGACACGACTCTCTGAACATTTAGATTCCACATACATTCTACACACTGCACACATGTGTTTTGACATTTGAGTAGACGAATTTATATTTTTCGTGTGACTTGGTGGAAAATATTTTAAAAATAATTTGAAAATTAATGAAATGTTGAAATTAATCTGGGACTAGATGATGATTGAGTGGGTGATTCTATGGACGAAGACGATGGTTACTTACAAAAAAATACAAATTTTTGGCGCAACAGGTCCATGGGACCCAGGGCCTAGCTTCTCACGATGGTTACTTTGGCCAAGATAATTCAGTGAAAAGATATGTATGTCGTTCCAATGGCGACTAACATCACTTTTATTATGCCCTTTGTAAATGATTTTGCCAAAGGGATATTTTTCCATTTCATGCAATAATTGTTGAAATTGTCTTTTATTTGTTATCTTTATTCTGAAAAATACTATAACTGACATATTCGTTCATTTCGTCATTCAAAAATTTAATACACATATTTTTCTTCGCAAAATTATATCGTTCGCAAAATTATCGACGACAAAAATATAACATTTCCACGACAAACGTCGTCACAAAACGTCTCAGACAATACCGACGATCGTCGCCGAAAAATGCAATCCACATACTTTGGCATTTCAGACGACTGTTGTCGATCGGCGCCGCGACAAATGTTGTTCATTTGTCATCGCCAATGCCAAACAGTCGCGTCGTTTTTTTTAGAGTCATAAGTCGTTTTTCTTTTTTAGTTCAGAGCAGAGCCTGAGTTGTCAAAAAAAATGTTTGTGTTTCTTTTTTAGTTCAGAGCGCTTAGAGCACTCGATTCGTGTTTCTTTTTTCGTTTAGAGCGTGCTCAGAGCGCGCTCTATCAGCTCAGCATGAATTGATTGAGCATCCTGAGCAAAACCCGAGCACAGTGAATTTGACGTTTAACAGGGGGTAAAGCAATGAGAAAACGAAATCGAAAACAATTGAAATGGAGTTCGAGGCTTTGTTTTTAAATAATTATTAGTAGTTAATAATTAAATGAAAACTTTATTTGTGTATAAACGCTATTTCAGTGTTTAAGAAGACAAAAAGCATGAATGGTCGATTAATTTTGCAGTCATATGACAGGTACTGCTCAATCGTATTTCTTAAATAAATCAGAGCGTTCAGAGCGTGCTCCGTTCAGAGCGCGCTCGACATGTTCAGGCTCTGTTCAGAGTTCTGTTCTGAACTAAAAAAGAAAAACGCCTATAGACGACGACGACAATAAGGGTGATAGAAAAGACATTTGGATGATTTAGAAACTAATTTTCTGCACGATATGTATTCGTGAAATTCAGCAATCACCCATGTTTTCTTTGTAGTAAAACTCAAATCGACAGTCATTATCAAATTTATTTGAGGGTTTATGTCCACAGAGATGGCAAGAAATAAAACCATACATGGAGGACTTGCCATAAATTATTTAAAAAAATTTGCGGTCTCCATTGGAATTTTCAATTGCATGACATACATACATATGTACATAATTCTGGCTGGTATTCATACCATAAACCCTGACAGACTGCATTTCGTACTACACGTTGATTTTAGGAGTGTACTTTGACGTTTAGACATACATACATATATGAGAGAAAGTGGGTTTGCAGTCCGTAAGATCGTGAAAAAATTTCAATACTCAAAGGGGAGACAGACTGCTGGTATCGATACCATGGTAGGAAACCATGATATAGTGAATACCATAAACCCTGACAGACTGCATTTCGTAGAACGCATTGATTTTTGCGCTACGTAGTATATTTTATATACATATTTACTTTTAATATTTCAATATTTTTTTTATTCAATATTAATTTAAATATTACAATTAAAAATAATATTTACTTTATTTATATTTACTTTTGTGGTATTCTTATGATTGAAAGCGAGAACTCACACCTGAGAATGCAAGCCATTCGAAGCGGAATGGGGTTCCACTTTTATATGCGAATGTGGATACAGAGGGAGAAAAGATTTCGAAGTGTTTGGTGTAAGACCATACATATATATCTACTCGAAAGAAACTTATATATATTCTTATATGTAGGTGGAATCATCTACATATTGGGAGGAAGACGTCCCAAAATTCACAGTTGCCAAAGTCATAAACTCATTTCGTGTGGATAGGGATGCATTTCAATATCTTGTCCGAAACCTTTTAAAACTAACGAAAAAGGATACGAATTGGCGTTCTCCAAAGCTATTCAAGAGAATAGCTGTCACATTGTATTCCCTAAAATCTTCTGCTGAAAACAAAACCATCGCAAGTCTGTTTGGTGTTGGCAGATCAACAGTTAGGCAATAACATTGGAGGTGTGTGAAGAAATGTGCAGTGTTTTCCAGAAAAATTACCTAAATTGGTAACCCAACATGACCTGAGGGATGGTAATTCGGGCTTTGAAGTTCTCAGATTTCCACAATGTTCTGGGGCTATTGACGGATGTCATATAGAAGTTAGACCACCGGAGGAAGAAGGCGTAGATTACTTCAACAGGTTTACCTCCGCAGGTTAGGTTAATGGGTTGATGGGAAAAGAGAAACTTGCACTCGTCACACTTAGAGCAATGTAGAACCATTGTGATGTCCCTAGGGGCTATACCTCCCATACTGTAGAATCTATGAAAATCCTATGGATATTCAAGCAATTCCGAGGCAATCTTCTTTTAAAGACTTGTCGGAAAGTTCTTCTAAATCTTGGAAGAAATGTCTTCCCAGAAATTTGGTTCTAATTTCACAGAGTTTCAGTTTTACCTACGTAAATATTGAGAGTCCGAGAAAAACGTACGATTCCACAATTTTCGAATGCTCTGGTTAAAAAAAGCAATACCTACTTCAACCACCCTATATTTCCAGTAAATAAAAGAAATATTGAGGGAGTTGATATTGGAATATTGTTACTGGGAGATTCTGCTTTCAGACTGCCTTAATATGTCATCAAACCTTTTCCTAGTTCTATTCAGTTATCAGAGAATGAAGCTTCAAAGGCATACAAGTCCATATCGACAATGCTCCTACCATAATAAAATGTTGCTGTGTATTGCAGAACATTTGTAACAATAGAAACCAAATGGAAATTGGTTGAAGAAGCTCGTTAATTGTGAAAAACATTTAACCAAAAAGAGTAACAACATAAAGGAGAAGAAAATTTAATTGCAGAGGGTTTGCAAATAAGGCAGGCGCTTTCATAATATGTTGGTAATTTTATTAACATAAGTCCACATCAATCTTTCATTTTCAAAATTGCATTTAGTAATGAATTGCATTATTTTGTTCCATAAGTACATTTTTTTTATCATCATCTATGCATTTATCACAAAACTTTTTAAATTGCAGAGATTCCTCTTTTGCCAATTCCAATAGGTTGTCATCACCGCTGTATATTTATACCCTATCCTAAGGGTATATTAAGTTTGACACATAGTTTGTAACATAGAGAAATAATCGAGATAGTATATATATTCGTGATCAGCATCAATAGCGAAATCGATTGAGCGATGACCGTCCGTCCGTCCGTCCGTCCGTCCGTATGTCACCGCTTTTTGGGCCTTAAATTTTGAGCTAGGACGATGAAATTTCATATCTGGGCTTCTGAGAAAAAGATACAGTACAAGTGTGAAAATTTTTGAAATCCGCCCACTGCCACGCCCACTTTTTCATAACTTCACTAAATTATATGAAACCGAAAAATTTTGTTAAGACCAAATATTTAGGCATTCAGATTCCCTACAATCCACCCATACAAAAGTTTTGGCCACGCCCACTTTTTGGGGGCGTTTTCATCACAAAACCGATTTTTGGGCCTTAAATTTTTAACTAAGACGCTGAAATTTCACATCTGGGCTTCCAAAAAAAAGATACAGTACAAGTGTAAAATTTTTTTACATCCGCCCATTGCCACGCCTACTTTTTTATAACTTCACTAAATTATATGAAACCGAAAAATTTTGTTAAGACCAAATATTTAGGTATAGAGATTCCCTACAATTCACCCATAGAACAGTTTTGGTCACGCCCACTTTTTGGGGGCGTTTTCATCAAAAAACCGATTTTGATAAAATTTTACATGTAACATCCTCAAAAGTTCGACATTATAGCTATATTTGAGTACAAAATGCAATTTGGCCATGCCCACTTTATAGAGAGGAGGATAGGGTATCATACGATCCGTTCCAGACGGATTGTAGCTTTTCTGTATGTTTTTTTGTTCTTAGTGGCTCGCTCGGATCTAGAATATTATTGAAACATATTACGCAACGTATATGTACTTAGGTATGTACATATATTTATACCCTATCCTAAGGGTATATTAAGTTTGACACATAGTTTGTAACATAGAGAAATAATCGAGATAGACCCTATAAAGTATATATATTCGTGATCAGCATCAATAGCGAAATCGATTGAGCGATGACCGTCCGTCCGTCCGTATGTCACCGCTTTTTGGGCCTTAAATTTTGAGCTAGGACGATGAAATTATCTGGGCTTCTGAGGAAAAGATACAGTACAAGTGTAAAATTTTTTTAAATCCGCCCACTGCCACGCCCACTTTTTCATAACTTCACTAAATTATATGAAACCGAAAAATTTTGTTAAGAGCAAATATTTAGGCATTCAGATTCCCTACAATCCACCCATACAAAATTTTTGGCCACGCCCACTTTTTGGGGGCGTTTTCATCACAAAACCGATTTTTGGGCCTTAAATTTTTAACTAGGACGCTGAAATTTCATATCTGGGCTTCCAAGAAAAAGATACAGTACAAGTGTAAATTTTTTTTACATCCGCCCACTGCCACGCCTACTTTTTTATAACTTCACTAAATTATATGAAACCGAAAAATTTTGTTAAGACCAAATATTTAGGTATACAGATTCCCTACAATTCACCCATAGAACAGTTTTGGTCACGCCCACTTTTTGGGGGCGTTTTCATCAAAAAACCGATTTTGATAAAATTTTACATGTCACACCCTCAAACGTTCGACATTATAGCTATATTTGAGTACAAAATGCAATTTGGTCACGCCCACTTTATGGAGAGGAGGATAGGGTATCATACGATCCGTTCCAGACGGATTGTAGCTTTTCTGCATGTTTTCTTAAATTATTGATTCGCGTTAGAAGCTCAGCCGGATTTAATATAATGCAGTAAGTAATAACGTGGTATACCACCAAAAAATTGCGAATTTCAATACCGGGTATGCTTCGTGGTATACTAGCTTTTAATGTGGTATTGCAGTGTCAGGCATGTGGTATAGAACATAGTATCGCATGATCGTTAGGGTTAGGTATGCAGATAAATTTTAAAAATTATAAAAAAATAGATTTTTAGCTTTAAATGAACTTACTAAATGTGATGCTTTTGAAAGCATCGTTAATTTGTTTGCTAAAAATTAAATTTCATTCTAATAATAGTCTTTCTACTAATGGTGCTAGCGTTATGATTTAATTTAAATGAGAGACTGCAATATGTTTTTCTTGAAGTGCACTTGTCATTCGCTTCATTTGTGCTGGGCTTATGCTTGCAAAAATATTCCCAAAAAAGCGTAGACAAACCCTACCGCAATATTTATAAGTTGTTTGCATACAGTTTCAAGCGAATAAACAATTTCAAATACTTTCAAGAATATTACGCTGTGGAACTGCACACAATTTCAGGAATTTCTTTAACAAGATGTCTCTTGTTGGGAAATGTAATCAATCGCATTGTGGAGCAATGGGATGCTCTTCAAATATATTTCATTTCTTGTTTCTTAGAAATTAACTATATCAGGACTTGTAATTTAGCTAGTACAATGGGAAAACCTGAAACGAAAGTTTATTTTTTTATCATACATTTTAAAAATAAATAAGAATTTAAATACAGAATTTCAGTTGAAAAAGATTAGTTTGCTATAAATGTACATGCCCATACGGAGACCACTGTGAAGTTCATATTAAGTAATTTTCTTTGTAGCAACAACGTACATACATACATAATTTTTTGAATTGAATAATTATTTATTCGAAGCAAAGCTGAGGATTATACAAAAATTTAACAGCTCAAATTTAAAATAAAGTAAATGCTTTATATTTTATACCCTATCCTAAGGGTATATTAAGTTTGATACATAGTTTGTAACACAGAGAAATAATCGAGATAGACCTTATAAAGTATATACTTATATTCATGATCAGCACCAATAGCGAAATCGATTGAGCGATGATAGCCCGTCCGTCCGTCCGTATGTCACCGCTTTTTGGGCCTTAAATTTTGGGCTAGGACGATGAAATTTCATATCTGCGCTTCTGAGAAAATGATACAGTACAAGTGTAAATTTTTTTTACATCCGCCCACTGCCACGCCTACTTTTTTATAACTTCACTAAATTATATGAAACCGAAAAATTTTGTTGAGACCAAATATTTAGGTATTCAGATTCCGTACAATTCACCCATAAAGCAGTTTTGGCCAAGGCCACTTTTTGGTAAAATTTTGGTAATATTTTGATAAAATTTTACATGTAACATCCTCAAACGTTCGACATTATAGCTATATTTGAGTACAAAATTCAATTTGGCCGCGCCCACTTTATAGAGAGGAGGATAGGGTATCATACGATCCATTCCAGGTGGATTGTAGCTTTTCTGTATGTTTTTATTTAATAAAAGTTTAGCAATACATTTAAACATGTGTCGGTAATTGGATAGGCCAGCCTTCTATGACAACAACGTAACAGGACGTTACGGACGTTGATGACGAAACGTGACGACTGACAGACTGATACGATAATATAAATTGACTATCGCAAAATACGGCCAGAGAAATAGCATTTGGTTTGTGTCGCCAGATATGCCAATATTTGCCAATAACATCGGACATACCTCGTGTTCTTCACTAACCTCTATCCGGGAGAGATTAGGAAAAAGAGAAGATGCTTTTAAAGTAAGGGCCAGGTCCTTGGCCACTAGTCCTCTATCCTATCTTTCTAGTCCGTCTGCAGTTAATTTAAGGATTAGCTTGCTTCTCTACTAAATTTAGTTTATATACAATGGCATTCTTTATGTTATTTGAGTAGGTGGTGTTGGCAAGAACCGTCCCGTCCGTCGAGTTTAACCGTGCAACCAGAAGCATGCCGCCACCTTCTTCACCTGCACCGAAGATGCCTCCGTGGCCCAAACCTCACTCATAACAAATTCAACATGGCCACGCCCAGTTTATAAGGGCTACATAGGATGGAGGATAGGGTATCACACGATCCGTTCCAGACGGATTGCAGCTTTTCTATATGTCTGTATGTTTTTTCAATGCTTTACATTGCCAAACCTGTGGTCAGTCAATTCATGTTGAGCTTATAGGTCTCGTTTTGATCGTGCTTCGAGTTAAAAAACAAACACGGATTCGGAACTCTGAAGTGTCTTAACTAAAAAGAACCACAAACTTTTTTTAACTAGTCAGGCTCTGCTCTTAGCTAAAAAGAAAAACGCCATATCAGATTGGTAACACACTGTCAAAATATACATAATTTTTACGGTATGAACAGCGAATGCGACAAAGTATACAAAAATATATTCATTAGATGGTACTTACCGATTCCGTTGGGTTTTAAGTGCATTTAGATATAGCAATGCAAAATATATTGCCACTTTACCATTGATCGAGAAAGGGTGTGTTGGGCTGGTTCGACACATGTGTGCTAAAGTCCATTCCTATGTACGAAGCATGAGCGCATCAGCTCTTTATGTGGTTTCAACAGGATGGCGATACTTGCCATACGGCAACCTAACCATCGACTTATTGATATGAAATCGACCTGTCAATTGGATTCCGAGATTGTGCGACTTGACATTTCTCGATTATTTTTTTATTAACTTGGGCTACGTGAAGTTACTGGTTTATGCGTTTATGCTATTGTTCGTATTGTGCGTGACAAACGGTCTTCATGGGGTTTAGTAAAAATATTTTCATTCGAAGCTCATTTCTTGTATCATTTTTTTAAAGTTAAAGTTCGATTGCGATTATCTAAAAATTATACTTTACACACATACACAGAAAATATTAATTTACCAACCATACAGCCATATATCCATAAAAGACATCATTATGCAAAGTACGCACACAACGAATACAAAAGTTCGAAGTTGCCGAACAACGTTTCTCTCGTTGAAGAAGCGTGTAAGAACTACAAATAAAACTGCACCTGCTTTAAAATACATGACTAGTTAGTGATAAAATAATATTTAGGCAGAGTATTTATGCCTAGCAGATACTCGCACGAAAATTACGATTTGAGCAATATCAAAACCGAGTGGAAACACTTTGTGCATAAATTTAAATGTATCAAGTCACAATCACAACAAGGCGAAGGGAAACCGCTTTTGGCACGAAAATGAGTCAGGGAGCAATTGCAATTGAATACACTCTCTAACCTCATTTCGCTGCAAGCTTCAAGAGTCGGCATAGATGTTGCAGTATCGCGGATCATCTTTATACATACATATGTATGTATGGATGTATCTATATATGCAAAAGATTCGCTTGAGTAACCCTTCCGTGTATATTCAACGGCAGAAATCTAAGTATACCATAGGTACATATGAACATACATACATATATACAGGGTTAAATAATCCCCATGACCTACAAAAAGTTCCCATGCTGCGGTGTCTACTTTGCCAGTGATGCCTGAGTAAGTACATGTAGTTGCATGCAGAACCAGCCAAATAGAAGGACAACGGAAGAGATGGTGATGATAACTGTGACGATGACGAGGGAATGGATCTGAGTAACGTGGTATTAGTTTTGATGATATAAATACATTAAATATGCAACGATTCCGGAATTTGCATTGCGCTTTCTATTACCTCATTCCATGTGGAAGACATTGCCGTGTGCCCTTTCTTCGAGATTGCTTGGAGCTTAAGGACGAAATCCCTCATGCTCCTTGTTGGAAGTTTTCCGATGAAGTTATTTCAAGTGTTGTGTGTGCAAATACGGCTATGGGGCAAATTAGTTTCCGTATTTCATAGCAAAACTTTGTTTTAATATGTTTACTTATATTAAATACAGACATACAGAATGTACATAGGAAGAATGGTATTTAAATAGAAAGTAAATAGAGACCTTGTAAAACCGTTCCAATAATAAAAAAACTGCCTATACGGGCAAATTTCTCGGAAATTTATAAAGAAGCCAAATGAGATATTACGAAATACCTATGTACTTCATTGAAATAAAATAATACTCTGCACCTAATGAATATTTCAATATTTAATAGATATTTAAGAGAAAATTAGACTTATCGAAATTTATGGATTATGTAAAAAAAATTAATCTTAATACAAAAAAATCGATTTATAGAAAACGTTTTGAGCTATGAGGATGAAATTTCATATTTGGGCTTTTGAGTAAAAGATACAGTACAAGCGTAAAAAATTAAAAACCGCCCACTGCCTCGCCTACTTTTTCATAACTTCACTAAATTATATGAAACCGAAAATTTTTTTTAAGACCAAATATTTAAGCACTCAGATTCTCTACAATTCACACGTACATCAGTTTTGGCCACGCCCACTTTATAAAGGCTGAATAGGAAGAAGGACAGGGTATCCTACATTTTTCTGTATATTTTTTTCTGTATATTTTTCTACATTTTTCTTATGTTTTATATTTTGTGTGCTCTCCTCTTTTCATGAATATGTTCTTTTATATCCGGCGGGTAGTCAGCTTTGGTTACTTTTTTCATTAATTAAAGCAAGAAGTATATTTCAATGCGGCGCATTCTGAACAGCTTCAATGAATTCACCTAGTTCTACTTCAAATGGTGTTCTCGCAACACATTTAAGTTAATATTTTCGGAGACATTTTTAAAGCCGTCCAAGTGGGCATCGTGGCTCAAGTGGTTAGTGCGTTGGACTACGAAGCGAGGGGTTCCAGGTTCAATCTCTAGACAACACCTAAAATTTATCTCACGGCCCCACCTCTCGCGAGCGTCTGACAAGCATCAGAAAGTAAAACTGCCATGAAAAAGTTTCTTATAATAGGCAAAAAATTGCCCTTCGGATACGTCATTAATCAGTAGGCAAACGCGCACATCACAAATGGTTGTGAGAAGCTAGGCCCTGGGTCCCACGACCTGTTGCCCCAAAAATTTGTATTTGTTTTTGTCCCAGTTTTTTTGTTAGTTAAACTTTTTACTTTCATTTTTCGGTCGGTTATTGTCAAAATTTTCCGTGAGTTTCTTCTATTTTCGCATAATTTGTAGACTCTTGCCGTTTGCTTTTAATTTATTTTGTTGGATGTCTTTTTTTACGAGGTTTCAACTCAAGCTTGCTCAATTTGTCAAATATGACGTTGTTTACTTTGATTTGCTACTCTAATTTCGCGAGAATTATAGAGAAATTTTGGAAGAAAGGGGTTTGTCGTAACACCGCTCTGTTTGTTTACTTGATGGGTTTTGGAAATATGTTAGTGCTGGTGAAATTTTCGCCTTTTCCTTAATTTTTGAAAATTTTACTTTACTTTGATGGGGTTAACTTCATTCGTAATCTTAGCGTTCTGAATTAACCCGGCGGCCGCACGGGGCAAGTACTGGGAAGCAAGTTACAATACACTGACAATTTTTACAAACACATAAAAAGTTTTGCTACTTTCCCGTCAACTGGTATGGAATTTCCCAAGCCAGTAGCCACGCAAGTTGCCAAGCAAGTAAGGGATGGTTTGGTTTGGTTGAAGTGGCTGCCAGCTCAGAAACGCCAAAGCACTTAGACCAGCAATAGGTCCACTCGTTAAACCATTATGAGCTTCTGATGCGGTAGAGAACTGGGCAGAAACAAAGAAAGTGAGGAATGCTTTCATCCTCTTCTTCGCCCATGCATCTTCGACAAAAGTCGTTCGCAAAAAGTCGCAAACAATCACCGAGATGTGGAGCCAGCGAGTTATACGAGGTTATAGACCCCATTTATTTCCATTAGCTTTTTTGTAAGACAAAAGTGCTATTGTGACTTTCTTGTTTCTTGACTCTTTCTTGAATGTTAGGTTTCCAGCTTAACTTCCTATCCACGATGACACCCAAACGTTTTCCTTTGTCAGAGAAAGTTAAACTGATACCAATGAGAAAGGGAGGGTCGACTAACGCAATTTTATATTTTCTGGAGAAGAGTAGCATTTCAAAACCACCAAACCACATCGACCCGCCCAACTGGCTAGATTATTTAAAGCGTTTTGTAGAAGTTCTTTTAGAGTATTTAGGTGCTTTCTTGAGACAGTTAAAGCAACATCATCTGCATCATCTGCATCCTTCGCCTTCCAGGATTATCAATAGTTCATTAGCCACCAAATTCCAAAGAAAATGGGATAGAACACCTCCTTGCGGAGTGCCTCTACAATTAAAATTGTCTCCAGCACCGGCAAGATAATGTCTGATGCCATCTGCAACTTGGCAGGGATTATGCCGTCAGGTCCCACTGATTTGTATGGTTTGAAGCATGAATAGCCCAATGTAGTTTGCTCTGTGTAATCAAGTTGGAGGGTTATACGTGCAGATGGACTAGTAAAAACCATGTTCGTAACCACTTGGGAACTGTCTGGGAAATGAGTGTCAAGCAGTAAATTTAGCGAGTCATCGCTGGAAGTCGTCCAGGGCCCTTCTGCTTTCTTGAGGAAGCTGGGTGTTATTGGATTTGAAGAGAGAATTTTCCTTAAAAGCTTCAGAGACTTTATCCATTTTATCACAGAAGAGTCTCCTGGAACTATGTTTGACTTCCTTAATTCTTTACTGTATATAATTAAGGATGCCTCGTAAATTTAGTATAGCGCGTCTCTTGTACTTTTGGCGTTATTAAACAATTTTCTACAATTAATTCTTAGAGGACCCAAATCTGTAAACATCAATGTGGCTTAGAGTGAAGTCAAAAATTGGCTCATTTCTTTTGTTGATGTTGGTTGGTTGGTTGGCTGACGGATGCCGAAATGGAGTGATGGAGATTAATCTAAACTAACTGCAGCATTGGGGCTACAATTACGTACGGAAACCCTCATCGCTTCCGAGTCTGAGGACGATTACAACAATTCGTCCTCTCTCAAAAGCGGAGAGCGTCCTCGCTCTCCAAAGATGGAAAAGAGATGGATGGCTCCGGGGCATTGGATATAGGAGTCGAGTCCGAAGTATGGGGCAGTTTGCCTAAATCGGACTCTTCCCCTTTCTTATAGATCTTGATGGTAATAGGGTCAAACCCGTTGTAAACATCGATGACAATAAGTTACATACTTAGGTGGCACTACAGTCCTGGGTGGATCTGGGCCTCAACCAACGAGTCTCTCCAGCAAGCTTGATCTTTATCGCGCCACCTTAGATGAGGTTTTCCTTTACTGCGTCGTCCCTCTGGGGTGGATTCGAAGATTCTCCGTGTCGGAGAATTGCTGTCCATCCGTTCTACATGACGCAACCATCTTAGTCGCTGTATTCGAACTCTTCTGGTTGGTGGTTGTCGTCATATAGCTCGTACAGCTCATGAATGTATCGTCTTCTCCACTCTCCGTCTATGCAGACGGAACCAAAAATCAACCTAATATTTTTCTCTCATAACAATCAATAGCGGCCTCATCCATTCTTCACATATGAAGTCCATGAATCTGTGCCGTAGAGCAGGACTGTGATGATCAGTGTCTTATATAGGGTTACTCTAGTTGTTCGAGAGAGGGCTTTGCTACACAGTTGTCTTCTTAGCCCAAAGAAGCAGCGATTGGCAAGAGTTAATCTTCGTTTGATCTCAGCGCTTGTGGCATTGCCTGAGTTTATAGCGGATCCAAGTTAGACAATGTCCTTAACTACCTCAAAGTTATATCTGTGGAGGGTGACGTTCTATCCGAGGCGTCGGTGTTGTTCGTCCTTTTTTGTTGACAGCATATACTTTGTTGCCTTCATTAACCATTAAGCCCATCTTAGCCGCTTCCGTCTCAATGCTCACAAAAACACTACTGACATCATGCTTTGATCTTCCGATTATCTTAATATCATCGGCATATGCGAGCATGGACTTTTGTAAGATTGTACCTCTGATGTTGGCGTGTGAGTTCTGCACAATTCTTTCAAGAACGATGTTAAAGAAATCGCATGACAGCGCGTCGCTGTCCTTTTTTGACATAAAAGGTTTCGGTGAGGTCTTTCCCGACCTTAATGGAGCAGCGTGCATTCTCTTTATATCTCTTTATAGATGCTGTCACAGTCGGCCTTAAAATCTATAAAAAGGTGGTGAGTATCAATTTGAAATTCCTGGATTTTTTCCAAGATCTGCCGTAGTGTGCACATTTGGCCGATGGTGGACTTTCCTGGCTTAAAACCACAGTGATATGGACCAATCAGATTGCTGACAAAAGGTTTTAAGCGTTCACACAGAATAGCAGATAAGATCTTGTAGGCGACGTTGAATAGACTTATTCGCCTGTAGTTGGCGCAGTTTATTGGGTCTCATGTTCTTTTTACCTTCTGGTAAAATTTCCCAACCTCATTTCTACATGCTCCATCTGTTTTCTTCTGAGAAGCCGTTGTTCATCCCTTCTCTTCTGCTCGTATAGCTCACGAGCAGCTCTGGTCCTTCTATGCAGCGCTGCTTTGTATGTCGTATGTTTTTCTGCATTTGCTTGACGACATTCTTCGTCGAACACAATAAGTGCACATCTATAAAGACCTTTAAGTTCGTCCAACTTAGCGACTTTCCAGTTGTGTGTAAGGAGTTCGGGATTGCTGGTTTTTATAATCGTTAAAATCATCTCCGTGTCGGAGGGTTCGGCTGGGATGCAGGTGGGAGTTCTCAGCCTACTTGGCATATCCTCGCTCGCAACAACCTCGAGTTTAGCACCTGGCCTTACCTCCCGTAATTTGCCTACAGTTTGTAGAGGTCAAATGACCTCTGATCTTCTCGAGCGATACTATTTTAGAGCCAGTTATACTCGGACACCCAAAGCCTGATAACGATACCCTTTTAATACCCTATCGAAAGGGTGTATTAAATTTGACACATAGTTTGTAACATAGATAAATAATCGAGTTAGATCCTATTTAGAATATATGTACAGTCGTCATCAGTATCAATAGCGAAATCGATTGAGCTGTGACCGTCCGTCCGTCCGTCCGAACTCTATATGCACCTGAAATGAAAAACAAGATCTTGTTCTTAGAAGGTCAACCAGAGAAAAATGATTTCCCACGTTGAATGCTTTTCATTCCTTAATTTCTTTATCTGTATTTCATCGACAAGGTTTTTTTTTGTAGAATCTCAGCGAAGCGAGTAGATCAGCTAGTTTTATTGTGTGTGGGAGCTATCGTAAATTCCTTTGTATAGTTTTTATAACACTAAGCCGGGATGCGGTTTTCCTCTTAGTAACGTATGCGAGCTAGTCGTTATGGCCAAATATAACCAACAATCAAACACAGGAGTATTTTATAGATTTGAGGTTATGTGTGGTCATTTAATTGTCCTTAGCAAGGGTGAGACTAACATTTATCTGCTTAAAATAAATGAGCTCTTCAACCAGAGTTGTGTGCCAAGATGAGACTATACCCTGGCCTGAACCATACCTAACCAGGCAAAATATCACCTGGTGTTCCAACATATTGGCTATATCATTTGTTGACATGCTTGAAACAACTCTTTTAAATCGCTGGTATAAATTTGTGTTGTTCTTATACCCTATCCTAAGGGTATATTAAGTTTGATACATAATTTATAATATAGAGAATAAATTCAGATAGACCCTTTAAAGTATGTATATACATATATTTTTTCATCAGTATCAATAGCAAAGACTTTAGATTTAGCCATGTCCGTCCATCCATAAATCACCACTTTTTTGCCCTTAATTTTAAGGTCATGTATATTTTACATGTAATCGAAAAATTTTATCAACACCAAATATGTATGTGTATATTCAAATTGACTTCAATTCGCAAATACGTTATATATTATACATACATACATATACAATACCACGCCCAATTTTTGTTTTTTCATTAAAAAACCAAATTTAATGAAATTGTCCATGTACATAAGATCCTCAAACATTCAAAGTTATCGTAGTAATGCAATAAACAATGTACGGTTTGCCTCTCCCACTTTAATAGATCTGATATAAAAGAAGAAGGATAGGGTATTATACCATCCATTCTAGACGGATTGTAGCGTTTTTGTATGTTTTAAATGTTGTTAAAAACGGGGAGAGCTAGTTCTGCTTAAAACGAAAGTGAAAAAATTAAAATAAAATAATGCCTCAATTTTGCTTCAATGAGACTACTTTACTAAACAACATAAAAGTTTTATCAAAAGATGAACATCACAATAAAAAGAATACACCACAGGTTTTGCAAACTTTCAAAGAAAATAAAAAAAAATCCTTTTAGAAGACTTGGTCTAAAAAATTATTTTTTTTTACGTTTTTGTTTGCGTGAACTTTTAACTTACAACAGTCGCACCTCATAGACTTATAGCAAGGACTTGGTCTTATCTACTCACATAAAGTTTTGTTTTGTATATACTTACTTATTCGCTTTTGAAAATTGTCTGTGTGATGCAAGAATGGAGTTCTTTCTCTTAGAAAAAAAAAGTGTTTGAAAAGATTTTTTTTGTTTAAGAAACTTTATTTTGCAAAAGAAGGTAGAAAATCCTTGTACCATTATGTATATTTCAAGAGACAAAAAGAAACTTGAACATGTCTGAAACACTGACAATCAGAAAAGGAGGAATAGGGTTCATGGTTAGAGCATATCCATCATAAATGGATTATATTGAACATGGTATGATAAAGCCAATTCTTTCAATAGGTAGGTTAGAGAACGCGTACCTATATCAACACAAAGCTTATATCCTCATCGGGATGAAAGTAACTTTTCACATTTTAAGTTCATTGATATTTATGTTAAACTTGTTTTATACAGTATTCAAAGCGTTTTGAGACATACAGAAATCATCAATCTGCTTACTCGGTTTCATAAGACAATAAAGAAAAGTAATTATTTCTAATACTTGATAACGTTTATTTGGATATTTAGATTTTTATTTTATGAAGGCGCAAGTAGCTACATCTTTAGGTCACCCAAATTATCTATAAAACCCGCCTACTGATGACCAATTGAATGGCCCGTCATCTGATTGATGTTTGAGAATCTTCTAGAACATCTGCAGCCCCATCAACGATATTCTCGATTACAGGGCAGGCTGGGTACATCTGCCGCTATGCTGTGTTGAGCTTGTATCCCCGGCGCGATCGCTGAAACGCCGCAGTGTTTGCCCAATTGGAGCCACACGTTAGTTATAATAATAAAGAAATTAACTTTTTTAAATTATAGCCAGCAGGGACCACTGTGCAACCCCCTTAAATAACGCACATAAATTACAAAAAATATAAATACAGAGGTACTCCGACTTATATACTTGTACAATATATACATATGTATTACAGGTAATATACATACTTACTTACTTCCTTAGGTGGTGCTGCAGTTCGGGGTGAACTTGGGTCTCAACCAACAAGCCTCTTCCATTAGCCTGATCCTTAGCTAACTGCCTCCAGTTGCGCACTCCAAGTCGGTAGAGATGGCAGAGCCAAGGTAGACAAAGTCCTTACTACCTTAAAGTTATAACTATAAATTCGTCGATGTTGTGTGTCCCTTCTTTTTGGCAGAATATACTTGATTTCGCCCCTGGTTTACCGCTGAACCCATTTTGGCAGCTTCCCCTTTCATTACTAGCGAACACACCGCTGATAGCCCGCTGAGTTCTACCAATTATGTCAATATCGTCGGCGTACGCTGGTAGTTGCGCAGACTTTTGAAAGATTGTGCTTCCGGTGTTGGCATGTGAGTTTCGCACAATTCTTTCAAATAATATGTTAAAGAATTCACATGACAGCAAGACATCTTGTCGAAGTTATTCCTTAAAAATAATTTTTCAATATCTTTACCAGCGCGCTTCTCGTGGTTTTTTTTCTTCTTCTGGAGAAGCCGATGAGCTCACGAGCAGTCCTCGTCCTTCTTTGCAGCCCTGTACTGTATGCCTCTTGTTTCGTTGGATGTCCTTGCGGGATTTTTCGTCAAACCAGGGTTTTTTGGTGTTGGTCGGGTGAAACCCAGCACATCGGTTGTGGCATTTCTGATGTTGGCAGCGTTGCTACTGTCATCGGTACTTGAAGCTGGCGGCGTAGGAGTCGTTGGGAGATTTCGGGATACGCGTTCAGCGAAGTTTCTGGCCACCTCTTGAAATTGCAGCTCTTCGACATAAAATCTTCTCTCAGTAGTTACTCTTAGTTGTGGCGTTTAGGATACTCGCACTCGTACCTTGGCTGCAACGACGCCAAGGACGATGTTAGCTGCTCGGAGAGTTCGGTGATTCAGAATACTGGAAGCATGACTTGCGTCGCAATGTGATTAATTTGGTTGACCGCCATATCCCCTTGTGAATATTGATATAAAGAAACCGTGTGCTTGCTATTTTATTGTTTCGCCTCGCCACAAAGTCAATAATCCTAAGTCCATTGACAGACCTAGTGTTGTGTAAACTGTGCTTGGCAACTGTCCTACCAAAGATGTTCTCCTTTCCTATCTTGACGTTAAAATCGCTTAGCACGATTTGGACGTCATACAGAGGACATTGCTTATACATCTTGTCGAGGAGTTCGTAGAAACCTTCTTTGGTGACTTCGTCCTTGTCCTCTCTTGGGGATCTCTGTGGACAGCGCATATGAAGTTTATGCTGACGAATTTGGCCTTGATGCGGGTTGTCATAAGACGTTCTCTCACGTGTCGAAAGCTTAAGAAAGAATCGTTGTAGGATCGAGTTCTTGGTCTGCTAGGAACTTCTTCCCTGCTTACGACCTCAAGCTGCGCTCCTTCCCATACTTCGCCCACCGATGAAACAGCTACTTTAAAGAGGTCTGCAGACCTTTGGTCAGTACATGCGACAAGCTTCACATGGCCCTGATGCCATCCGCCATCGCGTGAGGAGGGTGGAGAACCTGCATAGTCGTGCAAGACACGGAGGAAGTTCATTGCCAGTTTAGCTATCCCCATCCTCAACTTATCAGGGGTAATTCTGCCATCTATGTCACTTCTTTCTATTACAGCGAGCACAAGGTGATCTTTAAGCACGTCGCAGAAATTCCTATTGTTTTTGATTTAGACGGAAGAACTGCTGCAGTTAACCTTTGTTTTTTTTGGTTCACGAAGGATTCTCCGACCGACCTTTGTCCCTTGGACGTGGATCTTTGGGGACATTTCCTTATCGCTCCAGAAGTCTGGAGGCGGTACGTCGCTCCCGATATTGCCGCTTAAATTGGCTTACATGCCGCGAGCTCGAAGCAATACGCCATGCAGGCACAGACTCGTTCGTGTTGGGCAAGTGTTGGGAACAAGTTCCCACTTTGTGTGTAGAGCGTTTCATGCGGCTATTGGCGGGGCTAGGTCCAGGTTTGGTGGTCCTGTCTGCCAGCACTTCAGGAGCTCGATTACTGGAAGCGGGCACAGAGGCAGTACTTCCAGCCGGTAGTTTAAACTACCGGACTCTGAAATTTCTTGCTTTTGTTTTGTTAATTTTTTTATGTTCATAATTGGGACCCACGAGTGGCGGAGAAGGGATGTCCATCCGTGCCGAGATCCGCATTACACAGATAAGGCTGGTAAGTCCGGAGGTCGCCAGGTATCCGGATACTCCGTTTGCGACTGAGCTATTTTTGTAATGGGCATTCAGCCAGTCTGATCATCGGCACGGGTCGCATGACACCTTGATCTGGCCCTTAGGAAAGAATGGGTTGGTGGTAGGAGGAAGGGAAGGGATAGGATGTAATGATGGGGGAATGGAAATTTGGGAGAGGAAATGACTACCTTTTAGCTTCGGTCCCCACTGAGCATCTACGACTAACGACCACACATATTATAAAAAAAAATGTATGTACAAATGTAGATAAAATTAAACATCTGAAAATGATGTCGATGGCAAATTAATCGATCAGCAGGTTTGCGTCCATTTTACACAGGTAATGATGTAATGTTCTGTTCATGGCATAGGCTCTTCGAGGACTTGCCGTATTGTATTTTGGACTTGTATTGTATTTTGAACAAATTCTGCAATACATCAACATAATAGAAATAGTAAGTATTTGCACAGCATACAAAAAACGCAGGTATCTTACCGATTTTCTTGGTAAACGCTCTGCAACTTGTGGTAACTGAACCGTATGCGAATGATCAAGGATGCGGAATGTTTCTTTAGCCGATCTCGTTATTTCAGGACCTGAAATTGTCTTACAAATATCGATTGCTCTTGCGTACTATTGCCGAACAAGCTCGAACAGTTTAGAATTTCGAAATCGTTTCGGTTCACTGCCACAAGAGCCGCGACATCAACAAAATTATAAAATATAACCATTGGCCATCTTCTCGTCATACGGGCACACGAATAGGTAGATACCAATTGATCATACAGATCGACACCTCCTTTATTTTGGTTGTAGTCCAAAATAATGTGTTTTTTTTTTTGGACCAGAGACCGTTCCAGGTGTTGACGAATGCTTAGTTGATAGTAAAATGACCGATTTATTTCTATTTTCATCTAGTTGGTATACCATAGTCAAATTCTAGTTGATAATATCCACCATAGTTTGAACTGGTCGAAGATGTGAAAGAGAAGAAAACGCAGACAGATAAAAGTAAAATCAATAAAAATAGCGTGGGGTAAAATGTTACCCAAGCCATCAAACTCGTAGTTTTGAAAAACAATATGTCAAAAATATAGGGGACAGTCACTGAAAACGTTAAAAATGGATTCAGGACAAAATATGTAGTAGGTAGTAGCACAAGATCACAGGTTCCAAAACTTGTCAGAAAAAAAATTATTCGATTCCAAAGTTGTATTGAGGTAACATTTTACCCCAGTTCCTGTACTAGGGTTAAAAACAAAATAGTACCAAGGTAACTTTTTTTTATTGTATTACAAAACTACATTTTAAGATACTTTTTTAACGGTACGAAATGCGCTACATTTCTTGGAACGTATTACTTAATATGAACAGTTCATTTCTCCAGAAGTACGTAACACCGCGTCTCTACAAGACATATTTATGTCAGACTTAATAGGTCTGTTCCTTTACTTTCTGCACTAAAAATCATAAAATCACAATTTTCAAAAAGTTGGGGATGATTCTCTCAGCGAATGCTGAAAATTTCATGAAAGTTAGGGAATGAATCGAACAACAAAACTATCCCACATCTGAAATATTATGTATGACGAACAACAAAACACGAGAGAGACTGAAATTTTCAAAAATCTTTAAGATTTTGGATAAGAATTCGTACGATTTTGTACGAATTTTCAGGTAAGGAAACAGACCTAATGTCTGCCCTTATTTCAGGAATTTTTATTTTTTCACTGGGTGGGCAAATTATGTCACGACATTTCATTTCCAGCCATGTCGCATAAGCGTAAGCAACAACTGATTCTTGCCATGAGGGCTTTAAATTAAGTCAAAAATTAGAAGAATTAGCAAGAAAAAGAAGGCATCGTGTTTGGATTAATCCATTTCTACAAACAAAAAAAAATTTGCTTGATTTAGAATTTCAGAGTTCATGTGCGCAGAGATGGCAAGACATAAATAGATATCTTGCAATAAATATTTTAGTAAATTTGCGGTCTTCATTGTAAATTTCAATGGCATGAAATATTACTTGCAATGAATAATTATTTGTGGAAACCAGGGGTAACGATTGGGTGACATAATTTAGTTGCCTGGCTTATGTCAACTAAAAATTTCCGCACGTGACTTCGACGCTCCGCTTAGGGTATGTTAACAACTGTCAGCCAGACGCCTATGTGCAAGGTACATTTATGATAAAAGTGACCGACAATTTATTCCCACGAAGCTAAACGACTAAATTGATTTCGCTGCACCCATGTATCGTAGATCATCAGATATTTTTTTCTTCTTTTTAGGAAAGAATTATACCTATAATGTGCGATATTTATAATATATTTTTAAGTTTCTTGTATGCAAATTCATAGATACAAATGATGTTAATTTGATTAAGCAATAAAATGCCGGTTAAGTTGTATTTATAGTACCATAGTATCGCGTGAAACATTAGCTCTCCGTTTGGTTTGTGAAACATTCACATAAATATGAATTAAAATAATCACTGATTTAGTCCCTATTAAGTGTTAATAGGGATTGTTGTATTCATTAAACAATATTAATTATTAACTATCTTTCATTAAATGCACCACATGAAAAACTAAATCGAGATATAAATGTAATTTAAACGGGATTTTTTTGCTTGTACTGATTAATAACATTTGTATGTAAAAATCTGCGTACAAGAAATTTCAAAATATGTTACAAATATCGCACATTATACAATTCTTTCCACTGCAGAGTGCCTGTTTTCGTCCATAAATTTAATGAAAACTAAGCTTAGGAACAAGCTTACAACGAAAACCTTAACGGGGTTGCTATTTACGAAAGGTGCGCTTTTAACTCCGTGTTATGAGATTCAACTTTCCGAAGAACACAGTGAGCTGGGCATAACTGGATGTAGTTATACATGTAAATAAACAAATTAAAAACTGACGGCGAAAAAAGAAATCAGTTTCTAACCGAGGAAGTGGGTAAACAAATGACTGGACACCTGCACACCAGTGATGCCGTTTTGACCGAATTCCGGTCAAATCTGACCGAAAACTCTTTACTTTGACAGGAGAAAAATTTAAAATCCGGTCAAACCGAATTTTGACCGAAACCAAAAAATTAATTAACCGAAAACTTGGTTTTTGACCGGAAAATTATATTGTGCCTACGAAGAAATATTTCTTTCAGTCGAAGGAAACTAAATCATACCATTGTATATAAATCTATATATATTATATACAATGGTATTATCTAGTAGTCCATGCCAATTTCACTGTTATACATACAAACATATGTATATTTGACATATTATTCGTGTCGCTTTTTCAAAAGGGTGGTGTTTTGCGATTATGAAAGTGTTTCTGTTAAATTCGTTATAAAATTGTCATTAAAAGGTTAGAGACGATTTTGTTTTGATATTGTTATTTTATAATATTTAAGCAATAATGCAGTAATATTTTTCCATAATTTTATTCATATACATACACATAAATATGCGTATGTAAATACCACTGATCGATATCGCTGTGACAATATAGAGATTATTTTTCTGTATTGATTGTGTTGTTGCTTCAAGGTCGAACTGCTTCTCACAAGATGTCTCATCGTGGGTTTAGGACCATGGACGCGTTGTTAGCCTTTTTTGGAATCAGCAGTTATAGTTATTGTACCAGACGTTCCTGGCTTCTTGGAGATAAATGTACCGGAGGAAAAGGAGGAGGAACAAGACTGTCTGCAAGAAGGTGCAAGTAGTTAAAAAAATTTAAGGCAGCACCAGTGAGTTGGTCAGCTCAACATCCAAGCTACAGCCTTGTGCATACAGATGATCCGGCAGATTTTGGTGATACCAAAATCATACCGTATGATGGAAAGAAACGCATTCTAGAGAAAAGGCGTAATCAACGTCATTGCGAATTAGGTGGATGTAAAGGTAGGCCGAGAACCTTTTGTTTTTTTTGTTAATTTAAATACCTATTTATGTACATACATAAGTATTTGGTCTGAATGAATTTATAATAAAAATATAAAGTTTTGAAAAGTATCAATTAATTTTGAAAAGTAATTTTAATTTTTTGGTGTTTTCAATTCCTAGTAGAAAATTTTCTATTTTTGAACTTCGAGTCATTTTGTAACCATATGCACAGTTTCCATTTAATTATTTCACTGCAGTATTGTTTTAGGTATTGCAATTCTTTGAATATCAGACAAAATTTGGTACTAAAATAATTTTACAGTTAAGGGTGTATAGTCCGACAAAACTGCTGACGTTTGAAAAAATGTTAATATTAGTAGCTTTTTGAACAGTAAAATAGTAGCCTTCCACTACATAATGGCGCCTTGTTAATAATTTACATAGAAATTTATGTAACATTAAAAGGGACAAAAGATAATGAATTCCTTCGTTGATTAGCGCTTTCTATAAACATACATACATATGTATGTATGTATACAAAATATATTAAATACGTACAGTGACGAGCAAAACTGGACAAATGTTTTTCGTTATTTTTTTAATCCAGCAAAATTAAAGAAAATGTTTGTAAACTGAAATGTTTATGTATTCCAATTGTTTGTTATTAACTTAAAAATATATTCTGATCTTAAAATAAAAATAACAGTATATAGTGTATATAATAACTCTAATTAATGTATTTGTCCAGTTTTGCACGTTTTTGAAAGGAAACACTTTGTAAATGGTGTCTCAAACTTCATGGGTAGGCAGTTAGACCTCATTTTCACAACCGATCCCATTAACTCCTCAGTTTCGCTTTGTCCTCTTTCTCTGTCAACTATTGATAACTACCACCCGCCTCTCCTTCTATCATTGTTTCACAATTCTCCTCTCCAAACAACTCCTCCTACTGATCTCTCTTCTTACGATTTTCATAAAGCAAATTTCCAGAAAATTAACATCTATCTCAGCAGATCTTCCTTTGATTTCGATAATCTTCTAATAAAGGATGCCCTCATCACCTTTTATAGGGAAATATTTAATTCTATCTCTCTTTATGTACCCTTTTCTCGTCATAAAACATCGTCTTGGTATAATCAGAGGCTTCGTTCTCTGCGAAACAAAAGAAATAAGTTATGGGCAGTGTTCCTTCGCACTCGCTCTTCTTCTGATTATTCTAACTATCTCGGTATTTACCTTCACTTCACCGAGCTTTACAACTCTCTCTACCAGCGCTACCTAAACAATATCCAAGCTAACCTCATAAACGACCCAAAATCTTTCTTCCAGTTTGTCAACTACAAAAGAAAATCTGACGGTTAGCCTCCCTCCTTCTCTTTCAACAACGAAACATCAACCGATCCTCATACCATAGCCAACTTTTTTGCTACCTTTTTTAAACAATCTTTTGCCGACGACTTCTTTATACCAGACCCCGCTTATTTCAATTACTTACCTAACTTCTCCTTTGGCCCGTTTCTTTCTCATACCTTGGACCCATCTCTTATCGAAAATAAGTTACATCTACTTAATGACGAATTCAACCCCGGTCCAGATGGCATACCTGCGGTATTCTCTTTGGAAACTCTCTTTCATAACCCCAATCCACAAGAAAGGAACAAAGACTGATGTAACTAACTATCGTCCCATTGCTAAACTCTCTCATATATCTAAACTTTTCGAAAGCATTTTATATGAAGCCTTAAGCTTTCACTGCAAGTCACTTATTTCCCCTAATCAACATGGCTTCCTAAAAGGTAGATCAACTACCACAAACCTCGTCAAATTTGTGTCCTTTGCCCTCTCAGCCATAGAGAATGGCAACGAAGTTGATGTTATCGCAACCGATTTTAGTAAGGCTTTCGATAAAATCCCCACGAATTAGTACTTTTCAAATTGCCCTTGGCTTTGAACCCATATTGTTAAAATGGATATCTTCTTACCTGGAAAACCGCTTTTACAGCGTCCGCTTCAGATCCGTCCTCTCCCGTCCATTCCTGGCCACCTCTGGTGTCCCATAAGGTAGCCACTTAGGCCCACTTCTTTTCATCCTTACCATGAACGATCTCGATATGGTCATTAAACACTCTCACGTCTCCCTCTACGCTGACGATACCAAATTCTTCAAAACGATTTCTTCACCCCAAGACTCCATTCTTCTTCAACAAGACCTCGATAGCTTCTCGGTATGGTGCACCAAAAATTACCTGGATCTCAACATCTCTAAATGCCAATCCATTACTTTCTCTCGTAAACGCATCCGATCCCCTCATCGTCTTTACCTCCTCCATAAACAACCCATCTCTGTAGTCCAGTCGATTCGCGACCTTGGCATTATTTGTGATAGGGAGCTCAATTTCCGATTACACATAGACGAGATAATCCTTAAAGCCAACTCAGTACTTGGCTTTGTCAAGCGGTGGTTCAAAGAATTTAACAACCCATACGTGACCAGATCCCTCTACATTACCTTTGTCCGCCCCCTCCTTGAATATGCCAGTCAAGTGTGGTCCCCATATCAACGAATTCATATCTCACGGATCGAGAACATTCAGCGTCGTTTCCTCCGATTTGCTCTTTGAGGTCTGTCCTGGAACGACCCTCTTATCCTGCCCCCTTATCAGGACCGCCTCAAGCTAATCAATTTGAATACCCTTGAGGAGCGTAGAGATGTAGCCGACATTCTCTTCATTCATCGATTCCTCTCAGGTTCCGTTGACTCTACATCCCTTCTCAAATCTTTTTCAACACCAACCGTCGTAATTTACGAACAAGTCGTCTTTACTATCTACCGACCCATCGCACCTCCTATGGCTCCAATGAACCAATCTCTCGTTTGCTGCGTAAGGTTAACTCAAGGATTACCATTTTCGATTTCAACCGCAGTACTACCATCCTAAAACACTATCTCCTTCACCATCCTCCTTACACCCCTTCATCTTAGCTTTATAGTTCTAGGTTAGTTCAAGATTAGCCTGTAAGTTAGTTTTAAGATTAGCTTGTATTAAGCCGAATAAATGGGGGCTTTCGCCCCCACCAAAATTAAATTAAATTAAAATTACTCTTCAGGTAAAAAAAAAATTCTACTTTTTGTTGTTTATGTAATATGCACTGAGCTTGTGTCTCATCATTTCTGAATTGGCTGCCGTAGACTTTATTTTCGAAGAAAAAATTGACAACAAAGGTAAAGGGAAACAATAGTCAGGCAAAATGAAAAAACTCAATAAAAAAATTATTGAGGGAACTATTTTTTTATTGAAAAGTGGGGAATCGTCGCGTAATATTGCTGAGCTTTTGAAATTTCAAAAAGTTCAGTTTTAAATATAAAAAAACGCAAAATGTTGACATTGCTGCCCCTTAACCCATTTATTCCCATGGTTGCGTTAACGCAACATAACAATTTTTTTCGTACCAAAAAATTAAAATTTTTGATGCACTTTCAATTCTATTCTATTTGAATATTTGAAGCTTTTTATATTTTTTTTTTATAAGCTTAATACCTTTCGGAGTTTTGATTGCATCTAAAATAAAATTGACAAATTTCCAAGAAAAAACCTGCATAGTTTGTAAATTCACTCAATATTATTAATTTTCCAATTTTCTACAATCCGAATCACGTTTCATGTAAAATATACTGCTATTGGCAGTAATTTCAAAAAAGTCTAACCATTTACTGCACGTTAGTAATTTTAATCGCTTTTGAATACTAACCTTGCGAAAACGCTACATTGGGACAAACAAGGAAATATTCTTGTTTGAAATTTTTGTGTCAACGGAGATTATTATTTATTTGTGGTGCTTTTTGTTGCGTAGTGCAAGTGCAGTCTCATTGTGGTGTGCGAAAAAGTTAATTTTATTCTGAATATTGTCTTGAAGCTTGCAAGAATTCTATACAATGGTAAATATAAACAGTTGTAAAACAATAATGTATATGTGTAGGTTTTGATGTTGATGTTTGCTTCAGAGTAACATGAAATATCGCGATGATCCAAAGAGGCCTTTGACTTTGAGAGAACTTGAGGCAATTGTTGAGGACATTGATCTGGATGATGAAATAAGCGTTTGTTACATACCACCCGAAGTCGATAATCTAACGGACGAGGAAACCTTTGATGATGACGTTATAGGCGCAACGGAAAATTTGCCTTCGGAATTGGCGGGGACTTTTGAGATAGTGCTTTCTGGTTCTGAGGTCGAAATGGGGGATGTGCATCATGAAGTTACTCAAGCTGCATCAAGCAAAGCATCAAGAGTTGGAGATGTCACATGGTGTAAAACACCGATTGACTATGATATTGGTGCTACATCAAATGAGGAGGCTATCATCACGAACATTATTGAAGATCTACATGGAAAGTGTGTGCTTGATTTTTTTAGGCTAATGTTCGACGAAACTGTAATGCAGTGTATTATAACGAACTCTGTAAAATACTCAAGGGACAAGAACCGTCCCCAGTTTTGCTTGAATCCAAGTGACCTTGAAATTTTTCTTGGAATATTGATTCTAAGCGGATATCACATTCTTCCACAAGTAAAACTTTACTGGTCATCTGATGAAGATAAAGGTGTTTCAATTGTAAAACATGCGATGTCTCGAAATAGATTTTTTGAGATCAAACAAAACATGCATGTGGCAGATAACAATCAGTTGGACAAGGAAGACAAATTTGCGAAATTGCGTCCACTGTTTGATCTTTTGAACATCAACTTCCTAAAGTATGGTATCTTTACACATCATTTGTCAATAGATGAACAAATGGTGCCCTACTTTGTCCGTCATTCAGCGAAAATGATCCTGAAAGGAAAGCCGGTACGTTTTGGGTTCAAGATGTGGTGCCTGACGTCCAGCGATGGATACTTATTTCAATTCATGCCATATGGTGGAAAAAGTATTATAAATGCCAAAAGAGAATTTGGTTTAGGTGGACAAGTTGTAATAGATCTCTTGAAAGTTATAGAAAATAGGAATTCTCACAAGATATATTTTGATAACTTTTTTACCAGCTTTAACCTATTGGTTCATTTGAAAAATGAAGGATATTTTGCCACCGGAACTGTGCGCGAAAATAGAATCCTGAAATGCCCACTGGAGATGAGCAAATCAATAGCAAAAAAACAGCGTGGTGCAATGGACTCCTGCTACGATCACGCGAATGAAATAGGTGTGGTACGTTGGAATGACAATTCCGTCGTTACAATAGCAACCAACTGTGAGTCCGCTCAGCCAAATGTCATCGTTAAACGATATAATCGTAAAGAAAAAAGGGAGATCTCGATACCACAACCTAATATGATTGCTATGTACAATAAATATATGGGGGGTGTCGACTTGCACGACAATGCAGTGGCAAACTACCGTATAAATATTGGTGGTAAAAAATGGTGGTGGCCATTATTCATCAATGCGATAGACTCTGCAATAGTGAACGCTTGGAAATTACACAGAATTGTGTACAAGGAAAAACCAATAGCCCAGCTTGATTTCAGGTCGGAATTAGTTCGGAGTCTCATAAGTGCTAACAAGTGCAAAACACAAGCTGTACGAGGACGCGGTTCAACTTCATCTCTACCATCTACTTCGCGGTTAGATAATGTTGACCACATTATAGAGAGAAATTCTCAAGATTTTAGACGACTTTGCAGAGTTTGTAAAAGCACGACTGTATTTATGTGTAACAAATGCACAATCCTACTACATTCTCATTGCTTTAAGATTTATCACACCTAATTTTTTTTATACTCAACGTTAACGCAACACTCAAAAAGTGGGAGTGTCTATATAGATAAAAAAAAAAATCCAGAATGTTTACAAATACTCAATAAAACAGTTATGAATTAAAATATTCGGATTTTTCTGAAAATGTATAGTAGTGGTCCTAAATGGGTTAAGTAGGACGAAAGCGACTCTTGACTGATGAGGATGCGAGAAGAATGGAAAGGCAACTAAGTAGTTGCAGCTCAAGGACACCAAAAGAAGTTGCACAGAGCATAGGCAAATCTGTCAGTGAATGGACAGCTCGCCGTTTCCATCAAAGAATTGGGTTAACTAAGTTAGCTAAGATAAACCGAAAAAACCACTTCTCTCATATAAAAATATAAAAGCTAGACTAGATTTTGCGAAATTCTATAAAAATTGGACTGTTGATGAATGGAAAAAAGTAATTTGGTCCGATGAAACGAAAGTAAACCGAATTGGAGCAGATGGCCGAGCATACTATTGGTTAAAACCCGATGAACCTCTTCAAAAGCATCAAAGTAAGAGTACGATAAAACATGGTGGGGATCAGTAATGGCATGGGGTTGCTTTTCGTGGCTTTCTATCGGACCTCTTGTCAAAAGTGAAAGCAAAATGGACAAAACCAAATATTTAAATATTTTGCGAACTAATTTACCAACCTATTTTCTAGCAATGGGGTACAGTCCATCCGAAATAACATTTCAGCAAGATGGAGAACCCAAGCATGCGTCCAAAATTGTGATGGAATGGCTCTCAAATCAAGAATTTAAGACAATGATATGACCAGCTCAAAGCCCCGATCTCAATCCAATTGAGAATCTTTGGTCGATTGTGAAAAGAAGATTTGGGGCAGTATGAAAACTATCCCTGTACCATTACCGAATTATGGGATCGTTTCAGTCATGAATGGAGCCAAATTCCCACAGATATCCTTCATAACTTAGTAGAGACTATGCCGAAACATTGTTCTAAAGTCTTAAAAAATAAAAGACTTTGACGAAATATTGAATACAACCCTTTTTACTGAAACGTGCAAAACTGAACAAATACATGAATTTACGTTTTTATTTTTTTTACTGTACTATATAGTTTTTTATTTTATTTTTTCATCGGAATGTTTTTTATGAATTAATTACTCAAAATTAGAGTATATAAATTTTTTACTGTACATTACTATACATTTTCTTTATTTTTATCTGAAATTTACAAATCACTAAAAACATTTGTCCAGTTTTGCTCGTCACTGTACATAACATGTATGTATGTACATACTAGAGATACTAGATGATTAGACAGTTGTGAACTCCTTACTTGAATGCAGTTGGTAGATTCCCAAATTAATATACATATGTAAATACATATTGAACAAAGTTCTAAGGTGTACAAAAAATAATCATTAACATAAAATTCTGCGTCCCTGAATTTGATGTCCTCCCTTCAAAAATAAATTTATTACTTCTCTACGAAACTCACACCGTTCAGGATCACTTTTCACGATAATACGACAATCAATCATGCATCCACGTCCACATCATAGGTATCCACTTCTACGTCAACGTTACCTATTGGTAAACGATTCAGCAGATTGTGTATCAAATGACTTCTAAGTGGAGCAATTACTTCTTGTCGTTTCAATACTCGTTGATATACATACGTACATATTCTTTTTTGTAAAAATATAAATGTATGTAAAATTAGTAAAATGTTTTCCAGCAAAGGAATTAGGTACATATTTTTTTACCTCCCACGCTTGTGAATGGATTTCAGAATTCAAGGCTTTATATCATAACGATATCTCAAGCTTAAAAATTGGTGTTCAGCAAAAGTGCCATGAATTAAGCGATACATTCATATACATACATACATACATATGTATATAGCAATTTTACATTGAATTCGTTACTTTTCAATATGAATTCCAGTTATTGCATTTTTGCATATTTGCAAATCGTAAATAAATACATAACTGCTCAGCCGTGTGAACAATTCACTTGGCCTTTCATGCTTCTAGTCATAACTCTTCAATGTTAATCTTATTATACTTAGATGAGTTATTATCTGATGAGCGGGTGTTGGAATTGGAAGTGTTACATATACGTTTGTGGATGATAATGATGATGATGTAATAATTATAACCCGCTATTCCTACATACGGGAGGCCAAGATTCACCCCAAATTGTAGCGCCACTTAAGTAAGTAAGTATTCCCACATACATAAATATACATATGCTTTATTAAGCCCATATGTTAAAAACTACATAATCTCCAAGTTAACATGCCCATTGGATAAAGCATGCAAGGGAAAGGAATTGCGCCTAGCAAAAGAAGTCGATGTTGCCAATAAAGTCATTGCAATATTTTTTCACTCCATTTGGAATGAGGATTACGATTTACAGTCGAGACAGAGAAGATGGGAAAAACGCGGAACTGAAAAATTGAATGCCTTCCCTTTGCATGATGGATTAAAATGCCATTTTGGTGGTGAAATGAATTTAATTGAATTCATTGTACTTTTTTGAAATGATTTTATCGTGTTTTTCGCCCCTTTATTGCTTAATTAAATTACGATGTTTGCCCATATCATTAATTTGATTGCGTATGTAGAGATTTTGCTTTTGAATTTGTAAATTAAAATTTAAATTATTAATATTATAAACTGAGGCATATGTCAATGAATTTGGAGTTTGCTTTACATGGTAATATTAATTTTAAATTATAATGGAAATTGAACTAATCGATTCTGTTGCGAATATGGAGTTTTAATTTTATTGTAGCAAGATTAGAAAGAAGTCCAAATCGACACCCATAATTTTTAGTTGCACCTATACCTATAGCGCAAGTATTGGTTTCGTGAAAAATTTCGAACTCGAGATTTTAATCAAACTTGACATCATTATGATGGAGAAGTCCAAAATAGTGGGTCCGCCAATTCCGTCTGTCTGTCCGTCTGTCTGTCTGTCTGTCTGTATATTCGACTGCAGCCCAAACGCCTGAACGGATTTGCTTCAAACTTCATATCTGGGGTCTGTGGGATGATCCCTAGAGGCGAAATTGGAATTTTCATTCTAACCTCAAAATTAAGGGTAGTTTACTTAAGGCCGATTTCACTAAAAATGGATTTTCTCGAAAACGGCTCTAACGATTTTGATAAAATTTCATATGTGAGTTAGTTTGGGCATTTGCTATTAGATGGCATACCGCGAAAAATGCGTATAACGGTAATATTACAAATTGACTGTTTCTCGTCTATTTCTACAGCGATTGGGCTTAAAATCAATATCTGAGGTGGATATGCTAAATGCAAAATTATAATATACCAAGTTTCGGAACTGCCACGCCTACTTGTAAAAAATTTTACTTTTTCAAAATTTTTACTAGAAATCGAAAAAAATTGTTAAAACATAATTCATAGGCTTTGAAAATCTCTATAATTTACCTTAACATCATATATAGCCAAGCCCACTTTTACAAAAAAAAATTGAATTTCAGTGCTTATACGATTATAAACTAATAGCATTAAGGTGCAAGTACGTACGACCCAGTCGTGCACTTTATTTTTTATCGATTTCGAGGCCGCATATGACAGCATTTATAGAGACGAGCTATATAGAGCCATGTCTAGTTTTGGCACCGCTGCCAAACTCGTCAGATTGTGCAGAATTCTGAATTCTCGCTGCTCCATTAAGGTCGGTAACGATCTTACCGAGACCTTTGATGTCAAAAAGGATTTAGACAAGGTGACGCGGTGTTATGTAACTCTTTAACATCAAACATGAAAGAATTGTGCGAAACTCACATACCAACACCGGAGGCACAATCTTTCAAAAGTCTGTGCAACTACTATCGTACGCCGACGATATTGACATAATTGGTGGAACTCAGCGGGTTGACAACGTTGTATTCGCTAGTATTGAAATGAAAACTACAAAAATGGGTTTAGCGGTCAGCAAGGGCAAAACCAAGTACATATATGCTGTCAACAAGAAGGGACACTCAACGTTGACGAATTGGACAAAACATCACAATCGACAGCTATAACTTTGAGGTAGTGAGGGACTTTGTCTATCTTGGGTCTGTTATCAATTCTATCCAGACCTGAATAACACCTCAGCAAAACGAAGAATAACTCTTGTCAATCGCTGTTTCTTTGGGCTGAGAAGGCAATTGGTATACGAGCTATACAGAGACATCGACGTAGTCAAAAAATTGCGCATCAGTCGTTTAAGATGGCTAGAGCAAGTAGAGCGGATGGACACAAATGCTCCTCAAACCTTAACGACAAGCGCGCTTTTCGGATTAAACGGAAGTAAATTACAGTTTAAGACAAAGCGGACGTAGGATGTTATTGATGTGTTATTCTCTCCGGGTATGGCTTTTAAGCTTCTTGCGATAATCCTGTTAATACATAGATCAGTTAAAATCTAATGAATGATTCGACGTTTCTGTTGTGGATGATATTATTATAACTTGCTTACCAAAATTGTGTGCTTTATTAAATCCTTGTGTTTAAAATTATATTTCAAAATTAACATATCTATTGGATAAGGCATTCAAGGGAAAGGACTTGTGCCTAGTGAAATAAACTGTCAACGTGATTGGCCCAAACCAATGAACGAATGTTTTCCAAATAGAGATTGGGAATGAAAAAGAAATACTGATAGTTCTTTTAGTGCTCACAGCTGCTTTCTGTTCATACAGACTACTGCTGTTCAGCAGTACCTAAAATATATTAAAAACAATTACTGAAGGCGAAGAAGTTTCGGAGTAATCAAATACCTAAATAATAAAGTTCATTGAAGAATTTGACTACAAAGACTTATATATGTAAGCCTAGCACAGCTAGGGGATAAGTGATGTTGATTGAATTAGCTAATATGATGCCCAGAGTTGGCATTGATGACACATAGGCAGTTGCAGTGTTTTGTAAGGGACCGAAAGAATGCGACTGATTTCGAACAGAAATTTGGACCTGTTGCTCCAAATATTTTTATTTGTTTTTTTTTTTTTGTATTGCGATTGCTGCTTGTGGAAGTTACATCTTCTCTTTGTTGTGGCGTTTGGGATATCCGCATTCGTACCTTACCTGCAATAAGGCATTGATCCAAGTCGATGTTGGCTGCTCGAAAAGTTTGGAAATCCAGAACACTGAAGGCATGCTTTACGTAAATTGTTATGTGATCAATTAGGTTGACCGTTTGATGATCGGGAGACCACAATGTCCCCTTGTGGATATTGATATGAGAAAACCGCGTGCTTTCTACAGTGACGTTTCGGCACTCAGCGAAGTCAATTAGCCTTATTACGTTTCCGGACATAGGGTCGTGAATCGTCCCACCAAAGATGTCCTCCTTTCTTATCTTGGCGTTAAAATCACCTATTTCGATTTTAACGTCATAATTAGGACATTGCTCGCAAGTTTTGTCGAGGAACTGGTACAATCATTCTTTGGTGGCATCGTCCTTGTCTTCTGTGGGGGCATGAGTGCATATTAGGCTTATGTTGGCGAATCTAGCCTCTTTTTGGTCGGCCCATCCCATTGCATTTTTTGGATGGCGGTGATATCTGCATTATAGCAGTCTCTGCTATACGAACGCGGTCTGTTAAGCGTTCGAACATTCCACGTGAATATCCTAAGGTCGTTGTCCGTGTTTTGATTGCTAGTGAAGTCATCCATATCCGTGGCTTGTATCGTATTGGAGATCCCTATAGACCTGGGTTTCAAATATGTCAATGCAGCTCATATGGGGATAAACACTAATAGTTTGGCCTAACTGGAACTGTTAGATGCCACTGTTGATTCCACCTAAAGAATTCGTCCGCTACCACCTGGATCAAGAGGAAGTGCCTTAGTGATAAAACACTCCCCCTCCCTCTTGTCTGCTACTACCAACGACCTACCAAAGGGGTTGGTTACTCCAGTCGAGGTTCTAGGCACCCAGCAGCGTGGTGGTGTGGAGTAGGTGTTGATAGTGAGTGGCTGAGGTGGAAGCGCTTGTGCTCCCATATATTGTCATTACTACCCTTTGGCCAGCCTTTACCTATCACAATCTAAATTAAACAAAATCAAAACCCACCGATCACTCCAATTCGTTCTTCAACTTTGATGCTTCACTCCAAGATAAATCCCACCTAGCTTTTTATAAATACAGTTTCTACATCAGTGATTAACTGGTACTTGTACGGCTTGCATAAATAAACAAAAATCGAAGTTGACTTCTTCACGTCTAGCATGTATGAAATGATCCACTGTGCACGATCTTGCTTGTACCAGAGTCCAAATTTATAAGTTTCTGGCCAACAAAATAAGAAATCGGTTATCATGCCTCTGCATACGCGTTGACAGTACGTTTTTACAATCTTTGCTTTCGAAGTAAAATTGGCGAGTTGAGGTTTACGTACATACTTTCCGTTACAGTATCAATATTCTCGACTGAGTGAAATAACTAATTAGCGTGCCACTCTCATGATTTTTCTTTACAAACTTGCGCATAACAGGCGTTGTTGGTGTTTTATTTGTTTTCAAAATTCGCACTGTTTCGGCAACACAGTACTCATTTTGAAGTACTTAAGGTTTCAATATTTTCCAACGTTGTTCACGCGTACTGCGGATATACCATGTTTCTTCAAGTTTTAGAGCACGAAAGAGCTGTCAATGTCAAAGTGGTTAAAAAAAAAACAAAAGATGGTCCACCATTTCTCACAGTACGAGGTGTCGCTCGACTTGAAATTCGAATTCGCTTTTGTTGTAATTTAAGTTAGTCTGTGAATTGTAAAGATCGTGGATTAATGAACTTATGATATGGGCACCAGTACCTCTCTTTTTCTATTCTTCAGAATCTTACACGAATGATCTCCTACAAACATCATAAAGGTATCCACAATCTATTGACAACCAGAGTACATAAAAATACATAAATAAATTTTCATTTAAAAAACTATTCTTTAAAAAACTATAATATATTGAAGAGCCATTCGAGAACAACTGCAAACTGGAAGCAATCTAAACAACTGAACAACTTATACAAACCCTTCACTGTGCTTACAACTATAAATTAAAGCCGATTCACCAACAAGGTTAGAGTACAAAACCATAAATACTCAGACAAGGGTATTGATAAAACACCCGATTGGGTGTAGAATAACACCCTTTTTTCTGCTAACAGAATCCATCGCTTTCCGCAGAAGAAAATTATAAATAAGTGCTTTTGATGTAAGGAGGTCAATGATTTCCTCTTCGAGGGTGTGAAAAAAATAAGTTTTGTTTATTCAGCGAACATCCTTTCAATTCCTCTTTTCCTGAAACTGACATCTTAAACTGACGGCTTCCTTAAGTATCTGTATTTAAATGTGTGCTATGTATCGCAGAATCATTTGCATAAGCTCTAGGGAAATATATCATAGATCATTACTGGAGTGAATCGAGGGTTAACAATGGCAGAGTTTCCAAGGGCACAACTTTATTTGAGAGCACTCATTTGAAAGCCATTGGGGTTTAGGTTAGCGAGTCAATTACGTAGGTACAAGTAACAAAAAAGCTTGACAGACCAATTAAGTTGACTTTGAAAGTTTGTACGTTTTCACTTGATTTATGGCTGTTTCAATAAATACTAATTGAAACACGTTTTTATCCTTTAAAGGCAAATAGAAACTCTGTGCGGATTTGATAGGTCATTCCGACTGACGATTAATGGACTTGATTCGAATAAAAAATGTAACGGGGATTAAAAAGGGAAAAATGAATAAAACCCTCTTTAGGAAGTATTTGGGATGGCGAATTAGTGAACGTATTTTTTAATTTCTTACTCACACTGTACTTTATAAAGTGTTATATGGTTAAGTAGAAGAACTTGCCTCTGGCGACTCTCATCTTGGAAGTTAAAGTAGTCTTCATACCGAAAGCCGTTAAAACCTGACATAAACAACTCAAAGAGTTCAGTCCAATCAGCCTATAGTTCTTTCTATTAAGGACTTTGGAAAAGTTGCATGACGGCCACATAAGAGCATATTTGGGCAATTCCAACATGCATACTGCAAGGAAAAATCGGTAGAGACAACTCCTGTACATGACAGTGATTGAGATCTTTTGAGAACAACAATGGTTTACTTTTTTTACTTTTCTTATGCGTCGATGCCCGCATTGTTGACCGTCTGACGATCAGCAACAAATTAAAAAAATGTCTCTCAAAGCTAAACGAAATTCTTTCTTTCGCACAGTCTTTCATCAGCATACGAGTGTAATCAGCCGCTTATATCACAATAATGAATAAACCTTAAATCGACAATCAGTGGAAACAAAAACAAAACATATAGAAACGCTACAATCTATCGGAACGGATGATATAATACCTAATAACTAATACAGTGAGTGTGACATACTGCATTTTTTAATTGAATTACTGTGATAACTTCGGATATTTGATGCAATTTTTCATGTAACATGCTCAAAACTTCGAAGTTATCCTTGTGATTCGACAAATAATGCACTATGCTATGCCCACTTTATAGGGCTGCATAGAGAGTAGGATAGAAAGAGCAACTACAATTTGTTTGGAACGGATCCTATGATAACCTATCCTTCTTCATCTGTATTAGCCCTACTTCACTAAAGTGGGCGTGGCACACTGCATTTTTTTATTACTACGATAACTTTGAACGTTTGAGGATGTTATGTACATGGAAAAAGTCATCAAAATCGATCCTGATCTATTGAAAACGCCTCCAAAAAGTAAGCGTGACTATAGACAAGGTATAGGTGACTTGTAGATATTTTAAATATCTAAATCTTCGGTCTAAACAATATTTTTCAATTTCGAGTAAAATAGTGAAGATATGAAAGGTGGGCGTGACAGTGCGCGGATTTGAAAAATTTTTCCGTTTCTACTGCTTCTCCTTCCGAAAAGCTCAGATACGATAAGGCCCAATAAGTGGTGACATACCGACGGACGGACAAACGGACATGACTAAATCGTTTTCGCTATTTTCAGCATGGCTCGGTAGGTGCTTGCATGCAAATCAAATAGGCATGGACATTTACATGGCCGCAGCCATTTTGGTGTCAAAAATTTACTACGAGAGAATTTTTTTCTTGTTATATGTTATTATTAGAAATTGCAATTTGAAAATTCTATAACACGTAAATAAAAGGATATCTTATTGCAGTGCAATAAGATGAATCAATTGACATAGACAGAAATAGTTTAGAACTGAATTGGGTAATGCCATTCTTGGGATAAATTTTGAAGAAACAGAAAAGGAAATTCATTTCTGAATTCTCCAACACATGCAAAACATATGTAGTTCAGGCTCAAGATATACAAAATAAAAGGTGTATATAATTCTGTGTGACGTCACCCGAATTCCACTTGCCTCAAGAGAATAAAGAATGAAAACGGAAACTTTTCACATTCAATAAAAAGCATAGTATAATTCTAAAACTGGTTGCTTTAGGAATGACTGGAGTCAACCTGGCGAAGTTCAGTTTTGTAACTGTTACTGCGCATCAATTATGCTTATTTTACCTCCCAGTGGTAGCCATCGGGTACTGGTTGCTGTCCATCCGGACCCGACTTGCTGAACTTATAAGCGCCAGCGTTGAACAAGAGAAAATAGTAGCACTATAAATACGACAGCGGACGACTTATAAACAAGTCAACGGTGGCGCCAAAGCTTCAAACGGAAGCGCAACACTTTATATGGGCTACTTAGACATATTCGGAGCTCAGGCCGATAAAGATTTTCAAAATAAGTCAGGTTTTTGGAAAATAGATGGTGGCGGATGAGCTCTTATTCGGCCAACGGCAGCGCTTACATCCCCGAAGCGGGTTACTGACGGTTCGGTTTAAAACCGGGCCTTCGTCCTAGGGGTTTCAAAAAATGGAATGGATGGTTGTGCCGTCGGAGTAACTTCATTACCACGTAAAAAAATATAGTTATGGGAGAGACACCAGCCTCGGATAATGCACCCCTTCATTTAATACCACGACCCGGAATGTCTACGGACTATGCCTTAAGACTATGCACCTGGAACGTACGTACACTGTACACTCCTGGTGCTATTCAAAAACTTAAATCTGCCCTCACGCGGTACAAGGCAGAAATTACCGCGATCCAGGAGATACGATGGATAGGATCAGGTATGCGAAAACGGAAAAATTGCGACATTTATTACAGCTGTCACAAAAGACTGTACATGTTAGGATGCGGATTCGTCGAGGGAAATCGGCTACGCTTAATGATAATTGACTTTAAGCCGATCTGCGATCGCCTAGCTGTGATCTGCATCAAGGCAACATTCCAAAACATCAGCATAATATGTGCACACGCCGGTTTCCGACTAATCTATTTTGCAGCAGCTCGTAATACGGAGCTAAGTAGCACTAGGTTTCCAAGACTACGAATCCACACAGCAACCTGGCAGTCACCTGATGGTCGAACTGCCAATCAAATCGACCACGTGCTAATAGATGCGAGGCACGCATCCAACATTCTGAATATTCAAACTTTTTTACCTCGAGTCTGACCATTTTCTTGTTGCAGCTAAATTCGGAGCTCGACTATCCAACGAGTAAAAGCTGCAAACCGCCCAGAAAAAGAGAGACTCTCCGCTGTGCATTCACCATGCACAAACGCCAACAATCTGTACAACCAGTATCGCGACATCATCAAAGGTAGGCTACCAGCCACCACCCAAAAAGAGCCCCTGGCATGATGATGAATGCGTGCATCGGAAAATGGTGATAGAAAATGCACACATGCAAGCGCTGCAGCGCATGACAAGGGTAGCGAGACAAGAGTATTGAGCCAAAAGGAAGGAGGAGAAGAAGATCCTGCGTAAGAAGAAAAGGGCCTACGCAGTCTCCCAGCTCAAGGATTTCGAAGAGTCCCGCGATAGGAACAACCTCCACATTTTTTTTTAGGAAAGCCAATCAACTGGCAACTGGCAACTGGCTTCAAGACCGGAACGCAGGCTCTTCGAAACAGTGAAGGAAACTTAGTCACCGAAGCACAGGGAATAGTAGATGTGTTTAAGCAGCACTTCCGGTAGCTACTTAATGGGCATCAGGTAGAGAGAGTAATAGCGCAAGAAGAGAACCCGCATCCATTCAATGAAGGATCCATCCCCCTCATCGTTGGTCGGATCACCTATCAAAAAGCTAAAAAACAACAAGGCCGCCGGCTTTGATGGTCTATCAGCAGAGCTGTTCAAACATGGTGGTGATGCTTTGGTAGGGTGCATGCACGAAATGATCAACCAAGTTTGTGTAGATGAAGACATGCCCGATGACAGGACTGTAAGCTCTAAATGCCCCATCTTCAAGAAAGGCGATCCTATGTCTTGTAAGAACTACCAAGGCATATCCCTGCATAATGTTGCTTGTAAGATCCTATCCAACGTACTGTGTGAACGTGTGAAGCCTTTCTGCAGCACACTAATCGGCACGTACCAGTGTGGCTTTCGGCTCGGCAAATCGATCATCGACCAAATTTTCACGCTAAGGCAGATCCTGGAAAAGGCCAACGAATTCCAAGTCAAGACTCACCATCTCTTCATCGACTTTAAAGCCGCATATAATAGCATTCGAAGTCTCGAGCTCTACAAGGCGATGGCCGTATTCGGGATCCCTGCTAAGCTGATTCAGCTGTGCTGCGTGACGCTGGAAAACAGGTGTGAACACGGAAGGCACTATCTTTAACAACTCTGTCCAGCTGCTGGGATACGCAGACGTCATCGACATTATCGGTCGCTCCCAGCGCGCCGGTTTAGAGGCTTTTACGGCAATTGAAGAAAAGGCCAAACGAGTTGGCCTTGAAGTGACAAAACCAAGTACATGTTGTCAACAAATAAAGAAGCATCTGTCTACCGCCTGGGACAAAACGTTACTGTTGGCAACAGTAACTTCGAAGTGGTTAAGGAGTTTACCTACCTCGGAGTAAATATCAACTCCACGAATCACACGTTATTGGAGATTCGACGAAGATTTACTTTAGAAAACCGCTGCTACTTCGGTTTAGCGAAACAAATGGGTTCAAAACTCCTTACTCGGAAGACGAAATGCATGCTCTACAAAACTTTGATCCTGCCAGTTCTGCTATATGGAGCCGAGTGTTGGACTATAAACAGGAAGACAGAGCAGATTTTGAATACTTTCGAAAGATATTTGTTGGATATTCGATCCCGTAAGCGAGGAGGGTGAATGGAGAACTAGATACAACCGCGAAATCTATGAGCTGTACCAAGATGTGGATAAAGCCCAAAAAGCCAAAACACGTCGACTAGACGCGGTATATCACCGCTTTTTGGGCCTTAAATTTTGAGCTAGGCGGTTAAAATTTCATATATGGGGTTTAGAGAAAAAGATACAGTACAAGTGTATATTTTGTTTAAATCCGCCCACTGTCACGCCCATTTTTTCATAACTTTGCTAAATTATAGGAAACGGAAAAATTTTGTTGAGACCAAATATTTCGACTTTACAATTTTCCCATACATCTGTTTCAACCACGCCCACTAGTAGTTGGTTATCGTCATAGTTCAGTACAAAACATGGCCACGCCCACTTTATAAGGGCTGTATAGGAAGAAGGATAGGGTATCACACGATCCGTTCCAGACGGATTGTAGCTTTTCTGTATGTTTATCGCTTTAACCGATTTCATCGTTATATCTGGCATCGTAGTAAGCGATTGTAAATTACGATAAATTAAACGGAATTTTACCGGGACTTTGAAAATATGTCGTTATCATATCAGGTATTGTTATAACTAATTCTGTTGTATATGCATATTATCTACATTTGTTGTATGTATGTACTCGTGTGTATGCCATACGATAAATAAATACCTTAAACGCGCTCCCTACAGGTAGTAAGGTTTGGTAGTAACTCTCCAGGCCACAAGTCAAATTTTGACCACAAAATTTTGTTTTAGTTCATCCCATTCATACATATGTACATACATATATCCATACATATGTTCGTACATGCATATTTATGTATATTTATTATACATACATCCATAGAAGACCAAACGAACCCAAAGAGAAATTTAAACAGCATTTGGGAAGATGTCATAGGAGGGAGAACTTAAGTTAACAGTCAAAATTAAATTATTCAACACAGCACCAAGAACAATCTACTTATTTAGCTATGTATGGATGTATGTATGTGGATCAGGAGTAGAGGTTTTCGAACCTCTAGATGGTGGATAAAATTCGAAGACATTGCATAAAACGATTGGTTGGTCTACTTGAGTTCACCCAAAGTATATAATACACTCAGTCTGGAAACCGGCGGCGTGCTTGTCATGCATATTTACACATTAAAACGCGTAGTACTTACAATTTTATTTGAAACGAAGTAAATCGGTTGCATAATGATGAAGAAAATATAGAAGTTTGATGTTTGGCGTATATTGGGAGTAAATAGATGTGTTGGGTGTATCTAGTTCAGAAATATTTGGAAGGTATCGTATTGATGAACTATAGGTATACTACATACATATCTGAACACAGAATTTCACCAGTCCTTTTTATGTCCTATCCAAGGGTATATTAAGTTTGACACATAGTTTGTAACATAACGAAATAATTGAGATAGACCTTATAAAGTACATACATACATATGTATATATGTATATTTGTGATCAGTATCAATAGCGAAATCGTCTGTCCGTTTGTCCGTATGTCACCGCTTTTTGGGCCTTAAATTTTGGCCTAGGAGTATGAAAATTCATATCCACGACACGCCACTTTTTTGTAGCTTCAATAAATAACACGAAATCGAAGAAATTTGTTAAGACCAAATATTTAGATATTAAGATTGTCTACAATTCATCAATACGTTGTCTTTAGTCACGTCTGGTTTTTGGGGGCGTTTTCGTTAAAAACCGATTTTGATGAAATGTTTCATGTAACATTGTCAGGCGTCCGAAGTCATCGCCTGTAATTCGAGAAAAAACGCAGTATGCCACGCCTACTTTATTAAGAAGTGTCCTTGGCCCGCTCTTATATACCTATGTATATGTACTCTACAAGCGGGATATCCCGCACGAAAGAAACTTTGTACGGCGACATTGACAACGGTGCGATACAATTGAAACAGCAACTGAAAAGCTGCAATATGCTGTCAATAAAGTCCACGCTTGGACGAATTCTTGGCGTATTATATAAGTAAAAATCTCACACTACCATAAGCACCCGCGATCGAACCTTAAAAAAAAAGGAGGATTGGGTATCAAAAGATCCGTTCTAGACAGATTATAGCTCTGTATGTTTTTTTTGCAATTTTTGAAAACGTTTCAATGCTCTTCCTCAAAATTTTTCTTTATGCTTTGCATACAGAATATTGCTATTTTGAAAAGAAATTTCACAAGTTCTCTGTATTACATTATAAATTTTGTTGAAAAGAAGACCGTGCACATGAATTTCACTCACTCACAAACCTATACTGTGGTGTCATGCAATTAAAATGGTGGAATAGGTGTTTGGCATACACAACCGGAGAAGAAGTGTCAAACTAATCCTCTTTCGATTCGATTCGAATTCGATTTCTCAATCCGGTTACACCGAAAACCTGGATCGAAACTCAATCCTTTTTCAAACCGATCTCTTAATTCGGTACTTGGAAATCAAACAGATAAGCTCTGAATACAAAGCTATCACTGTGTGTGAAACCAGTTATTTTGATTCTTATTTGAATTTTGAATGTATTTCGGAAATGATATCCGCGAAGAAATTTGGCCAATACCTTATTCCGGCAAATATGTATTATATTTGTACATATGACATTTATATGTAAATATACAAACGTACATATATCTTTTATGTACCCTTATGAGATATGGGGTGCAATAAGATTAGAATGTTCCTCTCAAATTATTCATTTTCTCCAAGGATGTGTGTATCGTACATACCATTTCTGCATAGCAAAAATTTCCCAAAGTCATACCCATACAGAGCGATGTACTCGTATGTATATTTGGTTTAACCTAATTACTACAGTGGAAACTTTACATGCCACTTTTTTACTTTGGGTATAACCTTCAGCTATTATTCTCTTTGAACTTTATCTACCACTTCAATCGCAACATTAATATTTCCTTTGATTTTAAGTGTTACAAAAAGTAAATCAACCCAAAAGTTGTCCATGGTGAAGGCAGGTGTTTTGTTACCATACTCCTCACATGACGTAACCATTTCTCTTTACAAATGTTATTTGATTTACTATGAGTTCACTAGAGATGGGGATGTTGCCCATGGCCTCGGTAAATTGATTTCTTCTTTTCGTTGCAGAACTGATGGTACAGTTAAAACAATAAGACCGGAAGGCACATACAATGTTTATGCATATGTACACGTATATACCTATGTACATAATGATATTTGTAGACACAAGACTCAGGTCGTAAAAAATGATACAAAATAACTACATTATATAAATGTGTTGAGGCTGCGAGATGGACTAACTCCTGTCATATAGGGTGACTGAAGATTTCTATAGCCAAAAGTTAATTTTATATCAGTGAAATTTATGATGTTATACAATTTTTTTGCAAAGGAAAGAAAAGAAAAAAAATCTTAGATTTTCGTTTGCATTTCTTTCTCTCTCTTTTACAATATGTGTGTATGTCGTTTCACCTTTTATCTGAAAGCTAAGTCAAGAAAGTAAGCTTAAGTTGAATTCCTTTTCACTCCACACCGTTTGCTACATTTTCATCGGATACTACATGGGATGCATGAATGAAAGTATCTCAGGGTGGCACAGTGCGAAACCTTATCGGAGCACAGGCAATAAATCAGACACCACCTGGGCCATGTGTTATCGTAAGAAAAAGTGTGCCGGAAAATCATCTCTCCATTCTTTTCAAACAGGGATTCTATGCGGTGCGGTGAACTTAACACTGGAACGAGAGGAAAGTACTCATATTTCTCGAAAGCGGAAGCTCTACACGAAGTGTATGGTTAGGTTACTTAGGGAAAGCAATTTAGAAAGGAGATCTTTTTGAAGAAGCCATTCTAATGGTTTTTTTTTGTTTTTTTCTTTTCTTTTGATTTAATATTATATTAGATTTTAATTTGTTTTTGAATATCATTTCTTGCAATCATATTTTCAGGACTTTTGCAGTGATTAACAAAAAATTATAGGAAATTACATTGCAGAGCTAAGGTAATTCAATAGGCTAGTTATTAGTAGTTTGTTAAGTTAAACTTTCAGTGTCCTGTTTGGCAAAAAAAATTCTAAAGATGATTCTAAATTTACAAATACATACATATACAAATATTTGGCACGACAGATCCATGGGACCCAACTTCTCAAAACCATTTGAGTTGAGCGTTTTATATTCCTTCCTACTGTTTTGTACCGTGTCAGAAGGGCGATTTTAGCTTTGGGCAATTTTTTCATGACAGTTTTTCTCTTGGATTTTTGTCAGAGGCTCCCGAGAGGTGAGGCCGCGAAAAACATTCTTATATTGTCTGGTACTCAAACGTCAAACCTCTAGCTCAACAGTCCGACGGACTAATCAGTGAGCCACAGCCCCAATGACTACTAAATTTACCATGGCATATTTCCATTTCTGAACTTCATGGAATTGTAGAAATCGACAACAAATATAGTAGATAAATTGCAGGAGGTATAAAAAAACTTTTTTGTTAGATGGGATTTCTCAGATAATCCTTTTATTAGGTAGGTACTTCTAAGTTAGTTTTTAATATTGTTTTTAAAACTAAAAATACGTAGGTACCTAAGTACATAATTTTATGAATTTAAAAAAAATAATGATGGTTTTAAATTTATTCAAGAAAACTTTTCCCAACGATTATGTTCTTTCTATGATAATATTTTAACTGCGATCAAATAATGCTAGAGAAGAATGAACAATCGTGCTAGCATGCATTCGTAACGGAGTTAGGGTTCCTTTATAAGATGTTCGCTCACGTGTCGAAAGCTTTTCCTGGATGGCGGTGATATCTGCGTTATAGCGGTCTAGGGCCTCTGCGAGTTGTTCGCGGCCTGTTAAGGATTAGAACACTCCACGTGCAGATCCGAAAAACGTTGTCCTTGTTTCGTTTGCTGGGGTCGTCAACAGTAGAATCATCCCTATCCGAGGCTCGTTGTTGCTTCGTAACTATTGTTTTTTTACGTGGTGGGGATGTTACCCCGACGCTCAACCCCAACCTGGAGGACCAGTTCCCTCTTATACCCCTAGATCGAGGGGCCGTATTTTCCAGAGTCAGTAACCCACTTCGGTGATATGAGTGCTACCGTTGGTCTATTAAGGGCTCATCCGCCACCAACTCCTTTCCAACATCCTGCCTCAGTGTTGGATTCGGATTCTAGGTGAATAAGTCACAGCAGCTCATATAGGCTTTACACTAGAAAGGTCAGCCTGACTGGAACTATGGACGCCACCGTTGATTCCATCTAGATTCGTCCGCTGCCGTCCAGATCAAGAGGAAGTGCCTTAGTGCGAAAACACTCCTCCCCCTCTCTCGTTTGCTACCACAAACGACCTTCCAAAGGGGTTGGTTACCCAATCTCCAGACGAGGTACTAGGCACCCAGTAGCCACCAACGCGGAGGTGTAGAGTAGGAGTTCATAGTGAGAGGCTAAGGTGAGAACGCTTGTGTTCCCATATATTCCGCATCACTACCCTTTGACCACCGACCTATGTACATATTCACCTCTCCTTTAATCTTCCAAACTACTGCATCGTTTACCAAGCCGAAGTCACTGCCATTCATCAAACAGCTGACTGGCTGGCGGTTAATGCAGTATCAACATCGGATATCGTCATACACATCGACAGTCAGGCAGCCATCGAATCCCTTGCATCCTGCACAATGAGATCCAAGGCAGTGAAAGACTGCTGCATATCTCTTAACCAGATAGTTGGACAGTACAACATCATACTCTGCTGGGTACCAGGTCACTGTAACATACCAGTGAATTATGAGGCGCCAACGTCTTGTCAGTACCTTATTAACACCGACGCGTTGAATGGGGCCAATCATCGATGGCATCAACTCGACCAATGTCATATCGCTAGGCTGCTGTGGCTGACTTTAAATAAAACTATGTCCATTGCAGAAGAACCCTCTCCAAGATAGTTAACACCCTCACCGGAAACTGTGCTATAGGAAAGCATGCTCAAAGATTGGGCATCCCCTACAACAACGTCTGTAGAAGCTGTAGGGATGAAGAGGAAATGGATACCATCAGTCACCTTCTGTGCACGTGCCCTGCACTCGGCAACGCGCCAAATATTGTTCAGGCAGCTCATTTAAATCTGATAAATTTTTCTTTAATATTGTTATGATAGGCATGATATCACTATCTTTTTCACAGTCGGACAGTGAAATACTTTGCACTATATTTGTTTCAATGATTTTGGCTATGATTGTATTAAATTCTGCCGAAGAGGGATTATTGTTACCACCTGATTTATTTTGCTTTCTATATGGCAGTGCTGCTGTAGAGCGAAAATTTTCCAATCTTAATCTAAATAAAACTGATTTAAGAGATATGATTAGTTCTGAGACGATGAATATGCTTTACTATCTAAATACTTTTGGTAGTGGCCAAAGGGTAGTGATGGGAATACATGAGAGCACAGGCGTTCTCACGATAGCCTCTCACTATCAACTCCTACTCTACACCTCCACGATGGTGGCTGTTGGGTGCCTGATTGGGTAACCAACCCCTTTTGAAGCTCGTTGGTGGCAGCAGACGAGAGAGGGTGGGGGAGTGCTTTTCACTGTGACTAATTACCTAGATGGAATCAACGGTGGCGTCTACCAGTTCCAGTTAGGCCGAAATATAAGTCGATAGTCCGCCATCGATCAAATTTTGGATCTTTCATTTTTTGGATTCATACACACCCCGTTTTTATAGATTTTAGGGCTGTCTATGACAGCATCTATAGAGAAGAGTTACATACATTGAGCTATGTCTAGTTTTGGCATCCCTGCTAAACTCGTCCGGTTGTGCAGGATGACAGTGGAGAATGCACGCTGCTCCATAAAGGTCGGAAACGACCTCATCGAGATCGTTGTTGTCAAAAGAGGATTCAGACAATTCGACGCGCTGTCCTGCGATTTCTTCAACATAATTCTTGAAAGAATTACGCATCACTCACCCGCCAGTATCAGACGCACAATATTGACATACTCGAATGAACAAAGCGTGATGTTATTAGTGCATTTGTGAGCATTGAGACGGAAGGGGCTAAGTTGCGTTTAACGGTTAATGAGGACAAAATAAAGTACATGTCAACACAAAAGGACATACAACAACGCCGCCTCAGACAGAACGTCACCCTCGACAGATATAACTTTAAGGTCTTTAAGGACTGTTTACCTAAGATCCGCTATAAATTCAGACAGTGTCTTTCCAATCGCTACTTCTTTGGGCCAAGAAAGCAACTGTGTTGCAAATCGATCTCTCCAACAACTAAAGTATCCCTATATAATTTCCGGATAATCTAAGTCCTGCTCTACGGCGCAGAAGCATAGACTATATCATGAATGGTAATCCATTTGATTTTCGGTCCCGTCTGCATAGCCGGAGGGTGCAGCAGAAGATACAATCATGAGATGTATGATAAAGGATGAACTCTTAAGGAAAAGAACGGAGCTTCGAAAACTCATAAGAATTTTCAAATTGGTTACCCTTATAGCGACATCGACCTAGTCAGAAAAGTTTGAATACAACGACTAAGATGGTTGGGTCATGTACAGCGGATGGACAACAATACTCCGGCCCGGAGAGACTTCGAGGGACGATGCAGTACAGGAAGCCCGCGTGGAAGGTAGTACGCTCATGTGGAAAGGGACGTTAAGCAACTTGGTGTGCGAAACTGGAGACAGCTGACTAAAGATCGAGCTGGGTGGAGAGGCTGTTTGGTTGAGGCCTAGGTCCACACACGACTACCGCCACCTAAGTAAGTAAGTAAGGGAAGAACTTTTGGTATGAACACCAATATTTGACCTTATAACTGAAATGCTAAAGCAATTGTACACAATTTCAATGATGACTGATGTTGAATATCGCAATGCAATAATTTTTTTTTTAATAATGTCTAGACTGTTATTGTGTTAACGTTTTTTGTTTTAGTTTATCGTTTATTGTTTGTTATGGGTTATAGGGTTGTTTTTGATATTTTTTTTTTTTTTGAAGTAGATGCATACTAAATTTCATTGTTATGTGTTTTTTAAGCATTTTCTGTGGTGCTAATATAAAAATACATTTGCATTTAATTGTTCAAAAAATACTACTATTTATTGCCCAAAGTTTTAAGTGGCAACGCTAGCAGCATTTATATATTTCTTTAATATTTCCAGATATCTCTTTAAGGTCGTCGAAAATGGTTTGCCTAATGCATGTTGTCTGGTCTTCGCTAGGGTCGGATTTCTACGGGGAAAGTAAATTAGAGGTACCTATATTCGGACAATCTTCAGTAAAAATAAATAAGATTATTTTATCTACTCTATCATTCTTTCTTGATTTATAAGTTTAAGTCCCATTACTTTTGATTTATTCTCACCACTTACTTTTCTGACTCTCTGTCTTTTTCTGTCATTTAAAACCGGAAACAAAGGTTTTGACATTATTTGGTGTCATTTACACATTAACTTGCACCAAAACTTCATATTGAGAAGAATAGCACAAAAATATGGTAACAGTTATTGAGGTATTTATTGCATTTAACGCTAATAGGCAAATCGTTTTTGAAAGGATTTTAATAATTATAGGTTTAATCATTTAAATGGGTGTCCCAAAAACGTATTACAATCAAATTACTACACATGTAATACGTTGTATGTATGTAATACGTTGACAAAGGTAGTTATGGATAGTTTTTTGGGTGAGAAAGCAGAAAAGGTTTTGTAACTGCAATGTAAAACGTGCATTGAAAGCGAGCCCTTGTGTTTCCATAAAAAAAAAACAAACAGAAAGCTACAATCCGTATGATCTTATGATACCCTATCCTCCTTTCTATAAAGTGGGCGAGGCCAAATTGCATTTTGTACTGAAATATGGCTATAACGTCGAACGTTTGAGGATATTACATGTAAAATTTCATCAAATCCGCCCACTTCCACGCCCACTTTTTGATAATTTCACTATATTATATGAAACCGAACAATTTTGTTAAGACCCATACAAAAGTTTTGGCCACGCCTACTTTTTGGGGTCGTTTTCATCAAAAAACCAATTTTGATGAGATTTTGCATGTAACATCCTCAAACGTTCGAAGTTATCATTGTAATTCAGTAAAGAAAATGCAATACGGCCACGCCCACTTTATAAGGGCTCGATGGAGGATAGGGTATCATACGATCCATTCAAGACGGATTGTAGCTTTTCTGTATGTTTCGTAAATAGAAATAGATTGGTTTTCAAGGCCAATTTTGTCCATATTTCCATTTACAAGGACTTAAGCTGTTTTTTGGTGGTCATGGTTATGAAATACTTTCGAGCTATCGAGAATAGTTTTATTTATTACGAGAATAACTCAGAAAACCCCGCATCACAGGTTTTCTGAGTTATTCTCGTAATAAATTTCAAAGTTTCTTTGAGTTTTCAAATGCCACGGCCTGAACGTAGGTAAGCATTTCAGCTACCCGACTCAAGCGACTGTTGTACCCATTTGTCTTGATTGAACACATTTCGGACAGTTTTTGCACAGAATTCAATTTACAATTGCACATGCACTTGTTTTAGAGTCTTCGGTCAGAGTTCTGATGATCCTCTTCTCTAAGTGATGATTAATTTTGCGATCGCCCAGATCACGGTTTATTCCCGTTTTATTTTTTCTAAACTGTTATATAGCATATTGCACAGATGATCTCGATCTTTTAACAATTTTAGAGATTCCCGCCAGAGATTTAGCTTCTGCTTTTAATCAACTATACGATAAGTGTCTTACTCTTACTCTCCATATTCATAAAAACTGCTTTTTAAATATTAAAATAAGGAAAAGTGGCTGATTACTACTGGAATTTTTTACAAATACAATCTCTGTCTGATATAACAAGAAGAAAGTACCTTTAGGTCGCTTAAAGGGTGTATGACTACGAAAAGTTTGTTGTTGTTTGTTTAATGACTTTTTGGACTTTTGTGATCATTAGCGCTATGTTATTTTTTTATTAAAATGTTGCAGTACATGGTGTAATACAATCTGATATCTCTCATTTAGGGTTTTCATGTTGGTGTCAGGAAATGTGCAAATGTGACATTAATAAATCTTGTGCTAGGGGTTTCAAGTTGGTGTCCTGGAATGTGCGACAAATGCCGAGCAGCGTTGCCGCTGGTAAAATTTAAAATGTTCAAAAAGGTGTCCCGGCGTAAAATTAGAATCCACATAATTCAAATTAGATATATTTATTTATTAAAGGAAAAAACAAAAAAGCTTCCTTAAAATTCATAAAAAAAAACCATTTTTACTACGTATTCATAAAAGAAAGTCTCAAAAAATCGTAAAAAACACTTAACTTAGACAAGGAGTAAATAAATTCAAAATGGGGTGGTTGTGTTAACATTTAATAACATAATTAAAACTCATAGATCATTTTTTAATAATATTTTGCCTATATAATTTTATAAGTCTTTTATTTTAAACCCAAGTTCTCAAGTTCTCTTTTGTTTGCTATTAAATTTAGCATGGCATTGCATGCTTGTATATTTAGTCTATTTGTTGTTCTAGTATGGATTAAACATTGTTTAGAAAATATTCTCTCCTTAAATTACCCCGGCGGAGTAAAAGTTTTAATAACAAATTCATAGTTTTTCAAAAATATTTTCACTTAAATTATTTTCATGTTTTCTATTTCGGTCCAAAATTCTTCCACGTCTCGAGTTTCAAAGAATTTTCAAACGTTTCGTCTTTTGGTTTAATTTCAAGTAATTTGTATTCTTCCACTATTTTTTCTGGAAAAGTGATGCTAAGTTAAAATAATTAAATTCAGTCCGACACTTTATTACAACTGTATTCAAAAATTGTAGTGCTAAGAGTTTCCTATCATTAATTTTTATTCTCATATTTTTATTGGCTATCATTACAATACTAACATTATAATACTATAATAATACTTATACTTTTTAAATAATTCTTTAAAACATTCGTTTTTATTGCAATAACTTCAAAATTTGACAACTTTCGGTCTTTAATGCAAAGTACGAAACATTCGTTTTAATTGCAATAACTTAAAAACTTTCAAAGTTCACCTTCGTGACCTATATAAATATTCGGAATTTGTTTAACATTGTGAACATTTTCAAAATCAATATTTTGCATTTCAACAATTTTCAGGTAGGTACCTAATTTTTTTTTTTAAATTTAGTGAAAATTAATAAAATGATTTTTTTTACAGAAGAAATTAAAGAAATACTCTGCGAAAATTAGCTTTGGAAATATTTATTTAATATGTTCGTAATGTTTTAAATGTATTTTAAAAACTTTATGTAAACTCGACTTACACTGTTGATTAATTAGAATTTTTTCAATTTTACTTGATTACTTGATTTTTGAGAGCCAATTTGTCGAATCTAACTTAAGAATCTTATGTTCCCGAACATTAAATATTTCCTTAAGTTCCTTTATATCATTCAGGGTTTTCGATCTGATTTTAAAGAACGAGCATATGTATACGTATTTCAGCATACTACAAGTGTTCCAATTCATTTGGTATTGACTTGGAAGTGACGTTATTAATAAAGCCGACAGACTGACTAATGGAAACAAGATAGAGTACCTATGTATGTCTGGAATGCGTTCTTTAATTATAGAGACGTTGTCGTCTGGAATTAATACAATTTGAAAGCGGTATATTATACTCTCCATGTGTTTTTTTTGTTTTTTATTCGCGGATTCCCGGACGAGCCCCCATGTAAAAGTTCAAAGAAAGACGATTCCTTTATTACACTTGGATATTACGTTTTCTTTTTCATTCTTTTGTACCTTTGTTTAAAAAAAAAAACGGAATTCTAATAAAACGTAATATCCAAGTGTAATAAAGGAATCGTCTTTTTTTGAACTTTTACATGTACATATATAATAGTCCGAAAAATTGCGTTTCTAGATTCACAATCGGGTTTCAAAAGGGCTAAGAAAACATACATACATACATACCCTCCTTCCTATGCAGCCCTTATACAGTGGGAGTAGTCATATTTGCTTTTTGATTTCGCTATTTTTAGTACAAATCTAATAATTATTTAGTATTGTTAAGATACATATACCGTGAGCGTCAAAAGTGAGTAAACACCAATATTGTTTTCAGTTTTCTCTAGAGTTTGTAAAAATGCATTATTAAAAAATTAATTCTAATAATGAGAACATAAATCTGTGTTCTTTAAAAACGAGAAAATTAAAAAAAAAAAGAATATTAAAAATAGTAACAGCAAATAAAATCCTTAACAGAAAAGTAAAGTACTCCATATTTTAAGCGACAAAAGTAACTGACCACGCTATTACTTTGAGCAAGACACTGCAAGCTAATTTAACTGTTATAATTTGGTAAAAATCTCAACCGTATATGTAGAAGGGTCTACGGTTCCATCATTTTGGAGGCTACGCTTGATACGTACACACGTTTGTTAAGAGTGCTGACAAAGATAGCGAAATGGGAAAAGAAATTTCTTTGGAAACGAGGAAAATAATTGTAGATTTGAAAAGACAAGGAAAATCATTTAGGGAAATCGTTAAAATAGTTTCAAATATAAGTGGAAAAAATTATTAATAAATTTGAACAGTTCAAAACATTAGAAAATTTCAAACGACCAGGTCGACCTAGACCGCTTAATGAAAGAGAAGTAAGAAAACTAGTGTGTGAAGTGAAAAAAATCCGATTTCTAGTGCTGTCAAGACATTTTATCAACGTCTGAGATACCCGTTAGTACGAGTACCGTGTGGCGAGTTCTTAACAAATCGGGCTTACATGGTAGAGTAGCCAGAAAAACCATTCATATTAAAAGTGAACAAAAAAAGCACTTAGAATTTGCAAAAAAGTGCATAAGCCACGACCTTTTATTTTGGAAAAGCATTCTATTTACTGATTAAAACAAGCTTCAAATTTGGCTGCACTGTACGAAAACATAGCGGTAAATTCTGGTTCAACCTAATTTCGTTTTAATGGAAGAAACAATGAGTAGCACTGTCAGTTTGGTGTACAACTTTTATCTGTACGTACGAAAAAATGAAATAAATTACGCAAAAGCTAAAATTATAAAATGAACAGGAAAGAACTAACGATACAAGAGAGGGAGATAATTATAAATTGTCATAAGCAAGGAAAATCTTATCTTCAAATTCTTGAAGTATTAGGAAGAACTACATAAACGATACAGAAGGTAGTAAACCGCTGTGAAAAAGAAAATAGAATAGAGAATATGCCGAGATCCGGACATAAGGCAAACGAATTTTGGGACAATGTGATTTTTTTCGGTTAAATTGAAATTTAATGTACATATGTATTTGGCTCCGATAGACATTTCAAAGTATAAAGAAAAACATACAAAAAAGCTACAATCCGTCTGGAACGGATCGTATGATACCCTATCCTCCTCTCTATAAAGTGAGCGTGGCCAAATTGCATTTTGTACTCAAATATAGCTATAATGTCGAACGTTTGAGGATGTTACATGTAAAATTTTATCAAAATAGGTTTTTTGATGATAACGCCCCCAAAAAGTGGGCGTGGCCAAAACTGTTCTATAGGTGAATTGTAGGGAATCTAAATACCCAAATATTTGGTCTTAACAAAATTTTTCGGTTTCATATAATTTAGTGAAGTTATAAAAAAGTAGGCGTGGCAGTGGGCGGATGTAAAAAAATTTTACACTAGTATTGTATCTTTTTCTCGGAAGCCCAGATATGAAATTTCAGCGTCCTAGTTAAAAATTTAAGGCCCAAAAATCGGTTTTGTGATGAAAACGCCCCCAAAAAGTGGGCGTGGCCAAAAATTCTGTATGAGTGTAGGGAATTTTGTATGATTGTAGGGAATCTGAATGCCTAAATATTTGGTCTTAACAAAATTTTTCGGTTTCATATAATTTAGTGAAGTCATGAAAAAGTGGGCGTGGCAGTGGGCGGATTTAAAAAATTTTTACACTTGTACTGTATCTTTTCCTCAGAAACCCAGATATGAAATTTCATCGTCCTAGCTCAAAATTTAAGGCCAAAAAGCGGTGACATACGGACGGACGGACGGACGGACGGTCATCGCTCAATCGATTTCGCTATTGATGCTGATCACGAATATATATACTTTATAGGGTCTATCTCGATTATTTCTCTATGTTACAAACTATGTGTCAAACTTAATATACCCTTAGGATAGGGTATAACGAGGCGAAGCACTTAACCCAAAACTTAACTATAAAGACAGCAAAACACGATGGTGGTGGTGTTATGGTGTGGGAGTGTATGGCTTTAGCATGTGTTGGGAATTTGCTGATAATTGAATAGATCATGAATCAACAAGTATTTTTGAATATTTTAAAGGCAAAACTTCAGCCAAGTGCGGACTAATTTGTTATCTTGAGCACTTTTTACTTTCCACGATCCTAAAAAGGACTGCGAAAACATGATTAAAAAGTAAATCACAGCTCAAAGCTTTACTTAAAGAAGAATGGCAGTAAATAACTCCTGATATAACAAAGAAACTTGTGTAATCCATGCCCAACCGTTTAAAGGAGGCTTTGAAACTTAAGGGATTTCCTAATAAATATTAGGTACTGGTTTTGAACATTGACTCAAAACAAAAGCAAAAAAAAAATTTATTTTCCAGGATACCAAGGCTTTTGCAACGCATGTTTGATGAATTTGGATGGAATATTGTACCTTTTTTTATTATTTACTTGCATTTCGTTATTTTTTGTTTGTTAAACTAATGAACACTCTCTATTAATAATAGAAATATGTATAAAAGCATTTTACGTTTTGCATACTAATAATTTGATTTTCAATTTCTTGCGAAAGTTATCGCATGGTACCATGACTAATGCTCCATACATATGTAGATATGTATACCTACGTTTTTCGTATAAAATACATAAGTATCTGTCATTTTCGGTTGACATTTTGATGTCTTCGATAATTTAATGGTATCATTCCGTGGTTGTAACTTGTTATCGATTGAAAATATTTAAATTACGCAGAAGTAAAAAATGTAATATGATGGTTTTTATTGAAATATTGGAAAAACGTCCAAGAGTGCCCAAAATTTTTAAACAGCATCTATTTTAGCTAATTATCAGATAATGATGTCCAAGTGTCTCGATTGTTAAAATGGCTACCGTAGCGTTCCAACGACAACAACGAGTAGCTGAATCAGATATAAATAAAGGGAATAGAATATCGTAAATTTGAGGTGGGAACTCTAGTGCAGTAGAATTTATTTTTAATTGAATTCTTTGTTTTAAATGCATAATTAATTGGTTCTTTTTTTTCTTTTTTCATGTGAATAATGAAAATGTCCAGATATGCCTGGCAGCTGTATGACCTCGACAGACGATTCGATATTAAGATAATATAGAAAATTGCGCTAAAAGATCAATTTCTCTTCAAACTTCAGGATATGTTTTTACCTTATTAACATATTTAATAGTAATAAATTATTTATTACATTTGAGCAACACAAGGACGAAGGTTCCTTTCAATTCCACAAAGGGTCTGGAAGGAGAGAAATTGTATGACGGAGGTTAGGTTCAATCCATTACAGGCCACCCATCGCAAAATGGTTGTATTGTTATGGTATGGTATGAATTTCAATGTTGGCTGTGCCTAGGTACTGATAATGGGATACGATTATCATTTATTTAAGTACACTAACATATCCTGTACCTAAATATAGCCATAACATATTAATAATGATAAATATGTGCACACATATGTACATATACAAAAATCGACGAATAACAATCGACGAGTAACAATCAACTAGGCTTGATTTTAATTCGAATAATTCGAATTGCGATAACAATTGAATTATTCGATTGCTTTTATTCGCAATTACTCACATTACTTACGATTTACATATTTGATTACCATTTTGTTTGGCGAACCTATGATGAAATGGTCTGAGGATATGGGTTTATGCTTCAAATATGCATTCTTCTTTTCGGTTCTTTTAATTGATTACAACCTTGCAATTTGTCTTTTACTTTGCATCTCTGCAAGTTCCTTGGACCACCCGTCTTTCGTGAAATAAAAAAGTAAATGTGTTTACAGCAATGTTTGGAAATCGGGATTTAAATGATGCACTCACGAAGTATTCTCAGGGTCTCTTCAGGCAGACGAAAGATGTTAGAAAAAAAATAAATATAAATTTGCATGGTTTAAAGACAATCTGAGTTACATAGGTGGAGGACGAAAAAGTCATCTTTATTAGATCGGTTAATGATCTTGCTTATTTAGTGCTTTGTATGATAATTTTTTTTCTAATTGAAATTGATGAAGATTGATGAAGACGATGACTTTTCAACTGCTCATCTATGCAAAATCCGATAATGTTCTTACAAATTAATGGTGTTTTTTTTTAGAGGCGGATTACTTTACTCAGCGTCTCCACAGGCAATATTTGTGGCAATTGAAATGGCAATTGAAATGTAAAAATATTGTAAAAATGTAATGAATAACAAATATCTGCGTGCTATCCATACTATTAAATTAATACAGAGACCCAGAAGAAATTGAAAATTTGGAAAAAGAAACATAGATTTTATTTAAAAAAAACGTAGGTTAATTTTATAACATTTACTTTCAATAATTTAAACTCGCTCATCTTGATGCGTGCTTCACTGAATCACTTTAGTTCAAATTGCGCCATTTTGGAAAAAGTGAAATGCCGAATTCATTGCTTTTGCCATGGAAAGCAATAATTACCAGCCATCTGGTAGTCAATATTGCCATTGCCATTGCTATATCGCCTCCATTAGGCAATGGCAATGAAAGCGGCAATAAATTGCCATCACCGGAGGCGCAATCTTTTAAAAGTTTGTGCAACTACTAGCTTACGCTGACGACATTGACATAATTAGTAGAACACAGCGGGCTGTCACCGGCGGGTATTGCGACTTGGGCAAAACCAAGTATATGCTGTCAACAAGAAGGGACACACAACATCGACGAATTGGACAGAACTTCACAAAAAGGGGACCTTAATAAACTTGGAGTGCGCAATTGGATCCACCGAGCTCACTGGAGAGACTTGTAGGCTGAACTGTAGTGCCACCTAAGTTAGTAAGTTAGTTAGTCATTACAATTTAAATGGAAAGCCTTTGAATTGAAGTACCACTTTGCATGAAAATATTGACATCGTTCGACGGGGATGTCATTCCAAATAATCTTTAGGTTCTTGAAGATTTCGTCTGCATTTTTATTTTGTCTTATTTCCAAACCCCTGTCTATGTCTCCCCAGAGATTTTCTAAGGGATTCAGTTCGGGCTTTACGCAGGTCAGTTTTCGATCGAAAACCACTGTCTAACGCTCCGAGCAGCCTGCTTTTAAACTTTGTTTCGTATGAATATTAGAGAAGTTTGTCGCTAAAAATACTTTTGTACATAACCTAATCCGTGCTCCCATTAATCCTGCAATTTGGACCAACACACAGAACAACAGAACGAAGCCCTCACTAAAATGTTATCTCCACTATTCTTTACGTCTCACATATTATTTGCTGAGAAAAACATGTTGAATTTGGGGGCCACTTTCCATTATGTCCTATTCGGAAAAAAAATTTAAAAAAAAAATGTTTACATGTAAAATAGCCTCCTAAACACGAAAATTTATTTTGTGAGGAAAATTTTATTAACAAAGTTATTAACAATTAAATTTTCCGAGTGACCTTTAAACGACGATATTTTCGAGGTATTATTCACAAATAAATAACAATTTCTTTTTATTTACCACTTCTTAACATCATATTCTTTGTTTTAAAACTGTAAAATATTGGGCCTTACTAACAACGAATCATTAGTCGTGACTTAAAAAAGGTGTCGACTTAAATATTAATACACACTTAAGTCTAAAGTGTACTAATAAAGTTTTAATAGTCGACTTTTACTTAAACTTGGCTCTTTCAAAGAATTTACTACATTTTCATTGAATCTACTACATAATATTGGTTTGACGTTTCATATTTGCACTTGAATTTGAATTTTTATTTTCTTCCATGGTGCTATGAGGACAGTGGTTATAATTTAAAATTGAATTGAATGTTTATTTTAGATACCAATATCAGGAGACGCCTACACACTTGGCATACGAAAGTCGAAATAAAGAAAATCAGCTGATATTGTTTCCTTCGCTGGTTCATACGTATAAAGCGGTGATACCAATGCACTGAAGTTAATACTCTTTGTTGTTTCCACTTTCCCTCCTAAATGGAAACTGGATTCCATAACAATTCTTTTTAAAACTCTAATATAATATTATTTTCATCAAACAATAACTTAATATGTAGTAATTAATTGTTTCAATGAAACATTCAGGAAAAACACATTTTTACTGTAAAGTATTTCAGTATATAATAATGAAGATTAAGAAATTTTTAAAATTCATGAAAATCAAATAACACTTATACAGTTTCAGCTAAATTCAATTACCATTTAACGCATAATTTTAGTATTCTAGATACCAAATCTTATCCTTTTTAGTATTGTTCGTGCTATTAAATTAGTACATTGACATTACTCTGGTCTTTAATGACATATTTGTAAAATTAAACATGACTTTCTGTACATTAAAATTTAACTCCTTACTAGCACTAAAGCCGACTATTAAATTCGTTATTGGTACACACATTTTGGAAAGTGTGGAGATTATACTTAAGCCGTATACTAGATTTGGTTGTTAGTAAGGCCCATTATAAATAACTAGTGTAGAGTGACTTTAAGAGAGACATCTGGGTTCGAGAACTTATATTATTTTATTTAACTTCAAAGAAAAACTTTACAAAAGACTTGAAAAAATTAAGATCACTACCTCAACCACTCAATCACAACCTAATGACAAGTCATAGGTAAGGCCAGGACTATGGCTCGACTCGCCACTTGTACCGTTTTACTTCGAAGTTAAATAAAATAATATAAGTTCTCGAACCCAGATGTCTCTCTTAAAGTCACTCTACACTAGTATAAATAAACAAATAAAAAATAGAAGTCATCATTTTCAAAAATTACAAGTATATATGTACGTAATTGCCTGGAAATAGGCAATACAAAAGAATATGCATAAGTTGGTGGCATAGAATTAAGTCTAGAAATCAGTACTTGTGATTTTACATATCGCAGCATATACTTGTTAAAAGTAAGTCCCTGCTTGTGATCACTGTAAGATCTAGAGTATTTGCGAAGATGGATACGCAACTTTATTTTCTATTGGCTATTTCTAGGCTATCACAAACATACCTGTCACAATTATGACTTCTGTTTTTTATTATCTTTATTTGTTTATCTATATACTAGTTATTTATAATATTTTACAGTTTTAAAAAAATCTTTCTTAAGAAAGCAAAAAAAAAAAAACGATTTAAAATCTCACAGCTTAGCTAAGTGATAAAAAAGATCCAAATGTAAAATAATGTTCCTTTTGACCTCGGTCTCCCCCACTGAAATCACCATGTCAAGTGTGGCGGGGGTTGTATCATGTTGTCAAAATGTGTCAGCAGCTTTAGTGGGGTGAGTTGCATTTACTAGATAATGTGATAAATAAAAAAAGATTGTAAGGTGATCCTTAGGCAAAGAAACAGTGCGGTGTTTCCCCCCGGAAGAGATAACATTTCAACATTATTAAATCCTCTAGCAAAAGCAGGACCGGAATTCCTTCGAAATTTTTCTTCATCCATTGGCCTATTACAAATTCAAATCTGAATCCCTTTGAAGACATGTGGTCATATCTTAAGGGCCAACTTAATAAGGAACACACTCCGCCACAGGTAAGAGCAGAGCAACTACTGCCAGGGGCACAACTTAGCATGTTTTGAAAAGTCATAAACGCTGTAAACCGTCTATGAACAAAATGCCAAAAACTGCTTGGTGTGTTTCAATAGCCAAAACAAATACAAAAAAAAACTTTTTTACTTTTTTTCGTAACATGTATGTACGTAATGTTTTTTTTTCAATTTGCTTTTATTTCGGAATTAAAGCTCCTGTGTAAATAAGTTTGCATCCCACTGTCTATACATTACCTACGTATGTACATACAATACCCTAATTAGCTCTGTTTTATTACTCAATAGGTAAAACACTATTTGCGGAAGACATAAACTTCCTTGGCCACACTAACTTACTGTTATCCTTAATTGTATTGATAAAACCCACATAAGAAACTTTCTTTTAACTAAAACTTTTAAAAGGATTTGGCTTAAACTTCAATAAGAACCCTCAAGCGTCCAGTTGTGTGTGTTAATATTTCCCAAAATGTAATAAGGAAATTATTTCCTTTCGGCGTTTAACCCAAAAAATCAATTTCCTTACTATCTTTACCCAAAAGATACCCACATGTACATATTCAGTGGTAAACAACATCCCAAAAATCATTGTTGATTGCTTCCGACGAGTGTGGGATGCTGGTCGAAAGGATTGTCTGAAATCGTTTCAAGTGTGGTTTTTGTTGAGATTTCTATTTTGACCGCATACATATGTGCATATGTATGTGTGTACATATGTATGTATCTACGTAGTTATATTACCATACCATTGTGTATATTTCTTGGTGTAAACTTTACTCACTGTCATTTCGTATAGATATCCTGCTGATAAGCGTTAAACATATCGACATTTTTCTAGAAGTGACTTCAATCCAAGCATTATAATCACTAATACATTACTACATATGTATGTAGATATCTGTCATCTATTTTTGTATAAGCCTATAAGCATACATATGTATATGCTTGGGAAGATGAATTAATTTAGATTTTACCGGAAATTATAACAAACATTTTATTATGTTTTTTTCATACGACGTTTATAGGCACTTTCTATCCACACGCAAGCAAAAAACAAATGATTGTCGTCCTGTTTGTTGGGCAATTGAATTGCTGACACTGAACCCTTCTTAGTCAACACAGAGTCTATGCGGGCAGGAATTAAGGAAATTGAAGGGGAAAGAATGTATTAAGTTTACTAAAAGGACGAATGAGTTCTATCGTAGGAAATTCTACATCCTTTAGGAATGGCATAAAGTTTTGCCATTTTCGAGGGTCAAATAATTTTCGACTTGGGAGTGATTTGATTATTACCCAAGTTTAAATGGCTTTATAACCCGACTTAATGGGTGTCCTGCTTAATCCCTTTTAAATTCAACAAAGTGAGTATTAGGAACATGTTTCCCAAGAGAAATTGGGGACATTAGGTTATTTGAAGTTTTTCGAGTAATAAATATCTAATCACAAGAAATGGAAAACAACTTTCTGTGTTGAATTGTGTTCACTCGTAGGGCTTAAGTTATAGTTATCGACGGTCTTCAATGTTAAGTAAAATTCTTTCAATTACATAAGTTTAGTAACCGTATCGCTTTCAGCTCGATAATTTCTCGTTTGTGAAATCATTACACCACAGGTTCCTAATATATGTAAGTACATATGTACATCCTAAAGTTTTTTTTGAACCACTGTCTGGGTGCAATTTTGTTGATTACATACGCTTACTATATGCACATAGGTACTTACTCAAAAATAAATCCTCCCAGTATATTTGTGTGAAAATGCAATAGATTTAACGTTTGAAACCACAAAACAGGGTATTTTCAAAAAAAACCAAATGGTGGATCGGGAAATCAGCGAACTCGAGAATTCCGTTGCGTAGTTGCCTTAGTTATTGTTAATCAGTAAGTGCGTCGGAGTCCTGAGCGGAACACTAAACTAACTGTCATGAAAAAGGTTTTCAAACAAAAATTGACCTTCGGATATATTAAACAGAACGCTCCTTCCATTCCAGTGAAGAATATAACGCATACAACACATGTGGTTGTAAAAAGCTAGGTCCTGGGTGCCGTATGAATCTGTCAAATATTTTTTATACGCAATTCTAAAGGTATATATATTAAATTTGATACATACATATGTAGTTTGTAAAGTGGAGAAATAATCTAAATAGTCCATATAAAGTACATATTTTTCTTATTTTATTTTATTAAATATTAAGGGAGTACATCATCAATAACATTTATTTTATGTAATATAGGCAATTTCATATCATTAAATCTGTATATGCATTTCATTACATTTTTAATTAAAAAGATTATTGATCGGGTTATGTTTTATATAATTCAAAATCATGTTTTTAAAAATAGGGCCGGAGTTATAAGATCGAATTATCAAAGACAAACAATTCGAAAGCTTTATAGCGTAAAAAAAAAAAAGTTTACTAATCAAATATGTACAGTGATGCGAAAAATAATAGGGACACTTCTACGAAAATGTTTCAAAAGCGTCCAATTCCTGTGATGGTTGATCGAAACAAAGAAAATTAATGGGATCTTAATCTTTACTGTTTGCAAAACAAAGTATTGTTGTCTACACCCAAATATTCTGTCTGCCTTCCAAAACCGCAGAGCGGTTTGTTTCGGCCGTGCAAAATAATAAGGACACCTCTTATATCTCCTCTGTAAATCAAGCATCTTTTGTTTTTAGCTTTACTTTTTTAACCTAATAGGTAAGATAAGAGTTTAATTCTACAAAACAAAATAAAATTTGTAAATTTATTAGAAATTAGTGCTAAAAAATCAGTCGAGTACAGCACTGTAGCGATGAGATAAGGAAACAAATAAAAAATTTGCATAATAATGATTTTTCAAACCGGAAATTTGTCCAAATTAAGTGTTCGAAGACAATAGTTGGAAAACACGTTGAAGAAAGCCAAAAAAGGACGCCTCTCTCAAAAAAAGGATATTGCGCTGCGTAAGAAATTAACCTTTTGCTTCATCCTGCGCATTGTAAAAGAAATTTAACCTGGACGTCGACACTTCTACCATACGGAGGATTCTTATAACCAACAAATTAAAAGCAAAAAGCGCAAGAAAGGTACCGCTCCTGTCGAAAAAGAATGCAGCCAAAAGATTGCTTTTTGCAGAAAAACATTGCAGCTGGACTGAATCGCGATGGCTCGATATCCTTTGGTCTTATGAGACTTAAGTAAATTTATTTAATTTTGATCGCTGCAGCTCACTAGTGTGGAGACCGCCCAATACGGCACATAACGATAAATGCACCATCAAGACGGTGAAACATGGTAGGGGTTGCATCATGGAATGGAGATGTTTCTCCTACCAGGGTGTAGGTCCCATTCATAAAATCGGGGGCACCATGACAACACTGTCCTACGTTAATATATTAAATACTACTATGCCGAAGATAATATGCCTCTTCGATTGGTGTTCCAACAGGATAATGATACCAAACACTCATCGAAGCGTGCAAAAGAGTGGTTCTCGCCTGACTTAAATCCCATTGAGAACCTGTGGCGAGAGGTCAAAGTAGCGTTAAGGGATGTGAAACCATCAAATGTGGACATCTGTGAAGGCTGCGTGGGAGGCTATTCCACCTAGTACTTGCCGAAAACTAGTGGATTCGAAGCCGCGACGTTGCTTGGTCGTTATCAAGAAGAAGAGCTATTCAACGAAACACTAAAGTACATGTTTAATCAAATATTTCATTGATTGTATTTTAACATTAATTTTTTGTTGTTAAAGTTTGCGTTTGAAGTCATTTCATGAAGAATTCCTAGCTGTCCTTATTTTTTTTCACAGGCCATTTAGAAGAAAATCACAACTTTTTTTTTTTTTTTTTTTAACTTAAAGTACAAATTTTGGGTAACTTATGTTATTTTTATGTTTTTGAAATTTGATTCAATTCATACTGATTTAAAGTTTATCATAAATATCAAGCGGTTCTTAGTTTTTTCGTTTTTTTTCAAATATGGTAAATATTTTTTTTTTTTTCAATTCAATTCTTTATTGAGGCTTTTTGAAATACATGATTTTTTTAACAATAATTGTTCAGTAACAAAAAAAAAATAATAATATGTAGCCGACTTATAAACTATGCCTGGCAAATCAATTTAAAAATATATTTTATTTTGCAACCTTTACTCAGGAGTTGAACTGATATTAATTTAATTGTATAGCAAGTTAATTTGTATGCTTGCTCCCGGCATACTTTCTATATTTTATTTCTATTCTATAATATATAAACTTAAAAACTAAGACTAGATATGTATAAGAAAAGATGGCGAACATGCCAAGCTAAATAATTTTAATTCATACTAAATTTAACTTATTTTCAAAAACAGAAACAGAATTAGCAATCAAAATTATATGTATAACATGGGATTTTGCAAAAGCTGAAATGGACTTTTGTTAACCTCTCAGATTTAGGCGCGAAGCTTTCTCGTAGAAGGGTATCTTAGAACCTCTATTTACGTCAGGTGTAATGATTGGAAGAGAGTCGTTGTTTAGCATATTAAATGGGGAGATATAATAGTTGCTTTCCAAGCAATCTGTTAGGTTCGAGTCAAACAAGGATCTAATCAATGCATTCGGATGATGTTCGATACGTTGGAGTTTGTTTTTCGTGATGTTGATTAGATATGTAAGAAGAGGAGTTACTTTGCAGGATTCATAAATTATTTTGTTCGCGAAATATTTTTTGTTTGGTCTTCTAAATAGGCCGCAGCAGAATCTTAAAAATTGTCTTTCAAATTTTTCTAGCTCTTTTGCTGTCGTGGGAGAGATAGAAAACCATGAGCAGAACCCGTATGCCAGAATCGGGCGAATTAGTGTTTTGTAAATAAGTACTTTAGTATTTTTGGACATTGCTCTAGAGTGCAGTATTGGTTTAAGTGTAGCTGTTACGGCTTTTGCTTTAACTAGCGTATTTCTTGCGTGCTTGTTAAAAAGGAACCTATTATGAAAGTAGATCCCTAGGTATTTCTTTTCAGAGCGCAGAGGAATGGGTTTGTTGTTAATTCGTAAAGCGAGTGCTTTGCTATCCTTAACAGCAAGTCGATGTCCTTTTCCGCTAGCGTTCCGGAAACATGTCAAACTACATTTATCGGAGTTAATATTCAAGCCCCATTTTTGAAAGTAACCAACTAGCAATGGAAGTTTTTGTTCAATTTCAAACAACGCTTTTTGTGGCCTTTTATCGCTAGCTATAATCGTGGTATCATCCGCAAATAGAATTCCCTCTATTTCGTCGCCTTCGCCGTTTTGGAATGGAAAATCATGCAAGTATAACGTGAATAAAATCGGTCCCAAGATCGATCCTTGTGGAGTTCCTGACCGTATTGGAAAAAAATCTGAATGTTCAGATTTTAAAAATATCGCAGAAATCCGATTTTCGAGAAAATTTGAGAAAATTCGAATAAGCCACTTGGGAAAGCTAAGTTTTATTAGTTTGTATAGCAATCCATTATGCCATAGAGAATCAAATGCCTTTTCGAGGTCTATATTAACACAAAGGGTACATTTTTTATACCCTATCCTAAGGGTATATTAAGTTTGACACATAGTTTGTAACATAGAGAAATAATCGAGATAAACCCTATAAAGTATATATATTCGTGATCAGCATCAATAGCGAAATCGATTGAGCGATGACCGTCCGTCCGTCCGTATGTCACCGCTTTTTGGGCCTTAAATTTTGAGCTAGGACGATGAAATTTCATATCTGGGCTTCTGAGAAAAAGATACAGTACAAGTGTAAACATTTTTTAAATGCGCCCACTGCCACGCCCACTTTTTCATAACTTCACTAAATTATATGAAACCGAAAAATTTTGTTAAGACCAAATATTTAGGCATTCAGATTCTCTACAATCCACCCATACAAAAGTTTTGGCCACGCCCACTTTTTGGGGGCGTTTTCATCACAAAACCGAGTTTTGGGCCTTAAATTATTAACTAGGACGCTGAAATTTCATATCTGGGCTTATGACGAAAAGATACAGTAGAAATGTAAATTTTTTTTACATCCGCCCACTGCCACGCCTACTTTTTTATAACTTCACTAAATTATATGAAACCGAAAAATTTTGTTAAGTCCAAATATTTAGGTATACAGATTCCCTACAATTCACCCATAGATCAGTTTTGGTCACGCCCACTTTTTGGGGGCGTATTCATCAAAAAACCGATTTTCATGAAATTTTACATGTAACATCCTCAAACGTTCGACATTATAGCTATATTTGAGTACAAAATGCAATTTGGCCACGCCCACTTTATAGAGAGGAGGATAGGGTATCATACGATCCGTTCCAGATGGATTGTAGCTTTTCTGTATGTTTTTATCTCAGATTATGAACTATTTTGTTACAGAGAAGAAGTGTGGCGTGTTCTGTGGAATGTTCTTTTCTGAATCCAAACTGGTTACTAGGTATTACATTTTGGTCGTCGCAGAATATATTTAATTGATCCGCTAGTATTTTTTCGAAAAGTTTTCCAATGTTCGAGAGTAAGGATATAGGCCTAAAACTTTTAATATCTCTGGTGGATCTATTTTTTGCAATAGGTAATAATTTTGCAATTTTCCAAGCTGAGGGAAAATAGCCATTATTAATGCAGTGGTTGAATATAGAAGAGAGCAGAATGTCGAGGGAATGACAGCTTTTTCGCAAAATAAAATTTGATATACCATCTACTCCTGACGATTTTTTGTTTTTAAGGTTGGATCTACACAGTTGGACATGCTGAGGGTTTGTAAAAGGGGGGGAACCTGGATTATATGACGGGTTGGATGGCGAAAACGTAATAATAGGTGTACTGAGTTCGGACGAAAGAAATTGTTGTACCGTGGAATTAACTTCGTTGGTTAGGTTACCATCAAAATTTGGAATCTTTTCTGTGTACAAGGCTGAAAAAAAATCTCGGAAGGCATCAATTTTGCATTGAGTGTCAACTAGATCAAGGCTATTATGCGTGAGAACATCTTCAGAGATATTAGTGCCAAAGAATTTTCTTCCAGTGATTTTGTCGATTTCTTTGAATGCTTGAGGAGAGGGACGTATATCCTTTAACTTGTTCTTAAAAGCGTGGTTGAGGTCGATATTGACTCTTTGATTAATGAGTTTGCTAAGACATTGTATTTTAGATGAAAGTTGGCGGTACTCAAAGTTGACTTTGTTGAGATACCTGTGGAATATTCTTTTTAACCGCTTTAGCCAGGAGCTCCGAATTCTGATAAGTTTCATAGTAAAGTCTGATACGTCTTTGTATCTATGGTTCTTAGGTTCACATATGACTGAGTTGGATTCTACAACAGCTAAAATTTTTGAGTTTAGTTGAACAATAATATCATCGATTTCCAGATTTGATATGTTTCTATCGGAAGGTACATTTAAGCGAGACAAGTTGTTCTGAAGGCTTAGTCTAAACATTTCCCAGTTGGTATTTTTAAAACTTCTAAATGTTGCTGGTGAGGATAGTAAAAAGGGAGAATAGTTGGCAAGCCCCACATTAATGGAAATCCCAAAATGGTCTGAAGGCGTTGCAAACGTCGAGCAAGTGGCAGAGGTAATATTATTTTTGAGATTCGAAGAAAGGAGGAAAAAATCAATAAATGAGGAAGAGCGTGGAAGGGTTGGTCCATCGGATGGAATAATATCAAGATTTAAGAATGCACTATTAAAAATCCAGTCGTGGACTAAATTTCCGTTTCTGTTTCGATCACTGTCCCCCCAATGGGGGTGACGTGCGTTAAAGTCTCCTCCAATAATTATTGCGTCAAAAGAATTTGTTAGAGTCAAGAGCCTGTCGAGATCTCTTTGTAGGCTAAGGTTTGAATTACCGGGTATATATATGCTACCCAGTAGTATTCGTAAATCGGAGCGTCTTGAATTGTGAAGAGTAATAGTTGCTAAGCATACTGAAAATATGTCGCTATGAAAAGGAACAGCACGAAATGAAAAGTTTTGTTTAAGAATGATTGCGGTTCCTCTTCCTGCATCGTTTCTTAAGATGTTGTAACCTTCGAAAGATGGTCTATGTCTTCGACCAAGTCTAGTTTCAGAGAGAAAGCAAATGTCTGGTTTTTGCCCTTTTAATATATTCAGAAGTGCAAGTCTTCTTTCATGGGAGATAATAGAGTTAAAATTCATGGATGTAATAATGAGGTTTGTTGAGGCCATTATACAACTATCGAGGCGACGAATTCTAGGTAGGTAAACATTTTTGCTTCTTGGGATTGAAGTTTCTGATATTATGGCCAAAATTGCCTAATTTTAGTTAGCAGTTCCTTAAACGGAATGTTAAAAAGATTTTTGGATTCATTCAGGAAGTCATTGAGATTTCCTGATTGCGAGGTGTCTTTATTTGCTGAAGAAGGTTTATTTAGGGAATTTCTTGCCATATCAGCAAAAGAAATATTCGAGTTGGGCATTTGGCTAATAGTCTCCTGTACAACTCTTTTGTTTGTATGAGCTACAAAAGTATCTTTCTGGTATATGGCTTGTTTTCTCTCTCTGTATTTTAAATATGCTGGGCAACTTTGAGAACTAGCTGCATGACCAAATTCATTGCAGTTGATGCATCTAGGTTGAGGTACTTCCTGATTATTTTCTTTTTTAGATTTGTACAATTCAATACACGGTTCAGAGGCATGATTGTCTCCACAAAACACACAGCGATTACTATATGCACAGCAATCACCTGTGTGACCAAATCTTTGACAACGGTAACACCTAATCACAAGTCTACTATTTCTTTTCTCCCAATAAACTCTTTGGTGTAACAAACTACGAACACATATTATTTCCTTGATTGATTCACCCACATCAAGTTGGACAACAAAGATGTTAAGTTTAATGTTGAGTTCTTTTGTTCTCGCAGTGGAAAACGGAGATACTTTGCTAATCTTAACGTTAGGCACAGATTCTTTAAGAGCTTTTACAATTAATTCGATTGGTGTGTCACTATCGAGGCCTTTCAGTAATATAGAAGCCTTCTTTGTTTCCTTTGGGGAGAAAGAATACGCACCTAAATCTGTTTCACGAAGTCGGTCAATTATCAATCTATGCACGCTCGCATTATTAACATAGACTTTTGTTTTTTGATAACCAATGTTTACAAATTTATATTGAATATCGTTAATTTTACATTCTGAGGCAGCAAGTTTAATTAAGTCAGCAATTAATGTGCAGTTAGCACCAAATACGAAAATAGGGGGACAATATATAGTTTTATCAGAAGAATTAGGCTTATTTTTAGTTTGTCGTCTACAATTAATTGCAGATTCACTGGTGTTCATATCATCAGTTGTAGGGCAGGTTTCCATTTGTTCTAGGTCCACAAGTGCTCCAAACGAATTGTTGTTAAAATTATGTTGGTTTTCAGGAGGGGTATGAACTGGTTCATCATTTTTCCTCTTTCTCTTTCGGTCGTTGTAGAAATGGTTTGCTGATCGATTTAACTTACTGATTACAGTAGTCCACTCACTTGGGTTTGGCTGTGGTGTGGCCATTTTTGCAGCTTCTATTGTTTGGTCTTGAAGAAAATTGGTTCTCTCGAGATTGGTTTGGTGTAAACTTTGGCTGATTGCGGCTGAAGGAATGACACCGCGTGTTGAATCAAACGGATTATTACAGTTATCACTTTGTTTTGAAGGCGCACATGTAACCAATTTTTTATTATATTCCAGCTGAGCTGGAATATATTTATGGTTTGTTTCACTTTTCTCCACTTTCTTGAGTCTCTATCTCACAGAAGAAAATTTTAAGTTAAGGTTTTAAATATTTATAAATTTGACAGCTGCGGTTAAACCGCGTTGGTAATTAGAAATCTATCACAAACACGTCTCTCCTTGTGCACCAGCAGCGTCGCAAAGCCTCAAATATGGTAAAGGCTGTCATTATTTCGCACATCACTGTATGTATGTATGTAGTTGAAAAAAATAACTTTAATATTTTTTGTCCGATTTGATTGAGCAAAGTCCAGTTTTTCATAGAGTTCGGTTGGTGGGTTTTTAGAATATTAAAGAGGAAAATGCAATTTCTAATGTTGATATGCTGCCTAAGTGCACAGCCATTTTCGGTAAACAAATGTTTTCCATTAGTCAAAAACGAATAAGCAGTTGCTCAACAACAATTTTGCAAATACATTTTTAATACTGTTTTCATAAATACATATATTGCATTAAAAATATTTTCAAGTAAATCTACATGACGTTTATTCTACTTAAAGTAGTTTTATTGATAACTTTGGCAAAGCTGTTTTACGAGTACATATTATAAAACTTTTAATTATAAATGTAACTCCAGCTGTGTATTAGAATTGTAGTAGTTCAGGAAATTTAAACATATGTACATATGTAAAGGAATTGGAATGGAAATTGCCTTTTCATATGCTTTAGAACTCTAAACTACTTCTTCGAGATTAAAACAATTACTGATAATAATGTTTAATTTTATTATTTATTGATTTTTGTACGTTTATACATAAATGCAATTAAAGTTCGTTAAGCCAAAATCAGGAACTGCCGCAATATCTATAATAGAAAGTCTCATCAATCAAGACACAATTATTACTGGCATTCTACTTATACCAAGATTTACCATAACTTAACTTGGTTGCTATCTTTTTACCGTGTAATTTCGCTGCAACAATAATTTTTGTAGCAATTATTTGATATTTTAATTAACAATAACAATCTCAATTGAAATTTGTGTCTATTAATTTCTATTTATGTTCAATATTCAAAAAAATAATATCTTATTTTAGAAAAAGAGTCGTTTTTATTTTATTCAATTCGAAAAACAATAATTATTATTTTAAATTGAATTTCTGATATTAATTTTTTCCTTTCACATTGATTTTCCAGTATTCTTTCCCATGCACAATATTTATAGCAAATTTTAGTTGAATGCTTCCGTTTTGCGAACACATCCGCTGACGTGCAACAGAAGCTGGTTGCACGTTTGTTTTGATTTAAAAGTGACACTTGCTGGAAATGACAGAATAATTGACCATGTTCACATAGAACTGACGGTTTAAATTTTTTTTACGTTTACAGGCGGAGAGGTGACATGACGGCAAACTGGATGATCAGATTTTCTAAAATTTTCTCGATTTTTGTTTTTGGAAATGTCAATCGGTGTCTTTCGACGAAAGGGTAAAACAAATTTAAGAACTTGGGAGGCAATTAAAAGAAAAACGAAAGCAAACCAATTCAATTGTTATGAAAAGTATTAGTTTTGTTATATCCCCTTCGGGCAGGGATCAGAATATACCCGATGTAGGTATGCCTGTCGTAAGAGCCGACTAAAATCCAACCTCCGTATACCGAGTGTATAGCGTATACAAAAAATGTAATGATCAAAACGAGAAGATTTATTATCCCAGGTGGCAGTCCAGCTTTACTGGAAAATCCACCCTCTTCGGAGCTCGGCTCTACAGATTCTGGGGCGAGCCACTTATTGCAATCCAATGACCCTCTTACAAAAAGTTGAAGGGTACCTCGATCTCCTCCACCAATATAGAATAACCCCTGGAAAAGAAATCCACCGGGAGCGCCAGAACGCGGAAATCGGGACTCAGCGAAATTTAAAAGCTCTATCAAGGTCTTAAGAAAGAGGTAGACTTATTAAAAGAAGAAAATAGGGTTCTAAGAGACACACATTTGCAGAAAGAACGCGAATGTACTCCACCACGGTTAGCTAGTCAGGAATACCACACTGACAAAGAAGAGCTAGCACGCGAAATAAATCGGGTCCCTTAGAAAAGACCTAGTTAGAAACGAAGAGCTGGTTCATTGCCCGAAGCCGAGTCTCTAAAAGAAGAAAAGCAAAGAACCGAAAGAAAAACAACTTCGAGCGCAATTTCGTCTATCGAGAAGATGCAGGGGTGTACTTTCGAAATAAAGTAAGAAAGGAAGTGTTTAGACAGAACTATCAATCTGAAAACGAAAGCGTTAACAAAAATCCAGTCCTTCAGTCTTGTGTGAATAGTGTCATTACCGAAAAAGGGTACAATTTTTATTTTTCTTGCTTTACAAGCAAAAGGATGACATTTTTACTTAAAGGAGACGGGAGGACAAAGTGCTGAAAAGGAGAACTGTCCTCCAAAAAGGAGGACGGTTGGGAACCCTAGTCCGTATCCAGATATAGTATATGAGATTTTATTACTTGTTCTTGTTTATTAATACATAAATTTTATATAGGAGAGCGGTTACCTTTGGACAGAGAAATTTTTAACAAGCGTCTCTCACGCGCAGTCGGGTCATTGAGAATGCATTCGGCATTTTAGTGTCCCGGTGGAAAATTCTACTTGACCCGATAAATATGGCTCCGGAGTCAGTGGAGAAAATTGTGAAGGCAGGTGTCTTGCTTCCTAATTTTGTAAAAATGCACGATGGCACCTACATTCCCCTAGATTACGTCGACCAATATCACGGCGAGGAAGTAGTTCATGGCCTGTGGCGGAAGGAAACAAGTGTTCCATTAAAGAAGCCCAGGAGAATTTTTTCTAACACCGATTCGAAGGACGCATTCAAGTTGCGAGACCAACTAAAAGACTACATACTTTATAATTAACCTTTAAAAAATATTAAAACAGAAATTTCTTTAATTTTTTTCATATTTTATTTGTTTTTTTCGATTTCTTCGAAGACTTTTTTAGGAAACCTGATTTTAAGTCATTTTGGGCGTGTTCTGGCAGCTTCTTCAGGTAACTGTCAAGGACTTTGTAGAAGTCATCATTACGTCAACTTGACTTCTTTGACAAAAAATCGGTGGCCACTCCCAGCAAAACATTAAAGCGATCTGTTCGGTGATTTTGCGCTTTCTCGCATTCGATGATATTGTAGGTGTTTCCATCGACGCCGACGACTGGTTATACTCGGGTGTCGACTGCAACAAGTTGTATGTTTGAAGCCAAGTCTTGTCACCCTTCCCAGTAACAGCTATAGGCGGTCCGGGGTACTCGGTCTGTCAGCCAATCCCTTACTAACGTCCTGGAAAAATCTGGAAGCACCCGCAACTTTAGGACTGCCCAGCTCTTCTTTCACATTCCATTGTGAATTCCAGAATGTCCTGTAACACACTTGCAGATGAAATACAAAATGAAAAACAAACAAAACAAATGTTTACCTTCGTAGGTGACGTGCACTTTTAAAAATTGCAACGCTGGGAAAAATATAAACTCTTTTTCCTCCAGTGAACCACTTCCAGATTTCGGCTTTTTATTCAGCTCCTTGAGGAAGCGATCCCTTAAAGACCTCCATTGGCTCTGACACTGCTCCACTGAAATGAAACGAAACATTACTACATACATACATATGTATGTACATATTTTAAAGTTTTTTTCAATACATTACCATCCACGCCAATAGCAGCCAACACATCCAACCAAGTCTTTTCTTTCTGTAACTTATTCCTATATGATTTTAAGGACTTGTCATACAGGCAAGTTTTAGCTTTAACAGCTTCTATTAATAGCTTCTCAAACACATGTACATATTTTTAATTCACCAAAGACCTGAGCAGAATAATTACACACAGAATACTTTCGTTTAAACGTCAAACGAAATTGTCTATTCTCAACGGCGATGACAGTTTTTTGCATTCTCTCAATGCTTCCACCAATGAACGTGCTTACTCTCAATTTGTGAATGCGTGAACTTCAATATGTGAATGCATAACTTTAATGCGTGAATGTGTGAACTGCCAACTCATCAACGGATATAAAAAAGTAGAAAGTAAATCCACTTTATCCGTTGAAGTTCATACATCCGTTGGTTATGGCCATGGGCCACCTTCCATAAGAATGCGTGTATTATGTATATCTACTTGTCAGTTAAAAACGACGGAACAACGGATCAACGGATTCTATGGTTCGGGGCCTTAAGGATTATAACGGGCTATACTAGCACCAAAAAAAGATGCAGCAATATTGTAGAGATCAAATGAAAAGAATAAAACTGTTCCTAGGTCATCCACGGTTCATTGAAGGGTACACTTGCGACTGCCTTTCGCAGTACTTATTGTCGCAGCTAGCATAATCAGTACTTGAAGCAATGCTCTTGGATAACGTTTTCTGCATTTTACATCAATCATTCATGGTGAATTCATGTTGTGAACACCACATGCACCATGAATCATATTTTTTGTAACAATTTAAAACAATTCAAGATCGTTAGTTAATTCAGGATTTTCAGATGAAATCACGCTGTCAATAATCCCTTCAAAATGTAGGCATCCTCTTTTTTACCATTCATGGAATACATTCGGCACGTATGTATGTATGTACCTATATCTCTCCGAACACATGATGTTTAAGAATGAAATTCATTAAGAATCAAGATTGATTCGAATTCATTTAGGCATTCGAACTTTGGCTTTAATTTATATATAAACTGCTAAGGTTTCGAGATCGAGAATGGGCTTGACATTGCCTATGAATTCGAAAATATCAATAGCTAAGATTGGGAAAATATTTTCATGTCTTTTTGTATATTTTGAATCAGCTCAGAATTTCATCAAAAAGAAAATGATCAACATGTTTTTTTTTAGAGCTTACGATTCCTTGCACATCTGAACTCCATGAAATTTTGAATTGATATGATTCTTTACTAGCTTATCCGGGACTCTGGACATGTAGAGTTGTTTGGGACAATGCAAGAAATACGGGAATCTAAAATCCTAATTCCAACATTATACGACATAACCCCTTACCAGCTAGAAAATTCGAAAAAAAAAACAAAGTAAAGCCAAACACTGTAATGGAAAAACACTCCATAGAAAAATGCAATAAAACGGTATTAGAAAGAATATCAGTCCTTGGAACGCAAAAAAGCAAAAAAGACAGGCATGATGGAAAAACATCTTGAATTGAGTACTAATGGCATGATTTGTATGGTACAACTTAAATCATATAGATATACATAACTAGGTACGTCTTATCTCAGAAGCGAACTTTAAAATGCCAACTAACTTTAAACTGCAGGTATATAAATTATATCACTCCCCACATCTTCATGATTTTGCAAATGCGGGGTTTCTGTTTTATTAAAGAATACGATTAAGCACATTAAAGAATCTAAATTACAATCTTATGCGATCCAAGGAATTAAGCGCACGACTGGATCGTACGTACTTGCACCTTAATGCTATAAGTTTACAATCTTATAAGCACTAAAATTCAAGTCTTGTTCTGCTAACACATGAGATCTAACAAAGTCTGCATTTTTAATGGAAAGGATAAAATCGAACTTGCCTTAAAGATATATGTAGTAGTGGTCAATCAGTTGCATCCGTATACTGTTCTCCTAGCTATAGCATACAAATGATTTTGAAAGCCTTTCCGCATATTTCACAATTAATTGATCGCGGAGGAGATTTTAATGCCAATAATAAATAATGGCGTTCTAGATTAACGAATACTAGAAGAAGATCATTATATGAAACAACTAGCTGACTCGCCCAGCTTTGCTCGTGGGTTAGTCACCTAGTCAACCTAGTCACAACTAGAATACAGCTTGGTTTAGATAAAAAGAAGACTAAAGAAATTCATATTGATTCCCTACAGTATGATTTCAGGTGCATCTACAATTAAAATAATTTAGGTATATACATATGTATGTATGCATATACATACATACATACATATATTCAACCAGTCCAATACTATGAAATGCTACACTTAAAACGAGAGGACGGGAAATTGTACCCATGTGTCACATTTCTTCTCCCTCCGTTAAAACAATAAAACCTTTTTAATAAAAACATCAATCCAATGTCCTTTATACTGAGAGGTAAAATTTTAATTTAAAAATGAGGAGGCGAATGCGTAATCAAAAGGAACATTGGACTTTCAAAAGCTGTCAACTTTGATGGAAGCAACAGCGAAAATTGTGGGTCAAAAGCGAGAATGTCGCTGTCCATATAGTTATCCTTATTCTCATTATTCTCATAACATTTGCATTACATCATCATTTATTTAAAACAATTAACTGCTGCCACAAAAACACCCACAATCTGAATTCTTAGTGGGTGTGCTTTCAGATTGTTTTATTTTTTCCTCATCCATTCTTTGCTAATTATTCAACGAAAAGGACGAAAGTCCAAGGGCCAGAGGCTAATGACCTCCCTACAAATCTCAGTGCTATTAACGAGAAGCAAACACAAGTTACTGAAATCAAATAACCAAGGGCACTTAGGAGTACATTGTTACTCAGTAAGGTTCTCAGAGTACTGTGAAAGAAATAGAACTAAAAAAAAGTTAATGAATGATAAAGAACGACACTCATGATGGAAAATCTCACAGGATGCACGAGTTACATTTGGCCCGTGTTTACGAGTATATTTACACTGACACCTTGTCTTTCTTTCACTGTTACACTACCCCATATTGTGCATCAGTACCCCGGACTCATGTCCTTTGTGTGTAATACTTGTCGCATTTGTCCTTCTGTGTCACTGGGCTGTTTTGAGTTCGCTGTTGTTTGGCAATGATCTGGGGTTCACTTGGAATTGAAGCAAATGGTGTGGAAAGTCGTGCGTTGTGTATTCGTTTGTGCGAAATGTGTCACCACCCCCAATTCTCCCCTCCATTGCGCTCTTACGTAAATCGAAAAAATAAAAGGGAACGAAAAACAGCCCTTGACACGATTGTTGGCACGCTCATCGTTTGGCTATTAAATTTTGTGTTGGGTTTAATTTTATTACACACCGTAGCGTTACACACGTAGGCTCCACGAATTGACTTACACGAAACAACGTTTGGGAGCAAGAAACGTGTTCTTGTCCCTCGCTGAGGCTGTACTGGACTTGAGATACATATGTAGGTACGTTGCTATAGGTTATGAGAATTGTACATGTTGCGTAGCGCATTAAATTTAATATGGTCGTAATATTTCAGTTTCGATTGCAGATATTTTGTTCCCCAAAACGTATTAAATTAATTTTCTTTAATTAGTACTTATATTCTATCAACCGTAGCACTGCTTCTGAGTCCTTGGATAGTATTACTGGCTGATGAGTTTTTTTTTCGATAGTGTATCTAACATTTCCGAATGGTCACATCCGAGACGTTGAAACCCAAAAACAGCAAGGCACCACTACTTCATATTATTGAAATATTTTCACACAACATTAAAATAGATCCAGTTGACAGTTTAAATGCTTCTTATATACCTTCAGAAATGTACATGTACATATATGGAACGGTGGTGTGGATGTCATAGCTGTCCGTGTAGTCTCTGCAACTAGGTCATGTTTTAGATTAGATTAGATAAATTTTAGATTAAATGAATTTTATTTAGCACAGTTGCCACTTTTACAATTTATAAGTTTTTATGATACAATTTTGCATTACATGAAATTACGTGTAGCATTTATAGGGTTTAATAATAATTGGTTTTTACAAATAATAATATTGCATTTTTAAATTGTCTTATGATTGTCTCTACTTGGAAGATCGTTAAATATTTTTACACCTTTATAAAGTAACATATTTTAGGTTTTGTTGTTCCTAAACAATTGTAAATTGTTGAGATCATTATTGTTTCTTAAATTGTAAGATTGTCAGCTTGCTCTACTTATTAAGCGAGTATTGTAGATTGTATAGGGTTATGAGTTCATCAGATAAAGTCTTAGAGACCCTGTGCCCTTCTAAGTTTGACCATCTTAGGTCGGCTATATTGATAATTTTATCGAGAATAATTCTCTTAGCCACGGCCATTGGTGGTCTAATGCTCTTATCGTCACTTATCGGATGCTTTGCTCCTTTTTTGGCCAGTACGTCAGTACGGCATTTTCGTTACCCTTTATATCACAGTGTCAAGGAACCCAACATAATCTGACTCGGTTCTGTGAACATAATGTCCTGAGCATTGCGCGGCAACTCTTGACTAGTTCAGATTTAATGATTGAGGACTCTAGCGTTTTTAGCGCAGCCTGACTATCAATGTAGATGGCGATATTATTGTTGCATATTGATCCCATCTCAAGTAGTTCGGCAGCTTTAAGTACGGGCAGAACCTCTGCCTGAAACACACTGCATGTGTCCGGAAGTGTCAGAGCCACATGTAGGTCTATATCTCTCGAATCTTTACCAATCCTCCCTATTGAGTTGGACTACAATTTTATGTAATAAAAAATACGTTTTCCGAAATTTCTAGAAGCTGCTTATGCAGTTTTCTTTAATTTTCCTATAAATGTTTTATTTTTATTTTGGGTACATTATTTTATATATGTTTATATACTTATTTATCTTACGTTTTAGTCTTTTTTTTTAACGCGATTCTTTTAGATTGAATTTACTTGATTTAAATTTTAAACTGTTTAAAACATGTTACTTCAAGAGCAACTGCAAAAAGAGAAAGAACAAAAAAGAAACGCGTTTGAAATTTTTCTCTGTGCTCGAGCATGGCTAATTTGATGAGTGAGAATAGAAAGGTAGTTTTTTCTTGATGTACGTATGTACATATATTGCACTCTGACCATTTAAATAGCGTTGTCGTTGTGTTATCGATTTAAGTGGTCCCAAGTTCGCTTAACACTATCGCCTGGTAACTGTGTGAGTGACCCGGATTACCACCTTCTTCGAACTTGCGGACATCCAATACTGCCAGCTTAACAGCCGGACGAGTATGAACACCTCCAGAGGTTTGCACAACTGCACTACGCACTGTACCGTCTTTTCCAGCTATCACCTTAAGAACTTTTCCTTTTGGCCAAGTTTTTCTCGGATTGTTGTAGTCTACGACTGTGACGATATCTCCTTCCTGCAACTGCCTCTGTGGTGTAAACCATTTAGTATGTCGAGTCAACTCCGGTAAGTACTCACGAAGCCATCGCAACTCCGTCGTCTATTGGCTCTGCAGTCAGCCGTTCTTCATTAGAATACCCGATCAACAGATGATTGGGGGTGAGTGCTTTATTACTCTCACCATCGATTGCCACATAGGTTAGGGGTCGCGAATTCACAATGCTATCCACCTCCGTCATCATACTCAACAGTAGTTCGTCGGAAGGGTTGCTTGTTGGGGATATTTCAACAAGTGTTTGCTTGACAGATCGAACCATACGCTCCCAACATCCACCCATGTGTGGCGCTGCTGGCGGGATGAAGTACCATTTTAATTCCAACTCGAATTCTTTGGCTACTGCGCGTTTGTTTAAGTCTCTTATTGCCTGCTTCAACTCTTTACAGGCACCTCGAAAATGTATTCCATTGTCGGAGTATACATACTTCCTTTGGCATTTTTTAAACGAATCTTTTGAAACCTAGTATGCAGGAATCACTGGAAAGGCCGTGGACTATCTCGATGTGGATTGCTCGTAAGGTTAGGCAGGTAAGTAGAATACCGCATCTTTTCTCTAGGCGCCTTCCGATTTTTACGTAGAGTGGTCCGAAATAATCCACTCCTGTGTATGAGAATGGCCTCTGGAATGGTTGAAGACGCGCGTGTGGTAGTTTTGCCATGCGTGGGGGCTGCGGAACGGCTTTTTTGTTCTTGCCGTGCTGACAATCGTTTATAATTTTCCTTAAAACACGTCTCAAGTTTGGAATGAAGTAATGTTGTCGGAGCTCGTTCACTACGGTTTTATTGAAGAGGTGATGAAATTTATTGTGAAATTCGTCTACGATTAGGTAAATGATTGGATGGTGTTTTGGTAGAATAATTGGTCCTTTAGTTTCCATAGGTACGTTCTTTATCGCATCGATTCGTCCAGCAATACGAATCACTCCATTTTTATCTAAATATGGGGAGAGAGTATAAAGACAATTATTTTTGCTAATATTGACCTCACTCTCGGAACTTGCTGCTCTGGCTACCGTTTCGTACTCGATTGGAAAACTCTCCTTCTGGCATTGTTTGTGGAGCAAAATCTTAGCTGCTTCCTTCTCGTCTTGAGTAAATATCGGTGTCCTTGAAGGTTTTCGCCATCTGATGGCAAAGCGTTTGATGTAGCGATAGATATACATACATTAGTGTCTTTAACAGACTTCTCCATCTCGAAAAGCGGTTATAGTCCAATACAAATGAGGGTGGCGTCTCGCAGTGAATAAAACATTCCTTGACTTCTTCATTGCCCTCGTCATACGTAGGAACTTCCAAGCGTGTCGCTGGTAGAGAAAGTGGATTTTGTTACAAGAAGTCTGGTCCAGTATACCATCTGCCTGAAGAGCTGAAGTCATAATTACTTTTATATTTCGAGGCATCGTCAGCAACGTTCTCTTTGCTGGAGACCGGAACTTTCAAGTATCTCGCCAATACGGACGGCAACAAAACTCTTGTATTTTTTACTAGTTGACTTTATCCAACAACTTGAGACTCTGTCCAAAATGTTAAACTTTCGATGTGAATTGTGTGTCCACTCAGAATAAATTTTAGAGAGTCTAACTCCTAGCACGGCTGCTTCAAGCTCCAGCCGGGGTATTGTGAATGTCTTGATGGGAGCTACTTTCATCCTTGCGCTGATGAGCGAACATTGAATCTCGCTTTCCGTAGAAACTCTTATATAGGCGACGGCAGCTATATCCTCTTCACCGATGTCCACGAATACATGCAACTTCACACGGCTTCCATTTCCAAATTGAAGATCGGTAAGATAACTTCTTTAAATGGATACGTCTCTTATTTTTGGAATCTGGTTCAACCATATCTTCCATTATTGAAACTGTCGGTCTTTGATCTTCGCGTCCCATCCTACTCCTGAGCGCCAAATGCCTTAGAGAATGATTTTTAGATGAATTGTGAAGTTTGCAATAAGAGCAAGAGGATCGAAAATGCACATGAGTGCCCTCAATACCTCGCGTTTCATTGGGACTTGTCTGCCGTCCATTACGTCAGCGTGCATTTTGCTTGATTTGAATGTGTAGACAAACGTGTCTTTACCTGAAGACCACCACATACCTAGCAGCTTTTCGAAATCGTTCTATCAATAAAGGGTTTGTTACCTTTTACAGCTTTGGACCCCAGGGCGTTTAAAACTTTTGTAGAATTCGAGATAAAATTTCTAATTTCAAAACCCGCTTGCCTGTGGATGTGTTTGATGGTTTTTGCCAAGGTTACCGCCTCTTCTTCCGGGTCTACGCTGTCCAACCAGTCATCCACATAGTGGCTTTCGATGATCGACTTTGCTGCCCTTGGAAACTGCGTTTCAAATCTCTTAGCGTTTTTGTTTTTTATGAATTGGGCGCAAAATGGTGAACCAGAATGTCATAACCTGCATCTGATACACTTCAATATTTCCACCTTTTGTATTCCGCCACAGGAACCATTGAGCATCTTTATCCTCTTCAAGAATTTTGATTTGATAAAACATTTCGCGTATATCACCAGATAAAGTAATCTTTTCGCGAAATCGAAATAATACTGATGGCTGTGCTGGTACATTATCTGGCCCTGTCATTAGACATGAATTCAGAGACACTCCTTCAACTTTCCCCGCCGCATCCCAGACTATTCTCAATTTATCAGGCTTGTTAGGGTTTATAACCGGGAATAGAGGTAAATACCAGATACGCGACTTGGACTTATTTACCTCATTCTCATTTAGCTTTCTTGCGTACCCTTTCTTTAGATATTCCTCGATTTGTTTATTAACCCTTTTTACTAGTTGCGGTTGGTGTAGAAGACGTCTTTCGAGACAGCGTAATCTTCCTTCAGCCATAGCTTTAATGTCCGGTAGGTAAATATTTTCATATTTCCACAGCAGGGGTACAGCATAACTATCCCCCGAGAAAATAGTTTTTTTTTCTAATAATTGCACGGCTCTATAGTCTTCGTCCCAGAGTATTCGTGTCGTAGGCTTGGTGCCTAGACCATCTTGGGAGAAATATTGTTTTACTGTCCTCATGCATCTGTGAATCTATTTCATTTTGGCAGTCACAGAAACGATCTGTACCAACCAAAGTAAAAAGAGTCCATCCTAACCTGGTTTTAATTGCTGCCGGTTGAGAATCGTCACCCTCTCGAGTCTTCAGAGGCATAACTAATCGCCAATGTTGAAGGCCAAGCAAGATTTGCGACTTCGCATTCCAATATGATTTTATTGGTAATCCCTTCAAGTGGGCGTATTGTTGTATGAGGCTACTTATATCCAATGACTGTCTCAGAAGGTCTAGCGACTTAACTGTACCTACGTGCATTTGGAATATTTATGATTGCCATCTGGGGCTGAAATCTCAAATGTAATCTTCATAGATGAGTCCTCCCGGCGGTGTCTAAAGAGTTGTTCTTATAGTATAATCTCACTTGACCTTTAGCTGAATATCGTTGTTATGTAGAAGTGAATTATGGCGATAGGTGCATCCCTCGACACCGCATAGATGTGACGACAAACAACGACGAGATTTGAGCGAAATTTTGACATGAAGCAAACGACTTGCAATCACTCTTGCAAGCACTTATTATCATCTTGAGGTTTTGTTTCTTGATGTATGTTGATAATAGCCTTTGTCTTCTTGTTCAGCCTTTGTTCATTCAAGTGAGGAACTGTTAACATAACTTCTGATGCCGCTCTGGCATATCTCGCAAGCCAATCGTTGTATACCTAAAGGTGAACAAAGGAAACAGTCTGCTTAAACATGCCCCTATCCAGTTTTATTTGTGCTGATAGCTTTTCCATCAGTTCTTGCAGCAAACAAGGGTTGTTGAGATGGGCGGAGAGTCCGGTAACTTCCATCATGTCCACCTCGAGGGAGAAATGAATCATGGTTTCTAACTTGTCATATTTTGGTGCGGGCTCATTTCTAATCCCCTTCAGAAGCGATTGAATTATTATTTCGGGCCTACTGAATAACATTTTCAATGTGGTTATCACCCCATCGACCTGATCTGCATGTAGGAGTCTGAACTGAACTTCCTCCAGTGCCTAGCCTTTCAAGCAGCGTTGTAGCCGGATCATATTCTCGTTGTTGCTGAATCCGCAAGCCTGTGTCGAATTGTTCCACCAGCTTATAAAAAGCGGCCAATCCTCTGATCGTCCTGAGAATTGGATCTGTTCTTTTAACATTAACTGCCTAGCAGCGATCTGGGATTTGCTCAAAACTGAAACTATACCCATTGTATTTATTCCCTTGTCACCCCGTTTTAATCGCGGATCGGTATCTGGCGAATTGTTTTGCACCTTGTTATTTCCACTTGCACATGTCCCTTTCTGCACCCACTCATGAACACGGTCACTATCACGGTCACACTATGGGCTGTTGCGACTGATTCCCGGTCGTCGTCGTCGTCATCTGTGGAGCATTGTTCAAGGATGGCATCAATATATTCTCTATTCTGCTTTTTCTGTAGTTGTCGCTCTTCTTTTAGTTTTTGTAGTTGAAATCTGGCTTTTCTTGTACTCGATGCTGTAGCTGCAGAGTTGCTTCTTGACTTGGTGATGACTCGGTCCTTTTTATTTGCAATCGGCCTACATTGCCCTTGTACTGGAATATTATCGACCCCAGAAGCAACGTCCTTCGAGGAAAATTTGATGTTGACGTCTACAGCAGCAGCATTACATTTGGATTCGTCCTCAAAGACTGAATCGTAAACCGCTTTAAGTTTGATAATTTATTTGCTGCAGTACCAATCTACGGTCTCCACTTAATCAGTAATCCCCACGAAATCAAAGTGAAACCAGTTTTCGCATGTGCCACTCTGTACCATTGGACCCTGACTATCGGGTGCGGTACATTTTTTGCAATTTTGGCCATCTGATGACGACGATGTGTGAGCATCGACATACTAGACATACTGACTACTAGACATACTGATTTACCTTGTTTGGCACAAGGTAATCGGATGAGAGTGATTATGTTCTTTAACGAAGACGATAATGATCTGATCTGATGTTAACCAGCTGAAGATGAGGATTACGACGATGAAAGCCCGATGATGAAGGCAATGATAATACTGAGCAGTGTGTGCACGTGCTCACGGACGATTTGATCCAATTGTTCGTTTAAAACGAAATCATGTGGTTTTATTTTCATAAGAATAATGATTTGATCCAATTGTTGTTCGTATAAAACGAAAATTAAAGGGTATTGAGTTGGACTCCAATTTTATGTAATTAAAAATATGCTTATGCAGTTTTCTTTAATTTTCCTATAAATGTTTTATTTTTATTTTGGGTACATTATTTTATATATGTTTATATACATATTTATCTTACGTTTTAGTCTTTTTTTTAACTCGATTCTTTTAGATTGAATTTACTTGATTTAAATTTTAAACTGTTTAAAACATGTTACTTCAAGAGCAACTGCAAAAAGAGAAAGAACAAAAAAGAAACGGGTTTGAAATTTTCCTCTGTGCTCGAGCATGGCTAACTTGATGAGTGAGGACAGAAAGGTAGTTTTTTCTTGATGTACGTACATACATATATTGCACTCTGACCATTTAAATCGCGTTGTCGTTGTGTTATCGATTTAAGTGGTCCCAAGTTCGCTTAACACTCCCTATCAGGGTACGTAATTTCGCAGTCGAGTGTACGAAGACTTTCATTCGTTTCGTCAGGGATGTTGGGGAAGGATCTCTTAAGAAAAGAGCTACAGTATGTGGCTAACGAATTATGACCGATCCTGGTTTCAACGATTTTTTTGCTTATTGACGTGTGTGTTCTGTGAAATACGTTTTTTCGGTATTTGTTTTTAAAAATACGGCTAGTTACGGGTTTTTTTCTATACTTTCTTTAATTTCCAAAGCAGGTACCGAAGGACTTGCCTACGTGCTTACGATAAGTGTGCACCAACACATAAATAGGTATAACGTTTTCTTATCATTTTTTTAAGCTCGCGTTTGGCAATAGTGCGGTTGTAAAAAAGTATTTTAATAAGTGGAAAATTAATTTGGGACTTACATTAAATAAATTGCAATTAGTGGCATTAAATATTTGATTGAAAATTAATATATATAACTCATAGAAAGTCGGAAACCTTATTTTAATTGATTTTTACCAATTAGAGTAAATAAGCCGACATTTCTGTCGAAAAAAATCACAAGTGTTTTGTTGACTGAGAAGAAGTCGAACTAAACTCAAATAGCCAAAATTGTTGGAATTGCAAAGTCTTCAGTAGTCAACATAGCCAAACACGTGGACATACCAGGCGGTTCAACCTTGGTTACTCCAAATAATCAGCAAAACTGTGGCAAAAATAACACCATGGACTGACCGGAAAATAATTCATAAAACTACAGAAACGTAATCCACCAGCTCACTGCATTTTGAGGGTTTTGAACGAAACTGGAATCGATATATCGTTGAGAACCCTGCGGCGCACAGTGTGGTGGATCGCCAATCTGGCTGGACAAAATTAAAAAAAACAAAGTTTAGCCCGTTGACTTTAAATTATGTATTAAGCTTCTCTATACAATAGGCAACTGTAACTCATGTTTTTTTTTTGTTTTGTTTTATCTCTGATTAAGAAAAACTAAGCTTGAAAGTTAGCTGTTGTCAACAGGTGCATTGAGATAACACCTAATAGCGTGTTTTTGTGTGAGTTTGGTTGATGATTTAAAACGCTACGGTGATTTTATTGTTATATTTTTTTTTTATTACTAAGCGTTACTTTAAGGTAAAATATAAAAATTTGTAATTAAAGAAACTAAATCTGTTGGAAGGTCAAAAAGTTCCAAAAATTAAATATTGTGGTTTTTCAAGTAGAGCTAAAGTTAATTATTCCGCATAATTCCGCTCTGAAACTACATATACTTACTTACTTAACGGGCTCCCGACCCGTGAAGAGTCTCTGCCTGAGACACAGCAGCCTTCCACTCTCTTCGATCCCGGGCACGCTGCTTCCAGTTATCTAGACCAAGCGCTCTGGCATCCGCGATAGCTTGATCCTTAAAACGGAGGTTCGGTCTTCCTTGTCTTCTCGAACCTGGGGGCTGTGATTCGAAGATCCTCTTTGCTGGAGCATTATTGTCCATTCGCTCGATGTGGCCGAGCCAGTGTAGTCGACGTGTTTTGGCTTTTTGGACTACATCCACATCCTGGTACAGCTCATAGAGTTCGCGGTTATATCTTCTCCTCCATTCGCCCTCCTCGCATACGGGACCGAATATCCGACGAAGAATTTTTCTTTCGAAAGTGTTCAGTATTTGCTCTGCTTTCCTGCTTATCGTCCAGCACTCGGCTCCATACAGCAGAACTGGCAGGATCAAAGTTTTGTAGAGCACACATTTCGTCTTCCGAGTTAGGAGTTTTGACCCCATTTGTTTCGCCAAACCGAAGTAGCAGCGGTTTCCTAGGGTAAGTCTTCGTCGAATCTCCACTAAGTTGTCATTCGTGGAGTTGATATTTACTCCGAGGTAGGTAAACTCCTTAACCACTTCGAAGTTACTGTTGCCAACAGTGACGTTTTGTCCTAGGTGGTGGACAGATGCTTCTTTGTTTGTTGACAACATGTATTTGGTTTTGTCCTCATTCACTTCAAGGCCAACTCGTTTCGCCTCTTCTTCAATTGCCGTAAAAGCCTCTAACACGGCGCGCTGGGAGCGACCGATGATGTCGATGTCGTCTGCGTATCCCAGCAACTGGACAGATTTGTTGAAGATAGTGCCTTCCGTGTTTACACCTGCCCTGCGCACTATCTGTTCCAGCACAAGATTGAAGAAGTCACATGATAGCGCATCCCCTTGCCGAAATCCGGTGCATGTTTGGAATAGTTCAGAGGAACTGTTGCCGAATTGCACGTTGCACCGCGTGTTATCCAGCATCACGCGGCACAGCTGGATCAGTTTAGCCGGGATCCCGAATTCGGCCATCGCCTTGTAGAGCTCAAGACGATGAATGCTATCATATGCGGCTTTAAAGTCGATGAAGAGATGGTGAGTCTCGACTTGAAATTCGTTGGTCTTTTCCAGGATTTGCCTTAGTGTGAAAATTTGGTCGATCGTCGATCTGCCGGGCCGGAAGCCACACTGGTACGTGCCGATTAGTGTGCTGCAGAAAGGCTTCTGCGCCTTTCTTGAAGATGGGGCATATAGAGCTGATAGTCCAGTCATCGGGCATGACTTCATCCACCCACACTTGGTTGATGACTTGGTGTATGCACCCCACCAAAGCATCACCACCATGTTTGAAAAGCTCTGCTGGTAGACCATCAGAGCCGGCGGCCTTGTTGTTCTTCAGCTTTTTGATAGCTGAGCCGACCTCTTCAAAACTAGGAGGGGGAATGGATTCTTCATTGACTGGATGCGGGTTCTCTTCTTGCCCTATCACTCTCTCTACCTGCCCATTAAGTAGCTGCTGGAAATGCTGCTTAAATACATCTACTATTCCCTGTGCTTCGGTGACTAGGTTTCCTTCACTGTTTCGAAGAGCCTGCGTTCCGGGCTTGAAGCCAGCTGCCAGTTGCTTGGCTTTCCTGAAAAACATATACATTAAGGCAAACTAAAAACATCTTGCGCGTTTTTGCGACCGCCATACAATTTTTTTTCCCTTTCCAGAATGACTCTTCCTCTGTCGCGAAAAGACATTTTTGAAAATTGAGAAAAAACTGCCAAAATATATAGCTAAGACATGGTTTTGGCATTAATAACGGACAGATATAGTCTTCAAGACATACCTAAAAATGTTGAAAAAATTTTTTAATCTTAAAAATGTATTTTTTTTTTATACATGTAAACTGATTTTTTCGTCACTTTTTTATAAAAATTTCAAACTTAAAAATTTTTTTTTTTTATGACCATTTATCTATTTAAACTCATTAAGAAAGAAATATCTACATAAACAAGAAGTCGACCCAACATGATTTCATAATTTTGTCCAGCTAGATTTGCTATTCACCACACTGTGCGGCATCGATTAAGAAGACAAGCAAAGAAGCCCAAATTGACGAATGTCATGTGAAAATGGCAAAAGGCCCAATGAAAGATATTCAGAGCATTGCGTAGTTCGGACGGTCAAACACCCACCCTCTGTGATGATTTGGAGTTGCATGACATGCGAAAGTATGGGGTCAATTTATTACGTTGATGGAACAATTGATTCCAATCAGTATGTTCACGTCCAAATGAAAGTTCTTCGGCCGTTTTTGAATACATTAGACTCTCCCAGAGAAGAATACGTCTTTAGGAAAGATGAAAGCATGAAATGCTTGGCTTCCATGAACTTGGAAGTCTTACCATGGCCTGGTAATTCTTCGGATTTGAACCCGATTGAAAACTGCTTGGGCTACCTAAAATCTCGTGTTTATAGTGGAAGAAACAATACCACACAAGAGCTCAAGCAGAACTTTGAAGATATCTGGAAAAACGAGCCCGCTATAAAACAAATGGTCGCGAAATGCATTGAAAGCATGTCCAAACGAATAAAGGAGGTACTAAAACAAAAGGGCGGTAGTACTAAGAATTGAGATTTAGTATTTTCTTTTACTTTGTAATCACTGTTATGCCATGTAACAATAAATAGGTCTGTTCCCTTTCTTCTTTCTGCACTTTCTGCACCAAAATTCACAGCTTGTCAAGTTTCTAAGAGTGGGGGTAAAAAACTCTCACAGAAAGCTACATAAATGAACAAAAAAGTAAAGAAATGTGTTGACCAAAAAAACTACATGGAAGTAGTCATTCCATCATACACCGCAAGGGAATTCAGGACACATTTCCGCATAAGAAGATCGTTACATGAAAGCCTTTCGGGAAAATTTGAGGCATCGGCTATCTACAAACAACTTCGTCCGGACAAAAGGTGTATTGCGAGCAAACATACCGCGGTTTTTTTGTGGTTTGCTGGACACGAAGCATGTAGCTTCAGGGATTTGACCGATCGTTTCAATCTCTCCTTATCGTCCGTGTCTCGCATAATTGATCGATGTACGTTGTTTCTGAGTAGTCTCAGTCCAACCGTAATAACGTGGCCAGTAGAGGAGCAGAAGCAGCAAATTAGTGCGTTCTTTAAAAATAAAGCTGGATTTTCTAAGGCAATCGGTAACTTTAACCACTTATTCGGCACTTGATTAATTTTTAAACGTAAGTTACATCGATGGAACTCACATTATAATTGATCCAACACACACATGCAAAGACGATTACATCGACCGCAAATGTAAGCATTTGCCTGCAAGCTATCTGCAACCACGAAAAAAAATTCATCAACAGATTTGTTGGATTTCCTGGATCCTCACACGATAGTTGGGTGTTTCAAAATTCGCCAATATTTGATAAACTGAATGCAGCATCTGGAGGTAGTATATATATGTAGGTATGTATATTCAAATTTCATAAAATGCAATGGATCCATAATATAAAAATAATGCTTTCAGAATACTACCTATTAGGGGATTCTGCATATCCATGGACTACCCACTTAGTAACACCTTACCGAGACAACGGACATTTAACAAGTACGCAAAATGATTTCAATGTGAAACTGAGCTCTTGTCGTGTTGCTATCGAGCACTCATTAGGCATATTGAAGCAACGATTTCGCCAGTTATACTACTGCAAATTGAGAGGTCCAAAACAAATATGCCATTTTGTTAGAGCTTGTTGCGTCCTTCACAATATTGCTGGCGAAGACGATCTGGATTTTGCACTAGAACCTTTGCACAACGATGTTTCTGAAAATGCGCTGCATGGAGAAGTGGCTAGGGGAAATGTAAGAGATGCAATCTCCCAAGAATTATTAATATAATCGAAACAATTAAATTAAACAATTATTTAATTCTTTATATGTGTTAAGTTGTAATCTTGTTTTGTATTAATTTAAATATTAAATATTGATGAAATATAAAAAAAAATGTTTGTTTGGTTTTCTTTCTAAGAATTAAAAACTATCCTCAGTTTAGCAGCTCATTGCGTTCCTTTTCTAGTTGTTCCTTATTGTCGAGGAACTTTATAATTTTGGAGTGGTATTAGGATTTTTCTTTCCGTATTTCACCGATTCTATTATATGTATATCCGTTCCTGGGCGGACTCGGAAGATCTTGGCCTCTTAATTGCCGTGCTGCAGGAATCTGTAAAAAAAAACAGATCTATTAAACAAGCTATGTTTAACCTGAAATTGACGGTTCGGTGCTAATTTCAATGTTTGATAGCAACTCCTCCCTCGAAGCCCCTTCAGCCGCATCACTATCCAAGACGAATTCGGTGTGAAGTCCTCTTCTCTCTCCCAATACTTTGACCAACTCACTGCAATAAAACACAACCATATATGTACATAGATACATATGTATATAAATGATATGTAGCAAATAAACTTCTTTATCAATTAATACAATACAACTAAGCAAATATTATATTAACAAATGTATCTACAAATGTATTAAAAGCATTACCTCTCGTATGGGCAGGTGTGCCTGTTCCTTCCTGTTTGCATTGTGCAGCTTTGTTTGTTTGTACCGTCGCGTTCCAAACTCTAATACTTCCCCTGCACATTGCGCTACAGTGAAGGAGTAACCCTAGAGAGTGAATCTAGTGTCAGAACTAGTAAGTTCATTTTTTCGACTGCGGAATTTATTTAAAAAAAAAAAAATAATAAATAAATAAATAAAACCGTCAAAAACACATTCCGGAATCGGCTGTGATTCCCCATATTAAAGCTTTAATCAAGTGGCCCTTTACCCTAACTAAACCAATCGTTTTGACATACATATATTAAATTTTGTTTTTCGTTTTTTTGTGAAAAAAAAAACGAAATAAAATGCCTAAGTTAACTATACTTAAGAAAAAAAAGTGCTAGAAAAAAACTAAGTGTTTGTAATAATAATCCATTTGAGCTAAAGCAAGTGCTTCAAAAAAATAAAGAACTCGAAAAAGAAATTGCAGAGCTGAAATTGATGCTAAATAAAAATCAATCTGAATCTCTAAGAGCCAGCAGTCCAAAAAAAAGACGTGCATCATGTTCCCCACTTCAAAAACAAAATAGTGAAAACCATAATAACCGCTTCGCAATTTTTAGTGAGAGTAATGAAATTGCAGCGGAAGAAATTTTTATTATGAATAATAGTGTCAAAATAGAAAAAACTATTAGTGATGTGAACTGTGAATCAGAAGCAACGCAAGGAGGAATATCCCCCAGAAATAATAAACAAATAAATAGCATAAAAACATCAATGATCCACAAAAATTAACAAAAAAAAAATCAGACCAAACGTTCTGAAGGAGCAATCTCTGTACCAGCTGCAGCATCAAATAATCAAACACCAGAAAAGATCAGCAAGAAAACTACTATGCCTCCGATTAATGTATATGAGCAGGACTCGAAAGACATTTCAGTTTTTCTCAAAAATATCGTAAGCGATAAATATTTTATAAAAAAAAAGGTAATAGGCATTCTATTAAGCTATTTAATAAGAATGATTATAATGCAGTAAAAGTAGCGTTGGAGGAAGTTAAGGCACCTTACTACACTTACACTCCAAAGGATGAGAAAAGACAAACTTACTTACTAAAAGGACTTGACAAAAGTTACACACCTGAGGAAGTGTTAGAAGAGCTAATAAACCTAAATTTAGAAAATCTGACATTTGTATATTCTTTCAGGTTTGAAACAAATAAAAGTAAGAGAGAGAAAAAAACACTTCCATTTATAACAATTCAGCTATCTCCAGATAGCAAGCCAGATTCACTGCGCGGTATTAAATACTTATTTAACCACGTCGTCCAATGGGAGCGCATTAAACGTGAAATTGGTATTCAATGCCACAATTGCCAGCGGTTCACACATACCACTGCCAATTGTCGTATGGAACGCAGGTGCGTGAAATGCGGTGGTAGTCATGACCCAGGTAACTGTTCTCTGACCGAAAGTAGTGATAAAAATCAATTGTACTGCGTACTTTGTAAGGAACATGGACACCCTGCATCTTACGGAGGACGCAAAGCACATGAGATCCTTAAAAAGAAATTGAGACAAAGAGTTTTACGCTCGAGAGAAAGCTCTAAAGAGAAGGAACAAATGTTTCAAAAATATGTTGAAAAGGGTGTCAGCTTTGCTGACCAATTGCGGGCTACTAAAGGCTCTAATATAGCGAGCACAACCCCACGTCCAGCTATAGCAAAGAAAAATTCTTTGTGTGAAACTGAAAATACTATCATGAGTGCGATGAAAAATCAATTCGAACAACTCGCGAGGACTCTCGAGGCACAATCTAAAAGGATTGACACCCTTTTCAACATAATTGGGAACATTAGTGATGAATAGATAAACATTCAGAGGTCTTAAAATAATATCTCTGAACGTTAATTCTATTATAACGAATAGTAGAAGGGCTAATTTACTGTGTTTTCTTGCACATCACAAACCTGACATCGTTTTACTTTGTGAAACAAAGCTAAATAAACGCCATAATTTGAGTTTTGCAGATTACTCTCCTTACAGGAATGACAGAATCAATGCCACTCAAGGCGGCAGTACTGCCATTCTTGTAAAAAGAGGAATAGCATTTAACAGAGTAGAAAAATATGATATACAAAATTTTAGTTCTTTAGAAACCACGATTATAACATTCGATTTGGGAGATAACAAAATTTTAAACGTTATTAGTACATACGCGGCTAATAGCAGTATTCAAAGTTTTTCGGACGATTTTACGCGGCTTTTCCAAATTTTAAATTTGAAAAACTTAAATAATTACTATATTTTGGCTGGTGACTTAAACGCAAAGCATACAAGTTGGTTAAATTCAAGTAACAATACACGTGGAAATTTCATTAGGGGTTTTATTGACGATAACCAAATTGAACTCAAGTTAAAATTTTATTCCTCAGTTTCTCCAACTCCGCGATTTTGATCAATGAGGCCCTCCCGAACGACTCCGTTTTTAACTTACTAATTGAGGAAGGGCCACATAGATACAACTTTATTAAAACTGATTGGAGTCGTTTTGCAAGAAATGCCGCGATAGAATATATATAGGCATCAATTTCAAGAATCGGAAATTCCTAATAACCGTAACTTGTCCAACGCAGAAATTGATGTCTGTATCCAAAAATTAAATTTAATAGTAAATAATGCAATAGAATTAACAGTTCCTAAATTCACCGAAAAAAAATCAATGGAATGCTATCTGACTCCGATTATTACGAGATTGTTAAGGTACAAAAGCTTTCTTTTAACAAAAATAAATAATATTTACCGTAGTTTCAGTTACATAAATAATACAGAGCTTATACGATTGAAGGCTCTTCTAAACAATGTCAAAGAGTTCTTGAAGCAACAGTTTCGCAACTCTATTAACGATTTTTGGAAGAAAAAATTACTCGCAATTCAAAAACAAAATTCACAAAGTATGTTTCCACAAATTAACCGAATATTTAGGTCAAAGGGTAAAGTATCAATTCCTGCACTAAAAGTACCTGACTGTAATGTTGGCCGAGTACTTTTACACAGTGCAGGAATTGATACTCGCGAAACTTTTAGATCAAACAATGAATTTGTAATAAATGATAATGTAAAGAAACTCAATCTTATAGGCTCACATTTTGAGAAAGTCCATAGTTCTATTTTGATTCGGGATGAAATTTCACAGTTTAGAGATAGAAGTGCTGAAGACAACAGTGTATTACAATTCAGCAATAGCTTAAGATCTGACGCTTCGAATGACGAACAGGCAAATAAATTTTTTGTAAAATTTTAAGATTTAGTCGAAATTTTTCGTAAATTAAATAATCATCTGTGTTAGATGGTATTCCAAACATAGCTTTAAAACTCATTCCAGAATCTATCATACGGCAATACTGCATTGTATACAACAACTTATTGAATAATTTGTACTTTCCAAACTGCTGGAAGATTGCAAAGGTTTTTCCAATAGAGAAAAAGAATAAAGATTCGTCAGCGCCCATAAACTATCGACCGATCAGTTTTCTCTCGAATGTTGGGAAGATCTTCGAAATCTTAATCAGCAATGCAATTATACATATCTGTGAGCTGAAGCAAATAATTCCAGATAACCAATTTGGCTTTAGAAGAAACCATTCTACAGTACATGCCATGACCAAATTAGTCTCTTATGTCAATTGGAATCTAGTTGGGAAAAAATCTACGGGTGCTTGTTTGGTGGATATGGAAAAGGCTTTTGATACAGTTTGGTTGGACGGTTTGCTTGTTAAATTAATCAGATATGGGTTTCCAGATTATTTAACAAAAATGATATCCAAAATGATATATGGTAGAAAATTTGTAGTAACTGACGGGGCGGATGTAACAGGTAGGATTTTTCATATCGAAAATGGTTTGCAACAAGGCACAGTGAATTCGCCTATTCTCTTCAGTGTTTTCTTAAGTGATTTCTTGAAGGACAGGGAAGGGACTATAGCCTTTGCCGACGATATTATTCTATACTCTCACGGATCTAGGGTAAGGGCGATACAGGATAACCTCCAAGAGAAATTTAATCAGTTACAAGCTTACTGTCATAATTGGAAACTTAAAATTAATTTTAGTAAGTGTGAAGTTATCTTGTTTAGGACAGTCTTAAGTCAAGCTAACCGTGACCTAAGGAAAAATTCAACAGGACTGAAATACTTAGGCCTATGGCTTGATCAGTATTTGTATTTTAACGATCACGTTAAATTACAAATAAACAAAGGCAGGTCAGCCTTCAAGAGCTTAAAAAGAGTATTTTACTCGACGCATCTTACCTCTGACGTGAAGATAATCTGCTATTTAACTTTGATTCGACCAATTTTGACTTATGGCTGTCCTATATGGATCAATATAAGTCCTTCTTATATGGAAAAATTACGGGTTTTCGAAAGAAAATGTCTCCGAGCATGTTTAGGTAAGTATAGGTCCTCTGAGAGTGATTTTTTACATTTTATTTCAAACAAAAGTATTTACGTCGATGCGGGGATCTTGCGCGTTGATAGTTTTGTAATTAGATTAATTCGAAATCATTTTGCACGATCGGCAGAGGTTATAGAGAACAATTTAGTATGTGTGCCCGCTCTCTATTATAATTTCCTTTTCTTCAAGAAATCATTAGAGTTGGAGATACAGCATGACTATTCCTGAAAGAACTGACAAATTTCAGGTTAATCCAGAGAAATACTTCTGGCTTTACTCGGGTGTGTAGCTTGACATGACGTTAGACTTGACGAGACTCAGGACTGACATTGTGTCTTTTGCTGCACTATAATTATTTGTTTGTTTGTTTATTTTTTTTTTTTTTGGTTTTTAGTATAAGGTGGATTTCGTAAATAGTAGCTATAATTAACGTTAGAACTAGGGTAGCTAGTTCAGTGTTGATATTGTCGTTTATGTAGTTTTTATTAAGATTAGTTTAGGGATTTAGTTTAAGGTAATATTTAAAAAAAAAAAAAACAAAAGATTATGTACGAAATTTGTATTGATTTATCTACATAAAAAAAATTTTTTTTTTTGTAATAACTTATAGTAACTTAATGGGTATATGTATGTATAAATAATATAAAATTTAATACTGTCAACACTTGAGTGCCTTGTTGCCATTTTTGTTTGTTATATTTTTTTTTTTCATTTAACCCTCTCATGCCCGCTGTTGCATATACGCAACATTGTATTTATGAGCCTCTAACTACCGTTATTTTAAATTTTTTGTTTTGAACCGTTCGCAGAAATATAGCTGCATGTGTTGAGTGAGCTTACACCTAATTGTTCGGTAGTCAGCTGCACATGCGTTCAGTTAGTAGCTATTCTCCCGAGAGCGTAGTTGACAAATTCATTGTGCAAAAAAACGTGGTTTTAAAAAAGTGTTAAAAAACATTTAAATAATTACTTCATCCTAAAACCAAGTTCAACAACTAAATAAAGAAAGGTAAGTGAGTATTTAAAAAAAAACCCCGCATGAAAATATTATATAGTTTGTTTCTAATAATTTTGTGAATGTCGTGTTGCGTATATACAACATTGGTCTATTGTGGTAATTTTCAAAAAATAAAATTTTTTTTTGTATGCAGATTGTAAGATGCGCCCAAAAGGTCTGACTCAAGCTGAGATTGAAAAATTTGTCAAATTTGATTGGGATGATTCGGCTGACGAGGAATATGAAGAAGAAGAAGATCGAAATATGGACGAAATTATTGAAGAAACTTTGAAAAATTTGGATAACAGAGCTGAAAATGTGAGTGTTGGTTTGATTGATCAATTTATTGAAAGCGAAAATGATGGGGATTTGAAAGAAAATGAAAACGTTGTACAGGAGGTGATGGAAAAAATTGATTTGAAGAGTTTGAAGTGGAGAAGTGCCGAGTTTATGGAAAGCGAGACCACTTGGAAAAGTGAATTATGCAGCAATGCGGTGAAAAACCCCATCCAATATTTTAGTACTTTCTTTGCGGATGAACTGTGGCAGAAAATATGTGATGAAACAAATTTATATGCTATGCAAACGAAGGGCATAGAATTGAAATGCACTGTGCCTGAAATGAAAAGGTTTGTTGGCATACTTCTTTACCTTGCAGTTGTGAAAATACCAGCTTATAGAATGGCGTGGGCGGCCAATTTCAAACTAGCAGCCGTTGCAAATGCATTACCAAGAAACAGATTTGAAAAAATTAAACAGTTTTTCCATTTGAACGATAATTCTAAACAGCCTCAGAAGGGAACACCTGAATATGACAAGTTGTACAAGGCTCGGCCTTTGTTGGACGCCATAAAAAAAAAATTCAATGAAATTTCGCAGGAAGAATTCCAAAGTATAGATGAGCAAATGATTGCATATAAAGGTCAACATCTTCCAATGAAGCCCCACAAGTGGGGTTTCAAAATGTTTACGAGAGCTGGTGTATCTGGGATTATATACGATTTTACTCTGTACATTGGAGAAGGAACGTGCAAGACTTATGGCTTGGGCATTTCATCAGATATCGTGCTATTTTTATCATCCAATTTGCCAGTAAACCAAAATTTCAAACTGTTTTTTGACAATTGGTTTTCGTCAATAAGCTTGATGATTGCTCTGAAAGAAAAGGGCATATTGGCCGTTGGTACAATTAGAAGCAACCGATTGAAAAATTGTGCTCTAATCAGTGAGAAAGACCTTCAAAAACGAGGACGAGGATCAAGCGATTTCAAATATGAAGCAACGAACAACTTGATTGCTTGTCGTTGGTATGATAATGATATGTAGCTCTTGAACCAGGACACCTAGGACAATGAAATTTTTGTCAGTTGATATTGAGGTCAACTCTAGCTTATATGTCTACTCAAAAAAATTTTAGCCACGCCCATTTTAATTCGGGCATGAGAGGGTTAAAAAATTTGTTTTTTATTTTTGTTACATTTGTTAAATTCAATATATAAATAAACGTTTTATATAAAAAAAATAATAAAAAGGAGTAACCCTATTTAACCAGCTTTTCTTGGATCTGTTGCCACATTTTTGTCTTGTTTTACAGCTGAAATGTTTTTCCCACTTTTGGTCGCAACTCCTCAAAAAGGGACAGAAGGAGTTTTGTTGGTGCTTCCAGCCATATTTCCTTGGTGTTCAAATTTTCACCTGAAAAGCCGGCCACCAAGGGGTCCATTCCATCCTGTTCACTAGAGTTATCGCCACTTCCGATACCACGATATTTGGAATAGAATCCAGGTCATCGCCTTGCGTTTCAATTAATTTTTGTGTGACTTGGTTCCTGTATTCCTCGTCTGCAAAATATTTTTCTATTATTATACCCTATCCTAAGGGTATATTAAGTTTGATACATAGTTTGTAACATAGAGAAATACTCGAGATAGACCCTATAAAGTATATATATTCATGATCAGTATCAATAGCGAAAACGATTGAGCCATGTCCGTCCGTCCGTCCGTCACCACTTTTTGGGCCTTAAATTTTGAGCTATGAGGATGAAATTTAATATCTGGGCTTCTGAGAAAAAGATGCAGTACAAGTGTAAACATTTTTGAATGCCACGCCCACTCTTTCATAACTTCACTAAATTATATGAAACCGAAAATTTTTGTTAACACCAAATATTTAGGTATTCAGATTCCCTACAATTCATCCATACAATAGTTTTCGCCACGCCCACTTTTTGGGGGCGTTTTCATCCTCAAACGTTCGAAGTTATCATCGTAACTGAGTAAAGAAAAAGCAATACGGCCACTACCACTTTATAGGGGCTCGATAGGATGGAGGATAGGGTATCATACGATCCGTTCCAGACGGATTGTAGCTTTTGTGTATGTTTTTATACCCTATCCTAAAAGTATATTAAGTCTGACACATAGTTTGTAACATAGAGAAATAGTCCAGATAGACCCTATAAAGTATAAGCCACGTCCGTCTCTCTGTCCGTCCGTCCGTATGTCATCACTTTTTGGACTAAAATTTGGAGCTAGGAGGATAATTTTTAATTAATATGATTATTAATTAATTCCAAAAGCCCAAATAATTGCATATTAGGGCTTTTGAGAAAGAGAAGCAGTAGAGGAGAGCGGGGTTGGATGTTCCGGCAGGTTGTTCCGATGGATATAACTCAAAACCGAAAGGACATAGCGACACGTATGAGGTGTGTTGCACACTCTTAGGTAACGGCGCTTACACAGCAACTACTTTAGTTAGTCTTGTGACATCGTTGCAGTATGTGGGTAGACGGAGGCATTAAATATCACGTGAGTAAATATTTTCATGCTTAATCTTTTTGTTCTATTTCGGAGTATCGTTTTTGCAATGTTTTAGATTGTAATTGAGATTTAAACATTTTGGTGCAAAATGAAATATGGGGCTGGAAGTTCCGTCATCTCGGGGTTGATTGTTCCCCGGCGACATTTAAGAAAATCGACAGTTTTGATAAACAGTCACGAACAGAACAATCGGAAGCAGAATAATCTAAAAAGAAATAGAAAAAGGACGAGGTTCAAAGTAACGAAGCCCAAGGAAGGGAATAAGGAAATTGTAAGATTAAAGAAAATAGGAAAATCAAAATTAAGCAGTGAATCCTTCAAGAGAATAATGAAAGTAAAAAAGGGGACGATAGCCGGAATATTATTGTATTATTTGCTGCGATTCATATTCCCATTCGCTATCAAATGAAAAGTCGATTGAATGCATTATGTTCAAAAATTGGGCACATTTAAACTGCCATATCAGTCCCAACTGCAATTCAGACGAAGTAGAATCATTTGATGATAACATAACAATATGTTTTTTCAATTCAAGTTTATGAGGCTGAATAAGCTAAGTTTGTTTTGTCTCGTTTTTAAAGTTTATTTTTAATTTTTTTTAAATTTATTGTTTTTTTTTTTATAATTGTATTTGTTTTTTAACAATTTGTTTTATTTATTTTTTATAAATTTGTTTTATAACACTCAGTTATGAAACTAGCGTTTTCATTTAAAAAACTTGATTATTTTGTTACATAACAGTTAATGAAATATGTGACTAGAATAACTTGCCGCAACAACGGAACAATCATTCCCCAATGGGGCAAGTTATTCCGCTTCGACTTTGCGCAAAAAAAACGTTTGTGCATATTACTGTAAACAAATTAACAAAAATGTAGTCTAAAAAAATCTAGTCTTAATCATTAATAAATTTGCCTTGACTTGTCCAAAACTCCCAAAGATTGGACTTTATTTAGAAGATATTTTCTTCGGTTTTTTAAAAATCGGAACTTCCAAGCCTAATCTCTCCTACAAGGGTAAAATTTGTTTAAATACACCCACTGCTGCGCTCACTTTTTCATAACTTCACTATTTTACATCAAATCGAAAAAAATTGTTAATATTTAGATATTCAGATTGTCTACAATTCACCCATATATTATCTTTAGCCGCACCCACTTTCTGGGGGCGTTTTCACTAGAAAACTGATGTGTATGAAATTTTTATGCAACATTCAGACCACGCCCACTTTATAAGGACTGCATAGGGAGGAGGATAGCGAAACAAAGGATCCATTCCAAATGGATGGTAGCTTTTCTGTATGTTTTTAATGTTAATTGATGATTTAGAATAATTACCTGTTTGTATACGACGGAATGTATTAGAGGAACATTCTATGGATACATTTTTACAGCTTTCCTCCATTGTTTTGCTTTAATTTTTAAACACCAACCACAAAAAAAACTCAAACATCAAATTTGACAGATCTCATAAATTTGTCTAAAGAAATTTCTTGTGCTGAAATTCACAGGTAGGGGAAATTTTTTACTCTGTCATGAGCTCTCTCTTCTGCGAAAAACTACGAAATTTTGACGTACTGGAACAGGATTTCATCATTTTTCGTCAAATTTCGTTGAAATTCACAGATTTAGACAGTACGGGAACAGACCTAATATGTGCAACAAGATTTTAAATAGTCAAATTAATTTTGTCTTTATTTGCCATTGATGGCTGTTCTTTGCATTTGGTCAACAAATCCCGTGTAATTTTTTTGATCGTGGTTTTGTAGTTCTTGATGAAATAAAACCAAAATATAAAGTACTAACAATCTCATTTTCGCCTAGTTTAGGAGATACGAAGGTTTAAAAATTCAACTTTTTCTATGGGATTTTCCTTAGAATAATTTTTTTGCCGTGGCACCGAATTTTTTTTTGCATAATTTAAGGAGTTTTTTGTCTCCATATTTCTACATAATTGAACATGTATGGTCACCCACCCACCTTGCAATAAAGTAAGCAATAATTTGCCTGTTTCACGGCAAAAATACATATGTAATCATTTCAATAAAAATTTCATAAGAAAATTTTAATATTCAAATCTCGATATCTCCTAAACTAAGCGAAAACGAGATTTTATACTTTGCTCTTATTTTATCGAGAACTACAAAACTGCGTGTTCAGATCTTGGCGCCTCGGAAACTATAGTCCTTCCCTTGAGTGAATTGAAAACTGTTGTATCCTATATATGCATATACATCTATATATGTATATATAACTAAGTTAATATTTTGTGCGTTTACGTATATAAAATTCAACCAATTTACTTGGTTTTTGTTTTAAACTACCTATTCAGAAAAACAATGAGAAGGACATTTCAAAAAAAATTAACTTTTTCATTCAAGAAAATGCAAAATGTATATCTACGGACACATGTAATTCAAGACGAATGGCACAAATTCTGTTAACAAAACATCGAAACAAAAAACATACGAGGTTAAGTGGTGTCTTGAATTCATTATTTATTTAGAGTTTACAGTGAATTACTTTGCTATGAAATCCATGTTTTGTTGACACTATGAGAACATATGTACATTCAAAATATACTTTTATTTATTCCACTAGCTTAAGCCCCGCCCGCTTCGCCAGGCATTAAAAAAAACTTTTTTTTAACACATTGGGTAAAATTAAAAAATTTATTGCAATGCTGGTTAACAAAATTCTTGGTTTTTTTTCATTATCGCATGAGCATGCAACGCATAAATTAACTATACCTAGATAGTCAACTTTCCATCCCCAACCCGCGAAAATCCGCAAATGGGCGGGGCTTAATCCTCTTTTTCGTTCTCATCGGTGAATACGTGTGATGAGAAATTTGAAGTTTAATCAGCTCATTTACAGGTCCAAAACAATAGCTCATGTAATTTTGCATTAGAGTGGAGTGAATCTATGCTGACAGTTTTCACCAAATTCCAGAAAATCTATATTTTTTGTATCGGCTAAACACGTGGCTGTCAAAAATGGAGGTGATTTTCCTTTTTTCCCCATTTGTTTACTCTTTAGCTCAAAAAAGAGTAAATATGTATATTTTTGATTTTACACAACTTTTTATATTTTATTTTTGTGTAACTTTGGCGGATTTAAAAAAATTTTACACTTGTACTGTATCTTTTTCTCAGAAGCCCAGATATGAAATTTCATCGTCATAGCTCAAAATCTAAGGCCCAAAAAGCGGTGACATATGGACGGACAGACGGACGGACGGACGGACGGTCATCGCCCAATCGATTTCGCTATTGATGCGGATCACTAATATATATACTTTACAGGGTCTATCTCGATTATTTCTCTATGTTACAAACTATGTGTCAAACTTAATATACCCTTAGGATAAGGTATAAAAAGAGCATGAGAAGCGCGCGGACAGAACGTCACAATCGACAGCTATAACTTTGAGGACTTTGTCTACCTCGGCTCTGCTATCAATTCTGACAATAACACCTCGGTAGAAATAAAACGAAGAATAACTCTTGCCAATCGCTGTTTCTTTGGGCTGAGAAGGCAATTGAGTAGTAAGGCCCTATCCCGAACAACTAAGGAGACTCTATATAAGACCTTGATCATCCCAGTCCTGCTTTATGGCGCTGAAGCTTGGACTCTATCAAAAGCGGATGAAGATATCCTCGGTCGCTTCGAGAGAAAAATTCTTCGCAAAATTTTCGGTCCCGTTTGCGTTGTTGGGCTTTGGAGGAGGAGATTTAACGACGAACTATACGAGCTGTACAGCGACATCGACCTAGTCAAAAAATTGAGCATTAGTCGTTTAAGATAGCTAGGATACAAATGCTCCGGCCCGTAGAGTCTTCGATTCCAACCCGGAGGGACAACGCAGTAGAGGAAGACCTCGCCTAAGGTGGCGCGCACAAGTTGAAGGGGACGTAACGAAACTTGGGGTGCGCAACTGGAGGCAGTTAGCTAAGAACAGGGCTAACTGGAGATGCTTGTTAATGGAGGCCCAGGTTCACCTCGAACTGTAGCGCCACCTAAGTAAGTAAGTAAGGTCAGCCAAATTAGACCAGAAGAAATTGATGACATCATATCAGCTGAAGTTCCAGATCAAACAACCGACCCAGAATTATTTGAAGTTGTAACCAAAAACAGGATTCACGGTCCGTGAGGTGCGCTGAATGTTAATTCACCGTGTATGGTTGATGGAAAGTGTTCAAAACGATATCCACGAGAATTGGGTTTCAGGCACTGTTACCAGCAACGATGGATATCCGTTGTACTGACGTCGATCAACTGAGGACAACGGCAAGTCGACAACTGTAAAAATTCATAAACAAGATATTGAAGTTGATAATCGTTGGATTGTTCCATATTTATCGTTATTATCGAAGACATTTAAAGCTCATTCATCATATTAACGTTCAGTATTCCAATTCAGTTAAATCTATCAAGTACATTTGTAAATACATCAACAAAGGAAGCGATATGGCTGTTTTGTTGTAGTTGATTCAAATACGAATGATGAAATCACTCAATTTCAATTAGGTCGTTACATCAGCAGCACCGAATCTGTGTGGCGGATTTTCACATTTCCAATACATGAAAGGCAACCAACTGTTGTGCATTTATCTGTCCATCTTGAAAACGGTCAACGTGTTTATTTTAAAACACTGCGTTGCAAAGAGCAATACTACATTGACTACTTTTTTTACTTTATGCCAAAGTGATACATTTGCCAGTTAATTATTATACATAGAAGTCCCGCAGTATTACACATGAAATAAATCGACCAAAGTTTTTGCAAGACGGAAGCAAGGGAAGCCAGTTCCAGGTCATCAAAATGTATTTCAAACCGATGCAGAAGATTGTATAAATACAATTCATCCGAGACATGACGAGTATTTTTATTTACGTCTTCTATTAATCAACGTTCGTGGACCAACATCCTTTGCAGTAGATGGATTAGAGTGCTCAACTTATCGTGAGGCATGCCGTCGCTTACCTTTGCTCGAGGACGCTGCTCACTAAGATTCTACGCTCGCTGAATCGTCAATTATTGCACCACCTCATCAGATTTGTACACTATTTGCGATAATCATAGCAACGTGAAGCCCATCGAACCAGTCTAAATTGTGGAATCCGCATTTGCTAACAACACCAGAAATTCATAATAAAGCTCTCATAATGATCGAAGATATTTGCCTTACAATTGCAAACAAAGCGTTATCCCAATTAGACATGCCATCGCCAAATCGGCAATTACAAGATTTGTATAATCGAGATTTGCTGCGTGAACATGATTTCGATCACAATGATTTAACTCAATTTGTTCTAACAATCCAACATTAAACTCACAACAAAAATATGTTTACGACATTTTGATGCGAGCAAACCAGACAAAAGTGGTGGAACGTATTTGTTAGATGCGCCTGGTGGCACTAGAAAAACTTTCCTTGTTTCAACAATTTTGGCCTTGGCTCTCGCATCATCTGGAATCACGGCCTTTGGACATGAACATCAACGAACATCCAACATGTAATATTACCAAAACGTCAGGAATGGCCAAAGTGTTGCAGCAGTGTGAAATTGTCGTGTGGGATGAATGTTCTATTTAGCAAACAAATAAAGGAAACGTCTAGCGAAGCGGACGGGGTAACGCTAGTATGAATATAAAACAGAGAGTAGTTTTACATACGACAGCGCATAACTCGAGAACCTCTGATTTCAGCTGTCTTGTTTCGTTTTTTGTTTCGTCCAAGGAAACTTTTTACGGCGAGAAAATTGGAAAATTCGAAAAAATCGATTTTTCATATATTTCATTTGAGAAATTTTCTTGTTTTCATTTGATCGTAATATTACAGTTCAAATGGTTGCAAAAGTTCAAAATAAATTTGTCATTTTGACATAATAATACAGTGACAATAATTGCCAGAGCTCTAAATTTGGCAAATTTTTAATCGGAAAAACCTTTTCCCCACACATTCACATGCAACAACATTGCGCACGCATTCGTATGCAATCGTTTTTTGTTTGCAAGATCAATAATAGATGACGCTGTTAGTCCACTTGACATAGCGCAATTTGAGAGGGGTCCTGTTTGCTTCGTCATTTCACCATAGACTAACTAAACTAGACGGCAAACTTTGATGCATTTGACAGATTCGCTCTACTAAGCTAAAACTTGGTTCATTTCCACCTAGAAGCTTGAATGTCACAGAGAAATGAAAGTTTGCCGTCTATTATAGGTAGTCTGTGCATTTCACATTGATCAGTTGTTGCTACAGTTGATGCTGTTCGCGTGTTGGAAAGCCTTCATCTTTGTTTATTTACACGCTGGACAACAAAACAAAGAACGTAGTCTACAACAAAGCATTGAGTTTACCTGACATGTGACATTGCGTCTAAATAAAGGATATTGAATTCAATCGAATTCGAAAAGTGTTTCATTCATTTAATAATTGAAATTCGAGTGCCGTCATCTTTTAATGTTTGATTAAAAAAATTAATTTTGGGTGGAATCGTGAATGCTCGAAATTATTTCAATCAAATAATCGGTTTTGGGCGGCACAAAGTTTGCCGGGTCCGCTAGTTTCATATATTTTTATTTTATTACACATATACATATTTATCACTAATTATTTCTATTTTACACTCAATTCTTTCATGATCACTAATTTTGAGATCGTTTCGAACTTTCACTTCACATTGATTTTCATCCATTCCAATAGAGTTTTACTCTTTGGGTCACTTTTGTAGGTTCTTGAATTAATTAACTGCACATATTTTCGTGAAATAAACACTCTATATCTCTTTTATAGATAGGTACTATTACTGAACCAATTAATTAAAGAAAAATCACCGAGTATCACTAATTTTTGTACTGTGAGTTTATCTAAAATCTCACTAATTTAATCACAAAACTGTCGGGTTGAGGTACTTGGTGACGTATACGGCGTTATAAAAATTGTACAGTTTTGCTCTATTTTAATATTTATCATCAGTATCTATATTTACATATACCCTATCCTAAGGGTATATTAAGTTTGACACATAGCTTGTAACATAGAGAAATAATCGAGATAGACCCTATAGAGTATATATATTCGTGATCAGTATCAATAGCGAAGACGATTTAGCCATGTCCGTCCGTCCGTCCATATGTCACCACTACATACGTATCTGGACTTTTGAGAAGGATAATCAGTACAAGCGTAAAAATTTTTCAAATACGCCCTTTGCACGCCACTTTTTGATAACTTCACTAAATTATATGAAACCGAAAAATTTTGTTAAGACCAAATATTTAGGCATTCAGATATTTTTCATTTATACAACAGTTTTGGCCATGCACACTTTTAGAGGCGTTTTCATAAAAAAACCGATTTTGATGAAATTTTATATGTAACATCCTCAAACGTTCGACGTTAACGTCGTATTTCAGTACAAAATGCAATATGGCCACGCCCACTTTATAGGGGCTACATAGAAAGGAGGATACGATCCGTTCCAGACGAATTGTAGCTTTTCTGTATGTTTAAATTTAATATTCATTGTTTTAAATATTTTTGAAAAAGTAGAAATTGAAGCCACTGATTTGTATTTTTCACAGTAAATTTATACTGTATAATTTAATACATAGATAAAAGTGTCAGACTACTATGGAAATATTTTTGGACAGTGTCTCTTCGGGTAGAGTGCGATTCATACGATGGAAAACTGTTAATATGATCCCCGATCTCATTTTCTACGCGAGTTTCAATATTGTTAGTAAATCCACTTCCTCGTTGGTCTGGTTCTGTTGTTGCTCCATTTGATGTAATCTTCTTCTTAACAACTGTTTTAATGAATTATTCTGTTTCCGACAAAGTTGAAATTATTTTTGGCAAACCGAAATTCTTTTTCCATGGACTTCTAAGAAATAATAGTTTGAAAAACTTCTATTTCTATTTGAGGTTTTCTTGGACTTCGTTTCTTCAACAACGATGAGACCACACGTACGCGTGTCGCAGATTATAGTTTGCAAGTGCCCAATACTTTTCAAAAATATTTGTCTGGTCCTCTAAGGATATCTTTGTCATACACTTTTTGCGACAATCTACCAACGGCTTGAATTTTCTGGCTTTAATCAATTTCCCAGTAAGTGTTGCATAAGCTTTTTCGGTATTTCTTTTTGATTTTTTATAGTTCTGTTTTCTTTAGTTTGTTCAACACTATCTTCGGGGATTATCACTTCGGATCGGATCAGATGATCGGATAAATTTTGTTCCAAAAGTACTGCAGCTTGTCTCGTGTCTTCACTGATAACAGTTTTTTCACTTTTGCTGTATGAACTAGGAAAAAAATCAGGATCTTTCATGCTGTCATCATCATCATCGAAGTAAAACAGGGAAAAACATTGTGAAATGTGCTCAACATCAAATTCAACTCCGTAATCATACGATGAAGCAGTTTCATTTAAAACAGGGCTGTCGAAAACATCTGTACCTTCAGAAATTTTTATTTGCTATCGCATATCTGCTGTTACATAGAAATACCAAATATTTATAATTATTTTCTTTAAATAAAACTCTAAAATTCACCTTGTTTACTGCAACTACTGACATTGGATCTGATCTGCTCGTTTTCCAAATTTCTAGGAATTTTGTTTAATGCTAAAGCCAATATTTGTCTTGATCTGTTCATTTTTGTTTTTGGTATTTTATTAATCCCGAAAATTGAAAATTGTTTGCACTAATTCTTAACTATTAACAAATAACTGATTTAAAAATTTTATTAAACATACAGAAAAGCTACAATCCGTCTGGAACGGATCGTATGATATCCTATCCTCATTTCTATGTAGCTCCTATAAAGTGGGCGTGGCCACATTATGGAATACAGTAGAAATACAGAACACATGCTAAAATACAGAACATTTCTATGTTTTGTATTTAAAAATAAATCATACAGAGCAAAGTCTTCATATACATTTCTGTTCTGTATTATACAGAACGGATACATAAGCATGGGTAAATCTTAGCCAGTCTGAATATCTACATAAATATTTGATCTTAACAACATTTTTAGATTTCATGTAATTTAGTGAAGTTATGAAAAATTGAGTGTGGCAGTGGGTGGATTTCAAAAATGTTTACACTTAGTTAGTTGTACCAATCAATCCAGTGGCCATCCCTAGGTTAGGTAGGTAGAAGTTGTAGTTTTGTTAAACAGAATCCAAATAACACAGTTGTGCCGTTTTGATACCCCGACTCGTGTGACGTGGATGTGTATTGGTGAGGAGAATCTAGAGCCAACCTGTGGAGTTCAAGAAGCCGATTAGTTCACTGATGTCCTCCTCAAGTGAGTTAAAGAAGGGATTCCCTAATGCTTGTTGTCTAGCCCTGGCTACTGCTGGGCAAGTGCACATGTAGTGGATGATGATTTCTTTTTCGATAGCGATATTGCAACTACGACAGTGTGTGTTATATGGGATACCTAGTTTGGTTGCGTGATCTTCTACCGGCCAGTGTCCCGTGGTTATCGCGGTTATTCTGGCTATATCGTTTGGCGTTCTGTCTAATAAAGCGGTTGTCTTAATCTTGTTATAGCTAGACCACATCTTTCTGGATATGACCCAGTTCGTCAACCTAGACCATTTAAGGTTGGCCATTCCGAAAAAGATTGAGGAGATGTTTGCCTTAATTGCTCCGAACGGGGTGTCAACTACATCCCCAAGTGAGCAGTGGGGAGCTGGGCCTCGCCTAGCCTGTTCATCAGCGTGTTCGTTTCCATCAACGTTGCTGTGACCTGGAACCCAGACCAGGGTAACCATAAATTGACCATCTAGCGAGGCCAACTTCTTTCGTATTTCTAGTACTAGTTTAGATGATATGATTACCGAGGCTTTAATATGGCTTTAATCTTAATTAATTTAATTGTGTCTTGGTAATATATTTGTGTGTGACTTGATTTGGCGACAGGCTTCGCGTATACCGAGTATTTCCGCTCGGAAAACGCTGGCAGCGTATGGAAGTCTATAAGTTTTGATATGTTTAGGAGAGGATTGGACGTACTACAGCTGTACATATCCACAGCGTCAATTTTGGTTGCATGCCCCATCTTTTGCCAAAGGTTCTGCTGCAGGCATAGAAAGCTATGCATGCTTTCTTTAATCGCTGGTTTATATTTAATATCCAATTAAGTTTAGGATCTAGAATGATTCCTTAGCACTGGACGATAGGAAAATTAATAGTTTAGTCGAGGAAGAGTGAATTCAGGAATTTTGGTTTTGGCGGTGAAAAGCATAAGCTCAGTTTATTTGACTCCAACTCCGCACTTTTTGGCCCAAGCGGTGATTTTACTCAAATTGTCTTCCATGATCTCACTTATCACGGAAGGAAACATTCCCGACACTAAGTATCACCATGTCGTCCGCATATCCGACTACTTCAATTCTTTTTCTGTCTAAATATAAAAGGACTTTATTCAAAACTATTAGCCATAGTAAAGGTGTTCCTCTACTAGCGAATTTGGTTATGGTAGAGCTTTATCCGTAGATCTTCCTTTGAGGTTTGTGTGCTGGGATTTGGAGAGAGATGACTCGATTGCATCTCGCAGACGGTCATTTAGAACGCGCTCGAAGGTCTTCAATACGAAGGAGGTCAGACTAAGTGGTCTGAAATTCTTCGCTTTCATGACCGCGCCTACCCACCTTCGGAATGAAGGCCACTTTCACTCGCCTCCATGAGTAGAGTACGTGGTTATTTAAAATGCAGCTTCTGTAAATCAGTATGTGCCATGGGATTGCTGTATCTTCCATTTTTGGTAGTATAATCCCGTCAACGCTTGGTGATTTATAAGGAACGAAACTGTGTACGACCCAGGAAAATCTTCCTCAGTAATAATGGGTGTTATGTTTTCCCACGATTGCGGACATTGCGAACTGTAATGTGGGAGACAGACTGCTGGTATTGATACCATGGTATGAATACCATGATATAATGAACACCACAACCCCTGACAGATTGCATTTCGGATTTGGTTTTTGTAGTACACTTTGACGTTTATGCTTGAATTTAATTTTGTTCAATGTAACGTCATTGATTCGGTTGCTTTTGAAACTTCCTATGAACAAATTAATTTCGATAACATGTTTCCAGTTTGAAGGCCCAATTTTTTTTTTTTTTTCGGATCTAGTATATTATTGAAACAGTTTAGATAAAATGGTGTCCTCTTTAAATTCATTTTCCAAACTTGAGATTAAAAAATTACGAGTTTCAATACCAAGTTTTTTTCGTGGTATAACAGCTTTTAACGTGGTATTGGGGTGACAGACACGTGGTATAGAACATGGTATTGCTATACCATGGTATCAATACCAGCAGTCTGTCTCCCACATAAGGCTCTGTGTTGCTATCTTTACATCCGGGGAAGTGTGTGTGTATTAAGGATTCTGCACTTGACTCCGTTGAATTTCTATTCAACTTTTTCAGGAGATATAAATTTTGAATTTCTTGGCCACTCTGATAGCGGTCTCTCTGGTTAATTTCCTGAGATTAGAGAGTTCTTCGTTCCACCATGGAGGGAAGGTTTTTTTTGTTGTATTTGGTCGGCCTATCCCTAGTTCCGGAGAATTATTTTCCACTGCAATGGAATGCTGTGTTGCATTCTTAATTTCCTCTGCATTTGTTGCCGCTATGTTAATAAATTAATATTAAAAAATTACTACGTTTAAATAGCAAATAATATTTACCAAGAATTACTGAGGGATCTTTTTATAATTCGGTGGGGAAATCCTTGGCTGTAAAGGAAAACATACAGAAAAGCTACAATCCGTCTGGAACGGTTCGTATGATACGTTCGTATGGGCGTTACAATATTGCAGTTGTGCTGAACTATGACGATAACTAGGTTGAAGAACCTGAATTCCAAATTAAATTGGACATTGGACGACATATGATCAGTCATTTGTTTGCAAAAAATATGCTTTGTCGGGACCATCATCAGTGGAATCGAAAATGACTAATCAACACTGTTAAACATTAATTTTTTTAGATGCACATAGGCTCTATTTTAATTTTAGAAGCTTAAACAAAAACAATTAAAATCAAAAATATTTAAAAAAAAAAGACTAAAAACTAATACAGTACTACCTCGAAAATGTGAACCAGTCTTGCATTACATACTCTAAAATGTGAACTTAAAATCAATTCTTGATACTCCAAAAATGTGAACTTTTTTTTCTTCACAAGAAAAGTTCCCTCCTTTGGTTTATCTACGCGTCCCGTTTGAGAAATTAGACATTAGAACATTTACTTTCTTCTATACTCAGAAGTTGCGACTATGGCGTCTAGCAATAAAAATCGTACAGATTTCGTACAATAAAAGTAAAGTATACATTTAGCAAAGCAGTATAAATTAAATGTACATTATGCAAAAGTTTCTCACTATTTAGACAATCAGTGCTCGAATGTGTTGTTATTTTGGACCCAAGAAAATTTATGGGGTGCAGATGCATATACATATGTATTAACAGTAATTGCGACTATTAAAACAGTTGCAATTGATAAATCGTCTCGAAAACCATGAAATTCATACAACGAATTTTTTCGTATCCAGTAATGTGAACCACTCGAAAATGTGAACTGCCCATGTTTTAATTAGTTCACATTATCGAGGTAGTAGGAGGTAGATTAGTACAGTACTAAGTACAGTACATTACTGATTTCATTTCTTCTTCCATACGCAACAATCTTTCACGATGACGTCACACTCCAATTGCATTCAACTGTCCAACATACCTTAAGCGGCCCACACACTCTAAGTTTAACTGCGCAGTTTATCACGTGTGACATCATGTCTGAGCGATAAACTGTGTGAACTGCGCAGTTTTTAACAATTTTCACTCAGTCCTGAGGACTGAGCTTCTGGACCTCTTTTGCTCCGGTAAACTGTACAGGTCACACAGTTTATCGTTCAGTTCTTTCAGTTCCTTCTCATTCTTCGCCATGGTATTGTCGTCATCATAGACGTTCTCAAGTCAACAAAACTGATGAAACTGAGAAAAAAAACTGTACAACAAACTGAAGTACCCACAAACTTTAAGTTCAGTGTTTTTTTATACAGTTCAACTGCGCAGTTAAAACTGAGAGTGTTTGGGCCGCTTTATATTCTTGTATTATAATAAAACACGGCTTGTGTGTGGAATGCGGCTCTGTTATTTGACGCGAGAAATAAATGAAAGAATAAAGAGACAAAAGACGAAAAATAAAGAGAGAAGAAATAGACAAGACCGGGTATAATCAAACAATGGAGCAAAAAATATAAACATTGGATGGGGAAATTGCAGGCTGTACGAAAATTTTAAATAATATTACAAGTGCAGTGTGTATAATCACAAAGCAAATGTGTGTCGCTTCAATAAAGCTTGTCCCTGGTGTACTGAAGAGCATTAAGGACTGTAAAAGTTAAAATGTAGGAAATTGCGTAAATTGTTGCCAAAAATAAAAAAGGTAAAAAGATCTTTCAGTTGACCATGACGCGTAGTAAAGAGTGTGTAGTATTTAAGTGGGAAATTCGATTTCATTGCGTTCTGTCTAACTAACGCGATAGACAATAGTGAAGGCTGAATTCGTAAACGTCCATTGCATTACGATGATCACGATCAAGAATTCGAAAACGTTTTGACATGTCCGCCAACAATGCGAGAACCTATTGCCACTGCAACTGATCGCAAATAATCGTGCAACAAAGCATTCGATATCAGCTGAATGCTTTGGGATGACATTTGTATTTTTTAATTTTATTCCTAATAAAAATGGAGACAGAATGCGTAGGTACCATTTAATGTTTTATTGTGTTTTCTTTCATATTAATTTTGGTTACCACACACGTTTGGTGAAACACACGTTTGGTCCCGAAACGACATAAAATGCCTGATTACGATCAGAATAAAGCTTGAAATCGAATTCAACGAGGAAAAAAGAAAGAACAGTACAATATGGAAATTTATTCTTTTCGAGATAAACAGAGCAAATCAAAATTTTTCTCATTCAGCCGAAATATGTAAAACTAAATTTACTAATCTTTTCAACACCTACAAAAGAATTAAAAAGAAATATGGCTTGAATGGTCATAGTGCTACACTATGGGAGTACTTTGAATAATTTGATACTGTATACGGTTATTCACATTTTATTGCACCTCCAAATAACTTGTTGGCGTTGAGTTTAAATGGTTTGCCACCATTGGAAACAACAAATATGGAACAACAGTCTGCGCAGCAAACGCCTGTAAGAAAGAGGAAACTTGATTAAGTTTTTGACTTTTTTAAGAAAGAGGCGCAGAAAGAAGGTTCTAAGAGAGCATTGACATAGAAAGGTAAAGGATTGATAATCTTAAGGATATGCAGAAATTTCTGGAAAAGTGAGCTTCATGTGCAACTTGCAAGCAAAATGTTTATTTTATTATTTTTTTTTACAATCCATGAAAAAGATGCTGTATTTTTTACTTTTAAATTAAGTATTTATTGTTTTGTTTAAAAAAAATTAATTGTTTTTATTCTGGCTTAGTCATTTGATAGTTGAGGATTTAATAAATTGTTGACATCTGCTTCGTTACCAGAGTCTTCATCGGATGTATTAGCCAAATTAAGGCCCTGTTGCTCAATAATACAATTGAGAAGAACAACTCACGACATAACGATATTTTTTGCGCTTCCAACATGTCGTAAATTTGCAAATATTGTAAGACTCGATTGCTCCATACAGACCCTGACCGGTCTGTGGTAAAAAATGAATCTCCGTTCTGTGGTTGTTAAATATCCATTATCTCTAAATGGCACAATAAGGTATGTGCTTAAGGGAAAAGTGGAGTCTCCTAGTAAATGGCTTTCTTCCGACAAAGCAATTACTCCAGACTCGAGATCGCGTTTCAGTGGACTGTTGTCCCAAATAGCAGTATCATGTGATCGACCTGACCAGCCAAAAAATATTTTGCCCAGTCTTGAAGCAAACCGATTGAAGCAATTGATTTACAAGCAATATGTGGAATATTTTTTGTTAAGAAGATAAAAGAGAAACACAATAATTTAATTGCATTATGCACGACTGTAGAATAAAAAAGTAATTATTAATTTGTCTCTAAAGTAAATTTATTTGAAGATTTATGCCGAATTCTTTGAATAATTCCATCGATTTCTTATCATCTGAAGATAGTGCGACTAATGAATCAGTGTTAACTCGGGTATAGTCTCAAGGGCAGTGATTGGCAAGGTAGGAAGCAGAGAGTTGACGTGTTTGACAAGTTTGGAAATTTCAATCGGTGTAACTCGAAGGGGTGAAAAGTATATAAAAAATTCGAGAATTTGCGAAGCAAACGAATTCTATTGCTGTGGAAAGCATTAGTTTTGTTGTGAAAGGAATTTCTTGTGGAAAATCAAACCATTGACTCTTACAGAGGGTATCGTCGAAAGAAGAAACAACATCCCTTGAGCAACATTCAATCAATAAAAACATTAAAAAATTTAATTTTATTTTTTTTTTCATTTTATTTAAATTTTGTGTTATATGCATACTTAAAAATAGTTACAGCTTAGAATATAAAAGAAAAAGAAAATATATTTATTATAAAAATTATTTAATAAAAACACTTCTTCTCTGGAAACCGGTTATATTTCTTAGCAGCATCAACACATTTCGAAGTTATTGTATCTCGTACTAGTTGACTGATGACCTTGAACTTTGAGCAGATTATGTACTTAATATCGGAGGTTTTCGACGGTACCAGTTGTCCTCTGGCTGAGTGTCTAGCCAGAGTTCTCTGACCAAAAATAATATCGCATAGATCACTTGGTGTACACATGCCTCCTCTCCAACGAATCTTTTCGTAGCATTTTCGGCGCATCTGGGTTCCATTTGGTCCGATCACCAACATATTTGGGTCCATTTGCGATGTTTTCGGATATTCTTCGATGCACCGGTGGCGGCGTTGTGTTGGTTGATTCTCTTTAGTATGACTGTTGGAGCTATTCTTCCGCTTCAATGTCGAGGACCTTTCATATCTTACGATGACTTCTGAAGATAACCTGCGCTTCACTATGTCAGTATTGTCTCGATGAGTGTTGGGGCTGTGTTTCCTTACGATGACTACTTAAGGTATTTTGCGCTTCACTATGTCAATGTTGGAGCTTTTTTGCCTCTTCAATGTCGATGATGATGATTTTTCATTTCTCAAGGGGACAGCCTTTGATATTTTGTTATGCTTCAGTATGTCTAAAGAGTAGTCTCTGTTTCTGTACTCTTTATGAAGTTCGCTAACTTTAGAAGTTGCCGCTTATAAAATATTGCTGTAGTCATTTTGAAGCACCGCACGACGTTGAATCAACTTGTCAACATCTTCCAAATGTGTTTTCTGTGATTTCGTTGCACTCTGGTCATTATCCTTTAATTTATACATTAAGGAGCGATGTGAGATTTTGTCATCAGAGTGACCTTCGTTAATGACAATTTCTAGCGTAACTCCGTCAAGATCAATTACTTTTTGCTGAAGTGTCTTACATAGGTTGATGTCATACAGCTTAGCAGATTTAGAGTGGTCCATGATTTTTTTTTTAAATCGGTAGATATGTAGTAAAAAACAAAAAACAAACAAGATATGTAGTATGTGACTTCACTGGTGGTTAAAGTTTAACTATAACCCTTGAAGTTTCCGAGCACGGTATTTATAGGATTTGAATTCTAAAAATCTACCTGATCTGCATTTTGTGGGCAAAACAAAAAATAAATAAATTGCACACCTGTTTGTGTGTGTTTTTGAGGGAGAGCGTAAATCTAAATCCCGGCGGCGCAACGAAGGGTCAATAGATTTTTTCCCAATACCTAACTTATACATAACTGTAATAATAATTAAAATTATTATTTCATTGTTTTTTTTTTTCAACTTTCATCATCATCTGTACGTTTTTTACATCTGCATATTTATTTTATTTTTTTATAATTCACGTGCGCTCAAGGATTTATTGCTATCCTTTTAATGTTAAGACCAGAGTTGACCCAAGATACAGAAATTATTAATTAAGAAGAAATTGTGAAAAAAAACGAAAAATTACTGCAATGCCCAGTCCATTGCAAACCGATTGAAGCAATTGATTTACAAGCAATATTTGCAATATTTTTTAACTAATAAAATAAAAAACATAATAATTGTAATTGCATGTTTTTTGACTGTTTTTTAATGAAAATTCTGTGTACATATATCGAGTTCAAGATTCGGCTTATATCGCAACACTAGTCTTTCCGCTTTCGAAAATATTTGGTTAGGGTTCGATTGATTGGTTTTTATTCAGAATGATTTATATGTATATCTATTTAGTATGTATGTATGTATATATGTAAGGTGTGCCCATTGTTTTGCGGGTCCTTGAAAAGGAGTTTCCGTAGGATAAAAAAGTAATTATTAATTTTTCTCTAAAGTAGATTTATTTGAAGATTTATGCCGAATTCTTTAAGTAATTCCATCGATTTCATATCATCTGAAGATAGTGCGACTAATGAATCAGTGTTAACTCGGGTATAGTCTCGATGGCAGCAACTGGTGTGATTTTTTGATTGATATACCGACTGGTATAGTCGATGGGAACATACATACATACATACATATACATATATGTACCTAAGTCTGTACATATTGTGCATATGCAAAGGCAGGCTTTGAGACTTATTTATTTAAGTGCTGGTTATAATCATTGGTCAACATATGGGATATTTTGCACTCTAATTGTTAATAGACGAACTGGCCTTCTGCATAATGTGTGCCGTGAAAAGAGCACTGGATTAGAACCAGTCCGAAAAGATTTGTAAGCGCAAACCCAAACAAAAACATTACATTACCATCTCTTACATCAACGACCTAAATTCGCGCATTTTGCAATTGTTCTATTTTTGTCAATTACTAATGTTTGTTAATTGAAATCCTCTATCTTTTCCCTTCAGCCAGCTCCCCTTCATAAACATACATACATATGTATGTGCTACAGTTACCGATTGACATGCGCCGCGTACAAACGCGCTTATAATCAAGGCTACCCAGCTGCATACATACACTGAGTTACAAAAAAAGTGGCGCAGTGATACTTTTTCTCATGTTGTTATCATTTTGGTAATTTGCCGCTATGTTTTTGCCAAGCTTTATTTGTTTTTAGTGCGTTACTGGTTTAATGGTTTATTTGTTTGCTAGTTTGCATAATTTCTTTTAATTTTCTTTGTGATGTGCACATCGAATTGAAGAAAACCGTATTGTATTCGTGTTTTCCTACAGACGTGAGACATACATACCAAATTTAGCTTCCATGATCCCCGTATGTGTTTTATTAAGTTTATTGTTCTGGATTTGTTTTAATTTGATTAGTTATTAGTTGTTATTGATTTTTGTAAAAAAAAATATGCAAATAATGGCACAAGAAGTCGCCTTTGCGCTGGCTTTAGTTGAGGGTGGCCGGGACATGCACTATGCCGATATTCTGGTAAAAAAGCCATTAAAGGTAAAAAGAGACCAACTCCTACAAACCGCGTCAAAGATCAGGTCACTCGGGAGTAACTACTGCAAGGGATGACCGATATTTGGTGATTCAAAGTCTTCGGAATCGTCTGTAAACAGCAGGTGAGCAGGCTCACAGACTTCGAACTGTTAGAGAGACAGCTGTGAATGCTCAAACGGTGGGGAGGCGATTAGTAGAGAGTGGCCTGAGAGCAAGCAGAACTGCTCGTGTACCGAGACTCACGTCGACTTGAATTTGCTCATTTTCACCAGGATTGGACAGAGGCCGACTGGGGTAGAGTCCTTTCCACGGATGACTCCAGGTTTCGTCTCCGCTCAACAGATAGACGTAGCAGAGTGTGGGGATGATAAGATGAGACATACTTTAAGGCAACAGTTGCCCAGCGGGAATATTTCTGGAGCGGTTCCGTCATGGTGTGGGCAGAAATTGTCATGCGCGGAAAAACCGAGCTGTGCATCATGGAAGGATCGGTGACCTTTACGTATTATATCACCAACATTGTATAGGAATATGTGGTTCTATTCGCACCATTTATGGAGGAAAACTTCTTGCTGATGCAAGACAATGCTAGACAACACGTCGCCTGGTGCGTTACCGAATATTTGCAAGAAGTGGAAATCGACGTGATGGCTTGGCCTGCGATGATCTCGGGCATGAATCCCATTGAACACGTTTGGGACCTGCTGGAGAAAAAACACACTATTACAGGAAGAAGGACTCGTTAAAAAAAAAAAAATAATAAAAATGTTAAATGTTAATTTATGAAGTTTTTGTCCATTTTCCTTAATTTAGGTTTTATTTCTAAGGTCTTCCTTTTTTAATTTTTTTTTTTGACATGAATTACTTATTTTTATATTAATAAACAAAACTGTATTAAAAAAAACCTTTTTTTCCAATTTACTTGAAGTTACTGCGAAATATCAAGATGCGCCACTTTTTTGTAACTCAGTGTATGTACGTGAAAAAAAGGAAAAAAAAAACAGGAAAAAAACAAGAACTAAAACAAAAATAATAGTGGAAATCAAAAACAAAAAAAATTAAGCAATTGAAAAACAATAAACCAAAAAAAAAAAAAAAATTAATAAATCTTCACGCGCGTACCTAGTGCAAATTTTGTACAGTGCAGTGCATAAACAAAAAAAGTGTGTGAGCGCCAGTGCGGCTCATCCTCTCCCTCCTCTCCATCTCTTGACTGTCATTCGACCACAATCATTGCATTCGCCGTATGGTTTTTTTTCTATTCATGCGGTTAATGCAATGATTGGGGGAAAGTAACACCAGACGAATAGTCGGTTGTGAGTGATAATTTTGTTGGTGGACCAACTCATATTGTCGTACTGGCATAACACCTACGGCAATCTGTTTTGGAAAACTAACGCAGGATTTTCACTTCACAGCTCTGCTTAGAAGCGTCGGGGTTTGTGTTTTGTGTTTGTTTCTTGTAATGTTAAGGAATTTTAGAGTGGACGTGATCAAAAAATCTCTTTGCCGCGTACGTCCACGTCTGTAAATACAGGCCAGCTGTCTTGGCCCTGGGTGAAATACAGGTTGGAGAGAATTCTGATTCCTTGGATTTGAGCATTCCTGGATATAACCAGGTGCGGTCTCGCCATGTATGTACGTTCGTAGTGATGTTGCCTACCAAATTCAACCACAGTACGGCTCATGTTCCAATCCGGAATCAAACTTCATGTGGCTAAAATTTAGCGTCCGTCGGCAAATTATTTACTACTGTTTTATTTATAGAAGCCCCAATTTAGACAGCAATTTTACTTATAATGAGTTTGATGCGCTGTCTGACTCCAAGAATTGTTTCCATTTATCCTCATACTGAGATCGTTATTGCGGGCGATTTTAATATACACAATTCTGGTTGACTTCGACATTCGGGACAGATAACACCCGAAGGATATGTTGAGATCTTTGCTTAGGTAAATAATTTGACCTAGCTTGTGAACGAGCCCACACGACTAACAGACATTGATAGTCATTCCGCCAATACTCTGGGCTTGTTTCTCAGCTCCCACCCTGATAAATACATTAAAAACATATTGTCGCCTCTAGGTTCGACAGACCACTGTGTCGTATCGGCTAATTTCTCGTACCTCAACCACGAGAAAGCCAATTGGGACGGCTTGAACAGCTTCTTTAAGATTTTTAACTGGTCGCTATGTGTCCTCGATAGCGACGTGGATGCCGCGGATGTGATTACTAATACCATTTACCTTGCCATGAAATCCTTTATTCCTAACTGAATAAAGAGTATCAAGCCAAAGGAAAATGCATGGTATGACTTGAGCTATCAGGTTGAGGGAGTTAAGTTTTCGGTCTTTCAAAGCCGACCCCTCTGAGGAAAATCGAAAAAAATTTAAACAAGCCAGAAATTATTCTCACACTCGCCGTGTCAAGTTCTCATTTGACCAAAAATTGAGGCAAACAATCCTACATTGTCCCAAAGGTGGTAGAAATTTTTTGGTCGTTCGTCAAAAACATAAAAAATTGTGCCTCATCTTCCATCCCAACGCTTCTTCACGACGACATTCCAGCTGTCAGCTCTTTAGACAAGGCCAATCTGCTTGCAGCCCTATTCGCTGCGAACTCCACACTCCCAGATTGTGCTTTGCCTCCCCCTGTACTTGAGCGCGTTGAATATTCTATGGGACAAATCCACTTTCGCACTCGTACAGTAGCAAGAGTATTTAAATATCTTAACATAAACAAATCCGCTGGTCCAGATGGTATCCTACCCATTATTCTGAAGAGGTGTTCTTCCACGCTGGCAAAACCACTGCGTAAGCTTTTTCATCTATCCTACTCTTCTGGACTCTTGCCGAGTAGATGGAAAACAGCATTTGTCCAGCCCGTCCCTAAAAAAGGCGAATCTTCTTCTCCCTCCAACTATCGACCCATTGCACTTATGTACATATGTACGTCCCTTCTTTCCAAGGTCATGGAAACGCTGATAAATCATCAGCTTATGAAATATCTTGAATCACGAAAGCTCCTCCTGGTGATTTGATGGCATATTTCACCGAAAGGTGGAACCACTCTCTGCATCATTCTGGTGAAAGTAAGATTGTTGCGCTTGATATTTCAAAGGCATTTGACAGAGTTTGGCATCAAGCTCTTTTGTCGAAATGCGTGCATTTGGCGTCGATGAATCTCTTCTTCAATGGATTAGAAACTACATTTTCGCTGATTGACTATGTTATTAATAAATGATGACGCTATCAGTGCGGGAATTAAAAGTATGTAAATATAAAATATCGGATCATGAAGCTATCGAAATGCATATACGTATAGTGTGTATCGCTTGAAATCTGGAAAAGAATATATGTTTGTTTTTCAAGTAAAAACGCATAAAAATATATTTTTGTTTTACTTATTTATTAGATACATGTTTGTTCTTATAATATAAAATAAAATATAAGAATTATTTTGGATCGTGCCAAAATGATCGAACTTTGCTTTTAACACCTCTCATTAAGGTCTGAACATCATCTTCGGTAAAAGCTTTGGCCACTTGTCTCCATTTTTTCCGAAAAATTTTTTCGGTTTCGTATACTCCACCTTTTGTCTTAAACTTCGCCTTCATCAGAGCCCAAAATCTTTCTAAGGAGCGAAGTTCTGGGCAATTACGAGATACAGCAATCGTTTTTCGTCAAAAAATGTTCATATAGCCTGCTGGATCGACGTACTGCTTCCTTTTGCTTCGATTTGTCTCGATCTGGTACTTTTTTCACTTTGTACTATCACTATAATCCAGCTCGAACTTTAACTCCCTGGATGGTACCAGTTGAGGTGGAAAGTTTTTTCGCTGCACCTCGAACAGAAAAGTTGGGGTTTCTCTTGAATGTGCCTTAAATTTTAGCTTGAAGCTTGGGGTCTATAGGTCCAAGCTTTCGACCCAAATCTGTTTTCTTTTGAACTGGCAGAGTTTCCTTGTAGGTATTTATGACCGAATATGCCGTTGAAACCGCTTTTAATTTCTTTCCAATTTTATACAATGGAATATTTGGATTTTCCAGATACTCGTTCACTATTCAAATTCGCTGCTCTTCTTCTTTAGTCGCCATTATGTCAATAGTACGTCTGACAATAAAATAACATACTCCGTGGCAATGGTACTGAATATATAATGAAAAAGGAAACTTTTTTTTCCTTTAATTTTCGCAAAATTATTATTTTTATTGGGGAGAACATTTCCAGATTTCAAGCGATACACATATTATGTATGTACATACATATGTGAAGTGAGAAAGCATAATTCTGAAAATGAAAAGATTATTAAATCGTTAAAATATAATAAAACTCTCTTCGACCATCAGTGGGTTGGTCATCTACATACATAATTAGAGGTTTCGAGAACGATGAACTTGGATATTCTATATAGCTCATATAGAAAGAAGGTTAAGTGAAGGACTTGTGAGTGATTTAGTAGTAAAATATATCGACTAAGAAAAGAGAAAAAAAAACGAAGTACAATAAAATTAACTACATAATAACCAGAGTTGCAGTTTTAAAATTATCCTTCCAGTCAGATTTGACTGAAAAAAAACAGTCAAAAAACTACAAACCAGTCGAAAAAACAGTCAAAAAATTTAAAATACAAAACCAGCTAAAAATCCATCCAAGAGAAAAAAACAATATTTTATTAATAAATAAAGGTAATATAGAATTCATTTTCTTTCATATTTGCACATATGTATATACATACATGTACTCGTATATACTCGTACATTAAATTCAGTTTGAGAAATAAAAAATGTTTAAAAATATTTAAAAAATAAATATATAATAATAAGAATAACACGCATACCGGCAAAAAATTCATTTGTATAGTACCTAAATTGCAAAAATATCACCAATAAACTTTCTTCGAAATAAAAATAACAGGCCCTTATTGCGAGTGTCGATAATTTATATCAGAATCCATTTTCATACTTATACATATGTATGTACAGTGAACCTAAAAAAAAGTTGAACGCTAATTGTTATTGATTTCTCAGGTCATTATCTTAGCAACTTATTGAGCTATCAAAATCAAACAAATAGCAAAAAATTAACAATTTTTATAGTATATTGAATCACTTTATTAGTTCTCTAAAACTAATGTTTAAGATAGTTAAATTCTCAGAAAAAGAAAAATGGAGCAAATTTGAACGCCAAAAAAAACTTGAACGCCTTGTAAACCTCAATTGGTAAATACCGTTACAGGATTTTTTTCCCTGTTTTCGCATTTGTTACAATAGTAGCAGTGTGATGTTTACTTTTAACGTGTTTAGACGTAATTTTTATAATACTCATCTAGAGAAATGGAAAAAAAAATAGACATCCACTGATTTGAAAAAATTAATTCTTAAATTGAGGAGTAAAGGGAAAATTGCGGAAGCTGTGAAGAAACCATTGTCTTCAGTACATTATATAATAAAAACATGTATTAGAAATGGATTTCTAGAAAGACCTCGTGGAAGTGGCAGACCGAAAAAAATTTCATCACAGCAAACAGAACGAAAGATTCTTAGGTCGGTAGCCGAAAATCCGAAAATATCAGCTGTTAAAATAGCAGAGGAGTTAGAAAGGGACTCACTTGTGACTGTACATGCTCAGACTGTACATGCCCACTCTCGCCAAGGAATGTCAAAAAACGTTTAGATTACGCCAAACAATTTGTAGGACAGCCCCAGGACTTTTGGAATAGCGTTATATTTACCGACGAATCAAAATTTCACATATTCGGATCCGATGGTCAACGATTTGTTTGGCGGAGACAAGGAACAGCTCTCGAATCGCAGAATGTAAATACCACGGTAAAGAATGGCGGGGCAGTGTAATGGTGTGGTTTGCATTCGGTTCAAATGGCGTTGGGAATTTATTGTTTGTTGGGGGCACCATGAATAAAATAGATTACCTCAATATTCTAAAACAAAATCTACCAGAAACAGTTTCAAAATTGGGACTCGCTAACGGTTTTCAATTCGTTCATGATAATGACCCAAAACACTCTTCGTACATTGTCAAAGAATGGCTCCTTTATAACACCAAAAAAGTATTGCCCCATCCACCGCAGAGCCCGGATTTAAATCCAATTGAACACCTGTTGGCGTACATGGAAAAAAAACTGCGAGAGAGAGCCAACCATAGCAAAACAGATCTCAAAAACGCTCTTCAAAATATATGGGAAAACATACCAAAAACTGTGACTCACAACTTGGTTTTTTCTATGGGATGACGATTGGAAGCTGTCGTGGAGGCTAAAGGAATTCATACTAAGTACTAGTCTTTAATTATTTCGTTTTTAAATTATTTCTTTTTTATAAAAAATTAAGTGTTCAAGTTTTTGTTTGGCATTAAAAAAGTTAGATTTTTTGTTTTTTCTTTATTTTCAAGTACAATTTTTGAATTCAAAAAAATTTAATAAAACTTTTTAAAATTTACAGGTTTTACAGATATTCAGTTGACAAATGAGGTACATCGGGTGTTAAACTTTTTTTTTGGTTCACTGTATGTACATTTTAGTGAAGTTTAGTTTAAGAACTAAATAACTTCCGATTTCGGCAATAGATAAAGGGAGCACTAATACTGAAATGGCAGCATCTTTGTAGTTGAAAACTTTACACCAGAATGATCCTGTGCTTGAAATATTCTCCCAGCTCATGAGCATAGGGCTATCACACTACGAAAATTGTTCCAAGTTCAGAGCAAGAATAGTAAATTCACGGTAAAAGTTGTTCTTCTATTTTTGTTTTCTATGGTTACTTTGAATTTTAAAAATTTTGATTGGAAAAAAATGCCATTTCAAAACTTTCAAAAGTCGTTAAAAAAATTAAATTCAGCTAAAAAACCAGCCGGCTGGATTTTAAAAAATCTTCCAGCTAAATTCATATCAATCCAGTCAGATCTGACTGGAAAACAGTCAAAACGGCAACAGTGATAATAACGAAGTGGCCTGGTGTGAGGACGTGTGTAGAAATTTATACAAAGCGCAAAAGTTGCCACCTGATGTTCTTTGGCTGTAATTTTTTTTATGAATAAAAAACTTTGGTTCTGCTTTTGGATTATGTTTATTTGATGTCTTAAATTTTTATCCATTAAGTCGAGAAAATGATATCGGCTAATTGGTCGCTGCCAGAATTGATGACCATTCGGGCCCGATTTATGTCATTTTTCATGATTCTTACCAGAACTTCGGGCGATAGGTCCTCGCATTCTTGAGTCAAGGCTTGTTGACATACACTCGTGACTTCAAAAAACCCCACAAAAAGAAGCCTGGAACAGTCAAATCAGCTAATCTTGGCAGCCAGTGCAAATCGCCAAAACGAGATATTAGGCAACCCGGAAATGCAGCCCTCAGAATTTCGGTTGTGACTCGTACAGTATGCGCCGTTGCTCCATCCTGTTGAAACCACATGTCCCCTCTAGTCCCAATTCATCTAATTGAGGAAGGAGAAAGTCATTGAGCATGGCTCTGTAAAGCTCGCCGTCCACAGTAGTCGTTTGGCCCGTGGCATTTTCGAAAAAGTAACCCCTATCGTGGAACCCGTCGGGGGAATGATTCACTAAAAATGAAAAATTTGCATAGTTGCAATTTGCAACCCGCTGAAGTGAAGGATTCACCTGTCGGATGAGATGTCACAATGTAGATAAGATTCACTGCATCGTGGAAAACGAACGGATTGAATCTCCCCAAACATTTGTCATCCGCGATTATTTCACTGCGGATTTGATTTTTGTGCGTTGTTTTTCATCAACTAGACTGGGAAATGTATAAGTATGGGTATGTATAAGTATAAAACTTTTTTCACTTTTTTCTCTGAATTTAACTAAACGAAAGCTGCATTTTAAGGAAAAAAAAAAAAAAAACAATTAGGAATCAATTTATAATAATGATAACCGAAATGAAGGAGTATCCCGATATAGTAAAAAATGACACGAAAAGGCCGCCAGAAAAGATTCCAGTGTTTTAGAAGAATCTCTAAAATAAGCTCAATACTTTGGTTGGTCCCTCCATGCAAGGAGGTTTTGGAATGGAAAAAGGTAATAATGCATTTCATTATATACAAAAAAAATACAAATTTTTGGCGCAACAAGGCCATGGGACCCAGGGCCTAGCTTCTCGCAACCATTCGTGTTGTGCGTGTTATATTCTTCACATGAATGGAAGGGGCCTACTGTTTAATGCCGGATCCGAACGGCAATTTTGAGAAGCTTTTTCATGACAGTTTTACTCTCGGATGTTTGTCAGACGCTCGCGAGAGGTGGGGCCGTGAAAGAAATTTTAGGTGTTGTCTGGGGTTTGAACCTGGAACCCCTGCTCCGTAGTCCAACGCACTAACCACTTGAGCCACGGCGCCCACTTATATAGATTTATTATATACAAAAATGTTTCACTTCAGGTTTGGAGCGATTACAAATCCCATTTAAAAAAAAAACTGGCTATGAATCGCAAAGAAATTAAGGCGACAGGAGGTGGGCCAAACACAACGGTATCTTTCACTGCTGAGGAGGAAGACGTTATTCAGTTGATTCAACTGACTAAATCAGCAGAAGGTGTTAAAGGTACACGAACCTTTGAAGTACCTATCCAATTAAATGAAAAATAGCTTCTACTACCTTCTCCTAAACCAATTCGAGTATGCGAAGATGAGGACGTTGAAGCTGCTGGAGTAGAAGAAATAGAAACTAGAAAAAAAAAAAACACAGCAGTCGATCGTGACAAGCAGCTTTTCTTTCAAAGCAAGTATGTATTCAGGAAAATCTATATAAGGATATAACGAAAGCCTTAGAGATTCAAAAATGCAATGCTGTGGAAACGAACTCCAATATTAATTAAATATACAAATACTTGGAAAAAATATACAGAGAGGCAAAAGGACTGAAGTGTGAAATAATAAAGTACAACATACAAATGAAGAAGATTGACCATTGTTGTTCTCCTGTCCCTCATATTCCGATTCAGCATTGAATTTTCTTCTGATTCGAATTCCTCCGAAGGTGCTTTAAAGTGAGTACAAATATTGTTAAAGGCACAACAAACATTTATTATTTGTACCGCTTTTTCTGGGAGCATAATGCATTGTCCTGGTACCCATTAAGCATCGAAATCTGTTATATGGCGGCCTTTACTATACTGCTCATTAAATTTGCTCTCCGGAGAGTTTGACTCTAAATGGTGTCAAAAGCCAAGGTAAAAGGGGATATCCTTTTTACAGCTACAATTATGTTAATACGTATGAAAACCGGCGTTGGTGCAGGTTTCTTTTCCGAAATTCTCGGAATGTCCAGTTCGATCAGACTCCCTGACTACAGTCGTGTTTTTCAAGCTGAGGTCCTGGCAGTGACAACAGCTGCTAAACAGGTTGCAATGAGTGCATTACCACACGCTGATATTACCATCTTCATTGACAGCCAAGCGGCAATAAAAGCGATTTCTGATTCTGCAGAAAAATGTGGCCACTCTACAACAAACAAAAAACCGAGAGAATCTTACAAATGAGTAAAAAATCTTCTCTTGTGAGTGTAATCACCGGATATAAAGAAGATGAGTCTCAGCATGGACGACCTATGAAGGAGGTGTTGGGACGAGGAGGTGCATGAGGATACTCCATACTTCCTCTGTCACTGCCCAGCACTCTGTCAAATCAGAAACAAAATTCTGGGAAGACATTTCTTCCAAGTTTTAGAAGAACTTTCCGACAAGTCTTTAAAAGATTTTCATAAATTCATAATCGCCTCGGGATGACTTGAAGATCCATAGGTTTTTCATAGGTTCTCTTCTCCCGTCAACCCATTAAAATAACCTAACCTAATACATATGAAATTAATTGACGAAATGTACTTGGAAAAGTTAAACTTACCTAGAAGACTTGTACATATTTATATCTCCATTCTGATATACACACATCTTATGAGTTGCCTATTGTCACAAATCTAGAAAAGACAACGGATAGTGCAAACTGAAATGGAATAGAACAATACAACACTTCCCAGCAGGGTATTCACACTATAAAATCTTTTCCTGTTATAAAAAAGATGAGGATTCTCAGTGGGCTTTTTGATTGCAATATGCGTCCCATCTACTCACATAACCACACCACGAATCTGGCACTTTTCATAGAAATATGTCTTTCTTTCCATTTTTCAGTTTCAGACATTTTTAAAGAGAATGGGACTAATTTCCTCTCCAATATTTCCAATACTTCCGCTAGAACCTCCGAAAAAGTTGAAGGTGCTATGCAGACATTGTAATCCTTTCCATAAAGACAGCAACCTTCAGCAAAAACACCGAAAGTACGCAGTTAACGTCTGTTTCGGAGAGATTGCAGACTTTGCGATTGAAAAAATCTCCAATTTTAACGCATCCGCAACATAGGAAAAGGCTGTGCTACATCGAATTCAATTTTTATCAATTAGCTTCATCGATTCGTAGTTGGATGCAACAGTGACGACGGAGTTGTCGTTTCATCGAGCCATTAAAATATCGTTCTTCTTATCGAAGGAGTTCATGTGAAAAGTATATAATTTTTAGTTCGACTAAAATCGATAACTTTTATATAGTGTAAAGATTTTATGTAAGAGGTCACTACTTGTTTTAAAGCCGACTATCAACCTCTTCCATTTCCTACTTACAACACTCGATTTCTTTTTACTTCGACCCTCAACGAGGTAAGACATCCAACTCATCCAACTCCTGAATAAAGACCAGAAATCTAACCTGTCTTTGTTTTTATTCATTTCTCCAATCAACTCCTCGACGAGGAAGAATCTAACCAGCACCTACCCAAGGGTCTATCCGAAAGCATCCGCACAAGTCCAATGATCCGCGGGCTTTTTATACCCTATATATACCTAAGGGTATATTAAGTTTGACACATAATTTGTAGCATAGAGAAATAATCGAGATAGACCCTATAAAGCATATATGTATATTCGTGATCAGCATCAATAGCGAAATCGATTGAGCGATGACCGTCCTTCCGTATGTTACCGCTTTTTGGGCCTTAAATTTTGAGCTACTTACTGAACGGGCTCCCGACCCGTGAAGAGTCTCTGCCTGAGACACAGCAGCCTTCCACTCTCTTCGATCCCGGGCACGCTGCTTCCAGTTATCTAGACCAAGCGCTCTGGCATCCGCGATAGCTTGATCCTTAAAACGGGGGTTCGGTCTTCCTTGTCTTCTCGAACCTGGGGGCTGTGATTCGAAGATCCTCTTTGCTGGAGCATTATTGTCCATTCGCTCGATGTGGCCGAGCCAGTGTAGTCGACGTGTTTTGGCTTTTTGGACTACATCCACATCCTGGTACAGCTCATAGAGTTCGCGGTTATATCTTCTCCTCCATTCGCCCTCCTCGCATACGGGACCTAATATCCGACGAAGAATTTTTCTTTCGAAAGTGTTCAGTATTTGCTCTGCTTTCCTGCTTATCGTCCAGCACTCTGCTACATACAGCAGAACTGGCAGGATCAAAGTTTTGTAGAGCAAACATTTCGTCTTCCGAGTTAGGAGTTTCGCCAAACCGAAGTAGCAGCGGTTTCCTAGGGTAAGTCTTCGTCGAATCTCCACTAAGTTGTCATTCGTGGAGTTGATATTTACTCCGAGGTAGGTAAACTCCTTAACCACTTCGAAGTTACTGTTGCCAACAGTGACGTTTTGTCCTAGGCGGTGGACAGATGCTTCTTTGTTTGTTGACAACATGTATTTGGTTTTGTCCTCATTCACTACAAGGCCAACTCGTTTCGCCTCTTCTTCAATTGACTTAAAAGCCTCTAACACGGCGCGCTGGGAGCGATGTCGTTTGCGTATCCCAGCAACTGGACAGATTTGTTGAAGATAGTGCCTTCCGTGTTTACACCTGCCCTGCGCACTATCTGTTCGAGCACAAGATTGAAGAAGTCACATGATAGCGCATCCCCTTGCCGAAATCCGGTGCATGTTTGGAATAGTTCAGAGGAACTGTTGCCGAATTGCACGTTGCACCGCGTGTTATCCAGCGTCACGCGGCACAGCTGGATCAGTTTAGCCGGGATCCCGAATTCGGCCATCGCCTTGTAGAGCTCAAGACGATGAATGCTATCATATGCGGCTTTAAAGTCGATGAAGAGATGGTGAGTCTCGACTTGAAATTCGTTGGTCTTTTCCAGGATTTGCCTTAGTGTGAAAATTTGGTCGATCGTCGATCTGCCGGGCCGGAAGCCACACTGGTACGTTGGATAGGATCTTATATGCGACATTAAGCAAATGGGGCATATAGAGCTGATAGTCCAGTCATCGGGCATGACTTCATCCCCCCACACTTGGTTGATGACTTGGTGCATGCACCCTACCAAAGCATCACCACCATGTTTGAAAAGCTCTGCTGGTAGACCATCAGAGCCGGCGGCCTTGTTGTTCTTCAGCTTTTTGATAGCTGAGCCGACCTCTTCAAAACTAGGAGGGGGAATGGATTCTTCATTGACTGGATGCGGGTTCTCTTCTTGCCCTATCACTCTCTCTACCTGCCCATTAAGTAGCTGCTGGAAATGCTGCTTAAATACATCTACTATTCCCTGTGCTTCGGTGACTAGGTTTCCTTCACTGTTTCGAAGAGCCTGCGTTCCGGTCTTGAAGCCAGCTGCCAGTTGCTTGGCTTTCCTGAAAAACATCCGGATGTTGTTCCTATCGCGGGACTCTTCGATATCCTTGAGCTGCGAGGCTGCGTGGGCCCTTTTCTTCTTACGCAGGATCTTCTTCTCCTCCCTTCTTCTGGTTCGATACTCTTCTCTCGCTGCCCTTGTTTTGCGTTGCAGCGCTTGCAAGTGTGCATTTTCTGTCACCTTTTTCCGGCGTACGCATTCATCATCATACCAAGGGCTCTTTTTGGGTGGTGGCTGGTAGCCTATGGTGGTCTCTGCTACCCCTTTGATGATGTCGCGATACTGGTTCCACAGATTGTTGGCGTTTGTGGATGGTGAATGCACAGCGGAGAGTCTCTCACTCATGCGCTCCCTGTAGGCTCTGGCTACTCCAGACGTGCTAAGGCTTCCAACTTTGAATTTCTTTTTCTGGGCGGTCTGCAGCTTCTTCTCATTGGATAGTCGAGCTCTGAACTTAGCTGCAACAAGAAAATGGTCAGAGTCGATGTTTGCCCCTCTGAACGTTTGCACATTCAGAATGTTGGATGCGTGCCTCGCATCTATTAGCACGTGGTCGATTTGGTTGGCGGTTCGACCATCTGGAGAGCGCCAGGTTGCTGTGTGGATTCGTAGTCTTGGAAACCCAGTGTTACTTATCACCGTATTACGAGCTGCTGCAAAATCGATTAGCCGGAAGCCGTTGTCTGTTGTCGTGTCATGGAGGCTGTGCTTTCCAACTAATCCGCCGAAGATGTTTTCCTTACCGATTTTGGCATTGAAGTCCCCGAGTATGATTTTGACATCATACTCCGGACAGGCTCCGTAGGCTCCGTCCAGGAGGTCATAAAACTCCTCCTTGATAGAGTCTTCAGCTTCGTCGGTAGGGGCGTGTGCACATATTATGCTGATGTTTTGAAATGTAGCCTTGGTGCGGATCACAGCCAGGCGATCGTTGATCGGCTTAAAGTCAATTATCATTGAGCGTAGCCGATTTCCCACGACGAATCCGCATCCTAACATGTGCAGTCTTTTGTGGCAGCTGTAATAAATGTCGCAATTTTTCCGTTTTTGCATACCTGATCCTATCCATCGTATCTCCTGGATCGCGGTAATATCTGCCTTGTACCGCGTGAGGACAGATTCAAGTTTTTGAATAGCACCAGGAGTGTACAGTGAACGTACATTCCAGGTGCATATTCTTATGTCATAGTCCGTGTACGTTCCGGGTCGTGGTATTAAATGAGGGGGTCCATTATCCGAGGCTTGTGTCTCTCTCATAACTAAATTTTTTGTACGTGGTATGGAAGTTACCCCGACGGCACAACCCCCAACCTGGAGGGCCAGTTCCATTTTTTGAAACCCCTAGGACGAGGGGCCGGTTTTAAACCGAAGTCAGTATCCCGCTTCGGGGATATGAGCGCTGCCGTTGGCCTAATAAGGGCTCATCCGCCACCATCTCTTTTCCAAAAACCTGACTTATTCTTGGAAATCTTTATCGGCCTGAGCTCCGAATATGTCGAAGTAGCCCAGATAAAGTGTTGTGCTTCCGTTTGAAGCTTTAACGCCACCGTTGACTCCATCGAGAGAGTTCGTCCGCTTTCGTATTTATAGTGCTGCAATTTTCTCTTGGTCAACACTCGCGCTTATAAGTTTAGCAAGTCGGGTCCGGATGGACACCAACCAGTACCCGATGGCTACCACTAGGAGGTAAAATAAGCACAATTGTTACAACACTGGACGTCGCCAGGTTGACGCCAGTCAGTGCCTACCCTATTCCTACAGCCTCCAGCCATCTGGAGCTATGATGATGAAATTTCATATCTGGGCTTCTGAGAAAAAGATACAGTACAATTGTAAAATTTGTTTTAATCCGCCCACTGCCACGCCTACTTTTTTATAACTTCACTAAAGTATATGAAACCGAAAAATTTTGTTAAGACTAAATATTTAGGTATTCAGATTCCCTACAATTCACCCATAGAGCAGTTTTGGCCACGCCCACTTTTTGGGGGCGTTATCATCAAAAAACTTATTTTGATAAAATTTTACATGTAAATGTAAATGTCAAACGTTCGACGTTATAGCCATATTGGAGTACAAAATGCAATTTGGCGACGCCCACTTTATAGAAAGGAGGATCTCTAGACGCCGAGAACTTCAGAGGTCTGGGATGCAATTTCCAAACTGCATTGGAGCAGTGGTTGAAAACCATGTGATAATGATCGCACCACCTAATGCTGGCAGCATATTCTACAATTACAAAGGCACACACAGTATTGTATTGACGGGCGTTGTCAATGCGGAATATAAACTGCTGTGCATCGACGTCGGCTGCAATGGGCGATTTTCCGATGGTGGTGTATTCAACCGATGCACATTTGGACAAGCGCTGGATACTAATCAACTGTGCTTGCCAGCACACAAAGCATTACCCGATAGAGAATTGCCTGTATTTAATTATTCCGTACGTACTCGTTGCAGACGATGTATTCGCTTTACGGCCGAACATTTTGAAACCATACAGCCAACGCGGTCTATCAATGGTACAGCGAGTAATCAATTATCGATTGAGTCGCGCCCGTCGTGTTATCGTTTTTGGCATTATGTCGGCACGTTTCCGAGTACTGCGAAAGCCCATACATTTGAATGCCGAAAAGTCAAAGAAAGTTACGCTTGCGTGTTGCGTTCTCCACAACTACTTGATGACAACAAATAAAAAGAAGTATGCTCCGATCAATTCACTCGGCCATTACAGTGATATCGGCGAATTTATCTTGGGTCATTGGCGACGTGCTGTGGATGTGGATGTGGAAGGCAGTACATTGTATTCATTAGAAGGATCACGTACTGATACTCTACTCAAAGCCAAAGATGTAGGAAATGAGTTCAAGACGTACTTCATCGAAGAGGGTGAACTAGAGTGTCAGTATAAATTTCTTCAATAAAAAAATTTAGTTTGCATTTTCGATGCAATATTTACATACATATATTAAAAATAATTTGTTAACAATAATAATGTGTTAATTATTTTGGTGTTGATGTCCTCTCACTGGCGGTTTCGCCACGGCTGCTCCATCCAGGACGAAGGGTATAATGTGGAAAAGGTAACGAAAACATATAGAAGATAATGAAACTGAAAATGCACTCACTATCAGAGCAGCAACATCCATTATGTCGTTGAATGCACGTCTGAGTTTAGACCTTGCGAACGCAGCTTGTTCCGGCGTTAGGTTTTGTAACTCAGAGGCCATATAGTCACATAAGGCAGTGGATGCATTTTTTGGCTGTGAACCAGTGGAACGAATGGACTGCAGTGCCTCTACCGCCATCTGCTTCAAACTTGAATCGTTCACCCCCCATTCATATCGAAGGTAGATCTCCAAACGATCCTTTTCTCATTAAAAAGTAAGAAATCCGTGGGAATTGACGGAATTCCGAACATTGTGCTTTGACATCTCCCTCTAGAAGCGGTGGACATATACACCACCCTGTTTAACAATGCGTTGAATAATGCACATTATCCGGCGCATTGGAAAACAGCAGTGGTGCAGCCCATACCTTCAATCCGGCAAATCTCCGGTCGATAAGTCTCCTTCCGAACATCAGCAAGGTCTTCGAGAAAGTGATCCATAGAGCTCTGTACAAGTGGTCAAACATATAATTCCGGATAATCAATTCGGCTTCAGGGCGGGGCATGATACCATACATGCCGCGTCTAAGCTGGTTTCAGATATCCAGTGGAATAAAAGCAAGAACCAATGTACGGGTGCCTGCCTGATTGACTTGGAGAAGGCCTTCGATACCGTATGGTTAGAGGGACTCTTCTACAAGTTGAGCAGGATGGGTATAAGTAAACCACTGCTATACACCATTTATAACAGGAACACCACTTAAAAATCGGAATTGAGAAACACGCAAAAATAGTTCGATTAGATATTAAACTAAACTATGGAAATTCATATTCAAGTACAGCTAGTTAAGAACGGAAATGGAAACTGGGTAAAAACAAACAAACAGAAAGCATACCCCACTGTAGTATGTTTCGTCTAGCATTGTATTGAAGCTTGATATATGGAACACATGCGAGTCCTGTACCGATCCGGGATATCTTGCATTTATATAACGAATCATCATTGTATCATCACGGAACTGATAGATAAGAAACAAGTAAATAAATCGGTGTTAATGCTGACTTACTATCATAGCATTTTTGCTATATAAGCTTTTCGACACTGTAATATGCATGTTGGAATTCTTTTTTTTGACGATGCAATATTAATGTGGATACCATCAATGCAACCTACTACACCTGGTATCCCACTTTTTGGAAAAAATGTATTTTGACCGACGTGTTTTACTTTCTGGATAATTAAATTTGATCCATTTAGGACAAATGTACGTTTCCAGCACTTGAAATACTCCTTTAGATACAAAGGGCACGGTGGGTTGTGCCAGTCCAAGACAATACTCATTACCTACTCATACTGGTTTGATACGACCCATGGGCGCATAATCGTAAAATGACAGCAAGTTTTATAATAGCTGGAATGGAACTGTATTTCGCTTTAGTTTCGTGTCTATTAATATATCTCTAAAGGCTTGTTTAGACACTCGAAAATATTTCAAAAACCTCTTCGGAACCAATGCATTGATCAGTAAAGAATACCAGCCAGTTCGGTTTCAACTTGTGACCTATTAACATGGTGTGGGGTGTTAAAGAAAATTTGAAGAAATCCCCTTGGGAAACAAAAATTCATGTCCAAGGAATTGGATATACATATCAACCAGACCCATGTCTAGGCTGATTCGGGATGATCTGCATATGAAAGTCTACCGTCGGTCCACAGGTCATCTTTTAACTCTTCAATTGCAAAAAATTAGACTGGAAAGATGCGAGCGGCTTTTGCAGTGGCACGCGGACAATGGTCATGCTAACATTCTGTTTACGAATGAGAAAATTTTTACCGCCCAAGAAGTTTTTAATAAACAAAATGATAAGATCTATGCTACGTCATCTAAGGAAGCGAAAAAAAGTTGTTTCAAGGGTTCAACGTGGGCATCATCCCTCTTCCATAATGGTTTGGTGGGGAGTCTTTCACCAAGGTGTCACATCTCTCCATTTTTGCGAAAAAGGTGTGAAAACTGGTGCACAAATTTACCAACAAGATGTGCTAGAGGGTGTTGTGAAGGGTTTGAGCAATACCCTTTTCAATGGAGAGAGATGGATCTTCCAGCAGGACTCTGCTCCAGCGCACAAAGCCAAAACCACGCAGGAGTGGCACAGGGTCAATATTCCTGGCTTTATAGCAGCAGAAGATTGGCCTTCGGGGAGTCCAGATTTGAATCCACTGGATTACTGTTTGTGGTCAGAATTGGAGAACATGGCCTGCAAGACTCCTCACAGAAATTTGGAAAGCCTCCGAACACCTCTGACCACAGCAGTGTCAATGATGTCCTTGAAAACCGTGCGTGCCGCTATAGCCCAATGGCCAGAAGGTTTAAAAGCGTTAAAGCAAAAGGTAGTCATTTCGAGTGAATCCAATTTTCCTCTATATATATACCAATAATATGGTCTAATAAATGAAACAATATTGACTACAATATGTTTACTTGTTTTTTTTTATGGCGTTTTATATTTGTAACAGAATTTATGGCAGGACTAGGTTACATACCTACTCCTAAGTAAGTATACGACAGTAATAAAATTTTCACCTTAGTTACAATAAATTGTGCATAGAAAGAATATGAATATTCCTTTAAGAAAAAACAACAAAACACATATGTATGATACCGCGCAGCCTTAACTATATTACCGTATAACAACATGTAGTCTTTGGTTCTACATAATTCTTTCCTATATTTGCGTTTAAATCCAATGAAACATTGTTGAGTTAAGGCTGTGTAATCACATTTTAACCCCCATTTTTTCCAATTAGACCTTGAGTGCTCAGCTCCTATAGGTGCTAGAGTATATTTGATACATATAACCCTTCTCGGAAAGGGTAATGAAAACCGCATCCAAATCCGTTCGGCGGTTTTCGAGATTAGCCCGCTCATACAGACAGACACGTTTCAGGGACTTTGTTTTATGCTCTGTAGTGATTCAATTCAATTCAATTCAATTCAATACAATTTTTGTTTTTACATTTTTATAGCTTTTTATTTTATTATTTCATACATTCTTACGTGCTAGACAAAAAGGCTTAAAACCAGCTTAACTAACGTAACTATGTTATTACTGACTTACTGGCCCCATGCGGGCGCTCTAAGATAAACTTAATACTTATTCTATGTCTTTCGACCTAACCTAACTTATTTATTTTTTTTCTAATTTATCATTTACAAATTTTAATTTAATTTTATACCTAAGAAAATGTTTTGAAAAACTTAGTTACTGTACTGTTTATTTTGGTTTTATGTAAAACTTAAATCTACCTTAAAATACCTTAAAATAAACCTTAACCTAACTTAACTAAATACATACTTATCATAATATCATACGCTAACATGCGTATGTACGTAGTTTTTTTTTTTTTTTTAACGTAAAAACTAGCCTACAACTACAGAAGACAACACAAGACACAAAAACTATGTAAGCTATTATAAATAACATGGCCAGCTTGCCCTACAAGGGCTAGCCAGGATTAAGAGGGATCGACGAGGGAGATCCCTCTTGTTCAAAAAGCCACCAAAATTTCTGGTGCTGCCGTTCTACGTCTTTCTTATCTCGCCCCGATACCGATCTACTGAATCGGAGACGATCCTCGCTACTCTGTGCTACGCCTCGTTCGTAGTTGAGTCGCCTATCCACAGTTTTCCGGGCGACGTGGAAGATGAGCGAAAATCCGGCTCTGTCCTGAATCAGACCCTGTCTATCAAAATAGAGGAATGCCTCAGGGGGACAAAGCCGTTAAGGCGCACCCTCTCGTGGTACATATCATTGGGGTAGTAAGCCCCAAAGATCAGGTTATTGGTCGAGGTCATTGCTCTTGCAATATGACCCCGAATCAACTTCACCAGGAAATTGTCCACTCTGATCAGATTCGCTTTCACAAGGACCTCATTGGAATAGAATTTTTTGTACTCAGACTCTGGTGTTCTGTATAAGTGAAGGCAAGCTCGAAGACAAGCCCTCTCAAACACCCTAATCTTTTCCATTAAGCTTGGCCCCACGTTGAACCACACAGGACATCCATAGGCCAGATCCCCAGGTATCTGACTACACTTTTACTCATCAGTGAATGCCCGTGTGGTCTCACGATGGAGAACTTTCGCCAATTCTTTCTGGTGTCCCTTGAGGCCCCAGACAACGGCGTGCTGAACAGGATGGTTTCCGACTTCTGAGAGTTGATCTTCAACTTCCAGTCATCGCAATATCGCTGGATCGTGTCGAAGTCACGTTGCAAGAGTGTTCCAATCACCTCGATCTTTGGACCTGACCTGTACGCAATAGCATGGTGAAGAGAACCTATGAGATCACTGGTGGAAATGTAGAAAAGAATAGGCGAATTAACTGCACCCTCTTGTAAACCATTTTTAATTTGAAATATACCTGCAGAAGTCACATTGCCATTTTTCACAACGAACTGTCTACTGGTGAGCATGTTATAAATGGTGTATAGCAGTGGTTTACTTATACCCATCCTGCATAACTTGTAGAAGAGTCCCTCTAACCATATGGTATCGAAGGCCTTCTCCAAGTCAATCAGGCAGGCACCCGTACACTGATTCTTGCTTTTATTCCACTGGATATCTGAAACCAGCTTAGACGCGGCATGTATGGTATTATGCCCCGCCCTGAAGCCGAATTGATTATCCGGAATTATACGTTTGTCCTCAACCCACTTGTGCAGGGTTCTATGGATCAATTTCTCGAAGACCTTGCTGATGTTCGGAAGGAGACTTATCGACCGGAGATTTGCCGGATTGGAGGTATCTTTTCCCCTTTTGGGGATGGGCTGCACCACTGCTGTTTTCCAATGCGCCGGATAATGTGCATTATTCAACGCATTGTTAAACAAGGTGGTGTATATGTCCACCGCTTCTAGAGGGAGATGTCGAAGCACAATGTTCGGAATTCCGTCAATTCCCACGGATTTCTTACTTTTTAATGAGAAAAAGATCGTTTGTAGATCTACCTTCGATATGAACGGGGGTGAACCATGTCATTGGCGATGACATTATTTGCCCTATTACCTTCATTGAACACGGTAAAACCGGTGTTCTCAGATCGCCAGTTCTGCATATCATTTCGAAGGTAGAAGTTATGCACAAGGACATGGTTCGGGTAAATGCTATCATTCACCTTGTACACTTCTTGGAAAGTCGCTCCTATGGCCTCTACTTTCTCCTGCGGATCCTCTATCGTCGTCATCCTCGACGACCCTACCTGGATCTATATCTGCTGTTACAAGTATTTGTTCATTGTCCGTCGTTCGGGGTATCTTAAGACACGGAAGTCCGTTGAAGTTATTCCTCCGAAAAATCTTATTGATCTGCGGGAACATACTGGGATTATTGGATCTTATGGCCGAGATCCTCCCGTTCCAATACGCATTAACCGTCAATCTATAATTATCTTTGATCAATTTTTTGAGGTTTTAGATCAACGACTTCAGTGTCCTAACCTCCGAGTTTTGTCTGTCAGTAAACTGCCTGTACAAGGTTTTTAATCTTGAGAGCAATCTACTTTTCTGTTGGTGTAATGCGTTGATCGTCGCGTTGCGGAATATCTCAACGTTGTCAGTATGTTGATACCGAGGTATCGTACTGTCCATAGTTCGTTTTATTGCCTCATCCAACTGTTTTAGGTATCTGTCAATCTCCTCGTTTGACAGATTCCTATTGGACGGTGGGTAGAGCGAGTTCGAGGAGAGTGCTCTCGTTATTACTCGGGAGAAGCGTGTCCAGCGCGTCCTACTGTAATTGTAGGAGTGCGATTGGACAAACTCTCCCAATTCCGCAATTTCGTTGGGAATCGTTATTTCGGCACTAAGTCCGCAATGGTCGCTGTCGTACACAAAAGTGTGTAGACAGTTGATCGTTTGTCAGTTCGTGTCGGTCAGTTGTAGCCGTACGTCGAACAGCATGAGATCCAGATAGGATCCGCCTCTGGGAAACGACGGACTATCCGAGGCTTTCACATCGAGTCTATACTCGTCATTGTGCTGACCCCACCAATTGAGTAGCAGGTTCCCTCTAGGATTTGGTGTATTGTTTTCCAATCCCTGTGCTTCGCGTTTAAATCTCCGGCCATGAGATAATAGTTCTCCTCCGACTCCAGTCTAAGAAATCGAAAAAGTGTCTCGAGCTCTGAGGTGAATAAAGAAGGCTGAGTAGCTTCAGGCGCATAGAGTGCGACCACGTACATCTTCTTTCCACTATGGAGAGGGATGCACACGATACACGCTTCCAGCACCTGGAACCTTCGCACTTCACCACTATACACTATTTTATATCTAAGCTCTTTACGGATGAAGATCGCGACGCCACCCCCGCGTGTGGAGTTGAGTCGGTCTCTTCTTATGATGTCGTATTTATTGTTCCTTAATTTATGTCTCTGGTTTAGCTTAGTTTCGCTAATCAGAAGCAAATCGGGATTTTCGGTATCTAACAACCTAAAGAGTGTGTTTCTACGATCTATCCTTATCAGTGAATTCACATTCACCGCAAGGATCTTAAAGGGAGTCTCCGCCGTGGTACCCATTACGACTGGAGATGCGCTAGGCCCGGCAGAAGCGCGTAGATTTGATCCACCCGCGTCGCCTGCTCTTGTATCTGACGTTGTAGCTGGCTCATCTGCCCTTGGATTGAGAGCAAGATGGCCATCAAGTCAGGTTGTGCCTCCGGTGCCTTAGACACTGACGCCTTCGAAGCAACCTTTGGCTGTTGTTGTTGCACTTTTCCCAGACCTGCCGCCATTTGGGCGTAGGTTACTTGGAAAGTAGCGGCTTGTCTTATTGGGGCGGGACCAATCTTCACTTCGATCTTCTCCTGTGATAATCTATTCCTCTATCGGTTGAGTTACACAAAGCCATTGCTAAAATCAATCAGTGCAATCGACAATTTTTGTGGGAATTGCGGATCGACAGTTACAATAAGGGCCTGTTACTCCTTTACATATACAGACTATCACTAACACCACGTATTTCCTTTCTTAGAAGCAAATATAAAATATGCATAGGAGTAAGAGTGCGTCAATCGGAAACAATTACCTATTTGCGTAGCATAGGATTTTATCATCTACAAACCACGAGTCCTTAGTCTTGACAGCGCCCTGTCCGATATACATATGTATGTACATATGTTGGTTTCTCAATATTCAGAAGATGGCACGTAATATTCTCTCAAGTCAAGAACATAGACGGTGTTCATCTTATAAACTACGGTCCTAAAGCACAATAAAGCTCTGTAGTAGAATACAACCGCCTGAGAACATTATACCGCCCTTACTTGGCAAACATAAATTGATCGATAAACAGAAAATGTTTGAAAATAAAGTGCACGACTAGGTCGTACGTACTTGAAATTTTATGCTGAAGCATTTACAATTAGGTACGCCATATCTTTGGATATGCCTTATATTGCCTCATATATTAAACAACAGCAAATTTCTAAAATTAACGTTAAAGGTATTTTTCCTTTAGAACATGGTATGCCATCTTTTTTTTTTATGTATGTGGAAGGGGAAATCTTCTAAAAGATACTGACGAAATACTCGGTTGATCAGCATGCCAGATTTCTACTGACTAAAACCACCTCCCCTTAAGTCTTTTAAATCTTTTTCTATACCCCGCGGTACTGCCTCCAGGTATTTCTTCGCGGGGCAGGATTTAGCAATTCTTGCTTTCTTCCGATTTCTACATGACCAGTCTCTTGGTTCCTTCTTGTTTCTGCATCTCTGCCTCTTTCCCGCTCCAGTCGTCTAAGTTCACATGAGATGTATTTTGTGTAGGAGTCTGCTGCATCCCATTTTGCTTGAGACTGTAGCATGTGACCTACAATGTTTTCAGGGTTTGGTATAGCTTCCAGATCCCTGTGCAGGATTTCTCTCTGAGGCTGGAATCGTGGGCATTCAAAGTATACATGCTCAGCGTTTTCTAGTATTCCCTCGCAAGTCGGGCAATTGGGCGTGTCATCGAGTTTGAACCTATGTAGGTAAGCACGAAAGCATCCATGCCCACTCAGCATTTGAGTAATGTGGAAGTTTAGTTCTCCGTGCTTCCGCTGTATCCAATCGTTTATTGTCGGGATAATTCGGTACGTCCATCGACCATTATCAGATGCATTACAGAACTGCTGCCATTTGCCTAGACTAACAGTTCGTTCAGCTTCGTTTATGCCATTAGTTCCTTCAGTGGTGTTCATTCCGTCGCTTTTCTTTTCGTAGATTCTCTGCGCTTCATCTGATAGCAGGTCAATGGGGACCATTCCCGCAATGACATTCGCTGCGTCGCTAGACACTGTACGATATGCACTACATACTCAAAGGCACACATAGTCTGTACGTCGTTTCGATTTTTTTCCTATACGACCTGGTTGTCATAGCTCCTGCCCAAATTGGTGAAGCATATAGGATTACGGACTTAATTACGTTTGCATATAATCGTCTTCGACTATACCTAGGTCCTCCTACATTTGGCATTATCCTCATGAGGGCGTTATTAATGCGTGAGGCTTTCTCGCTTACATGCTTTAGGTGTTGTTTGAAGGTAAGCCTAGAATCAAACACCATACCCAGATATTTGATTGCTGGTTTTGATTCAACCTCGTGTCCACCTACCGTGATGGTGATTGTCTCACACTCTTTCCTGCTGCTAATCAGCACCACTTCGGTTTTATTTTCAGCGAGCTTAAGATCTACTGATGTAAGCCATTTCTGGACTATCCTAATAGTGTCGTTGGTGATTTGGGTGACTTCCTCCAAAAATTTGGCCTCTACGACAATGGCGATGTCGTCAGCAAATCCCACTATATTTGCTTCTTTTGGTATTGGCAGCCTTTCCATCATACATAATGTTCCACAACAGCGGCCCCAAGACCGAGCCCTGTGGCACTCCCCCCGAGACGATGTATTTTTTAATACCCTCATCTGTATTATACAGTAAGATACTGTGGAACTCTCTTGTTTCTTAGCGTAGTTAAGATATGTTCCCAATTTGCGGAATTGAACGCATTTTTTATATCTAAAGTAATGACAGAGCAATACTTTTTTTGAGCCTCCTTTCCATCTTCGGCCATCTATGGCTTTCTGCGCAGTATCGACTACCACCTTGATTGCATTTATCGTAGACCGTCCCCTTCGGAAGCCATACTGGTGCTCGGCTAGACCTCCCGCGTTTTCAATCGCTGTTTCTAGCCTGGTACCAATGATCCGTTCGAGCACTTTTCCAGCTGTATCCAGCATACAGAGTGGCCGATAAGATGATGGATCTCCAAGTGGTTTGTTTCCTTTAGGTATGAGGACTAGTTTTTGCATCTTCCATTGACTCGGAAATACTCCTTCTCGGAGGCATGAGTTGTAAAGATCCAACAACAATTCCGATCTGGCTTTAATTGCGGTTTTTAGTGCACTATTGGGTATCGCATCTGGACCAGGTGCTTTTCTGTCTCCAACTCTGCTGCAGATAGTAACCAGCTCTTCTCTTGTTACCATAGGTATCAACTGGGTTGATGCTAGCTATACTGTACTGAATTGCAATTCACGCTGACTTGGAAAGAGCCCATTAACGATCTCGAGGAGCAGGTTCGGGCACGTTGGTGGTGGTTGATAGAATATTTTAAGTCTTTTCAGAACCACTAAATACGCCATCCCCCGCGTATTGGTCCGCTTCATTGCATAATTCCTAGAAACATCTACGTTTGCTATTTTGGATAGCTTGTTTTAGGTCCTTACGCGCTCTTTTGTACTGTTTTTGAAGGTCTTCGAACGTGTCCTTTCCTCTAGAACGTTGATACAGCCTTCTCATGCGGTGGCATTCGGAGCGTAGCTGCGCAATATTATCATTCCACCAGTAAGCGTTTTGAACGAAAGAACAGCTAACAAACGTCAGATCTATAATCGAGCCTATTCCGCTTCGGGTAAATGTTTTTTCCAGGCCATTGTTAAGAAGGGCTATGTCGAGTGCGGCGAAAGCCTCTAACAGGTAAGTTCCTCTTCGGTTTGTTCTGGGACTGCCCCACTCTGTAGCCCAGGCATTAAAATCACCAGCTATGACAGTCGGGCTTCGGCTAGATGGTATGCCATCTAATAAATAGTATATGTCCATATACCCAAACTAACATAAAATTTTATCAAAATCGGCCTTAAGTAAAGTACCATTAAATTTGAGGTTAGAATGAAAATTCCAATTTCGCCTCTAGGGATCATCCCACAGACCGTAGATATGATATTCGATCCAAATTCATCCACCCGTCTGCCTTGTGCTGAGACAGGCATACGTCATTGGCAGACCCACTTTTTTCGACTTCTCTATAATGGTTATGTTCATATTCATCAAAATTTTGAGATCGAAAATCTGCACGAATCCAATACTTGCCCTATGTTAGAGGTGCAAGTAAAAATTCCATGTTGTTGTACATTCTTGTATGTAGCTATGATTTATGGAACGGAACTTGTATAGAACTTGTTTAGATTTCATCGCCGAAGTCTACAATACCGCACGATTTTTGTACATTTATGTTTTTGGTCAGGTTAAATCTAAGAATATTTCGGTTGTGTTGCTTTGGTGGGGACCAGGCTTTATCATAATACTATCCAATATTATTGTTTTGTGATAGGAAACACGAATTTGAAATTGTGCTGAAATAGAACCGAAGATACCAATCAGCGCTCTCCAGTGACAGTGACCATACGTACATATGTACATAATTTATGGCGCCAAACAAGTAAATACTACATAAGTTGTCATGACAACAGAAGCATTGAAAACTTAAAACCTCCTAAAGAATCGACATGGAAAAGCCATTAGCTCATACACAAAATGAGGTCTTGGTAATATGTAATTAAAACACTTGGACTATGCCCCACCAGAGCGTAATAATAGTAATTATAATAACAAGTAATGACGGTTTTTCACCTTTGACTTACTCAATCAGCTCAGGTGTGGATTACATCAACTTACCTGCAATAACCGTGAATATCTCTTATTTAAAGGATATTAATGTTTATAATCTTTTCGTAGTGCTTCTAATAATTTATGTAAATACTATAGTTATGGATACGTATGTAGATGCGGCATAAGAAGGGATGACACATTAAAATCCGATTTATGTTTACTCTTAACCAGGTGTGATGGCTCACCGGTTGAAATTAAAATTTCTAACCCGCAATAAACGTTACATGTCTCGAAATTCTACGAATATAACATGAAATACTCCTATGTACATTCATTCATACAAATGTAGGTATGTGAAAATTGTTAGCCTGTAGAAAATTCCAGTTTAGCATTTTCTCCCCTTTATATTGAATTCCGTGCAAAAAACATATTTGATTATAAATAATAAAGGCAGCAGACGTAAAGTGGTTTGTGTACCTCAACGTTATCCCTTATTCTCTACTCAAAAACATATCATAAAAGCTAAGATATTACACCGTCATAATATGCCTTTCCCCAACCCCAACAAAAGAATTTCCATTCATAATCACATACGTACGTAAGAAGTTCCTTCCATTCGACATACATAAGTGGATTTAGATTACACTTTGGAAATAAACTGAAATCCCAGCAGTAGGATCATCAAAAAGTGATCCCATTAGAGAGGCTTAAACTGAGCACTTCCGATATTCGAATGTTTGTTGGTCGGGAAGACGCCGAAAGCATACTACCAAATGACTTTGTGATACCTTAAATAATGGCCAAATAAAAGGATGTAAAGGCGTTAAAAGGACGTGGACGGAATTCAATGCCAAAATGCGATTTCGAAAATATTCCCAAGTGGTACGATGGGTCGGTGAGTTTACATATACATATGTACATATGTATGTACATTCATACATATATATGTATGCCTTCTTTGCAATTCTTCGATTGCCAGGGATTGTTATCGACGAAGCATCTAAGGCCCCAGCCAGGTTATTGTTCTTAATCTGGAAACTCATTTCTATTGACCTGTTTTTCATCCCTTTTTTATACTCGACGCAAACATATGTCCTTGACTCTGTAAGTTCGCATATTATCATATACGGGTATGTTCTTATTTTTATTTCATCCAGGTTTGCATAATGTTGGGTAGGATGAGGTAGGAAAATATTGGTTTACGTGAAAATTCTACGTACATTTCGCTCGAAAGGAATGGGAAGGTCTTTAAGCAGATAGATTAGTATGCAGGAAGTGAAACGTTCGAGGGTTTCCCAAATGTAATTCCATTACTTTTGCTTCAAGGTGGAATATTTTTCCGTTATTTTTTGGTGCGATTTTTATGCTTTTGAAAAGCAATATATGTCGGATTTAGTGGTGGAGGAGATGGCGCGTATAAAGAAATTAGTGTCAATCCAAAATGTATGAAGCAATATTGAATAGAAACTGAAACACGAAACTTTGTTTGTTTTATTTATCTGGGTATAATCACCATGGATCCCGGATGCGGCAAAGTGTAAAATTTCCTTTTTAGGTTTGAAGTCTAAAATTGTTTGAAAATATTCAATGTAAAATTATATCGAATAGACCATACTGAATATACAGAATGGAAACAGAAAGTGAAAGTCAAAGTCAATAGACCAGTGACCATTAATATTAATGCCAACGAAGCGATTTCAAATTTGAACTAGTGGGTGGATGGTACGTACATACATATGTACATATTGAATAGGTCATGATCTGTGTATGTACCTACGGTAGATTTGCGATAGTATTTCCTTGAATCGGTTCAATGCATATTAAAAATGTAATGTTCACTTTATTATTTATTGTAATACATTTTAGGAACTTAATTGTACTATATAAGAGGATGAAAAACTGTGACGTATACTATGGTGCTTGCTATAGGGAGCAGGAGCAGCGCTTATTTGGATGTGGATTCGTCATATGCGGCAGGCTTAAGCAAGAAGTCTTGAGCTTTAGACACGTGAGCAAGTGTCTTATGACAATCCTCAACAAGACTAAATTCGGAAACATAAGCTTAATATGCGCTCATGCCCCACAGAGGACAAGGACAGTGCCACCAAAGAATATTTCTACGAGCTCCTCGACAAAACATATGTGAAATGTCCTAAGTATGACATTAAAATCGTGCTAGGTAATTTTAACGCCAAGATAGGAAAACAAGAAATCTTTGGTAGGACAGTTGGCAAGCATAGCCTACACGACACCACTTCTGGCAACGAACTTAGGCTTATCGACTTTGTTACTATAGAAAGCACACGGCTTCCTCATCTCAATATTCACAAGGGGACATGGCGGTCTCCTGATCATAAAAAGGTCAACCAAATTAACCACATTGCGATCGACGCAACGCATGCCTGTAGTCTCCCTGGATGTCGCAACCTTCCAATCAGCTAACATCTACTCGAATCACTACCTTGTTGCAGCCTAGGTACGAATGTGGATATCCCAAACGCCACAATAATGAAGAATTGCCGTGAGAAGATTTAATGTCGAAAAGCTGCAATCGCAAGAGATCGCCAGAATCTTCGCCAAACGCGTTCCCGAAATCTCTCAACGACTCTTATGCCGCCAGCATCAAGTACCGAAGATCAGTCACAACGCTGCCAACATGCCATCAGATGTGCCGCAACTGATGTGCTGGGTTTCATTCGATCACCACCAAGAAACCTCTTGTTTGACGAAGAATGCCGGCGAGCAGATATAGCTAAACAAGAGGTATACAAGGTGGCGCTTCAAAGAAGGAAGAGGATTGCTCGTGAGATCTACGAACAGAAGAGATGGGAAGAACATCGGCTTCTCCGGTAGAAAAAAGGGCACAAGAAGCGCACGATTGAAGATATTAACAGATTATACTCCAGGAATAATGTACGGAAGTTTTACCAACAGGTGAAAATGTTAACAGGCTAACAAAACTCGTACAGAAGCGATGAAGAAGGAAACCTCGTAGTAGAGTCACAGTCGGTGCTGAGAATATGGAAAAACTTCTTTTGCAGACTGTATAACGGCGACGAAGAGAAACATCCCGCTGTCAAGCAGAATGAACCATTAAATCTAGACGATGATAGCCAAAATTTCCATCCACCTGACCAAAACAAAGTGAGTATAGCAATATCCAAACTTAAGTCCAATAAGGCTTCTGGACCTGACGTCGAGTTGTCAAAGCAGCTGGAAATGCCTTGGTAAAGAGCATACACGAACAGATTTGGTCAGAGGAGTGTGTACCTGATGAATGGAATCTCAGCACCGTTTGCCCGATCCACAAGAAAGGAGACCCCGTCAATAGTCTCAATTACAGAGGTATCAGTCTCCTCAACATCATATCTGTCATATTGTGCGAACGTCTGAAACCCGTCAACAACCTAATTGGCCCCTATTAGTGTGGTTTCAGACCAGGAAAGTCCACAATCGATCAAATCTTTACACTTTGGCAGGTCCTGGAGAAAAATCAATAACTCCAAATCGATACGCACCATTTTTCATCGATTTTAAGGCCGCATATAACAGCATCTATAAAGACGAGCTATACAGAGCCATGTCAAGTTTTGGCAGCCCTGCCAAATTCGTCAGATTGTGCAGAATGACGATGGAGAATTCTCGCTGCTCCATCAAGGTGGGTAACGATCTTACCGAGACCTTTGATGTTAAAAAAGGATTTAGAAAAGGTGGCGCGCTGTCATCTAACTTCTTTAACATCATACTTGAAAGAATTGTGCGAAACTCACAAGCCAACACCGGAGGCACAATCTTTCAAAAGTCTGTGCAACTGCTAGCGTATGCCGACGATATCGACATTATTTGAAGAACACAGCGGGCTGTCACCGGTGCATTCGCTAGTATTGAAACAGAAGCTGCCAAAATGGGTTTAGCGGTAAACGAGGGCAAAACCAAGTATATGCTGTCAACCAGAAGGGACACGCAACATCGACGAATTGGACAGAACGTCACAATCGACAGCTATAACTTTGAGGTAGTAAGGGACTTTGTCTACCTCGGCTCTGCTATTAATTCTGATAACAACACCTCGGCAGAAATAAAACGAAGAATAACTCTTGCCAATCGCTGTTTCTTTGGGCTGAGAAGGCAATTGAGTAGTAAGGCCCTATCCCGAACAATTAAGGAGACTCTATATAAGACCTCGCCTTAGGTGGCGCGCACAAGTTGAAGGGGACCTGAACAAGCTTGGACTGCGCAACTGGAGGCAGTTAGCTAAGGACCGAGCTAACTGGAGAGGCTTGTTAGTTGAGCCCCAGGTTCACCCCGAACTGTAGCGCCACCTTACACCACTGTAGCGTAAGTAAGAATTCTAGCGACTTTTCACTACTACACTTGGTACTAAAAACCCTGCAAAAAAAAAGAATTCTAATATTGTAAAATTGTTAAACTGCTTGATGCAGCTGCTTTATTTTATTTGTAACAGAATATTGCTACCTTCAGCTGTAAAATTTCCCAAAGACTACTTTTTTTTTAAAATGTTCTTCATCACTTAGAACTAAAGTCCTTTAAAGTTATAAACTTTAAACACTGATGGAGTGAAAGGAAAAGGTATAGGAAACTTAGAAGTTGGTAGTTTACTTAACTGTAAAAATTGAAGATCACCTAATTCCAAATCCTTATTTTGGGATATCTTTTCGAATCTCAAGTTGAAAAAAGTCAGCAGTTAGCCCCTGATGCGATAAACTCTCTAAGAAACTAGGGCCTAGCTTCTCACAATCATTTGCGTTGTGCGTGTCAGATTCTTTACATGAATGGAAGGGTTCTACTGTTTAATGCCTTGTCTGGAGGGCAATTGTTTATTTGAAAAGCTTTTTCATGAGAGTTATACTCTCAGACGCTCTCGAGAGATGGGGGCGTAAAAGAAATTTTAGGTGTTTTCTGGGGATTGAACCAGAACCTCGAGGGGGTAGTAAGTCCCAAAGACCAGGTTATTGGTCGAATTCATTGCTCTTGCAATATGACCTCGAATCAACTTTACCAGGAAATCGTCTACTCTGATCAGATTCACTTTGTTATAAAGGATCTCATTGGAGTAGATTTTTTGTACTCCAACTGTGTTGTTCTGTATAAATGAGGGCAAGGCCGAAGACAAGCCCTATCAAACATTCTAATCCTTTCTATTGGTTTGGTCTCACCACGAGGAAGACCTCGCTCAAGGTGGTGCGCTCAAGTGGAAAGGAACCTCAATCAACTCGGTGTGCGAAACTGGAGGCAGCTGGCTAAATATCGATAGAGAGACTGGTTCGTTCTAGCCCAGGTTCACCCTATGTAGGTAAGTAAGTCTGGCACTAGCTAGCAGAAGAAGGGAGGTCTTGGGGGCCACTGGTTAGAAACCCAGGGGATGAACCAGATTTCTGTTACACAGATTCTACCATTGACACGGGACGAACTGTGGAGAAATCCAGAGAGTCTCTCGCACTAAGATGGATCGTGGAAGAAAGACAAAAAGGAACCCTTCACAGTGGTCTGGTTCGAAGTCTCTCGAATAATATATGTATATAGCCCAGGCTTAGCTAACTACCTCCAGTTGTGCACTCCAAGTCAATTGAGGTGAGCTTCTTCTCTACTGAGTTGTCCGTAACTCTACGGAACATTTGTGTCCATACGCTCTACATTTCCGAGCCATTTTAAACGACTGATACGCAATACTTTGACTAGGTCGATGTCGCTGTACAGCTCGTACAGTTTGTCGTTGAATCTCCTCATTTAAAGCCTGTTAACACAAAAGGGACCGACAATATTACGAAGCATCTTTCTGTCGAATCGACCGAGGATATCTGTATTCGCTTTAGATCGAGTCAAAGCTTCAGCGCCATAAAGCAGAACTGAGATAATCAAGGTCTTATACAGGTCTGATTCAGCTGTGTTGCGAAACGCTCGACGAGACGCAATGCAGTTTTAAAACAGCTTTTCTGCATTAAGGCAAGGAGATACGCTACAATGTAACCTTTAATTACTTGCAGGAATAGATAATGCGTAGGGCAGGTGTTAACACGGAAGGCACAATCTTTAACAAAACCGCTCAGCTGCTGTTCTTGAGATGAATGAGATCAAGACAAAATACATAAGGTTAACAAATATAGGACCATGAATCCACCTACTAGGACAAAATGTTGCTGTTGATAGCTACAACTTCGAGGTACTTAGGGATTTTATCTACCTCGCAGTCAACATCACCTCCATGAATAACTCGCAAGTGGAGATTCTCCACAGGTTTACCCTTGGAAACCGTTGCTACTTCAGTTTGGCAAAATAAAGTTGGTTAACACTATTTACACGAAAAACGAAGTGTTTGCTCAATCGGATTCCAATCCTGTCAGTTCTACTATGCGGAGTTGAGTTGTGGACGACACAAAAGCGGAAAATAGACAATCGCAAACTCTACGAGCTGTACTGATATAGTCCAAAAGAAAAAAAAAACAAACAAGATAAGACATCTACATTGGTTTGGTCACATCGAGCGAATGCACAACAATGCTCCAATCAAAAGGATCTTCGAGTCCTTTATCTGAGTGTTTTATCTGACTATGAATTTGCGCCAAAAACAAACAACTTCCTTTTTTGAAAACTTGTACTAAAAAAAATTTAACTCACAAACTATACAAATATGTTTACATAATGCATATAAATTTCTTATTCGTTTTATATGTACAAATCATGTGTTTAAAAGAATTCTCCCAAAAGATGGTTCTTGCATATTCATGGTTTTCATATAGAAAGTTGACAAGTTGACAAGGCATAGGTGCATAAGACTTCGGATCCAAACGAACCAATTGAATTATTACTATAGTATTTGTTACTGATTTGTACCCCTCTCGTTGGATGAAAGAATTTTCCGTCGAAACCAAGGAATTTTTAGACCCGTGACTTTCTACAGCAGACGATACTAATTCGCATTGGAGTTCATCAAAACCATAAGGTCGTTCTAAGAAGGATTAACTGATATTGCGGTTAAACTAAGTAGAAAATAAAGATTTTTAATATATTTTTACCAATTTGTTTAGCGTCCTGCTTTATTATTTATTTGCCTATACAAAAATCTCTAAACACAATATCTAATATATCATCGGTACTAACGTGTCCAGTTATTCTATCAATGCATTTCACCGCTTTTCGTAGCTGTTGTGCGGCTATGGCCAAGTCGGGATCTTTATTTGGTATATAAACGTCCAGAAAGACGGTTAGGTGGGTAACACATTCTCTTAACTGTTGTCTGTAACGGGAATGAGTGAGCCGTGGGCTTTCTGCTGTTGGTTGACTGCATCTAGAATCAAAGTTGTACAGATTACTACCTAGGCAACTTAAAAAGCAAACTTACATATCTTTCAATTTGTTTTCCAGCTTATTTAAAAGGTTCTCCACTTTCATCCACTTGCAAGATACCAATGCAATGTCTAATTTTTTCAGAATCTCGAGATCTTTCGATGAAATGAGATCTATTTTATTGACGATCGGTAAAAGAGACTTTTCCGTTAGAAAACCGGGTGTGGTTCCCAGTTGTTGTACATATTGCCGTTTGTACTGCTCAAAAGATTCTGTGGTAACAGCTTTTTCTTGCAGCAGTACAGTCGCATCCATAAGAAGCAGAACTAGATCTGAATTTTGAATGTAATCTTTAGCACGGTTTATTCCCTCTTTTTCGACTAAATCCTCAGTGTGCAATCGTAAGCCAGCTGTATCGGCAAAGAGTACCGGATAGCCGCAAATATTGTAAAATGACTCCACAATGTCGCGTGTGGTCCCTGCGATAGGTGTCACAATGGACACTTGTCTTTGGCACATTAAATTGAGGAGACTGCTTTTGCCAACATTAGGTGCACCAATGATTGCAGTGCGGACACCGTCACGTAGAATTTCTCCTTTTCGTTGATCGTTCAAATGCCCTTGAATATCTCCACGTATTATAATAAGTTCATCTATTAGTCTTTTGACGAGGCCATCCTCAATGTTTTCATCTTCAGCGAAGTCTATGTATGCTTCCATGTGAGCAACACATTTCATGAGTCGTGTCCTCCAGCTTTGATATAGTCTGGAGAGAGAACCAGTACTTTGAAGGAGTGCCTAGCAATCAAAGATTTAGTTTTTTCCAAATATAGTACATACGTAAAAATGTAGACAGACTAAATCCTGTAACTCGGACTTTTTGGGGATATTAACATAAATTCGACTTAGATTATGTATGTTTTTATATACTTATACAAGAATGACAATCCCAACAGTTCGAGTTAGAGAGATTCGATTGTACATACTTGTTTCCGCTGTGCTTCTGTTTCTGCGTGTATCAAATCCGCGACACCTTCCACCTCGGTTAAATCAAGTTTACCCCTGAAAAAAGCGCGTTTCGTGAACTCCCCTGGTTGTGATAATCTGAGTCCTGGGACTTGGGATAAAGCATCTAACATTGCATCAACAACTGCTAGACTGCCATGAACTTGAAATTCACATGAATCTTCTCCTGTAAAACTGTTGGGACCTAACGAAATATCTTTGGTTCTTGACCTAATTGGAATATTAAAATATTTTTACCTGGAAACCATAATACCAATCCTTTATCAATCATGTCCCTACTAACTGGATGATAAATCGCATTTAAAGCCGCGTAACGCTTCTTCGGACAATAGTCTTTAGAAACTAGTGCACGTATTGCAGCAATTGTGTTAGGTCCCGATACACGGATGACCGAGACTCCGCATTTCCCATAACCTGCAAGACACCGGTTAGTTATGCATTTACGTCTGTATTTTGGTATTTCATACCTGATGATAAATTAAATATCGTTGAGGCGGACATTTCTCTTCTGAGGAAGATCTTTGGAAAATAGTTATAGAACCTTTTTACACAATTCATGTTTATGCTTTTAAAAATAAAATAAACACAGATATGCCAAAATAAAATGTTTCATTTTAAAAATGAAAACTATTCCCCCACAGAGGTCTCTGACTGCTGCATAATTTGGATTCAAAGTGTACAATAGCACAGATTCTTCATTTCTGTTTCAATTTCTGTGTAGTAGATGACGCTGAAAGAGAATACAAATTTAGGGTCTGCTTTCATTTGTTTCTAATTTTAAGTTCCACAAAGAAAGGATTATCGTTAAATTTGAAATTATAATTTATAAAGAGCAATTGTTTTATTTTAAATTTTAGATAAAATTACAAAGAAATTGTTGGAAAAAGGAAGTTGTCAGCAATGTGACTTGTGTCATGTGTTTAGCATTGCCAGTAGGTACACCTTCCCGAAACTAATGTATAATTTAATTTAGTAAAGTTAATTAAAAATATTTTTTTATAAAATTCCATATGACAAAAAAAAAGTAGAACGTATGGAACGGATCAATTTTTTTTCTATGTTTATTTATTCACATAATTATTATTAGGCATTACAATTTGTTTACAAAAAACTTCAAAAACTAAAACATTATTTATGGCTTCAATAAGTAAATGACCTTTAAGGGTTCTCAATATTTATTCTCTCATTTTTATTTGAAGTTATTTCTTTATTTTTGTGTACCTTATGCAATTACTTACTTACTTAGGTTGCGCTACAGTTCGGGGTGAACCTGGACTTCTACTAACAAGCATCTCCAGTTAGCCCTGTTCTTAGCCTCCAGTTGCGCACCCCAAGTTTGTTTATGTCCCCTACAACTTGTGTGCGCCACCTTTATATATATATTGTTCGAGAGATTACGAACCAGACCACAGTATTGGGTCCATTTTCGTCCCTCTTCCACGATCCATCTTAGCCGGAGAGTCTCTCTAGATTTCTCCACAGTTCCTCTCTGGCTTTGATTCCTCGTTAGCATCTGTTTAACAGAAATCTGGTTCATCCTCTGGGTATCTACCCAGTGGCTCCTCAGGACCTCCGTTCTTCTGCTAGCTAACGCCGGATATTGACACAATATATGTGCTGCCGCCCCGACTTCCTCCAGGTATAGTTCACAGGTGTCGTCCTCCAGAAGACCCATCTTCCTAAGGTGATACCCGAAATTAACATGATCTGTAGAAAACGCTACCACCCATTTCAGTGTTCTTCGCCCTAAGCTTAGAACCTCTTTGTGAGTGGTGCCTGCAACCTTCCACGATTGACCACCTTCTCTGGTGTTCCGCCGCAGCCCAGTTGCTAATCAGGTGTTCTACCATCCCTCTGCCAATTGCAGCGAGTGGTTCCGGACCAGAGAGCTCCGAGGTTGACTTCTGCTTTGCCAGAGAGTCCGCCTTTTCATTTCATTTTGCCCTCAGTCCCTACGTGCCCTCTAACCCAGAGCAGCGTCATCTCATTTCGAGGTGAGCACTCATTGAGCTTATGAGCACATTCCAATGCCAGTGATGTATTGATATCTGTCTGGTCCATGTGTCTAATCACTGATTGATTGTCCAGTGCTATGGCAACGTTTCTACGCTCGACCTGACCCTCTTTCAGCTGATCCAACGCATGCAACAGAGCAATCATCTCGGCTTGATAGACTGAGGTATATTTCCCCAGACTAATATGACAGGCTAGTTCCAGTTCTTCTGAGAAGATACCTGCCCCCGTTCTGCCATCTACCATGGACTCATCCATAAAGATGATTATATCACCAATCTTCTTTTCCGGAAGTGTTCCATCTCCAATGAGAGTTTTGTGATACCTTTCAGTAACACGCATTCTCTTTATTCCATCCATGGGCATATTCAACTCCCTAATCTCGTTTCTCACGAGATCCAGGATTTTCCTATGACCGTAGATAGTACCGCGCCAGTGCCAGTTGGCATCCCGGTGCAGACCGGGATAATACATAAGTACAGCGACAGAATACCTAGGATCACCCCATTGCGCATGTTGGTGTCGTCCGTCGTCCGTATTGCACCCGTGATCCCTAAACATGCCAGACGTTGGACCCTATCTAATTGCTTCTTTACAGTTTTCTGGGTGGCTTTTTGCCACCATACTCACCTGACCTTAGTACTCATACCCGTTTGCACTGATGAAGCACCCTTTTCGCCTTTCTAATCTTCTCTTCCACATGGAAGTTCCAAGTTAGTCCAGCATCTAGGTATACACCAAGATACTTAACCTTCCTGGTCACATGCAGCTCCGATCCGAAAAGTTTCAAAGGCTGAAATTCCAGATCTGTCCTTGTCCTTGTGAAAATGACCAGATCTGTCTTTTCCGCATTAATGAAGACTCCTTGTTGCGGACACCACCGCTCCACCACTCGGAGACCATTATTTCTCATGGCATCTGCTGTGATGTTCATGAATTTACGTCTTGCCATTATTGCTATACCGTCGGCATATCCCACAGTGCGGATGCCAATCTCTTCAAGTCTTGCCAGGAGAGTGTCCACTGTTATATTGCACAGAGTAGGTAACTCCTCCTTGGGGGCAACTTCTGCTAACCCTTCCTCTAAGTCTTGAAGTTCCCGTCTGAATATTTATCTTCCTATTTTTCAGCATATTGTCCACCCATCTCACCACCAATGGGTTAACCCTACGGTTTTCTAAGGCTATTCTCTGACTTTCGAAGCATATCTTATCGAAGGCACCTTCAATGTCCATTATTAAAGTCATTGCGATGCCTCCGGTATTCATCTTCTCTTCCTCAACGCGTAGCAACGCCAGCTCTGTATGCATGTTGTCTATTACTCAAAGGACACGCTTTCAGCGCCGTGTTCTCCATATGGTCCACCACAATTCTTTCCATTGTTTTCAACAGAAATGATGTTAGGCTAACCGGTCTGAAGGACTTCGCTTCGGTGTAGTTCTTTTTTCTCGGTTTTGAAAGAAACACCACATTTGTTTCTCTCCATGTTACCGGTATGTAGCCTATCGCTAGACATGTAACGTATATACCCCTAAGCCTTGGTACAATGAGATTTGTACCCCACTGATATAAAGCTGGGAATATGCCATCTGGTCCCGCGGTCTTGTAAGGAGAATATGTTTTTATCGCCCCACTGACCGCTTCTGGAGTTACTATCCGTTCCGCTTCAGTCCTATCCATCCTGTTTGCTCCTTGTTTCCTCAGAGCCCAGGGCTGATCTGACTTACTACTTCCCAGAAAGTGTATTTCCATAAGAACCTCATTTGTACGATCCAGGGTCTCAACAATCTCCCCCGTTCTGTCGCGAATGAGTCCGACTTTGGAAACTGGATATCTCGAGACAATTTTCTGAAGTCTATTGACCTCAGCTGTGCTTCTCATATTCGAGCAAAATTCAATCCACGACTCCCTCTTACGTCGTCGCAGAGTTGCTTTTAGCACTTTCTTCTTTGCCTTATACTCATCCCATGATTCAGGATCATCCGTTCTCATGGTGTCTTTGGATTCAAAGACTCTACGGGCCGGAGTAGTGCTAATGCACACTAACTAATGGACAGCTTTTTGACAGCTCGTATACTCGTAGTTCGTCGTTGAATCTCTGCCTCCAAAGCCCGTCAACGCAAACGGAACCGCAACTTTACGAAGAATCTTTCTCTCGAATCGACCGAGGATGTCTTTATTCGCGATAGAGTCGAAGCTTCAGCGCCATTAAGCAGGACTGGGATGGTCAAGGTCTTATACAGAATCATCTTAGTTGTTGGGAATAGGGCTCTACTACTCAATTGCCTTCTCAGACCAAAGAAACAGCGATTGGCAAGAGTTATTCTTCGTTTTATTTCTGCCGAGGTGTTGTTATCAAAATTAATAGCAGAGCCGAGGTAGACAAAGTCCCTTACTACCTCAAAGTTATAGCTGTCGATTGTGACGTTCTGTCCAATTCGTCGATGTTGAGTGTCCCTCCTTGTTGACAGGATATACTTGGTTTTGCCCTCATTTACCGCTAAACCCATTTTAACAGCTTCCGTTGCAATACTAGCGAAAGCACCAGTGACAGCCCGCTGTGTTCTCCCAATTATGTCAATGTCATCGGCGTAAGCTAGTAGTTGCACAGACTTTTGAAATATTGTGCCTCCGGTGTTGGCTTGTGAGTTTCGCACAATTCTTTCAAGAACGATGTTAAAAAAATCACATGACAGCGCGTCACCTTGTCTAAATACTTTTTTGACATCAAAGGTCTCGGTGGGATCGTTCCCGTTTTGGATTAGCGAGAATTCTCCATCGTCATCCTGCAAAGGCAAACGAGTTTGGCAGGGATGCCAAAACTAGACATGGCTCTGTATAGCTCATCTCTATAGATGCTGTCATATGCGGCCTTGAAATCGATAAAAAATAAAAAGATGGTATTTATTGATTTGGACATCTTGAGTTTTTTCCAGGATCTGCCGAAGTGTGAAGATTTGATCGATTGTGGACTTTCCTGGTATAAAACCACACTGATAGGGCCCAATCACGTTGTTGACGAAGGGTTTCAGACAATCAGACAATATGGCAGATAGGATCTTATACGCGATGTTGAGGAGACTGATTCCTCTGTAATTGGTGCAATTGAGGGCGTCTTCTTTCTTATGGATCGGGCAAACGGTGCTGAGGTTCCATTCATCAGGCACACATTCATCTGACCAGATTTTAGAAATGAGTTGGTGTATGCTCTCTACCAGGTCATTTCCAGCTGCTTTGAACAGCTCGGCTGGTAAGCCGTCAGGTCCAGCAGCCTTGTTGGATTTAAGTTTGGATATTGCTATCCTCACTTCGCTTAGGTTGAATGGTTCATTCGGGATGTTGGTCTTCGTCGCCGTTATACTGTCTGCAGAAGAAGTTTTTCCATATTCTCAGCACCAACTGCGACTCTACTACGAGGTTTCCTTCTTCATCTCTACAGGCTTCTGTACGGGTCTTGTTGGCCTGACACTTTCTTTTCACCTGTTGGTAAAACTTCCGTACATTATTCCTGGAGTATAATCTCTCAATATCTTCGATCGCGCGCTTCTCGTGCTCTTTTTTCTTCTTTCGGAGAAGCCGATGTTCTTCCCGTCTCTTTTGCTCGTAGAGCTCACGAGCCGTTCTCGTCCTTCTTTGCAGCATCGCTTTGTATGCCTCTTATTTAGCTGCATTTGCTTGCCGGCACTCTTCGTCGAACCATGGGTTTTTTTTGTGGTTTTCGAGCGAAACCCAGCACATCAGTTGCCGCACTGATGCTGGCGGCATAGGAGTCGTAGCGAGATTTTGGGATTCGGCAAATGTGGTCTCATGCGATTGCATTTCTATTGGTCAAAAATGATTTTATATAATTGTATATGTATATTGCGTCCAACTCCCCATTCCTTAAGGTTTTTTAAAACCATATGCAGGCCTATCCTATCGAAGGCTTTTCCAAAATCCAGAGAGAGTATAGAGACATGATTTCTAGCTGATAACGCCTTAGATACCAAGTAATCTATCTGAAGTAGTGCATCCACATATCCTCTGTTTGTTTTAAATGCCACCTGATTGGGGCTGATTAGTTTGTTTGTTTCAGCAAACTATTAAGGACGCTTTGCAACTATTTTCTCTAAGAGTTTGCATAAGCAAGGGATGAGCGAGATTGGTCTATAGCCTTCTGTGGTAGTTTTCTCCTTATATCGTTTATGTATGGGCAATATTGTAGCTGTTTTCCTGCTTTGTGGAATAACTGCAGTGTTCAAAATGTTTTTATATAGGTAAATGAGTCTATTTTTTGTTTCTTGAGGGAGGTTTTTTATCATAGGATAGGATATCCTATCTCTACCCGGTGCTTTACCATTGACTTTGTTAAGGGAAGTTTCGAACTCAATTAGGGAGATTGGTTGTTTAATACTTCGTGCGGTGGGATAAGAACTTTGTTTTCTAATTTTTTTTTTACAAATTTTGGGCTATGTATTTACATATTTTTGGTGGGTTTACTAAATTGTTTATGTTTTTAATAGAGAGTGAATTTGGTTCACCAGTCAGTAGTCGGATATTATACCATGTTTTAGCGGGGGAGGAGCTAGGATTTATGATTGCCGTAATTTGGGAAAAGCTTTTTGCTTTACTCTCTTTAACCCTAGTAAGGATAAGTCGGTGTTCCACCAAGGAACAACTAGTTTTCGCTTTATAGGGATTGTCTGGGGGATCGAGAAATTGCCTGCAGTTCTAATAGCTTTTTGGAGCAAAGCGGCTTTTTTATTTATATTCCTGGATAAGGATTTATCAGAAAGATACTCGAGGATTTTTTCTTTGAAAATTGTCCAATCGGAGAAGTCTGTTTTAAACCTCGGAATGAAAATTTTTGTTTCTGTTCGCGGACTAGTTGACAATGTAAGGATTATCGGGAAATGGTCGCTATTATATAGATCTTTTAAGGTTTTCCAAGTGACTTTGGGTGAGCAACGAGTGACGTCAGCGTGTGTTAGGTAGTTGTGAGTAGAGCAATAAGTAGGGGAACCGTCGTTGAGAAGAAGTAGGTTGGAGTTAAAAAATAAATTTTCTAATAGAGCACCTTTATTGTTAGTGGTTGGAGAGCCCCATAGCATATTACAAGCATTGGCGTCTTCACCCAGTATGATCGGAGGTTTAACTTGATTGAAGATGTTATCCAAGTCATTTTTGTTGATTATTAGTTTCGGTTAAGTTGTATTTCTACGGCTATAACTTGTGAGCTTAAGTTTAAGGAGAGCAGTTTATGAGGAAAATTTTTTCTTATTAATAATGTAACACCTTGCTTGCTAGTGTCGTTGCTTGTTGAATTATAAAAGTAACCGTCGAAATGCCTTGGGAAGTATGGTGTATGGTTAAAAGGGCAGTGAGTCTCTTGAACGGATATAAATGCAGGGTTATATTAACTACATATTTATTATATTGCGTTCATCAAGATTTTACGAAGCCTTTTATATTCCATTGAAGAATATTGAGAGCCCTGTCGAAGGAACATTGGTGCCACAGGCTTGTTTTACCTGTAGTAGAAGAAGAGTGGTTTCCAGTGCAATAATTTTGTAATACGGTTGTGTTATTTGAAGTGTTTTGTAAAATTATAGGATTCGTAAGAAGAATTTGTTCAGGATTTAGACTGTGCGGTTTGGGCATTGAAGCGCCCAGGTTCTTTGGGGAACCCGAATGATTCAATTCGAAGCGCAGAGTCATTATTTTGGTTAATATTACTTTTATTGCATTGAAACATCGTTTGCGTCAGGAGTTTAAATATAATAGTTGTTATTATCTAAAAGAGCTATTATAACAGTTGATTTAGGTGAGGATACGAGAGGGGTATTGGTAAGACTATTATTAGCGGGTGTGATGGAGAGATAATTATTTGTTTTGTCGCAGGTATTGGAGCGAGATTGTGTTATATTATTATTATCTGAAAGAATTTTTGAAACAAATGATGTAGGGTGTTATTTGCGGGTGTGGTAGTGCGTTTATTGGTAGTATTGGGCAACGCATTGGATATATTTTGTGATATTGGTTGTGTAAAAGCCAATATCTACAGATTTGGGGTGGCTGATAAAGGTCGAATGTAAAGAGCATTAGGCCTGAGGCCCTTTGCTTTCCATCTTCCTCTTTTTTTAAGAATTTATAAATTTCCGTTACACCTTGTGACCTCATTTCGCTGACGATTTCTGTTTCAGAAACATTTATCAAACACCGTGCATACGCTATACCTTTAGATTATTTTGGCCTACGTATAATTTAACTGTAACTGGGCAGACCACAGCGAGGTCTTGGCTTTAAGGAAGAGATCGGAAGGCTTTTGTGATCTGACCAGGATAAGGAGGCTTCCGTCAAGGAGTTGGGTTTTATTCTCATAATCTATGCTTATCATATCAATGGCTTTTTTAAGAAGGAAAGGGCTAAGAGAAGAAATTCATTTTTCACTATTTTTAGAACATGAAGGTAATTCGGGAAAGAATGCCTAGGTAACGGATCATATTTTTTTTTTTTGGTTGAATGTTTGGGTCAAGATCAGGATTTAGAGGTCCAAATCAACCACCTATTGTGGTTGGCCCGGGGGCATATTCGAGGGTCTAGGACGCAAAAATAGAAAAAAAAAAAAAAAACATAAACAATCATGAAAATTACATGTCAGGGCCCAGTCCCGTTGAACTTATACGTTGGCCTCAATTCAGTCAAGCCACCAGTACCTTCCTTCAGTATATCGACGTTAAATAAATTCCTTTCAGGTACACTAAGGCAGTATCTCAAATCAATATTTCCATCACCTGAGAATATCGGTTCATAGAGCACACTTTTATCTGTCGCCCTTCTAGCAATCTGGTATATAATAGGTACGTTCGTCGAGTCTGAGAAGTAGTTATGTGCATCCAGATATAAGAATGTCACCGGTGGGATCTAACCACTCACCAAGGTGTTTCTGAAACACTCAGGGTTAGGGTAAAACAGCCCGAAACTAGTTCGTTTTACGTAACGTTAGCTGAACGCGCAAAATGGTTCCCCACAAGATACAGAATAACTTTGTGTGGATACACCGGAAGCATTCAATATTCTCTTAGTATTCTCTTATTTCTATACATCCACATACAAGTTCGAAGACATTTTCCTTCAAATAACCGAAGGTTTTCTATGTAAAATGGGTTTATGTTCCACCATACTGGACTTGTATAATTCAGAATTGAACGAACAAAGGCTTGGTAACATTTGATCTTATTTTATTACAGCATATCTACATATTTTGTTACTGAATTTGTCCAAATGAACACCTAAATACTTGACAGTTGTCTCTGAATCGATGTCGAGACCAGGAAACTTGTTATTCGTAGATTTTTCCAGTTTCGTCTCAAATCTGAATTACCTTACACCTTGTCTTATTGGGGTGCGGAACAGTATAGTTTCACATTTTGTATGGTTAATCTTCAGCTCTTGTGGAATGTCCTGTACTTTTGAGCCATTTGCATACAAAATAACGTCGTCAGCAAACGCTGAGCACTTAGCATTTAAGAAACATAGATATTAAAGAGAAGCGGTACAGTAATAGTGCCTTGTGGGAGACCATTAATGATATTAAACACTTTAGTCGAGGTATATTGTCTATCTGTTACAACGAACTTCTTCTCGTACACCATAGATGTAATCATCTTTATTAGATGATTCGGAAATTCATATCGTAAAAGTTTATATAACAACCCGTCAATCCAAACCATGTCGAAGGCTTTTCGATATCCACTGGACAGGCAACTGTACATCGTTTGGTATTTAGATTTCAATTAATATCTGAAATCAGTTTGGTAACAGCATGCACCGTCGAATGGTTTTTTTTAACCGAAATTGGTTTCGCGGTATAATATCCTTTGTTTCACACACGTACAGATTGAACTTGCTACTACTTCAAAAACCTTCCCCATATTTGGCAGGAGGTTGATTGGCCTTCTTCTTGTTTATTATTGGAAAAACCTTAAAGATGTCTTTAATATGATTTGAGCGCGTTGCATCCAGTAGTCGTTGAGGGGTTGCCTCCTCCGTTCGCCCTTGAGTTCGATTAGACTAGGTGATTCGCGTTTAGATCTCCCAAACTTTTTTTTCGGGACTTATGTCCCACTCCATCGGGACATAAGTCCCAAATCGAATTAGGGACTTATATCCCACCGCATCGGGACATAGGTCCCATCAAAAAATGTTGGGTCTTATGTCCCACCTAACATATTTGTTTTTAAATAAGCTTAGAGAATTCAAATACCCCGAAGAGCATGGAACAAGTAAGTACATGGCAAAGCTACATTAGGCAAATTTTGATTTATGTCACTTATGTATATGCAAAAGTGGAATATCTGTGGGGGGGCATGTTGCCCCCCTGCAACCTCCCACTGTTGGATTTGGGGTAAGTGCGAGGTTGAGGATCCATGCGAAATATGGGAAATATGGATATAAAGAAAGTTTGCATATACCCAACCTCGCACCTACCCCAAATCCAATAGTGACCCCAAGCAGGGGGGTTGCAGGGGGGCAGCATCCTCCCCCATAGATATTCCACTGTTTATGCATATACATAAGTGACAAAGCAAAATTTGCCTAATGTCGTCTTATCAAAGTGTGATAAGGCCAATTGCTAGAATTTGGGACTTATGTCCCGAAGAGGTGGGACATAAGTCCCTAATTCAATTTGAGTCTTATGTCCCAGTTAAATGGGGCATAGGTCCCAAAAGAAAAAAATGGGACTTACGTCCCGGGGACTTACGTCCCTGCGCCAGCGAGATAGTGGAAACAGCGCCTGCTGTTGCGAATAATAGAATTGACATTAAGAGCACCTATTTTCAGGGTTGCACAGCATTTTGACCAGGTTTCTTGCAAAGAAAACAAAATAGTTGCTCTTTGGTCGCCTTTTTTGCACTTAGCACTCATCAGGATCGTGTGCTTTTTTGCCGCATCTCCTTACCATCTTGCAGTTCGGAGAAGCATACCAGAATCACTGTCAGCGGTGACATTGAAGCACACCGTTCCTCCTTGCCGCCTTGAGGCCATCACTGAAAAGAGGAATGCATATGGTCGGAGGGACCTGGTACAATATATTATCTTTGATTTTGAGAATTTTGAGGCTTGGTTAATTTGAGAGTTCTTAAAAGAAAACAAAATAGAAATTAACTAAACATTTAACAGTAATCACACATCTAACAGAAATCACACATTTAACGCAGAAATAGAAAAGATACACAAGAGAATAAACAAACATCATACAATATCTCACTAATTACCTGTTCAACAAAAGAATGAACACATTAGAAGATGAAATCATTTTTATGATGCATATCAAATTAACATATGTATGTAGATGACATAGAACAATTTACTTTAACTTTCAAATTAGGTACATTGGAGAGGAATATCTTGTCTTCTAATGAAATGGAATCAATTGATGCTTTGAAAGTTCTTGAACATATAAAATCTGTTGTAATGCTTTCTTCTAAACAAATGAATAATTGTACATATCTCATCCCACAATTCTCGAACACATTTTATTCTAATAGAACATTTGCCAAACATCAAAATAGGTAAATAAAATATATTTAGACAAGATAACGTTTTTGTTAGATCAAACTAACACAAATGCTTATCACTTGACGTTCACTTTTCACCTGCATCCAGCCATTTTTGAGTTCTGAGTTTGATGAATGAAATAAATTGGATACCGTAGCATTGTTTTTTACCATGAAGGATCATATTTGATTAGAAGAAAGCACTTAAAAGAGAAATAACGAAAATTATGGATATGGATACAGATATGTACATTTATTCATTTCCATTGTGATACCACCAGATCTTGGGTATACGAACTCTTACTTTAGAGCCAGTTGGATATTTTTCTTGTTTGTATATAAAGACTACCTCTTAATCCAGATATCTTTGTCTTTGTCCTTTTTTTTGTTTTGAGTTCGTCTTTTTCCGAGGCTTGTAGTTCTTTGGGAACATAGTTCTTTTTACGTAGTAGGGAAGTTACCCGGACGCACAACCCCCAACCTGGAGGACCAGTTCCCTTCTATAACCCTAGGACGAGGGCCGGATCTTCCGGAGCCAGTTACCCACTTCGGGTATATGAGCGCTGCCGTTGACCTATTTAGGGTTCATCCCCCTTTACTTACTTACTTAACGGGCTCCCGACCCGTGAAGAGTCTCTGCCTGAGACACAGCAGCCTTCCACTCAGCAGGTGGGGGGTTCATCCCCCACCATCTCTTTTATCATACCCTGGCTCAGTATTGGAGATTTATCGGCAAGAATTAGTTAATTACAATATGGTAATACAGCTTTATTTTCTAACAACTATAGCAACTCCTCCTTTTCTGCAACTGGGGAACATCATCAGCAGAGAGATGCTTCACTGCGGAGTCAATGCAACGGAATGTGTTTCTCTTGGTTTGTGAGTTTGAACTTTGTCGGGGGTGAACTTTCACGAATCTCAATGTAAACGGCATTAAATAGTATGCCCCTTTCATTCGTGTAAAGAATATAACACGCACAACACGAATGGTTGTGATATGCTAGGCCTTGGTTCCCATGGACCTGTCGCGCCAAATATTTGTATTTGTATACAGTTTATTTCTAAAGAGACGAGTCTAGAGTTGGATGATCTAAGTGTGATCCTGCTCCTTATCCCCCTCGAACTTCATAAGAAAGACTCAGCTACATGTAGCGCTGTCCGGCTCAGGGAATCTGAGTGCTGGACTGTTAAGCTGTATGGACACTGTAGGATCTTGAAAACAATTGGTTTCGTCTTACATTGACTACGGGATACCAATCTTCAATTTTAGGAAATGTAGGAAATCTGAATGCCTAAATATTTGGTCTGTATGTGACCACTTTTTGGAGCCTTAAATTTTGAGCTAGGAGGATGAAACTACATATCTGAGTTTTTGAGAAGGAGAAGCAGTACAAATATAAAAATTTTTAAAATCCGCCCACTGCCACGTCCACTTTTTCATAACTTCACTAAATTATATGAAACCGAAAAATTTTGTTAAGACCAAATATTTAGGCATTTAGATTCCCTAAAATTCAGCTATACCAAAGTTTTGGCCACGTCCAATTTTTGGGGGCGTTTTCATCAAAAACCGATTTCTCAAGCGTTTGACGTTATAATTATATTTGAGTACAAAATGCAATTTGGTCACGTCCACTTTATACAGCTTTTCTGTATGTTTCTTTATAAGTATATGCTTTCCAGCGCAGTTGAGCGACTGTGGTCATATCCTACTTCATTATTATATATCTATGTATGTATACTGAAATGTGTGGTACATTTTTATACGTAAAATTAATATGAATGACGTTAGGTCAATTAATCTAATCTGGCATTCTGAGATATGTATTATTTATCTACTGGTCTCTGAAGCTTTCTTGTTGCTGCTTCGATAATTTTATTTTGTTTTACTTCGATACAGCAGTATCATCTGCAAAAAGTTTCTAAGACCGAATGATAATCAGTATTTGTTTAATAATAATAATAATAGTATTGGATAATTATTAACACATGCGATTTTCTTCTGATTGGTCTTCCTGTCATCGAAAATTTAGGCTTGAGAAGCTTTTTCATGACAAATTTACTCTCGGGTGTTTGTCAGACGCTTGTCGTGAAAAGTTGTTGGTGTTGTCTGGGATTCGAACCTCGAACCTTCAGCTTAGCAGTCCAGTCTAATAGGGGTATATATTTTGGTTCTTCTATTATGTTACAATGTTCTTCATCAATCCTTAATACTGGGAGTGGGTTATATATTATTATAAACTCTATTAGGATATAATATGTTTATTATAACATTAACAGTAAAATGCAAATACTGTTAGGCTTCCAGGTTTTTTTATATATATTTAAATCTAAGTATGACTTCTAGGGAGAAGAGAAGTTTAAATATTTTTTTGACGTTGGTTTCAGAGGAAGATAGTAAGTCGATTGTGTATTTTAACACTGATGGTTCCCTATTCGTAGATTAAGTGTTGGATGAATAGTGTCTGATTCGAGTGGCATAAGTGGCATTGAGGAAGGCTCTCAGATTATATACTTATACAGATAGTCATCTCAGATGGGCTCTCTCTTTCGACCCTCAAGCTAAAACGCACCAGAAAACAGCTGTTTTTCCCCATCGCTCCTTAGGTGTATAGGTGCTTCAATGCAAATCAAATGGGACCTCACGCACACATTCTTTGAGCGATGGGGAACCCATGGGCGCAACCAACTTGGTGTCAAAAATTTACCACCAGGGAATTTTTTTTGTTCCTATACGTTATTATTTGAAAGTGCATTTTGAAAGTGCTATAACTTTTAAACGAAAGGAGTATGACAATATTTAATTACAGCATTGAATTCAGTGCAATAAGATGAATCAATTGACATACAGAACAATACTGTAGAGCTGAATTAATTAATAGCTATTCGTGTGAATTTTTCGGAACAAACCAAAAAGGAAATTTATCTCTCAATTTTCCAACACATGCAAAACTTAGTTCACACTAAAGGAAATTTAATCAGCTGATGCCTGTAATATATTATGCACATGCATTCACGGATAGAGAATCATGGAAGAGGATTTAGGCCCCGCCCATTTGAGGGTTTTAGTGGGCAGGGGATGACAAGACGACTATCTGTATTAATCTGTGGGAAGGCTGCTTTTGGTGATGGGGCGTCTATAAGGTAAGTTATGTTTCGCTCACCCGGAGTCGAATGAAAGACTTGATCATATTTTCGACAGTTTTGATGGGCGTTTTGGCATCAGGATTTATTGCTTTGCAGTAGTGGATGTACACATACCTATTATACTTATTTTGTTTTTTCTATGTACTTTCTAATACTTAGACTTTAGCTCTAATCTTATAATGATTTACATTATAAGTTTCTTCTATACCTAAGTTGTCTCTTTGTTGTGGGAGACAGAGCTCGTATTCTTTTTTTTCTTCAGAATAAAATTGTGTTTTTTTTCGCTTGTTATTGAACTAAATTGGAATAGACTTGGATCTACATATTTTCTTCAATGGGTCAATAAGTTCTTTCTATAGTGGATTAAGATGATTGACTGTTCTTCAGATGACCGCATTTGTTAAATGTACTTATCATTTCGAATAACACAACCAAGGTTTCATTAAAGATTGTGTGCCATCGGTGTCGATAATAATTTTGAGTGGCTTTATCATGGTTTTTATTGTTATTATTATATACTAATATAGGGTTGTTTTCCGGTAAGAATTTACGAATTTACAATCCATAGGTTCTGGTTTGTCAAAATGTGAAGAACTATTTGGGTTCTGAATTGGTTGGTGTGAATTTGAATTTCGTTGTTTTAAGAATCGGTAGACATAATGCTCGGTAGTGCAGCACTAACATTTTCAATAGTTTTATATGATCTTTTAACGATTATCTCATATCTATCAAGAAATACATACATATGGTGACCGCTTTTATGTATACTCGTATTCTTTCTGCTGATCCGGTCTTATACATACTCTGCCAGTACAACGCCGATCGAGGTAAGTTATTGACGAACGATTGTTATTGCTGTTCTACTTCGTTTTTTAGTTTAGCAGTAAAGGCGATGTCATCAACAAATCCCACTATTTTATCCATTTCAAAAAGAAAGAAAGATCCATATACCCGTGCGTCGTAATGGTATGAGTGAATATTTGGAAGATACCACCCGAATAACTAATTTTCTTGTTCTAACTAAGAAAAGTTTCTTTAGACATAGACAACAGAATTTTTTATTGCAGTAGGGTCCTTAACACCATTTAAGCGAATATTGTGAGTTAAAAATTCCATCGGGCTATACGGACAGCTTAACAGGAAGCGTTTAGCACAATTCACATTTTTCTCTTTTGCAATATTTCCATAGTCATCTTCAAAATCGTGATCAATAGGGAGGCTAAAAAGGCATAAAGAAAATAATACAATCAAAAATAATTGGAAATTTAGAAACTTACTCAAACAATATGTGTGCAATATCCAGGATTAAAGATTTTCCAGGTGGAAAGAAATCTTCATTCATTTCGCATATTGCTCTCATCATGCAGGCTTTCATATCTATGCCAAAACTATTAACAAGAAACATACACACAGTTACACTCGTAGCAATACATATCGATATTGAAAAACTCTTACATTTGGCTAAGTCCCTCAGAGTGCGCATAAACCTCCCTTCTTTCACGGTATTCCTTGTGTTGGGCCCACGGCGCATTTTCGAATTGCTTGTCAGTTTCATGGTTTTTGAAAGTTATTGCATCTAAGTTTTTCGGCGAAGAATAGCGGTTGTACCGTGGACTGTAATACGGACCTGGTCTAGAAACATTGAAGCGTCGTCGGTGCGGTAGCAAATCGTATCGCCTTAGGGAAAATTGTTTTTTATTAATAATATCTAGTTCCGATACACTCTTGTAAGAATAGTAAATATATATGATAGTTAAAACAGTAAATGGTACGGATTCAAGTACTTTCTGTTACTTTTAAGGTATTTATTCTATGTGCATAGTTGATGGCTAATTTTGCTAGTAAAGAATTGCACCATTTGTAGATTCAGAAAATGTCAAAAGCGGAAACGGCAAGCAAGGAATCGCTCTTGCCAAACAACAACTTGCGTTAACAACTAAGAAGACCATGCATATTCATCGGCGGTTTACAGTATCCATAATTTTATATGTAAACAAAAAATAATAAAGTGCACGAGTGGGTCCTACGTACTTGAACCTTTATACTCCAGGTTTATGAAGTATTCAGGAATGAAATTCAAGTAAAATCGTTAAGGCCAATCCGTCTGAAACGAAATGTTTGAAATCCCATCTACATATTTTCTACCATATTCTCGTGGGTTTCTGCATTTTTGAGGGAATTAACGTGACCTTGGACATAACAGGCAGGTATTGATATGTACGTAAATCAAAATGGGACATAAAGTATCAGAAGGCTGTATAAAACAAAAGATTCTAAGCAAGAAGCGGATCATATAAATAATAACTTTCAAATAAATACTAAGTATGTAGCGGGAGTATACATAATGTTCGTTAATATGCAACAGTAATTATTTGATTAACTCACTTGCTTGTCACGTAATTATTCTCCTGTTGGTTCCATTTAGGCACTGTTGCGCTCGTATAGTAGTGCTTTCCATGCCAACTTGACTTTTGACTACCTCCACTCCATTGGTATTTAGACGAAAAATTCAAATTCGGATGCCTATTCCTTAAATCGATAACACCAATGTTATTCTTAATCGAATAGTCATTTACATCTATTTTCGGTTTTAATTTTGGCCTTTCTGTAGCCGATAGTCCATCCGTTCTTGCCAAATCCAGTCTATAAAGAAATTTCGCGGGATTCCATGGGTCTTTTGAGCCAGGCAGAGGGTAGTATATACCACAATCGATATTCAATACTAATCCTCTTGGAATATTGTCGAGAATTGCCTTTGAAAATGATCGTTTCACCGCAAAGCTTGAGCCATCCGGAAAGGTAAGATGACGTTTTCTACGCGACAGTATATTCCCAAAACTGGATTGAGTGCAGTATTGAGTATGAGTACCGCCTGCTTTCACCAATACAAATAGCATAAGTCCTATGCAGATAATCAATTTCATTCTATCGCACTTTATAAATTTTGGTATACACGTTCTACTACTGAAGCACAACTAGTTGAATTTTTAAATGTCGCATCTTAAAAATAAGATTTGCTTGAAGGGAAATCATTATTAAGTCATTATGTGTGATCAAATAACGAGTTAACAAGATATTCTCACAATTTTATTCTAAATGTTAAATAAATACGTGTCTAGGAAGGTGCGTTTGATCTGATCTATCTTTCACTCAGTATATTTATTTACGAGTTCGGGTGACCAACACACCAAATTAACGACTATTATGTCAATACTAAAACTAAAAGGAGGGCAATATAAGATACAGTTTTTGTTTAACTAACAGGAATTCTTTTGAAAGTGTGTTCCTCATTTCAGAATTTACAAGAAAGTAAATATTGACATACGAAACAAATTTGTCAAATTATGTATGGTTATTTAATCCTGAAGATGTTCACACATATATAGAGTGTCGTGATCGATCATTCATTGCGTAAGTTAAAGAGTGCTACCGTAATTCATTCTCTAATGCAAAGGTGCTGTGGGCTTCACTTTCAAACTGACGTGGTCTTATTAAGTCAGCGTTTTATAAAAAACTCATTTGTCTTTACTACATATGATAGACCCTACTTACTTACTTAGGTGGCGCTACAGTTCGGGGTTAACCTGGGCCCCAACTAACAAGCCTCACCAGTTAGCTCGGTCCTTAGCTAACTGCCTTCAGTTGCGCACTCCAAGCTTGTTCAGGTCCCCTTCAACTTGTGCGCGCCACCTAAGGCAAGGTCTTCCTCTACTGCGTTGTCCCTCCGGGTGTGATTCGAATACTCTTCGGGCCGGAGCACTGGTGTCCATTCGCTCTACATGTCCTAGCCATATCAAACGACTAATGCGCAGTTTTTTGACTAGGTCGATGTCGCTGTACAGCTCGTATAGTTCGTCGTTGAATCTTCTCCTCCCAAGCCCGTCAACGCAAACGGGACCGAATATTTTACGAAGAATTTTTCTCTCGAAACGACCGAGGATATCTTCATCCGCTTTTGATAAAGTCCAAGCTTCAGCGCCATAAAGCAGGACTGGGGTGACCAAAGTCTTGTATAGAGTCTCCTTAGTTGTTCGGGATAGGGCCTTACTACTCAATTGCCTTCTCAGCTCAAAGAAACAGCGATTGGCAAGAGATTGTAGACTTTCCTGGTCTGAAACCACACTGATAGGGCCCAATCAGGTTGTTGACGAAGGGTTTCAGACGTTCACACAATATGACAGATAGGATCTTGTACGCGATGTTGAGGAGACTGATACCTCTGTAATTGGCGCAATTGAGGGGATCTCCTTTCTTGTGGATCGGGCAAACGGTGCTGAGATTCCATTCATCAGGCATACACTCATTTGACCAAATTTTAGAAATGAGTTGGTGTATGCTCTCTATCAGGTCATTTCCAGCTGCCTTGAACAGCTCGGCTGGTAAGCCGTCAGGTCCAGCAGCCTTGTTGGATTTAAGTTTGGATATTGCTATCCTCATTTCGTTTTGGTCAGGTGGACGGAATGTTTGGCTATCATCGTCTATGTTGAATGGTTCATTCTGCCTGACAGCGGAATGTTGGTCTTCGTCGCCGTTATACAGTCTGCAGAAGAAATTATTAGTCTGAAAGCATGGACATATGCATATACGAGTATATAGATCCTTTTTATAAATACAGAGATACATAGACAGATAGTATCTCTGAACTCAACTCCCAGTTGGGGATTCCAAAAATGCTTCCGGAAAAATCTGCATATGTAAGTATACATATACATATGAGTTTCATTCGGAAGAAGGTTTTTTAAATCGAAAGTTATATTTGTGTATACAAACATAAGTGAACGCTTCAGTTTATTACTTTAAATATAGCTTGGAACCTGCACAGTAGGTGGCGTGGCTCAGTGGTTAGCGGTTCAGACTACTGAGCGCGAGGTTCGTATCCTGAAAACACCAAAGTTTTTTCACGGTTCAAACTCTCATGAGCATCTGCCAAATATCTGAAAGTATAGCTGTCATAATAACGCTTCTCAAATAAAAATTTATTTTTGGACACAGCATTTAACAGTACGCCTTCCATTTATGTGAAGAATATAACACACACAACACGAATGATTATGAGAACCTAGGCTCTGGGTCCCGTACTTGCGCAGACTTAAATTTTTACTTGCACCTATCTATGTATGTATACTTATAGGGTATTGCATATAAGTATTGGATTCCAAAAAAAAATCGAATTCGTGATTTTAATCAAACTTGACATTACTATGATGGAGAGGTTAAAAAATTGGGTCCACCAATTCTGTTTGTCTGTCTGTTTAACTTTTCATTCAACTTTTATCAAATTTATTACTCAAAATCGAAAAAATTTTGTTAAGACAATTTAAAGGTCTTAAAATTCTTTATAATTGACCTGAACACCAAATATGGCCGCGTCCACTTTTTGAGGGCGTTTTAAGAGAAAAGAAAAAGAATTTGTGAACGTATTGTGTCGTAAAACCCAGTCGTACGCCTTAATACTAATGGGATTCTACTCAACCATCAACAGACACGGATTTTGTTTAAATGCAACAATATTTATTCATCTACTAATGGGGAAATGTTTTATGTTTATCATGTGTTCTTAATATTAGAAATGCTGTCATTTTATTAACTCACTTGCTTGTCGCGTAATTACTCCACTGATGTTTCCATTTCTCATTAGTTGAACTCGTATAGTAGTTTTTTTTATGCCAACTAGATTTTTGATTCCCTTCACTTTTGTGGTATTTAGACGAAAAATTCAAATTTAGATGCTTATTCCTTAAATCGATAACACCAATATTGTCCTTAATCGAATAGTTTTTCACATCTACTTTCGGTTTTAGTTCTGGCTTATCTGTGGCTGACAGCCCACCCGTTCTTGCCAAATCCAATCTATAAAGAAATTTCGCGGGATTCCATGGATCTTTTGAGCCAGGCAGAGGGTAGTATATGCCACAATCGATATTTAATATCAATCCCCTTGGAATATTGTCGAGAATTGCCTTTGAAAATGATCGTTTCACCGCAAAGCTTGATCCTTCCGGATAAGTGAGATAACGTTTTCTACGCGATAGTAAATTTTCAAGACTGCTCTTAGTGCAGTATTGAGTATCGCCTCCATTCACCAAGAGAAATTGTATAAGTCCTATGCATATAATCACGTTCATTCTACGGATCTTTATGAATTCTGGTACACACCCACAACTATTGGAACACAACTAGTTGAATTATTGAATGTGATATCTTAAAAATAAGTTTTGAGTGAAAGAATGTCATGATACATATAGGTATATGTATGTACATATGTACATATATGCATATGCGATCAAATAACAAGTTAACAAGACATTCTAACAATTTTGGTCTAAATATTAAATAAATACGTGTGTAGAAAGGTTCGTATGATCTGATCAAAGTAATATAATATATTCTGGTGACGAAAACATGAGATTAACAATGGCAATACCAATACTAAAAAGAGGACAGTTTAAGGTGAATTTCTTGTTTAACTAACAGAAAATTTTTGAAGGCGTGTTCCTTACTCATTTTAAAATTTGCATAAGAGCAAATATTGTTATACCAAACAAATATGTTGAATTATGGTTATTTGATTCTGTAGAAGTTTACAGATTCATACATATGTATGTATGTACATATGCATATTGAATGTTAGTTGATACCACAACTGATTCCCTAATGTAAGTGTGCTCCAAACTTCACTTTTTCACTCTTCTAAGTTTAATTAGCCCGCTTTATTTACGTATCTTGTTGTCATTAGGTGATCGGTACTATCCTTGCAAGAATTGATTTGTATGTCGACTAATAGGCATAAACGACTGTGTGGACCGATTAGATTCTGCCCATCTGAATTCCCACAACGGAAGGGTGTCTGATGATTTTAAACTCAAAGATGAACACGAAGTGTGATAAAGCCTCATACTTTCACTAATGTTATTTGTGGTTTTAATTAGTGGTCGACTACCTTGCAATGGAGGCTTTCCACAGGATATGATAACTTCGTACATACATATGTCATCTTTACACAACAAGCATTAAGTAATATAGTTATTTGTTATATACCAATAGCTGCCTTTCGTCGTGGCATTGAATCTTCCAATGACTGACACCTCTGCAAGGGGATGACATACCAGCAACATTGAATTGTTGAACAGTAGATTTAAGTCTGAAGATTGAGGTGGTCATTCGTTTATAATAATTCGATTTTCTTCGAACCACCACTTAACTATTTTGCTGGTATGTCTAGAGTCGTTATCTTGTTGGAAGACTCACCTCAACTGGATTTCATAAAAAGTAAATATCAATATAATTTGAACATAAATGTGTTTGTCTAGTATGGACTTGATCCAAATTATTGGACCAACACCATCATAAGAAAAACATTCCCAGCCCATTACCCAGTAACCGCCTTGTTCAACCGTTTTTCTGGTAGGTACATATAAGTTTCTCATATAACAACGGGAGCTAATGCCATTAAACAGCACGATGTAACTTTCCTCAGGCCAGAGAAAGTTCCTCCACTTTTGAACCGGCCAGTTGATATGGTTCTCAGCTGTGGCCAGGGGGATTTAAATTCCTTCTATCTACGATACACAGTTTCTCACTAAAGCAGCTCCTCTTGCTCCAGGCGGAAGCGGACGAATTCCCTAGATGGAATTAACGGTGGCGTCTACAGTTCCAGTCAGACGGAACTATTAGTTTTATCCCGATACACCAAATCATTTATAAAATTTGGTCGGAGGAATGTATGCCTGATGAATGGAATTTCAGCATCGGTTGCCCGATTTACAAGACAAGGAGACTCTCTTTCACATTGTATACAAGATCCCGTCGGCCGTATTGTATGAACGTCTGAAACCATTTGTTAACGAGCTGATTGGCCCCTATCAGTACGGTTTTAGGCCCAGTAAGTCCACAACTGACCAAATATTCACACTACGATTCTGGAAAAAACCCAAGAATTCCAAATCGATTTTTTATCGATTTCAACGCAGCATATGACAGCATTTGTAGTTCTAGTTTTCGCATCCCTTGCAAATTCGTCAGATTGTGCAGAATGACGATGGAGAACGGTCGCTGCTCCATAAAGGTTGGAAACAATCTCAGCGAGACAATTGAGTAATTAGGTCTTATCAAGAAACACTAACGAGGCACTATATATATATCATCCCAGTCCTGCTGTATGACGCAGAGACATGGACGTTAACGAAGGCGGATGAAGATATGCTTGGCTGTTTTGAACGCAGAATTTTTCGAACGATTTTCGGTACCGCCGTTTGCGTTGACGGGATTCGGTGGAGGAGTTTTAACAGCGAACTCTACGAACTGTACAGCGACATCGACTTGGTTAGAAAATACGCATCAATCGTCTAGGATTGCTAGGACATGTAGAGCGAATAGACATCAACCCTCCGTCTCGAAGTCTTCGAATCCAACCCAGTGGGACAACGCAGTAGAGCGCACAACTGGAAGAGGAGCTAAACCAACTTGGAGTGAACAATTGGAGGCAGTTAGCCAAAGATCGCGCTAACTGGAAAGGCTTGTTGGTTAAAGCCCAGGTCCACCCCGGACTGTAGCGCCACCTTAGTCCGGTAAGTTATCAAATAATTCCCATCTTCTTATAAATTGGATTTACCTAGTGTTCGACTTATTAGGTGACTGCAAGAATCATCAAGAAAGAAATGGGATATAAATAAAAATAGTCGATAGCCACAACATAGCTTCGACAGTTCCATCACTTGCCCTATAAATTATACCAGGAACTTTTGATACATATAGAACATACATATGTACATAGTGTGTACATCGTCAGCAAAATGTACTTATGTACATACATATGTATATACATCACAACATAAGGTGATATTTCAGAATGTACTATCGACAATGGAATATTTTTTGAACAACTGGAGATGTAATCTGAGGGCTTTTCTTGACATTAAATAAGCTTTCAACACATACATTACATCATATGCACATATGTACATATGCACGGATACAATTCTAAGCAATTTGCACGGAATTTAACTTTGTACCAACCTTTACGATTGGAACTAAAGCTGAAGTTACGTACGTGTATAATAAACTCAACATTGGGAGATGTTGATAGCAGAAAGGGAGTCAGTAGGGGGACTACCCAACCTCGCACCTATGTACATACTCCAAATCCAATAGTGATCCCAAGCAGACGGGTATATACATATTTATACATATCTATGAAGTATTGTGCAACGCTCTAAAGCTACAATCCTTTGGGAACGGATCCACCTTACTGTGCCATAAGACCACAACCGATGGGTCAATAGTCCACAAAAATTTATTTATTTTTAGCCCAAAATGCACGCTGAAGTAAACAAAAGCCGCTTGATAGAAGCGCTAAACAAAAAAAGAAATGCGAGTTAAGCTTAAAGCGAGATGAACGCAAGATGAAATAACAATTTGCCACAAGACTTCTGCGAAATAGAGGACATTTCGATAGTCGCGAGATAATAGTTTGCAAAATGGAAACAGCGAATTGGTAACCCGAAGCCAGGCCCTGGATTCCATAGACCTGTCGCGCCAAACATTTGTATTTTTTACAATAAATAGAGAGGACTTAAGTACTGTTTAATGCCGTTTCCGAAGTGTAATTTGAGAAGTTTTTTCATGACAGTTATATTCTCAGATATTTGTCAGACGCTCTTGAGAGTAGGGACCGTGAAAGAAATTTTAAGTGTTATCTGGGGATTGAACCTTGAACCCCTTGCTCTGCAGTTCAACTATATGGTTTCACTACACACTTGAGCCGCCCACAAATACAAAATAAGCTATTGGATATTCTGGTCTTCAGATTGTATCTGTGATATTTCTGAATGGCATATCTGAATACATTCAAACTAACCTTTCCAAATCAATTAGACTGTAACCCTGTGCCTACATACCTACTAATTTGGTTAATGTTCCACGATCATTAACTTTTAATTAATAATTCTATTTACAGCTTTATTATCTAGCGCTAATTATCGGGTTTCATATATGTATGTACATACTGAGCCCTACGAACATAAATTATTCACCTAAATAGGTGCTTATGTACCTACATATGTACAGTCCGGATTTATAAGTACAAATGCGTTGTAAAAGTTCTTTTACAGCTATTAGTTATCGTGTTTTTCTATATGTATACCTGTGAACATATCTACATACATACTTTATTTTACGTCATCAAAGAAATAACGTACCCACCAATTTGCCAGACAACTTAATATCGATCAAAATTATCTATAATGTTTTAATAAGAATGGTAAACCTCAGATCGCAGACTCTTCAGCTGACCAGGTGTGATGTTGTTTCTTTCAATTAACTTTGATATAAATGAAATCGACCGACGCACAACATACAATCGTTCGATTCTATCAATGCCCTGGTACAACCTTACCGTATATGATACATACAGGCATACACAGCTACAAACTGGATCAATATATATGTATAGCTACCACCACTAAAATATTGTAATGACGAACAATACAAATCGCCTTTACATCTAGTCTCATCCGATGAAATGAGACGTGTCAAAAGAACCAAAAACTCGTGATCTTGAAACAATCAAAGTAAAACTGTGACCCATGACGGTTTAATAGGAGTGATAGTATCGATCTTCTGCATTCTTGTTGGTGAGTTCTATCGGTTAAGAACACTTTTTTTTTTCTTAAAATGCGCATCGTCGTTTTGTATCTAGTCGTCTCATTGATGTTATGTTACACACTCAGTAATAAAACTAATACAGTTACGTTTAAGAAATCGGTTCAAAGTGATTGCAATTGTACAGAGTACGATCGGTCTTTTGAAAAGGTGTTGAGTCGAAATAAACGATGGTTTGTTTTTCCGAAAGGTGGTAATGTGTTATTGACAATGGTGGTAACGAAAACCATCATTGGTGGTATGCCGCGAGGATTACAGGAAAGTATGGAAGTGGAAATGGCATTTTCAGTACCCCCCTGGGTTGAAGGGTGGAGGCCAGCACCACTCTTGGAAATCAAGGAAAGCGCTCCTGTTAAAGTATCGCCACCAAAAGAAAACAAAAGCGCTCCAATACAACGAAAAGTTGATACAGATTTTACAAATAAAACTTGGAATAATCCGCAGTGGCGGCATAGTTATAATAATAATCGACGGATTCAAGGAAGTACACTTAAATATGGCAGGTAAAAAAATACAAAATACAGTTTGAAACATAGACACATTGATTGTATTTTTAGACAACAATATGTAAACCACCCGTTAGTGGCATTTCGTCGACATCCTGGAGCATTTTTAAAGCCTTCATTGTTCTACAAAAGAAATAAAAAGCCCAGTTTACGTCCTTCGCACTATCACAGGGAATATCGAGAACGGCGGCAAATTTTTGAAAAGTTCGAAGGATTAGGCAAATAGTAAGTCTACAAACAAAACCTTCGTTCTGTTCCACAATTATTTAATTTAATTTAATGTTTGTATCTATTTGTAATTAGCTTAGGAATTGACTTTAAGTCGTGTATACAGAGGGCAATATGCGAAGTAAAGAAAGGTCTACTACCGGAAGGAGAATCATTTATTCAGGATGTAGCGCGACTTGTTTTTTCGTATGTTACAAATTTAAATGGAATACAAGCCTTTAATTACTATTATTATTTTTTCAATTCTATAGTATCCCATTTGACTACGAATTTGAAGATGATTACACTGACAGCGCCAAAGACGAACAAATTGATTGTGTACGAAAATTCTCAGTTACTTGCCCATTTAGTCCGATGGAATTATTTCTCAAACACGGTCCACGAGCTCCACCCGACTGGAATGGAAGAGATTTTAGTTTATAATGCAAAATGTCTCAATGTGTTGTTTATTGTTATTAATGCAGGTATAGTGATAAATATTTTTATGATTATTAGCATTTTTTTTACGGAATGAATAAATGAGATATTAGTACATACATATGTATGTATGTATATGTAAAAAGGAATATGTACTTATTTTTATTTATATTTTATGTTGTTTGTTACCAAAATTCAATTACTTTAAATTACTAGATGTATGATAAAAAAGAAAAAAAAAACACTATTAAGCTTAGAGCGAGCAATCATTAATGTGCATTGGCAAGCAATCTCCTTTTAAGAGATGTCCAAGATACATTGAAATCAATCAAATCAGCATTAGCGTTGTATATTAGCAGTAACCCGTTAAGTGAGGATGAGAGACCGTAGTTTGTGTGCAAATGAGTAATAGTAAAAATGGGACATTTATGTTAAGGAAATTTAAAATTCTTGGTGAATCAATATAATCTGTAAACAATCTATGAAGAAAAACAACTTTATCAACTATTCTCCTTTCGTTATAAATGTCAGTAATGCAAATCTCGAGTCTTTAATGGATAGCTTCAATTCTGGTTATTCTGATATTGTAATAAGAGCATAAAAAACTGATGCATTTTTCAAAAGATCCAGGACAAAAAATAATATAGCCATTTAATAATATAAGGACCAACGAATTTCAAGTCGAGACTCACCATCTCTTCATCGACTTTAAAGCCGCATATGATAGCATTCATCGTCTTGAGCTCTACAAGGCGATGGCCGAATTCGGGATCCCGGCTAAACTGATCCAGCTGTGCCGCGTGACGCTGGATAACACGCGGTGCAACGTGCAATTCGGCAACAGTTCCGCTGAACTATTCCAAACATGCACCGGATTTCGGCAAGGGGATGCGCTATCATGTGACTTCTTCAATCTTGTGCTAGGACAGATAGTGCGCAGGGCAGGTGTAAACATGGAAGGCACTATTTTCAACAAATCTGTCCAGCTGCTGGGATACGCAGACGACATTGACATCATCGGTCACTCCCAGCGCGCCGTGTTAGAGGCTTTTACGGCAATTGAAGAACAGGCGAAACGAATTGGCCTTGAAGTAAATGAGGACAAAACCAAGTACATGTTGTCAACAAACAAAGAAGCATCTGTCCACCGCCTAGGACAGAACGTCACTGTTGGCAACAGTAATTTCGAAGTGTTTAAGGAGTTTACCTACCTCGGAGTAAATATGAACTCCACGAATGACAACTTAGTGGAGATTCGACGAAGACTTACCCTAGGAAACCGTTGCTACTTCGGTTTGGTAAAACAAATGTGGTCAAAACTCCTAACTCGGAAGACGAAATGTGTGCTCTACAAAATTTTGATCCTGCCAGTTCTGCTGTATGGAGCCGAGTGTTGGACGATAAGCAGGAAAGCAGAGCAAATATTGAACACTTTCGAAAGAAAAATTCTTCGTCGGATATTCGGTCCCGTATGCGAGGATGGCGAATGGAGGAGAAGATACAACCGCGAACTCTATGAGCTGTACCAAGATGTGGATGTAGTCCAAAAGGCCAAAACACGTCGACTACACTGGCTCGGCCACATCGAGCGAATGGACAATAATGCTCCAGCAAAGAGGATCTTCGAATCACAGCCCCCAGGTTCGAGACGAGAAGTAAGTAAGTAAGTAATAATATAAGGGCCAGAGAATTCACCGATATAACCCCTTATTCTTTCCCAAGATTTGTGTTGTAGTCTATATGATTGAGGAATGATGACTTATCTAACAATTCACCTAGATCTTTTATTAGGTAACACGGGGGACAACCTCACTACCAAGTAAGTAATTATAGATAAAGGGCGAGAAGCGGTTTGAGAAGGTTATTACAGAACGTATGCTTACGTTCAGTGAGAGGTAATTTTTTTGAACACCACATACATACATATGTACATATGTACATACTCATTTAAAAGTTGAAAAGTTTGGTAGTCTTTATAGAATGTATAAATTTTTAAATCATCAGCATACATTACAATACACTCCGGCATTGACTGCCTTGTGAAAACCCAGATGATACACAAATTTTATTAGAAATGTGTTTTCGTAAGGTGACGAACATCGACATCTTTCGGCTAAAAAGGACAACAACCAGCATGAAAATGAGCTTGAAAATCCTAGCTTGTCATGTTTATAAAGTAGTAATTTATGATCAATATTGTCAAATGGTTTACTGAAGTGAGTGTAGATTACGTCAACATGGTTTCCTTTTACCAATTTCCGAGTTTACGAAATTTGTGAACCCAAGAAGATAGATCACTTCTTTACGAAACCATGCTGATTGTTGGAAATTAAAGATTTACAATGATATTGAAGGGTTTTCCGGAACCAACTTGTCGAAAACTTTACACTCCGATTCACTTGATTGTGCACACTTTTTACTTGCACCTATACCTATGGGGCAAGTATTGGTTTCGTGATAAATTTCGAACTCGAGATTTTAATCAAACTTGACATTACCATGATGGAGATGGGAGGGTACGATAACTTTGGCGCCAAAAATTGATAACGGTTTTTTGTAGAAGGGTCAAAAACAAGCATTTTTACTATGGGAGGGGGGGGTCTATCTCGCCCGGTTTAGGTGGTAGGGGCATTTTAGAAAAAAATGACTTAAAATGAAAAAAAAATTACTTGCAAATAAAATGTAAGATTGTTTCTGTCTCGTTAGCAGTATTGCAGCTGCGACAATGTGCATTAAATGGAATGCCTATTCTGGCCGCATGAACCCCGATGAGCCAGTGGCCAGTACTAATTGCTAGAACTCTTGCTATATCTGCACGGTTTCTACTTAAAAGTTTTTGTGTTCTACTCCAGCAGTAATTCGGCCACATCTGCCTAGATATGACGCAGTTTCTCACCCCCTGCCATCTGCAGTCAGCCTTTGATAGATAGTGCGCCAAGATACTACCCTTAAGGGCCCGCAGCGGGACATTCACCTCCTCCGCGAGGGAACCATCAAGGGCAGAACCCCGCCTTACTAGTTCATCAGCTCGCCCATTACCCCCAATGTCACTGTGACCCGGCACCCAAAGAAGACTAGTCCTGAACCGTTGACCCAGAGAGACACGTTCCTCTTTGCACTGTTCTACGAGCTTCGAAGATGAAGTGGCAGATGAAATAGCCTTGATAGCGGCCTGGCTATCAATGAGGATGGCTATAGTGCTAAGGGGTGTGGTAGTTTGTTTGAGTAGGCGGCAAGTCTCTCGTACAGCAAGAACTTCCGCCTGGAAAACGCTGTCAGAGAGCCGGTAAGATTTGGAAATACTGAGAGGAACAGTCCATTTAACTTTGTCATTGTAACTTCGCCGACTTCCCACTCCAACCTGGTTGGAAATCTGACCGTGACGACTTTTCCGAAGTTCACTCTGGGAGTTATATAGTCGGTTGTATTGGCTACCAGTGGTAGCAGATTCAGGATGCAGTTGTGGCCATAAGGTTTGCTACACCAGCATCCCGCCTCTCTTAATCTGACCGCACTGCATGAAGAAAAAAACATGATATGATGTGTACATCCATATGACCATCTTCGAGCGAAGACCCCACTCCTTCCCGAAGGTTTTGCTGCAGGCCACGCAGGCTTTCTTTACCCGCTGTTCAATGTTGAAATTCCAACTTAGTTTGGGATCAAGTACCACACCCAAGTACTTCGCACTGGAGATTAAGGAGAGTAATTGGTTGTTTAGCCGTGGAGGCGTGAAGGTCGGTATTTTGGTTTTAGTGGTAAAGAGCAACAGTTCAGATTTGTTTGAGTTGACGCTGAGTCCACATCCAGTTTGCTAATTTTGTCCAAGGCACCTTCCATAATCTCACTAATTACCGAAGAAAACATCCCTGATACCAGTATTACCACATCATCCGCATACGCGATAACCTTGACTCCATCTCTGTCTAACCTACACAAGATTTTGTTGATTACCATAAGTCAAAGAAGAGCAGATATGACCCCACCCTGTGGTTTTCTTCTTACGACGGATATGGTGGAACTGCTGTTACCGAGAGTCGAATGAATGATTTTGGTTTTTAGCATAGTCACTATCCATTACTAATAAACTCACTAATAAAGTCTTCCACACCCAGTTGGAGTAGAGGTTCCTGAATCGATTCGGTGCTGACGTTGTTGAAGGCACCTTCAACGTCTAAGAAGGTAGCTAGGGTATATTGTTTATAGTGAATTGTTTTTTCTATCGTTCGCACAACTTCGTGGAGTGTCGTCTCCGTCGAACGCCCCTTAATATATGCGTGCTGAGATTTTGATAGAAGGGATTGATCTAGGGTATTTCGTATGTGTGTGTCTAAAATACGTTCCAACGTCTTTAGAAGGAAAGAGGATAAGCTGATGGGTCTGAAATCTTTTGCGGGTTCATGTCCCCGCTTCCCAGCTTTCGGAATAAAACAAACCGAACACGTCTCCAGCTCAGAGGAACATGGTTTAAAAGAATACAGCCTCTATAGATAGGTACATATTAGCCATGTGCAGCATAACCGGAATTATGCCGTCAGAGCCAGCCGACTTATAGGGAGAGAAGGTGTTAATAGCCCAGGAAGTGTTAACTGCTGTAATTGTTGTCTTAATGTCATTTCAAGATGAGGATTGCGGGTCGTGAAGTTCCGGTGCAAGAGCTATTCCATTTTTGCATCCTGGAAAGTGAGTTTGCATTAAAAGTTCAAGAGACTCTTTTGAGGATTCCGTCCAAGTCCCATTCGGCCTTTTAATAAAAGACGGGCTGGAGTGTTCCTTGGACAGAATTTTACTCAATCTGGCCGAATCCTTTATGGTTTCAATGGACTGACAGTAGTCCATCCAAGCCAGAGATTTGGCCCTTTTAATGAATTTTTTGTATTCTTTGACGCAGTCCTTATATGGTTGCCAGAACTTGTGTTTAAAGCAGATATTGAAGATATCGCTAGTAATCTTCCTAAGATTAGATAGATATTCGTTCCACCAAGGAGGGAATATTTTCTTACTGTATTTAATAGGACAGGAAACCTTAAAGGCCGTACTCATGGCCATTTCTAGGGTCCTGATTTTGGCATCTAGAGTTTGGGATTAATGGCGGTAAGCATAGATTGCAGAACACCAACTCCGATAACGGATTCAGACTAATCGAGTTTGCAAAATCTCAAAATTCACAAACGAACATGGAGATCTCATGATTGCAAATTCAAAAATATTTCTAAGATATACAGATTAAAATGTTAAAAATGAAATAAACAAAATGTGAATTTTAGCGATAAGATACGTAAGTGATACGTAAGTGAAATTCACAAACGAACATGGAGATCTCATGATTGACCTCAATATTAATCTCCCTTCACCGTTAACCAGATTGATCACATTACAATCGACGCAAGTATCTTGGATATTCGAACTTCCGAGGAGCAAACATTGACTCGGACCACTACCTTGTTGTAGCCAAGGTACGGATCCAGATATCCAGATCCTTGCGAAGACAAGAAAATACTGTGAAGAAGTTTGGCGGAAGACTACAATTGCAAAAGATCGCCAGTGCCTTTTCCGAACGAGTGTCTCTTAATCTCTTAAGCGGTCCTAAAGCGGTACTAAAGTACACTGCCAAAGGCCATCAGGGATGCCGCCTCTGATGTGTTGCGTTTCTCTCTACCCACAACAACGAAACCCCTGGTTCGACGAAGAATTCCGGCAAACAAATACAGAAAAACAGATCTGGGGTGACTTGGTAAGAAGCATACATCAACTCATTTGTAAAATATAGTTGGACGACTAAGATAGCCAAACGATGGTGATGCAGAATATATGGGAACACAAGTGTTCTCACCTTAGCCTCTCACTATCAACTCCTACTCTACACCTCCGCGTTGGTGGCTACTGGGTGCTTAGTACCTCGGCTGGAGATTGGGTAACCAACCCCTTTGGAAGGTCGTTGGTGGTTTTCTCACTAAGGCACTTCCTCTTGATCTGGAAGGCAGCGGGCGAATTCTCCAGATGCAATCAACGGTGGCGCCCACAGTTCCAGTCAGGCCGAACTTTGTAGTGTAATCCCTATATGAGCTGCTCTGACCTATTCGAATCCCAGGTCTATAGGGATCTCCAACACTGAGCCAGGATGTTGGAAAAGAGTTGGTGGCGGATGAGCCCTTAATGGGCCAACTGCAGCACTCATATCTCCGAACTGCAGCACTCATATCCGACTACGGAAAATCCGGCCCCTCGTCCTAGGGGTATAAAAGGGAACTGGTCCTCCAGGTTGGGGGTTGTGCGTAGCGGTAACTACGTAGTTCCGAAACCTAAACAAGCCTCGGATATGGATGGACTCATTGTTGACGACCCCAGCAATCGAAATAAGGATAACAATCTTCGGGTCTGCACGTGGAATGTTCGGACCCGAACAGCCGAAGAATTAGCAGAGGCCCTAGACTACTATAAAGCAGACATCACCGCCATCCAGGAAGTGCGATGGGATGGGCCATTTGTCAAAGGATGACAAACTGTGACATCTATTACGGTGATTGCTATAGAGAGCAGAAACAGCGCTTATTCGGATGTGGATTTGTCATAGGCAGACTTAGGCAAGAAGTCTTAAGCCTTCGACACGTGAGCGAACTACTTATGACAATCCGCATCAAGGCTAAATTCGCCAACATAAGCCTTATATGCGCTCATGCCCCCACAGAAGACAAGGACGACGCCACCAAAGAATATTTCTACGAGCTCCTCGACAAAACTTACGAGCAATGCCCTAAATATGACGTTAAAATCGTTCTGGCGATTTTAACGCCAAGAAAGGAAAGGAGGACATCTTTGGTAGGTCGATTGGTAAGCACAGCCTCCACGACACCACGTCCGGAAACGGACTTAGGCTTATTGACTTCGCTGCGGGGCGAAACGTCGCTATAGCAAGCACACGGTTTCCTCACCTCAATATCCACAAAGGGACATGGCGGTCTCCTGATCATCAAACGGTCAACCAAATTGATCACATTGCGATCGACGTAAGGCATGCCTCCAGTATTCTGAATGTCCGAACCTCGACTCGGATCATTACCTTGTTGCTCGCCAGAACCGTTGCCGAAAGCGTATCCCGAAATCTCGCTACGACTCCTATGCCGCCAGCATCAAATGCCGAGGACCAATGGCAACGCTGCCAACATGCCATCAGAAGTTCCGCAACTGATGTGCTGGGTTTCGCTCGACCACCACAAAGAAACCCATGGTTCGACGAAGAGTGCCGGCAAGCAAATGCAGCTAAACAAGAGGCATGCAAAGCGACGCTGCAAAGAAGGACGAGAACGGCTCGTGAGCTCTACGAGCAAAAGAGACGGGAAGAACACCTGCTTATCCGAAAGAAGAATTTAGAGCACGAGAAGCGCGCGTTCAAAGATATTGACAGATTATACTCCAGGAATAATGTACGGAAGTTTTACCAACAGGTAAAAAGAACGTGTCAGGCCAACAAGACCCGTACAAAAGCCCGTAGAGATGAAGAAGGAAACCTCGTAGTAGAGTCACAGTCGGTGTTGAGAATTTGGAAAAACCTCTTCTGCAGACTGTATAACGGCGACGAAGACCAACATCTCGCTGTCAGGCAGAACGAACCATTCAACATATACGATGATAGCCCAAACTTCCGTCCACCTGACCTAAGCGAAGTGAGGATAGAAATATACAAACTTAAATCCAACAAGGCTGCTGGACCTGACGGCTTACCAGCCGAGCTGTTCAAAGCAGCTGGAAATGACCTGGTAGAGAGCATACACCAACTCAATTCTAAAATCTGGTCAGATGAATGTATGCCTGATGAATGGAACCTCAGCACTGTTTGCCCGATCCATAAGAAAGAAGACGCCCTCAATTGCACCAATTACAGAGGAATCAGTCTCCTCAACATCGCGTATAAGATCGTATCTGCCATATTATGTGAACGTCTGAAACCCTTCGTCAACAACCTGATTGGGCCCTATCAGTGTGGTTTTAGACCAGGAAAGTCCACAATCGATCAAATCTTCACACTTCGGCAGATTTTGGAAAAAACTCAAGATGTCCAAATCAATCCCCACCATCTTTTTATTTTTTATCGATTTCAAGGCCGCATATGACAGCATTTATAGAGACGAGTTATACGGAGCCATGTCTAATTTTGACATCCCTGCCAAACTCGTCAGATTGTGCAGAATGACGATGGAGAATTCTCGCTGCTCCATCAAGGTCGGTAACGATCTCACCGAGACCTTTGATGTCAAAAAAGGATCTAGACAAGGTGACGCGCTGTCATGTGATTTTTTTAACATCGTTCTTGAAAGAATTGTGCGAAACTCACAAGCCAACACCGGAGGCACAATATTTCAAAAGTCTGTGCAACTACTAGCTTACGCCGATGACATTGACATAATTGGGAGAACACAGCGGGCTGTCACTGGTGCTTTCGCTAGTATTGCAACGGAAGCTGTTAAAATGTGTTTAGCGGTAAATGAGGGCAAAACCAAGTATATCCTGTCAACAAGGAGGGACACTCAACATCGACGAATTGGACAGAACGTCACAATCGACAGCTATAACTTTGAGGTAGTAAGGGACTTTGTCTACCTTGGCTCTGCTATCAATTCTGACAATAACAGCTCAGCAGAAATAAAACGAAGAATAACTCTTGCCAATCGCTGTTTCTTTGGTCTGAGGGGCAATTGAGTAGTAAGCCCCTATCCCGAACAACTAAGGAGACTCTATATAAGACCTTGATCATCCCAGTCCTGCTTTATGGCGCTGAAGCTTGGACTTTATCCGAAGCGGATGAAGATATCCTCGGTCGTTTCGAGAGAAAAATTCTTCGTAAAATTTTCGGTCCCGTTTGCGTTGACGGGCTTTGGAGGAGGAGATTTAACGACGAACTATACGAGCTGTACAGCGACATCGACCTAGTCAAAAAATTGCGAATCAGTCGTTTAAGATGGCTAGGACATGTAGAACGGATGCACACAAATGCTCCGTCCCGTAGAGTCTTCGATTTCAACCCGGAGGTACAACGCAGTAGAGGAAGACCTTGCCTTAGGTGGCACGCACAAGTTGAAGGGGGCGTAACGAAACTTGGGGTGCGCAACTGGAGGCAGTTAGCTAAGGACAGGGCTAACTGAAGATGCTTGTTAATGGAGGCCCAGTAAGACTAAGATAGCTGCGAATGAACAACAATGATCCGGTCCAGAGAGTCGTCGAATTCATCCCAAAGGGACGATGTAGCAGAGGAAGACCTCGTGGAAAAGGACCTCAACCAACTTGCTGTCCAAAACTGGAGGCAGCTGGCTAAAGATCGAGCTAGCTGGAGAGGCTTGTTGTTTGGGGCCCCGGAATGTAGCGCCACCTAAGTAAGTAAGTACATATATCTAAGTATATGTAAGTAATCACGAGTTTAATTGAAATCCCGAGTTCAAAATTTTTCACGAAACCAATACTTACCCCATTTGGATGTACATACATATGCATATATATACATATGTATGGATTTATGTGTGTAGGTGCAGTAAACAATTTGCATCGTACCTACCCAAGCAATCAACTACGCCGACCAATAGTGTGTGCTCTCCAGGCGTCTATCGTTGGACAGAGATGCTCTCAAAAGTAATTACTAAGTATATTCTTTATCAATGATTATAATGCCTCAACTGTTTCCTTTTAATCGACGCGACAGTGTGGTCATCATGTCTACTTCTTAGAAGATAACCCAACTAGCGCAATTTATTTCATAAAGTTGCAGTCTAAGTTTTTTTTTTCATTACTCATTTTATTGCAAATTCAAAAATATTTCTAAGATATACAGATTAAAATGTTAAAAATGAAATAAACAAAATGTGAATTTTAGCGATAAGATACGTAAGTGAATAACATGCTTCAAGTTGAACACAATCTAGTCGTCACACTTCTATCTCCGAAACCGACTGTGAAATATTCCGCCTCTCTGATTGTTTTGTTTGCTATGACCCAGTTACATAATTCCATAAGAAAATCGCTTGAAAAAGTTTGTTTAATTATCTATGCAAAGTGTAGTGCAATAAAATAGTAAAACTACCTTATTTTGAGATCACAGTGTCAATGAATAAAAAAAATATACGAGTGCAGTGTACTTACATAAAATTATCGTGTCGTCAATAATTCCATAGACAAACACACGAAAGATAGTTCCGAATTTCTACACAATCAAAATGCTTGATCCAGAGGACTACGATGTGACTTTCGAACCTGGCATCGACAAGGTTTTAAAGGCGAATCAGATGGGATATGATGAATATCGGCGACGGTTTATTGGTATGTTTGGACTAGTGTCTATTGTTTCATGTAACAAATATCATACAAATCGTTCTTCAATCGTCGTAGCTCTGCCTTGCAATACCTAATTCTAGTAAAAAACATACAGAAAAGCTACAATCCGTCTGGAACGGATCGTATGATACCCTATCCTCCTCCCTATAAAGTGGGCGTGGCCAAATTGCATTTTATACTCAAATATAGCTATAATGCCGAACGTTTGAGGATGTTACATGTAAAATTTTATCAAAATAGGTTTTTTGATGATAACGCCCCCAAAAAGTGGGCGTGGCCAAAACTGTTCTATGGGTGAATTGTAGGGAATCTGAATACCCAAATATTTGGTCTTAACAAAATTTTTCGGTTTCATGTAATTTAGTGAAGTTATAAAACAGTAGGCGTGGCAGTGGGCGGATGTAAAAAATTTTTACACTTGTACTGTATCTTTTCGTCAGAAGCCCAGATATGAAATTTCAGCGTCCTAGTTAAAAATGTAAGGCCCAAAAATCGGTTTTTTGATGATAACGCCCCCAAAAAGTGGGCGTGGCCAAAACTGTTCTATGGGTGAATTGTAGGAAATCTAAATACCCAAATATTTGGTCTTAACAAAATTTTTCGGTTTCATATAATTTAGTGAAGTTATGAAAAAGTGGGCGTGGCAGTGGGCGGATTTCAAAAATTTTTACACTTGTACTGTATCTTTTTCTCAGAAGCCCAGATATGAAATTTCATCGTCCTAGCTCAAAATTTAAGGCCCAAAAAGCGGTGACATACGGACGGACGGACGGACGGACGGACGGACGGACGGACGGACGGACGGACGGACGGACGGACGGACGGACGGTCATCGCTTAATCGATTTCGCTATTGATGCTGATCACGAATATATATACTTTATAGGGTCTATCTCGATTATTTCTCTATGTTACAAACTATGTGTCAAACTTAATATACCCTTAGGATAGGGTATAAACAAAAAATATTCTAGGCTATACTATGTACAAGCATCTGATGTCGCAGTCTTCACAAATACAAATACAAATATTCGGCGCAACAGGACCGAGGGTCTAGCTTCTCACTACTATTCGTGTTGTGCATGTTATATTCTTGACACGTAATGGAAGTGCCGTGTTCGGAATGCAATTTTTGTTTTATTTGAGAAGCTTTTTTATGACAGTTATACTCTCGGATGTTTGTCATACACTCTTCGCGAGAGTTGAGATCGTTAGTTGTTGTATGGGAATCGAACCTTGAAATCGTAGCTCCGTAGTTCAAATAAGTTCGTTTTGAACGCGCTAAACTTATGTATTTTACTTGTTTTTTTATGCTTAATTTATTCATTTCACAAGCATGCACAGGTATTTTATATCAAATAAAAACATTAAACATAGTAGTGCACACATCATATTTAGATATATTTTTTAGTACATAGTTGTCAGCAAGATAAGTAATTGCCCTAGTATATTGCATCTCTGAATATATTAATATATGGAATCTATAAAAAAAAGTTTGAACAAGTGGATCTTTGGCAAAAAGAAAGTAACAATAATAACAAGCAGAATATTTATCTTTGAATGGTTCTTAAAACGAAGTGGTTAGTGAATTTTTTATTACATATCATCAATTTGGTCTTTGTTTCATTTTTAATGGAAATATAAAAGATTGGTTTTCACGTCGATTTATTCGATTCGAAATTGTGAATTGTGTGTAAAAAAAGAGCCAAAAGATGGCTGTTCTTTTTAAGTGTTCTGGACCAGGCTATCGAGCCATATAATCTGCGTAATATTATTGCGACAAATAATATCTCGACAAATAAGCTAGTATAGCTGAAGGAATTGGTAAAGTTGGTTTCTATCTAGAAGCAGATATTTTTGCTCAGGTGCAAAGAGAAGTTGAATAGGAATTTTTTGCTTGACATCAAACTATTAAAGGGTACGATTGTACGACTACCTTTTAAGTTTTTGTACAAATCAGAAGTTTCTTTTTTGTATGGTATTAAATCTTTTATTCTGTATATGTACTTTCAATTATACTTACTTAGCGGGCTCCCGACCCATGAAGAGTCTCTGCCTAATACACGGCAACCTTCCACTCTCTTCGATTCCGGGCACGCTGCTTCCAGTTATCTAGACCAAGCGCTCTGGCATCCGCGATAGCTTAATCCTTAAAACGGAGGTTCGGTCTTCCTTGATGTTTCGAACCTTAGGACTGTGATTCCTCTTTGCTGGAGCATTATTGTCATTCGCTCGATGTGGCAGAGCCAGTGTAGTCGACGTGTTTTGGCTTTTTGGACTACATCCACATCTTGGTACAGCTCATAGAGTTCGCGGTTGTATCTTCTCCTCCATTCGCCCTCCTCGCATACGGGACCGAATATGCGACGAAGAATTTTTCTTTCGAAAGTGTTCAGTATCTGCTCTGCTTTCCTGCTTATCGTCCAACACTCGGCTCCATACAGCAGAACTGGCAGGATCAAAGCTTTGTAGAGCATACATTTCATCTTCCGAGTTAGGAGTTTTAAACCCATTTGTTTTGCCCAATAGAAGTAGGAGCGGCGCGGTGGGAGCGACCGATGATGTCGATGTCGTCTGCGTATCCCAGCAGCTGGACAGATTTGTTGAAAATAGTGCCTTCCGTGTTCACACCTGCCCTGCGCAATATCTGTCACAGCACAGGATTGAAGAAGTCACATGATAGCGCATCTATTTGCCGAAATCCGGTGCATGTTTGGAATAGTTCAGAGGAACTGTTTCCGAATTGCACGTTGCACCGCGTGTTTTCCAGCATATGCAGTACTTCTAAGAAGACCCTTCCAACTGGAAAACCTTTCGGGGTGGAAAATGCAACTCGAATTTGTTGATGAACTCCGATGAATTGTGACTTGAGCTTTTCCATGGTTGATTCTTTAGGATGTAGTTCTTGAGGGCACTCATCGGCAGGAAGCTTTAGAAAGTCCGGACCACCGACTGTTGGGAGTGAACTGAGGGGACTTCTGCCATTTTGTGCCTATATCCGCAACATTAAGTTTTGTCGAGATCCAGTCCCATTCATTCAACTTCGTGGTTTTGAGGATTTCGCTAACACGAAAGGCGACGTACTGCCGATATTTCCTATGATTCAAGCGTAGCCAGCTCAATACCACCTTTGAATCCGTCTAGAAAACCCTTTTGTGAAAGGCTATCGAATGGGAGGAAACGATACTTTTGGCTAGGCGGGTCCCGAGTAGTGCTGCCTGCAACTTCATTCTTGGAATAGAAAGAAGCTTTATCGGAGCGACATTTGTTTTGGCTCATAAAAGAGAGCATTTCACTGAATCGTCGAAGTCGAATCTGGCATACGTCAAAGCTGCGTAACAGTTCATCTGAGAATGCGCAATGTTTCAACTTCCTGCAGTAGACGAACCCACCTAAGCTACGTGTCGTACTTAGGGTCCTTTATTTCCTCGTCCCAATCGATTGCAGACCGCCATATGTCTTGCAATACGATCTTCAAATACATAATATAGTTGGTTGTCTTCAAATACATACATAGATAACAGTCCTAAAGTCGAAGACTATCATCAACACTCTTAGTACTTCGCGTTTGGTTAGGCGACGTTGACCGAAGAGAAGTGACATGTGCTTTGAACTTTTCTGGCAACGGTTGCGGCAACACGAAAATCGATGGACAACACAACGGCTGTGTTGCTGCAACGGATGCCTCGTGTGTATCTAGCATAAGAACGGTAGGAGAGTACGAAATTAAATTCCTGATATGAAAACCACCTTTTTGATGAACAAATCGAATGTCCTTTGCTAATGGAATCGCTTCCGTTTCTCTGTCAACGCTATCCGTCAAGTCATCCACGTAATCATTTTCAAATATTGATCGAACTGTCCTAGGAAATTCTGTCACGAAGTCTTCAGTATTTGTTTTTTGCTCCAAAGAAATCACTGGAACTGCTGCTCGGATTTACGCATCTGCACCTGGTGAAACATTTCCATTATATCTGCACATATAGCGATAGGCCTCTCCTTGAATTTGCAGAGGAGAGACCTTTTAAGAGGACGGAATTTAAAGACACCCTTTCGTTTTGGTTGCTGCATCTAAGACCACTCGCAGTTTACCAGGCTTGTTTGGATTATGCATAGGGAATATAGGCATACCAGGAATGCTGACGATTTTCATTAACTTCTTTTGGAGATAACTTTCGTCCGTAGCCTTTAAGGACACACTCCTCTATTTTGCTGTTCATGGCAGCAACCAACTGCAGTTCTCCAATCTATCGCTTTCGTAGACAGAAGAATCTCCTCTTTGCTATTGGACAACTGTCGGGCATCTGCACATCATCGAACTTCCAAAGCAATCCCGTCCGAATCGCCCATTTAGCCTACGGGTGCGATTGCTAAGTAGTTCTAGACTTCGCTTTTCGTCTGGGCGCGTTAGCAGGTTTGTTGAATTTGATACGCCAAAGTTTTCGCCACTAGTCCTTGACTAGACGTTGCAAATCAATGTTGCTATTGAGTTGCTGGCACTCACATTCGCATATGTTGAAACTTTGATGGCTGCTCGTGTTTGAAGAAGGCGTTAGTAAATTACCCATCCAAGTCTGCTCCTGGTTGCCACGGGATGATGAGATGAACCTTCCTTGCACTTCAGTGTAAGCCCCAGTTTCATATTTTTCAAGCCGATATATATATACATATATTGTTCGAGAGATTACGAGCCAAAACCACTGTGTTGGGTCCCTTTTCGTCTCTCTTCTACGATCCATCTTAGCCGAAGAGTCTATCTGGATTTCTCCACAGTTCCTGTCTGGATTTGATTCCTCGTGCCAACGCTAGCATCTAACATTTAACAGAAATCTGGTTCATCCTCTGTGTTTCTACCCAGTGGCTCCGCAGGACCTCCCTTCTTCTGCTAGCTAACGCTGGACATTGATACAATATATGTTCTGCCGTCCCGACTTCCTCCAGGCATAGTTCACAGGTGTCGTGGTACCCGAAATTCCCATGACCTGTAGATAACGCTACCACCCATTTCAGTGTTCTTCGCCCTAAGCTTAGAACCTCTGTGAGTGGTGCTAATCGGCATTTTCATAGCCATTTTCGCCTGTATGCAACCTTCCATGGTTGACCACCTTCTCTGGTGTTCCGCCGCGGCCCAGTTGCTAATCAGGTGTTCTATCATCCTACATCTGCCAATTGCAGGGAATGGTTCTGGACCAGAGAGCTCCGAGGTTGACCCTTGCTTTGCCAGACAGTCCGCCTTTTCATTTCATTTTGCCCTCAGTCCCTACGTGCCCTCTCACTCAGAGCAGCGTGATCGCATTTCGAGATGAGCACTCATTGAGTTTATGAGGAGGATATTCCAATGCCAGTGATGTATTGATATCTGTTTGGTCCATGCGTCTAATCACTGATTGATTGTCCAGTGCTATGGTAACGTTTCTACCCTCGACCTAACCCGCTTTCAGGTGATCCAACGCATGCAACAGAGCAATCATCTCGGCTTGATAGACGGAGGTATATTTCCCCAGACTAATATGACAGGCTAGTTCCAGTTCTTCTGAGAAGATACCTGCCCCCGTTCTGCCATCTATCATGGACCCATCCGTAAAGATGATTATTTCACTAATCTTCTTTTCCGTAAGTGTTTCATCTCCAATGATAGTTTTGTGATACCTTTCAGTAACACGCACTCTCTTTATTCCACCCATGGGCATATTCAACTCCCTAATCTCGTTTTTCACGAGATCCGCGCCAGTGCCAGTTGGCATCCCGGTGCAGACCGGGATAACAAATAAGTCCAGCGACAGAATACCTAGGATCACCCCATTGCGCATGTTGGTGTCGTCCGTCGTCCGTACTGCACCCGCGATCCCTAAACATGCCAGACGTTGGACCCTATCTAATTCCTTCTTTACAGTTTTCTGGGAGGCTTTTTGCCACCATACAACTGACGCATATGTGATAATCGGTCTAACTATCATCGTATACATCCAGTATGCTGACCTCGGCGAGATTCCCCACCTTAGTCGACATACTCGTTTGCACTAATGAAGCACCCTTTTCGCCTTTCTAATTTTCTCTTCCACATCGAAGTTCCAAGTTAGTCCAGCATCTAGGTATACACCCAGATACTTAACCTTCCTGGACACATGCAGCTCCGATCCGAAAAGTTTCAAGTGCTGAAATTCCAGATCTCTCCTCTTCCTTGTGAAGATGATCAGATCTGTCTTTTCCGCATTAATGAAGACTCCTTGTTGCGGACACCACCGATCCACCACTCTGAGAGCATTTTTCATGGTATCTGCTGTGATGTTCATGAATTTACCTCTTGCCATTATTGTTATATCGTCAGCATATCCCACAGTGTGGATGACAATCTCTTCAAGTTTTTTTTCAGGATAGAGTCCACAGTTATATTGCACAGAGTAGGTGACAAAACTCCTCCTTGCGGGCAACTTCTGCTAACCCTTCCTCTAAGTCTTGAAGTTCCCGTCTGAATATTTATCTTCCTATTTTTCAGCATATTGTCCACTTCAGCATATTGTTCCACTATTGTCTTACCACCAATGGGTCAACTTTGCGTTCTTCTAAGGATACTCTCAGACTTTCGAAGCATATCTTATCGAAGGTACCTGCAATATCCATTATTATGGTCATTGCGATGCCTCCGGTATTCATCTCCTCTTCCGCAACGCGTACCACCTGGTGTAGCGCTGCTTCCGTAGACCTGCCAGCTCTGTATGCATGTTGTCTACTACTCAAAGGACACGCTTTCAGTTCCGTGCTCTCCATATGGTCCACCACAATTCTTCCCTTGTTTTCAACAGAAATGATGTTAGGCTGACTGATATGAAGGCCTTCGCTTCGGTGTAGTCCTTTTTTCTCGGTTTTGAAAGAAACACCACATTTGTTTCTCTCCATGTTACCGGTATGTAGCCTATCGCTAGGCATGTAACGTATATACCCCTAAGCCTTGGTACAATGAGATCTGCACCCCACTGAATTAAAGCTGAGAATATGCCATCTGTTCCCGCGGTCTTGTAAGGAGAAAATGTTTTTATCGCCCCACTGACCGCTTCTGGAGTTACTATCCATTCCGTTTTAGTCCTATCCATCCTGTTTGCTCCTTGTTTCCTCAGAGCCCAGGGCTGATCTGTCTTCAGACTTCCGGGATAGTGTATTTCCATGAGGACATCATTTGTACGATCCAGTGTCTCTCAACAACTCTCCCCCGTTTTATCCCGAATGAGTCCGACTTTGGACACTGGATCATTCGAGACCATTTTCTGAAGTCTATTGACCTCAGCTGTGCTTCTCATATTCGAACAAAATTCCCTCCACGACTCACGTCGTCGAAGAATTGCTTTTAGCTCTTTCTTCTTTGCCTTGTACTCATCCCATGATTCAGGATCATCCCTTCTCATGGCATGATTTAAGGCTTTTCTCACCTCCTCCTTTAGATTTTCAAGTTCCGTACACCACCAAGGCGGGAGGTCCTTTTCATCTACCAAAGTAGGTGTACACGCCTCTTGGTAAATATTTTCAACAGCTGATTGTAAGTGCTTCAGCTGTGACTCTACATCCCAAGTGGTTTTCGGTATTTTGGGTACCCTCCCATTCAGTTTCTCTCGTAACACTTAGTGGTATTTCACTATTATATGTCAGTGTTTCTAGGAATCCTGATATATTTTCGATCTTTCTTCTTTTTAGATCCGTATCGAACATCAAATGAGATGGCTCTGTGGTCCGAAATCATTGTCTGATCCATTACCTTCCAATTTGATATTCTATCAAGCATTCTATTACTACACAAAATCACGTCAATAACTTCCCTTCGTCTCGCATTCACAAAGGTCGGTTTTGTTCCTCTGTTGAGAATAGTTAGCTCTTTGCACACTACAAACTCGAATAAAGCTTCTCCTTTGTAGTTATCGTTGGTGCTTCCCCACACTGTACAGTGTGCATTAGCATCGCAACCAATCACTAGATCTTTGCACCTATCCCTGCAGACATTCACCAGAGACTCTACCTCTTTTGTTGGGGGAAGCTGTAGGGAGTCACACGCCTGGTATGCCATTGCCGTGACAAGACTGCCTGTACCTGCTCCTACTCGCATGGGGTTAGGGGCACATAGTTGCGGCAGCATAACCGCCTTAACTCCGTGCCTCACCAGTACACAAAATCTAACGCACATAGTATAAGGTGGCAATACTTTCAGGTAGACCTCTAAACCTCCATTTGAAGATCCTGCAGCAAGCAATATCAATCGACACTTCCACAAAGCATCTGATCAACATTGGTGATGCAGTTTTGCTGTGGTGAAGATTCAATTGAATCACCCTAAGTTTTTCTTGGTGCGGTTCGGGTTGACTGACCTTCTGTTTCCTGTTTTGTCCATCAGCCTTTCCACTTTCACGTGTTCTTGATTGATTCCCGGACACAGGCTGTCCATCACCTTCTCCGCTTTCCGCCTCCACCACCCTGGGTTTAGCTGAACTGAAAGTCTCGGTATCAGTTTTGAACCGTTCCCTAGGTCCTGCCTCTTCTGGGGTGTTTTCGACTAAATTGGCATTCATATTAGTCAATTCATTGACTCCTCCCTCTCGCCCTTTTCATCTTTTGCTGAAGCTGCAGCCTCCGCTCAGAATCAGGGTCTGCACCGTCATCTTTGGGTTCGGCTTCCACAACTTCGATTAACCTCTTGGCGCCTTGCAGCACCGCATTGTCCATGAACGTCGACGATTGTTCAACTGAATCCTTTGGTTTCCCTCCGGACTCCATTGTCCTCACGAGCTCTTACGCACCTTCCGGTACTTTCTCGACCTCTTCGGAGCCTTCCGCCAGGCCCTCTGATGACTCGTTTTTTTTTATAATTTTTGAAAAATGGATACATAATGTTCCCACGAGCCGGGGAGAAATCGCAAACCAGGTAGACAGTGATCCCCATTATCTACCCTACTCAACTAATATACAACAGGGGATTGAGCTGCCCCTGAGGAGTTACCAATAGCGGTTCAATTACCCCTGAACCCTGTATTCTTAAACACAGCTCCCTCGGCGTGGGGACTTACAACCTTGGAGTTAAGGGTTGTTGGATCTTAGTTTTCGATTCACATTTAGCTCTGCCAAAGTAGTGGTAGCTACTTGTTAGTGCATCGTGTTCCTGTAATTAAGCCACCCCACCGCGACAAGGTGTCCAACATCCGGGATGGGTTCAAGTCGGTAAGTAACCGCGGCTAAGCATCCTTGCAAGGCTCGATGGGTAGTCCTCGCAGATGCTTATATTTCGAAACCAGTTCTTCAGAGTTTAATGATTGTAATGGTAACTGTAAACTATTGACTGTGGGCATATCCGCAAGTAAAAGCTTCTCAGCATTGGCTCCGGTGCCTAAAATATGTAGTCCCACTGCAGGTGGCTAGTTCTTGAAGCAGGGTGGGGTTATTCATATGTCTTTGCATTCCAGATGCTTTCATTGTGGCGCAGAGGTTCTGGCCTTGAAGTTGGTGTTGCATGAATCTTTTCCAGAAGGGAATGTACAATAACCTCGGTACCAGAATTTACACCGGTCACACTGAACCATATCAGAAACTGAATCTGGTGCAGTGCACGCTTTGCAGTTGAATTCTTCAATCGATGGTCCTAGTTGTAGCGTTTTGTCGTTACTTGATATGATGAGTTGAGACTCCGTTGAATTTTTTGATTTCGTTGGAAAAAAACTAGCGATGGCGAACTTGTTGCGAAAAACAAATAAATTTTATAGTATATATGTTACCACACAGACAACTACTTAATTAAAAATTCAAACAACTTCAATTATTAAAAATAACGGTTTATTGTACCAAAGTTATAAAATTTATTTTAGCACGTATTGATTTTCCTCCTGTTCCTCCTGTTTTTTGATCGCGTTGATTTTCTTTTCTTCGACGACAAAGGATTGCGCCATCCCCGATAGATACCAAATGGCAGCATTTCTCTCGTGTACATTTGGTTAGCGGTTAGTCGGATGAAATGTCAGGGATGTTACAAACTTTATTATTGTTTCCTTAAGCACATATCCTTTTTCCTCTTACACTCAGTTGATTTATGATTAAACCCCTTACATTTAAAACACTATAATTTCGATGCTGTCAAATAATTTACACTGTTCCCAACCAATGTTTAGTCTCCGAATTTGATTACCTTTGGAAATAAATCAACATCAATTTCTACGTTTGCATTTTATCACATTGTTCACACTTCTTTTCAAACCTGATCAATTTTAAGTTACTATTTCATATTTGTAATAAACTCATTTTGCTTCTTCAATTTTTTAATAATTTCATTTCCATTCATTTTAAACTTCATATTAGATACCCAAATTCTAGGATTTATTTTATTTGGAACTCCAATTTCATAATCGTGGGCAATATTTTTTTCAATTGCACGTTTTATCTTGTTTTTTTCATCTGCCCTTCACTCTCTAATATAAAATTTCTAATATGCGAGCTTTGGAAATTTGAAACTTTAAAATCCTTTGGATCCGCTTTTCTGTGTAAGTCCTCTCTATATACCTCTAAGTTGAGGTATAAAATTTATTCTCCTAGAACCACCCACCTAGTTAAGACACAAACATACAGAAAAGTTACAATCCGTTCGGAACGGATCGTTTCATGCCCTATCTTCCTTTCTATGCAGTCATAACGAAGTGGACGTGACATACTGCATTTTTCTGTCGAATGTACATATATTTGTGATAAGTATTAATAGCGAAAATGATTGAGCCATGTCCGTCCATCTGAGCCAAAAAAAAAAATTATCTGCTTCATTTTTGTTGTATGGCGTTCGATATGTTTAAGTAGGAAATACACGATACAACCGTTGTGTCAAGGGGTGCACGGAATGCAACGGAATGCACGGCTGTATCGATATTGCAATTGTACGGTCGCATGCTCTTGAGCATACAACCTGTGTTGTATGAGCACTTTTATACGGTATGATTTTGTTTGGTGCGATTTTTGATATTCTCTTTTAGACTTGCGATTATTTATATTTCTTTTCCCTTCATTTGTAATTTGCTGTGTTCAAAGGGTGTTTTTGACACGACCTCAACGTCGAGAACAATAGCGAAACATTCAAGATAACACGAAAAATCCTACACAAATTATCTGTTTGTAAAACATATTTATCATAGCTACCCCCTTGAAATCATGAATACGTAAAAGTATGTACATATAAAAAAAAGTTACCGTAAAATTATTCTTTACTATAATTCTTTCAAAATCTTGACTATAACTGTACAAGTTCGGCTTAATAGAACTGTCAAAATTGTTACCTACCTCCGATCAAACTTCACCACATCTTTTCTAGTATCAAATTAGGTAAGGGACGAGATTAAATAGTTTAATGGCGTTAGCAGTATGCGATTAAGAAAAACTATCAATTTCCGCGGTTTAACGTCTAAAACTAATCGAAAAACATATAATTTAAGTTAATCTTACTGCCTTAACACTTTACAATTGCTGAAATTATATATACAAAAGTTGTAAAAGTTTTCTGAAGGTTGCACCGACCTCACCTGTTGATGACTGGTTTTAGCGAGGGTGTAATCTGATAATCGGCTTCGAAAGAAAAAAGTTCCATTCAATAATAATAGTGTTCAACTAATACTCTGTGCATGTGAAATTAATCGAAATGATAGTCCGAATTTTTCTAAATTAAACCTAATTCTTTTCCTTAATTAAAAAGTCAAATGAGTGTGAAACTACAATTGTGTGTGTTTGTGGTCAAGTGTTGAATTTACAATTGCGTGGTGAATAACACGATCGAACTCCATTCGCGTGTATCAACTTTTCTGATGGGCAGAACAAGAAGTCAACAAACCTATATTTTTGTTTACTAAACATTTGATTTGTATTTACTTTGATTGACAAGCGATTAGTATTTTTAATGTCAAATCAAGTTAAATAATATTTGGAAATGGACAATCCCATCATCATAGGTAAGATATAAACATTGCGTGTTTTAAGTGGGGTGTTTTCTTTTGGTAGAACTAGTTCTGATTTGTGCAATACTTTAGAAAGTAGCATAAATCGTATATATTGTACATATGTATGTATGGACGAAGATACTTTTATTATCTGGATGTGGAGTTTACATTATGATAAAAATGTTAGTGGCATGAAAATATTTAGTTTGTTATCTTTCTTATCTATAAAAGAAAAATCTTCAAAAGATAAAAAGTATTTAAGCTCGTTTATTTATTTTTATTCTTTTAATTATAAGTAGCCAATATTAGTTTCCTAAAGGCTCGCAATATCGGTGTACATACACATGTATCTGATCAAATTTAATTTGTAAACAATTGGTAAAAATAAATTTGATATCCGACTACATATAAGAACGGAGCAGATCCAAGTTATTAAGCTCATCGCCACCGCAAAGAAACACCTACTGGACCTATTGGAGCGAATTGAGACTTAATAAAGTCTCAACCCGATCAATGCAAATGATTATTAATATAAATACTTTTATCAGTTTCCGATCTTTTAGTGATATCATCTACGTATGACTACTGATGCACTCATTGCATTAATTAGGGGCGGAATTTTTCATACTTTCATTTTATTTATTTTGCATGAATGATTTTGACAGAACATTGTATAACTACATCTTGATGCCTTTGTACATTCATATGTATGTATGTATGTATATATTTTTCAGTACGCATACAAGTACATTATTATGTACGAAGTCATTATTTCGCTTCATTGGGGGTGGCGAGATATCGCTGTCTTATATAGAGGGACATCGCCGTTGCATGTTGAGAGCAATACTTGTGATTTTTTTTTCAAATTGGATTCCAATTTAGGTAGCACAGTCCTGTGAGGTTTTTTTGCTCTCATTTGGTGGTCCATCCTTATTCTTTCAAGATCAATAACTGTTTCATCTGACATACAAATAGGTACATATGTAAATACATACATACATATGTACATACATAGGTACATGCAAACATGCATATTCCCTGACACATGGTTGCATAATAAGATCGCTACAAGGAATAGCTATGATGCAGTTTTAACCTTGTCGTATACTGTTTTGTATATCAAAATCCCCAGCCGCCTAATTTTTGAGTAAAACATGACATTGCACTTTCGTAGATGAGGACCCTTCTCAGATGAAGAACCGCTTTACTCTATAAAAAGACTCTTCAAAGTCGATAATGCAAATATGGTGTGTTTATTTGATCAATACAGGAAGACTCTGAGTGGACCTCTGCCTTTTAGGCATTGAGAGTTGATTCTCGATGCTCCTCGATTTGCCCCGGAATTAAGCAAGCAAATACAAAACATACACTCCTCAGGAAATATTTTATTTTCCCATAAGTTTCTGTTTCAGGCCTGCTCGATTGAGATGCAATCAAGCTTTACTGTTGACAGTTATCATCTTTGAGTTATTGAGGGCCGGTATGAATTCGGGAATTCATAATTTGTTCTTACGTATTATTCTTGTGGGTTTGTGGTTATGTTTTTATCGCCCGGGTGGTTTGGTACATGCGCGTGAAGTATCTTCCATCTGTTGAACTGATATTTATTTGAGATATGCTAAAAAAAAGAATCAACGCTCTCCACAGCCTATTTGCAGCTTCGACAATCTATCATGGTATTGATGATTTATTCTTGTCGTACACTGGTCTGTACTTGTACTTATGTATGTATGTATATACATATGTATTTTCTCTCAAGAGGATTTTAGAATTTAAATTGATAACTCTCTACTTCAGTAGCTATTGCGAGTCGAAACATTCAGTGAAATACGAGTTTGATTCGTTTTTATGTCTTTATACTAGTATGTGCTCTGATGTTTTTACCAACTAACAATTCTGTTCCAATGGTTTAAACCACCGGAGAATCATCAATATTGGTGGTTGTTTCCACTACTTGGGTTAAATGATTCAAAAATTGTTGACACATAGTGTGATCTTTAAGCACACATGTATGTATTTACATAACCAAGGGCACGGGTGCTACCTTTCGGTAGTTATTATACTTCTTAATCTCCGTCTCATCGGTAAGTGAGGTATGGTTGGAAATTTGCTGCCTGTCAGTTAAAGCAAACATTATTTCTCCAATGATAAGGAAAATAAACAATTTATTGTCATTAAACTCTAAACCTCGGTATTCCTTAGCATTGAAATCCCAGATCACTATGACGAATTCGTCGTTGCTTGGTGTGTTTGTAAATTCTATGTTGGTCGTAGAAGTCATCTTTTCCTTCTTCAGTTCTCCTTGGTCAATTATGTGAAGTCATGTTTCAATTGGAGGAATCTGGTGTTTGGGGCTCCGTTTTGTTTTCGAGAATAATTTAAACATTCCAGAAATTAATCATAATTCTTATTCGATAGTCAATAATCATTATAAACAAGGTGTGTTAGGAATACCAAGTTTAGTTCGACTTTTGGCTGCCTCTTGAGGTTAGTAGATTGCGACATTTACTGAGCACCTTTGATTTGATTGTACTCGACCGATCAAGGCAGCTTTGTTCTCTACTTTTCTATTTTTAACTCTAATATGAGTTGATTGCTGTCTTGTAGAGATTTTTACTACTTCGACAGCGCTGATTTTCTTAGTGTCAATGCTATCAGATCCATTTCTGGGTGTACTTCGCCATCGGATATAGAGCTACTTAGAAAAACTTGATCAAATAATCCGCAGAATGAAATATATTCATAGTGCCGCTTACTCAAAACACACATTTTTCCGTAGGTCGAGGAAATGTTAATTTTATCCATTGTTTCTGGCTAAGTTAGTTTAACTTTTTATCAAAGAGCATTACCTCCCACTGCTCAGTTTTGCCACCATATTGGTCGACGAAATTGAGACATTACTCCTTAATCATTGCGTTTCAATTTCAATTGCAAAAGTTGCAAGTCGAGAAAAACAATGATTACTTGTTTTAGTAGACAAGATGAGCATGGCATAAAGAGCGGCGTTTTACATTCAATGCAACGCTACTGTCTTTTAAAATAAATAATATCTGGTTGAGCCCCAGGTTTACTTTGAACTGTAGAACAACCTGCACAAGTAAGTTAGTCCACAATCAAGAAATTCTAATTCTAAATACATTTCTGTTGACTAAGTAAAAACATCGGACGGTTGGCATTAGATACATACATTCATATGTATGTACATATATTCTTATTTGTAACTATTCCGTATGGGTTTAAATGTTAAAAATTTCAAAAGCCAGCGGTATGTACATACACATGTATGTATGTATGTATGTAATTAATTAGTAAACATAAAATTGCTAACTTAAATGAACTTTTATCGGCAACAATGCAAGGCACGTAACTATTTCGCATCATTCTTAAAGTAATACTTCTACGCACTAAAAATGTGTTTATATAAATTCCAAGTGCCTTTATGTTTATCCTATATGTATCCTTCTACGGTAAGATAATGCGCGAGAAACAGCCCAAAACCATAATTTATCATAGGAATGATGAAGTACTCCATGAGATCTATACCGAGTGTCATCAATGGTCAAAACCAGCGGTTTTTTTATTCTAAGGCGCGCCTATTCTCCTTTTTCTTGAGTGCTACATAACTGTTTGGAAGCGTATTGATGTTATACCGGTTCCTAAAAATCGAAAGGAGTCCAAACCAATAGTTTTGCCGTTTTTATCTAACATGTTTGAGAAGTTCATGAATTGTCAGATTCAGGAAATTTCTCAACAAAAATAACATGCTGTGTCAATCTGTATTTCGTCCTAAACACAGCTGTACGCTGTACTACGGCTCTGATAAACGTAGTAGAAGATATCAGACAAGCTGTTGATAATAACAACGTGACTTTCTTCACTTTCTTCGATTTTGTCAAATGTTTGGACACCGTCAACCGCAATATTTTAAACTTAGGAGTACGTTTCAATTTTGTGTATCTTCGGGGAATTAACTGAACTCGAATTTAAAAAATAGATTCCAGGCAGTTATTGTGAATAATTAATTTTATTTCCAATTTTGTACTACTGAGTAGAGGAATTTTTTAAGGGTCAATATTGGGGGCATTACTTTTTACTTGCACCTATACCTATAGGGCAAGTATTGGTTTCGTGAAAAATTTCAAACTCGAGATTTTAATCAAACTTTACATTACTATGATGGAGAAGTCCAAAAAAGTGGGTCCGCCAATTCCGTCTGTCTGTCTGTCTGTCTGTCCGTCTGTCTGTCTGTCTGTCTGTCTGTCTGTATATTCGACTGGAGCCTAAACGGGTGGACGGATTTGCTTCAAACTTCATATCTGGGGTCTGTGGGATGATGAAATTGGAATTTTCGTTCTAACCTCAAAATTAAGGGTACTTTACTTAAGGGCGATTTCACTAAAAATGGATTTTCTCGAAAACGGCTCGGTAATTTTACGAATTTGGTGTATATCGACCATTTCTTCAGCAATTGGGCTTAAAATTAATATTTAAGGTGAGTATGACAAATGCAAAGACATAACGTACCAAGTTTTGAAACTGCCCAGTCGTGCACTTTATTTCTATGTGTATTAATGATCTTTCTTCACTTTTACTAAACTCCTCCATTCTTACTTATGCTGATGTTTTTCAGCTATATAATATTTGACTCCTGAGTCTTATTGAAAAGGTGGAATGAAAAGTTTATGAGTATTTTTATAAAATACTAGACCGCTCACGGTCAAATGGTCTCTGCGAACAAATGAAAATGACTGGTAATCTCTAAGACTTCTTTAGATACATATGTACATACGTCCTATTTCCTTATGCATCTCAATTCTGTACCCATCGAGTTTGTTGGACTTTGCGAAGAATCTCGGTATAACTTTTAAGAAAACGTCCACCTGGAATGTGCACATAAGATTAACATTAAGTAAAGTTTAAAGAGATCTTCGTATGCTTTGGGCCACCAGCGAATTATTCATGCAAAACCTTGCTCATCCAATTTCTATTATTTGGATGTAAACTTACCAACTACGAGTACAGACGGAGACTTAATGTTACCTGTAATAATATCGCGTCAAATATGCGTATTTTTTATCGGGATTTTTTTCCGATTTTTGATACCATAAGCGCGTTTAGAACTAATTGTGAAGCCTGGTGACTCACTCACTATTCGAGTTAACAGAAATTATGGTTTAAACAAATGTTGGTAGTTTTAATATTTCTCTTGTCCACTGGCCTTATTAAAGTGACTATACATAAATTCACGCAAAACAGAAAAATAAATAAAAATTTAATTTGTACTCCTTTCATCCAAGACTTGGCATTAATCAACTGACGTGGAGTGTATTGTTCGACAGCTTTTAAAATAGAATACAAGTGTTACAAAAGTTATGGGACCGAGTTGTTAGACTGCAGTCATTCGGTGACTGCAATTAATTGACTAAAAACACTTATTTTTTTAAAATATATTCTTTTAACTGTAAATAGTCTATTTTAAATAGAGTTAAAAAAGGTAATTTAACTGTATAATTGACTGCTTTTTTAGTATTTTCACTAAAAGATTATGATGCTGTATCGCTTACCATGATTCAATTAATTCTTTACCGTATATTCCTATCACTGAATTTGTTCTATTGCAGATACAGTTTACACTTTTATTATTCACAAATATCAGTTCATTGAGTACAACCTTATTCTAAAAGTTAATATATTTCCCATTAACAGACGAACGACAGGATATTCAAAAAAAGACTTTCACCAAGTGGATAAATTCACACCTTGGAAAGACGCAATGTCCGTTGGTGAACGATCTTTTCCTAGACTTAAGAGATGGACACAAACTATTAGAACTGCTTGGTGTTTTAACGAAATCTCATATTGTAAGTACAATAATTGATTAAATAATTCCATTCACTGAATAAGTTTGCATTTCAGAAACCAGAAAAGGGACGAATGCGTGTTCATCATATAAACAACTTAAACAAAGTTATCCAAGTGATTCAAGAGCATGGAGTAAAACTAGTTAATATATCAAGTGACGACATTGTAGCAGGCAATCCAAAACTTACTTTAGGCCTCATCTGGCTCATAGCACTTGAATTTAATGGCCAAAACATAGTCAAATCTCACTCTAGCAATGGAGTGGAAAAATCTCTATTGGCATGGGCGCGTCAATTCACAGAACCGCATGGTTTGCCAATCAATGATTTTTCGTCAAGTTGGTCAGATGGTAAAGCTTTCCTCTATATCATAGATGCTCATCTATCTGACTTGGATTTGAGTGCAGTTCATAAAAAACATCCTTTAGCTAGACTTAAAACCGCTTTCGATTTGGCATACAAATATTTTAATATTGAGCAGCTGCTTGATCCTGAAGATGTCCACACAAATAAGCCCGATAATAAGTCAATACAAATGTATGTTATGTGTTTATATCATGTTATGGAATCGAAGAGGACATTGGAACGTTGTGATAGCACGGGAGAGGTGGTGATGTTCGACGAAACAGCGAAAGAAGCGAATGGAAGTATGTCACATAGAAATATTCATGTTGGCAATGTCACCGATCTGGATGAAATTCCATTAGAAGCATCGGAGGAAGCAAGTGAAATGGTTGATTTAGATCTAGCTTCAGCTATACCAACTCCCAGGCAACAGGTGGATAATTCGAGAGGACTTCCATTGGAGTTTTTGCGATTTGATAGCACATCCCGTCCTTTGTCTACAGCGACAAATGCTTCAATTGAAATCAGTAGTTATCAGGCAGCGTTAGAAGCTGTCCTTGCCCTTCTTCTTGAAGATGAACAAATTCTTTCAAAAGATATTCCCGAGCCTGAGGACTTTCAAACCGCTAAAATTCATTTTCATGAAAACGAACATTTTATGTTGAAACTAATTGAACATCAACAGTATGTGGGTGAAGCCCTTGAAGAAGGTTCGAATCTAATAAATGAATCACAAAAAACATCCGGTTTAACTGTAGAGGATCAACATGAGATACGCCAACAAATGGTTTTGTTGAATGAACGATGGGAAACGTTACGTCTGCGTGCCTTAGATGTGCAATCAAAGATTCATTTACGATTGGCTGAGTTTCAAAAGAAGCAAATTGATAAACTACGCAGTTTCTTGACTACTGCAGAAGACAGAATATCGCATATGTCGAGTATTGGTCCTGGGCTCAAAGAGGTCGAACGTCAACTTGAAGAACTAGGTGGTTTGAAAGAAGATCTAAGATGCCAGCAATGTTTGGTAGATAGTGTAAGCAACATGGTCGTCATTGTGAATGACGAATCTGGTAATTTTAACGATCTGGAAGATAAATTATCTGCATTAGGTGAACGGTGGTCGCATGTCATAAAGTGGAGTGAGATGCAAAATGAAAAACTGCATCAATATAAGGTTATCTATAAGTGGATAGATACAAGAGAAAAAGATTTAAAGGCTATGGAAGGAAAAGAGTTGACTGAATTAGGAAGCATCACAAAGCGAATGAATGATCTTAAGTACTGCGAACAAGATTTGATGGAATTAGAACGATATTTAATTGATTTGCGACAAATGATTCAGTCCCCGATGATGCAGGATGACGAAGATGGCTGCAGTCAGGTTTTGGAGCAATTAGAAAACTTTGAGGATCGTTTAGATGCATTGCGTCAAATTTTAGAAGTGCAATCAAATCGAATTGGATTGATGGGATTTCAGTTTTCACTGAATGCAGAGGAAAGTTATGTACAGAAGCCAGAAGGATGGACAGATTTTCAAACCATCATTAAATTTGGCGAAGAAAGTATTGGAGAAACTGCAACAAGCAGTAACGAGTCGACCCTAAACGAACCTGCAACCAATATTAACGAGTCGACATTTCAAACGAATCGAAAACGAAAGGTTAACGACATGAAAAATGTCCATCTCCTAGAGGGGAAGATATTGGAATGTTTTAGTTTTTTGGACAATTGTGAGGAGAAATTATCAAGTTTGCAACGACGTAGTATACGTTATCAGATTGACGCATTACATACATTAGAAAAAGATATAGAAAATCAGAAAATATCTCATAAAGACTTGCAAGATTTGTTGGTACTGTGTCGCAATGAAAATTCTAACCAAAACTTCAAACAAGAAACGAAGAATGTCGATCAAATAACTAATCGATTAAGTGCGCTTGTCTCACGAATAACAACTTTACTTAGCGCGAATGAACAAATGTTTGCAAAGGAAAAATTTTATAATAGTTTAACTGGATTTAAACTGGTTTTAGCTGACTCTAGGGATTGGTATAAACAGCATGCGAACTCTGCGACTAAAAGCGATCTCGAAAATCGTTTGAAGGACATGGAATCATTGTCTTCAGAGATAGCTGTGTCCCAAAAGACAACATTTGCATTGGATGAGACCTTTACTGAGTGGAAAAAAGATTTTGAATTATTCTATGATAGTTGGGAGGATATGAAAAAGGCAATTACCTCCCTAATAGAAGAAAAAAGCGGGCATGATGAGGGCACAAACGAGAAAGTCAAAGAATTACAAAAATTTATCGATGAAGTAGAGCGTTCACAAGCAGTTATGTCTGATATGGATAGAATGCATCAAAATCTTAGCGAGCTAAATGAGTTGAAAGAAATTGGTAAAAATCTTCATCAAATCTTTGATTACGTTCAAAGAAAATGCCCCGGTGCTTTAAAAAGCGAGCTTGAAGAAAGTTGGTATAAAATGCCCAATCAACTCAATGAGCGTATCATCAAACAAAATACTTTCATTGAAAATTTTAATCATTTCCAAGTTGAATATGAAACAATCACTAATATTTTCAAGAAGCTGAAAGAAAGTTTAGAGAGAGACGATGTGTGTCAGTTGGGCGAGAGTGTAATGGATAATGGCGACCATGGTGATGCTTATGATCGTTATGCCATGGAGTTACGAAAAACCGAAATCGATGTAATTAGTGCGAAGAACTTCAGTGAAATTCTAATAAAAGATGCCGAAGATGACTTTCGAGAATATATATTAATGGAGATAGCCAAACTTAATGAACTATATAATAAAGTTCTTGATTTATATCAGAAGAATTGTAAGAGGCGACATCAAATTATAACGAGAATAGAAGAAATTCTACAAAGAGTTTATCATACAGAGCTGTGGTTAAACGATTTAGAAATGAATACTCCAAAAAATAAGATTTCGGAAATTGCGAACTCCAATGAATTGTTTCAAATAAAATCGAAGTACCAAATTCTTAAGGAGACATGCGAGAGGGAGACAATTAATTTCCGTGACTTAAATGAAAATGGTAATGAGATTTTGCTGCAAATTGATGAATTATTTCCGGCTCAAAAGGGCTCCGATTCCAAGTATGCCAATTTAGCAATGAAATTTACACGTCTAAATGCCCGATGGACAGAAGTTACTTCTCTAGTCTATAAAAGCACGGCATTGCTAGAGCATATCTCAAGTCAATTGGGTGAATTTAAGAAACTGATTGTCTCTGAATCTGGATACCTCGACAAGTTAGAAAAGAAAATAAGGCGAACACCGGAGAATGCTGATTCTGAGGAAATAATTGAGGAGTTGGACGTAAGTTTTAATACCTAACAGCATTGTTTTGATGTGATTCACTCTCGCTTTCAGTACCTTTTTTCGAAAGTATTCTCGCAATTTCATTCAGTTTAGTGAAAGTTCTAAACAAATTTAATTTTACAAAATTCTGAAAGCGAATAGTTAAACAATGTAATAGTTTTTGGTGTATATTGCTTTTTTGTGTAATTTTAGGATTTGGAGAATAATTTACGTAATCACTCTGATGACTGGTTGGAAAAAATTCAAGAAATAGGAACTGATTTGGTAGAACATGAATTTATGGCTGACGCAATAAGGAGTGAAGTTGAGTCTATTGTTACCCGATGGACACACTTGCAACAAAAGGTATTGTAAAATTGTATATTATTCTTATTACTAAAATAACATCAGATGATGATGATTCTTAATAAAGTGGGCATAGTTTTCTGTATTGTTTATGTTATTATAATAACGATAACTTTAAACTGTTTTAGAAACGAGCTTGGCTTGGGTTCCAATAATGTTGGGAATAATTATATGTAGAGAGAATAAGAAGGCCTTTGCATTTTGCCTTAACAATCTTTTCAATTTTTAGTAAAACATACATGAATTAAACAGTCGAATTAAACTTCTCGCCCTGACCAATCTAGGAAAAGTCATACAAAAAGTTGCAAACCATTAACACCAAAACCAACAATTCTTCCATCAATAGCATCAAATCAATCAATGTTCCAATATTTTGTTTCATCAAATTTGATTTCGCACTATAACTGACAATATTAACGTGCTTCTGGAAGGTACATTGTAAATTGGATAACGAGCTGTGATCCAATTTTATGTGTTCAATGTAGAAATTTAAGAATTACTCAAGCATTTTAGGTAGAAAACGCAGACTATTCCGCCGCAGATCGTTGTCGAGTCTAAAAAAGCCACCCTCATCCTTCTCAAGGTGCTTGGTAAAGTTCCGAGTGCTAGGCAACGATTCAGTATACGGGGCAGGAACCGCCTTATAGTCCCAAAGGTTAGCTATTGCTGAATAAAATAAATATTAAGACGAAATAAATCTTAATATTTTATAAAACGAAATGGTGTTTTATAAGATCGTCAAAACGTTTTTTTTAAATATGACATTATGAAATTAGTTGTTTGGAGGTTTTTTTTGCCATTTAGTATTTGGAGACAATTTCGGGCTTAGGTCCAACGCGGCTACCCAATTTTCGTTTTGAGTGATTGGGCCATATATCGGCATAAAAAATAAACATCCACAGGAAATTATTTAGTAGCGTTAAATTACATGATATTGGTGACCAATTGATTGGTTCATTTCGTGAAATAATGTTACCGCCGAACTTGCTGCCTACAATGTACTCACACTTGTCTGGGTCCTACGTCAAAAGGAGACCAATGGCAACGATAAAAGATTTATCCTGTTTTCCTCAGCTCAAAAAATTATTAGTTTCATCAGAGCAGCTCTCAAGGGGTTAGTGCAAAATCATATACATATACATACATACATGTATGTATGTACATATGTATGTACGTCGTATTTACCACCAACTCAATTAAAAGAAGATCACCTCGATTTATATTAATTGTACGCCTTAAATCTTTACTTCAATATGTAAAATCTTCAAGTTAGAATTTTTTCATCTTTTCATTTTTATTTGGAGATTTTGTCATCCCTGAGAAACATAATAGTATATGTATATAATAGCTTTTGTTCATATAATTTCGTTTTAATTTCGCAGGCAAAGTTACGGACCGAATTGCTAGAACGTGAGGTTTCCGAAGCTGAAAAATCTGAAAAGTGTGTCATTCAGTTCGAATGTTGGCTTACGAGAGTAGATGAAATCCTTACTGAACATTTAGAGAATGATGTCACTATAGAGGATTTGCCCGATGATTTTCAGGTATTTTGTACTGTATTTTTAATAAGTTTTATTATAGCAATACGCAATCTATAGCGCCTCATGAAAGAGTTTGATAAAAATGAAGAAAGCCTCTCTGAATTTCGAGAATTAATTACAACTCATACGAAAAATAAAAAAATGGAAGCCGCAAATCGTTTGCAAGATCAATTAAATTTACTTGAGGTATGGAATAAATTTAAATTACTTTTTTTTTTTTTAATTGAATTATACCCAGTGTTATATAAATTATGTCTCTCTCGGTTAGGCTCGGTTTAAGGCATGTCAAATTAAACTTAAAAAATGTACAGCAGCACAACCAGCTTATGAATCTCGTTTAAATCGGGCAGTTGCAGAGTTGCGAAACGTTGAACGCTCCACATTAGTGTTAGATGTAGCAACCGCAGGACCAGCTACAGTTCAATCCCAACACCAAAATTGTTATGTAAGTTTACTCCATTTACTAAGTGTTATTATTTAATTGGTATATAATAACCTCATTTTAGAAAATCTATCGAAACCTCTCTGAGATTAAAGGAGAAATCGAGAATACGATAAGAACTGGTCGAAAGGTTTGCGAAGACAAATTCACCAAATCTCCAAAGCAGTTAACACAGCGAATTGATGCACTTAAGCATCTGTTTAATTCTCTTGGAGAAAATGTCACTCAATCAAAATTGTTTCTTGAGGGACTTTTAAAGTTGGCACGTCAGCTCAACGAATGCTTCGAGGTGGCTGAAAATACATTACGTAATATACAATCGATGCAGGACATAAATGAGAAAAACAAGAAATTTCTATTTATGGAAGAAGTTTTACAAAAATGCGAGGATATTTATAACGAGTACAAGAAATCTTGTGATCAAATTTATTTGGAAGATGTGAGACAAAAAATTGATGATCTAAGGGATGAATGTTTAAAATTGTCCAGTGCTGATGTTATCAGGAGGTTATCGGAAATGAAGTCTACTTTACAAAATCTTGATAATATATCTATTGATACTTTAAAGTAAGTAGTCTTTGGAAACAGAAAACATTCTTAATATAAACTGTTGCCTTTTTAGAAAAATGGAAAATGATTTGAAGGACATAAATGTATCTAATCCTGAAGTAGACGATCTACATCGACAAGTTACTAGAATTATTGGAGTAAGTTTTTTGTTTTTTTTTTTAAATACTTATATACTTAATATGTTTCTTCATCATGCCTTAATTTTGTGCGTTACCATTTAAATGTTTGTACATGTTTGTAAATATAATTTGGGATAGTATAAGTCTGCACAGAAAAAAACGAACGAACGGAAGAATATGTATTATTTATTAATATGCATACATACATATCTTAAAATCATCGCAAATCAGACTTCAGTTTATTTGTTTATCTTACGAACAAATATACAAGATTCGGGACAGAAAAAAAAGGTACAATCACCCACCGACGGAAGTGACAGCACATTAGGCACGCGTTTCGAAAAGAAGACCGTTTCATTGCTAACTACGCAATGCAATATAGTCGGTCGACCGAGAAACACATTACGCAGATCAGTTTAGAAGGAGTAACTTATGTTCTGTTTTTTCTTGTGCAATGATTCTCAGGCGTTTCTAAGCCTTTTTCCCCTGTTACCGTTACTCTTGCTCATTTGTTTCAAATTGATGGATGTCCATAGATTAAATTGGCTTTACACTTTTCCTCTTCGTTAAGAAGTGTACGTTGTTTGGTGTATGTACGCAAAAGAACGAACAACCAAGAAGCATTTACATACAAAAAAGAAAGCGATTATCAAATATCAATGTACTTAATGAATTTTGACTACAAGCATTTGACTTCAGCAATTATTTAAGGATATCAGAAGAAACATACCGGCTTATTAATTTAGTTAATAAACCACTAATTACAAAATCAGACAATCGTTTAAGAAAATCTATTTCACTGCAATAGGGAGTAAACATGGTAAACTTCTTATGTTCGAATATCGAACACCGAGTAAAAGACCAAAAGCCTAAAGCCAGAGTTAAGTTAGATACGTGGGCAGGCGAGGTGGAAGTGACCAACAACGTCACACTCAGGTCATTACAGACCCATTGTGATACCCATACGGGAGAGATGTCCCTTGACCATTGGTTAACCTTGTTCTATTAATATGTTTCTTACTGTGATGAACTTGCAAGCCATCCAGATGATTTGATGTAGTTCAAGATGTCGTTCACTGGTCTACTGGATATTTCCTTTAGGTCCTAGAAGATGTATCGCTCGAGAAATTTAAATCTGGTGGATGAGATCTGAACAGTGACAGAGAAGGGGGGTTGTATCATTGTTGGCTTCCTCATCTCCGACGATCTTCGACGTAGGTCTTCTTTCGCGGTTTCGTGTTGTTTCATATGGTACCGCAGATCATTATGCCCCGTGATGTCCCTATCAGAGTAGAAAGGGATTTCCTACCGTTTTGCATAATCCTGCCGTTCCTCCTTTTGTCGAAGCAACTCCATATTCATCTTGTAGTTACACAAGTGTCTAGGGAGGACCATCTGGTGTTTGCCTCTCCTTGGCCCTCCCTGCCTCGAGCTTCTGTGTGGAAGGCGGGATGTTCACCGGGGTGTGACTTGTTCGAATCTATGTTCCAAACCTGTTCTAGCCAATTCGTTGGCCTTCTCTGTACCTGGTATATCTACTCTTCATGTCCAGAGGCCCACTAAGAGCGTAACCATGTGTTGTGGTCCAAGAACTTTAATCTCTTTTCGACAGCACTTCAGAAGCTTGGATTTTATTTCGATAGCAGAAAACGCTTTTATTGCCACCGACTCTCGCTTTCTCCGAAACGACCTTAACAAATTTTGTATCTGTTAGAAAAATCATCTCAAACTTAATATTAGCAAATATCAATCCATTACGTACTCCCGTAATCGCCTTCCACCTCCTCATAGATACTACTTTCTCTCCAACGAACTTGTCTCTTCATTCTCAGCGCGATTTAGGTGTCAGTTGCGATAGAGAGCTTAACTTCCGTTCGCATATTGACAACATTATAAGTAGAACCAATTCTGCGTTTAGCTTTGTGAAACGTTGGTCTAAGGAATTTTCAGACCCCTATGTTACTAAATCACTCTATATTACCTTTGTCAGACCCATCCTCGAATACGGTAGTCAAGTTTGGTTCCCTCACTATGCTGTCCACATCTGACATATTGAAGACGTCCACCGCAGGTTAATGCGGTTCACCCTTTGGGGTGTTCCTTGGGTTGATAGTTTTAATTTACCTACCTACTCTGAACGATGGAAACTGATCAACCTTCAGTCCCTCGAAAATCGCCGCAAAAATGCCGACCTTCTCTTCTTAAATCATTTAATAACTGGCCACATTGATAGTCGCGCATTTCTTGCGTCGGTATAATTTAAAACCAATCCCCGTAGCCTTAGATCCATTCCCATCTTCCGTTTCAGTACTCATACAACATGGAAAACTAGTTTGACGTTCAATGCAGCAGAGCCACCCCTCGGAACATCCTTCAGTATCGTTCTAATCCTGCCTAACCAATGTCCTGCACCTTTCCTCTTATCATACTTTCTCATTCCGTTTTCTCGATAGTTCGTAAGTTTGTATTTAAGTTTGTATTAGTTTAGATTGTTTATGGCTAGTATTAAGCGATGTCAAAAAATAATATGTATGTACATACCATTTACGACGAAAAGTGGCATGTCACGAATTCGAGCCATGCCACTTTCGGGACGTCGCCATTTAAGTGGCACGGTAGTCGAAACGTTCTGCCACATGTCCTAGCTGCCATTGCGGAGCTATCACACGGGCAATTTTTTCTGCCATTTAAATGGCACGAAACTCAGCTGTAAGTACCAATCGGCTGTACATTACAAAAGTGGCAATCAGACAGGCATCATTTAAATGGCGGCTTTGTGAAGCAGTTTTGACGTCACATTGCCATTGCAATGGCAGAGAATAATGGCCGTTTAGTAATAATTGGTCAAAGTTCTCTAAAACTAACCATTCATTACCTGGATTCAAATTTCTTCCCGGAACTTTATCCCCATTTTACTCTCAATCAATTCGTTAAGTTTTTCCTAATTCTCCAAAGTTAAGGAGAAAGCGTGCTAAGTTTATTGGAAACGAGTGAAACGGAGTGTAAGCGAAAGATTCAAGTTTTTTCTTACACGACTTTGGATATCGAATTTCTCAGACAGCCTTCTGTGCAGAACGTGACATAAACTTGCCATATGCAGCCTTTAAAATATATTTTATTTTATGGTTCTTTTACTTTAGTTCAGTAATTGTTTGTTTGTTTTATTTACTAATTTGTTTTGCTGATAGTCATTCCGTCCTAACCGGAACAACTTATTACTGTTTTTTTTTTTTTCAAATATAAAATTTGGAGCTAGCTAGCGAATTTGCAGGTTATCGTTATATCAGGTATTGATAGCAGCTTGACTACCCTAGCAGATGTACATACTAGAGCCCCCTAATTCACGTGTGCACGGATACACGGACTACACGTGTATTTATCTGTGGCGTGAATTAGCACGTGTACTTCGAACCGTGCATCAATTACACGTTCCCATGATTTACACGTGTATTTATTTATCATGACTCGATTTGGTCTTTTTTATGTACCCTATCCTAATGGTATATTAAGTTAGATGCTATAAAGTATATTATGTGCATATGTACATACATTCGTGATCACTGACAACAGGGAAAACGATTGAGTTAGATCCGTCCTCAATAGGGTGCTGCATAGTCTGATTTGATTTTAAGATTACCCCTTTTGGTAATAACAGTTTGAACTATCCAGGAATAAAATTGTTGGCGATACAGAAAAGTTTTGATAATAGCCGTGTGATTACAAGCCCAGAACACATCAAAGTTTTCGTGTTTAAATTAAATTTATTGTTAAATATGACTCAAGATCTTTGACTTCTTCAAAATGCTGAAGTTCATGATCTTTTTATAATAATCATAACAACCTATTGATGTTTGACCGAAATCCAATGCAGTTTTGTCTCGCATTAGAAATACACGTGTACTCGGGTTTGATATGAATTATACGTGTTTTTAAAACGTACACGTGTACCCGTGTCTATGGTGACGTGTTACACGACAACATGTGTCACGTGTACACGTGTAATTAAATACACGCTTAGAATCTCGGGCTCTAGTACATACATATACGATTTTCAGTGGATGGCCATAATATCAAAGACACTAAAAAGAAGTTTGCTAGCACTTTACAAAACTATTTTCTTTAACACTAATCCTCGTAATTTACGATCGTCTTTTCTATCTATAGACCCACTGTATCTCCAATTTCCCGTATGGAGCGGAAAGTTAACACAAACCTTTCCGTTTTCGACTTCAACCGCAGCACTTTCCGCCTTAAACTCGATTTCGTTTACCACTCTCCTTGTCCAGGTAAAATTCAGTTACGAATATGATAGCGTACCGCGCTAAAAATACGTACGTATAACGGTATTTGACTCTCTAAGCTATCATTTTAGCCATTGGGCTTAAAATTTATATCTGGGGAATATATGGCTAATGCCAAGTTTATAAATGGGCATAATAGTTAGGTTCGAGCTTCGTATCCCAGAGAAGAGAACAGTTTTTACGACTCCACCTCTCAGGATCGTCAAACAAATATCCGAAAGTAAAACTGATGAAAAAGCTTTTCAAAACCAAAATTGTCTTCCGGACACGGTATTAAACGATATTCCAATCGTGTGAAGAATATAAAATGCACAACGCAAATGGTTGTGAGAAGGTAGGCCCTGGGTCCCATGGATCTAAATATTTGTATATAAGTTTATATTTTGCAATATATTATATTACCAAATGATGTTGAAATACTACGAATTCGCAATCTGGGTTTTTGTTTCACAATGTACAAATATGAATTCCACAAGTTTTTAAAATTGCCGTTGAACCAATGCGTTCGTGCGATGTGTAAGTGTTTTTTTTTTATAAATTTGGGGAATATAACCATGAATAGTATGAACAAACAAAATAAAATTTTAATGCGTCACCCCAAGAAGTGAACATTTTTTATGAAAAATTACTTAATAGTTACAATTTTGAGCATTTTTTTCGTTATGTACTCCTTGTTTTCTTCCTCTGTGGTGTTGAGTATTTTGAAGTACAATTCCTTAAAACCTGTACTTAAAAAGTTCAAATACCTGTACACCGGGACTTGCACTTGTAATTCCTTCGAATTAGTTGAAAATATTACCTTAAGCTGGCTTTACATTTTCGTTCTTCATTTAGTGTACGTTGTTTGTTCCGTGGTGTACGTTCATCGAACAACGAACAACCAAGAAGCATTCACATTTAATTCAGTTCGCTCGTTGTATCAAAATTGATAACAACATATTGTTGGCAGCGGCGGCGTTTTTAATTCTTCAAAAACAAAAAGAAAAAATAAGAGATCCTGTTGGACCAGCGAGAAGCGGGACTGTAAAATGTGTAAACTGTTATAAAGCTAAAATGAAAACAAATTTTGATAATATTGACTTTAACCATGATGTGAGAAGTGTTGACTGTCCAGCATATAAAAGACAATTGATGACGGAAAGAAGTAGAATCAGTTATTAGCAATTAAATGAACTTCAGTATTTTTAATTTTATGAATTTGAGTCTATAGTCGCCGATAACAACTTTGAATTTATATGTACAACTGAAACTCACGTTACAAATCTGGACGATAACAAAACAATAGAATTACAGAAATACAATACTATAAGATGTGACTCGGAATCTCCGCATACGGGTGGTGTAGTATTTTATATTAAGGACCACTGGACATACGAAGGGTTGCAAAACGTAGCAATCGAAAGAAAAGTTTGGTGGTTGTTAATAAAAGTGTGTTTTGGAAGCCTAGTGTTTGTACTTGGCGGTTTTTGTCGATCCCCAAGCTACAATGAAAATGTGTTCATTGAGCACTTCACGGAGTGGTTAGACAATACTGATTTCATATATAAAAATGAAATCATACTTATGGGTGATATCAACATTAACTGGTTAGATAATTATACACACAGTAATCAAATGAAAGTATTAATTAAAGATAACGCTATGCACCAAATAGTACTTGAACCAACCAAATGCTGGTTGTTAAAAAGAAAGCAGTTATCACATATAAATATACTTAATGAATTGAGACTACAACCAGATGACTTCCGAAATTATTTATGGATGTCAGAAGAAATATTCATTGAACTTCTTTATTTGGTCTTAAATCACCCACCTTTATAAAAAAGAAACGACACTGCAAAAGAACGTTCGATTAACTGTTGTCGTCATTTTTTACACACACGTTGTTCAGTGTTAGCTAAAACCGCACGAACCGAAAATTTCAAACAGCTTTGAATTTCTTGCATACGTGGTCTTTGTTCATCCGTTCTTAGTCCGTTGTCGGTTTTGTCATTTACACTTTCGTTGTTCCGCGCACGTCTAAAAACGAACAACGAACACCGGGTGAAAAAACAAAAGAACTTAAATACGCAAAAATCGTACTTAAGTATTTTTTAATTCCTTTCAATTGCGTAAAGGTATTTCGAATTCCATTGAGCATATTTAATTCCCCTCAAATACAAAATATAGTTTTAGTTTTAACATTGAATAAAAGTGTGGAACATTTATAGTTCTTAAAAACATTTAATTTTCTGGAATTGTGCGCATTTTATAACTAAACATAGAATTACAAGTGCTTAAAGGATTTAAAAGTACTTAAAAGGAATTGAAAGTATATAATTGCAACGAATTAAAAAAGACTTAAGTAAAATTTCTAAGTTTTTATGTACTTAAGATCAAATTTCCAAGTACGTATAAACATATGTACTTACAGTAAAGTCCTGGTACTGGTATTTGAATTTGAAAGTAGAAGCACCAAGTAATTGTACTTGTACGTAAAAAAAAAATACAAGATAATTGTACTTGTACTGATACTTTTACTTAAATTTTACAGGTCTGACTACAACTACAAATAACTTACCGTGAAACCAAAAATTAAAAATTTACAAGAAAAAAATTGTAAAATGCAACTAAAAATTTGTAAATCATAAACTTGGTGAAGTCAAATTTGCTGATTTTTCTAAAAAAATTGTAGAAAAACAGTTGTAGACTACAATTTGTAAGTCGTTGAAATATGCCAACATACATAGGAATAGGGAGTCTTGTTGTGGTTGTTCAGAGGATTGATCAGCTTGTTTGACTATTTTTTCATAATTTAGAAGTTAGTTAGGTTAGGTTAAACCAAATCCATTTACTGTAAACACAAGGCAAAAAATGTACAGATTGTACACACACAAAAAGTATAAATCTACTTCTCGTAAATCTAAATTATATTTGTTGTGTATATGTATGTATATTAACTTATTAACTTTCTTAACTTTATGTGGCTCTTTTCTTTTTTTATAAGGGAATTTTCATTGTCATTTATTTGTCTTAACATTGTAACTAACATTAGCTGGTACCGAATGTTTTTCTGGTGCAATAGAAAAATTTTGGTATAAGGACACAAACACCTATTGTTCCTTTTCCACATTACATTTTTTTGTAACATAACAACGTTGAATTTAACTGATATTTTTCGGAAAACACAAGTAAACTGGAAATAGAAGTAAAATGTAAAATATTTATCCTGGATGTGGGGCTTTAACTGGGCTGCAACAAATTTTCAAATATATTTCACGCTTAAATTGTGCACATGTCATTGTAATTATAGCAGCACTTTTATGTGCTGATTGAAAAGAAACTCACTATCATAACGCTTATTCCTTGTAAACGCACTTGTGTATTTTTTGGGATACATTGTTAAAGTCTGATTTTGCTACAGGATGGCTTTGCAATGCATAATCAATTACCAATGGAATCTCCAACTGACGAAGCTGAGACAGAAATTGTTATTGTCAGCAATACAGTACGTCAGAGACGTGCACGGACTCCGTCGTCAAATGAACGCGTTAATATTGCAACAAATCAACAGGGACAACAAGAAGATGCATCACATGATGACACGAACATAAAAGTTCTTCCGGATCTTCTTCCGCCACAAACATTCCGATTAGCTGAATCTAGTTCGTTATTCTCTCAGATTTCTATGAATCGTAAAAATAAAACCCATTACGATGAAAAAGATATAGACTCGACTAAGAAACTCGATCCAAGTAATCAACAACAGCAATCGGTTGCAGTTGTCGAAGTGATTGAAAAAAATCTTCGAAATCACAAAATGTCTGTTCAAAACATTGATATAGCTACAGATTTGACAGAACCGAATGTCGGTGAAATTGTCGACACGGTAAATATTCTTGAAAGTGTTGATCCATTTGTTCCGGAATATGTAGAGATGGTGCAAATAGTTGATCTTTCTGAGGATTCTGATTCTTCTATGCGCGTTGAAGATGAACGAAAATTAGAGAAGTCAAGATCAGTTGAAGATAGTGTGGAATTGAGAACAAATCCAACTTCACCAATTTTGAAAGTTGAAAAACAACGAATATCGTTTGAAGAGAAACGAAAGCGCATCGAAATCGAAAGAGATATATTAAGGGATTCTGAGGAAGAGACCGAGGTTGTTGATCCTAATATAGGGCGAAAGCAAAAAAAAATTCGACAGTTTCCTCAATTAAAAAGGGAATTGTTTGAATTACCTGAGCGTGATAGTTTTTATAAATCTGACAATGAAGTTACTTTCGAACAAGAACCACTTGTGTTTTCCGAAGATGAGGATATACCAAGATTTTCTTTTGAAATGGCACCAGGAATTGATTCGGATAGCGATACGGTAATGCATAAAGAGACATTTTACATTAAATAATTTGTTTCCTTTATAACATGTCAGGTGAGGGCTAAACAAAATATTTGACTTTTATTTTACAGAGCCGTATTGAAACACCTTTAACCAAAAAACCGAATATTATGTTCAGTAAGATGCTTCCATCGTCACCAGAGGAAGAAGACGTAAATGTAAGATTGACTTCCCCCAATAACGAAACCACTTTTCTATCTAATTACACGAATTCGAATTCTTTGGAGCAAAGAGTTCAGGAATTTGATAAAACAGCTAAATATATGATCAAAAAGCTGGAAACGACTAAGGAAAGGATTGAATCATGCACTGATGGCGAAATGTAAGTATTAAGAAGCTTGAAACCTCAACAAATTACTTTATTACATTAGTTTGAATACAAAATTTCGGTTTCGATGTTCTCTTTCACCATATTGCAATAAATTGATACGTTCCAGTAATTTGGCAAACTTTTGTCAAAAATTTGTACAATAATGTTAAAATATGTAATAAGTAATTGGCATGCTATTGGCAGGAATATGACCGCAAAAGCGGCAGCTGAGCTCGTTTCGAAACTATTTATTGGGAAAGTTGATAACATTTATTGGTTGATTGGATTTATTGGTATTTACCTAATTCTAGAGAATATATTGAATATGTTTCTTAATGAACTTAATATACTTGACGCTTTACAATGGGATGTCTCATGATGGCTACTAGCTAAAGACTGATTCATTTTCTTCTCTTGCAACAAATGTGCTCACGACTTGCTGTTGCATAATACAGTCAAAATAAATTTGCAAAGATTTATGAAGCTTTAACCTATCATAAAAAAATCTCAGTATGTTATGGTGTTTTGACTTCTCTGAGGTGTTCTGAGGTCAAATCATCGTCGAGCTAAATAAATGAATTAATAATAATAAATAAAACTGAAAGCCTTTCGTCACATTTTTGACTTGACTATAATAGTCTCTTTTGTCCTTGAGTTGAGTTGAGTTGTAAAAAGATCCTCGTTTAATTTTAGCATAAATGGTGAAATTTTGGTGAAAATGTTAAAGAGTCTATAGTCTCCGCAGCTAAGTTCTTTAATTTTATATTACCTTGTAATTTTAATTACTTGTTAATACATAAATGATAATAATAATAATAAAATGTTAAAAAATTTGTATAATTTATACCTTAATATAATACCTTGTTTTATAGTGCTATTGAACATTTAAAAATGTCTATTGCTCCGGACGCTGCTACACTTATTTCACAAGGCGATTCACTTGTACTGGAGACACATGGCAAGCAAGGAAATCTTTCTAAAATTGTTATGAGAACACAAATAATTTTAAGAGAGAATTTTAGAGAAGTTCAACAAGCTAAGTGAGTTCAGTGGAATGAGTGAGATCCTATTTTTTCATTTTGTTTTCGTTTCAAGGCCTTTAAATACTCGGGAAGCAGATCAAAGTCAAAGAAGCTCTGAAAATATTGAGATGATCGATCCCAATAATTCATCGGTCAGCCTGAAAGGCATTGATGTGAAGGAGTTGGTTCATAAAGGATTGAAGAGAATAAGCGATTTGATAGAAAAACCTTTGAATCGTTTATCGATTGAGGACTTAGAAAAACGATGTATGGAAATTAACGTAAGTATTTTTTGATTATTTGAAACATTGAGTTTGTTTCTCCAGTTATGCATGTTGAGAAGTACGTACACATAGACACCTTACGAAACTTATTATTTCCAACTATCGAAGAACTGTTTCCAGCGAGTGAAGATTTCTACGATATTTCTGCGGTATCACGCACTTCTGTTTGTTTTGTCGCTAAACAGTTTCATCACCATTCGGGTTAAATTGTTTGTATAGGTGATATGTGATGTTTCGCAGAAGATTGAAGCAAGTATGTTCGTAGATCTTTTTAATTGAACGCTAAAAACGTGTGTAAAAGCTCGTTTGATGATGTCTTCGCTGTGGTGTTTGCATGCTCGTTGCCCTTGATACCAATGTGTTTTGGAACCCACAATATTTTAATTAAATTTTTGTTTCTTGTCAATTTGAAGATATGATATGTATGTTATTGTTGAGATTTTTAATGGCTGTGATCGAGGAGAGACTATCCGTGACAACGATGGTTTTCCTATTTTTTGCGAAATTGATAGCAGTATGTATAGTATGACATATGCTTCGGCGGTGAAAGTGGACGTTAAGTTTGGAAAAAGACCCTTCGCAATGACAGCCATTTTCTTCTACAACTGCAAAGGAATTCCTGTACAACTCGTAGAATTCGCTGATAAATCTCCTCCTCCAAATCCCGTTAATGCTAACGGGACCGAAAATCGTCCGAAGAATTTTGCGTTGAAGCTCATGATAATTGTTTATAAACCCATTAAATTTCCATTGCAGAACCCTAAGTTGGCAATTTTGTACAATATATTTATTAAATTCATAGTTTGTCGAATATGAAGGGTTTAAGTTTCAACTCTGCTGCGTAGATGTTGAACAATTCGGCTATCTTAAGTCGCTCGAAACACTTGCTTGTGTGGATAACTGTAGAGCTTGGATTTATTATTATTTATTTATTTCTTTATTCTCATTTAACAAACTTCATATAAGTATGTACATACATTCTTACACTAACTTTAATTAACATAGTAAGGCAAAGAGAATAGTTAGAGGCATTTATATTTTATGAAAAAAAATAGAGCTAATGCCACTTCAAAATTAATAATTCAATGTGGGGTGAGCAAAATCAATAATTTTTTAAGAAATGAAAAAGTAAAAATATAGAGATAAGTAAGTAATTAATCATTAATAGCAAAATTTTGGTAGAGTTGCAGACGGTAAGGGGAGGGAGGGGGAACACGATGGTTTTCTTGTGAATTTACTGTGGATGGAAGGAGATTGCGATTGGGTGGTGATATTTTTATTTGTTACAGCAATGTATATTAGATTCTTGTGTAGCTGACATTACAATGTTTGAATCTTAGTCTTTGTGATTAGTTGAGAAGGGAACTGATCTTTGTAGATGCGTTTCGCATCGCTGATGCTACATTTATTCTTCGTTTTGATTCTCAGAATCTTCTCATTTGAATGTATTTGGGACACTTCGTAGATGTTGAAAGAGTGGGGCGAAACAGTTTACGCACATGATCTGGAAACAGTCATTGTTTGTATGGGGTGGGAGATTGCACACATGACACATGGGGGTATTGTTTTTTTTTTTTAGGCGGCAGCACATTAAATAGCGATGTATTCGCTGACCTTGGCGTTGTACTAGCCCATTTCAACAGTATTTGGTGTTTGGAATGTATCGACGGTAAAAAGCATCAGACCTGTTGGGCGATTATGCCTGTCGACTTGTTTTGTGAATTTGTACACCTCTGTTACTTTTTGTGTTTTCCGAGACAATTTCTGCCTCAAACATGTTGATAAGGCAAGAGGAGTACACTACGCCTTTAAAAGGGTTTAGCTGGTTGTGCAATGTGATTGTAACTGGACAAATGTTAAAGAGATTTTTGGTGCCAATAAATCTGTCAGCAACATTTTTGCTGATAGCGAAATATCGGAAAGCACGCTGAACTGATTTCCTTGTTTTGTTTAAGACCCTGAGGCCATGCTTAATGGAAAGAAGAAAGAAAGTTTTTTTTTCTGATAACAGGGTACGCAAAAGTTAATTTCTTAAGCGCAATGAAAAGAGACCGACTTAAGCGATGCGTACAGCACGGCTTTTGGTTCGGATAGCGAAATATCGGAAAATAAATAAAAAAATCAGAGAAAAACAATGGAATATAAAGTGCTATATAAATAATTTTAATTAAATTACAACTTGTTACTAAATTTGTTTGGCGATATTTGTTGTAAGGGGTTTGCAACAATTTAAATTTCTATGGTTTTACTCTAGTATTCTATTAAGAATTCGAAGGTAGCGGGAAGTTTTACTTCTTTTTTTTTTTGCTTGTATGAAACTAGCAGTTCACGTATAGTAGGTCAATGAGTTACAGAATAAGAGTCGATCATAGTTTTGTAAAAAGCGCATTTGAGGTGCTCTACAAGATCATCGGACTATTTTGTAATGGGAAAATTAGTTTTTAACAATAAGGATTAGTTTAGACCAATGAAGTTTACTGGAACTACAAGAAACAATGATTTTTATCTGCTAACTGTTTTTTTTAGGGTAATTCTACATGAAACAGAAACAATTTAAATTTATTAAACACAATATAACAACCAAATCGCTTTTTTTCACGATACAGTGAATCTCATTCACATTATAGTTTAAAGTTTTGGTAGATTTACAGGTGTTTTAAACAAGCGAAATTAAAAATATTCCAATTTGATGATATTTAATAAATTCATCACGCAAGTGACAAAGGCAATTCAAATAGCGATCTATGAATAGATTCAAACGAATTATTTAAAATTTAAAATGTAAAATTGGCTATATTCGCTCACATAGGAGGAAAGTCAATTAAAAACGAGTGTTTTCAAACAGTCACAAATAAATAGTAATCAATTCTTAATTACTTTCATACAGTGTGGTTAATCGCAGCACTTGTGGCATCGTCCATGTAACCCAACATAAACTATTTCGGAGCGCACAATGAGATATGGGAGATCAGACGATACGAATGTGTAATGGTTTGCCCTTAATATTTGCATAAATTCACTGTGTATTTATGTGCAAAGATATAGGGTAAATTCGAAAACGTCAAAGATATGCGCATAAGTTGCGCAACACTGCAAACTATGCACTGCCATACACAACAACTTTGACGTTTGTGAACGTTTGAGTTTCAAAAAAAAACAATGGAAAACGTTGTGAAAAGTTTTGTTGTGAATAAGGCGCGTAGTTAATAATTACTTAATCTGGCTATCTGACCAATTGTTATGATCACTGTAGGTAAAAAAAAGTTATAATTATTTAAATACACTAAACAAAAACCTTTTCCATATACCTTTCTTCCATTTGACACCGCTAAATATTTGCTTTGCAACAGAAAAATTATTGCTGCGCGGGTTAATTGGTTTTGACTTTCAGTTGCTTAACAACTTCAAAAATTAACTTTTGACTTGAGTAGTAGTGCCAAATGTTTGCATTTTTGAGCTCGTTGCTTTACTACTGCCGCTGCGCGGCCGCAGTTCTGCATTTTTGAATTGGACCATAAAGAAGACGTGTTCTTTACGTCACTCTGTGTCCTATATCCAATCACTAATTTTTTCCTAAACCCTTATTCTATATGTGCATACATGCATATATGCAAAAGATGTTGCAATTCAGATTTTTTTGATATATTTATTCCTGCTTCTGGAGGACACTTTAACGTACACCGAGTTGATTAATCTTTGACTTCAGTCAGTACAAGCAAGATTGTTTCAAAAAAATACATTACCGTGCCCCACCCCACTAAGATAATTTATCCCAGTTTGTTCTCCTTTTTAGGTTGAGCTTATTCTCCATTAGTAAGAATTCTATTTTTTGACTTGATAAAACCACGGGGCTTCAACGCTCTCCTATGATGATTGGAAGCGATTATTAGATAGGCTGTATCGGTAAGAGATATTTTTCACCACAGATTCCCGTAAAACAACAGATTCAGTTCAACAACAGCCCAGTTGTGTGATGTGTACTCGAACAGTTGAAATCTAAACACCTTTCTTGCAAGTGAAAAATATTTGCAAACTTTTGCTGATCATTTTTACTGAAATTGTCAGCCAAGTGTAGATATAAATTATTATTCAAAAACATGTAATTTTATTTCACCTTATTCTTATTCAATCGGTGAAAAGTTACATTGAAATACAATCGTATACAATTTTTAAAATACATACATATGTATGTATTTACGAATGTATATTGGTATGTAACTGATCAAAGAATTGATTTGCTTTTACACTTTAAAACACACAAACTTACAGCACGCAAGATTAAAGCAGTGTTATTATTTTTAGTTCATTCATCTTAACCTGACCTATACTTTTCTGTTTAAAGAAATATTCAATTACTCTTGAATTGAATTCTCAGCGAATACACATGGAACTGTTGAAAAATAACAACAATATAATTACATTGGCTTTCATACAGAATACACAGTTCTATACAGTTCTGACCGATATTCTATAAATAGGTACGCATTTGTAGTTCACAGCATCATAGGAGGTAAATGTCTCTTGTGTTTTTCTGTAAACAAAGCAATAGAGACTTTCCAAAATATTAGGTGCATTTCTAAATTTAATTTATAAATCGTATCGGTTGAATAATGCATCAAATTGTTACTTGTCCTTTGGCCACATTCTATTTAACGTGTTTAAATTGTTGTTTTCATCCATTTCAAACTTTTAAAAAATAAATATATCGTAAAACATTCAACAATTTCACAAGTGGCGTGTAGATCTAATGAAATCATTTTATTTTGAAGGATCGTCGTGATGATTTGAAACTAATAAGAAACACTATTGATAAAGTTCAACAACCATCGAAAATTACCCGTAGAATGATGGAGGACGTAGAAAAAGTAAGTGCTTGCTATTACAACATATTCTTTGAGCATTATTATAATACATACATACATATATCATATACTTACAGACAAAAGCCAAATTGCTGGATTATGCAAACATTGTTGAGGACTCAATCCTTGCATTAAAAAAAGGATCAATGGCAACCCAAAGTGCATTGGATGGGGATGGAGACAGAGGTAAGTGTTGATACTGGGCGTAGTAAGGGGATTGTAGATTATTATTTTCCTGAAGCATAACCTCCAAATCTGTGTATTTATATAGGATTTTTTTTTCGGCGGGCTACGTGATTACCAAGAGACTGTGAATATTATTTCTTGAAAATGTTACATTATTCGTAAATGGAAATGTCTTTTCAAAATATTGAATTTCAAATGAAGGTGTACATATGTATACACCAGCGATTTCCTGTAATGTTTTTAATTTTTAAAGCTGTGTATAATGTATAGCTGATAAATCAAGGCTAACTTTCTCTACCATGTTTCTTATGGAGCTGTGTATGATAGATGTGCAGTGGAGATTTAACGTTTGGGACTAGCTTTCGACAAAAATCTATTTTATGGCATATCTTTAAATGTGGATGCACGTTGCTGTCTAGATTATGAACGTCTAGCTTCTTTATGTACATACATATGTAAATGTATCCACAATATATTAGGTTACATCAAATATCGCGGGGATGCCTTTCAATGCATCTTACTTCATTCACCTTTAATACATACTTATAACCTTACTTACTTACTTAGGTGGCGCTACAGTTCGGGGTGAACCTGGGCCTCAACTAACAAGCCTCTCCAGTTAGCTCGGTCCTTAGCTAACTGCCTCCAGTTGCGCACTCCAAGCTTGTTCAGGTCCCCTTCAACTTGTGCGCGCCACCTAAGGCGAGGTCTTCATCTGCTGCGTTGTCCCTCCGGGTGTGATTCGAAAACTCTTCGGGTCGGAGCACTGGTGTCCATTCGCTCTACATGTCCTAGCCATCTCAAACGACTAATGCGCAGTTTTTTGACTAGGTCGATGTCGCTGTACAGCTCGTATAGTTCGTCGTTGAATCTTCTCCTCCAAAGCCCGTCAAGGCAAACGGGACCGGATATTTTACGAAGAATTTTTCTCTCGAAACGACCGAGAGATCCGCTTTGGATAAAGTCCAAGCTTCAGCGCCATAAAGCAAGACTGGGATGATCAAGGTCTTATATAGAGTCTCCTTAGTTGTTCGGGATAGGGCCTTACTACTCAATTGCCTTCTCAGCCCAAAGAAACAGCGATTGGTAAGAGTTATTCTTCGTTTTATTTCTGCCGAGGTGTTGTTGTCAGAATTGATAGCAGAGCCGAGGTAGACAAAGTCCCTTACTACCTCAAAGTTATAGCTGTCGATTGTGACGTTCTGTCCAATTCGTCGATGTTGCGTGTCCCTTCTGGTTGATAGCATATACTTGGTTTTGCCCTCGTTTACCGCTAAACCCATTTTGGCAGCTTCTGTTTCAATATTAGCGAACGCACCGGTGACAGCCCGCTGTATTCTTCCAATAATGTCGATATCGTCGGCGTACGCTAGTAGTTGCACAGACTTTTGAAAGATTGTGCCTCCGGTGTTGGCTTGTGAGTTTCGCACAATTCTTTCAAGAACGATGTTAAAAAAATCACATGACAGTGCGTCACCTTGTCTAAATCCTTTTTTGACATCAAAGGTCTCGGTGAGATCGTTACCGACCCTGATGGAGCAGCGAGAATTCTCCAACGTCATCCTGCACAGGCGAACGAGTTTGGCAGGGATGCCAAAACTAGACATGGCTCTGTATAACTCGTCTCTATAGATGCTGTCATATGCGGCCTTAAAATCGATGAAAAGATGGTGGGTATCGATTTGGACGTCTTGAGTTTTTTCCAGGATCTGCCGAAGTGTGAAGATTTGATCGATTGTGTACTTTCCTGGTCTGAAACCACACTGATAGGGCCCAATTAGGTTGTTGACGAAGGGTTTCAGACGTTCACATAATATGGCAGATAGGATCTTGTACGCGATGTTGAGGAGACTGATACCTCTGTAATTGGCGCAATTGAGGGGATCTCCTTTCTTGTGGATCGGGCAAACGGTGCTGAGATTCAATTCATCAGGCATACACTCATCTGACCAAATTTTAGAAAAGAGTTGGTGTATGCTCTCTACCCGGGCATTTACAGCTGCCTTGAACAGCTCGGCTGGTAAGCCGTCAGGTCCAGCAGTCTTGTTGGATTTAAGTTTGGATATTGCTATCCTCACTTCGTTTTGGTCTGGTGGACGGAAGTTTTGGCTATCATCGTCTATGTTGAATGGTTCATTCCGTTATACAGTCTGCAGAAGAAATTTTTCTATATTCTCAGCACCGACTGTGACTCTACTACGAGGTTTCCTTCCTCATCTCTACAGGCTTATGTACGGGTCTTGTTGGCTTGACACGTTCGTTTCACCTGTTAGTAAAACTTCCGTACATTATTCCTGGAGTATAATCTCTCAATATCTTCGATCGCGCGCTTCTCGTGCTCTTTTTTCTTCTTTCGGAGAAGCCGATGTTCTTCCCGTCTCTTTTGCTCGTAGAGCTCACCGCCGCTCTCGTCCTTCTTTGCAGCGCCGCTTTGTATGCCTCTTGTTTAGCTGCATTTGCTTGCCGGCATTCTTCGTCAAACCATGGGTTTTTTGTGGTGGTCGAGCGAAACCCAGCACATCAGTTGCCATTGGTCTCGGCATTTGATGCTGGCGGCATAGGAGTTGTAGCGAGATTTCTGGATACGCGTTCGGCAAAGGTTCTGGCGATCTCTTGTGATTGCAGCTTTTCAACGTTATATCTTCTCACCGTATTTCCTCTTTGTTGTGACGTTAGGGATATCTGCATTCGTACCGTGGCTGCAACAAGGTAATGATCCGAGTCGATGTTGGCTGCTCGGAAGGTTCGGACATCCAGAATACTGGAGGCATGCCTTACGTCGATCGCAATGTGATCAATTTGGTTGACCGTTTGATGATCAGGAGACCGCCATGTCCCCTTGTGGATATTGAGATGAGGAAACCGTGTGCTTGCTATGGTGACGTTTCGCCCCGCAGCGAAGTCAATAAGCCTAAGTCCGTTTCCGGACGTGGTGTCGTGGAGGCTGTGCTTACCAATCGTCCTACCAAAGATGTCCTCCTTTTCTATCTTGGCGTTAAAATCGCCAGAACGATTTTAACGTCATATTTAGGGCATTGCTCGTAAGTTTTGTCGAGGAGCTCGTAGAAACATTCTTTGGTGGCGTCGTCCTTGTCTTCTGTGGGGGCATGAGCGCATATTAGGCTTATGTTGGCGAATTTAGCCTTGATGCGGATTGTCATAAGTCGTTCGCTCACGTGTCGAAGGCTTAAGACTTCTTGCCTAAGTCTGCCTATGACAAATCCACATCCGAATAAGCGCTGTTTCTGCTCTCTATAGCAATCACCGTAATAGATGTCACAGTTTGTCATCCTTTTTTTACCCGGCCCATCCCATCGCACTTCCTGGATGGCGGTGATGTCTGCTTTATAGTAGTCTAGGGCCTCTGCTAATTCTTCGGCTGCACGCAGTCTGTTAAGGATCCGAACATTCCACGTGCAGACCCGAAGGTTGTTGTCCTTATTTCGATTGCTGGGGTCGTCAACAATGAGTCCATCCATATCCGAGGCTTGTTTAGGTTTCGGAACTACGTAGTTTTTCCGTTGTCGGGAAGTTACCGCTACGCACAACCCCCAACCTGGAGGACCAGTTCCCTTTTAAACCCCTAGGACGAGGGGCCGGATTTTCCGGAGTCAGTAACCCACTTCGGTGATATGAGTTCTGCCGTTGGCCCACTAAGGGCTCTTCCGCCACCAACTCTTTTCCAACACCCTGACACAGTGTTGGAGATCCCTATAGACCTGGGATCCGAATAAGTCAGAGCAGCTCATATAGGGATTGCACTAGAAAGTTCGGCCTGACTGGAACTGTGGGCGCCACCATTGATTCCACCTGGAGAATTCGTCCGCTGCCGTCCAGATTAAGAGGAAGTGTCTTAGTGAGAAAACACTCCTCCCCCCTCTCTCGTTTGCTACCACCAACGACCTTCCAAAGGGGTTGGTTACCCAATCTCCAGCCGAGGTACTAGGCACTCAGCAGCCACCAACGCGGAGGTGTAGAGTAGGAGTTGATAGTGAGAGGCTGAGGTGAAAACGCTTGTGTTCCCATATATTCCGCATCAACATCCTTTGGCCGCCAGATAATAATAAAAAATCTTAATAAGACCTGATTTTAACCAGTTCAACAATCGTGTATGTTATGACGTGTTTGCTCTTTCATTCCGCGGTGGTCGGTGCAAATTACACGTATAAACCCTTGTAAATGTATCCCAAAATGGTAAGTGCAGACGGGCTACCCTTTTCTAGTCCAATAAACGTGAGCTCTGCGTTGCTTTGCTACCCAAACCGGCACCATGCCTCGTATAAAGAATGATTCAACTATATTTAAAAAGTTTAAATACATAATTAAAAATATTGTCATATTAAGCCAAAGGCAGTAATGTCTTAAGACCCGAGGGTGGGTACACAACTGGTAGAAGAAATGAATGTAAAATTCATTAATTTTTGCATAAAAAAATCTGAGGAATTCTCTAGATCGTCAGGGGCTCATCTTTATGGAAGACATTCAAGTTTGACGTAAATAATATTATTTACATACTTGGCATCGGTTGTATTATATTGGGCGCCAACAACGTCTCTGCCAAGGGTAACGTTCTGTCCGAGACGTTGAGATGTTGAGTGACCTTTTTTATTGACAGCCATCGTTGACCGTTTACCTTATTTAATACCCACACAACCGCCACTGACACAACACTCTGTTTTCTAATTATATCAATACTGTCGAGGTATGCGAGTAACAGCGATTCAACGATAGTTTTCCTGACTTCTGTAGAACTGTATTATTGTAATATGAATTACTAGTTTAAGCCACATTGATATAGACTATAATGTTGTTGACGCGTGCGAACTACATAACCCGGTCCAGACGGGTTCGAAGTGACGAACGAGTGGCCAAAAATTACAAATAACGCTATGTGGCACAAATATGGATAGCTAATTCGATAGAATGCTTTGCTGTAGAAATGCATTGCTGCGGTAAAAGGTATTTTATTTGTTACTTTGAACAACAATGCTAGTTCGAATGGTATGATGCAGATCTGCTATTCAGCGACGTAAAGGGTTAATATTCTTTGAATGTTTTTCTTTAGATCCAATTTGGTGAAGATATCAAATTTATATGTAGGTGTGTACCTGGCTGAATTCCAGCATGGCCGGGAGACCACATTAGTTTTATTTTATATTGAAACTTTATCAGATAGTTTCTTATATGAGTAATAAGGTCGGAGTTATTGTCGAGATTGTTTATGGCTTTAAGTACGGATAGGCTACCAGTACAGATAACAAGCTTACCGCGCCGGATGCAAATTATTTTCACAGCTTGTAAAATGGCGAAGGCTTCTGCGGTAAAGACTGAGGAAAATTCTGGGAGTATGTCAATGCTCACAATGGACCCATCTTCGAGCGAAACCGCGAATGAAGTATTTTCCACGTTTTTGATCCGTTGGTGAATACAAGGCTCAACCCATTCGATTTTAGATCTTTCGAAACGCTGGAGAATAGAGTACGGTATACTGAGTTGTTTGTATTTCTTTTTTTATGATTAGGTAGAGTTATTATGAAGAATTCGGACTTTACGAACCATGGAGGATATGAAGACACAACTTTCTGTACTCGTTTCGTTGGAAGTTAAATTTGTATCGCTTTCTGTAGGATGATGCTGATTGCGGACGGGATCCGTTGGTTTGATTTGTGGCCTATGGACTGCTTAAAACTGCTATCGATGATTAAACTTTTAGAGAATATGAGTTTGGCAAGGAGTTTAGTTGTTACTGCGACTTTTGGTTCTTCAATGCTCGTAGTCAAGCCTCTACCAATATATTTTTAACTGGAGTTGTCGGGAAAGCGTTGATACTTCTTCTGCATGATGGTAAAGGGGTTTGATTATTTGTATTTATCTTGAACAGTTACCATAAATATATAGCCCATAGTCAATTTTACTTAAATTAAGGATTTGGTTAAGAGAGAAAGGGTGTTAATATGTACTCTACATTTTTTACTGGCTAGATAACTAATTATATTTGTTCTCGCAGTTAGGGATTTCTTAAGATCTGTACAGTGTTCTTTCCAGTAAAAATTTAATCCTAGGATTCTTAGGTTGCTAATAATTTCAATTTGTACATTATTAAGGGCTATATTAGGTGGTGAACAGAATCGTTTGCGGCTAACGTGAAGTGTTTTACATTTGTTTAGCGACAGTTTAGCTCCAGAAATTGTCGACCCCTCTAAGATAAACTCATTGCATCAGAGGCATCATCACTGATGGCTATTTAGGAGTGTTGCAATAGTCGATTGGAAAAAGTTTTGGTAATTTCCTGCGAATGTAGTCGTACGATTTCAAATTTCTTTATGATAATAAAGACCAAAACCAAACATATGTACGTATTATATATTAGCCTTATTCTCTGCGGCAGCTAAAGATCACTGTTAAAAAAGGATATTATACGATAAAGAACGATACAGGAAGATTTTGGGCATTAGAATGATGAGGGTTACGATACTTGGGTTGGGTTGGGTTGGCTAAATCACTTCTCCCTTCCTATTATCAGGGAGGTTACGACGTGCATCCTTTTTAGCTATGTTGTCCACTTTACAATTTCCCGGAACATCCCCAGGCTTTTCGTGGGGTTAAGTTCATTGCTGCGTTCATGCGGTTAGGTTAAAGCAGCACTGTTGAACTGGGTCGTACGTACTTGCACCTTATTTTATAGGCACTGAAATTCAAAGTTTTATTCTTCTTACACATGAGGCCTAATAACTTGGGTGTGGCATTCTGCATTTTTGATGGAATTGATAACATTGAACTAATTCACAAATTTTTTGTAAAAACGCCCTTAAAAAGTGGGCTTTGCCATACATATTACATATGAATAATAGAAAACTTCAAGGCCTATTAATTTCGTTTTAACAAATTTTTCGATTTCTAGTAAAATCTTTTAAAAAAGGTACATTTTTTAAAAGTGGGCATGGTAGTTCGAAAACTTGGTACGTCATTGCCTTTGTCGTACCCACCTCAGATATTAATTTAAAGCTCAATAGCTCAGTCGAGAAACAGTCAATTTATAAAATTAACGTTATACGCATTTTTCGCGCAAAACGAGGTATGCAACATAATAGCATATACCCAAACTAACTCACATATGAAATTTTATAAGAATCGTTAGAGCCGTTTTCGAGAAAATCCATTTTTAGTGAAACCGCCCTTAAGTAAAGTACCCTTTATTATTATTATTAAACTTTATTAACAAATAATAAATTATATGCTAATAATAAATTTACAGCGCTAGCTACCAGGGCTTACGGCTATATTGTAGAAAAGAAGAACTATAAAAATAATGCGTATAACGGTAATTTTAGAAATTGTCTGTTTCTCGGCTATTTCTTCAGCGATTGAGCTTAAAATTAATATCTGACGTAGGTGTGACAAAGGCAAAGATATGACGTACCAAGTTTTGGAACTGCAACGCCCACTTTTCAATAATGGACCTTATTTCAAAATTTTTACTAGAAATCGAAAAAAACGAAATTAATAGTCCTTGAAGTTTTCTATAATTCAGTTGAACACCATACATAAACTTTGAATTTCATTGCCTATAATGCAAGGTGCTCGTACGTAGCCAGTCGTGCACTTTAATTTTTTTTTTTGAAAATTGGCAAAACCTTGCCCAGCTTGGATTTCATAAAATAACGACGGTGAATTACGATAAAACATAAGCCATCTAAGTTAGACCATCAGCAATGGAACTACGAGAACCCCGTTTAATTTCATTCAAGACAGTCAGCAAAATTCTAAAACCATTGTTTTGGCTGTTAATGGTATTAACACCTCTCGTATAATTTTTTTCTTAAATAGTGTAAATGTACAGACTCGGTTCACATTTACAGTTTTATTATATCCAATATATGTATGTATGTATGTATGTACACATCTTACCTACATGTACATAATGTACATACATATGTATGAATCTTCAATCGAAATACAAAGTTTAAAATATATGAAAAAAAAAACAAATCTTAATTCAATGTTGTAATAAGTGTTAAAATTTCAGTGAAAGCTTTTGAGAACAACTAAACCTTAAGTTCCCTTGTTTTAAAAGGTATTGTCTGTTAAAAGTTGAATTTCAAATCAGAATTTACGTTGCTTGAAATGATTTAAAGTGAAGAAAGTTGATTCATGTTTATAAATCCTTAAAAAGCTTTAAAAGCTCTCGTATTTATGTTGGCGGCATATTCCATTCATAAGGTTACTTCTTTCAGGTGCTATTGTACATTCAATGACCTCGCTGTGAGGATGTTTTTAATTTTACATTTCGTTAAATTGTAAACAATTGAAGAAATCACGAAAGCGAGATAATACGACAGTGGTTATAGCAAATTATTAATTACAAAAAGTGTCAGTTTAAAGTTATAATTAGTTTAAAATTAATGTCAGTGAGCAAGTGGAATTAAGAAAATAAACATCAGATTCTTTGAAAACGTATGTGCTGGTACAAACATCACTTCCTTTTATATTATATCGTTGACAGTCTGAGAGTTCTTGTGTTAAAGGCCTCTCATCCTCTAGGATCTCAAAATATCAGGGGATGATACTGACGCTAAGGCTTGTTTTATTTATTTCCTTATTTCTTTAGCATCCACTAAAAGGACATTTTCGTTGTACCTGTAAATTATATGATGGTATGTCAATTCTCGTTTTCATAACGATGCCTATCTGAGAGTCTTATATGAGTTATTTTAAAATATGGCAAAGCTAAATAGAACATTGAAATAGCGTCTGCTCCCGAACATATTGAGGTCGATTAATGAAACCAAGAGGAAGAATAAATGAGGATAACACCAATATGAATTATGAAAAAATATTGTAGGCCGTTGGCCTGTAATTATTCGAGTCATACACTTCATTCTTCTATTTCTTGTTTTTTTTTATATGTATGTTGGGAATGATGAGAATTTCTCGCTAATACTTGAATAGTAGTGCAGTGTATTTGTTTCGGATGGAAGAAATATAATTTATGCTAATCATCTTTTTCTTTGTAGATAAACTTAAAAACACTCTGGGGCTAGCTGGGGGATTTGATAAGTCAATACTACAAATTTCTGATTGGCTTACGCTAGAGCAGAATATTATAAAAATGCAAAGTGTAAATGTGGACGATTTGGATGCTGTAAGAAGTGCTATTGAAAAACAAAATGTAAGTACAATTTTGTTTGAGTAATTATTTTAATTGGTTTCATATTTGCTTATATGAACTAATATTGCAGAAAGTGTTACGGGAATTGGATTTGAAGAAGCCGCAACTCAATGAATTAGTACGTACAGCAGAAATCATTAAGGGTGATTTAAAGCGTCAACAGTTGCAAGAAAAAGGTAAGGCACGATCCGATTTAATTAAAATGTTGAAAAACACATCTACTGTAAAATTACGAAAATGGGATGATATTCGTGGTTTTTCTTTCCATACTGTTTTTACTATGGTACCTAGGGAGAAGGTAAAGTCAAAGTTAATGTGACAATTCCATCATAACAGCTGAATTTCATTCGATTTTATTAAGCCTCATGATGCAGAAGACAGCAAAACTTGAATTTCAATCTTGATTAGTTTTTAAACGTGTAGCATAAAGGTACGATCCAGTCGTGCACATTTTTTTTTTTTTTTTTAATTTACAATAAATGTAGGACTTATTTAAATATTAAATATTTTGATTTTATATTTAATCTTATTGATTTGCATTAATCTTATTGATTGATTAGTCATGAGCAAATGTCGATTAGTGGATGGGGAAATTGACAGTTGGTAGTACATACATATGTACATATTTCCTTTTAATTCATGCGGACATGCACAGTGCGAATAGCAGTGAAAAAAAGGCTTATACCGTACTGCAACAAGCTTATTATATCTACATATATTTTCATTTGTTGTTGCAAAGGTTTTCATTCAGTTCTCTTTAGGTGTAGTGTTATATACATATGTATGTAAGGCAAGTGTTTTCTTTTCATTTGCTCGATCTAACTTGCACCTCAAGGCTATTTCCTTGATATTCCACATGGCGTTTCGTTTTTTAAGAATTATTATAAATTTTAACGCCACAAAACGCCTTCGTTGGTAATTAAAAAACGAAACGCTTTAAAAAATGACAATTGGCGTTTTACTACATTTTAGTAAAACTCTATGCGCAGCAAAGCTTCAGTTCATTCTCTTGGATTTGAATCCGCCATGGTTTTGACTTAAAAGGTTCCTGGTTTCAAGACACCAAAGCAACCATTTCACCCTTTTCTTCTATAATAACTTAGATGTTGGATGATATCCGTTAATTGTACTCTTGTCTATATTTGATTTTGGAATTGGGATGATGGAGGTACGCTCCCAATTTTGAGGATTTATTCCGGAGCCAAGTTTAATAGTTGAATAGTTTAATTATCCGAGCTTTTTAGGATATATGGTCCCTACCCGGTGTTTTGTCCTTCGTTTTGCAAAGCCTTGTTTCGAATTGAGTTAATGTGACATGCTGTTCGATGTGGAGGGCGACGCGGCTAAAAGTTGAGTAAGGTAGTAGTTGAAGAATTCAGTCTCTTTTGTGTTGAAAAGGTTGGAGAAATTAGAGTCGTCAAAGTACTCCGAACAGGTTCAGAATTGGGCGAATTGTGTTATTTAGTTACCAGTGCTTACGGTAGTGATTATGGGACAGTGGTTGCTAACTTGCATATCTTTTGCCAATGGATTCTAGGGCATAGTTAAGGAGAACAGCAGTTTACGTTTATGTGTGACCAGTTCTCCTACGCAGACTTGGGTCAATTCAGGACAATTAGATCCGGGTCAAGTGTAAATCTTCTAGAATAGCACCTCGGGAATTGGTACAAGTCGATCCCCATAGTATAATCCAGGATTTTACATCACCTACAAGAACCACTGGAGTGTTAACTTGACTAAGAATGTTATCTAGATAGATAGATGATCGTCCGTCCGTATGTCACCGCTTTTTGGGCCTTAAATTTTGAGGTAGGAGGATGAAATTTAATATCTGGGCTTTTGAGAAAAAGATGCAGTACAAGTGTAAAATTTTTAAAAATCCACCCACTGCCACGCCCACTTTTTCATAACTTCCCTAAATTATATGAAACCGAAAAATTTTGTTAAGACAACATATTTAGGCATTTAGATTACCTACAATTCACCTATACAAAAGTTTTGGAAACGCCCACTTTTTATTGGCGTTTTTATCAAAAAACTGATTTTCATGAAATTTTACATGTAGCATCCTTAAACGTTCGACGTTGTAGTCATATTTGAGTACAAAATGCAATTTGGCCACGCCCACTTTATATAAAGGAGGATAGGGTAGCATACGATCCGTTCCAGGCAGATTGTAGCTTTTCTGTATGTTTTATTAATAGGAAGATGTTCCTCCAACACTTCTTGAAACTTTTTAGCGTCAATTTTTCTACAAATAAAAACAGTTTGTTTTCGAAGTTGAATTTATGCTTATCACTGAACATCACAAGCAACCACATTCCACTGTGTTGGACATGTGTTTCAGCGAATTCAAGGCGTGCTTCCTTATGTCGCATAAATTACTCCAAAAAATTCTGGTTAATCGAGTTTCGACTGTACATATGTATGTATATGTATGTATGCTGTCAACAAGAAGGGACAACATATCAGCAGAAATTAAACGAAGAATAACTCTTGCCAATCGCTGTTTCTTTGGGCTGAGAAGGCAATTGAGTAGTAAGGCCCTATCCCGAACAACTAAGGAGACTCTATATAAGACCTTGATCATCCCAGTCCTGCTTTGAATTTTATCAAAAGCGGATGAAGATATCCTCGGTCGCTTCGAGAGAAAGATTTTTCATAAAACTTTCGGTCTCGTTTGCCTTGACGGGCTTTGGAGGAGAAGATTCAACGATGAACTATACGAGCTGTACAGCGACATCGACCTAGTAAAAAAATTACGCATCAGTCGTTTAAGATGGCTAGGACATGTATAGCGGATGGACAACAATGCTCTGGCCCGGAGAGTCTTCGAATCCACTCCAGAGTGACGACGCAGTAGAGGAAGACCTCGCCTTAGGTGGCGCGCTCAAGTGGAAAGGGACTTCAACCAACTTGGTGTGCGAAACTGGAGGCAGCTAGTTAAAGATCGAGCTGGCTGGAGAGGCTTGTTGGTTGAGGCCCAGGTCCACCCCGGACTGTAGCGCCACCTAAAGCAAGTAAGTAAAAAGGAAACGTATAATTTTCATTGAGTTAGTTGCACTCTCATATTGGTTTCAAGTTGAAATTTTTGGACATATTACCAACTAGAAGATGATTTAAGATAAGCTTTGATAATATCCTCTCGAGTGCCATTGCGAATTATCCGAAAAAACTATTGTTACGCCACTTACATATAAGCTTCGACGAAGATCTTAAGTTCTTTAAAACCCTATTCACTAATTTTACTGCTTCGATGAATTCATTCTTTAACATGTAAAAGACTTCTTCTTGCCTTTCTCCCCAAACAAATTCTGTGTTATTTTTTCTAAGATGATTTAAGACTGTTGCTCTTGACGAGAAATTAGGAATGAACTTGTTGAAGTAATTTATTTTTCCAATAAACGCTTCTACTTCAGAAATATTTTTGGGACTTGAAATTAACTTAATTGCTTTTATTTTATTATCTGACATTCTAACACCTCTCACATCGATTTCGTGCCTTACATATTCCAACTTTTCTCGTTCGAAGTGACACTTTTCTTTTCTGCATATAAGATTATGCGAGGAAAGCCTATTAAAAAGTGCTTTCACATTATTTAGGGGTTCCACATTATTTCGACCAGTAACAATAATGTAATGGTAACCTGCGCAACCAGGTATGCCTGATACTATCCCCTTCATTATTCTCTGAAAAATGCCTGGCGCACTTGCGATCCCAAACGGCATCCGCTGATATTGGAATAATCCAAAAGGAGTATTGATAACCATGAACTTCTTTAAAGCATCAATGAGTTCGATTAGAAGATATGCGTCACTTCAGTCGACTTTTGTAAAAAGTTGACCACCGCTTAGCTTATGGAATTAGCTCTTCAATCCGGAGTATTGGATATCGATCAATTTCTATTTGCGGGTTAACAGTGACTTTAAAATCGGCGCATACACATATTTTTTCGTTTTAGAGCTGCACATTCACTCGAATTAACTGGCTTGAGAACATTCTGTGAAACTAATCGACTGCTTTCTGCACGAACATCGTCATAAAGTTCAAATGGTACATTGTAGGGCTTAAAAAATCGCGTGCGATCATCTGGCTTCAATACTATATCTGCTGTGGAAGACGTACAGTGTCCCAGTTCAGATGAGAATATAGAATGAAATTTAGAACTTGTGCTTTCGAGTAAAGATTTTAAATATTTACGAGACTAAAGCCAAATTGGCCTAATGTAGCTTTCAAAGTGGAAACATTTGCTTCGGCCAATGACAATGACAATTTCTGTCTCCTTGTTGCCCTTTTCATCTTTTGCTTAAGCTGCTCTTAAAGCATCCGCTCAGAATCAGGGTCTGCACTGTCACCTTTGGATTCGGCTTCCACAACGTCGATTAATCTCTTAGCGCCTTGCAGCACCGCATTGTTCAGCTGAATTCTTGGGTTTTCATCCGGACTCCACTGTCCTCACGAGCTCTTCCGCTGTCGATCCCGAACCTTCCGATACTTTCTCGACCTCTTCGAAGTCTTCCGCCTTGCCCCCAGATGACTCGTTATATTTTTTACTCTTATTAAAAAATAAATGCATAATCGTCCCACGAGTCGGAGAGAAATTTATTTTTTAATTTTTCAAATGATTTACTGCGAAGAGTGTGTGAAAATTGGACCTCTAGTACATTGCTCCTGTGATTGCGTCCACCATCTGATCTACATATATCAGCTGGTGAATGCGGCTGGACTAAAGTAAAATTGTTGAGGTGACTTTTCAACTTCGTGTTATAAAAATCTCAATCCGTTCTCCTTGGGTTCCTAAAAACAGATATTGCGGTAGTACTTCAGTCAATACCGAACTATTTAAAGAGGTGGTACCATCCAATTATTGACGCTAATCTTAGGCGCATTCGTGACAAAGGTCACATCAATAACTTCCTGTCTATTATTAGTAATAAATGTGGGATCTGATTCCTTATTACGAATAACAAGTTTAGTTTCCATTAAGTAATCAAATAGACACTCACGTGAACAATATCGCTCCTGCCCCAAGCAACATGATGAGCGTAAGTGTCACTATCCAATAGACTTTTTCAGATGTCTATTTCTCAAGAATATTTCCCTCCGCCTTGGAAGAAATCATTTATTATACTCATTCATAAAAAAGGCCCTAAAAACAATATAACCAACGATCGACCTATTGCCAAACTGTCATCCATACCCAAACTCTTTGAGAGTATTGTATACGACACAATGTTTTTTGACTGTAAATCGTTATTCTCTACTAAGCAACACGGTTTCCTCAAAGGTAGATCGACAACCACCAATCTAACTGAATTTGTTTCTCAGCCACAGACTTCAGTAAAGCATTTGATAAAATCTCTCACCCAATTATTACTCTCAAGCTGAAAGCTCTCGGTTTTCAACCCGGTTTCATCAGATGGATCCAATTTTTTTTTGAAAATCGGTATTACGAGGTTATATTTAGATCTTCTGTCTCTAAGATAGGTGATTCTCGTTTACAACAAAACTTAAGCAAGTAATTTCTTTTGATTGAAAAGATGACCTTACTATGCAAATGCTGTTAATCATGTCATTTCCCATTCGGTTTCGCTTTTCACATCAGTTATTAAAGAAAAAAATAGTTCTGTATGCATTTTTCATAATTGCAGTCATATATAAAAAATTATTTTAGAAAATGAATGGTGTATTTAAAATGCCCTTTTCTTTATTCTGAGAGGAATAAAATTGCCCTTTTGCCCTTTTAGCTTATTTTGAAATGCAAAATGCCCACGAAATGGGTAATTACCCACGATCTGGCATCACTGCCACCATCGACTCTCGCTTTCTCCAAGACTACCTAAACAGATTCTTTATCTGGTGTCAGAAAAATCATCTCGAACTCAATACTAGTAAATGTCAATACATGACATACTCCCGTAAACGCCTTCCACCACCCCATAGGAATTACTTTCTTTTTAACGAACCTGTCCCTTCAGTCTCATTGTTGCGCGATTTAGGTGTCATATGCGACAGGGAGCTTCACTTCCGCTCGCATATCAACAATATTATAAGTAGAGCCAACTCTACGCTTGGTTTTGTGAAACGTTGGTCTAAGGAATTTTTAGACCCCTACGTTACGAAATAACTCTATATCACCTTCGTCAGACCCATCCTCAAATATGCTAGCCAAGCTTGGGCCCCTCACTATGCTGTCCATGTCCGACGCATTGAAGCTGTCCAACGTAGGTTTATACGTTTCGCCCTCCGCGGTCTCCCTTGGGTTGATAGTTTCGCCTTCCTATTCTGAACGCCTGAAACTGATCAATCTTCAGTCTCTCGGAAACGACCGCGAAAATGCCCACCTTCTCTTCCTACATCATTTAATAACTGGTCACATTGATTGTCCAGCCCTTCTTGCATCGATCTCGTTTAATACCAATCCCCGTAGCCTTAGGTCTATTCCGCTTTTCCGTCTCAGTACTCACCGCACCAATTATGGTTATAACGCACCTCTGTCTAGAATGTTTCGTTTGGCTAAAAATATGGAAAACTCGTTTGACTTTCACTGCAGCAGAGCCACCCTTCGGAACATCCTTCATCATCGCTCCAATTCCGCCTAACCACTGTCCCACACCTCCTCTCTTCTGACCATACCCTCTTCCTCCTTTCGATAGTGTGCAAGTTTAATAATAATAATTAGTTTTTAAGTTTAGATTGTTTAAGTAAGGCTTGTATTAAGCTTAATAAAATGCCGGTAGTGCCGGCATCAAAACTTCAAAAAAATAATCGAATCCGCCAAGAATTCTGCAAAATGTCTCAAACGGTGCAAGAAGTTCTTTACCCCCTCTGATCTGGCTGCAATATATAAGGCATTCATACATCCGCCCCAAGCTCGAGTATAATGCTCATGTCTGGTCCGGTGCTCCTAAGACCTCTTTGCACCTAGTGGATAGAATCCAAAATCGCGCGTTGAAACTAATAGGGAACAGAAGCATAGCGGAGTCTATTGACTCGCTCCAACATCGCAGAAATGTCTCTTGTCTTTCCTTATTCTACCGCTTTTTTCACAAACAGTGCTCCAGCGAAATAGCCAGTTGCATTCCGCCCCTTCAACAATGCTCATCAGTTTACCCTTAAGCCTATCTTCGGCCGTACCCTCAAATATAGAGATTCTTTCATAAACCGTACAACACGAATGTGGAATGCTCTACCAAGCTCTATTTTTCACTCACATTATAATCCACATATATTTAAAACTAACGTTCATCGGTACATATCTTCTCTTCCTAATTTCCTTAACGCCCGCGCTGTGTATTAACATTAAAAGGGTAGTACTAAACCCTTAAGTGCGCTCAAATTATAAAAAAAAAAAACCTTGATCAGTTCAAATATTGCTCCGCGGCTATAGAAATTTCGCTCCATCTCCATCGAATCCATTATACTTTCTGTCTATTGTTTGAAATAAAAATCGTTGCTACTTGCTAGGGTCCATTCGGCTTAGGCCAATAATTACATATTCGTATCATATAGTAGGCCGAGTGTTGAATACATCAGTTTATCGGCGCAACAAGTTACTGGGAGTTTTATTTTATCGCCAAATCTCAAATCTACAAACCAAGAATATACATTTTTTTTAACTCCTCTGGGATTGCACTTAGCTTAAAAAAATAAATATTTTTTCTAGCTTCTTTATGCAACGATAAAAAAACCAAACCTCGGCTTCGTCCAAAAATTGTCTACCATTCGGAATCTAGTATATATACATATATGTATGTACATCAACTTTTTTGCAATCATCCACTGTGTGCGTATAAAGTACTAAATAATTTACTGCTAAGTTATTGATAGATGGTCTACCCTCGAGAGATCCGTGTTGGTTTAGCTCAAGGATCGGTTTTAAATGGAAAAACCGATGGACAGACCGTGTTTAGAAATTATGTAAGAATTGTTTCAGAGTATGTTGAAGATCCGTCGGTGTGGATTGCAATGGTGTGTGGTATTGTATTCGGGGATTGAGTTGTAGTGGTAGGTTAATTCAAGTCCCAATCATAAGCATTAATATTTCTGGTATTACAGTACGCACTAACCACTTGAGCCACATCACCCTCGACCTTTCATATGTATCTATGATGATGATGACCAATATCCACCTAGAGTTTAAAAACACACGTAATAAATACTAGAACTCTGAACGAATTAAACAATTCAATACTGAATTTCTTTGACCAATTCAGGCACCAATTATAAAGTAAACTAATATTCATATTATTTTAAATAAGTATTAAGAAATTTATGAATTTATAGACCAGTTAAGGCAAAACATTTTGGAACCTTGCGTGTGGGTGGATGTGAGTTTCCCCACTTTTAACCAAATCGGAAGAGGTCATTCAAAATATTCATACGAAATAAGTCATATCTAAGATTAGTTAGAGTTTCAATTTTAAATTAGTGCGACAAACCATCATCTATCCTTAAAATAATTCCTAAAGTCCGCCACCTTGCTATAAGTAAGTCACATAGGTTCTGTGTCATAAATTCAGTCAATCACCCCATAGTAAACAATTTTAAACTGCACCCACAGTAGACTAGACATCCTTCATTCATTCAAAATCCCACGAGAACATTAAAAGACAATATTAATATTATATTACATTATTTTTATAATATTCGAAACTAGAGCAAACTTTAAACGAATGAACTTTCCTTCCTTAAATTTACAATAATTTGGTACATAAAATAATATAATTCTTATCAATAACAATAACATCTGCGAATAGTATAGTTTCATAATATTTAATTCATGACTAAAAGTTAAATACCGGCAGTATTGTCATTTGCTACCCTTACTTATCTTTCAATGGAACCATGCGCTCTCTTTCTAAAATACGATATACATTTATCGCACCCTTTTTCATTTAACCATTTCTTAAAAACAAAAAACACATTTCTTGTATGAATGAAAAAATGAACACAAGAGACAGATACATGTCAATAATAGTATTCGCTTACACCTTCTCATCCTTTCTTACCTTCAGGTGTATGTATGTATATTAAAAAAATCACTGAACATACTAGTAAATATGTATGTATGTATCTACCCTCTTTCAGTCTAAAAATTCTTATCAATCGCAAAATATTTACACCCTCAATATACATGCGCCGAAGTACAGGGGTGGCATAAATGTGGTTGTTTTCCTTCAATTGTTACTAGTTCAGAATATATCAAAAAAGCTTACGATTTGATGTTCTCTTGGTAATGGAATGTCTCTCCAGCCAACAAGGAATACACGCTTCCTGGTGAAAGTTTTTATGTGCAAGTGTGCTGCAGTTAAGGGTGATAAACTTTTTTTTCTTCATATAGCATTCGTTTGTTTTACATTCGGATATTCGGTTGTGAAAGAAATATTTTGTTTGTTAAAAGTGAAAATAAATGGTGCTTGTTGCAAAATCTTATGTAATTCGACATCAAGAATAATATGTAAAAAAGAGAGTATATCTAAAACAAAAAAAAAAAAAAAAACACATCTAGATTGTGAATTGAGAAAATAAATTCGTATAAAGTGTTTTAAAAATCAAATAAAAATAAACAATAATTGCAATATCCAGCAAAGTATTTCTATGGAAGTATTTTTCTCAAATATGCTACTGAAAAACTATAGAAACAACAAAACACGAGTATTCTTCTCTTGCCCAACCCATAATTGAAAGGAGGAAAACGGGAAGAAAAACATTGCATTAGTAAAGGAATGAATGAAATTATTCAAACCTCTAGGTGACCCTAGCAAAAAATGCAGTGTTTCTTTCAAATCTTTTCACAAGTTTTGAATTTAAATCTCTGTATTTTAACAAACTAAACACAACTTTTTGTCACTCATTTACCCCCTTCTACTCAATCGAGGGATCGCATGCCCAGGACTTGCACCACATTCCGGCAAATAGGGTGAATGTATCCCAAAAGCAAGTGAAAAAAAAAGTTGGGAGTTGAAATGCGGCCAACAACTTGAGAAGAGAATACCGATTTGTGCTCTATTAAATCACTCTGTGTTGAAAATTGCCACACTATTTTCGTATCGTATCACTTGAAAAAAATAAACATATCGTTAGAAGCTTAATCAAAGTGTATATAAAGAATACGCACAATTTTGTTTTTAAATTTCCGTAAAATTAAAGAAAAAAAATGTTACAAAATAATTCAAACTGCCCTGAAGCTCACGAAATAGCTCCTGAGATTTCGAAGTTAACGTCAGAACTCGCCACTCAAGCAGCTTTCCGAGCTCAACAATTGTTACGAAATCAAGATTCTTCGGAGGAGATAAGAAAAGTTCCTGCAATACCGGCTAGATCTAGTGATGTGAATCGACCACCACCGGAAATACCTCCGAAGCGTAATAGTCTAAAACAAATACCGCCGGAAGTAGCTGCATCATTATCGAATCGTGTACCACCACCACTGCCACAAAAGCCAATCACAAGTGCTAAAAATTCGCCGCTACCTAATTCCAAATTTAATGGAAAGACAGCACCTCCACCGATGCCGATGGAAAAGAGCACAAATCCTTTTGATTATCCATTGGAACCACCCGTATTGCCAAACACTAAATACTGTGGTAAACCAGATCTTGGAGTTCATGTCCCCGAGGCGAAAGTAAAAATTTCCGCTTCTAAAATCCTAAACAAACGACAATCACCCACCGAAGAATATGGATCTGAAGATGCTCTCCGAGGTATTGAAAGCGGCCTTCGTAATATGGAACGTGCTATGCAAGAGCAAATGAATTTACGCTCGATGGAAGCTACAGTTGGCATCGCTAGTTCAAATTTCCCAATTGAATTTAAGGCTCTTGGAAGTGCCGGTGCTCATCGCCCTATAGGTGCTCTAAACCAAATTCGGGGTTGGGAGAGAAATTTAGAACAACTGAAATTGAATGAAAACATGGGAGGCGGAGGCGGGATTGTGGGCCCAGTACCATCAACAGGAGGTGAGGAGCTTAAACTCCGTCAAAATCCTCTTGTAAATGCTGGACAAATGGATCATAATCCTCGTGGAAATATTGAGCATCATATGAGATCTCTAGATCGTAATCTTCCCCTAGAGCTTCAATATAGTCGCTTTCGAACCCAGCAGCAACAATATCAAGTGGGCCCGACAAATAGTGCAGGTGCTGTACCGCAAGGTCCAATGCCGTTAAGTAATGAATTTCGTGAACATATTCGTCAACAACTAATGGGAGGTGGGAGTGGAAATCCAATGGTGCCACACACAGGAAATACTCCTGTATCACCAGCAGCAGCTGCTTTGTTACAACATCAGGCCCAATCAAGGCAAGCAGCCGCGGCAGCAGCAGCAGCGGCTGGTAATATACCGAATGGACTTTCCAGAGAAGAACTGAGAATGCGACGAAGATCCTCGCATGATGAGACACAAATGCCACAAGGAGTACCAGGAATTCCGGGTAAATTTGTAAAATGTTTCTGTTAATTTTAATGCTTATTCTTGAATTGAAGTAAATATCTAGTTCAAGAAGTGGTGTTTGTTTGCAAGACGTGCTGACAAGATTTATGCACATACATACATGCATACATAAGATCAAACAAAATTTAAAAATTTCAATAGACGTTTTCTAATTGTCTATATTAAAATCTCTGAGTTGTAAGTTTTCATTGTTCATTTTTCAGTCAACGAATTCACGCTACGTACACTTTATTAAAGCTGGTTTTAAAGACAATGGTTAGGGTACCATGAAGTTCGCTACAAATGAATTGTAATTTTTGTTCTTTTTGATTAATAATTAACTAAGGTCGTTACCTTTTTTAAACGTTTAAAGCGCCTATGAAGATTTAAATTGGTTAAATAATTTCTATTATTTTTCTACTATCTTTCTATAAAGAGAAAAAACAATTTTTGATTGCCCATAATTGTTCTGCAGACCTGGATTATCTTCGTTGTTGTTTAAAAGGTAACCAGAGTGATACAAGTCAAAGTTTTGTGGCTGCATGAAATAATTTCGCCTACGAGTGTACTAACAGCTACTAAAAACAAAAAATAAACATATACATATGTACATATGTATGTGCAATACAAGTGTATTACGAAATTGATGTAACGTGTGATAACGTAAACAATTTGTTGATCCGTTTTAGCATGCCAATAACTGTAATGTTTATATTTTTGTTGTTAGAATAATATTTAACTTCCATCTGTTGATTTATTTCTAGTAACCCGACTGCGAGAACATTGGGATGATACATCGCAAGCTGTCTTACAACGCTCAGCACAACTCAAAAATATGCTTGGCGATTCACAAAGGTAATTTTTTTTGGTTTCTGTGACATTTTTGTTGGATATATTGTTTGTCTAATGTTTTTGTTTTTAGGTACGAAACTAAAAGATTGGAAATTGAAAAGTGGTTAGCCCGAATGGAGAATCGAGCTGAACGCATGGGAGCTGTGGCTACTACAGCCGACGTCTTAGAGGCACAGCAAAAGGAACAGAAAGTAAGTAAATCAACAATTTTTGCCAAATAGTACAGGCTTTCTTATATTTTTTGGATTTTTAGTCGTTCCATGCCGAACTGCACCAGAATAAGCAGCAAATCGAATTGTTTAATACTCTTACTCAAAAGTTAATCGCTGTTTATCCATCTGATGATACATCTAGAATTAAGAAAATGACAGAGTCGGTGAACGTAAGGTAAATATATTATGCATAATCTAGACCTTAATAACACTCTTAAGACTGATATAGCATTCAATAAGTATTAGAAATTCTGAAGTAACGAATAAACTAAAGCCTGGTTTTCATAGTGGGAGTTTAAGTTTTAACAAATATTACGTTTTCAAAGTATTTGGTTTAAACCTCATAAGCAGCTTAATGTTTCGTTTAAGTGAACTTTATTCAAATTTATTATAAACCTATTTTTCACAGCTGTGAACGAATTTATATTTGAAATATTGGGTAGGAAAGTAAAATAGTAAATAGGAAAGTAAAAATTACAGCGGGCCTTGGTGGAATGTGTGTTAATCACGTACCTTCCTATGAAGAAGCGAAATTCTTATATTCAAGCAGAGGCAATCAAGAAGCTAATTTCTTTAAATCCCGTCTCTGACATTTTATTCAGGCTATCGAAGAGAAACTAAGAGCCTGCAGGTTTTTCGTTATTTAAATTGTTACATCTGCAGCAAAGTCTGTGCCATATTCCTGTCGTTAGCCTTTAATAAAGTACATGACTGGGTCGTCCGTACTTGCTAAGGAGCATTACGCATTTTCTCGAAAACAGCTCTAACGATTTTGATTAAATTTCATATGTGCGAAAATTTCATATTGTGCGAAAAGTGCGTATAACGGTAGTTTTACAAATTGGTTGTTTCTCGGCTATTTCTTTAGCGATTAGGCTTAAAATTAATAACTTAGGAATATAAAGCATATGAAAAGATATGACGTACCGAATTTTGAATCGGTCACGCCCACTTTTCATTTCATTTTCCGGTCAAAATTTTCAGCTTCGTTGTTTCAATACGAATCCAACAAAAAAATCACCATATAAATCGGATGATGTTCATCCGAGCTATACGCGTACAAACCGACACCAATGCATTTTTATATATTTAGATTTACCATCCGATGATTACTAGCCTAGACTGACCCGAGAGGATGATATAGCAGAACTTAGAGCTTGAATACAACGGTCTCTACGATAAGATCAAAATATCATTACGCCACGAGTCTGCCTTAAGTGCATTCCTATCAACTCCAGATAGGATTCTTTTTATTAACATTTGCATACATATATACAAATGTATAAATATATGTACATATATATTTTTGGTCGTTCGTAAAGAAAATTCAAAATTGGGTCTCGACTTTCATCCCAACCGTTGTTTACAATGACATTCGTGCGGGCAGATCTCTAGCCAAGATCAAACTGCTCGCAACTCACTACACGCTATAAACTTTTAGATTTTGCTTGGCGTCCCTATAAAAACGTTCCGAGTACTCTATGGGACAAATCTATTTTCGCACTCTGACAGTAGCAACAGTACATAAAGATCTCAATATTTGCAAATCCATTTCTCCAGAATCCAGATGATATCTCCTTCACTTCTCCAGATAATATCTTCTCTCATTCAGAAGAAGCTTTGGTCCAAGCTGGCAAAACCGTTACATATGTAACCGTTTTCGTCTGACCTACTCTTTTGGATTTTAGATTCTTCAAAAATTCCTCCATGATCAAAAGGTTCAGTGGTGATCTTACCGAAAGTGGAACCAGTTTCTGCGGGGACCGTATATTAACCGGCGACCGTATGTTAACCTTTCTAAAATGAGTTATAAGCAATCGAGTGGAATTTAATACTTAAATTCTTCGGTCGTGTAAAATAAACCTAAACCTACTTTCATTATCTGCGATGCACACTTGTATCGTTCATACCGAAAGACTTTCCATGTATAGTATGTTTCATAACAATCTTCGTGGAAATGACCACATATTCGTTGTTGCTAAGAATGCCGCAAAATGTTTAGGATTTCTTAAAGAAGACAAGAAATACTTCAACCCCTCCGATCTAGATGCAATATTTATTCGTGGTACCGCGGACGCTTTGAATGCTCATCATTCAGCATTTGTCCGGTTGTACTGTACTATGCTTTTATTTTTTAGGTAATAGATTGTTATTAAGCGCATGGCAAGCTATAGAGATTGCTAGAAATTCCGTTTTGGAAGACGCTGGAAACCTTTGGTAATCAAAGTGCCTTAGTGGCTTAGATGCTCCCTTTATCTATGCTTGTTCTAAGATCCTATTACTTACGGTGATACTAGTATCTACACATCATCTCTATACATATGTTACTTAAAATTATTATGAAACCACACCACAGGCCAAAATTTGCAAATATTTCGATCCTGTTTCGAAACACTCTCACACGATCAAAGCGACTGATTTGCTACACATTCTTTTTTGCAACAATCTCGTCGATGTGAAAATGTGTAGAGATGCCTTTGTTTTTCCGCAGCGATTTATTATCCGCTAGTGCACGTACAATAATATAGTAATTTTATAGGTTGCATTGTTGTTATCCTGTTGCTATTTATACCCTATCCTAAGGGTATATTAAGTTTGAGACATAGTTTGTAATAGAGAAATAATCGAGATAGACCCTATAAAGTATATATTTTACTGATCAGCATCAATAGCGAAATCGATTGAGCTATGACCGTTCGTCCTTCCGTCCGTATGTCACCGCTTTTTCGGCCTTAAATTTTGAGCTTGGACGATGAAATTTTATATCTGGGCTTCTGAGAAAAAAAAGATACAATACAAGTGCAAACATTTTTGAAATCAGCCCACTGCCACGCCCACTTTTTTATAACTTTACTAAATTATATGAAACCGAAAAATTTTGTTAAGAACAAATATTTAGGTATTTAGATTCCCTACAATTCACCCATACAACAGTTTTGACCACGCCCAATTTTTGGGGGCGTTTTCATCAAAAAACCGATTTGGATAACATTTTCCATGTAACATCCTCAAACGTTCGAGGTTATAGCTATATTTGAGTACAAAATGCAATTTAGGCCACGCCCACTTTTTGGGGGCGATTTTGATGAAATTTTACATGTAACATACTCAAACGGTCGAAGTTATCATCGTAATTCAGAAAAGAAAGTGCAATACGGCCACGCCCACTTTATAGGGGCTCGATATAAAGGAGGATAGGGTATCATACGATCCGTTCTAGACGGATTGTAGCTTTTCTGTATGTTTTGTCCATCCTTTAGAGTGAAATTCTTTGAAATCTTTAAAATTCCTTAAAAACACGTGCCGAGTGTAAAAATATTTTGAAGTACAAAGAAAAGACATTTTATTTTAGTTTGGCGGATACTTTTGTGTTAAGACTTATCAATTGCAACCGTTTTAATACTCGCAATTACTGTTAATTTATCTGTACCCAATCCATTTTGTTGGGTCCAGTCTAACTACACAATCGAGTACTCATTGGCTCGACAGTAAATCGACAGTAAATCAGTTAAGACGGGTATGTTTTTCTGGATTCCTCATTTTAGCCTTTTGCTGGTTCACATTTTAGGATAATTCACATTTTCGAGGTTAGCGTTATCATTACATAATAAAGTTTGTAATGTTTTTTGTGATGCACCCAAAAATTCCACAAAGTATCCTTAAAAAGACAACAAAAAATATATATGCCAATCTATTAGTTTCATTTGTTATAAAAAGTGGGTAACAGACAACAAAAGTGGAGGCCCAGGTTCACTCCGAACTATAGCGCCACCTAAGTAAGTAAGTAAGTAAACAGATATAAAACGCAAGGTTATGTTCTCGATTTACGGATAATTTATCAGAAGCATAACAAATAAAGAATACAAATCACTTTTAATTTCACAAAAGTGAAATTGAATTTCCAGGTTCAATCCCCTTAAAATTTATTTCACAGCCCAACCGCTCGCGGTCTGACAAACACCCGAGAGTAAAACTGTCATGAAAAAGCTTCTCAAAACAAAAATTGCCGTTCGGATAATTTGTGTTATCTAATCTAATGTGAAAACTTCGCTTTAGGGACCATCCCATATAGCGCAAATATGAAGTTTGGTTGAAATCCGTCCACCCGTTCCGGCTGTACCGTCAGCTGTACCGTCGTGCACAAACAGACAGACTGCATTGTCAGACCCAATTTTTAAGACTTCTCTACAAATCTGCACAAATCCAATACTTTTCATATATTATAGGTGCAACTAAAAACATATTGAAAAATAGAGTACGCTGAAAATTTCGATATAAGTTGTATAGACAATATCAAACCATGATTCGAAACCAAGAATAGTAGAAATTCTATTAGACTGATTGAGAAACACCTTTTATATCTGAATTTTAAAAATAAATAATTTTTTATAAAATTTGTAGTTTTAAGGTCTTTTTTTTATTACACTCTTATTAAGCATACCGTATTTCTTGACTGCATAATTATGTGCATACATACATATGTGTGTATGTATGTATTAGAATGTTTTTCCACTGTTTAATAAAACACAATAAATAAACAATATCCCATATCAATAGCCTATAGCAAAGTAAGGAAAACCTAACTTTTTATTTTTATTTTTTTAATATATTTTCTTTAGAAGATCGAAACCTTTGTATAATTCTTTGAATTATTTGCAGATATGCCAATTTGAATAATGGTGTTATTAATCGAGGCAAACAACTTCATGCTGCTCTTCACAGTTTACAATCCTTTGATCGCACAATGGATCAGGTAAAGCAATCATTATTATCACATGGAATAATGATCAACTAATGTAAAAACAAATTTCAGTTCTTAGCTTTTCTTTCGGAATCGGAATCATTGGTTGAGAGTGCTGAGTCAGATATAGACCGAAATCCCCTGATGTTTAGAGTAAGTACACATATTAAATTTCTATATTCCTATTTTTAACTATACAGCAGTGATCACTCTAAAATACTTGCGTTTTTTTCTATAATCTTTATACCGCGGGCTGTGGAGCGGTGATTAGTGCTTTGGACTACCAAAAGCTCTTACACGGTCCCACTTTTTGCGAGCGTCTGACAAACATCCAAGAGTATAATTGTAATCAAAAAAAGCTCCTCAAAACAAAAATTTCCATTCGGACACGGCATTATAGTATGGTCCCAATAGTAGGTCCCTTCCATTCGTGTAAAGAATATAACGCGCTAAAGACGAATAGGCCCTGGGTTCGGTTTTTAAATGCCAATATTTTTTCTGAGTGTGTATATACAGCTATGTTCAAAATAATAGTAGTGGATCTGAAACATTTGTATAGAATGGTGTCAATGCAAAAATAAAATTTATTTTAACATACATAGTTATGTTATAACATTAATGTTTGCATATTTGTTATTAAATACAACCTTAATATAAATTTTTACATACTTAAAAAAGTTTTTGTAAAAATACTATCAAAATTGACTGTTTCAAAAAATAGTATTTGATTGAAACTAAGAAAAAACAAAAAATTAAGAAGTAAATTCATTAAAATATTAATTTAAAGCTAAAATTCTACTTCGACCTTTGTTATTTAAGACAGCCTTTTAACGACGTTGCATAGAGTCCGCCAGATATCGGCGCTTCTTCGGAGCAATCTTACTCCATGCATTTTCGACAACTTGGCATAGATCTCGATTGTTCCTTGGTTTAGCCTCTCAAACCAATTTTTGACATTGACGTATAGATATCCTGTGGGATTAAGGTCAAGCGACAATGCTGCCCATGGCATATCCTCAATCCACTTCCCACGAAACCATTCCTTGGCTTTCTAATTGGTGTGTTTCGGGACACTATCTTGTTGGAAGACCCAAACTAGAGACATTTCATATTCAGCGTATTGTAGCATAACACCATCCAAGATATTCACATACACTTGTTGATCCATTATCTGATTAATCACATGTATCAATCCTACACAGTAGTACGGAAAACAGTCCTACACCACTATTTTGGATCAACAATTTTTTTACCGTCTTCGTGGTGTACTTTTGATGATATTCGGTATTGGGTGATCGATGAACATATTGCTGAGAATAATTGCTACCAAATAACATAATTTTAGTTTCGTCCGTTCACAATATATTACTCCATTTTACGACTATCTATTTAAGGTGTTTTTTCGCGGGCTCAATCCCAGGTTTGACGTGTTTCTCCGTGAAATATGTCCACTCCACTAAGTAATATTAATTATGTATTTATATTTATATTTTTTTTTTCTTTAAATATTTAAAAATAAACTATTTTTTTAAAATCATTTACTTCAACAGTTTATTTCGCAATATTTTGTTATATTTCTTAAAATAAACAACCACACTACTATTTTTTTGAACAGTCGATTTGCAGCTATTTTAATGTTTCTATATCTCTTAACATTTTTCAAATGAAAATTTTGAGAATTGGATTTAAATTCCGCGCCCTTGGGGCACTACTATTATTGTGAATACAACTGTATGTATTTGTCTATTCATCATTTCATGTATACCTAGAATAATTCATCTATTCAATTATACTACTTATGAACCAACCGTTCATAAGCGAACATACATATCACTGACATTTCACTCCAAATATTTGTTTTTGTATTTTGTACTCATTAAACCTGCGTATGTACATATGTACATATGTATATTTTTCGTATATTTTTTTTTCCTATTTTCACGTTTTAAATCGAGGCATTGTTTTAACGAGGTTTTCCAAGTAATCATTAGATATCTGACTATCCCAAAAACATTTATTTATCATTTCCTTTAGTTCGTTTTTGTGACTTGGTTTTTCTTTTGCTATTTTAATCTTTTGGGTTTAAATCAGGACCGTTTCCAGGCCATTCCATTTCAAAAATTAGGTTGTCTAGGAAAAATTGTCTCACCTTAAACATAAAATAACATTTTGTATAATTTTTTCCATATTTTTCTAGTAGATATTATTCTAATAAATAATAATTGTACAAAGAATTGTACAAACATGTTGAATTTTAATTCGTCCGACCAATTCATCCACTCATTATATCCCCAATTGAGCTAAGTTTTTGCAATTTTTAATCTCTTTGCCCTCGAAAGCGGTTTCCTGCGTTGACATCTAGCAACTAGGCCAGCTGCATACAGCCACGTACGGACAGTTCTGGCTGAAATTTTGACTCCTGTTTTATCCAGGTATATCTTTTGAACTTCACGAGATGTCCTAAATCAATTTTGTAGCGAAATTTTTATTAATTTGGTATTATTGGGCAGCAATTGTCAGCATTTTTGTAACTTTTTTTTGAGTAAAATTTAATGGAAGAAAGAACAAACTTAATGCCAAAGCTGGAATCACAATATTCGCGGTAGAAGTTGAAATATTTATTTAAAACATGTTACGGTTCATGTGGCCAGATCAGTATGTGCACCATTATTTGCTAAGTTTTATTAAATAAAAAAAGACTCAAACTCGAGTTCTTGAGTACACAGAGTAGTTACTTCAGAAAGTATGTAATTAAATGCAAACTCGACCCATAAGAAATAACCTTAAGACATTTACTTTTAAATGTATCTTTTGAACTATCAAGAAAGGAGACCATTGAAAATTGGTTTAACTGTTAACGACATACAACACCAACGTCTCGGACAAAACGTCACTCTCGACAGATGCAACTTTTATAAGTAGTTGAAAACTTTGTCTACCTACGCTGTGATCAAACGAAGAATAAATAATCGCTGTTTCTTTGGGCTAAGAATGATATTTAGTAGCAAATCGAGTGATGGACCAAACGGTGAAGTAGAGGACGACCCTTCTAAGGTGGCGCTCAAATAAAAAGGGCTTAACCAATTTGGTGTGCAAAACAGGACTGGGATTGTCTTCTGAACTATTGGATCGTGTTTTTTACTTTTGTAATATTTTTGAATTTACTTATAAATATTTATAAGTTTTAAAATAACAAATGTAAATATTTGGCGCTACAGGTCCATGGGACCTAGGGCCCAGCTCCTCCAATCGTGTTGTGCGTGTTATGTATATTCTTTAAACGAATGGAAAGAATCCTTGTATGATGAATGCCGTGTCCGAAGGGCAATTTTTCATTTGAGAAGCTTTTTTATGACAATTATACTCTTGGTTGTTTGTCAGAGGATCGCGAGAGGTGGTGTTTTCTGGGGATCGAACCCGTCCCTCCGTAGTCCACCGTAGTAACCACTTTCCCTAGACGTACATACATATATATGTATGTATGTATACATACATATGTATGTATACATACATATGTATGTACATACATATGTATATTCAATAAAAAAAAATTAAAACTGAGCCACAGTGCGCATGGATTTAGTCCACATGTGGCTGTACTTCGTCAAGATAATTATAAATAAAAATATGTAATAAAATATAAATGGTGGCAATGGTATAGTAGATACAAATGCAGTCACCAAACCAAATTAGACAAAACAAATAGATGTGAAAAGGTGTCTGAGCACTACATTGGGCAGTCGTCTTTCCAAGTAGAAACGTTAAATTCTTATTTGCATGAACGTACATGTTTACATACATGTTGTGCTTAGTTGCGCATACTCTATTTAAATAATTAAATTTTATTAAAATTTTATTTTAAAATTTAATTTTATTAAAATTTAATTCATTGAAAAAATAGAAAACTTTTAGAAATTAACAGATAGCTTTGTTTGTCTCATACATATTTTTAGTATTAACAAGAAACAAAAATTAAAACCTAACCTTTTTAATAGTACACTGGTGCGAGTTCCCTCTCGCTGGTTGAATTCTTAAGCTCAAGCAGCAAAATATTTGTATCCTGTATCACGGATGATTACTACTTTTCCTACTGCCATGCTTAGCATAGTATGTATGTATATTTAATATAGTGGGCTTATATTTGTTCGAGAATGATTTCTATGTCGGTGGCAAACGTCTCTTAGCATATTCCCTGCTTTTGGACAGTTGTCTTGAACCTCCATGTTTAGATTGTTACTAAGCAACGCATTAGGATTTTGGACTATACTTCTTTGCTTTTCTTTTAAATTAATTCTACCATACTTTTTTAAATAAATTAATATTCTCAAAAATTAAATAAATAAATATTTTTGAAAAATCGCATCATTGTCTTGGTTAACAATTATTAATTGCACTATGACATATCCTACACAATGTTCGCAAAATTCAGACTTTGTTATTGGCTCAGTGGTTAGTGCTTTGAACTACTGTATACTCGTACACTGATGAAAACTATATTAAATGATCGGAATACCATAAGAAAAAAGTCCAGCTTACCTGAATATATTATAAAATAAGACTGGCCAACACGGTTTCTTGCTGTTAATTAAATTACCTATACTCTTTTTATATCTTATATGCTTATGTAATAATTAAATTAAAAAATACTGAAAAAGTTCTACCACATCGGAATATGTGAAGTTTATACTTGACATTACATTGACATTGGCAAAAGTATTATAAATACCTTCACTATGATGTACCCACATCATGAAAGTATATTAAGAACACACAGACCAGACTTTTTACTGAAATGTCGTGTCCCCTCTCTTTTATGATTTTTCTGAGTTAGATAACGGAGCTGGACTAGGATTCGTATAAATCCGTACGAATTAGTCTAAAGGGATGCAAAAAGTCTTCAAAGATGAATATCCTTGATTCTTATTTAGAGTTTTTCCCTAAAACTAAGGTGCTGTAAATGACGAGCATTGGAAAGATATTTCGCCAAGACATTATGATAGGTGATAGAAAAGAAAAACAGATTTTTCTAAGAATATGGACTTTCCTGAATTTTTTAGCGACTAATTTTAGATAAACTCATGCCAAGATATATAAAACAAGCACTTTGTTGTTTAATTTGCATAATTTTAGGCATATGTAATAGCCAAATTTTTGAGCGATAGTGATATTTCTAAAACGGAAAAATTTGTATATAACTTTTTAGTGGCCCAATGAAATAGAAATAGCACGTAATCGTTCATGTACAATGTAATTCCATATCTGCGGTCTTCCACGATTTTCTTGAAATTTTTATTAAATATAATTTTAAAAATAATTGAATGCTCTTAAAATATTAAGTAAAGCGTATAGATTCATCCTAAATTGTGGTTAATTTAAAAAAAAATTTAAGAATGAATGTATGTTCATATAATAACAGATATGCACATACAGGCATAAATGTATGTACACCTTCCCTAAATACTATATTTATTCGCATTCCTTGATGAAAGTGCTCTAATGAATCTTAGAACTTGTAATTTCCAACCCTTCAAAATCAATGCTATTTCTGTGATATCTGTGTAAGTACAGATAAGTGGAATGTCTTAATTTCACTTTAAGTTTTTCAATTGATATCGAAATTCATGTGAAAGCAAAATACAAAGACCAAAAACATCTGTAGCACTTAAGTGAGTTGTTTCACGACCGCTTGACCTCTTAAGTAGAAATAGGGCACAATAAAAAAAAAAAAAAATCTATTTATAGTGTTATCAGAATGATGAGGTTTTTAATTGCTTAATGAACTATGCACATACATATATCTGCCTATCTGTAATGAAATTATTTACTCTGTAAATGTTACGTTAATAGTGTTGACTAGATACTAACATGTATTGTTAAACATTTTGTTCTTACGAGCGCGGAATAACATTCTTTTGAGATGATGGCTAAACCAATGATCATCGATAAATCAAAAGAAAATGCAGGGAGAATATTCAGCATACATTATAAACAATTCAAATTCGATTTTGACGGTTTCTTTTTAATTCTGAAATGTCTGAAAAATGAAAATAGAATGGGAAATATTTCGTTTCGGTAGAATAGTCAATCACTGAAATAAGATTTACTCGAACAATTTTTCAGGAACTTTTTCGCAACCATTTTTCACTAGTCACGTTTTTTATTTTTATTTTGTTTAATTTTTTTATGAAATATTTGATTTAGAATTCTTTATATATGTACATACATACATATATTCATGTTTATACATGTCCATATATAAGTATGCAAATATTAATATCAGATCCTATTTTTAACTGATGAGTTCCGGTTAATCCATTGTGTGACTCTTGAATGAGAAGTCAAATAGTGCAAGCAATGAAAGTCGTTATTGTGACACCTTTATTTTTGCAAATAATCAGTAGGATTCCCTGTGGAGCAGAAAAAGGGAAAGCTGTCTAGCTGACACGGACCGTGCAAGGTGGCTAGTCCGTGTATTTTATTCAATACAAGAAGTATGAAATGTAATTGAAGCACTAAGCACTATTTACGAAAAATAAGTCATGGCACGTAGTAAAAGGTAGCCCGTTGTTCTCTGCCGTTTCTGCCAAATGCTTTGCCCTACCAATATTAGAAAGTGGCAACTTTTTACTTGCACCTATACCTACATATGTACATATGAATACGGCAAGTATTGGTTTCCTGAAAAATTCAAACTTACATTAATATGATGGAAAAGTGGATCCGCCAATTCTGTCTGTCAGTCTGGCCTTGACAGAGACTGCAGCCGAAACGACTGAACGTATTTGCTTCAAACTTCATATTGGGTCTGTGGCGTCAGGTTACAGCTCGAGACGAAATCGGAATTTACGTTCTAACTTCAATCTTAAGGGCCGATTTCAACAAAAATCGATTTGATCGAAAACGGCTTTAACGATTTCGATAAAATTTCATATTTTGACTAGTTTCGGCATATGGTATAAGATGGAATACCACGTTTTGCACGAAAAATACGTATAATGGTAATTTTCAAAATTAACTCTTTCTTTCAGTTATTGCGCTTAAAATATGTATGAGCAGTTGAAGGCATATGTAAAGATATGGCGTATCAAATTTTGACACACCCACTTTTTATAACTTTCCAATACGTATTTTTCATATTTTGACTAGAAATAAAAATTTATTAAGATGAAATTCATAGGCGATACATTGACAATTGACTTTAACTATGTTACTTCAAGTTCGTACAATTCAGTCGTGCTTTTTATTGTATACGCCGTGAGATCTTCTCTGCCGATCATAGTACTTGGATACACAATGGTTGGAAATGTGAACAGTACAAAAGAAAAGTTGAGCAAGTTATTCACATATTTTTATCTAAAATTTCTGTATCTTTTCATGTGTAGTAGAAACCGTAAATTTCCGGCAAGTTCCGGTAAACCGTAAAGTAGAGCTTAATACTAGGCATTTTTCTTGAAAAAACGAGCTAAGCCATCTGATCTGTCTTATGTTAAGTTCCGTCAACTTTGAGGTTAGCCCACATACCCCTAATATTATGATCGAAGCAAATTCTTCCATTTTTTTCGGTAACAGTTGAGGAACTTTTTTGAACCTCTCCATTAGTGTCAAGTTTAAAATCTAGAGGTTGAAATTTTTCAGGAAACCAACACTTGCCCTATCCATATGCAAGTAAAAAATGAATACAAACTATGATACATGGGTGATCCACTATAACGAATGATGTAACGTAATGGCATTCAGTAAATCGAAAAAATCGTAATATTGAGCACATTATCCTTGTTATTTTACATACAGCTTTTCATGTAGACTTCTTAGGACAAATATTTTGGAATCTTTGTGAGTTAAAAACATTTTTACCAAGCTTGTCGAACTACTGGCTCAACATAGAACGCGATCGGTAATTTTCACTATAATATGACATTTTTGCTACTACCGATAGGTAATTTTCACTTTAACAAATCTAACAAAATAAATATACTCCATTTGTTCTTACTCGAAACAAAGAAATGTTTGTCTATACCACGGAACGAGGGGTAACACCTAAAATTTCTTTCACGGCCCACTTTCGAGTGTCTGACAAACATCCGAGAGTATAACTGTCATGAAAAAGCTTAACAAATTGCTGGTCGGAAACAGCATTAAACAGTAGGTAGGTAGGTAGGTAGATGGGTGCCTTGTGACAGTGTCACTGCCCACTTAGACCTCAAAAAGGGTACATTGTGCCCAATCATTTAACCCCGGAAACCTATAAAGTCCGCTATTGGAACCACCCAGATAATGATATGAATCTCAGGAGGTCCGTCAGCTCTACGTTACCCAAGTCCTCCAAATCCGAGAAGAAGTAACTACCAAGAGTCCTCATTCTTCTGACGGATAGGGCAGGACAGTCACACAGCAGGTGACGAACTGATTCAATTTCTTCTTCGTCGCTGCAACTTCTACAGAAGTCATTATGTAGTACACCGAGTCGCTCCGCGTGGACACCAATGGCACAATGACCAGTAATTATCCCTGAAACGACCCGTGTTTTATAACGACTCAGTTTCACCAGAGAAGTTGATCTCTTCTTGATGATACCCGGCCATAGGGCCCTGGCTGTTGCGCATGTTTCCAGATGAACCCAGCGACTATTTGCTCGACCGATGGCTTCATCCTCTATTTTCTTCTGTAAGGAACTGATTGGGGTTACTGCAAAAGGGAGAGCCCGTGATATGTGCAGCGCCGACCCTTTCCCAGCAAGTTCGTCAGCCCTTTCGTTTCCTACGATATCCATATGCCCTGGCACCCAACAGATAGTCACCGCATTAGCTCTAGATATCTCATTCAAGACTGATTTGCAGATCTTCACAAGCCTTGATCTGTTTATAGCGGAGTTCAGAGCCTTAACGGCTGCCTGACTGTCTACATACACAGTAATCGTTCTGCCAACGATATTGCTCTCGCTTATAATCTTAGCAGCCTGTATGATGGCTGTGACTTCTGCCTGAAAGACGCTGCAATCATCATTTATTCTAAAGGAGTTGTTTATCCCTAGGGCCTCACAATAAACTCCGGCTCCCGTGCCAACGTCCATCTTAGAACCGTCGGTATAGAACGCCAACTCCTTCTTCTTCATGGTTATTCGGCGCTTCCAGTACATTCTGTCAGGAATTCTTATAGCGAATCTCCTTTCAAAAACTAGCGTGGGGTTCATGTGATCAGTTTCTGACAAACAGTTGCTGGATCCCCATCGGGACAAAATTGAGGCATGGCCGTACAGGCTCGATGACCACATTCGGCCTTCTCTCAGTCTTAAACTTAAACGGGATTAAACAGTAGGTCCCTTCTATTCTTCTAAAGAATATAATACGCACAACATGAAGGGTTGTGAGACCCTTGGTCCCATAGACTTGTCGCGCCAAATATTTGTATTTGTATTTTGTAGTCGCTTGTCTGGATACTTTCGAGCAGATTTGAATAATATTTTGTAGCCGAGCCGAGATATTCCCGATTGAAGGGATTAATTACACGCGCGCAATCTAAGAATGGGATTTAATCTAATTCCCTTGGAATTATAAAAGGAAAAAAAGTAAAAAAAAAAACTGGAGGTAAACACGGCCGCGCACGCGAAATGTAAAGGGTCGAATGAGAGAGAAAGGGAATATCGCAACAACAGCGAATACGAATTCGCCGACTTCCGATCGCTCAGCAGGGATGGGTTCGGGATGTATTGGGGGATGTTCCTTGGGGTAGGAACACAAGGGCGCCAGGTAATCTTTAAAGTTAAAATTACCAAAACTATTAAAATAAAAGAAAGACGTGGTGTGGGTGAAAAGAAGTTGGTTTGTATATTTTGGTATATATATACGATGGTGGAATGAACAATGGAGGCCGCAATTTAAAAGGAAAAAGAAAACGAAACTCCCAAATCAAAAGGATTGGGGTAAAAGTGAAACAAGTTAAGAAAAATGGCCACGGAGGGTAGCTCGCGATTCCCACACGATACAGAATTTAGAAAAAAAGAAAAAAAAAAGGTCGCGAACAGTTTTAAACACCGGAATGAAATCTTCGGTGACTAATAAAACGAACGGTGGCTTACTCGAAATTATATATATATCAAATATCCTACACGATTTTCAAAAAAAACTAACACAAATCTAATATTGAAAAAAAAAAACACTCTACTTATCTGCGCTCCTTTCACTATGGGGTTTGAGAATGCTCCTAAACTTCGACTTATCTTCCTGGTTGGGGGAGGTTGGATATTCTCCGCCACAGTCACTCGTTGTATCCTGGTCTCGTCTTCTGGTTTCGTTCTTGTGGTATTGGTATTCGTGTCCTGGTCTCGTTCTCGTGTTTTGGTATTCCGTACGTTTATTGTTGTTTTGTCCTGGTTTCTGGGTTCTGGATTAAATTACTTCTCTCTTTCTCCTGCTTAATAGCAAATCTCTCAAATCTCTCTCTCTTGAGAACCTCTCGTAGGTCTCAAGCTCAAACCAAAAAAAGGCGACGTGTCGAGACATGTTCGACTTTTTATACATCGGTATGTTCGTCCATACACTCGTACGCATTCACGCACTCACACATTCTCACACTCACTCTCAAGACGAATTCAGCCGTCTCCAATGATCTTTTGAGAAACAGTTCCTGACGCCTGTCTCTCTGGCGGGGAACTGTATGGTGGTATTGGTGGTGGCTGAGTTCGCCTCGTTCTCTCCGCTGCAGTTGATTTAGCTGCCAGAGCAAAGGGAGTCACATCCAGAGCTCTGACAGCTTCTCACTCTCTCTCGTAGCACTGTTCGTTTTGAGTGACTGCTTGGGTTCGCATTCACCCTCCTGGCCAGGGCTAATTATAAAACTAAATGGAGACTAGATATTAACCCAAAGTGAAAGGATAAGTTTAACGCGAAAACTACCTATCGAGTAAACCATCGTGCAGACAATAAGGGACAAAAAGGGTACCCAGGGAATCGGGAGCTGTCCTTTACAAAATAAGGTTTTGGTCCCTTTTTGGGAGATTTGGTTTATAAAAATTGTTATCATTGGGCAAGATTAAACAATACAATATAGGGTGGGCTCTCGGCCTTGTGAATTTGGCAGCAGATGATTTTTGAATGTTGGGGGACCTTGTTAACCCCCTTGATGAATTTATTTGGATCGTTGGGGGACCTTGTTAACCCCTTTGATGAATTTATTTGGATCGTTGGGGGACCTTGTTAACCCCTTGATGAATTTATTTGGATTGGTGGAGAAGGATCAGGATGAGTCTCCAGGCGATTTGCCTGGCTCTTCCTGCTTCAGACCGTCCGTCTGGCCCTTGGGTACCTGCTTTGTCATCCCCTACGAGCATATGGGAAAGAGTGAGCACTGGGTTGTAGAACAACCTAGGAACGCTCAGTTAACCCACAGCTCTCAGAGAACAACGGATAAAAGAGAAAAGGCAAGGCAAAAATGGTGGATGGGTAAGACTGGGATGTATGGAGTGGACAAGGACTTTTGTGCGTAATTTAAACGCAACAATGAGAGCAATACTCAAGCACCTGTCTTAGTTGGGTTTATTATAAGGGAAAGAGCTGCACCGACGTGACACATATTGTAAGGGTAGTCACTTTTAACTTCAAATGAAATTTATTTATTGATCTGTTAGATGAAACTTAGATGCGAAATTGGAGTTTTCATTATAACCTTAAAATTGAGGGTACTTTACATTTGGCCGATTTCATTAAAAAAAGGATTTTCTCTAAAACTGCTTTAACGAATACCACGTTTTGCGCGAAAAAATACGATTAACGGTAATTTTACAAATTGAGTGTTTCTTGGCTACTACTTCGATTGGGCCTAAAATTAATATCTGAGGTGGTTATGACAAATGCAAAGATATAACGTACCAAGTTTTGGAACTGTAAGTTTTGGAAAAATTAATTTTTTTCAAAATTTTTACTAGAATTCGAAAAAAATTTGTTAAAACAATATTTATGTGCCTTGAAGTTCTCTATAATTCACCTAAACATCATAAATGGTTACGCCCACTTTTTGAGAGCGTTTTTACAACAAAAAAAGCATCAGTTCAAATGTTATCATGCAGCACCCCACATTATTAGGTATCATGTGTAAGAGGAACAAGACTTGAATTTCAGTGCTTGTAAGATTGTAGATTTATAATATTAAGGTGCAAGTACGTACGACCCGGTCGTGCACTTTATTTTAATTCCATTTTGTTGCTATCTATCTTAACCCGCGGTATATTAGAAGAATTGACAATTGTTTATTTGTTTATTTGTTTATTGAATTTTGACTTTTTTTGGTCTATTCTTAATTTGAAGTCTTCTGTCTTAAATCTTTAATTTTCTTAAATATCATGAACTTATTGTGTAGCTCTCAATTATATTGTTTGCAATTTATCTTTCTTAAGCTTATCACTATTTTATATATTATATAATATATTTTATGTATTGTATCTTATTTTGTATAAGCTTGTCATAATAAATAAATAAAATTAAATATATAAATAATATATCGTATGGGAAAATATTTTGTTCGTAATAAAAAATTCAGAAGATTTACATATGTATGTACATGTGTACATGTTTTTACAATGCTTTATCGCTTTTTCTACTAAACGTTTGCAATTCATAGACAAATTAACAAATATCGAGAAAAATGAAGACAATTATTGACACTCGAAATGCCAGATTTTCAATTCATTGATATCAATTCACAATGGATCAATAAATTTATTAATAATAATTGACAATCCCAATTCCATTGAAAAATATTTGTTGATAAGTACATATGTATGTACATATTAACTTTCAATAGCCTGTCTGCGTACAGTTGTAAAAGAAAGGGGACAAATAAGTTTAACTGAATAAATATTTATTTCATCTTTTAATATTTAGTCAATATTTATTTGGTTAATATTTAGTGAAATTTAAACGGTTTGGCATAGAAGCTACTAGTTTTTCTGTATACGAACTTTTTATATTTCTTCATTCTGATATTAAGACTTCCTGAAGTTGGGCTTTATTCCGTATTTCATGTATTCGGATCTTGCGTTCTAATTCATCGCACAGGTGCTCAATAGTATTGAGGCCTGGACTCTGTGAAGCGTTCACAGCATGTGGGGAGCGTTAAACAAAAGCATACGCACATTATAAGCCTAGGATCATTATTTTGCTGAAAGTAAAAATCAGCCGAGATTTCTAACATTTCAGCACTTTTTTGAATTTCTTTTGAGGATATCAATGTAGGTTAACTGGTCATGATTTCATTGATTTATTTTCAGTTGTCTTGATAATACATATATGTACATCGGATTTAGTGCATCGCTCCAACGGCCTTTCGAGTCAAAAACGTTAAATTTCGACTTATCGTACAATACAACCTTGCGCCAAAAGTGCGGAGATTTGCTCAAAGGAGTACTTTGCGAATGTCAGATGTTTTTGGTTCACTGTGCTGATATTTTACTTCCGAGTTAAGAAATTATCATTTTAGCGCTAATAAATGGCTTCTGGTTCACAATCCGCTTGATCGTCCGCTTATTACATTTCAAATTTGAAATGGATGCGTCGTAGATTGTTCTACTGAAACACACCCAATACTAAGGAGTTAATATTTTCTATTTCTAAATACCACCGCAGTATTTCCATTGCTATACGCAGACTTTTGTGAAACACAATATTTTTCGTACTTAGTTTTGTTTTCAATAAAACATAAGATTTACTTCTCCAGGGCAAGCGGCAAGTGCAGGTGTAAATTTATAAAATTTAAAATCGAATTTTAGATTATTTTCTGTTATTTATGCATTTTTCTTTTAATATTCGAATTTAAATTGTAAGGATAGATTTTATTTCGTCATACAAAACTCGTACTTTTTGCACACATTGTATGGCAATGTACATACATACATATGTACATACATTAAAGTATATACATACAAACCCACGTGCCTTTTTGTTGGTCACAAAACTAAAGAAATAAACCATGAAAAGCGTCTTCTATCAGTAGGGTGCGTACCTACAATCACTGTGAAAAGTTAAGTACTGTTTCCACTTAAATGCCTGGCTATCACGCACACCACTGACATAAAGGAAATACGCTCATGCAAACTTCCAGCAATGTAGAAGCGAAACTTGCTCCAAAGCTTCTCTTCTGTTAGCTTTGCGCATGATTTTCAACCCTCCCAATAATCTTTCTCACTTCTCTGCAGGAGTAACACTACACAGCATCACCATCCAACCATCTAACCTATTCAGCAGCAGCGCAATTATGGTAACAACCATAACCACTCATAAAGCATACACAACACTCTGTGTGATGGAAGATGCTTCTTTCTATCAAAGAGCCAACTTCCACTTATGCTGCTCTTGCTGCTACGTTTTTACGGCACCATATATCGCACTATCAGTGAATTAATAGGGGAGACTATCCCCAAATCTTTAAGATGTCGGTCGGTCGGACGGATTGTTGGTTGTACGATTGAAAAATACAAAAATAATAATAATAATAAAAAAAAAACACAAAATTCTTGTAGTCTGTGTTCGCGTTTCACCTACTGCGATGATTATTACTTCAGTTTTCGTGTAACTATTTGAGATACAACATCGGCCCGCATTTCCGGAACTCAAAAAGAATTTATCTTTTTTTTTTTTTTTTTGTTAACTCTCAACCAGATACAGATTTTTCGGTATACAATTTGAAGCGGTTTTTGGGTTTTCATTAATTTAATTTAATTTTTCATTTTCTAAGTGCTTCAATGTGTTTAAATATTTATTCGATCAATAAAGCGGGCTTTAATCTTTAGAATGAATATTGTTATACGGCAACTGGTTGTGATAAAAAGAAGAAAAAATAAATTTTAAAAGTGTTTCCCTTTGAAGTGCAATTTTCTCTAATTAATATAATCTTCCCTTATCTGTGTATCTTAAACTGCTGGAAGAGTACATATTTCTGAAAAGATACAGATATACATATACATACGTATACGTATTTACTGATTTCGACCGTATATATGGTTTTATCCTCATAAATTCGAATACCGTACAGTTTCGTATGTAAACATGATATGAGACAATGTTTACTACACTAAGGCATGAAATAAAATAAGCAAATCAAAATAACTTGCAAATTCATAACGCAAATTATATTGTATCTGGGATGAAATTTTTGTCTGTGTAATTTGTTGCCATATCTTTTTATGCAATCTCTCTCTTTTTGTAGTTTTGTAGAAGCACTGTTATCTTAATATTTTCGAAGTATTTCGACAAATTTTCATGACATATACATATTTAGAGGTGAACATATGTTTCGGGATATTTTTAAAATTAGTCTTGTAATACACAAAATGGTCGAAAAATAAACCTTAGTTTGTTGTTGTGCGTTATATATATTTTTAATGGCCTCCCCCCAACACCACCTTCATTGCTACATCCCACATTTACACTGAAGGTGTTGTGTGGTAGTAAACAGTTTTATATACATATATACATACATATGTATGTATGTAGGTGTACCTTTGAAAGGATAATAGTTCAAAAGACATTTCGTATAAACATATATCTCGTCAATAAAGGTATCCACAACATCTGTGCGCTAGGTTGTTGGTAACAAACTTTAATCAATACTCGGTTTGTTATTTTGCAGCGTTACAGCCACATATGCACGGTAAATGGGTTGATTATAATTTATGTACATATGCTTGCAAGATTTAGATTTAACCACCCGCACAGATGATGTTGGGGATCAGAGACTCACCTGATTTCTTAGAATTGAACACTAATGAACGGACTAGTTTTCTTCCGCTCAGTGCTTTACGTACCATAAAGGAAATTTATGCAAAGTTCGTCTGCAGTTGTACAGAACCTATGTATGTATGTATGTGTCGTCGTAACTATTCAAAGTAATTCGCATTCATTACTGTGCAATCTGTAAATGTTGAAATGAATATGCATTTATAAACTGAATTTTGAATTTGTATAGAATCTGAATATGCTAAGTAACATCCTCCGAATGGTACATTTGGTTGTACGGATAAAGTTCTCATTATATTTAATCTTACCTCATTTTTGCCCGCAATGGACTTTTTTGAATCAGATCATATCATTCAAATCAGAAATGCATTTTTCATAGATCTTCTGCAACATACATATGTAAGTTTCTGAATAGCTTGTTTTTGATCTACTTAGATAAATTGTATTACACTAAGTTGTTGAATCGAAGATGGTCCAAGTTAGGAGGACATAGGGTGTCTAAGGGCTTTTGGCTAGTGTTAGATGGAAAATAATCTGAAGAAATGATAAAACTAAGTAGGTCACGATTAGGAACAACTGAGAGGCACGCTATGAGGCTAGGATTATCAAACGCGGATACTTGTATGTAGAGATACTTGAGTGACCTACACGCCTTGGAGGACATCACACATCTACTTTGTGAATGCCAAGGTATACCCCAGAGTAGACTAAAACAGCTTGGAAAGTACTACTTTTACAAACTAGAGGAAGTTGGTTCTTCGAACAAATCAATGAGATATTAAAATTTGTTAATTTTGTTTTGTTACCGTAATGGTTTTCTAATGATTGCGATGGGCTTCATAACCCTACCCTACCTAACCTAACATAACCTAAGCTATTGAATCCGGTATGGATTTTAAAAATCAATAAAATATCGACCAGCAGTTTAAAATACTTTCCTAATACTCTTCGCACAAATTGAAACTTATTTACATAATAAAAGTTATCCCAATCGGAATTTTAATTTATTTATGTTTTATATACATATGTAGGTACTCGTACATAATTAAGTTACATATATTACTTTTTAACTGAGTTTACTTTTTCGTAGTTCATGTTGATTTATTAAAATTAAATTTCAAGTTTCAAAATGTGGAACATACGTTCCCTCGCATTGTTGTTATTGAATCACATTTAGATTCTCAGAGCTTCAAAAACAATAGTTTTGACTATTTTTGAAAAATCGATTTGACGCTTAAAAACTTTACCTTAAGAAGCTATTGGTTAAGACATATCTAGGCCATAATCAACAAGTTTATTCAGCCAATTAAATTCTTAGCTTAGGCTTCATTTTTTACTTTTTTAAAGATGTTATCTCTTCAAACCAAAGCCATTTTTTGATGGGGTTTGGTTTTAAGAAGCCGTCATTTCGCAATGGGTTTGATAAGTTCCAGGCTAGAAGGTTTGCAACCATTCGGTTTACAAGGAACTCGAACTCATCTGACGAAGTATATATATGTATGTATATACATACATACACATACAAATAAGTATATATGTATGTAGTTGTTCAAGTGGTACAGTTTATTGTTGTACAAATGCGTAATACAACATTACGAATGGTGTTAGCTTTACTTCTTGCGTCAATCGAATTTTGTAAGCCTACATATGTATGACCGCAGCTCTTTTGTTAAAATTTGCATTCTCGACATGCCCTATTGTTGTTAGTGGTAAAGAATTTCAAGTGCACATATCAAATCGAACTAGTTCGCTTACTTAGTTGTATGTATGTATATAAAAAGAGCAAGAGCAAGTAGATTTTATTTTTGGTTAATTGGTTGGATGTCGTTTTTTTAGGTATTATTCATTACCTTAGTTAATAAGAAAATAAGCGCTATATATATGTATGTATAAAACTATCCGTACAAGTCACCGAAAACTAAAATACTTTAAAATTTATTGGGAAAATTTTTATTTTCACAAAATATATCTATGTACTTTATCTTGTCGTATACCACTCAGCTGACAGAATAGTCCTACACAGCACTACGAACAAATTGTGTCCTTTTAAACATATTATAAGTAGTTTATAATTTCTAAAAGCTATCTGCCTTCTCAAGGGAAATTCTTGCAAGAAATTATTCGATCGTTTACTATATTTCAAGTGTCGCAAAATAAATGCTGCGTAAATGTTTCAATTAGCATAAAAATATGTGTACTTTAAAAAAATGGATTCAATATCGGAAAATGGTAACTCTCAGAACGTTGTAATCGATACAACACTGACGTCACAGCAATGCATCATAACAACAGCTGGACTAACTAAATTTACATCATCCGAAACGGTTTCGGTACCATTAAAACAGACCCACTCTAGGCCATTATCCAATGGTCACTGCAGTCCCTTTACTCCTATCGTACCCAATGGCGTGGATAATCATATATCAAATGGTATTTGCGATGCTACAGGCAATGAGCATAAAACAAACCCTTTTACACACAACATTGTGGATAACGATAGAAACGTAAACTCGTCGCCAGTACCAACTCCGGATACGACAAAATTTCCCGATTGGAGACCAAAACGACCACATAGCATTGCAGTTTCTTCAGCACACAACGGATTTAATGTAGACTGCAAACCCGTTGCTGCAACTTATAGAACTAAGCAACAAAAACAACCGCAGATACAATCATCGGACCAAATAGAGCAACAGCGGATTGTTTTATCCAGGTCACAGTTTCGAAATCCCCCCACCGAACATCTATCAGGCGCCGATAAGGAAAGTCTTTACGCAGCTTTATTTCAGCAGTACAGAAACAGTCCAACAGGTTCGAATGAAAAAATAGCTGCTTCATTTGCTTTAAAACAACAAAAGTCTCCGGTGAATCCACTAAAGCAACCCGTTGTTCCAAGGCGGTCACAAAGCACGCCACGTCCCATCAAACAATCAGCAGATAATCACGTTGTGGCCACACCGAATAATGTTGCCAACAATTCACAAGTCTTATTTTTGCATGGTACTGCTGCTGGTAAGCGGCCTAGAAGTTTGGATCGATACAGTGACATGGACAGTGTGTATCAGCCACCACCGATTCCCCTAAGACGCCTGTCACAACCTAGTCAATGCGGAGCTATTAGAGTAGCACCTAGTAGCATAAAACCAGATCTAGCTGCGAATAAAATTCAAGCTGGCGTAAAAAGTACCAGTAATGACAACATTCGTAGAGAAACGCTTGAGAAATCAATTGCGACCGAAATGCCACCTACAACTGCCGGTGGAATGAGGCATTCTGTAACGTTTCATGGCCATCAGTCCATTGTTGGTAAAGAAAATGACATCTCATTAGAGTCTTCCTGGCAAAAGACAAGCGAAAGACCATTATCCTATGCATATGGTACCGTACCAGATCAAGCTTATTTAGAAAATCAATTAAGGTCATACTCAGAGCAGTTACGAACAATCACCGAAAGTGTGCGCAAGTACTCGGAACAGGCGAAGTTGCTTTCCGAACTTAAACGTCAGCAACAACTTCAAAAGCAGCAAGTTATACAACCGAATGCGCAGATACCCACTTCAAGTTCCACGGGTAACTTTTCTTCAAGTATGATTTCACCGGAAATTGTAAGTAAATCTCTAGCTTCATTGTCTTCGAGTGATGCACAAACTCCATCAAGCCAGCTGAAAATGTTTCTAGAGAACATTCGAAGTTCAATGCGAAATGAACATCAGGTTAATGTCTTTCCCGAAAAAACGCTGTCCACACCAGAACCAGTCTTACAGGAGCCAACTGTAGAACTTACAACTCCATCCGACCAATTAAGAGTATTTCTCGATGCAATTCGATCCAATCAAATTCCTGAAAATGAAACCAAAGTAGTGCTACCTGAAAACTTTGCAAACAAAACTGTTCCACAAGATACAGCCCCTCGACGAATACCGACTAAAAATACAACTGACAACTGTAATCATAGTACAATTACTTCGGAAAGTTTTCATCAAATTTCTGATAATTTACGGTTGATGAGTGAAGACCTTCATGCTCTAAGCCCGAGTAAAATTATTACCAATAATAATAATAATAACACACCAACTGTTTCGAATAAAAATAACCAGCAATTACTGACGCCGGTCACAACAAGTGCAGGGAAAACAATGGATTTTAATGAAATCCTTGATAGTTTTCAGGCTATGGCCGATAAGTACAAATCAAAAGGTTCCTTGGATTATTTGAAGAAATGCTCAGATGCATTACGTCAGTCGTCAGATCAACAAAAGTTGCAACAGGAACAGCAGAATAAACTTTTTGGCGAAACGTCTGATAGCAGTTCATGTAGTACAACGCCTGGGAGTATACGTGATGCAGTTCAAAATCTATTGTTGCAACCTCGTAATGGATTTCAAATTCTCGATGACCGCATGCGGTTATTTATTGATATCATTGACAGTCAAGACAGATTTAGTCAGGTAAGATTTTGATCCCTTTTAATAATTTATGTAAGTCTTTTAATTTGCGCAGTGTGTCAGTGTAGTTCATAAATTAAAAGTAAAAAGTTATTGTTCATCGTGTGTGGTTGTTATTCACCGCCAGGCCTGCACGATGGGTGAAATTCATTAAATCCAGAAAGTATTATTGGTTAAATATTTAATTTACAGTATTGTAAGATACCGTAGTGAAATGTATATATGCATTTGGCACTCCTACATAGTGCATACCAGATAAAATGACGATTTAACCAATCAAAGGTTATCACATAATCTTACTTAGTTTTAAGCTATGTTCTTCAAATGTGCTGAAAATTGCTGCCAAATAACCTGCCAAGGAGCTGACAAACTATTTTACAACGTTAAACTGTCAGTTCACACGGCAGTTGCATTTTGTCACAATTTCTGACAATATTTTATCAAATGGCGGTCTGGCAATTGTCTGACAATGGTCTAACAAAGCTTTTCTTAGAATATTGTCAGACAAATTTGTCATCGGTAGACCTGACAATATTGTCAGATTTGACAATCGTTTGAACATAGCTATGATACACTATGTTTTAAGTTAGTACAAGCTTTAGTCTTGCAATACTATTTAAATGCATTTGTGTTATGTTAAAAATTTATCTAGTAAGTATGTTTATCTCAGTTTTTTTTTATCTCAATATAATAATTGTAGTAGTGGAATTCAGTTAAATATACAAAGTAAAAGTAAACTTCCTAAAAAAATTTTCATATGTATAATTTATAAGTTGTTATTGAATCTAAGAAAAATACCTCAAAACTGATAAACATACTGCTCTATGATAAATCTTAGGGCTAACTTATGCAGCCGCTCGGTTAGGAAATTATTTAAATTTTGATTGTGGAAAATGATGAGAAGTGATGGAATAACTCTGCATTCCTTACGATAGGATTCAAAACACCTGCTAATATATTTTCAAGGTGCAAATTCGTTATTTCGGATAGCTTATTTGAGTAGCGGGCTTTTCCATTTTCAAGTTTGTTGTTATTGGCCTATTCCTAAAACATTAAAACCGAAAACTCTAAAGTAGGAAACTAGTAAAAACAAAATCATTTCAACAAAAAGTTCTTATTACAACTAACATGTTCTGGCTATGCATACTTCAAGGGCCGCAATCGATAACGACTGAGTGAGTGAGTAGGATTCGTGATATAATTATCGAGTAACCTCATTGGGATGATTGCATTCGAAAGCTTACGTATCGATTGAAAATAAAATTGTACTACAAAAATTCTACTACAACTCACAAAGTGACGTTTCTCCGGTTAACATACATAAAAGATAGAAAAATATTATTTGAAGTGAAATCTAAGTAAACAGATGACCTATGTACATATTTTTTATTTTTCCTCGGATTCCGACCATGATTATCGCGATCGTGATGAGCGCCGGCACTTAAGGGATAAGAACAATTCGTTCTCATAACCAAATATACCCATAATCGTAGCGATGTTACCTTTTCTTGTTAACAATTCGGCAAAATATTCTTTGCCAATTCAGGGTGGTTGGCCAGAATATTTCTTGCAACAAATATTAATTTGTTTTACTTGGATCTTAATTAATAAAACCGACATTGTATTTGTAAATGCCTTGTCAAAAATTCTCACATTTTTGTTTTGCTCGACGAATCGACACCACAATAGTGTTCGACTGAAATGACACACAGAAACGTGTACTATCATCTCAAATTTCGATAGTGAATGCGCGATGACAATAGCAGTAAAGCCAAATCCTCACATTTCGATGGCAAGTTACTCGTTATCGACTGCGGTAATTCGGCCTCAGCTTAAGAAGTTTACAAAAATACGTCGGAGAAGTACTTATGCATGTTCAGGGCCAAATCCCGAGTGAGGTTGGCATCCATCTTAGTCTGGGCAGGGGACTTCTTAAGTGATACCTACATATGTACATGTATGGTGTCTCACTGAAATTAAGTAAAACCTTCTGGAAATTTACAGAAATGTAATAGTGAAATAGCTTTGTGCCTAGTACCGAAAAGTTCAGCATAGAAAACTGCAGGTTTACATACATACAATGAAGAGTCTGGTAGTGTTCTTTTTTGTTTTTAATTTTTTGCACCTCTTCCTGAGGTAGAACACATTTAAGTTAATTAATCAGTACCACTTGCTCCGCTAAAGCTTATAGAAATAATAATTTGGAACATGTTTAGCGTTCATTTATTGTGCTTTTTTGTCCTGTTCTGTACTATATCACTTGGATTTAATAAAGTATATAAATTTTCACAATTATTTGTAGCCCAAAATTTAAATGATAAACTGTCCTTATTCTTATATGTTTCGCGTAACTCCTTTGGTTTGTTTAATTTTACCTACCTGGGTGATATTCGTCAACTTTTCTGCCCCTGTAATGTGGGAAATTTCGCAACAGTATAGATCTTGCCAATCTTGCTTGTCGATAACGAAGCATCAGATACATTAGCAAGTTAAGAGGCAGCAAAACCCTGCTTATCACCTGAACTTGTGTTGAATAGGTAACCAATCAGAATCAAGGTAAATACAAATAACATGTAGGTGACCACGTTGTAGAAGTAACTTACTTACTTAACGGGCTCCCGACCCGTGAAGAGCCTCTGCCTGAGACACGGCAGCCTTCCACTCTCTTCGATCCCGGGCACGCTGCTTCCAGTTATCTAGACCAAGCGCTCTGGCATCCGCGATAGCTTGATCCTTACAACGGAGGTTCGGTCTTCCTTGCCGTCTCGAACCTGGGGGTTGTGATTCGAAGATCCTCTTTGCTGGAGCATTATTGTCCATTCGCTCGATGTGGCCGAGCCAGTGTAGTCGACGTGTTTTGGCTTTTTGGACTACATCCACATCTTGATACAGCTCATAGGGTTTGCGGTTATATCTTCTCCTCCATTCGCCCTCCTCGCATACGGGACCGAATATCCGAGGAAGAATTTTTCTTTCGAAAGTGTTCAATATCTGCTCTGCTTTCCTGCTTATCGTGCAACACTCGGCTCCATACAGCAGAACTGGCAGGATCAAAGTTTTGTAGAGCAAACATTTCGTCTTCCGAGTTAGGAGTTTTGACCCCATTTGTTTCGCCAAACCGAAGTAGCAGCGGTTTCCTAGGGTAAGTCTTCGTCGAATCTCCACTAAGTTGTCATTCGTGGAGTTGATATTTACTCCGAGGTAGGTAAACTCCTTAACCACTTCGAAGTTACTGTTGCCAACAGTGACGTTTTGTCCTAGGCGGTGGACTGATGCTTCTTTGTTTGTTGACAACATGTACTTGGTTTTGTCCTCATTCACTTCAAGACCAACTCGTTTCGCCTCTTCTTTAATTGCCGTAAAAGCCTCTAACACGGCGCGCTGGGAACGACCGATGATGTCGATGTCGTCTGAGTATCCCAGCAACTGGACAGATTTGTTGAAGATAGTGCCTTCCGTGTTCACACCTGCCCTGCTCACTATCTGTTCCAGCACAAGATTGAAGAAGTCACATGATAGCGCATCCCCTTGCCGAAATCCGGTGCATGTTTGGAATAGTTCAGAGGAACTGTTTCCGAATTGCACGTTGCACCGTGTTATCCAGCGTCACGCGGCACAGCTGGATCAGTTTAGCCGGGATCCCGAATTCGGCCATCGCCTTGTAGAGCTCAAGACGATGAATGCTATCATATGCGGCTTTAAAGTCGATGAAGAGATGGTGAGTCTCGACTTGAAATTCGTTGGTCTTTTCCAGGATTTGCCTTAGTGTGAAATTGTAGAAGTAATGTGTTCGTTAATTGAATGTTGTTGTTTCAAGTCCTAGCCTAACCATACTAATTTTTTTCAAGTTAGAAAATTTAATTTTGTACGGTTGCGGGGGCTAGATGGCATACTCGGATAAATTACTAGAACTTAAATGGGGAGTGCGAAAAGTCGCAACAAATTTTCCCGCTCGAGTACATATTGAAATCTAACGACACCTGAGTTTTTTTTAATCCACATAAATCTATCCCATCTTCTCTCCTCATTTCCCATTTACGCCGCTGTGCTGTGCCTCTGTTAGACGCATTTATACCCCCCGAATACAAGTATATTATAAAAAAACCTACATATCCTAACAGTTTTCGTGATGGGCCACAGTAAACTCAAGGAAACGATGAAAGAAGTAGGTACATAGGGTTTTTCAATAGAGACATAACAATTTTGTATTTTAATACAAACGCACCTTTAAATTTTTTTTTTATGATCTGTCAATGTCAAAGTTTACGTTTGTATCGTGGTGAAGTTCACAAACGAGCAACGTTTGGAAATTATTAAAAATTACTACCGAAATTCTGAGTCGAAGGTCGCAACTTAAAGAGGAGTTACTCCAATTTTTGGTCGTAATAATCGACAGGCTGATTATGGATTCTCTGTTGCCCGTGCTACGAGTTATACCAGACTCCCTGTTCCTGCATGTTTACGTGGCTAACACACCCCCTAATCCTGTTCTGATTCCTCCTACAGCACCGACGGTCAAAATATTGCTTAGTAGGGGCAGGTTTTGACATCATGTCTTCCTTCCTCTAGATTAGATGGCTGTTTTCCAGTCTCACAATATCGATATCGCCTTTGGATTTGTCCCCTCCCGCAGTGTAAGAACAGTAGCTTTTTGAACTAATTGTAGGGGAAAAGTAGCGTGAAAAGCCATTTTTTGAAAACATTTTTGTTGTATCAATACAGTTAACATCTGATAACCATCAAAGTTTGAAAGTTGTTGCTAAACTCCCGGAGAAGCGGTGGCTTGTTGATTATTTTTGCACGAAAAGGTTCATTTTGAAGTGTATCTTCGGTACTTATTATTTTTTGTGTATATTGTTTGTAGTAGAAGTAAGTTCCTTTTGATTTTACATATATTACACCATTCATATATGTAAATATTTTTCTGATAATAATCATTTCATATAAAATGATAATGCGAGATTATAGCTATAGACAGAAAATGTTTTGAAAGAGCCGAGGTTGCACGAATTCTCTTTATCATATTCTAATAATGAAGTGTTTTTAGGATTCAAATAATAATGAACACGCAATAGTTGAACCTTCAAGTAGAAAATAGAAAAAATTGTAAACAGAAATTGTACATTCACTAAAAAGGGCTACCGCACAAAGTACGAGTATTAGTATTATGTAATTAATATTTTCTTAATATGATTTATTAAGTTCTATATTTTTTCAAAAACATTAAGATTGTAATGCTATTGTTTTAAGTTTTAAGAATGCATTACGTTTTCGATGTTTAAAATTTAATAAATGAATTTGTTGCAGTGTTGTTTATTTTTTATAAATTAAATATGTAAAGTTTAAATAAAATGAAAAAAAAAAAACCAAATAAATTGTAATAAATTCTTAAACTTTTTACTATTGAATACAAAATGTGCTACCCTGACACTTTTTATTGTCTGTAACTGAATAACTATACATATGTAATGGCTGAGCTCAAAAATAATGCTAAATTAAAAACATTTTAAATTACTTTCTAATATATGTATGTCTTTAATTTGCTTTATTTAGCGCTGAAATGATTTCGCCCCTTTTAGGGCAAAATGTGTTTTTTTTTTCATTACCACATTGTTTTGAACCACCAATTTTAAAGTTTTTTTTAAAACACAAAAATCTCTAATTTTAAACCGAAGATCGAGTGTTATTGTATTTTCTTTACATTAATTTGTAATAGAATTAAAAGTACAATTGGATGTTAGTTTTAAAATTTTATTGGAATGGTCTTTCATGCTACCTCTCCCCCACTACAGCTCGTCCCTTTTGATTGAGAGGACTTCTATTTAAGTTACAAATATCTGTACGTTCGCCAATATCTGTACGTACGCCAATGTTATATTTTTTGGGCGATTTGAATGTCAAAATACCCAAAAAAGTTATTTTTTTGTTGTGTGCGATTTTGTATTTCGGATTTTAAATCAGGTCTGTGTCATATCGCACAGCACCAAATACCCCAAATCTGAAAAATGTAACATTGCCCAACATTTTTGGTCGATTTAACTCATTGACAGATCGACCAAAAAATGAAAATGTGAATGTCATTTGTAAAAAAATTGACACGTTTATTGTTACGTTACGTTATTGTACTTTTACAAGTGCAAATATGTCCAAGAGGAGATTTTGATTTTATTATAAAAAAGAAACGGTGCCATTAATTAAAGTCTAACTGAACGGTCGCCACTAGGACTTCAAATTATCAACAGATACCCTACACGCTTTGCCAAGGGCTGCAATCCTGGCCTTCTTGATCTTGCTGTTGTGTCCGATCCTTCTTCTGTTTTGGTCTGTGATTAGCTCTCGCTGGACTACATCTCTGATCACGACCTGCTTTTCTGTACTTACGATATTATTTTTTCTCATTCTCCTATCCCGATGTCATTCACGTTTAAGGATTTTTGATCTATTGCCCATGACGCTCTCCAACTTGCAATAATCTCAGCTCCGTGGGATCTCTATAGACTTGAAACTGATGCGAATCAGCAATTGGATTGTTTTCAAGGACTTGTTTCCCAATTATATAATCAATTCGTTCCTACTAAAACTGTACGCGTTCATAATAACAAATGTCCATGGTTTACATCCGATGTAAAACTCGGAATAAATTGTTAGTAAATGGAAACATCGACCATGTGATGGGAATTGGTGTGCTTATATAGTGGCGCGAAACACTGCAACATATTACATGCGTTCTGCGAAAACGAACTACTACGCCTTGAAGTTTACCACCTAGGAAGTTTTAGAGTAATTTACATCAAATGAGAGTGTCTGAGAAAAAAAGCAATGTAAAATGCGTTTTTTGATCCGGATTATCTCAATAAGCATTTCTTCAGTTCCACTGCTGAAGTGAATGGCTTTGACTTCGCTGCATATTTGGAGTCATCTATACCCGGACTGTCCGATTTTGAAGTGGTAACGGAAGATGACGTTATTGGCTGTCAGCCATTAAGTCAAATTCCGCTGGGGAGGATGGGGTACCTATTCGCTTTGTTAAGTTAATATTACCTCTAATCGTCAGCCACTTAACGCACATTATAAATTTTTCTATAATGAGCTCAACTTTTCCGCAGTCCTGGAAAATCGCGAGAGTTTTTCCCATTGCTAAGAAACCGAATGCAACTGCTGTAAGTGACTTTAGGCCTAAAAGTCCTCGAGAAAATCATAGCTAAGTAGATACTGAGACACTTATCTCGTAATCTTCTATTTGAGTCCCTTTCAATCTGGATTCAGACAAAACCATAGCTGCGCTACGGCTATGGTCAACGTACTAGGAGATATAAGACAAGCATATGACAAAGGTTATGTCACGCTTCTCTGCTTGCTCGTTTTCTCTAAGGCCTTTGACAAAGTCAATCATAAAATCCTCTGCTGGAAGCTACAACATTATTTCAGTTTTCAGCGAGAGAGCTGTAAAGCTATTACAGAGTTTTCTTTCCAACAGGTCACAAAGAGTTATGATGGGTGAAAATTTGTCGGCGCTAAGACCTATTCAATAAGGTGTCCCCCAGGGATCAATTCTTGAGCCAATTTTATTTTGTATATTTATCAATGACTTGCCATCCGTATGCAAACATTCTTCTGTACACTTATGTTTATGCGTATGATGTTCAGCTATACCTATCTCGCCCTCGGAGTAATATGGCAGAACTTACCTCTTTGCTGAACGAGAACTTGTCTTAGGTACATACCTGGTCACTGGTAAATGGAAATCCTACAAAATGTCATCATTCCCATTTCTAACAAAGCTTCCAACCTTGATCTTATGCCCGACGTATGGCTTTTCCACAGTAAATTGCAGTTTGCAGAATCTGTTACCAGTCTCGGATTTAGATTAAATCGAAACTTATCTGGATGAACCATATCAATAGTGTTATTGGTCATGTCTATGGATGTTTTCGCAAACTTTGGTTGAGTGCTAGTTTTACCCCAACTGAAACAAGGCGAAAGCTTATTAGAACTCTGGTTTTACCAATCATAAGCTATGCTGAGGTTGTATACTTTAACCTTGATTCATTGTCTCAGCACAAACTACAAGTTGCTTACAACGATGCAGTACGATATGTTTATGGCATTCGTAGGCATGACCATGTTTCTGAATATTCTAGAGACTTCCTGGGTTGCCCTGAAACAGTACTTTAACGCCAGAAATTGTATATTTTTACATAGAATTATTCATAGTAAATCTCCATCATATCTGTTTGATAAACTACAGCCAGAACCTTAACCCTAATTCAACCTCGTTCTAAATATCTCTAAATATCTGAATTCCTCTCGTTTTTTTTTTTTTTTTCGTTCACGTCACTAGATTATGGAATTCGATGCCCTTCCACTTAAGGGGTATTTCAAATGCACCAAAATTTAAAAATGCAATTCTTCTACACTTTTCGACGCAATCTTGAACTACTTTTTGTTTGAATTTTAACTTTTTCCATATTTTTGCACTATTAGTTTACTTTAATTTTAATTTGACAATTTAATAATTTTAGTTCTAAATATCAACCTTATTAATTCGTACTATGAAAGATTAAATCTTAATGTACTTATGTACATTCCTATTCTTAAATAAACTGAACTGAAACTGAACGTTAAAAATTACTTCACATATATATATATGTAGTACATATAAACAAGAACCAACATTCTGCTGTGGCTGTTAATGTATGTGGTTGTTACAATTCGTTTTGAATTTAACGAAAATGTCAAATCGCCCAAAATCAGTTATATTTTTTGGGCAATTTGACATTATGCTCAATAGCCCAAAAATTAAAAATGTTAAATCACCCACAAAAATTTTTGGGCAATGAATTCTGACAAAACGGCCATATTTTTAGGCGTTTTGACTTTTTTTTAATTTTTTGGCGATCTGTGGTTGGATTTTTTGGCGATTTGACATGGTGCCATTCAAAAGATACTTTGAGTTTATGCTTGGTTGTGACTGCGTCAAACAAATTCAATTCCGCAGATTACTACATATTTCAATGAGCAACAAGTATTAAAGAATGAACACTATTTTTGTATATGTAGTGTGTTAAACACATAAACTCATATCTCTTTTTTCGTTCATAACAAGGATATTATGAATCAATTTTTTTCCTTATTAGTGCAAATACTATCATTAAAGATACTTCCCAATGGTTGCACCTTTTATTAGTCAAAACATATTCATCACGTTTATGCACACAAGAGCAATTTTGAAACATCTTCGCGCATCATCTCACCACATCGGTGTGTTGATACACTTATGGAAATAAAAACAGACTCTGTTCGTGTATAGGTGGTACTCGCATATGTCGACACAGAGATAAAAAAAAGCCACTTAACCAAGTTCCAGATTAGATAAAAGGAATCCAGGTGAAAAATTCTACTGGTGCGACGGAAGATATATCTCACGTGAATGAGTTGCACTTTGGCATGGCTTCCACTTACATATGTATGCATCTAATTAAGTGAAACCTAGAAAAAAAAAAAATCGCATGCCGTAAATATTTTCCATCTTTGAAGTCCTTTTCAGTGGAGTTTTAAAGTTGCATTTGCTCGAGTTCACTCACTCATTTTGAATACAATGGGTTTTTATTTTTAACAGGGTGCTTCAAAGAAGGGACATACATATACGGGTCATTGTGAGTAATTTATTGCTGTGCGTTTGATATTAAATACATATTGTCCTGTTATCTATCAAAATTCATTAGTAAGGACATTTGTACAGTTGATGCTTTAATTAAAACTCTGTTTATTATTTACTCTCTAGGTGTGATGTTCAACCTATGTGACCCACTTGTTAATTCTTTGTTTGTTGTTTGAATTGTCTGAGTAAGACCGCCTTAAGTGTGTGCTATTTTATGTTTTGTTTTTGTTTTGTGACTGACAAATCTTATTATTCAAATTAGGTTAGTAGAAGTGTCTTTGAGTGTTTACATCTGAAGAAAGGATTTCATTTACTTGCACCACTGACAAATTCAGCTTTTTGGCCATATAACCTTTTTGTAGTTTTTATTTGGATTTAAGTACCGAGGTTTTGAATTGAACGAAGCTGGATCTAAAGTAGGAATAAAATAAATGGTGAGAATACAATATCTAAAAATTCTAAAGAAGCAACATAGAAATTAAATTTAGTTATTTTTGCGAATACCTACGTTGGTCATCACTTTCAGAATCATGTGTTACGTACATACATACATATGTGTGTAAAACGGTTTGCTTATTTACTTGAACATTAGGTCGCACTAGGCGCATTATAATTTTGTTTTAATAAATACATATAATGGGATTTGTCTGGCAAGTCTCAAAAATTAATGGAAGAAACAATATCGTATGATAATATTGAAACCATTTGCTGTATATATAGGTATATGTATTTATATGCTTCCATGCGTCTTGAGTTGAAGATGACCAGTAGAATTCTATATACATGCATATGTATAGCCCTAGACCAGGTTTCGAAATATCGAAAATATTGCTAGTTAATACGTAGTGTTTTTACTGGAGTGTAACATATTATACAGATAATATTGGTCTCTCAGCAGACGACTTACGATCCCAGCCAACATATAGGGCCGAGACGGACTTATTGTTGAAGTTGAGATCAATATTTTCTCTATATGTACTGTTCAACTGTGAGCACGACAGAAAGCGTTGTCTTTATTGGGAATTCCTGTACGTAATTTTTCTAGAATCAGGAAATGATGAACTGGGATTTGTTGGTTCTGCTGAGACTTTGAAATTGGTTTTAAAACTGACAGAGCTTTAGATTAGGCTTGAGCGCTGTAGTGGCTGTTACAGATGACTGAAAATTTCAATATAAGTAAGTTCACCTCACTTGGGGTTCTATGGATCCCCGATCTGTATGGAATTAGTTTCTTTAATTCGATAGTGGCTCTCCTTAATACCTTCTAATTATACCTTCTTAATTATAAACTGGGATCTATGAATTCCAGCGATCATACGGGTCATACCGTTTATCGTTTATCTGTTTATCCTTACACTCTACTCTTGAATATATCGATATGTACATGCATGCATACATACATACATATACAAATGTGTGTATATGGATGGGTTCGAAAATTCTTCTAAGAGTTTTTCATACAGTCAAGACTTATTTACTGTTTCTGCGGTATGGTTATCGCTAATACAAGCCCATTATGACGTTAATTTAAATTTTTCTTTTTCCCAATTCGCTCACTTTAATTCAGAGAACTTCAATTTAAGACTTATTTTTGTTGTTTTTCAGGATTTGCAGTCAGAAATGGAAACTCATCGTGGGGTGTACGACAGTCTCGATGTCACTGGAAGAAAATTACTTGGTTCCCTAACATCACAAGAAGACGCTGTTATGTTGCAGCGCCGTCTAGACGAAATGAATCAACGGTGGAATAATTTGAAATCAAAAAGTGTCGCAATAAGGTAAGCTAATCTTCAATACCCTGAAAGACGTGGCATTAGTCTGATCCATTAAGCTTGTGAAAGGACATATGTAACAAACATGTATATTAAGGTAGTAGATTGACCCACTTTCTCAAGAACATCATAACTGTTCGAATATTCGTAGTACATGTACATATGTGTGTATATACACAAGCATCTACTCGTACTACATATGTATATCTAATAGGTTCCTATGTATATATCACACATATAGTAAATTTTTCTTTTTTCTAGTTTTATTTATCCCAACCTTATTTAATAAAAGGGAGATTGAAAATAGTGGTTCTATCATGTGCTTGCTAAACATCTAATTTTCGGCGTGTATTACAAGTTCATACATTTACCCACAGACGATGCAATTTACGTGCATCATGACTGAGAATCTTTTTCTCTGTCGTGTTTTCAGATGCGTTAATTTGTTTATTTTTACTTTACCTTTACCATAACTTATTGAGACGAATTGTGTCAGTTTAATTTCTTCTAATTGATCCCGCCTGTAAGCATATGATAGCTACCACAACAGAGTGGTTGCGTACCAATACTGCGTGTATGTCGGTACCGCACATATCTGTTCTCCTAAAGTGAAGTCTTGCAGTCAATATACGATCACCAAAGGTTTGGTAGGAGGGATATAAAGCTTTGCACTGTAGTTTGAGTTTACACCAGACTAAAGAATGTTTCAGATTAGGACAAGAAAGTGCTCATCGTTGGTAGAGGATCGTCTCAATCTTTACACACATAGTTTGACTTGTTTTATATATATTGAAAGAAAAGAGTACCATCCTACAGCCAAAAGAAAACCAAGATATTTGTCTCTGGTGGTTGTTCTGGTCATTTTCCCAACTAGTAACTAGGCGTTTGTTTTTTTTGTTTGCCATCTTGATGAGTAACACTTATTCATAGTCGCGTAATGATTTTTTTCATTGCATATTTCATAAAGAACTATTATTGCTTTTGATATGAGGTATATGTACATAGTTTTACTGTGTCTTTGAACGGCAGTTTGGAATGTATGAAATGTAATAATAAAATCGAATAGATTTTAGGTCAGGATTCAATACAAACCAATATCAAAGAAAAAGCGTTGCTTATCTTATAACGTTATTGTGCTAAGATTGACATGAAGAATCATTAAACATTTTGAACCACTCTTAGTTTTGCAAATAATACAATATATAACAATAATAAATAAAACGTTTTTTTTTTTTGCTAGAAATCGACTTGAGTCAAACTCTGAACACTGGAATGCATTGCTGCTATCGTTGCGCGAATTGACCGAATGGGTTATTAGAAAGGATACGGAGTTGTCCACACTTGGAATAAGTCCTGTACGTGGTGATGCTGCTAGCTTACAAAAGCAATTGGTAATTATTTTTGCTTTTTTATTTACATTCTTTAATAAATCAGTTGGATTTTTATCACAGGATGATCATAAAGCCTTCCGTCGGCAGTTAGAAGATAAGAGGCCAGTTGTAGAAAGTAATTTACTTAGTGGTCGTCAATATATTTCGAGTGAAGCACCAGTTTCGGATAATAGTGACACGGAAGGTAAGAACACTAATTTTTATTTATGATTTAAAAATGTCGTCACTTAAAAATGTCTGTATTTGATGTCTGTAATCTGTATTAGTGAAATGTTAAATTAAGCACAAGTACACTAATGCATGTTTAGTTATTTTTATTAGACACATGTTAAAATCAAAGACTACAGGACCTTCTCGGATTTTAAGCGGTTCAGGAATTTTGGACCTTTTGTTAGGTACAGATCAAAATTATCTGATTTGGTTAAGTTTCACATTTATTAAGAAAAGAAAAACAAAGATTATTTATTATTATACTTTTTACTATGTTGAGAGTCTACTACTTTTAAGTAAAATAAGGTTGTTCAATTAAAAATGCACATCTGTGTTCAATTGATAAACGAATGTCAATTACATTTACGCAGAGATGCAGATGCACCAGATGTGTGATACTTTGCTGACATAAAACTAACGAAATGTAGTCAAGTTACAGTACATATATTGCTGGCTAATTGGAATAAGTACTTTTTGGTACCGATCCGTACCGACAAGTTGAGGTCATTAAGGTACTGAATGTCATTCACGGTTATACGTACGGCATCGTATTTAAAAACTAACGCATTCCTTCGCTTATCTGCAAACCGCACCAAACAGTGTCTCTTCGAGGATGTGCGGGTCTCATGATTTCTCAGAGCTATTTAAAGGGCTCACTTAATACGATTTTCTTAGCCACATCGTCATTGGCGTGTCCTTCCGCAGAGCAACTGATGAGCTGGTGGATTTAAGAATGAACTGTCTCGATTTAACTTTATAAGTATGGAGTTGTATGCAGATATTCACTCTGGCTTCAAAACCCAACTAAGTCATTCACGAAGAAAGACGAAGGAGCACGCAAAGGTCATTGGAAAATTCTCCGTCATTAATAATCACAATGATGAAAATGCGCACCCAATGAGAAGGCATTTCATAAGAAACAATAAGTATGGAATAGACTTCAGAAAAAATATACAATTATTACAAAATATGTATGTATTATACATACATATATCGCATGATATGTATTCAATACCAATGAATTTTTTTGAAATGATAATGGGCAGAGTTCTTCGCCGTACCCATTCAACAAACAACTTTTTAGATAACTGTCTGGTTAAGGTCTTTAACCAATTATGAAGTGGCGTTTAGACACTGTACATGCATTTTTTTTTAGCCACGGCGATATAGTTAAGAGTAGCAAGAATCTACTATCTATGTTAGCGTTTAACGCGGGTCGTCATTTCTTCATGTAGGAATATAGTATACATCTGTATGTACTTCATTTTGTTCTTATTTATTTTAGTACGCTTCTATTCCGTATCTTAGTCATTATTTGCAAAATCTCCACTGACAGTCCGCCGCGTTCTTCTTATTCTATCAATGTCAATGTCAAGCTTCATATGAAATATTTTTTGACCTTAAAGAGGCTCATAAGACATGGTTATGTATACGTATTCTTCATCAATGTCATCACAATCTTCCACATACAGTAGTGAAAATTCCCAGAAAAACCCATGATTTTACGCAGTTTTTCTTTGCTATTCGCAACATGGTTATAAATTTGTATGAAAAAGTTAAAAAACACAAAAAATTTTTTTTTGTCATTCCAGTGTGACTGAAATCCATCTGTACTGTACCATCTAAATTAAATTTTTCACTGAAGACACCTTTTCTCCATTCACCTTATGTGACTTTCAGCAAAATTCAGTCTTGCTGTTTTATGGTCTGCATTTAAAAGTGGCTTCTTGGTTTTTTTTTTCTGTAAAAACGGTTTGAGTTGGATTTTAAAATTTGTCTAACGTGTCTGCTTGAAACAGGCAAGTCAAGTTTGGCCTCAATTTGAGATGAAAACAGCTTGTTTCTGACCGTTTCATGGGATATCAGTCGCACTTGCTGTTAGTTTTTTATGATGCGCATGGTTAGGAATTATTCCATAACTCTCGCCTAATCTTATAAAGTTATGAATAACCGTATTTGATCTTCTGATTTTTCTGGCAATTTCACGAACAGAAAGGCTACAATCTTTGAATGCAGTGATTTTTGACCTTTCTTCCGAACTCACAGTTCTTCCGCGTGGGCTTTTAAGATTCTATAAACAAAAGTTTGCTTAAAATCATTTGAAAGGCACAAAAAATGATTTCCTTCCAGTTTGAATAAAAATTCAGACACTGTAAATTACACTGTTTTTATACGAATTTCCACCTTTAAAGATTACTTTTTTGACATTATTTCGCATAACAAGAAGAAGAAACCATAACGGTTGTCTTCCCATCTGATAGATGATTGTGGATTCAATACAAAAAAGTGCTGCCAAGTTTGCAAGTCAAAAATACAAATACAAATTTTTGGCGCGACAGGTCAGGGCAATTTTTGTTTTTTGGGAATATTTTCATGACAGTTTTACTTTCGGATGTTTGTCAGATGCTCGCGAGAGGTGGGGCCGTGAAAGAAATTTTAGGTGTTGTTTGGGGATTGAACCTGGAACCTCTCCCTGCGTAGTCCAATGCACTAACCAGCTGAGCCACGGCGACCACACAGTTTGCAAGTCGGTACAATAAATTATGTATGATGGAACGCAGTGTTTTTATGGCAATTTTCGTCATTGTATGTATGTATAGTAGACTTTTGAACCTTGATGGCAGGAATTATTAGTAACAAGAAAGGTTCCGATACTTTGGAAACAGCGTCATGAGATCGTATATAGATGAATGTATTATATATACATGCGTACATATGTATGTACATTCAGTTGATCTGTTACAAGCTTATTTAATTTAATTTGGAGACGAACTCACCCTAGTTCAGTTGAACACATCTTCTTCTTAGGTGACGCTACAGTTCGGGGTGAACCTCGGCCTCCAAAAACCAAAAGCAAGCTTCTCCAATTAGCCCGGTCCTTAGCTAACTGCCTCTAGTTGCGCACTCCCAAGTCGGTTGAGGTCTCCTTCTACTTATGCGCGCTACCTAAGACGATGTTTTACTCTAATGCTTTGTCCCTCCGGGTTAGATTTAAAGACCCTACGGGCCGGAGCATTTGTGTTCATCCGCTCTGTTTGTCATCGTAGAGGACTGAAGTTCGTCGTCGAATTTTCTCCTCCATAGCCCGTTAACCCAAACGGGACCGAAAATTTTACAAAGAATCTTTTTCTCGAAGCGACCGAGGATATCTTCATCCACTTTAGATACAGTCCAAGTTTTAGCGCCATAAAGCAGGACTGGGATGATCAAGGTCTCGTACAGAGTCTCCTTAGTTGTTCGAGATAGAGCTCTACTACGCAATTGCCTTCTCAGACCAAAGAAACAGCGATTGTTGAGATGTTATCAGAATTTATAGCAGAGCCTAGGTAGACAAAGACCCTTACAACCTCAAAGTTATAGCTGTCGATTGTGACGTTCTGTCCAATGCGTCGATGTTGTGCGTCCCTTCTTGGCGACAGCATATACTTCGTTTTGCCCTCGTTTACCGCTAAACTCATTTTGGCACCTTCCGTTGCAATACTAGCAAACGCACCATTGGCAGAACAGCCCGCTATGTTCAAATATTGTGCCTCCGGTGTTGACTTGTGAGTTGCAAAAATCACATGACTGCCCATCACCTTATCTAAAACCTTTTTTGACATTATGAGTCTCGGTGAGATCGTTGATGGAGCAGCGATCATTTTCCATCGTCATCCTGTGCATAAACGAACGTGTTTAGCAGGGAAGCCAACACTAGTCATGGCTCTGTATAGCTCGTCTCTAGTCTATTGTTTCTTTGAAACTTTGGGCCTTTAGCCCAATATATTTTTCTGATGACCACAAAATGCCGGACTCAGTTATTTAAAACTTAGTTGCTACAACTAGCGTTTTAATCGTATGTACAGTATTAAACAAAATTGTCCATGGATTTTGTTTCTTTTCTTGCATTTTGTTTCTTTTGTATGGTTTCTTGTATTTAAAATGTATTGTGTTTTATTTACAGCTCATGATTCGGATTCCCGTTATATGTCAGCTGAAGAACAAACTCGTGAATTAACACGAAGTATACGAAGAGAGGTGGGTAAGCTGTCAGAGCAATGGAATAACCTAATTGATAGATCTGATAACTGGAAACATCGCCTAGATGAATATATGACGGTAAGTAATAGTAATCTTTTAAATGCATGCAACGTCCTCATTAAATTTCTCAGATAGCAGGTGGCAAACCTTGGTATTATTTACCTATTGTATACTTTTCTTAAAGCACACACAGAATTTAATTTAGTTATCTGATGTGTAGTGATTTAGCTTCGACCGCACTTCTAAATGAGTGCACAGAGCGAATTATTGTAAACTCTGAAGTAATAAAGATCTGAGTAAACATCTGCAAATGCTTTGTGTACTCTTTTGGAGCATTTTAATTGCACAGAATTCCATTTGAAACGAGAACACTTGTAGTGAGGACGAATTCTATCAAAGCTAAATTTCCTTGTGTTGTTTTTAACGTGATGTATGTACATATGTGTACATATTGTATACATACTATGTATGTATGTACGTACCTATCCATTTTCAAATCGTTACTATAGATGTACATTTGTGTCAGCGTAGTTTTTACAGAGTTCAAAGTCAGGTTTGGGAAATTTTTCTTCAAAAATATTGTCATCTAGCATTTTTATTTAACCCTCATCCCTCATATTTTTGGTTATTTTCATCTAATCGATTAGAAATTTTGGTTCACTGTAGAAATCATGTATAATTTTTCCAAATATTATATTCATTTGAACACTAGGTAGCCCGGGTAAGCTCTACAAAATTTATCCCTAATTAGTTGTTCAGTGTGAAATTTACGCTGTCACACAAGAATACTGCTTTTGACTGGTGTTTATCGGTCAAATGCCAATTTTCTCTGCAACTATGTCATTAGTAGGTTTAAAAACAAATTAATTGCTGCCTTCGCTTCGACCATAGAGAGCACAGAAATCGTCAAAGAGATAAGCTGACTCCTATTCGATTTATTTTTGACAAGTGGCTACAACGCCGATAGGTATTGTATTTACCAGGTGATTTTATCACCGTCGATGAACAATTGTGGGCGCCATGGTTCAAGTGGTTAGTGCGTTGGTCTACGGAGCGAGGTGTTCGGGGTTCTATCCCCAGAAAATACCTAAAATTTCTTTCACGGCCCTACCTCTGGCAACCGTCTGGCAAACATCCGAAAGTAAAACTGTCATGAAAATATTCCCAAAAAACAAAAATTTCCCTTCTGATACGGTATTATACAGTAGGTCCTTTCCATTCGTGAAAAGAATATAACACGCACAACACGAATGGTTGTGAGAAGCTAGGCCCTGGGTCCCATGGACCTGTCATGCCAAAAATTTGTATTTGTATTTTTTATTTTTTTTGATGAACAATTGCTACCATTTCGCGATCGTTCATCGTTCACCGTTCACCCAGTACATTCCTTCTAAACCAAACAAATATGGCATAAAGTTATGGACTGCTGTTGATGCTGAGACATATTATGCATACAATATTCAATTCTATGTTGGTCGCGATCGTAATTGTGCTCCTGAGAGAAACCAAGGAGAACGAATTGTTATCATTGTTTTGTTGTTGAAATATTCTATATTCTTTGTTTTTTTAGGGTTAAATGGAAGAAATGTAAACTGCGATAATTTTTTTACATCGTGGACATGAAGAAAAAACCATTGCATCATACTGAATTCGCTTTCGATCACAGTCTTCGGACATGCATTTTATCATATGTTCCTAAAAAACGTCGATTTGTACCATTGATTACCACTTATCATTCAAATGTTCACATTGATGTCATGGATGCTGAGAGAAAACCTGGTATCATAAAATTTTATAATCAAACCAAGGGAGGTGTTGATGTTTTAGATAAGTTGATTGGAACGCATCATTGCAAAAGAAAAGTGAATAGATGGGCTGTAGCTCTTTACTGTAATATGCTTACACTTCTGGCAGCAATGTTTTTCTAATTTCCAAAAAAATGAATCCTGAGTGGAGTTTTTCAAAACAAAACTTAAGACGAAGATAGTTTTTGATTGAATGCGGTCAGTCATTGTGTTATCCATATATCGAGCAACGAAAAAATATTCGACGTGGTCCAAATGCTATTGCAGTTGTTAATACCATACGAAATATAACATCACAAGTATCACAAGCATCACAAATACCAACTATGTCTTTGATACAAGCACGACCAACAAAGAAAAGAGCTCTTTGCCATATATGTACATATGTACATATCGATCAAATGCAAATACTCATTCTACGCGATGCGATAAATGTTTCAAATACATTTGTCCAAGCCATCGATTTCTTATTTGCGAAAAATGTACTGCATCCATGAACTTTTATTGATTCCCTTCCAATTTGACTACAATTTTCTATTATTATACCCTATCCTAAGGGTATATAAAGTTTGACACATAGTTTGTAACATAAAGAAATAATCGAGATAGACCCTATAAAGTATATATATTCGTGATCAGCATCAATAGCGAAATCGATTGAGCGATGACCGTCCGTCCGTCCGTCCGTATGTCACCGCTTTTTGGGCCTTAAATTTTGAGCTAGGACGATGAAATTTCATATCTGGGCTTCTGAGAAAAAGATACAGTACAAGTGTAAAAATTTTTGAAATCCGCCCACTGCCACGCCCACTTTTTCATAACTTCACTAAATTTCATATAATTTATAACCGAAAAATTTTGTTAAGACCAAATATTTAGGCATTCAGATTCCCTACAATCCACCCATACAAAAGTTTTGGCCACGCCCACTTTTTGGGGGCGTTTTCATCACAAAACCGATTTTTGGGCCTTAAATTTTCCAAGAAAAAGATACAGTACAAGTGTAAAATTTTTTTACATCCGCCCACTGCCACGCCTACTTTTTTATAACTTCACTAAATTATATGAAACCGAAAAATTTTGTTAAGACCAAATATTTAGGCATTCAGATTCCCTACAATCCACCCATACAAAAGTTTTGGCCACGCCCACTTTTTGGGGGCGTTATCATCAAAAAACCTATTTTGATAAAATTTTACATGTAACATCCTCAAACGTTCGACATTATAGCTATATTTGAGTACAATATGCAATTTGGCCATGCCCACTTTATAGAGAGGAGGATAGGGTATCATACGATCCGTTCCAGACGGATTGTAGCTTTTCTGTATGTTTTTCTTTGTTTCTCTTGTGTGGAAAATAAAGTTATAAAGTTTTAAGTTATCTCAAACCTATAATTTCTTCCATTTCTTCAGTAAATTAACGATTTTTAGGCATAGTGTAAATTTTACACTCCAACAACTTATTCATATGTAAAAATAAAATCCAGATGAGGGTTAATTCGCGACCGCATTTTTTTTTGTTTTATAAAATTTTTAAGATATTCAATGCCATTTAGTTCTACAATGTAGCTCTTCCGATTTCTTTTTCATAAATTTGTCCGCCAAAACGAAGTTGTCGGGCCTATCCCGATATTTAGAAAAATTAATTATAGAAAGCAAAAATCTAAAAAACCAAATTTCGAATAGGAGAAAATCTAGAAAGAAAAAAGTCTAGAATTAATATCAATTTTGGGGACAATAGAACAATATGTCGTTCACTGTCCATGGATGCAATTCATGCTCAGCTCAATAAAAACAGGTCTTCTAAAATCTTATGGACAGGGACATAAGTCCATACTAGTAAGTCCAAAATTGAGTTATGGACTTGGGAAGATAATAATCAAGCATAAGTACTTCACAGCTCGGTCCGCTGTGCTCCTCCTTATCGATCGTTGTAAGAATTTGGTAGGCAGGTGCCTTTGTACATAGGTTAGGTGGGTTACAAGGTCACATACTTTTTTTGTGGACTTATGTATGTACATTATGCTCCGATGGGGTGGGACATATATATGTATATAAGTCCATAATTCGATTGTGGACTTACATAATATCCTATGGATTTATGTCCCTGTGCCCTGATCGAAATGTTTCTTTAAGTTCTAATATCATCTGATTTGACTGACTGACTGCCTCGGTATAAGTTAACTGTGTGGGATTTTGACCATGTGAGACTGTTGAAAGGCTGTTAAATGTCTATGAGGCCACCTGACAGTGAACGATAAGTGCTTTTTCTATGACAGGCGCTTATGTTTTAACAGAAGATAGGTGGATAGCTTCGCGGTTTAAAAGAGTTTCACACTATGGACATCTCTTCGACTTATACAATACGGGGCCACGCGGCATGTAACCAAATATGTATATTGAGACAAGAATGGATACACGCGGTCAAATTGTTACTCTGTATAGATATCGTGACCCCAAAGTCATTTAACAGTCTCCAACTGTCAAAATCTTTAAACAGTTTACATTTCAAAAACTTTTTTATAAATTTCGCAGTTAAATGGAAAAAATATTAGTTTCGAGATTTGGCCATTTTTTACTTTTGGATTTTGTCCCATTCGATAAAATTGATTTTCGAGATATTATTTCATTTTAGATTTTAATTTTCTTCTAGCTAATGTCATGATTCCGAGTTTGTCACCTCTTCTTTTTGATTTGTGACGAGGTTAGAAACACATTTCACTACTACCATTATTTTCCGTTTGGTCCGAATACCTTTGTTCCCTGTATCGAATATTCCTGGTCTACCCGATTTTTGAGACAGTTCTCATCTTGTCTTTATTTACTGCTTTTTAAATCATTAACTTTACGAGTTGGAGTTCAAGGATTATCTACACCGGAGGAAACTAATATTCGATTTATAAAATATTAGAATATAAATTCATGTAAATGTGTAAAATTACTTAGTCCTTAGAGTTGAAATCGAATTTTTTTTTTGGAAATACAGAAAAGTGTATGTACATACAAATGTACATACATATAATAATAAACCTAAACAAAATATAAAATACCAGAAAATTCAACCTTGCGAACAGTGTCCCTATTACAAAATACCACAGACTTGAAGACAAATCTTGGTTTTAATTACAAAATCAAATGTATTTTGGAAATTCTCCTTCTGAACAGTTAACATTCCACCATTTGGACCAAGGCAGAATACAAAATACAAAAGATTAAAAATACAAATATTTGGCGGGACCTAGCTTCTCATAGTCATTTCTGGTGTGCGTGTTATATTCTTCACACGAATGGAAGGCGCCTACGTTTAATGTCGTGACCGGAAGGCAGGTTTTTGTTAGTCTCGAATATTTGCCAGACGCTCGGGAGAGGTGGGGCCGTAAAAATCTTTTTGTCTAGGACTCGAACCTCGCAACTCAAGCTTAGGCGTCCGACCCACTAACCACTGAGTCGCGGACTCCACTACATGCAGGGTGTACAAAGTAAAATATTCTAAATTTTTAATACTTCGTACTAATTTTTATTGTTTATTGGAGGTACAAACATACATATTTGTTTAATGAAGGCACTCACACACCTTACACGATCATTAATAATGTCAATACCATAGATTATACAGATAGTCTACTTTCGATCCCCTGCCCGCTAAAAACCCACAAATGGGCGGAACCTAAATCCTGTATCATAATTACCCATCCCAACTATTTGAATGTTTTTACAGGAAACAATACAAAAATTAATATCATTTTAAAAGCGTTAAATACTATAATTTATTGACAAAAATAAGAAAAATTAATTTAACAAAAATATGTACATTTTTGTTTAATTCAAGAAGATTTGATTTCGAAAGAAAAAAGTATCATTTCGTGCTGAGCAAAACATTTGCAACTGATGTAACATATGTATACACAAAAGGTTCATAACATCGCAGTCCTACCTGTAATCGCCCTTCATCGAATTGTTGACGAGTTAATATCCTATTGCAGTTGCAACTTTACTTCTTCAGGATGTTTCCATTTTACAACATTTTATATATTGCGGTCATCTTTATCTGTTGTTTTGGGCGATCGTCCTCCTTCATGGCACGAGTGGACGCTTCCCCTTTGGAGAATCCGGCACACTGTTGACTTGTGGATTACATATTTTAAAGAAATTTGTTTTTGAGTAATTCCGTTATTATAATCACTCAAAATTCTTGATCGTATTTCAGAATAATATTTATTTCCAACCGAGCTACAAAATATTCATGTAGCTTAAACTGAAATAAATACCAAAATGAGCTGAAAATCACCGAAATCAACCAAGAACTGAAATTCAAGGCATAACTACCATTTACCGTTATGCAAATATATCCGATGATGGATTTAAAGAAAGTAGTGTATCAGTAGTCAGTAGTATCAGTTTGCACAGGCAAATTGGTAAACTATGCGTTTGCAACCTCTACATATACACATCAAAACGCTCAGAAAAATGTACTATTATTATACTATTTTATCAAAATCGGCAAATCTATAACAGCCAAGGGGTCATCGACCTGCCTACCAATACGGGACGTAAAACTCAATGAAAATGCTATAAACGGAGGAGATAAGTTTTCAACACTTCTCCTTCTACAGTGAGTTCTATCAGTCGCCAAGCAATTAAAGAGTTAAAATTTTTATAACGTTTTTTCTCCAAATTTAAAGTTTTTTCCTTTCTTTTGATAATCATTTTATTTCGTTACACCTCTTCGAAACTCAATTCAATTCAATATTCGAAATTTAACTATGTAAAAATCGTTATTCTGTTGCCTTGTGATTCTAGTTGCAAATGCATTGTACAACACTGTATACCTTGCATACAAAAAAAAAAAAAATACAAATTTTTGCCGCGACAGGTACATGGGACCAATTAAACTAAACCTAGCTTCTCACAACGGAAGAGGCCTACGGTTTAATGCCGTATCCGAAGGGCAATTTTTGTTTTTGATAAGCTTTTTCATTACAGTTTTACTCTCAGATGTTTGTCAGACCTTCGCAAGAAATGGGACGTTGATAGCAAAAAAAAAACCTGTGTTATCTGGGAATAGAACCTCCTTCCCAGTGATTCGACGCACTAAACTCTGAGGCACGGCGCTCACGTCTTCGCAATGTATTTATTAACCTCATGGTTTACTGACCATGTACATATGTAACTGGCTGGTATTAGGATTTTAGAGCTCTCTGATTTTGACGGTGTATAGCAGTTAATGGATGCATTAGTACAAAGCTTCCATTCCGAGGCAAGTCCTGATCATAATGACCGAATTTAAGATTTTTTATCGGAGAAGTTCGGGTTTACTGACTTAACGTTCACACGGTGATGTCACAGTCTCTCACTCGAATCGTTTTCCACTGTGTGCGTCAATTAATTACTCTTCCTGATAACTAATATTTGTCTATTTATTTTTTATTAACAAGCAATGGATTGAAACCAAAAGTTACCAATAAAAATCCCACACGATAAAATATATCTACTGGAATCATCTGGTAATGCTATCCACAACCACGGCACACATGTTGTGGCCTCTATGTACTTGAAATTGTTTGAAGCAACTATACTCTGCTCATACACCCTTGTACAGAGACAGAGATACCAGACTCACTAAGTTGGTTTTGTTGACATAGTCGTTGTTTGGAGTTGACCGGTTGTAGTGGATCGGTGGCAGTTCGCATACGCAAAATCCCACGTAAAGGGGAGCAGTATCATCCGTTTAGTTGTTCTGTTTTGTTTGCGTATTTCTTTTCACTTTGATATTTTGCAAGGCGCGAAAACCACAGTATTTTTTATCGGACACCTTACATCCAAAACAAAAAAAAGTAAAAAGGAGATAACACTCGAAAAATAAAAACAAAAAAAAAAAACATTTTTTGTCGGCGGATTCCATTCAACGACGACAGTGTCTGTCGTTGTTTTTTGTTTTCTTTTTTCTTGTTGTTTTTTTTCCGTGGGATATTTATAGAATGCAAAACGCTGACTCTGAGTCTCCCTTTTGTTTATGTGAAACTCAGATTTTTTGAGTGCATTTCAAATTCAGTTCAGTTTTAGTTTTAGTTTTAATCGTGTATTCAGTGCGTTCGCGTTGCGTTGAGTTTTTATTTATAAAGGCGCGGTCGTGTTGTATATGATAATATTTGTTTTATTAATCCTTTTATCTGGGTATCTAAGAACTATAAATGGTGTTGGTAAAACAAAAAAAAAACAATTTGCATAGTGATGAACTGTGTTGTACGTTGCGTTTTTATGAACAGAACATTGATTACAAGATGGACTTGGGTTCGCGAGAGAACAAGACATGAACATGAAAATGTATTCCATTAGTCTACATGCCTAATATCGGCTTTGGGAATTATTTCATAAAGCTCTAGAATTAAATTTTAAACTAGTGATTTTGAGGTTTTTGCGTGCGATTACAAATTATTGTTGGGATAAGTGAAATACATATAGTAGTACATGTGCCTACATATTAACTCGATGGCAAAAATTTATTTTTCAATTTGAATTTAGTTTTGCTTCTTAATGGTTTAAGGAAGTTTCACTGGTTGAGTCTTTATCATTTTCCTCTTCTTATTCCTGTAATCGTATTCCTTTTTCATTTTATTAAATTGAATGACAGTCTTTTGTGGTATTCTTTAAGTGACACGAATTTCCGCTGAATCGTTAATTTAGTCATGCAGGGTGGCGCCTTGCGTGTGTTAATAAATGTGTACATACGTATGTACATATATGTATGTATGTAATTTTCTCTTCTTGTCTTAATCCTGACTAAGTGTATTTAGTTTTGCATTTGTGTACTTAGTACAGCATTTATTTTTGCACTGCCTAATAGGAGTGTTATAGCTCATGATTTTCAAGCGTACGACTTGTCCACAAGGCATTCTGTATTTTGTTTCTTTTATTTTGAGTACATATGTACGTACATATGTATGTACATATGTATGTAAGGATATTAGAGTAAAACATTTGAGATGTGCTTCCTTTTAATATTCTTGGAGTACAGCAATTTTTTTTTTAAATGACAAACTGTCATCCTTCATGTACATACATATGTACATATGTATGTATGTACATATGTGCATATGTATAAAGAATCTCATGATTTATATTTAGATATCTCTTTTACTTTTCAATTTAATTTCTTGGGTAGATATATATGTACATACAAACTAACATATCAGATGCAATTAGGCGTTTTTATTTCTTATCCTTGCGTGATGAGATCTTCTACCACGAAAGTAGTCATTGGCGTTTTTGATCGTTAACGATGCAATATGTACTATGAAAATACAAAAACTTTGAATCTCAGTTGCACCATAAATTTTATGCATTATTTTAACATTTACTGAGTAATTTTATAATCACTAAGTTAATCAAACATAAATACGTATAAGAAATAACTTACAAAAGCTAAAAATTGTCAAAGACCAAATATAAAAAAAATGAGGTAAAAACGACATTAATACAAGTAATATTCATTCAATTAATGATAAACAAACTCATAAGCACAATCAAACATATGTCGTTGAGATTTCAACTTTGATCTTTTGTTTTAGATTCGAATAGTTCATAGTTGAGTTTTCACTTTTTAAGCATGCACGATGAAGTTGTGTTACTTTTTGGTCAAAAACCATATCATAAAGTCCTTTAACCCGTGCGTCGGGAGAAATAGGCCGTCAAAAATGCCTACGCGCCATCTTGTTCGGATTTTGTTACGCTTCTATTTTTTTGTTCGCAGCTGTATTTGGCACCGCTTGAAATATGTACATAGTTCAGCAGGGAAGGCATCAATACCCACCGCCTTGTTATTCTTAAGGGACTTTATTGCTTCTGAGATTTCGGTTTTGGTGGGAGTTCCGGTGCGTATTCGAGAATTTTGTACTTCGCAATGCTCGTTAGAATTCGAGATCACATCGCCATCGTCCAAGTGGTTTAGAAATGTAGTAAAATGTTCTCTCCACCTAGTGAGCTGGTCCTCATCCGATATCAGCAAGTTACCGTCTAAATCATAAATTAAACAGATAATCAACTTGTCATCCCCGCTAAAATCCTCAAATGCGCGGAGCCTAAAACATATTCCATGATTCTCTATCCGTGAAACCAAGTGAATAATATATTACACTCATTAGCCGATTTAATTTCCTTTAGTGTGAACTCCTATCATTTAAGCGTTATAGCACTTTTAAATTGCTTTTTCGAATAATAACGAATAACAACAAAAAGAAGTTAATTTTGGACACCAAGATGACTGCGCCCATAATTTTGACCGGTCACGAAAGAATGTGTGTGTTTGAGCTGCCATTTGATTTGCATGGAAACACCTATACACATGTTTTTTTGGTGCGTTTCAGCTTGAGAACGGAAAGAAAGAGCCCCTATAAGTATATAATCTGAAGTGGGTGTTGTTTCCTTCACTGGGTGTTGCTTGGAGTTTCGACCACAAATGAGCTCCTTGCAGACTGTCGCACCCTGCTGGCCGTTTCTTCCGCCATTGAAGCTGCAGCTCCTTCTTTTTCGCATAGTATTGGATTTTTAGCCCGGTTCTGTCTACTGCTGAGGGTACTACAATCCGCATTTTGATGGCTGTACGCTCATCGATCCGTCTCCAGGAGTCTATCGCCTTCTACCGACATACATACATACATACATATGTAGGTCCTTGCCGCAGTTGCAAAAACATTTTTCAGCGCATTCCAGAGCACGCCCAAGTTCAAGTTTACCAGCATTGTGCTGCTAGTTGCTTCTGCTTTTAAGGCAGGTGGTCCTGAGTTGTTCACGCACTTTGAGCATAACATTGATATACCATGATGTAACATATGTATGTATGTATAATCAATGAAATCTGCTGGAGTGAAGAACCGTAGCCGTAGTTGTACAACACCTTTTACATACTAACTAAGACTAAACTAACATACTTACGAGTACTTGTCGATCCCCTACATACCATTACATTTCGTTTAATCTATTACATTTATTTTGTTTTATTGGTATTCCATAAACTTAGTGGTGAATTGAATGAAAAAGGTACAGGATTACGTGTTTCTCGAAAATTCTTGGACTATTTTACCAAAACATGCATATATTAATTTTTAGCATTATAAATTTGGACACTTTAGTGTGTTCAAACCTGAAAAATAGTTTAGCAAACTTCATTTATTTACGCATCAGAAAAAAAACAGCTTTCATTTCTAGCAAAATCAAATAAGTGAAGAATGATATTCATCGTGTGCAGCGTATAGAGAAGGTCATGGATATTAATTAGAGAACGTTGAAGAAAGCCTTCCAACTAAATATGTACATACATACATATAAGTAATTGAAAACATGTTGTGAAAGGCCGATTCATTGGATATATTCAATATTCCCGAATTGGATGTCGGTGCTTAAACATATTGTAATTCAGTACCTTTGTCGTCTGGTTAAAATAAAATTGGTTTTAACAGAGAAGAGAGCCATACATTCAAAAGATAACCTATTACATCAGATTGTATTTCGAGTTTAACCAAAAGTTATTCCAATAGGCCATACTGTGCGAACTCTTTCTTGCCAGATCGTTATCTATGTACTCGGATTCATCAAAGACTCGAAGCTTGCTGACTCATTCACTGTTGTATTTGTTCGTCATTAGACATGACTGTGTAGATGGTTTCTATAAGGGCTTGTGGGTTTTCTCCAAAACTTTCTAGAACTAAGCCACACTGTTAGTAAGCATTACCCAATCAAAATATTGAAAACGATTTAATTACACGATAGCCGTTTATATTTTCTTTTACTTTGGTATGTTGACACTACTCGCAGATTAGCATACAAGGTAAACCATGTTATTTGCGCTTTTGACTTTCTTTCTTTTGCTTTTGGAGAGGTTGCTATTTTTTGCTTCCCGTCTGTATTTGGTTCTGAAAAACCCTAGTTTATATACATATGTAAGTCTCATTGTTTTGCTGCGTTTGCACCATAAATCCAACCCGGTGTTTAGGTGTTCTGCTTGTGAGCATTACGTACACCAGAAGCGGTATTCTCGATGGTTAACATAATGCTGACTAAATTTCTGCGATGTTCGGAATATCTGTGACCGCAATTTACTTGATACAAAGCAATTCTACCCATTAACTGGTAGTTTTAGAGGCTCTGGAAAGGTTTTACACAATTTAGAATAAGTACATTACATAATCCCTAATCTTTTAGTGCTTGACGTACTCGATCCATTTGTTCTGATAGTAAATCGCACACATGAAACTACATATGAATTCAATAATAATTTATCGTTTTTATGTTATAATACAATCATGCAAATAACAAACGTGCATATGATAAAGCAGTTTTAAGCGAATAAGGCTGTTGTTTTTCCTTTAGGTTAATACACAGTATATGTATGATATGTACTTATGTATGTTCATATACATATGTATGTATACAATTAACGTCTATAACTTCCCCTGAGTCAGACAAATTAATGCATGGTGTTATACAATTTTCTTTGGCTACCGTTGAAGTATGGAAATCATACATATGTATTATGTACATATTATAAGAAATGTATTAAAGTAAAACAAGTACCTGTTAACGACAGTGTTTAATTAAATACATACATTGTACACTGAGGACATACAAATATGTACATACATACATATGTACCTTAAAAACTACTATAGTATTTTTATCATGAAATATTCAAAAACGCCAGAAAGGAAGTGATTAAAATTCTTATATTATTGTGCTCTTACCTGCCGCCGCACTATGGTTTCGGTTCTATGCTTCAATAGTTTTCTATAATGATTCTTTAACAATTGCTAGAGAATCACACGGTTGAGTTATTCTGCATAATAGGATAAAATACTATTGCATTTCGAATAGTATTAAACTCAATGACTGCCGCCGAAAATGTCGTATGAAGGTGGCACCAAAACAAAAAAAATGTAGGTGAGTGACGTAATGTCTATTCTGTTTTTATAATGCTGTTGGATTACCTACGAATTCATCTGGATTAGAAAGGGGCGTCTGAATCATTGAAGTATGACATATAAATGACGGCTTTATAATTTGAATATATAAATATATACATACATACATACATACTATGCATATATACAGTGTTGACGAAAACTAAAGCAGCTAAAATACAATCACAAAACATTTGGGAAAAACTGTTTAAATTTATAATATGACGAGGAATTGTGTCTGAAAGAAATGTTTCAATAGGACAATAATCCTAAACACACCTCAAAATTCGTCAAAGAATGGTTTTAAGCTAAAAAAAAACTTGAAGATACTAACTAGTGCAGTATCCTGATCTCAGTGTTCTAAAAAATTTAAAGGATTTTGTAATGTAGTTGGTAGTAAGACGGTTGGGAATAATATCCCAACCTCTTTATTTCGAATTTACTGGCTAGAATGTCTAGAACGTGCACCACAGTTATCAAAAATATCAGGATTAGTGGAAAACAAGTCCTTTCCCGGTAATAAGTCAATTATCTGCCAGTGCCTAATTTATACTTTTAAATCTAGCACCAGTTTTCCTTATAAAGAAACACTTTTTTTTGTTGATGGATTATTTGGTTTATAACAATTATGTATGTATGTATTGTACTCGCCAAATTGCCGCTGTACAGATGCGTGTTCTTTTAACCATAACATAGTAATTGTTACATTTCCTCCTGTATCTTTAAAAAAAAAAGTGACTCAATCATGCTGCTTGTCCAACTGTCGTACCATATACATACATACAACTCTACGAAGGTGAAAAGTACATTGGTGTACCAGTGTCCCAATCGCGGATATTTTGTTTATTAACAGAGTTTCATAACTCGAAATAATGCAAATTTCTTTATATTTTTCCTAATTTTACGATTACATATTTATGTTCATAGATAAGATAGTTGAATATGTACATTTCTTCAACACATTGTTCTGGCGTTAGATGAGCCGTAATAGATTGATATATCAAGTGATCTTCACGACCTCCGTGTTGAACCGCCTTCTTTGACTCGCAAAATGTTGATTTTGTACCGCATAAATTCCTTTCAAGTTAGACGACTTTTTTATGAGAGTCAACGTTCCAGAACCTTATTGTAATCCTCAATAAAGTCGTCAACAAAACACATACATATATAAATGTAAATATGTACATACATACATATATATGTACATACATACATTCATAAAAAGAGCATGGCAAGAATGCTAAAGCCACATGAATAATATGATAATTCTTGAAACTCCCACAATAGTATAATCTGTTCATTTCTTAAAGGTGCATAAAAAAGTCTCATTTCATTAAATTGTTGGCGCTTAAATTTTGGAAGTTTAAGCTTTTACGTCTGAGATCAGAACTGCATAAGTTTTTGGGTATCTATACATGTTCTACATGTGGTATCATACTTTGTCGGCTCTTACTAAAACACGTTGAAACTATTTACTTCTCCTCAAAGATACTGCACGATCCATAGGTATAGTCTTCTGTTTATTTAGAAATGTATTTAACTACGTCAGCAAATTATTTAAACAACCATTGATAATCGTCGATTCGTATTTCTTCATCTAGAGCTAGAGCTCATATAAAGAGACATCACCTACCATATAACAGATAAAACCTTTGTGAGATATTAAATTTATTCGGATAAGATAAAAAATGTACGTCCATGTGAAAAAAAAATAGTAGGTACACGTGTTTGTGTGTATGAGTAAAGAAAAAGATAAATCACCATACATACTTACATACTCCGCACAGGGTCTTTGAAAATCAATGCACACCTGTATAATTAATGCAAATTTTACTAAACAGAGCGGTGAATTCTTTTGACCACAATTTTGCAAGCATTCAAATTTGCACTTGAACTTTGTAAGGTAAAATATAATAGGAAAAACCTCAGTTAAAGACCTTGACACGCAGTCTTCTTCAGGTGTCGTCTTTTTTAGTACTACCGTTGCTGATATTCAAAGAATTCTATGTAATTCTGTTAATGAAAAGTTGTTCAAAAACTTAATGAAAATCTGTTTACGTACACAAAACACGCACAGTATTCTCTCATAAAAATAAAAAACAAAAACAAACAGTTAATCTTTCATCCGTGTTGGAGAATATTGTTGTTTCTCTCTTGAATACCTAATACAAAGAATTCTGTTGAGAATGCATTGCGCAAGCACGTATGATAGGTCGCTTTGATGTACATATGTACATTCATAAGTAAAAGAAGGGAGCATTTAAATAAGTGGAGATTTCGTCAATCTACTTCTTGTATACCTACCAAAGTTCAATCGCTACTAAAAGTATTCGTACATCTTAACATTTAAACACAGTATGTTTTGACAAGTCCGTCTTTTTGTAAAAAAAGATCAGTTTAGTTTCATGGTTTGCTACGTTTTTCGAATAATTAGTTCAATAATAGCGTACTAGGCTCAACTTCTCGTATATCCTGTTTAGATAAGATTAATTATTCAAATCTAACATACGTTTCTCTTTGCCAATGAAATATCATTTCCAAACTCTATTCTTAACCCTCTAATGCATGCATGTTTGTTTTTCTGAAAAATTCATGATTGAATCGCTTTGGTGCGTAGAGGACGATTCTGATATTGTTAATTTACTTACACTTGTATATTTGTTTAGCAAAGTATAATTTCCGAAACGTGCTCTTTACAAAAAAAACAGTTCTTTTTGTCACGACAAATTGAGCAAAAGGTGATGCATTAGAGGGTTAAACTTCTTAGCATATCGAATATATTTATTTTTTGTTTTTATTCCTGGGCCATCTGGTGCCATCCTGCTCCAAAACAAAATATCATAAATTAAGAAAGTTATGAATTTTACCGACCTCATGGCGATTACTCGACTATATGTTGATTACTTGAGCGGCGAAAGTGTAAGTGCTCAATTGTACTACATACATATGTATGTATCAACAGAATCCGTAACTTTATCTTACAAGTACATAGTACATCGTCCATTACTATGATATGAATGCTAGAGAATATGTATATCCTTCAGGATATGTCTTGGTTTTCGTAGCGACAAAGCTTTGGCACCATACATCATGAATTGGGTGATGATGGTTTTATCTTTAACATAAGTTTAGTTCAATATTATTGTTCAGCACAGAAATTAACAGATTTTTGCCTTTTCATTGCACAAAAGTGAGGTGATGTCATGTGTGACTACTCCCTTTCAGCAAAAAATGTGTAAATATTTTCACTCCGTTGACGGGCCGGTATTTCTATAATGAATATTCATAATTGAACTTCAATTAAGCTAAGCCTTTCAGTAAAGTTAGAACATTTTCTTTATTTTCTTGTATATACTAAAATTCACCTCTATAAAAGCTGACAAAGCTACCCAACTATTTTTCTTCACGCAAATGACACCATGACTAAAAATTTACGTCCGTAAGCTGTATGAATCTTTGTTTACACCACTGTTTAACTGAAAATATTTTTGTTGCCGGAAATTAAAAACAAAAGAGAATATTATGCCCAAAAGTACCTAATAAAAAAAAAAAATAGAAAACGGCTTGTGGTTCTAGTCTTTTATTATTTGCTTAAGATAAATTTATTTCTCTTTAGGTATACGGTTTTATTCATTCCTATTTTTTCAAGAATAAAATTCGTAGGGGTGAATAATGTGAATGAAGTTTTATTTCTATTTGCGTATGTTTTCGTATGCGTTTGCACGTTTTCACACTTTCCGATTCTGATTAAGATGTTAAGCAGCATGTAGGCGTCACCATGGTTTTCTTTTACATCTGATTTTACTTTTCGAACATTCACTTTTTCAATGTCATTGACATTGAGAGAAATTCCACATGATCGATTCTATTAGCAAAATATCTCACGATCATATCGAAATCATGCAAAAAGAAAAGTTATCTGGTTTTTCAAAATGTACATACCTACACATATTTAAATTTTTCTTTTTTTTTCTTTTATTTGTTAGAAGTTTGTGTTGTACTTTTGCATTATGTAAATCTTTATCCAGTCTCAATCTTAATCCACTCTATTAGAAGCAGAGCTCACTTCAGATTAACACTTAATCGAGATACGTTTTTCTTTGACCCCCGTTTCATGATTAAGGCAAGACGAGGAAGAAATATCTCAATACATATGTACCTCATAAGTTTAAAATTTCTACACTTCAGTCCCTGATCAAATTTTCTTCGGTACATTAAATGTGGAAATGATGCACCATCTATTATACTACTGAGTTGACAATTGGATCCAGGTTACCATCCGTTTTATTATTGAAATACTAATGTCTTAATAAGGCATGTGAAACAATTTCCAAAGTAAACAGAACCTTTTAAATTTTTTTTTCTTGTCAAAACTAATTCATTTTATTTAAAATAGTCCTTTCAGACTTAATACAGTGATTTGCACAGCCTAAAAGCATGTCGAATGAGTCTTTTAGATGGATGGTGGTATAACCCTCTTTGATGGCTTCTACGCCCACAAAATGCTTTCCTTTCAACAACAAATGCGTTTTTCCGCGCGGTGCCAAATCAGGCGCATACGGGAAGTGGTTGATAGTTAAAATGCGATGTTTAGTCAAAAACAAGGAAAGTGTCGATCGATGAGATGGCGCATTATCGGGCAACAAACACCAACTTCCTTTTGCGCGATATTCTGTGCGAATACGATACAACAAACACTTCAAACCACCAATATAAAATTGTGCATTAACGGTTTGGCCCGGTGGAACGAACTCTTTGTGGGCAATGCCCTTAGAATCGTAAAAGCAATCTTCAAACGAAATTTTTTGGGTTTTGGCTCGTCTGACGCCTTCTACTCGGCACTTTGGCGATAATATTGTAAAGAAAGCTCTTGTCCTTTTCGGTCTCCTTGATGATGTCCTTCGAATGTTGAATTCTGAGTAATTTTTGGTCATCAGTCATATTTGTACCGACGCGTATACTTATTTTAGGGTCTTCATGCACTCCTGTTCTTAGATTATTCTATGGTGCAACTTTTTTGTATAGTGCTTGATATCAGTAATGAACAAATTACTCTGTCGTTTGTTAGCCTTTTCTTAGTATTTGATGGTTTATGTAAATGGATTTGACAGAAAATTGATCGGCTCTTTTTACATCTTGTTACTGAGTCTTCGAAAGTTTTGTTGACATAGTTGACTACTAGGTATATCGTGTAAATACAGTTGACGTAGCAGGCGCTTATGAATTATCCTTTACATTTTATCATTTATCAGAATGTTGTTCTATGTGATAAACTTAAATGTTCAGTTCATGTCTTGTTATAGAAAATGTTTGCCAAAGAATTCCAAAGAACTAAAAGTGATTTATAGTTTATAAGAATATGTGAATCTACCAAGTTTTTAACAAAATTGTGTACTTGTAATTATAATACAAAACAGTTTATCAAAACAAGCAATATTATTAGAACAATTCAAAATGAGACTATTTCCACCTTTGGACAAATCTGAAGGAAGTCCACAGTACCTCTTGTCTTCAAATAAATTTACCAGTTCCGTTGAAAACACCGCCGATGATTCTTTTAGTATGACAAATTCATCATTAAGTTCCGAAACACTATTCTCTGGGATTGAGCTATATGATGCGTCATCTGAAAAAGATGCAAATGACGAGAGAAACGACAGAAGTACTTCACTTGCTTCAACTTCGTTAAGCGATCAAGAACATTCGGGAAGCGGAAACAAAAATAATCACAATTGTTCGCGATACTCGTGGCTAATACGCAATCAAACAAACCAACAGGAGACATCCGAAAACAGCAGCAACAGCAACAACTTCAAAACTTTCACTAGTGACTGTGAATCTGCAGACAGTGAATCGTTGTCAGACGAGCAAATTTATGCGGAATGTAGTGATATTACTTTAGTCGATGATACGTATTCAAATTGTGATCCGAAAAATGAGGCCGAGCGAATGTTCTATCAAGTGGTTGAAATGCTGCGGTGCGAAAAAGAGGTTTGTTACTTATGCTTTAAGGGTATGGGCTTGTTAATATGAAATTGACATTTTTTTACCTTTCTTGATGGTAATTCAGAGAATATGCTAGAAGATCAATATAAACTTAATTGCGGCTATTGACCGGTTGAGAGTTGTTTTTTACCCTGAAGTGCCCTTGAATAATTATTTGCGCTATCTACTTATGTGTGTATAATTGACAGAGTACAAAGAACTCTTTGAAATGTACATAATCTAACTTAAGATACGTATAAACACGTGTTATGTGTTGTTCTTCATTGAACTTTTAAGTTAACTTATTATTTGAATGTATATACATACATATATTTAGGCATGTATATACATATGTAAGTAACATCCAATCATATATACTTCTTGAAGTATTTGAACTCGTGCCATTATTATTTGTTTTACATTGAGTTCACACAAATATTTGTAGGAAGAAGTAAGTAACATCCCCATTTGCTCTCTAGTATAGACATTACATACATTGAACGTTTTATTCCAAGGTAAACCATTATCATCAGATTTGCAAAACCTTTTAACTCACTACAACGTATTCTCAAAGTCCTTAATAAATTCTTTACAGTTTCAAGCTATGTTTGTATCGTCGAATGTTTTCGGCAAAGTGGGTAAGTCGAGTACCAACATATTCATAAAATAAATCTATAAAACTGTTTGTTCGAAGTACTATTGGAACAGAAAATCCTTAACTTAATACGAAGAAATCTGCCGACGTAGCTTACGAATGAAAGTGGAAAGGCATGTTTCTATTTTAATTCAGAGCAAAGCTCAATCTTGATGTTTCGGCCAAGGTACGGGTGGTGTAAGCATTATTTGATGTCAACAACTACATAGTTGACATCAGTGTTTTAGCCCATAGAATCTTTTATTTCAGTTCGTAATATTTTCTTCCTGAAAGCTAAAATAAAAATCTACAAAAGGAATGTACTTGGAATTCAATGTTCACTTCGTGAAGATTGGAGCTGAATTTAGGTATGGTCGATCCCTTGCATCAATAATTTCGCTTACGACGAGGTCAGTTTGTATAAGAGCTCGTGTAGTTCTTTCAGTTGCATCGTCTATAATGTTCCATAAGTTTGCTAAATGTTCTATTTATGTGCATTTGCTGGTGAACACCTATACGTTGCAATAGTTGTGCCACGTTTGTTTTATGCAAGAAGAACATCTTTTGTGATCGATAGTTCTAGTCGCCCTTCTCAGTCATTTTAGGTTTAAGGACGAGGCTCAGCTAAGGGTTACATCAACTCAATGCTCATTTCTAGCTCGCGCTGTCATTTCAAATTGATTCTGAGTTAGATTCTATAGATTGTCGCACTGCAGCATATTTAAGCATATTCGATTTTCATATGTTTGCTTCTAAATATTCCTTTTAGTCGATTTTAATATGTTTGCTTCTAAATATTCCTTTTAGTGAAGCCGATACTTTGTTTTTATTTACTTACATATATGTAAATGTATCAGCTTAAGATGTGTTTTTTTTTCAATGTCAAAGCGTCTTTGTTAAAAGAAAACCATTTGAAAGACGTATATATGCCTCCGAGTGATACGAGAAAGTTAATCTTATGACTGGAATGAAATGTAATATCTACCTATTACAGTTAAAACTTGTAAAGCTTCAGTTCGTTTCTTACAAGTGTGTATGTATATAATCCTTTAGTTTTAGCAAGTTATGAAACATCCTTTAGAACATGAAGTTTGTATTGTATTGTACATGTATTCTAGTAAAGGGGTAAGACAAAAAGGGACTTAGTGAATTTCGCTTTGTTTAATATGATACGTCCCCTTGAGGATAGAAAACAACTGAAATATGCTTGGTTGGTTTGAAATGTAGAAATTATTTGTTTATGTAGTAATTGAATATATACATCCATATCTTTTGAAAACATAGCCCCACTATCGTGTTTAGGTGTTGTGTGACCTAGGTCCTATTACACACATGCGGCAGGTCCTATTCCAGTCTTTTAAAATTTCATTATCCTTTCTTCTATGTCAGTGGAGAAACATTCTCTTCTGTTAGGTTCTCCTTTGTCGACGACATGTGCTTTGTGCAGTTTAGAAATAATGATGCGGCTTTTTCGTATTTTTATGTACATAATTAAAAGGCATATTCAATTCAAAGAGAATTATGCGTTATAATTAATGGTTATTCCCATTTCTGAAATCACATCATTGTTAGTAAGCAGAGACATTGCTTTTACATTTTTCTTTTTCGTAGTTTTTATGTTATTCTTAGGATATCGGAAGTCACAGTGTTTTAACATAGAATAGTAATAAAATAATCTTATCAGGGTGTAATTTAATCTGCTTATAGAAATTGCGTTAAAAAATGTTAAGATTGAAAGTGGACATTGCGATTGGACATTGCATTGCACGAGGAGTCAAGTCTCACAATCCTTAATATTCATATGTGTTGTCTTTGCTTTTACGCTGTTCATTCTCTTATAGTTTTGCACTCACTGAGGCAAGTATTGGTTTCGCATTATCGTTGCCATTCAAATGCGTAAGACCTTTGTTGCCTTTTGTATTAGTTTCGTGAAAAATTTCAGCTAAGTGGAACAGTAAATTACATATGTCTGTGCGTGATCTCGACAGTCGACTGGAGCCTTAATGGCTCAACAGATTAACCATTTAATTAAGAATAATCTGGAATTCAGTTAAATATTCGAAATACTCTCTTTATTAAAGCTGACCCAAAGAAGTGGTTCATGTTATATTTTCCGTTTTAGACGGACTTAATGGTTATTTTAAGTGATAGTGATTCCAGTTCCCTTTCTATTTTCTTTGTCCTCTTGAGTGCATGGAGCTTGTTATGAACAAAATTCTACAAATCTCATGAATTCTTTGCCGTTCAGAATGAAGTCAACCATATTGAATTAACTGCACCTAATGATATCTGTACAGTCATTAATAAATTCTTATGATTTGTTTTTGTTTTGTTTTAGAAAATGCGGCAGTTCCAAAAAACACTTGAAGACCTCTGCTCTCGTGTTGCATCTGCAGAAACAACAAAATCTACCTGGGGCCCCCCGACTAATACCCAAGATGCAGTTGACCAAATGCAACATTTGCAAAGATTGCGGGATAAGATGACAACAGCAGGAGCTTTGTTAGATGATTGCAATGAGCAACAAGCATTCTTCACAGCAAATCAAGTGCTTGTTCCAAATACTTGTCTGTCAAAGTTAGAAGACTTGAACACAAGGCAGGAAATACAATTGAAAAATATATTTTCTTTACTGATAAATAGATTTCTTTTTCCAGAATGAAACTTCTGCAAATCGCAATGGATGAAAGGCAAAAAATCCTAATAGCCTCCGGTGCTAATCAATCAATGGAACACTGCGATGATGGACGAAATACATCGAACAGTGGTACAATAGGGCCTTTACCAAATCTAAGACAAAGTGTTAAACCACCTTGGGAACGTGCAACGACAGCAGCCAATGTGCCTTATTATATTGAGTGAGTTGCTTTTGCAGAAACAACAATACATTACATGACCTTTGCGTTTATATAGCCACGAGCGAGAAACGACCCATTGGGACCACCCAGAAATGATCGAACTCATGAAGTCTTTAGCGGATTTGAACGAAGTACGATTTTCCGCGTATAGAACAGCAATGAAATTACGATCGGTGCAAAAACGATTGGGTATAAAATATTTATGAATATATTCCACTATTAAATAAGTTTTAAAATCAATTTTTTTGTTTGTTTATAAAGCATTGGATCGCATACCGATGTCTATTGCTATAGAATCTTTCGATCGGCATGGATTGCGCGCACAGAATGATAAGCTGATTGATATCCCAGATATGACGACTGTTTTGCATTCCTTATATGTAACCATTGATAAAATAGACTTAACTTTGTTGTTGGATTTAGCAATTAATTGGATTTTAAATGTTTACGACTCCCAAAGAACTGGACAGATCCGCGTTTTAAGTTTTAAGGTAAGTTATTGCTGTTTGGAGCATAATTAAATTATTTTTAAAATATTTTTACGCTTTTTGATGGAATATGTTGGCGAATGTCCACTGCAGCACTAATTCACGTGTTTTCTAATTTTAAAGCTGTTTTGGACACCGACTTAACTCCTACTGCCTAGTGTTTGTTTCCTAGGTAAAGCTTCCTTACACAGCTCCAATATTCTTGAATGTGTCTTTGTATATCGACGAATCCAATACTGTATTACAAAGGATCCTTAGTTTGTTGTTGTAGTTGGTTTGTGTCGTTTCTGCCTTAACGATCCAATGCATACTTTTTTGTTTTCTTACACACTGCATACTTGGGTTATGTGACCCAATGGGGAATCGCATTACGTTGTCTTGCACTTCCAAGTAAAATCCATTTACCATTATACCTTTCCAAGATCTCTCTCAAAACCCAAATAAAATGCAGTGTTTTCGCAGTACTTTCACTGCAATTCCTTTGTTGCTGTTGCACTGCGCAACTGTGTTTTTCAACAACTGTGTAGAAGCAAAACAAACGATGTAAAAATTTGGGTCTTTAATATGTACTTTGAAAAGTACATAGTTTAAATGAACTAGTCAAATTTTATAATATTTGACCTCATTGGCTGTATCAGTATACAGCAGTATTGACTTTCTGATGTTTCAAATGTTTAAATCTAATAAAAATTTATTATTTTATTAAATCTTGTTAACATTTTTTATAAATAGGTCGGTCTAGTTTTACTCTGCAGAGGACATTTGGAAGAAAAATATCGTTACTTATTTAGATTGATCGCTGATCTTGACCGTAAAGTAGATCAAAGAAAATTGGGATTACTTCTTCATGACTGCATTCAGGTAAAATAGGAAGGTATGGTCTACTTCAGTTAAATTTATAACATATTTCTCTTTCCAGGTTCCAAGACAATTAGGTGAAGTTGCAGCATTTGGAGGATCAAATATTGAACCATCTGTCCGGTCGTGTTTAGAACGAGCTGGGATATCTCCAGATTGTGAGTACTCCGCTAATCATTTGTAATAGATGTAATAGAGCTTTCTGGATAATATTGTTTTTACAGCTCAGGATAGTAATCAAGATATAACAATTGAAGCTCAACATTTCCTTGGCTGGCTGCAACATGAACCTCAAAGTTTAGTGTGGCTTCCAGTTTTGCATAGATTAGCTGCAGCTGAATCCGCTAAACATCAAGTTTGTGAAGCTTTAAATATATTTTATCAAAATACAATTATTTTTTGTTTTCTTTCAGGCAAAGTGCAATATTTGCAAGGAATATCCTATAATTGGCTTCCGTTACCGCTGCCTCAAATGCTTTAACTTCGATATGTGCCAAAAGTGTTTCTTCTTTGGTCGAAACGCGAAAAATCATAAGCTAAGTCATCCAATGCATGAGTATTGTACAACGGTAAGTTTAATGTTTTTCATTACATTTTGATCGGTCGGATTAATATTATGCTTCACTTATAGACTACATCAACTGAAGATGTAAGAGATTTCACAAGAGCATTGAAAAATAAATTTAAAAGTAGAAAGTACTTTAAAAAGCATCCTCGTGTTGGTTATCTTCCCGTTCAAAGTGTACTCGAAGGTATAGTATTTAAATGGTATACATATTGTGCTCTGTGACTTAAAAATCTGTATGTGTAGGTGATGCTCTGGAAAGTCCAACACCTAGCCCCCAACATACGACTCATACACTTCAAAATGATATGCATTCGAGGCTCGAAATGTATGCCTCTCGTTTGGCACAGGTCGAATATGGGACTGGTCCCAATTCAACACCCGATAGCGACGATGAACACCAACTTATTGCCCAGTATTGTCAAGCCTTGCCGCCAAACGGTAGTGGTCCAAAGTCACCTGTTCAGGTTATGGCAGCTATGGACGCAGAGCAACGAGAAGAACTGGAAGCTATTATTCGTGATTTGGAAGAGGAAAATTCCAATCTCCAGGCAGAATATCAACAGCTTTGTACAAAACAAACACAAAGTTTGACAACACCAGATGAAGGTATGAATCATTCCCCGTTGAGTGGAACAACACTTAGTAGCAGTGGAGCTGATCATGGGCAGGTAAGAAATTAAGTGATTCTCTGTGCGTGTAAATTTTTAAGCGAAACGTTTTTAGGACATGATGGCAGAAGCAAAACTGTTGCGACAGCACAAAGGCAGACTTGAAGCTCGCATGCAAATTCTAGAAGATCACAACAGACAGTTGGAAGCTCAACTGCAAAGGCTTAGGCAATTGTTAGATGAACCGAACAATAGTGGTAACGCAAAACCATCCACATTGCAAACGAGATCAGTGACTGCTTCCCAACTTAACACAGACTCTCCGGCCAAAATGCAGCAAAACGGTCACTACGAACAGAATACAAGTAAGAACGATTTAAAGGGAATTTTTAGTTCATTTGAGTTCTATGTATATTATTTTAAAATAAGAGGGTACTACAAGATGTATTACTTTTTTCCTGCTTTCTATAATTGCTGCCATATAAAAGATGGAATCGGTGGATTATCTATGTCAGGCCTTAACGTTGGTGAAAATAAACAAGGGCAAAACTCGGGTGGACACATTCATCAGCGTATCAGTGTGGAAGGTGGTAGTCACGTTTTAATCGGAGAAGATGGACGACCACCACCACCACCCCATTCTAGTTTATTACATATGTCTGGTAATTTGAAATGGAAACCATACAATATATTTCGAGTTCTTATCCTTTTGACATATATAAGTGGATAAAATATGATAATTTGATTTAACAAGATTGCAAACAAAAAGATTTTAGCAGAAAAAAATAGTCCTTTAGTAAATATATTTTTTGTTTTCGTAAATTTTCGAAGTACACTTGTAAAATGTAATGATATTTGTTTTAATCTTATGTAAATACTTACATTATCCCACTCAAACTATGTGAACGAAAATAGGTGTAGATTATTCACAGCATTAGTTGACTCAATTTCTTTCCCATTCATTTAATTTTTTTCGGAGATCAACAAGTAAATATGCATACATACTATACATATATGCACTGTTATGGTGCACAACAATTATCTTAAAATTTGAAGCATCAATCGAAGACGAGGTAATTTGTTGCTTAGGATTGACAATAGCAGTCATACATTCCTATACGAATAATAATAAAGTTGAGTTTTTCTCAGTACTTAAATTATTAGCTTTTATTAGCAGATGGCTAGAGCAGCTTTTGTTGTTTTCGGGAAACAGAATGGATATTTAATTGAACTATTCTATGGCTTCAAACCCATTTTAAAGTTTTAGTCTTGAGAATGTACATAATTATCCCTGGCATTTCGATAATCATTGACTCACGTTTTCTGTATATCCCAATAAAAAGCAAGTTTTGAAATAGTAATCTTATTTGCGAATCGTTTTTGAGGTAAAACAGTCTTTTAAATTCGAAAATGACGTAATATTGTTTCACTAAGCACATTTATATAACAAAATTTAAAACACATTCCTAAAATAGGAACTCGAAATAAATTCATAAGATCTGTCTATACTTTTCCCGCTCTTTCTCATTTAAATCTAACGTTACAGTATGTCAGACAAACGTGTGTACTACGGACATACATACATACATATGTATGTGTATACATTTTTAGAAAATTTATAGGTTGCGATATACATTCAATTCCTTGACTACACTACTTCTTTTAAAACATATGTGTTAGGTATTTCCCCTTTTTCCAGTATTTTGAAAGTTTCATTAAAATTATAGCACATCCTTAAAAGTGATCCTATAAAAAAGCTTGATGTTTGGATCGCATAAATTGTTTAGATGGTTATAATAGAATTACAATTTAATGGGAGAGATTTATTCGGATATATACGTTATGTCCTACTGCGATAAACACAGTATTGTGTTGTAATAATTATTGTCATAATAGTTTTGGAGCTTATTGTTCTGTTAATCTGCAAACATTGCACATTTTCGAAATTTTTAGCATAAACAATTATTTAGAGCTCAGTACCAATAGGTCATTCGCTGCAATGCAAAGGTTTAGAAAACATACATATGTGTTTTAATTTTATATATAATTTTTATAAACCGTGATATTCTTTGCTTAATTTCGATGTGCAAAAAGGCATACATTTCTTTAATACATTGAACAATTTTATTTGTACACTTTCACAGAATTTATAATGTTAAATCAAATTTGAATCTAATTTAGCAACATTTATTGTTTGTACTTTGGTTTTTGTATGTGCCTATCTTTTGTTAAATTTTTTTTAAATTTGTCTTATGTTTTTTTTCTTGCCGCTTTACCGTGGGACTCGTAGATCACTCTTAAACACAATATGGGTAAACTTTTAAATTTAACTTATGTACATTATAAGGTAAAAAAATATATATTGTTTATACAAATAATAAATTATGAATCTAATACAATATAATTACAAATATAACATACCAACTTAATTTCTAATATGTTTACGAGTTTCAAAAATTTTACGCAAATCCTCATTGCTCAATATTTTGAATTTTGTATGGGCAATGCCAATATGAAACAAGTAGCAGAAACAATCCATAACTGCTTGTGCACAAATAATTACATATCAGTCGATTCGTTGGACCCAATTTTCAACGACTCGGCCACACATTTCGGCCCAGAGATAACACGCTCACCATACTTACTCTTTAATAATGTGGCTTGTGGCACCATCCTGTTGAAACCACATGTCGTCTAAGTCCATATCTTCCAATTCGGTCGGTGATCATGGCGCGATAACGCTGACCATTCACAGTAACGTGGAATTTACTGATTTGGATCGTTTGCTACGGACGCCTGAACGGCAGCGATATTTTCGATACTTCGACCAACCCGTTGTCTCACTGACACAGCAACATCACACAACGAATATGTAGACTCAAATTTTTGCACTAAACTTGTTATTGCCTGTCTACTAGGGCGAGAATTAGGACCGAAAATTGGAGTTAACGCTCTTAAAGTTGCAGTCACCGACTCCGAATTTCGGTAGAAAATTTTTATGATTTGAAGACTTTGCTCGATGAAAATGTTGAGTTAACTGAATAAATTGACAGTGGGTGGTAAAGATGTTAGGAGATACCAATGCACATTGGATTTAAATATTTTAGGATTATAATAATTTTGAAGTCTACTTCTCAGCCATTTCTCAGATTTGTTCGAAGTCAGTGGGAGTTCGAATTGCTAATGTAGACTTTATTACATAAGCCCTATTTTTGGCAGTTTTCTTCGCAAAGTTCTCGCACTACTATTAAATCCATGTTGACCGCCAAGTTTTTGGCTAATTTCTGCTTATAGATATCTGTTAGTTAAGCTTTTTATCAAAATAATGACTTCTTTCCGCCGTGTAGTGTTTTTATTCCGCTATCCAGCTTCCAGGTTCCTTTGTTTCTCCTTCCGTTTTACACTTATGAAGTGCTCGAAGAACAGCAACAGCCCTGTTAAAAAGATTTTCACTTCTTAAAGCTAAAAAACGCATGTTTGCTTGCTTGGTAATTAATTCATGTTCAATGCAAAGAAAAAAACAATGGTGGCTAATATGAAACACTATTGTAAAAATAGGAGTGCATTCAATAAAGTCCGAAAGGAACTCAGATTTAGTGGTCTTCAGCTACATATGTATATTAAATTACTATGTACAAGGCGTGGTAACATTTATTTGGCCATTAGTGTATGTACTATTTATAATGATACGGAGTTATCATCCAATTAGAAAAGATGCTCAATTGAATTTTCTTTAACTTCGAACCCAAACTGTCCATTTCTTAACAGATATGTATGTATATGTCACATGTTCCTAAAAAATATTAGAATCAAGGCTGCTGTTAGATGTCGATTTCATTAGTTGCGAAGTATGTTCTATTGCTGTTCTATTGCTTTTTAAAATAAATTATGTATTATAATTTCTTGAACCCTTGACATACATACATATGTCTAAACGAAAGCAAACAAATGTAGGAAACATATTGTTTTATTTTAATTCTTTTAGTCTTCATAATCGAATTCCGCTTGCTGTCCTATATTTTAAAAATAAATCACGAATGAATTTTCGAATTCATAAATACAGCTAATTTACATTTACGCTTAGCTTTTAAAGACAATTTTCTTTGAAAAGCTACTTCTTGTTTACGCATTGGGTATGCGTATGCGTAGCCATTTAATCAAGGAGTTCAACTCTGGCAAAATTAACAAATTAAAAGAAAATACACACTCAGAGCGGGACTCAATCTTCTCCCTTATTATTATTATTATATTCAGTTGTAAGACCACTCACTCAGTCTCGCAGAACAATAGGAGCGTTTCATACAACGTGTTGAGCGAAATGCCAGTTAATAGTTTACACATTCCTTTTTTTAGCTCCTTAGGCAACTTATCGCCCAACACGTTTTGAATCAACTCTTCTGTTGAGCGAATTCAAAGTTGGTATAAAACCAGTAATCCCTTAAACTCCTCTATTTATTAATCTTCACTCAACTCTTACACAGGCATAAATTCGTGTGTTGAAATGCAAGTCCTTTGTAAATATTCACTACATAATAGAATACGAATGACAGCGATGAACAACTAATCGATCGGTTTTCGACCTGACATTACGGAAATATTTTCTTTCGGGGAAACCTGTACGAGAATAATAACCCGTTTTTGTCGAATTTTCCGTCTTGATTCCAATATATGTAGGTACATTATATGTATAAAAAATACTCGACAATGTTATAGAAACTTACCTTAGATCACAGTATAGTTGACATATACACGGTGTCCTCAGATCTTTTTTAAAAAAAGTTATGTTGCAGTGGTGAATTAAGTAAATTAATAAATTATTGACCTTCAAAACATAACTGTAAAATATTGATTTATTTATTTTCGAAAATCTATAAAACAGTATTTTCAATGTTCTGCTTAGTCACTACGTTGATTATTAAATTACCCCTAAACGATAATAAAACGATAAAAATGCACTATCTACTGAACCAATAACCATAAATACAGATATAATTGAAGTACATACCCATATTCATATGAAAAAAAAAAAAAAATATGAAAATTAAACTACATTGTAATATTATATTTTCAATATGTATATAAATTATATCTATTTTCTAGAAGAAATTGGTCGAGCCGTTGAAGAACTTGTTACTGTCATCACAGAACAGGAAGTGGAGCATTCCTTTGCAAGAGACGATGACTTTGGCAGCAATACAACTTAAAGAAGCTTTAAAAGCAAACAATCGTAAAGTGATTTTACTAAGAGGTTTATATCAAACAAACAAATAAAATTAAAAACAACTGCGTGGATGAATGAGAAAAAAAAAAGTTGTGAATATTATAATATAATTGTATCTTTAAGCGACTATTGATCATTCTGTTTCTTTTTATTTGTGTTTGTTGCACATATCAGAAAAATGTTATTGTCAAGTTTTAAGTCAATGCATTTTTATTTTTTAAATATATTTGCCAGATGACAATTTTTATTTGAATTTGTTTTCTTCGTTGATTTTTATTTGCGTTTTCGTTTTTTCTTTCTTGTACTTTATTTGGATATACATTTTAAGAAATAATGGACCACCTACCTATTTGGGTACTATGCTCAGATTGAGAAATGCCCAGTTGCTTTAAACACAATTTTTCTACATTTTCTAATAGTATTTCCAATGAACATAGAAAGAAATAGATAATAGCACTCTTTGACCAATTGGACGTGGTCCTGTGGAAGTAAGCGTATTCAAATTAAAAAAAAAAAAAAATTAGCAAATTTCAATTAACTATTTGGAACATATGGTCACATACGTTACAGTAATAGTAATTGACTTAGTTATTTGTATTTTGCAACGAATTGTGTACACTCAAATGAATATCATATATAGCCTTTGCATACGTTACGGATGTAAAACATATTGAAAAAAAAAAATTCTTACATCCTTTTATAGAATATTGACAATATATACATAATAATATATAAAGTAATTTAAAACATGTATGTAAACATGTTTGTCTGATCTGCATTCCAAACAGTGCAATGGACCTTGTTTTCTCAAAATTCAAGACAAAATTTGCAAATTATTTTATAAAACTAGAACAAAAAACAAACAATTCAGTAAAATAAAATTCGGTGCAATATGAATACATACATATATACTATATTAAGTACATATCCCTCAAAGTCTCCTAATCGAACTAAAACGAATTTACAAAACTACAACTTCGAATAAATTTTAAAACAAGAAAAATGTAATTCCAACAAGTTTTATTTGGAAAAATTATTAATATTCAAACAAATTACTCAATATAGTTTAGTAAGGAATATCAATTAACATTTATACATTTTTCAAAACCAAACAAATAAATATTATAATATATCAATGTAGAATTTTACATATCGTTATATAAAAAAATTATATTAAATAACAATGTATTTTTATTTTGTCATTATGCAGTCAGAGCCATTGTACGATTTAATGATTGAAAACGTGCTACACAAATACACATGTATGCTTATATGTACATTCATATTTTTTTTTGTTTTAATGAAGTTTAAAATATTATTGTTACACAAATAGAAGAGAATAGTATTTTTGTTTCCACATTTTTTAGGATCAGTCTGTTTACTTATTTGTCAGAATAGGATATGTGAAAACAACCTCCGAAATTGATTAAAGACAAAATAACTTTAAAAATTCTGGAATGTAGAAAACACCTCAAGAAATTGTAAGATTTTTCTACGTTATCTAATTAAAGTTTATTTCTGATAAAATTCACTTATTTTTTGTTAAGTTTCTAAAAATTGGCACATGTGGATATTAGCTGTTCATGAAAAAAAAAAAATGTTTCTACTTTATTATAATTTATAGTTTTTTCCCAGACAGAGAGCCCTTCCAGGGAATACGTTTGTGAAGATTGGCCTATACGGATATTAGCTGTTCAGAGTTCAGGGCCAATCAAAGCTTTGTTTGCTAATTAAGTTTGGATTTTTAAAGCGGATTTTGGGCGCATTTTTACACTAGTTGTTTGTGATCAGTATGTACGGTATGAATGTACGTATTATATGATATTCGAGGATAAGAAATTAGGCCCACCGTAAGCTCTGAATGGGCTAATTAATAAAATTTATCCGTTATCTTAAAAAAGAAGCAACGGTTTCACATAACCTCAGAATTGTTTCTAATTGGCTTATCAGCGTAGACTTAGTTTTCTAATTGTTTGTATTGAATTCTTTGTAAAGAGAAACCGTTTTTCAATAGGTAAGTGAAAACTCGCTAAATTATTTAGAATTTCTCGCTTCTGAAACGAACGGTTCTTTATCATCGATTGGGGATGTCTTTTACTACGATGTATATATAGATACATATTAAGGCTGCATGCTATACCTTTCGGTTTGATCAATTCAATTATTTCCATCCAATTTTATTGTTCAGCGTTATAGTAAGATTATTGAAAAGACTAAATTGTGGACGTAATTGCTTGTAATATAAGAGGTGAATAATTCACTATAACTGCATTCTTCCCAAGCTATTGGATCTTTCATTTTGATAAATGTACATATTGACATGGTTTCAAGTACGAAGAAGGCCACATACTTGCGGATAGCAAGTATTAAACCAACATAAAGTGAAATTTATTAGTTGATCTTTAAGAATGTAGTATACAATAGAAGGTAAACAATCACAACGCGGTGCAAAAAGAGAAGAAGCAACTCCAACGACGTCAACAGCAAGATGAGCAAATGGGGTATTTCCAGAAGCATTTTGGTGAAAAAATCAGTTATTAACATTGTTGCTAAAAAATTAGCGAATATCATAATGGGTGAACATAAAATAAAAAGTGTAGATTTGATTTGGCTAACTTGACGATTGACTGACTTTCATAACCATGATATGTCACTGTTTTCATGTCATCCTTTTCCAAGCCTAAAATAAAATGGGTGCTTTCCCACCATTGCAGTATTACCTGCATTATGAATCAACAAACCATTCAAAATGCATGTGAACACGTTTACTGCGCAATCAAAACCAAATAGCGCATCGGGAACCAGCATGATGCAAATAACGTTTTTTATTACAGTTTTTTTTTTAATCTTTAAAATATACTTCATGAATATTCGACTACCACCTATACCACACTTGTTTAGCAAGTTTCAATTAATTTATTACACATTTTTTCAGATTTTCAAAACGTCATGATACGCAACAGTGAAAGCATTGTGTGTTTGCAGCACCGATGCAACGTGCAGTGACACTGTGCATTTTGTTTAATTTGGGAAAGTAGGCAATGTAAACTCCTTATCTATTTGTCGTGCATTTGGTATTTAAAGCTAGTTTTAGTTTTTACATTGGTCCTTTTGACGACATTATGTCCTCGTAATGTGTTAACACGTTAATAAATACAATCGTTTGGATCCCTTCGTTTTTAAAACAAGTACTATTCCAATGTTTGTATTGATGCTAGACATCGATTTAAAAAAAATTATTCTTGTGTCAACTAGTGGTAGATTACTTCAATTGATAAACTTAAAAAATTGTCGGATGTACATACATACATATATTAAATTATGTAGAATTGGTTCCTTGGAAGATTTGGCAAAGTTTTAAAATGTAAATGCATACGTACAGACCTATTATGTATGAAATTGATCACAAATCAATTTTTAAAGAAATGTATTTCCCCTGATACTACTAAATAATAAAACAATGGACGCTTATTTCGGAGTAATGAGATAAGATATAGTAAGTACCCAAATAAAGAAGGTTTTATATAAAACAGACCCAAAAGTTTAAACGATCTTTTACTTAATCCTGCAATTGTTTTTTTGATTTCAATTGTTGCTTTATTCAAAGCCAACTTCTGAATACTTATTTAGAATAATATTACTAGTCTAATGGCCCTAAAACATCGCATAAAATACAAATAGTAGTACGTATATGGTAATTTTTTGTAAACGCTGAATTGAAAACAACATATACTGCATCAACCCAACTACCTATAATGGTTTTTGAATTTAAAGACTCGCAAATAACATTTAAGTGGTAATTTATCGTTTCAATTCAATAAAAACGTTTTTGAAATATACTTACAACAGGTACCCATTTTATTTCTGACCAAACATTTGAATTTTTTACAACCATAAACTTATGTGATAATTTCTTAGATAACCACATATCATTTTAAAAAAATTTCCCAACACTAATCCTAATGCTTGTTAACTTGTTTAAATAAAATATAATTTCAATTAATATTTAATTATTTAGAAATTTGTACAAATGCTATTGGCTGCATTTGATTCTATACTGAATGCACATTATTATCCTTTTTCTAGAAAACAACCATATCTCTTGTAATTCGAAACAATTAAAATGCTTAACCAAGAATAACGTTTTAATAAAAATATTTGATAAAAAATTGATAAGTATTATTTAGATAATTTCACTATTGTTCAAAAATGTCCAATGTAGTTATATTCAAAGCAAACAAAAATATTCGTTCAAAAATATTAACATAGATAATATAATTTTGTTACTCATCCTATGGAAAATATAAATTATATAATTATTAATATACAACCATGGTTTATTCTAAATAGATAAACTAAAAAAAAAACATTATTAGTTGTTAAACTAAAATAACAAAAAAAGAAAAAAAGAAAAAATAAAAACGAATGCAGAATACAATACAATCACAATAACGTAGAAGTTTAAGAAAGTATTCAATTTATTAAGTAATCATCAAATTTTCTACCAATTTATACATACATACATATTGTACGAACTCTGTAATTAATTGCGCATTTTGTATATACAATTTATATATACATTTTTATTTTTATAATCATAATTTTCTTACAATTTGTATTTTAAATTCTTAAATTTTGTAAAATAAGTTTTTAAACATTTGAATTATATTAACTCAATATAAATGCAATTTCTATTACAAGTTAAATATTATAATTTATAGTAACGTCTTTTAAATGTTTGATATGTACTGATTTTCCCCCATAGAATCTTAAATCAACGGGAGTTCTACTGTGAAAACGAAGAATAAACTCGTTGAGATACCGAGTTATTATGCCTTTTTCTAACTAACCTTATTGGGTTAGAAAGAATTAACAAAAGAAATACAAAGCCATTTTTTCAGATTCAATAGAAACTAAAAGCTTATTGGGAACAAACGTCACTCGCAAGTTTAGAAAATGCTGTGCAAACGCCCACTTTAGCACGTAGCATACTAAAAGACATCGATAGGATTTTAATTACTTATTCAAGTATTTACTGCTTAACGTTCTAATTTTAATGAACCCGGATAGGTTTCTTGGACATTGCGAGTCTTTTTGTCACATGTATACATAATATACATGTGTATATTTGTATTTCTCTCCTTAAAATCTTAAAGTCTTAAATTATTGATATTCTGCGATATCACCAAATGCAATTTAAGCTTCTTTATGTAATTACTTCCGCAACCTTTCACCTATGGTTACTGAACTTCCGGTATTTGTTTTTCGAAAAACCTAGAACTTAATAGAAATGTTTTTAACCGTTAAATCAATGAATTTTTCATTTTTATCACAATATACATCAAATAAAATAAACAAATAGAAGTCATTAATATTTTTCTAGTACTAGAAATTGCTATTACGATAAAATATTGGTTTTAGAGCTAATCTTGTAAGTTCCATTCCCCTTTGACATATATTTTAATGCAGTACACTTTCAACTCTATTGAAAGTGCATTGGAAAACTATTAGTCCCAAGTGAAGATAATATACAAAAATATATACATAAATATATATACATATATACTAGCGTAAAATATCTATATAAAGGGATTGAAATCCAGTTATTATATACATACATACATATATACAAATATATTATATTGATATTAATATATTACAATAAAGAATTATTAAATGATTACAATTTTAAATTGTTTTTTTTTTTTGTTATACGAATTTTAAATTAATTTGTGAATAAACCTCCAAAAAATAACACATAGCGGAAAAGTGTCACGCAGACGATGTACATCCCTATCGAAGACAATTGAACCTTGTTCGCCCGTCTGTATGTCCGTACGGTACCACTTTTTCGGCCTACGATGTAAAATTTCATCAAAATTATATGAAACCCAAAAATTTTATTAAAACCAAATATTTAGACATTCAGATTCTCTACAATTCACTCATCGGTTTGTACATGTGCACACGCATTTTTTTGGAAGGCGTTTTAACCAAAAAACCGATTTTCATGAAATTTTACATCCTTAAACGTTCGAAGTTATCGTCGTAGTTCAGTATTATATTATGTTATAAGGGCTGTATAGGAAGAAGGATAGGGTATCATACGATCCGTTCCAGACGAATTGTAGCTTTTCTCCGTAGTACTGCTCTAATCAGATATCATTGAACAAGAAGATATTAAACTCTCCCGGCATTTTCCAGGTGCCTACAAGCTATTTCACGCATAGTGTTACATTTTCATGCACATTTGTTAGAAATCCGTCTATTCACCCCTGAATCCGATATTCTCCAAAAAAATCTGTCTATTCAATTTCACAACAACAACGCGTGAATTTGACGGGCGATGACAACCGAGTTATGAATTCATGGAAGTAGCGAAAAAGTGTTTTTGCGCTGTTCGTTAGATTTAAAACATATTTAAATTTGAATTCTTCGTTAAAAGACTAAAAGAATTTGAATTTTATCGGTTGACCGAAAATGTAAAACCAAAAAGATTCTTTATTGATTAAATCTTGTTAAAAAAATCGTCAAAAGAAAAATGTCATTTAGCAAATTTTGAACCGATTGCAACAATTGTTAAGACATTACAAAGAGTAGAAATTGATTTCAATTTATAAACATAAATATGTACATGTTTCAGTATTTCAAAATATCGCAAAAAACTCTTGTCAAAAGTTTTGGATAAATTGTGATATTATCATCTTTTAAATTGTAACGATTGGATGAAATACTGATTTTCATGTAATTATTTGCAATATTTTTTTCCAAAAGTATTTAATGGCAGATAAAAGGTATCAGGTAAAGTAGAAGAACAGTAGTACGACTTGGTTTTAGTGTAAGTTCTGTTTATATCAAGTTCATGTTTCGGATTTTATAGCGTTTATATCAGAAAATTTTTATTTTCGGCTTCGATTATTTTTTTATTAAAGTTCGGTTGATTGTACAAATTATTTATTTATTTCGCAGGTTGCATCACTGTTCACGAGACTGAAAGTAAAGACGGAGAAGAATAACAAATGCACTGATCTCGTCTATAAGATCAACTGCAAAGGCAATAGCAATGAGACATGCAGGCTCTGGTATATTGGTACAACAAAGCAGTTCCTAAGCCAAAGGATGTACAACCATAAGTCGGACATAAAATCCGGTAACAAAGGAAAGACAGCTCTTGCAAGCCACCTAATTAAAGCAAACCATCAAGCGGACTTCGATAACGTACAAATTGTGCAAACTGAAAGGCATGCATTGTAACGGTATACCCTAGAGACGCTGCACATAATAAACAACAGCAATAACATGAACAGAAAACAGGACATCCAAAACATTTCAGCAATATACAGCTCCCTAGCTTCCTCTATATAATACGGACACAAACCTCATCGTGTACATCCAGTATGCTGACCTCGGCGAGACTCCCCACCTTAGTACACATGCTCGTTTGCACTGATGAAGCACCCTTTTCGTCTTTCTAATCTTCTCTTCCACATGGAAGTTCCAAGTTAGTCCAGCATCTAGGTATACACCCAGATACTTAACCTTCCTGGTCACATGCAGCTCCGATCCGAAAAGTTTCAAGGGCTTAAAATTCTAGATCTCTCCTCTTCCTTGTGAAGATGATCAGATCTGTCTTTTCCGCATTAATGGAGACTCCTTGTTGCGGGCACCACCGCTCCACCACTCTGAGAGCATTTTTCATGGTATCTGCTGTGATGTTCATGAATTTACCTCTTGCCATTATTGCTATATCGTCGGCATATCCCACAGTGTGGATGACAATCTCTTCAAGTCTTTTCAGGAGAGAGTCCACAGTTATATTCCACAGAGTAGGTGACAAAACTCCTTGCGGGCAACCTCTGCTAACCCTTCCTCTAAGTCTTGAAGTTCCCGTCTGAATATTTATCGCCATATTTTTCAGCATATTCTCCACCCATCTCACCACCAATGGGTTAACCCTGCGGTTTTCTAAGGCTATTCTCAGACTTTCGAAGCATATCTTATCGAAGGCACCTTCAATATTCATTATTATAGTCTATGCGATGCTTTCGGTATTCATCTCCTCTTCCGCAACGTGTACCACCTGGTGTAGCGCTGTTTCCGTAGACCTGCCAGCTCTGTATGCATGTTGTCTACTACTCAAAGGACACGCTTTCAGCGCCGTGCTCTTCATATGGTCCACCACAATTCTTTCCATTGTTTTCAACAGAAATGATGTTAGGCTGAGCGGTCTGAAGGACTTCGCTTCCGTGTAGTACTTTTTCCCGGTTTTGGAACAAACACCACATTTGTTTCTCTCCATGTTACCGGTATGTAGCCTATCGCTAGGCATGTAACGTATATACCTCTAAGCCTTGGTACAATGAGATCTGCGCCCCACTGAATTAAAGCTGAGAATATACCATCTGGTCCCGCGGTCTTGTAAGGAGAAAACGTTTTTCCGTTCCGCTTCAGTCCTATCCATCCTGTTTGCTCCTTGTTTCCTCAGAGCCCAGGGCTGATCTGACTTCAGACTTCCCGGAAAGTGTATTTCCATGAGGACCTCATTTGTACGATCCAGTGTTTCAACAATCTCCCCCGTTCGACTGGATCCCTCGAGACAATTTTCTGAAGCCTATTGACCTCAGCTGTATTCCTCATATTACTTACATATTACATCTATAAGAAAAACTCAATTTAAACTCTTGCAAAAGCGGAAAGGTTCATAGTATGTACATAGTAAAACGCAAACTTTTTAAAAGCTTATGGATTGAATTTTAAGAAAATGCGTCAATATTATAGGTGTCATCTATTTACACGACATATTCGCCTTCTCACTGGAAAAATATTAAAATAATTTAAACAAATGAAAGGAAACAATAGAACATACTTCAAAAACATGAAACAATGAGTTAAAACATGAGAAGAAAGTAAATATTCAAGCAGTTACAATTGAATAAAAGCAAAACAAAGTGCAACTCAATTGAAATTAACTTTTTCAATAATACCAGATTAATTGATAGCGGGAGGTACATTACTCCCAACGGAATAAAATGATTATAATTAAAGCACGTTTAACAAGTTCATTAGCTCCATTGAACGGTTATGTTTTTTTTAAATTCCTGTATATTTATCAACTCTCAATAGTGTGGACATAACACCTTTTTCTATTTCATCCGTGTACTATATAAGGGAATCACTAAAATATGTATGTATGATACATATGTACGTCGGTACGTGTATGTAGACTCACACAAATTTGAAAGGCAAAAAGTGGTGACATGCGGACGGACATGACTCAATTGTCTTCGCTATTGAAACAGATCACTAATCTTAAATATATAAAATCGAAAACGCTTAGGCTACAGAAAAGATGATTCTACTGTTCAGCAAACGAAACAAGGTCAACGACTTTCGGATCTGCACGTAGAATGTTCGGACCCTTAACAGACCGCGTACAGCCGAAGAATTAGCAGAGGCACTAGACTGATATAAAGTAGAAATCACCGCCCTACAGAAAGTGCGATGGGATGGGCCGGGCAAAAAAAAGGATGCAAAACTTTGACATCTATTACGGTGATTGCTATAGAGAGCAGAAACAACGGTTATTTGGATGTGGATTTGTCATAAGCGGCAGACTTAAGAAGAAGTCTGAAGCTTTCGACACATCGAACGACTTATGACAATCCGCATTAAGGCTAAATTTACCAACATAAGCCTAATATACACTCATGCACCCACAGAAGACAAGGACGGCGCCACCAAAGAATGTTTCTACGAGCTCCTCGACAAAACTTACGAGCAATGCCCTAAATATGACGTTAAAATCGTTCTGGCGATTTTAACGCCAAGATAGGAAAGGAGGACATCTTTGGTAGGATGCAAGCAAGCACAACCTATACGACAGCACGCCCAGAAACGGACTTAGGCACACGGTTTCCTCATCTCAATATACACAAGGGGACATGGCGGTCTCCTGATCCTTAAACGGTCAATCCAATTGATCACATTGCGATCGATGTAAGGCATGCCTTACAGTATTATGGATGTCCGAATCTTTCGAGCAGCCAACATCGACTCTTCTTTCAAAAGTCTGTACTACTAGCTTACGCCAACGACATTAACACAATTGTTAGATTACAGCGGGCTGTCACCGTTAGTCTTGCAAAGGAAGCTGCTAAAATGTGTTTAGCGGTAAACGAGGGCAAAACCAAGTATATGCTTTCAACCAGAAGGAACATTCAACATCAACGAATTGTACAAAACGTTAAAATCGACAGCTTTAACTTTAAGGTAGTAAGGGACTTTGTCTACCTCGACTCTGCTATAAACTCTGAGAACATCTCAGCAGAAATTAAACAAAGAATAACTCTTACCAATCGCTGTTTCTTTAGGCTAAGAAGGGCGCTATCCAGAACAACTAAGGAGATTCTGTATAAGACCTTAATCATTCCAGTCCTGCAACCCGAATTGTCCCAGAATTTTTTTTCAATGTGTTATATTATTTTAATCGTTTAGACAATACTATTAAAGCAAAAACATTTAAAGCATGTGCAAGTGGTGTTGCCATATGCCAACACGGGCACAATTCGGGTGGCCCTGAAGCTTGGACTCGGATGAAGATATCCTCGGTCGCTTCGAGAGAAAGATTCTTCGCAAACTATTACGAGCTGTACAGAGATATCAATCTAGTCAAAAAAATACGCGTTAGTCGTTTAAGATGGCTATGACATGTAGAGTGGTTGGACGTAAATGCTTCGGCCCGTAGAGTCTTCGAATCTTCGGTGGGACAACGCAGTAGAGGAAGACCTCGTCTTATGTGACGCGCAGCAGAAGATGTGTTGATTCGTAACTGAAAATCGGCCACTTTTATTGAACTCGAAATTCCACCATGTTGAGCGGGTGGAGTTTCCCCTAGAGAGATGTATGCCGCCGCCACGAATCGACTAAGAAAGGTAGCTAACAAACTAAAATCGTATTAATGTAATGTATCCTTTATTTAGAAAATAAACATTCCCACTTCAAGTGCGTTTATATTGCATCGTCGATTTGATTAAGGGGGTTTTCTGACATTATCCCGCTTGGACACCTCTACGCCGTCGCGCAATACCCATTAAATAAAGAAAATAAATTACAGACTTCTAAATTTTTAACTTTTTTTTCCTACGGAAACTCCCTCACAATCACCCCCAAAAAAGCGACCTTGATGCAAAATATAGTATTAAATAAAAACTACATATGTACCTAATTAAATAAATAATCACACTGAATAATAATAACAGTCAATCGACTGTTATTATTATTCAGGAAATACAATTGTTGCGCTAATAACCGCTATAGAACCCGAAAAATCAACTCGACATAAACAGAATTATCATTAAAAAGCGGTTCAGAATGCAATTACTTTTTTTTTCTCTTTTATCTGATACGTGAAATGTGCCCTTAACTTTTTTTGAAAATTTTAGTTAAACAATATTGCAAATATTGCATGAAAATCAGTGTTTACACAAAGATATTCGTTACTTACCCTTATTATGACTGGCGTTACGCTCATCATCAAAAAACGACAGTTCGAACTGTCGTAGCTGGCGTTACGCCAGTCGTTTTACGTCATTTCCGACAATTGTCGTTTTAAGTTTTGTGGAACGTAATTTTTGTTAGACAGTTGGCGTTTAAGTTTTTTTTTATCGTTATTCTGGCTGTCGTTTTAGTGTGGCTAAACGCTTAGTTAAACGCCTGTTTTTGTCGTTAAGGAATTAGTCAACGCCTCGCATTGAAAAGAAGTTAAAAAAAGTTTTCTTTAATTTCTTCATATAATTTAGTTTAATTTGTATGGGATTAGGGTAAAAGTTACAAATAATAGACAAATGAGACGTCTGGTAGAACTCATGTAAACAAATATTTGTTTGGCTACCAATTTTAAAAGAGGGGTTCAACAAACGGTTTCGCAGAAAACTGGGTGAGGAGAGGTAGCTGCTGTCTTTAATGGCTTAAGGTGGCTATCCACAGGCATGCAAGAACGTACATTCTTTGGGTTGGCATGCATGCATGTGCGTACCTCATAAATGTTGATAAATTCACTACAAAATTTCCTATTTCGGCAATGCTGTCCATTTTCACTAATAACACTTCACACAACTGACGAAAACAATAGAATTTGCGCATTCCTTGCTATCCATGGAATGCGCACGCCTGCCAGTCAAATTCAATTTTTTTTGAATTCTCACATGCATGCCAGCGCAAGCTCACAGGCATTGATATCCACAGGCAGTTTTGCACGCGCATGCATAAATTTGCGCATTCACGCATGCCTGTGGATAGCCACCTTTAGGATCACCGGTTCGAGATGATAAAGAATGGCATTCGCATTAGATCCGTTTCGTCGAGCTTCCTCTTGGACTTCATCATCGTTACTCCACCGCAAAAATATCGAAATGCTGTCCATATTTGTTTTTTCTATTTGTATTTTGCACAAAAACCGTCAATTATTTTACTTATGCACTCAGGGAAATAAAAAACAATGTAAGCAGCAACTTCATATAGCAAAATATAAGTCAGTCAGTGTCTGTTTTTTCTGTGGATCGTATGTGGAACATTAGTAACACGACACTCAAGGCGTTTCGCTCTCATAATTCCGACACTAAAACGCCACCAAACCACTACGACTCAAAAAACGACAAGATTGGATGAACTAAAACGCCAGTCGTAATAGGGGTGACTATTTTAAAGAGCCTAATGTCATAATTTATTCATAATGTTTGACAAAAATTGTTTAAGGAATTCCTGAAAAAAAAGTTGTCAACCAAAATCTATTCTATAAAAATTGTTTCAATCGGTTTCCAATTGACTAAATGGTACTTAATTTATCGGTTTTTTCACGATTTTTCGAAAAATGATAAACTATTATTTTTGTTTTTTAACGGAGAACTCAAATTTATATATTTTTATTAGCTAATGAACAGCCCCAAAGCACTTTCCAGCTACCTATTTCCATGAATTCATAAATCGAATATCATCGCCCGTCAATTTCACGCGTTGTTATTGTAATTTAGGGTGAAATTGAAGTTTTGTTGTTGTGTTATAGAGGTGAATTGACTAATTCAGGGGCGAATTGACGGATTTATAATAAATGTGCGTGAAATTGTAGCTTGTAGGCACCTAGAAAGTCCCGGGAAAGTTTAATATCTCGTTGTTCAATGATTTCTGGTTGAAGTTATTTAAAGTCATTGCATTGCAGCATTTTTCTGAGTATTCAAAAGAGTTAAATTTAAAAATGATTGCATTCTTCTACAGCTCTACCATACCGTGGCATTCTGGCGTTTCTTTTGACTTCATCTATCCTAAACAGGTGAGCGGAAAAAAAGGTTAACCGTGTGACTAAATGTTTGTTGTTTTTGTTTTAATATTTTTGCACATTTAAACTTCGCAATAGCAAATACGGAGGTCTCATGCATTCAAAATACCTTATCTTGGGATGTCAGCTCTTGCTCGGAAAAGGTTTTACCTGGCCTTCTTTAATCTATAGCTTGGGGAAAAAGAAGCTGATTTTAATAAATTAAATATTATGAAATCATTGCAAAATAATGAAAATTTACATCATCTCCAATTACCCTTCGATTCACTTGATTGCTATTTTTTTTAAAAAATAGTTTGGAATTTTTCTCTGTTTAACCATTTAGCCATTTAACGTAAATTCAAGAACACATGTTGAATCCGCGGTTTCTTATGGAGACATAGCACAAGGAAAATGTTTTCATGGTGTTTTCAATGATGATATTTCCGATAACTAAGAAGAACCTCATTGTTTTTTAATCATCTTGATTTTTAACACCCCTAATGCAGTGCCCTTTTGAGAGTGACCCTTTCGGTACGCATGGTACATAAATATATGTACCAGCAAAAGTTGGAGAACTTTAACTTTTTCTTTTAGAATACAATTTATTTTTGAGTTTTTTTTTTAAAAGTATATTGGGTATCGTATGTTAAAAAAGAGTATGTACGCCATTGTATCACACAACATTTCGAATGACACGTACATATTTGTACTAACGCCTACCTGCCACGCCTATTAATATATTCAATTTTTTCGTGGTAGAAATACTATATAAGAGCGCCTTAACAAATCGCAACATGTAAATTAGTTCTAACTTAATCATTTAAATTGCGTACCGAAAGGGTTAGAGAATATTAAACCTATAGGTATAGCTACAAGCAAAAACTCAAAGCTGAAGTTGCTAAGAATTGTATTTACATATGTATGTAGGTACATTTAGGTGGCGGTTGAATTTCTCTGCCGTTTTAATGAATACATAAAAAAAAAATTAAAACGTTTAATGGGTATACATATGTATGTATGTATATGCATACATAGGTATAAATATCTAAATCAAATAAAAGTAAATATTTAGTTTAGGTTTCTTTAATATCAAAAGAGCTGCAAATATCACTGAATCATTTTAAACTAACTGCAATAATAGTTTAAAAATTCATTTTTCTTAAGTATAGAAATGAGTCGTGAATTCGCAATCATATTGTTGTGAATATGATTAAACATTCTTTGTAAATAGGACATAAATTCAACAGAGAAGTAGTTGTTGTAGTATCCCCATTATTAAAAATGAGTTATTTTGATGGAATGAACTATTTTGATAATAATAGATATTTTAAAACATCCTAGTAATCAAAATACATATAACTATAATTCAACTTTTTGTAAATAGTTGTAAGTTAATATTATAAATTGTTCTTGCCCTTTTTTCTTAAATTAAAGTTTCATCCACTAACTTAATATTAGAGCTGTAAGCCTCTGCAGCTAGTGCTCATTTTCCTAATACATATTAGCATTGTAATTGGTTTTGTAATTATATTGTTAATATATAATAATAATAATAATATTTTGATAGTCTAGCTGAGTTTACGTCCGTTTACCTGTTAAACTTATAAATATACATATGTACATATGTATTTAATTACTTTAGAACACTTGATAATAGCTAAATAAAAATTAAATGTAAAATATATAAACAATCACCTTTTTTCCGCGTGGCGTTTTACTAAAATGCCGATTATCGTTCTTTAGAGCGTTTCGTTTTTTAAGAGTTATCCCAGAAATTAAACGCCACAAAACGCCTTCGTCGGTAAGTAGGTATACACTCCACATACGATCCACTATTAAAAAGCGAAACTTCTTAAAGAACGACAATCGGCGTTTTAGAAAAACGAATAGTTTATTGTTTTGTGATAATAGACAAACAAAAAAGAAAAACTTCAAAAGAAGTTCTTATTCGCCTGGAATGGTTTCAATAATACCTTATTCCTCAGCTTTTAAAGCGTGGAGTTCTTCTACCGCAATATTTGATAACTTGATAATTCATTTAATCTAATTTTGCAAACAAAATTCATTTGCACGGATTACTTGACATAATTAAAGGTATGATAAATCACTTACATAACATTTAATCTGAACTTGACAAGATTAAAGGTATGATAAATCACTTACATAAACATATGTAACTTATCTGCCTATACAACAAGCTATGTATGTGCCAAAATAAATATAGCCTATAATAAAATTATAATTGCAATTCTGTCAAGCTCAGTTTACCTCCCCCACGTGCGACATTCAATCAAAATAATTTGTCATACAAAACAATTTTTTGAAACGCGAATGAAGGATGCATTCCATTTTTGCGCCCCACGTGATTATAATTAGTAAGACCCAGAGCGTAGCACATGCAACAAACATTCAAATATACGTACTCGGAGACAAATTGTGTGATAATTCGTAATTGCGCTTTGTCGTCATTACACGTAAGGAATCATCTACTATAATTTTATTCAACTGTTTTGAATTAGTGCCTTATCCAACATCTTGATGTCCACAGATCAGCTACGAAATCGATCAGTCGTGTTCGAGTTCAACCCCCATTACGTGCGTGAACGAGTCACTCAATATAGTCCTCGATTCAAAAATAAAGGTTATCACAATCAAAACGTTCATCAAAATAAACGAACAGTGTTACTACGAATTATGACCTAACTCGTAATATCTGGTCAGTTATAACATTAATCAGAAAAACAGATGCTAAAATTTCGTGCTAGAATAACTTAGCGTTTTTATTTCCACTGCAATTCGAATGGGGTAGTTATATTCTTCGCTGGATTACAGCAACTTAAGTGTATATTGCTGTGATATTTTCTCCATTCGTTAGTGTAATACTTGAGTGTGTTATTTTCGGTCTGAATAAAACATAGCGAATGTTATTTTAAATGTACGAAGGAATTATTATTTTTATACTGTAAATTTAGTGCATAAGTAGTCTATAGACTTTTTAAACAGTATTCCTTCGAAGAACGCTATATTACAACCAACATGAATTTTCTTATAAAGTGCAGTGACTTCAATCGATATCAAATAATTTTACTTCTCTTATTCTGTGTGATTAATGTGCTATCAGCTGTGCATTACTATTCCCAAACCATAATTAGTTTCGTACCAGATTATTGGTGTTTAGATGAGTCCTATCAAAATTCGAGTGAATTTCTGGTGTCGATGCGAGGTAAGGAGTCTTCCTGTTATCCCGGCCTGGACCAAAATGTTACATGCACGGAATTTGTTTATGACCATTACATGGGATATGAAAGTCTTACAAGCGAGGTAGGCTTATTTGTTATTGCCGTAACTTGATTAGAAGTAACATTTTTACAAATATGTAGCTAAATTGGATTTGTCAATCAGCTTGGAAACTGACCCTGGGACAATCCATGTTTTTTGTTGGATCCGTGGTCGGGACGTTTTGTTTTGGAATGCTAGCTGATATGATTGGTAAATCGAATTTTGTATTAAATATACACGCATATATAAATTTTGTTTCTCAATTGTATTGATTTTCAGGCCGAATACCTATTTTGATTATAGCAAATCTAACTGCTATGATCGGCAATTTACTATCCGTATTTACAACGTCATTGGTGTCCTTTTGTATGTTTAGGTTTGTTGCAGGACTAGCAACTGACAGCAATTTTGTGATGATGTACATTTTGGGTAAGTTACATATGTAAAAAACCAATATCCATGACAAACATAATTGATGCTATTATTAACGGCATTGAACCTTGTGAGTAGCTAGGCCCTGGGTCCCAAAACTTGTTGCGACAAATATTTCTATTTTTTTACTTTAAGAATCTCGCACACTATAGCAGTACACGGTGACGGTAGTTGCGGTTGATACAACTCTACATATTGGGGAGTTATACCGCATCGCAACCGGTACTGCGGTATTACACTGATACAATTTTGTACCGCAGCAAGCACAGTAAAGCGCAGTGTACAGCATACCGCAGATCAGAATGTGTGTTGAAAAACTAATTGGGGTAGTGAAAGTATGATACATCCTATTTTATCTGATTTAACTTCATCTGGAGTATAAAAATATGGAAAAAAGATAAAATGAAATTCAGTTAATTTTTAAGTGAAAACTATTTTCCATCCCTCATAAAAAACAATCAACGACCACATAAATGTGAATACCAAATAAATGAAGTGCACAACTGGGTTGTATGTAATTGCACCTTTATGCTATAAGTTTACACATATTTTCAGAATTGAAATAAAAATCTTGTTCTTCTTATATATGAGGCTTAATAAGGTAGGCGTGGCATTCAGCATTTTTGACGAATTTTAACGATGACAATGAACTGATGTTAACTGCGAGATTTCATAAAAAAAGTTGTAAAATGCACCCAAAAGTGTGCGTGGGCCTAAACAATTTTCAGAAGAATTACAAAGAATTTTGAAAAGTACTATGCTGTTTTAATATTTTTTACGATTTCAAGTAAAATTTTTAAAATTGGGCATTGCACACCCATGCCATATATGTATGTATGTACATACATAGTTGCACAAATCATGTATCCCTTAGATAATAATTTTAAACCCAATCATGGACAAAATAGTTGAGAAAAGCCAATTTGCAAAAGTAACGTTATACATACGTATTTTCAATAAAAACGTGATATATACACATCTGATAAAATGTGACAAAATTAACCAAATTTTGTCAAAATCGTATGAATTGTTTTCTAGAAATTGCAATTTAATTAAAATCGGTCTTAAGTAAATAATTTTGAGGTTTAACAAAAATTCTGATTTCGCCTCGAATTGTAACTACAGATATAAAGTTTAAAGCAATATCATTCAGCCGCTAAAGTGGCAGTCGAGCATACAGACAGACATGTAGATAGAATTGGCGGACCTAATTTTTTTAACTTCTCCATCGTAGTAATGCCAAGCCCGATTAAAATCCGGAGTTGGAATTTTTCGCGAAACTAATACTTGCCCTATGGTACACATTAAATATATATGGCTATGTATATGTATGTACAAAAGTGGGCGTGTCTATAAACAATGTATGGGTGAATTGTAGATAATGTGAATACTTATATTTGGTCTTAAATTTTTTTTTTCAATTTCTTGTAAAACAGTGAAGTTATGAAAAGTGGGGGTGATAGTGATGGAGGAATTTAAAAACTTCTACAATTGTAGGTACTGCATCTGTAGGTACTGCATCTTTTCATCACAATTCTAGATTTAAAATTTCATTCTCTTAGCTTAAAACTTAATGCCCAAAATCTGGTGACACATGAACAGACAGACGGATGGACATGACTCAATCGTCTTCGCTTTTGATACTGATCACGAATATATGTATGTATATAATTTATAGGGTTTATCACGATTATTTATCTTTACTGCAATTTATATATATACCCTTATTATTAGTATTATTAAAAGAAAGAGTATGTTGCACTGCGACCTTTTGGTCTATTGTGCCCCCAATTAACACCTTGGAGAGGTACGTTCCCTCATTAGAATTCGCCTCCATTAGGATTCCTTTCGGAATCATATTGAGGGTCATGTACTTTTACTACCCCCTGACCGAAGAAATCTGTCCTAGAGCACTAACTAAACCAGCTTTCTTTAAAAAACCAAGGATGAGAGTTGGCTCTAGTGAATTATCAGCTGATAATTGGTACTTACCCAAGTATTTTAGTCCTGTGTGGGACAGTGCCCCACAAGATCCCAGCACATGTTTCGGGATTTCACTAAACGTATTGCAGAATCTGCAGAGACCTTCTTTAGATGTATCCACTTTCCTTAGATACTCCTTAAGTTTACAATACTGCATTAGGAAGCCCGTTAGAATACGAAGGTTATTCTTGCTTATGCTGATATGTACATGCTTACAATATTTTTGCCATAGAATTTTCTAGTTTCCTGAATTCTTCTTTGAGGTTCTGATCCATTTCATTACCTCCTATTTCCACAAGGCCAGGGTTACCTTAGTTCTTCTACCTAGTTCATTAAGTTTTTGCAGGCATTCCCAAACAAGTTTAAACTTAATGACATTGGAACCAAGTGCCATGATAGCAGCTTGGCTATCTTACATTATAACTATACCACAGTTGGCGTGGTTTCTGTCAAGATTGAAATAGATACATCTTTCTGTGGTAATGATTTCAGCCTAGAAGATGCTGGTACTTTTGCCCGACTTCAGTTCCCTCATCAGTTCTTGACCCGTCTGCGTCCCACTTAGTTCTGTGATTGCCCAGTTTGTAGATTGTGAATTCATACGTCCAACTCTTTTTGTTGCTGAGCTTGGTAGTAAAGTTCTTTTGAAAGTTGAACCTTTTAATAATATCGTCTGTAGTAAAGGCCAGGAATGGTAGTTTTTTGAGTAGTGGATCGAATTGGTTCCATGTAATCTCTTTTACTCTTTCTTTGGCCATTCTTAGAACCGTTTCACTTCCACATTCTTCAATCACAAGATGAAAAGGAATCAGTTCCAATCGTACCTCCATGGCAGCAGTTGGTCAATTTCTCATGGTCCTTATAATACAGAAGCTTGCCAGTCTTTGCACTTTATTGAATAACTCCCTCATGGTTAGATTGGTTCTTTTTGCCCATGCAATCGCTCTGTATAAGATCATTGGTCTCACGATAGCAGTACACATGCGCTAGGCTCTAGCAAATCATTATATCCCGTGTGGCTATCTTTTTTGTATTTTTTTTCCAGATGAGTTTACTGTATAGGTTTAGTCCCAGATGATTAACTTCTTTGAGTGGTGTCAATATTTTACTCGATAGCCGTATCGGTTCCAATCGTTTAAGTTGTGTTTTCCTCGTGAAAGGTACTATTGTAGTTTTTGTCGGATTTTGGTTTAGCCCAGCCTTCAAACACCATTCCTCAGTTATTTCATCATACAAAGGGGTATAATATTACATAAGGTTTCATCGAATTTACATCTGCAATAATAACTATGTCATCGGCATATACCAGACAGTTGATGCTTTGGTTTGTCAAATTGTCAAATAGCTTATTTACAACAAGGCTCCCCCTTAAAGGAAAAAAAAACTCATCCTTTTGGGCATCCTCGTGCTGTGCTGACTTTGATGATACTTTCTGCTGCATGACTGTCCGCTGATCTTGTGCTCAGAAGTCCAAACATCCACTGTGATACTGTGTTATTTATACCTTTTCTATCTAGAGTACGTACAATTGCTTCATGCGATGTGTTATCGAATGCTCATTCGATGTCCAAAAAGGCACACAGTACTATCTCTTTCGCTTCAAGAGCACCTTAAATAGTTTCAGTTACCTGGTACAAAACAGTCTCTGTGGATCTGCCCGCTCTGTAGGCATAGTGCCGGCGATGAAGAGGAGATATACTTAGTACATCCGCCCTTAAATAATTGCCCACAGCTTTTTCCATCGTTTTGACAAGTTGACTCGAGTCTTACTTCCCCATTTTTGAAATGAACACTTTCTTCGCCCATCTCCACTGGTTTGGTATATAACCCAGTGCCAGACTACTTTTTAATATCCTTGCTAGATGTGGAATTAATTTACTTTGTTGCCCATGCTAAGCGCCCTCTGAAGAAGACTTTTGTCGCTATTTTCCAGTTATCTCTCCGAAATCTTGGTATATTCGTCCTGCTCCTGTTGTATGTGCTCGGAAGACTGGCAGGAAAATCAGTTTCTAATAGAAGTCGTGACCTCTGTCCTTTACCTTCAGTGAATTTGCCATTCGCTTTTCTTAAAAACCGTCATATTCGTCTTTTTTTTTTTTGTTAGCTCCTTGTGGTGCAATCTGGCCGCAACAGGAGTATTCATGATTGTCTCACAGAACTTCCTAAAGCTTTCTTGATATACCCTTAGGATAGGGTATAAAAGAGCATTTAATTACCGTCTACCAAGACCAAGACGGTTGATTAAAATTTAAAAGTGCTTTCGGAATTTTATCTAGCGGACATAGAGTTAGCTCCCGTGCGTGCTTCACAATTTTATGGTTTTAATAAGTAAAATCAGTTCCGCACTTTTCTCGTGTGGTGTGTCGCTGTGTGGAGTGTCGTGGCGCTGACTGTGCACACGTCAACGCATCTAAGTTTCATTTTGTTGTGCATGTTTGGAAACAAAATTTTTTAATTCAATACATACCGAATGCATGCCCATTAACGGTTTGAAATGTTATGACGCGTCACAAGTAGAACCACACTTATCTCGTGTGTTGTGACGCGCCATAGCGGCATAGAGCCATGTGTCGTCAATCGAAAATTAAGGAATAGTGTCACATCACAACACATTACACCGCGACACACCAGAACACAAGATAAGTGTGGTTCTAACCATTAGAAATCCATTTAAGCCAAAGCGTCACAATTCCATCGCCACACCACACGATACAAGCGTGGTATTGGCTTAATATTGGACCCTGCACGTTACTACAGATCAATTATAATAAATAGTCAACCGTAAAGGTTTTAAGCTGAAAAGCACCGCATTTGCCCATGGCTCTTTGTGTGTATAAGTACTTGCATATATACAAATCAAATGGAAGCTCACGCACACATTCCTTGAACTATGGGCATATCAGGTGTTCAGCTATTTTGCTATGGTCTGGTGTCAATAATTGAAATACCAGGGGAACATTTTTGTTGTAATTCGTTATGATGCTGAAATTGCAATTTGAAAGTGCCATATGTAAGTGCAATAGAAGAATCAATTGACATAAACAAAATTAGTGTAGGAATAAATTAGGTTTTTGTATTCTTGGGGTAAATGTTACGGAATTCCACAAAATGGAAATTCATTTCTCAATTCTTTAACTTAAAAAACTTAAACAAAAATTTATTTCACATTGTTGTGTTTTCCGAAGAAAATGTGAACACGCAATTATACTTAATCCATTTATTTAAAATAAAAGAAAGAGGACTTGCCTCGTGCTACGACGAAATGCGAATGGCAGAGCGTGAAGTGTGGTTTTTCAATATCCATTTGTATGACAGTATGTATGTATACAATTTTCAATATTGCACCACCTGATTCACTGTGCTGCCAGACTGCATATATACTTACATATTTCTAAATGTAAATGTAACACACACTATTATTCTATTATTCACATGCATTCACGAATAGGGAATTAAGAGAGAGGATTAGGCAGGACTCATTTGGCACAATTATGTATCTCATCGTTAGTCAAAGTGAGCCGTTGACAATTTTACTGTCAACAAGGGCACCCATTGTTGATTATGGCGGACGGAAATGGCTCATGACTCGGTAGTGATACTGATCAATTATTTCTCTATGTAATTAATCGTAAGTAACTTCCAAAAGTAAATTTTTAGTTAAAGCAAGCTTAGAAAAAATTAGTGTTGGTTTTTTATATAACTTAGTAAATACAATGAAAAAGCAAAAGGAAAAACATCCATCCAGCACTGTGGAATCGTGAAGTTCCTACCGCCTGGGTTTTGGTTACCATTTCTTGTCTTTGGCACCGCACTTTTGGTTTAAAGGCAGAATGATGATTCCGATTTTGCTTTGAATTCGTCCGCTGCAGTCGAGTATACAAACAGCTAGAATTGGCAGACCCACATTTTGTAACCTCTCAATCATGATATCGCGACCTAACCGCCAAATTATCGTAAGCGACATTTTAAGCTAAAATGAGTTAATGATGCAGTTCGACAGTTTATTCGATTACGCGTCTTTCTGCATCATTGGTTTTTTAATAAAGCATTTCAGTTATAAATTACAGAGAAAACAAAATTTATCGTAAGCGACATTTACATTTATTCCTAACAGCAAAATATCGTAAGCGACATGCATACAATGTGACTGCTTCATTTTAATCAATTCACGTTATCAGTTAAATAATTTTGCTGTTTCTCTGTGTTCACTTCAGCCAGCAAAATCAATTTTACCGTAAGAGAGTTACAGTTATTTCGCAATATTCACGAACATTATTGGGGAATAGGAAATTCTGACAGACAGAAAGCCTGGCTACTGTCTTGTGTGAGACCCAAAAATGTGAAGAGGAGAAGAGCTCTTAGTAAAAAAAGAAATGTTACTTATGAGTATGTAATTAATTATAAAGTAGAAAATATTAAAGTTTGCCAAAAGTTTCTTTTAAAAACGCTTGATATATCCCAAATGACTTTACGATATGCACAAAAAAAAAATTAGTCAAAAAGACAGTGATAGAAAACGAGTTCCCCATAATAAAACTTCTGAGAGTACAATTAGTGTTTTTAAGTCTTTCATTGAAAAACTTCCTGCAGTGCCGTCCCATTATTGTCGGAACAAAAGTAACAAATTATACCTTCCCCAAGAATTTTCAAATGTAACAAACCTTCATAAAATATATTGTCAAGAATTGCATGCACAGAATTTAAGTTCCTCAATATTATCTTTAAGAGTGTTTCGGTTGAGATTTAAAACTGATTATCATATTGGCTTCCACTTACCTAAAAAAGACAAATGCACCTATTGTGAAAGTTACAAGAACGCGGAAACAGAAGAACAAAGAGTTGTTGAGAAAACACATGACCATATTAACCACATTAGAGAAAAGGAAATGTCAAAAAAAATTTTCCTATCAGATCAGGAAAGAAGTAAGGTCGATCCAACTTTTCTTTGTGTCAGCTTTGACTTACAAAAAGTTTTAAATACTCCTCACGGCAAAAGTGTTAATCTCTATTATTCGAGAAAATATTCATTCTACAACGAAAGTGCTTATGAAAATGGAACCAGGAATGGTTTCTGTTTTTTGTGGGGAGAAAGCGATGGGAAACGTGGATGCAATGAAATTTCTTCTATTATGTTTAAATATTTGACCTTGGTAGATCAACGAAAGGTTGCAAATATAGTTCACCTTTATTGTGATAGCTGTGCGGCACAAAATCGCAATAGAAGTATGCTATTTATGCTAATTAATTTTTTGAAAAATTCCTCTTTTATATCAAAAATTCAAATCACTTTTCTATTACCTGGCCACACAATGATGCCGGTGGATTCAATTCACAGCACCATTGAATCATTTACTCGTAATAAGACCGTATGGGCTCCTTCCGAATGGCCCACTTTAATTTATAATGCAAGGAACAATCCATCACCTTCAGAATGTATAGTTTTAAATTATAAAGATTTTCAAGATTAGAAAAAGATCTCTTATTCAGTTTTTCCCAATACGTGCAGTATAAATTTTAAAACACTAAGAATTGCTTCTATTGAAAAAAATAAGCCTTTAATTTTTCTTAAACATGGATTCTCGGATGGCTGTGAGGTGACAATGTATGACACCGGTCATACAAATTCAAAACGGAAAGTTTGTAACCAACATCCCAACCAGTGTTATAGCAGTAATCTGAAAATATCCCGACCCAAGTACCTCGATTCACCTCCACAAAAATACCATAACGAGTACCTATCCATGAGTTTTGCTAATGCGATTAAGATTCCTTAAATGAAACAGACGAGGAAGATAATATTTCATAATTCCACTTTTCGCTGCATATGATTTTGTTAATTTTAAGTTCTTTTTATTTACTGTAACCATTAAATAGAATAATTTTGATGTTTTCATAGGTACTAAGATTTATTTTCACAAACAATAAACAATAAATAAATTGAAATTTTCATTAAAGTAAAGTTTCTTAATACATATTTTCATTTTATCGTAAACGCCAAAATTTGATATTGGACGGGAAAACAGTGACCGCCAAAATATCGTAAACGCCAAAACCAACAAAAACAAACACCAATTTGACACCTGCAGCGTCCGCTTTATTATCACATAATTGTATTTATGAAAACGTAATTAAATACTAAAAATTAAGCCTCAATGTTTTTTAGCTCAAACAAAAAACAAAAAAAAATCTCTTGCAAAATTTTCATTTTGTCGTTTACGATAATTTGGCGGTTAGGGCGCGATATGTTAGGTTATTTTAGGTTAAGAAGGGATGGGTGCCGGAAAAACTCATCACGTCCACTCAGAGACCTAAAGGTCGAAAGGAGTGAGATCAATAAAACAAAAAACCTATCCCGTCACTGGTTGAGTTGGGAACCAGTTAGTGCTTTTGATGAAGTGGAGAAGATCCGATATCTGGAAACCTGCTAACTCTGCACTGCTTGCGAAGAAATTTGAACCTAGAGTGCGAAGGCGTCGGTCTTGCAAAGCGGGACAGTAGCAAAGCAGATGTTGGATTGACTAAACCTCTTCCTCATCTCCGCAGCTTCTGCATAGGTCGTTGGACTCTACCCTCCATTTCCGAAGCATCACTCCGATGGCGTAGTCTCCTGTGATTATACCAATAAGGATACGGATAGAGGATCGATTTAGTGCTAGAAGGCTCTTTGTTTTCTTTATACCCTATCCTAAGGGTATATTAAGTTTGACACATAGTTTGTAACAGAGAAATAATCGAGATAGACCCTATAAAGTATATATATATTCGTGATCAGCATCAATAGCGAAATCGATTGAGCGATGACCGTCCGTCCGTCCGTCCGTATGTCACCGCTTTTTGGGCCTTAAATTTTGAGCTAGGACGATGAAATTTCATATCTGGGCTTCTGAGAAAAAGATGCAGTACAAGTGTAAAAAAATTTTAAAATCCGCCCACTGCCACGCCCACTTTTTCATAACTTCACTAAATTATATGAAACCGAAAAATTTTGTTAAGACCAAATATTTAGGCATTCAGATTCCCTACAATCCACCCATACAAAAGTTTTGGCCACGCCCACTTTTTGGGGGCGTTTTCATTACAAAACCGAGTTTTGGGCCTTAAATTTTTAACTAGGACGCTGAAATTTCATATCTGGGCTTCCAAGAAAAAGATACAGTACAAGTGTAAATTTTTTTTACATCCGCCCACTGCCACGCCCACTTTTTCATAACTTCACTAAATTATATGAAACCGAAAAATTTTGTTAAAACCAAATATTTAGGCATTCAGATTCCCTACAATCCACACATACAAAAGTTTTGGCCACGCCCACTTTTTGGGGGCGTTTTCATCACAAAACCGAGTTTTGGGCCTTAAATTATTAACTAGGACGCTGAAATTTCATATCTGGGCTTATGACGAAAAGATACAGTAGAAATGTAAATTTTTTTTACATCCGCCCACTGCCACGCCTACTTTTTTATAACTTCACTAAATTATATGAAACCGAAAAATTTTGTTAAGACCAAATATTTAGGTATACAGATTCCCTACAATTCACCCATAGAACAGTTTTGGTCACGCCCACTTTTTGGGGGCGTTTTCATCAAAAAACCGATTTTCATGAAATTTTACATGTAACATCCTCAAACGTTCGACATTATAGCTATATTTGAGTACAAAATGGAATTTGGCCACGCCCACTTTATAGAGAGGAGGATAGGGTACCATACGATCCGTTCCAGACGGATTGTAGCTTTTCTGTATGTTTATACCCTATCCTAAGGGTATATTAAGTTTGACACATAGTTTGTAACATAGAGAAATAATCGAGATAGACCATATAAAGTATATATATTCGTGATCAGCATCAATAGCGAAATCGATTGAGCGATGACCGTCCGTCCGTCCGTCCGTTCGTCCGTCCGTATGTCACCGCTTTTTGGGCCTTAAATTTTGAGCTAGGACGATGAAATTTCATATCTGGGCTTCTGAGAAAAAGATACAGTACAAGTGTAAAAATTTTTTAAATCCGCCCACTGCCACGCCCACTTTTTCATAACTTCACTAAATTATATGAAACCGAAAAATTTTGTTAAGACCAAATATTTAGGCATTCAGATTCCCTACAATCCACCCGTACAAAAGTTTTGGCCACGCCCACTTTTTGGGGGCGTTTTCATCATAAAACCGATTTTTGGGCCTTAAATTTTTAACTAGGACGCTGAAATTTCATATCTGGGCTTCTGACGAAAAGATACAGTAGAAGTGTAAATTTTTTTTACATCCGCCCACTGCCACGCCTACTTTTTTATAACTTCACTAAATTATATGAAACCGAAAAAATTTGTTAAGACCAAATATTTAGGTATTCAGATTTCCTACAATTCAGCCATAGAACAGTTTTGGCCACGCCCACTTTTAGGGGGCGTTTTCATCAAAAAATCTATTTTGATAAAATTTCACATGTAACATCCTCAAACGTTCGACGTTATAGCCATATTTGAGTACCAAATGCAATTTGGGCATGAGCACTTTATAGAAACGAGGATAGGGTATCATACGATCCGTTCCAGACGGATTGTAGCTTTTCTGTATGTTATTTTAATTGTTTTGTGTCTTTTTATACCCTATCCTAAGGGTATATTAAGTTTTTATACCCTATCCTAAGGGTATATTAAGTTTGACACATAGTTTGTAACATAGAGAAATAATCGAGATAGACCCTATAAAGTATATATATTCGTAATCAGAATCAATAGCGAAATCGATTGAGCGATGACCGTCCGTCCGTCCGTATGTAACCGCTTTTTGGACCTTAAATTTTGAGCTAGAACGATGAAATTTCATATCTGGGCTTCTGAGAAAAAGATACAGTACAAGTGTAAAAATTTGTGAAATCCGCCCACTGCCACGCCCACTTTTTCATAACTTCACTAAATTATATGAAACCGAAAAATGTTGTTAAGACCAAATATTTAGGCATTCAGATTCCCTACAATCCGCCCATACAAAAGTTTTGGCCACGCCCACTTTTTGGGGGCGTTATCATCAAAAAACCTATTTTGATAAAATTTTACATGTAACATCCTCAAACGTTCGACATTATAGCTATATTTGAGTACAAAATGCAATTTGGCCACGCCCACTTTATAGAGAGGAGGATAGGGTATCAGACGATCCGTTCCAGACGGATTGTAGCTTTTCTGTATGTTTATACCCTATCCTAAGGGTATATTAAGTTTGACACATAGTTTGTAACATAGAGAAATAATCGAGATAGACCATATAAAGTATATATATTCGTGATCAGCATCAATAGCGAAATCGATTGAGCGATGACCGTCCGTCCGTCCGTCCGTCCGTCCGTATGTCACCGCTTTTTGGGCCTTAAATTTTGAGCTAGGACGATGAAATTTCATATCTGGGCTTCTGAGAAAAAGATACAGTACAAGTGTAAAATTTTTTTAAATCCGCCCACTGCCACGCCCACTTTTTCATAACTTCACTAAATTATATGAAACCGAAAAATTTTGTTAAAACCAAATATTTAGGCATTCAGATTCCCTACAATCCACCCATACAAAAGTTTTGGCCACGCCCACTTTTTGGGGGCGTTTTCATCACAAAACCGATTTTTGGGCCTTAAATTTTTAACTAGGACGCTGAAATTTCATATCTGGGCTTCCGAGAAAAAGATACAATACTAGTGTAAAATTTTTTTACATCCGCCCACTGCCACGCCTACTTTTTTATAACTTCACTAAATTATATGAAACCGAAAAATTTTGTTAAGACCAAATATTTGGGTATTTAGATTCCCTACAATTCACCCATAGAATAGTTTTGGCCACGCCCACTTTTTGGGGGCGTTATCATCAAAAAACCTATTTCGATAAAATTTTACATGTAACATCCTCAAACGTTCGACATTATAGCTATATTTTAGTACAAAATGCAATTTGGCCAAGCCCATTTTATAGAGAGGAGGATAGGGTATCATACGATCCGTTCCAGACGGATTGTAGCTTTTCTGTATGTTTTTATCTAATTTCGGTCATAACGTGCGAGAGGTGACACAGTCCTCCCTAAATAACCAGGACGAGTTGGCCTCTTTCTCTATTATGCCGTCAATTATACTATACAATTTTCTAATCGGTGGCCATATGGATGTATCCCCTTCAGTGATACATTTCATCATTTCCGACCCCATTCTTCCCAAAGCATCTGCCTTTTCGTTACCTTCAATATTGCTATATCCGGGAACCTAGCAGAGTTTGGCCGAATGGTGATCAGTGCATCATGGCAGTTCCTAAATGATTTTGATTTAATTGAATCCCGGATTTAATTTTGGTGGGGACATAGCATTAGACTTAATCGTTTTTAGAGCTGCTTGACTGCCAACGATTATATCCGACGGGTGAAGGTGACTGTCTTCTATGCATCTAGCAGCTTTTTCAATTGCCAAGATTTCGAACTTGGAATACACTACACGCTTTTGGTAATCTGAAAGATTCCTGTTTTTGCAATGCTTTCGAGTAAAATCCTGCTCCCGTACCTATTTCCATTTTTGAGCCATCCGTGTAGACTCTGAACCCTAGATCGTTGTCTGAACTATTGGACTCCCACTCTTCTCGGCTTGGGAATAGGATTGGGATATCAAAATTAAAGTCGTTGTACTAGGAACTATAATCGGACTATATAATCGGATGTGGCTGTGAAGCATTCGGAGGTATATTTCCTACCCATTGTCTTTGTTGCGTTTAATATTACCGCATGTCCATATGTGGTCTCTTTCCACAGGTTGGATTCTCTCATTTTAAGAGCTCCTTTCGTGGCAGAGCCTTTGATGAACAAGTCCAGGGGAAGAATATGGAGAATCATACCCAAACCGTGTTTGTGGGCGTGTTTCCCACAACTGCAGAGGTGCAGACTGCAGAGTGCTGCGAGTCTTTGCACTTTGTAGAGTTCTTTCATATAGCTCTTTATACTCGTTGCTGTCCACCAGACTAAGGCCCATATGAGATGATGGGCCTTATAATTGCTTTGTACATCCAGTGAATGATGCGCGGTTGCAATCCCCACCTTTTCCCAAAGGCGCCATCTAACTTTGGTAATGTGAAGTCGGGTATCTTTCTTCTCCTAGTGAACAGAACAAGTTCAGTTTTCTGAAGATTGACCCCCAAACCGTTCTGTTTAGCCCACGTAGAGAGCACTTTGAGAGCAGATTCCATTAGTTCACTGATTATTGGCAAGAATTTGCCTTTAATCAGTATTACTAAGTCGTCTGAATACGGTACAATTTTGATTCTCTTTTCTGTGAAGCTTCTTAGGATTTTGTTAATGGTAAGGAGCCAAAGCAGTGGAGAAAGGACTCCTCCTTGTGGCATGCCCCTTCTTGTCATGTTCCTTACAGAACTAGGGCCGATGGCTGAGTTGATGATTCTGCAGTTAAGCATGTTTTCAACCCAGTTTACGATGAGACTGTTTACTGTCAAATCTTCCAAGACTTTCACTATTGAGTTCGTTATTACATTATTGAAATGTCAAGGAACGCTGCCATAGTGGGGTGGGATTACACTTTGTTCAGAGACTGTTGCAGCATTGCTGGTATAATTTCGTCAGGTCCTGCAGATTTGAAGGATTGAACGAATTTATAGCCCATGTCACTTTGTCTTCATTTATAATGTTGGATATCACTTCCTCTTCTGCATGTTCTAGAGGAACTGCAGTCCTGCAAGGGGTGGCAGTTTCAATTTCTATACAGCCGGGAAAGTGAGTATCCATTAGCAGTTCCAGAGATTCCTGGCTGGATTCTGCCGATGTGCCGTCAATCCTCTGGATATATCCGGTGACGCAGGGGTCATTGGATAGTATCTTCCGGAGCCTCGGGGCCTCGTTTTCGTCATCTATGTATTTGCAGAATGTTTGCTATGATCTTAGTTTAGTTTCTCTAATACCGTATTTATATTCGTTAAAACTAGATCTGTATAAGTTCCAGTCTTCAGTATTCTTACTCGTTTTGGCCCTACTGAAAAATTTCTGTTGAAGATCGATATACATCAAGTTGGCAACCCACACGTCGTTACTACGTTTATACCACAAGTTATTGTCATTTTGACAGATATGTATATGTAAAAATGAATTACCAAATCACATGTTGAAGTAATAACCTTATTTTTGAATTTTTTTCTTTCTTCTTATAACACTCGTCTTCCTGTGAGGTCAAGAATAAAGTATCTTAGCTGTGAATTAATTACTGCGGTTTTATTCTTCTCTAATTAACAGTTTCTTAGTTTTTATTCTAAGTTGTCGAAGCTCTGTGGTCCACCAAACCGCGTTGGTTTTCCTTCGAGGTCGACTGATAGGACACGAACTATTAAACGATTCTTTCACAGTATGTACCAAGATGTCTACCGCATTCTCATGTTAGTCGTGCTTGAAGTAGCTGTGGCTGACGGCGGGGCTAGCTTCGTTGCGACTAGGTTTGAAATTTTTTTCCATTTGACTTTTTGGGAGTTTCTGAAGGGTTTGGGCCTATCTTTAATCAACTTAAGGGTGAAGAGAATTCGGTTATGATCCGAAAAGTAGCAGATATTGGAGACTCTCCATTCCTCAACAATATTAGTCTAACTATCTGTCACTAGAGTCAAATCGATAACTTTTCCCTCGAAAATTAACTCACCTCTTTTATTGGTATCCTTACTACCCCATTGGATTTTCCCTCATAATAATATCAAGTTTTATTAAAATGTCAAGTTCTATATTTTATTAATTTAATTAAGTCAAAACATAACGTAAGGATTGACAATGCTTTCCATGGCTTCTATGTATATGTATCACTGACGTTGAACGGAGAGGATGAAGAACACATCTGCAATGGAAGGGAAAATCTATGCACTATCTGAGTTTACGGACTTTGGAATTTGGATAGAGCGCGTCTCATAAGCTTGCGTGGCAATTTTTTTTACAATCCTTTCAAATACGATTTTAAAGAATTCACATGGTAGGTAGTTCGTCATTTTGTCCATATATTTTCCAGACCTTGCTACTATCGTCGGTATTGTGCAGGAGAACTGAAGTAAAGTTTTTAGTGTTGTTTGCAAATATATTTTGTAATGGAATCAAAAACCTGTATGGTTAAAAAATATTTTTGTTTTATTTAAAAGTTTTGTATTTTTTGTTTAAAGTTTAGTTTTTTATTACTACGCTTTCAATAGGCTTTTTAATTTTTTGCTCTTTATTTTCAGTTATGGAATATATAAAACCGTCATTTCGTACCATGGGAATAAGTATATGCATTGGAATTTTCTATTGTCTAGGATCTATGGCAGCTCCATGGATAGCAGTGCTTACCAAAACTTGGAAGACTTTCCTTATCGTAACTTCGATCCCGTTTGCTTTTGTACCCTTGTTCTATTTTATTGTACCGGAGAGTATACAGTGGCTTATTTCCAAGCAAAAATGTGACCAAGCTGCAGAGTCTCTAAAAAGAATTGCAAAGATCAATGGACAATCACTCAGTGACGCTGAAGTTAATGCGTTCATTCAAGAATGTCGTACTAAATGTGAGAAAGAAGAAAACTCTAAGTCAAGCATTCTAGGGCTATTCAAAACTCCACGACTTCGTAAGAATACATTGATATTATTCTTTAAATCGTAAGTCACTTTCAATAATAAATACATATATTTGTAAATATAGTATTTGTAGTGAAGCTGTATTTAATATTCCGTCCTTGCAATTAATTGAAATTTGAAATTAAATAAACTGCTAGTCATCTAAAAGCATTTTAGCAAGGTAAACTCAAAATTTATCACAGTAGTAATTTGTTACAAGGTCATCTGGATATTAGTGATGATTTTACAAATACATAGAGCAAAGCTACAATCTGTTTGAAACAGAAGGTATAATACCCTTTCCTTCTTCCTTTGTATCAGGACTGCAAAAATAGGCGTGGCATTCTGCATTTTTTTTATTTAATTACTTGGATAACTTCGAACGTTTAAGGATGTTATTTGCAAAACATCATCAAAATCTTTTCTTTTTCCAAAGGAAAACGCCTCAAAAAAATCAGCGTGGCTATTGACAGTGGTTGGATAGATAATTTGAGTAATATTGTAAGACCAAATATCTTACAAAATTTTCGGATTTCAAGTGAAATAGTGAAGTTATAAAAAAGTGGACATTGGGCAGTTTGGACAGATGGACGAACATGGCTCAATCGTCGTGGCTATTGATACTCATCACGAATTATACTTTATTAAGTCAATTTAGATTATTTACGTGGGTTAAATACTATGTATCAAACTTAATATACTTTTAGGATAGGGGTATCAAAATTAAAGAGTATATTCGTAAAAAAATTAATGTAAAGGTTAATGGTTTTTAACACTTTATGCATAGAGTCCACCAGATCTTGGTACGTTTTTGGAGGAATCTTACTCTATGTATGTATCTTCGACCACTTGGTTTAGGCCCTGAAATCAATTTTTTGACATTGGCGAATAGATTTCCTATGGGATTGAGATCAGGTGGTCCTTGACTTTTTGACTGACGATTTTCGGGTTTTTAACTTGTTGGTAGGCCCAAATTAGGTGGGCGCCGTGGTTCAAGCGGTAGGTAAGTGTATTGGACTACGGAGCCAGGGGTTCGAGGTTCGATTCCCAGAGAACACCTCAAATTTCTTTCGCTTCTCGTGAGCGTTTGACAAACATCCGAGAGTAAAACTGTCATGAAAAAGCTTTTCAAAAAAAAAAAATTGCCCTTCGGATACGGCATTAAGCAGTAGGCACCTTCCATTTGTCTAATGGCTTTGTGTTTGTTTTATAGTTCAGAGCATTCAGTGAATCGAAAGCATTTTTCTTTTTTGGTTCAGAGCATGGTCAGAGCGCTCTCTATTGGCTTAGCATGACTTAACTGAGCATGCTGAACATGGTGAATTTGACATTTGATTTGAGGTAAAGCAATGAAATAACAAAATCGAAAACAATTGAAATGTAGCTCGAAGCTTTGGTGTTAATTAATTACTAGCAGTTGATAATGAAATAAGTATTTTATTTGTGTATAAACACTATTCCACTGTTTATCTATAGCCCAAATAAAAAACAAACAAATTTGTTTCGTGGGAAACAAATATCGAAAAAACCACCGATATGTATTATAGTAGTGTATATTGTTATGGAGCTTATCAGGCTTTGATACCTATGTGATCCCAAATAGTTGGCAATTTTGAAAAGTTTACTGTTTAAAGTTATTACTTTAAGTAACAAGTTCATTGAGAGTTTTCAGAGCTTCAGCATGTGTCTGCAAGTTACTTCCAAAATATGCATTTATTAATATGTTGTTGAGAATTCATTCTACTCTGCGGCAGTTGGATTCTCAAGTATTCAGTTTACATAAAGCGTTGATAACACAGGTCTACAAAATAAAAAAAAAATGTTGGTGCCGCTGAGACTTAAACGTAATTTGAACACATAGTATCTGCCAACACTCTCAGTAATATTAATCCGTCAAAACTACGTACAGTTTTTGAGTTACCCACATCGATAATATTTTTTTGCAGTACGGGTTTCACATATTTATTGGTGTTGTTTGCATGATTAAAAACGTTCATAAATAAGATCTTTGAGATGTTTTTGTCAAGGCGATCTTGTTTAAATGATCCAGATATATTTTGTTATGTTTGTGGCGAATACACGATAAAACATACAGAAAAGCTACAATCCGTCTGGAACGGATCGTATGATACCCTATCCTCCTCTCTATAAAGTGGGCGTGGCCAAATTGCATATTGTACTCAAATATAGCTATAATGTCGAACGTTTGAGGATGTTACATGTAAAATTTTATCAAAATCGGTTTTTTGATGATAACGCCCCCAAAAAGTGGGCGTGGCCAAAACTGTTCTATGGGTGAATTGTATGGAATCTAAATACCCAAATATTTGGTCTTAACAAAATTTTTCGGTTTCATATAATTTAGTGAAGTTATAAAAAAGTAGGCGTGGCAGTAGGCGGATGTAAAAAAATTTTACACTTGTACTGTATCTTTTTCTTGGAAGCCCAGATATGAAATTTCAGCGTCCTAGTTAAAAATTTAAGGCCCAAAAATCGGTTTTGTGATGAAAACGCCCCCAAAAAGTGGGCGTGGCCAAAACTTTTGTATGGGTGGATTGTAGGGAATCTGAATGCCTAAATATTTGGTCTTAACAAAATTTTTCGGTTTCATATAATTTAGTGAAGTTATGAAAAAGTGGGCGTGGCAGTGGGCGGATTTCAAAAATTTTTACACTTGTACTGTATCTTTTTCTCAGAAGCCCAGATATGAAATTTCATCGTCCTAGCTCAAAATTTAAGGCCCAAAAAGCGGTGACATACGGACGGACGGACGGACGGACGGACGGACGGTCATCGCTCAATCGATTTCGCTATTGATGCTGATCACGAATATATATACTTTATAGGGTCTATCTCGATTATTTCTCTATGTTACAAACATGTGTCAAACTTAATATACCCTTAGGATAGGGTATAAAAAGTGTCGAAGACCTATGCAAAATGCTTATTTCGCTTATTTCAACATGACAATTAAAGACGTTGACAAACCTTGGATTCCAAACGATGTTTGCCACATGTGAGCATTTAAGACAGTGGATGTAAGGAAAAAAACGTAATTTGAAATTTGGTGTGCCTATAGTTTGGAAGGAACCGAAGGAACCATGATGATTGCTATTTTTCCTTAGTCAATCTGCGTGGTGTTAACCGACAAACAAATTTTCTTTCTCTACGTTCAAACAAATAAATAAACGGTTAAAAATATGAAAAAAAAACAGTTTTTTTTTAAAGTAGCATATCTCAAAAACTGTGCGTATTTTTTTGAAAAAATATATACCGTTAGAATCAGCATAAGGGGCATACTCAAAAACCGTTTTAGTCTTTCCCGCACCAAAACCACTGTAGACCTGTGTAATCGACGTTACTGAAAGCTCCTTTCACGTGAAAAAATCGTCCTGGATTTTCAATTGGTTTTATGCACTCCAGCTTTGATGTAAAGATCTACTGTTAGCCATATGTAAATATATCAGTCACATTGGTCTGATAGCCTTGCGATTCGAAAGATACAATCTGGTTCCAAAAACTTGACTGGATTAAAACTACTAAGGTCAAGCGAGTCAGGCATCGATGTGCACCCGGAAGTGTGAGTTCTGTCAGATCTCTTCAATGAAAATTTACAATCTTCGTTTGCTTCAGCCCTAATAAAATGGGGGTCTAGCACATACATATAATAAGATACAATGCATGCGTAGATGCAATTAGCAAAATATCGTCAAAATCTGCATCAAAAGGTTATACATACATGTATATCGGTACATAGGTACATATGTATATGGCTGAATTGTAGATACGGGCATGGTTCAAATGACTCGGCTATTGATACTGATTGCAAATGTATATACATAAAGTAGAACTTCTTTAAGTCGAATCTTCAAGGGACCAGAACATAAATTTGAGTTATAGAAACTTCGAGTTAAAGAAAATGCAAAAAAAAAAACATAAAAAAGTTATTTATTTATTTGAAAGGATTCTGTAATTTTGTTTACATTTTGCATGACCACTTCTCTTTTTCTACAAAATCCTCCACCAAACACAAAGACTTATATTTACATAGATACATATTTTCAGGAACATTACTTCTGCACTCTACAAAACTCTTAGCTTTTCAATGGAAAAAGAAATTCGCTCAAATGTTGGTATGGTGTTAGGTGTTAGGTCTTCGTCATCTTATTCTACATAAAATAATTTCTTTAATTTTTTAAATAATTTAAAAAAACTTATCTCTGAATTACCATCTGCACACGACTTTCGAGAACGTTTTCTAAGATATCATCCTCCGTAGGGTAATCCATTGTACACATACCATTATCGAAATTATTTCCGGAAATAATTAGCAATTGTCTCTTTTTTTTTACATTCACGTTTCATATTGTATTCAGGTCCCTGATCGCGTCAAGTAGTGTCTCTGTTATAAGAACTTCTTCGTCCATATTGGCCAAAGCTTTTACTTATATTTCAAGCCCTTATTTATATTTCTCACTCTTAAACGAATGTGTTTTATTGGGTAAACGTTTAAAAAAGACACCCGTCTCATCGGCATTCAAAATGTCGATCTTAACGAATGGTGCTACCAAATCGGGTAAAACATTTTCATGGCACAATGGCATGTCATTACCTAACCAATCTATACTTGATAAAAAATCATCACGTCCTAACGCATCTGCGAATTCTTTAGCCTTTTCCCTTATATTGGTTCCTGAAAACGGTAGATTTTTACTTCGAGCTACGGTTACCTATTTAATCATATGTAGCTTCATCAATATCGACAAAGTGGCAGGTTTTGACCCTTTTTCGTTTACTACTAGCACCATGGTCCTTGACTTCTTGCAGAAGAGAATGCTTCTTTTTTAAAATGGTTGATAAGGTATTCGGGGAATACCAAATTTTCCTTTTAGTACCTTTTTCTACCTTATATGAAAACAAAGAAAAGCTACAATCTGTTTGGAACGGATCGATTGAAATCTTTCCGGCATGGCAGAGAGCCAATTCTGTTAAATTACAACGATAACTTCAAAGGTTTGAGGATGTTAGTTTTAATGAAAAAACCTTCAAAAAGTAGGCGTGGCTAAAGATAATGTATGTGTTATTTGGTCTTTATAAAATTTTTCGGTTTCATGTAATTTAGTAAAGTTATGAAAAAGTGGTTGTGGCAGTAGGTGCATTTTAAAAATGTTTACAGTTGTACTGGGTTCTCAAAAGTCAGGATATTTCATCCACCTAGCCCAAAAAGTGGTGACATACGGACAGACGGACTTACTTACTAAAGTGGCCCTACAGTCCGGGGTGAACCTGGGCCTCAACTAACAAGCCTCTCCAGTTAGCTCGGTCCTTAGCTCGGTTCTTAGCTAACTGCCTCCAGTTGCGCACTCCAAGCTTGTTCAGGTCCCCTTCAACTTGTGCGCACCACCTAAGGCGAGGTCTTCCTCTGCTGCGTTGTCCCTCCGGGTGTGATTCGAAGACTCTTCGGGCCGGAGCACTGGTGTCCATTCGCTCTACATGTCCTAGCCATCTCAAACAACTAATGCGCAATTTTTTTACTAGGTCGATGTCGCTGTTCAGCTCGTATAGTTCGTCGTTAAATCTCCTTCTGCAAAGCCCGTCAACGCAAACGGGACCGAAAATTATACGAAGCGACCGAGGATATCTTCATCCGCTTTTGATAGAATTCAAAGCAAGACTGGGATGAACAAGGTCTTATATAGAGTCTCCTTAGTTGTTCGGGATAGGGCCTTACTACTCAATTGCCTTCTCAGCCCAAAGAAACAACGATTGGCAAGAGTTATTCTTCCTTTTATTTCTGCCGAGGTGTTATTGTCAGAATTGTTTAGCAGGTAGACAAAGTCCCTTACTACCTCAAAGTTATGGCTGTCGATTGTGACGTTCTGTCCAATTGGTCGATGTTGCGTGTCCCTTCTGGTTGACAGCATATATGTACTTGGTTTTGCCCTCGTTTACCGCTAAACCCATTTTGGCAGCTTCTGTTTCAATACTAGCGACAGCCCGCTGTGTTCTTCCAATAATGTCGATATCGTCGGCGTATACTAGTAGTTACACAGACGTTTGAAAGATTGTGCCTCCGGTGTTGGCTTGTGAGTTTCGCACAATTCTTTCAAGAACGATGTTAAAAAATCACATGACAGCGCGTCACCTTATCTAAATCCTTTTTTGACATCAAAGGTCTCGGTGAGATCGTTACCGACCTTGATGGACCAGAGAGAATTCTCCATCGTCATTCTGCACAGACGAACGAGTTTGGCAGGGATGCCAAAACTAGACATGGCTCTGTATAGCTCGTCTCTATAGATGCTGTCATATGCGGCCTTAAAATCGATGAAGAGATGGTGGGTATCGATTTGGACGTCTTGAGTTTTTTCCAGGATCTGTCGAAGTGTGAAGATTTGATCGATTGTGGACTTTCCTGGTCTGAAACCACACTGATAGGGCCCAATCAGGTTGTTGTTTCAGGGTTTCAGACGTTCACACAATATGGCAGATAGGATCTTGTACGGATCTTGTAATTGGCGCAATTGAGGGTATCTCCTTTCTTGTGGATCGGGCAAACGGTGCTGAGATTCCATTCATCAGGCATACACTCATCTGACCAAATTTTAGAAATGAGTTGGTGTGTGCTCTCTACTATTTCCAGCTGCTTTGAACAGCTCGGCTGGTAAGCCGTCAGGTCCAGCAGCATTGTTTGGATATTGCTATCCTTACTTCGTTTTGGTCAGGTGGACGGAAGTTTTGGCTATCATCGTCTAGATGGTTAAATCGTCACCGATATCCATACTGATCACGAATATACCCTTAGGATAGGGTATAAAAAGCAGTTCTCACGATAAAATGTTCAGATATTCTTCCTAATGAATAAACTATGCATTTATTTTCAGAATGGTAATAACGCTGTGTTATGATGCTGTTTCTCGAAATGTCCATGGAAAAGGCATATCTCCGTTCATTATGTTTTCTCTAAGTGCAGCAACAATATTACCTGCGTGCTTGGTATTGATATTGGTTCAGGATCGGATAGGCAGAAAAGCCATGTCTTCCTTATCACTTCTCATTAGTGGAATGTTTATATCAGCGAGTGGATTGATACTCTCTTATCAAAAAATATCCGAAAAAAGTAAGTCTTCATTGAAAGTAATATAGTAAAACAATACAGATTCACTAAATATTTTCTAGATGCGAGCTTATTGATTTCACTATCAATAATTGGGAGATTCGGAGTAACAGTTGCTTACAATTCTGCAGCCCAGTACGCAACCGAATTAATTCCAACATGCGTTCGTGGTCAAGGTGTGGCTGCTGTTCACGTTATAGGCTACGGTTTCACTTTCCTAAGTTCATACATCCTGTATTCACGATTAATTTTCACCGCGATGCCCGAACTTATATTGGGCGTTATGTCGTTCATTGGATCAGCGTTGTGTCTTTTTCTGCCTGAAACTACAAATCGGTAAATAATATTTAACCTTCTATGTCCTTTTGCGAGATTTCTTAAGGAATAACTCTACAATTTTCTTGAACACTTCTAATATATCCTAATGCACTGTTTTTTTATTTAATTTTCTCCACTTATGAATCTCTTGAAATTGATGAATTTGTTGACAAAGCATATTTTCAAAGTGTTTATTATAATCGTATGTCATGTATTATTCCATTAGGATATTACCGAATACCTTGGAAGACGGAGAAAATTTCGGAAAGGATGAGGGCTGTTTTACATTCACCTCCACAAAAGTCGAGCACTAGATAATAATAATTTACTGTACTATACATTTTGTTTGTAAATAAAATAAATATTTATTGGAGAAATGATTCCCTAATAAAAATTTAACTGATATTACGTATTTGTTTTCTTCTCACACGCACATTTGCCCAGTTTCGAACGAACAAGGAATACTTTAAACGAAGGATTCTAAATCTAACGATGATAATAATGCCCAGCTGGAAGAGCAGCTTTCAATGCTGTTGGGTAAGAAGTTGCATACGGTATGGGTCCAGGGTAAGGTCCAGGCAGATGAGGTAAGGGTGCTGCAGGTACTGGCGCAAGAGGTAATGGGACTGAAGCATGTGCTGGAACTATGGCTTTGGCAATAAGTGGTTCCCTGCGGACGACAGCATTGAACCCATTATGTGGATCGGCGGTATAGTCAACGGTGCGTTTAGTTCCATCCGGATCGACTAAAGAGTAACTGCCTTTAACAACATCACCATGACGAGTTTCGTGTTGACTCTTAGAGTCTCCAGTATATCCGTCTTGAATGTCGTACGCAAAAGAATATTTTGGGTTAACATCGTACGGTTCAGGGGCAACAACCTTGGGTGCTACTGTAAGAATAAGCAATATATGTATGGGATAAAATTCATAAGGAATCTGATAGTAAACCTGGTGCAATATATGGGCCTGGTGCAGGTCCGGGTGCATACGCATAGTGTGGTAAAGGGCCAGGAGCAGGCAATCCAGCATGTCCATATGCATAGGGTAAGACACCAGAATGTACCACAGTAACTAAACTCAAAACTACAGCAAGTAACTGTAATTAAATATTGATCAGATTACTAAAACATTTTTATTATTTTCAGGGTGTATTAAATTCAAATTATGTATGTACATATATGTAGGTATGTATTAAAGTAGGAACATGCATGTATGTACATATACATAATGTATCACATTACATTGCGTGCATTAATGACATTATAAGCCATTTGTACTAAACAAACATTTTTGGCAAATGTTTATTTTTCAGGAGAGCTTTAGATGTTTTGTTTAGATGAAAGGTTTAACGGTTGTAGGTGCAAGTATGTATATTCCCCTATACCCAGGCTGCCTGGTAATGCCTGTTGATTCTGGATGTAAATCCAGAGATGAATCAGTCTTGAATTTTGAGAGAGACATGTTAGTGTATTGTCATATCGATATGGAACTAATACTTTCTAGGAACTTGCCTGTGCGCCCAAACATCATTTTTTAAAGTTTTTGTGCAGTGATATTACCGCCTATGTAGATATAAGTTCGCTTTCAAAAAAAGGGTTGGAATTTGAAACCTAGTGTGGGTTTTCGTAAAGTAAATTGTGTTACGAATTCATGTTGGGTACCCTGCTAGTACTTTGATGACAATCGTTCCCTCATTTGAGTTCTCCTCACCCTACAACTTTGTAGAGATTGTGCTTAAAAGTTTTAAACTCTTGGTTATCCTCGGTAATGAATCTGAAATCAGATGATCTGAGGAATCTAAGAATTAGAAGTGGGGATATGGTCGGTATATACCTATCATATATCTGGTACTCTCTTGTGAGACTGACTTGAATATTTTGTTCGATAAAGAGATATTGCCATTTCTTTAATTGACAAAATATAATTCCGCTTAAAGAACTAAATTATAAATTAAAAACATGATTTTGCAAATGTATTAATGTATTGGGACTTTGCAGCGTTTCCGCCCTGTAATGCATGTGATCGTGGACGTTCAAAGGCGAGTGTTATGAATTCAAAACGTTTTTGTTAGTTAATGTTGCATTACAAATATCAACTTTTTCCTTCGATGTTATGGCTAGTATTCAATCTTCCTTCTTTAAAGGTGAGGAAGATGGAGTAACTGAAGTTATTACTTTTCGTTTTCGCTAAGGAATGGGAGCGACTGAGATAATTCAGAAGTTTATAAGTATCTAAGTATATAAGTATCTAAGATCTATTTTAGGTTTTGAGTTAAAGCCCCATGGTCTATTGGGTACGTTCGGTTCGTAGCAACAATGGCTTGTTCACAATTCTTAATTTCTTTTGTTTGTATTGTGTATACTAATAGTTTTGTTGTTCTTTTTCGATTAATTTTTTATTTTTGGCAGGAGGTATTACCAAATTTAAGACTAAAGTTTTTTTCTTTGTCGGGATAGCAAATACTTCATCTAGCAGTCTGCATCTGCAACTGATACCTTGTACTACCAGAAAATAAAATTCTGTTTTACTTACAGTCAGTCACGAAAGTCTACATACAGCGCTGAAAAGTACTAAATTTAAATTGGATTTTTGGCTTTTTTCTTGTTTTCTTTGAATTATTGTGAGGATATGATTTGTTTTGTTTTGTTTTGAATCATGTTTTTAAACAATAATAATGTTATCTAATACAAAACAAAATTGAAATTTTGTCTATAAATGAGGATTTAGCACTTTTCAGGGCTGTATGTAGACTTTCGTGACTGACTGTATATTACTGTAGTTATTTACACTGAAATATAATACATAAATAAAAGGTATTTTTAAGTTTGCGCATAAATTTACTGCCGAGTGCTAAATGTAGATATGTTGTATCACTGCTTCAGAGAAAGTTCCTGTAGAACCACAAATGTCCAAATTATTTACTGCTTTTCAAATTCACAGCAGACGCATTTGAAAATTTTGGTCCATGTGTTGCAAGATAATAAAACAAAAATGAAATAAAAAACAAAGGGCACCACTGGGTCTTACGTATGTACATAAGTATTACATATTTGCACCTTTATACTATTTTAATCTTAAATACCTACATACTATAAAACCGAAAATGCTTAGGTTACAATAAATTTGTTATAATCACAGTTTCTCCGAAACACAGAACTGAATTAAATAAGTAGGACTAGCTTCAGAGGAAAAGATGAGAATGTTTAGTAGCTGCATGGCTGCGTTGAGTGTGGATGCAAGGCCGTATCTAGAGGGAGGATCACAGGAGTTTGATTCCCCCACCCCCCGAAATTCTTAATAAGTGCACTTTATTTAAAACGAGAATAAGTAGGTAACACGATTTTGTGCCAAGAACTTCTAGTAAAAGGCATATCTAAACAAACTATCCGCAAAACGAACACGTTTGTCGCAGGAAAACATTAAAATAAAAATTATCCGGAAACTAAATGGAAGAATTTAACGGCTATATGTGAAGCTCGATGGGTTGAAAATCATGACGGATTATTAAGGTTCAAAGAAATTTTTAAATACATAATGGACAGAGCATGTCTACTTACAGTAAGTAGATATACTCTGATAGTGGATACCTTGATGTGTTAAGTATTGATAAGGACTCTGAGACCTCACCTAAAGCTTCTTGTTTTTTTTAAAATCAGTTTTGCCCAGTTTGATTTTTTGATAAGCTTGTGCTGCTTAAGCATTTTGTTTTCGTACACCCTACCATTGTGTACAATTTTGCAATCTGCTTCTTTTGACCTAGTGTCAGCTCTGGATCACGTAAAGCTAGTTTTAAATACGTTTCGAAAAATTCGAGAAAATGTTAGTTTAGAATTTAAAGATATTTTTGAGACTGCGCAAGGCCTTTTAAGTATTGTGGAAGAAACTGAAACCCTGAAAATTCCACGAACAGTATCGCAGCAGCATAATCCGTTTTTTTTATGAAAACGCCCCTAAAAGTGGGCATGGCCAAATCTGATGTATGAGTGAAAAGTAGGGAATCTGAATGCCTAAATATTTGGTCTTAACAAAATTTTTCGGTTTCATATAATATAGTGAAGTTATCGAAAAGTGGGCGTGGCAGTGGGTGGATTTAAAAAATGTTTGCACTTGTACTGCTTCTCCTTCTCAAAAGCCCAGATATGTGATACTAATCACGAATATATATACTTTATAGGGTCTATCTCCATTATTTCTCAATGTTACAAGCTATGTGTCAAACTTAATATACTCTTAGGATAGGGTATAAAAAGATATTTTTCAAAAATTGCCCTTCGAATACTGCACTAAACAGTAGGCTCCTGAAATTCGTGTAAAGAATGTAACAAGCACAACACGAATGGTTGTGAGAAGCTGTTCCCATGTCATGTTCATGTCTTTTAAACGCAAATTTAGGTAAAATTAAGTGTTTTCTTGCATAATACCACGTGGTACGTCATTGTCAGATGTATAAAAAGGCAAAAGGCATTTCAAGACGCAGGTTTGACAAACAGTGAAATTGCTAGAATTTTAAATCGGAGTAGGCACGTAATTGCGAATTATCTTAAGGATCCAAGTAATTGGATTAAAATAAAAAATGGGAAACAAGGCGTTCAGAAAGAAACAAGCTTTCTGACCGAAATGAAAGGAAAATAACTCGTGCGGCTAGCAATTCCTCTTTGAGCTGCTCCAAATTGGCTGCTTTGGCTCAGGCAAAAATGTCAAAAACAAAGGTTTAAGGGCCAACCATAATAGTCGGAAGCAATCGGAAGCTAATGTCAAAATTCTACGTTAAGTTTTCTTCTTTTCTTTCGATTGCTCAAGTTGCACATAATAGGAGTATGTGAACGGAAGGGACTGTCAGAAGCAATTGTCAAAGTCAAGTCATTTTGCTTATCATTTCTGTGTTGTTTTCAGTGAAATTAATTTAATTGAGAAAATTCCTTTGTGTATGAAGCTCAAATTACAAAAAACACAGCTCAAATGTCAAATTCGCTCTTTCGGAGGTGAGCAAAAGTGAACGGAAACTGAACGAAACAAAGTAAGAAGCTATTATGGTCGTACAATACAATTTGCTTGTATTCGTACAGTTTCGTACGACCACGTCCGAATCCATTCGAATATTATAGTTTAGCCTTTAGAGGGCTATTAAAAGAAATCCGAACCTTTGCCGAGCGAAAATGAACAGTGCTCCACGTCCCGCCATAAGATGGCCAGACTGGAATTTGCCAAGAACAACATGGCTGCAAATTGGAATGCTGTAAGTAAAATTAGCTTCTTGAATGCTAATGAATTATGTGGATATGAATAATTAATTTTACGTTTATTTGTTAAAAAGGTAATATTTTCGGATGAAAAAAAAAATGGAATTCGAATGGTCCTGACGGATTTCATTCACTCTGGCGAGATTTGCGAAAAAAACCGGAATTTTTCTGTGATGATGTGGGATGCGTTTTCTTCGAAAGACTGCTTGCAAATTTGAAAAGAAAAGTTGTGACTACGTTCACTAAGTTCATCAACGCAGTTTGCTACCTTTTGCGGAACAGTACAGAGAGGTGGATTGGATTTTTCAACAGGATAATGCCAGAATCCATACCAGCAGGGAGGCAATGGCCTGGCTAAGAACAAATTCTATTGAGGTAATGAATTCGGCAGCATGCTCGCCAGACGTCAACGCAATAGAGAATATTTCGGGGATTTTATTCAGCGGGTATATGCGGCAAGTCGGCAATTCAAAAAGTCATCGTGTAAAAGTGCTCTATGACTCTGTTACAGAGCTGAAACAATCTCTTACCGTGAAATGGGAGAAAATTGGGCCAGAACTCATAAGAAAATTAATCGAATCCATGGTATTCGAGTTGATTCTTGCCAAAGGCCCTCAAATTAATTATTAAATTTCATCATTTATTGTAAAAAATAAAATCGTATGATAGGTTATAAATATGAAACGCCAGAATTTGGTTGCTTTTAATTAGATGGTTAATAAACTGAATTTTCTCATAACAACTATGACATTTGTTTCCTTAAAATCATTTCAAGGTCTATTATAACTATTAGAATTTAATTTTCCTTCTAATTACATAGGTACATAGGTATGTGCCGATTTTAAATATTTTTACAAAAACTAAGATGGGTTATATATGTATATGAAACGCATTGCGTATCGAGGAAGTGCAAATTCTATATTAAAATACTGCGAAATATTTAGACTTGATTATTGAAGTCCAATTTAGATGAAAAGAGCATGTAACGAATAATAAATTGATCGACTGGGTTTAAAGGTTTATAAATTATTTAGGATTGAAGTAGAAATAAAATATTTAAAGTCATTAGTCTGAAACGATATGTATGAAATTCCATCCATTTCTTATAGGTACATGAGGCCTAGTTAAGTAGGAGTGGCGCTCCCCATTTTCGAGGGCACTACCACTCATACACACATTTAAAAACATGTTTAAATAAAAACATTACATTTTTTTTCATTAAACTAATACTGCACTGCTTCTAAACTTAATTTAAAATTCTTATTTATAAATTCATTAGCTTTTGAGTCAATTGATCCAATTCGAAATAGAGTTTCAACTTTTTTTATTCACTAAAATTTTAGATAAAAGACACCATGTTACAAGAATTCGTCAATTAGGTTCGATAAATAGCCGTTGATATTACTTTAAACACTATACACCTCACATGCGTACACGTACATACTACACATATGTTTATTTTTATAAAACACAAACTGCACCTGAATTTGCATTTTCACAGTAATCGATGTTCCAAATGTGAACTGCGGCCGAATTACCTCTCAGGAAAAGAAGAAATCAAAGACTGTAAGTTAATTGAAGCTTATTTGGTGTTTTTATACCCGCGTCTATAAAATGCGTTATTACAATAGCATCGCATGAATTGGTAGTCTTTCAATTGTTCATCATGGCATTCTGTTTAAGATTGTGCTGCTTGGAGTAAGCGACACAGCACCCTTGCCAGTACGATCCATTGCAAAAGAGCCATAGATCCACATGTAAAGAAGCATAGGTAACATAAAAATACTCCCACGAGTTAAGATATGTTAAAGGTTAAGGAAATGCTGGTTGTTGTTTGTAGGATGGAAATCAGGCGAGCATTGGCCAATGTATTTCGACTCATTTGGCTGTGGCCCTTTAGGACAGATTATGTATGTACATACATATGTACATCAGTATAGAAATATAGTATATTATTTGCATGGACGAGAAGGCAGCGTGCAACATGTGGCAGGAGGATGGAGATTTTTGTATATACTACTTTAAAGTATCTCGAAATGGCAACTTTAAAAGGTTACTGTTGCAAAGGTCAGTTAGAGACTTTTTTCTTCTTAGTACAGGTTTTGTTGGACTTTTGCGTTTGATACGAACCATTTCCATTTAGACAATTGTCTTCTTTCAAAAGTAAGTTGGCGGAACGTTCGGTTAGTGTATCTATTAAGTATGTTATAACATTTGTTGCGCTTGCGGAGTATGTTAGCTGGTGGCCTTGAAGCGCACGTATAATCTATAAATTTTTGTTAATATACGTACTTAATTCAATTCACTTTGGTATTTGAACTTCTAGTCTTACGAGTATTCTACATTGTCTGAAGTTGTTCGTTTGCTTAGATTTACTGCATACATAACTGAGTCTATTATGCACTATGGGTAAACAATAATTAGATTTATTACAATTGGTTTTAATTTATTACAAATACAAGTGACATATAAAAATTGCGACTGCAATTAAAGAGACTTTAGATTTAACCTTTTCTTTCTAATTCAAAAAATTTTCTTACGATAATATATATTCACACACCTATACGTTAAAGATATGAGTATGCATATCCTCATTGCAACTAATACATATGTACATATATCCATAATGTATTCAACAAAAACTTGCACTGTCAATGAAATATCTCGTCAAACCCATCAAAACAAAGTCAATCAAGTGACCGAGCAGATCAACTTTATTTTCGTAAGACGCTGTGTACATACAAGTTGGGGGGAAAGTAATGTCATAATGTGAATTGGCTGCCATTTTGTTAGAAATGAAAAAAATTGAGCTCTGTTTTCACGAAAATTTATGACATTAAGTTGAAAAAATGATATCGATCAAAAGACCACCTCTTGAGAAGATGCAAATTTGTGCTCGTTTTACGTAATTTTGAATTGTTGCTCGCTAAACATCTGGCTCCAAATTAGTGGTTTCTTCTTCAATGTTGCCTTTCAAGACTTGCAAGGTGTGTGGTTTTTTGGGGTAAACGCAAGATTTCAAGAAGTCCCAAAGAAATAAGTCTGGCTTCCTTAGATCTGGCGATCTAGCCGGCCAGTTCGAATAGCCAAAACGGGCCGGAATTTGGTGATTCAAAATCTCCATCGTTGCCCGACCTGTGTGAGCAGTTGCTCCATCCTTTTGGAACCAACAATGCTCGGAACCCAATTTACCAACTTGCGACAAAAAAACTCATTTAACATCACTCGTAACACTCGTTAACACACCGTAACCGTAGGTGGTGTCGTCGGCGTCCTCAAAAAATAAGCGCTAATCACATTTTCATTTGAACATCTTCAGGTCTTCCACCAAAATTCGACGCAACGAACTTCAGCTGATGCTAAATTGCGTGCAGAATTGTCTTGTCAATGTTTGTGGACTGTCTCAGACGTCCTAGGACACGGATTGAGTAATACGTAAATATAAATGCTGGCGTCCCCCAAGGCTCCGTTTTGTCTCCGACTCTCTTTCTTATTTTCATAAACGATCTCTTGTCTGCTACTTCTAATCCAATACATTCCTTCGCTGACGACAGCACCCTCAGCTTCTCATATTCGTTCCCAAACTCACGTCCCTGCTCTTCGGCCGTGGAACTGGAACGGCAGCGTATGTTAAGCTCATTAAATTCCGATCTTGACAGCATAATTAAATGGGGTATTAACAACAGAGTGGAATTTAATTCTTCAAAAACCCAATGCTGTCAGCTGTAGTTTAAGCGTAACCTAAACCCTTTGCCATTATCAATGAATGGCATTTGCATCGTCGAAATCGAAAAACTTTCCATTCTCGGTATGTGTGTTAACGACCATCTGCGTTGGAATCACCACATATTCGAATCCTCTAAGAATGCTGCGAAATGTTTAGGATTCCTCAAACGATGCAAGAAGTTCTTTACCCCCTCTGATCTGGCTACAATATATCCGCCCTAAGCTCGAGTACAATGCTCATGTCTGGTCAGGTGCTCCTAAGACCTCTTTGCACCTGCTGGATAGAATCCAAAATCGTGCGTTAAAACTAATAGGAAACAGAAGTATAGCGGAGTCTATTGACTCGCTCCAACATCGCAGAAATGTCTCTTGCCTTTCCTTATTCTATCGCTTATTTCATAAACAGTGCTCCAGCGAAATAGCCAGCTGCATTCCACCCCTTCAATAATTTTCTCGCAATACCCGTCACGCTTTGAATGCTCATCAGTATACCCTCAAGCCTATCTTCGGACGTACGTAGAGATTCTTTCCTAAACCGTACAACACGAATGTGGAATGCTCTACCAAGCTCTATTTTTCCCTCGCATTATAATCCACAAACATTTAAAACCAACGTCCATCGGTATCTCCTATCTTCCTCTCTTCCTAATTTCCCTAACACCCGAGCTGTGTCTTGACATTAAAAGGGTAGTAATAATCCCTTGAGCGCGAGTGAATTATAAAAAAAAAAAAAAAAACCTGACCGGCCACTTCTCTAGTGGACCCAGTTTGCACGAGACGCTTTGCCAAACGCTTTATTGTTTGTGCACATGGTGCAGGTCGACGAGGAAAAGATGACGAAATTCGCGCAGCGTTAAAACAACAGACCGGAAATTTGTTAAATAAGAAGTAACAATAAGTCCGCGTTCCATTGCTTGTTGTCAAATAATATTCTATCTGTTGTGTCTACAACATAAATGTCAAAGCACAATGATATTTAACGCCATTTGCAAAAATTATGGCACATTCACATTATAACATCACTTTTGCTCCACCTTGAATGAGGACTGCCTGTGCACGTTCATATTAGTGTGACTACGCCAGACTTCATTACGTTCAGGGTTTTGGACATAATAATTTGTACGTAAATAACATACAGAATAATTAAGATATCGGGCTGAAATTTATTCCAGGTATAGCACACATGTTAGATTTAAGTATGGAATTCGATCTCGATCATATGATCACCGCGAGCACGTTTGCAGCGATCGATACTTTGGAGCCGATTTTCTACCACTCTTCCACACATATCGGCCAGAAAGTTAACAATTTCGCGTTCGATATTGTTCCTGCACTCGTTTAACGATGTCGGTTTGTTGGCATAAATCAACGACTTAACGTAATAACCGCATAAAAAGAAATGGCATTAAATCGCATGAGTGAGGTGGCCATTCGACCGGACCATTTCTCGAGACCACACGATTATCGAACTTACCCTTTAATAGATTAATTGTTTGACTAGCTGTGTGGCATGTGGCACCATATTGTTGGAACCACATATCACTGATATCAAATCCATCCAATTCTAGCCAAAAATAGTTTTCCAACATAGCATGATAGTGAAGTCCATTGATCGTAACGATCATTTTCATCGACGAAAAAATATGGTCTAATCACACCTCCAGCATGAAATCCACACCACACAGTCACTTTTTGTGGATACATGCACATGTGGGTTTGTTGCTGTCCAATAACGCATATTTTGCTTCTTGACAAAGCCATTAAGAATGAGCTTCATCGCTGAAGATGATTTTTCGGTGAAATTCATGATTTTCTTCAAACTTTTGCAGAGCCCAATCGGAGAAGATGAACATTGATATCTGTTCATGCAAAAGTTTTTCCAACACTTTAGATAGAAATGGGAGTATAGATATTGGTCTGTACTCAGGTGGAGATGTGCGGGTAGCAGGTTTCTTTTATTATGGGCGTAACCTTAGCAACCTTCCATGCCAATGGAAAAGAGCTTTTTAAAATAATGGTGTTAAATATATGCGTGAGAGTGGGAAGTATGTGGGGCAAAATTATTTTGATGAAGAGAGGGTGCATGTTATCAAAACCCATGGCCCTAGATTTTATTCTAATTATTGCCCTAACAACATCAGGCTCGTCTACCCTTGCGAAATGGAAAATATCGTTATTGAGGGAATTAACAGCAACTGAAGTTGGATTCGGAACCGAGTAATGTTGGCTGGATTGAATTTTTGCAAACTCAGCATTTAAGTTGTCTGCATCTAAGTCATCAATGCATTGGACTTTTTGCCTACCGACACCTAGTTCGCGTATATTTCTCCACAGTGTTTTTATGGGTTGGTTCCTGTTGAGGCGTTGAGAATAAACTCTAGATTTGGCTTCCCTTATTTTTATACATACTCTGTTTCTTAAGATGCGAAACAAATCGTACAATTCTGTGAGCTTGTAGCGTTTCCAACGTTTATATGCCAGATCTCTTTGTTTCATGATTTGTTGTATCTCGCTAGAGAACCAGAGGTTTGAATCATTCCTTGAGCATTTTGTTTTAAGCGGTACATGTTTATTGAACAAATTATTAACAGCATCTTGTAAAAAATTAACTTGATCATTTGGAGAGACCATACAATAAATTTGTTGCCAATTAATACGAAAAATATCTTCTTCCAAACGGTTCAAGTCAATTCTTTTAAAGTCTCTGTATGTGTATAAGGTAGGTGCTATTGGTATTTCAGTTTTAAAAGTCAGAAAAACAATATAATGTTTTGAGAAAGCAGATGCGGATAGTTGTGAGTAAAGCAAAACATTTTGTGGATTATTCACAAAAAATAGGTCTAGCAGAGTAGACGCAGTTGCTGTAAAAAGAGGTGGATTATTGGCATTAAGTGTCTCTAACCCAAGAGTGGTCATTTTTTCCACAAATGATTTTGACCTCTCCTTGCTAAACAAATTGCAATTGAAATCGCCACACACAATAATTTCATTATACAGCGAAGAAATATTTTCAAGAGTTGAAAAAAGAAGAGACATGTCGATGTTTTTATTTGGCCTATATACAACACCGAGTAAACGCTTATTTTCACCCTTAAATATTTCAATGAAGCAAAAATTTATTGGGGAAGCTCCATCTGCCCAAGCAACACGCCTAAAGGTAAGGTAATTACGCAGGTAAATCGCTGTTCCACCTCCCTGTCGGTCACTTCTATCAGCGCGAAGCAATTTGTAACCAGTTAAATTGTAACATATATCTGGGATTTCAATTTGAAACCACGTCTCGGATACGCATATGACATCAATACTTGACCCTTCAAACATATATCTAAACTCGTCAATTTTCGGATTCCTGTAAACGGCGTGGAATCGACTGATTTGGCTCATTTTGAACTGAAGCACTTACTTATGCTGCGATATTTTCGGGTTTCGGTCTTACTGGCATAAGAGCATTCAATAGTAGAGATAAGTAAAAAAAGTTTGGACGAGTTATAACACTGAATGAGGGCGACATTGCGAATAAGCGCAGCATTGTGAATGAGAGCAACATTGCAAATAAACGCAACCTTAACTCATATGACTCCATTGTATTCGCATTAGCAGTTTACATTCACAGTGAATAAGAAATCGCATTCACAGTTATAACTGCGAATTCAAATTCACGAGATATGTAGCTCATATTTATTCAATAGTGAATATGTTGATTCGAATTTATCCACTGCAGCACGTCTAGTGGATTTTTCAGACTTGCGCATTCGTGAACTTCCCCATGATAAAAATGTAAACCTTGGCTGACATTTTGACATTGACAGATCATAAAAAATTTTAAAGGTGCTTTTGTATTAAAATATCAAATTCTTATGTCCCTAATGAAAACCCCTCTACAAGTAATTTTTATCGAATCTATTAGTTTTACCTGTATAATTTACCAGTTTTACTTAATAATTTCGATTTCATGTACAATAGTGAACTTTAGAAAAGTACGGGTGGCAGTGAGTGGATTTCAATTTGTACACTTATACTGCTTCCCCTTCTCAAAATAACAGATATGAAATTTCGCCCTCCAAGATTAAAATTTAAGGCCGAAAAAGTGATGAAATACAGATGGACGGACATGGCTCAAGTGCCGTATAGGGGTAGCTATAAGTGCTATCACTGTATGAGCTACTTCAACGTATTTGAATCCCAGGTCTATTGGGATCTCCAATACTGAGCCAGGGTGTTGGAAAAGAGTTGGTGGCGGTTGAACCTTTAATGGGCTAATTGCAGCGCTCATATCCCTGAAGCGGGTTATTTTGACTCCGGGAAATCCGGCCCCTTGTCCTAGGGGAACTGGCCCTTCAAGTTGAGGATGTGCGTCGGGGTACTTTCCCTACGCATACGCTCAAGCCTACCCCCCCCCCCCCTCCCCCCGGAAGACAAGGACGATGCCACCAAGAATTTTTCTACGAGATCCTTGACAAAACTTACGAGCAATGTCCTCAATATGACGTTAAAATCATACTGAACGGTTTTAACGCCAAGTTAGGAAAGGGGGACATCTTTGGGAGGACGATTTGCAGGCACAGCTTACAAGACACCACGTCCGGCAACGGACTTATCCTTATTGACTTCGCTTCGGGGCGAAACATCACTATAGCAAGCGGTCTCCTGATTCTCAAAAGGTCAACCAAATTGACCACATTGCGATCGACGCAACTCATGCAAATGCAGCTAAAAAAGAAACATACAAAGCGGTGCTGCAAAGAAGGACGAGGGCTAAACTCTACGAACAGAAGAGGAAAGAAGAATATCGTTTTCTCCGAAAGAAGAAAAAAGAGCATGAGAAACGCGCGATCGAAGATATTGAGAGATTATACTCCAGGAATAATGTACAGATGTTTTACCAACAGGTAAAAGGAACGTGTTATGTCAACAAGACCCGAACAGAAGCATGTGGAGATGAGGAAGGAAACCTCGTAGTAGAGTCACAGTCGGTGCTGAGAATATGGACAAATTTCTTCTGCAGACTGTATAACGGCGACGAAGACCAACATTCCGCTATCAGGCAGAATGAACCATTCAACATAGACGATGATAGCCAAAACTTCCGTCCACCAGACCAAAACGAAGTGAGGATAGCAATATCCAAACTTAAATCCAACAAGGCTGCTGGACCTGACGGCTTACCAGCCGAGCTGTTCAAGGCAGCTGGAAATGACCTGGTAGAGAGCATACACCAACTCATTTCTAAAATTTGGTCAGATGAGTGTATGCCTGATGAATGGAATCGCAGCACGTTTGCCCGATCCACAAGAAAGGAGATCCCCTCAATTGCGCCAATTACAGAGGTATCAGTCTCCTCAACATCGCGTACAAGATCCTATCTGCCATATTGTGTGAACGTCTGAAACCCTTCGTCAACAACCTGATTGGACCCTATCAGTGTGGTTTCAGACCAGGAAAGTCCGCAATCGATCAAATCTTCACACTTAGGCAGATCCTGGAGAAAGCTCAGGAAGCCCTAATAGATACCCACCATCTTTTCATCGATGTTATGGTCGGTGCCGTGAAATAATGCCAAACGAAATAAGGCCAAATCTAGAAAATTGGGCCTTATTTTACTTTGCAATAGAGAAATAAGGTCATATTGCAACTTTACCAAAGTGAAATAAAGCCAATATGGCCTTATTGCGCATTGAGCTCAGTTGGTTATTTTGCTTACCCGAACATTAGTCAAATTTTGCTTTATGTCACTTACATATATGCATAAGCAGTGAAATATCTATGGGGGGCATGCTACCCCCTGCAACCCCCCTGCTTGGGGTCACTGTTGGATTTGGGTTAGGTGCGAGGTTGGGTATATACAAAGTTTCTTTATATACACGTTTCGCATAGTTTTAAAGAAACTTTTCAAGAATTCAATCATGTTTCGCATGGATTTAAAGGAACTTTGCATATACCCAAGCTTGCACCTACCCCAAATCCAATAGTGACCCCAAGCAGGGGGGCAACATGCCCCCCATAGATATTTCACTGTTTATGCATATATGTAAGCAAAATCTGACTAATGTTGGTACACAGGTTCGATACCTCTTTTGCCATAACTGGAACAAAATTCTAGCATTTGGCCCTATTTCACATTAGATTAATGAATTCGTTTGGCCTTATTTCACTTTCACAAAGTGTAATAAAGCCAAACGTAAAAATTTGGCCTTATTTCGTTTGGCGTTATTTCACGGCACCGTTAAGGCCGCATATAACAGCATCTTTAGAGACGAGCTATACAGAGTCATGTCTAGTTATGGCATCCCTGCCAAACTCGTCAAATTGTGCTGAATGATGATGGATAATTCTCAAGGTCGGTAACGATCTCACCGAGACCTTTGATGTCAAAAAAGAATTTAGACAAGGTGACGCGCTGTCCTTTGATTTCTTTAATATCATACTTGAAAGAATTGTGCAAAACTCACAAGCCAACACCGGAGGTACAATCTTTCAAAAGACTGTGCAATTACTGGCGTACGCCGACGATATTGACATATTCGGTAGAACGCAGCGGACCAAACCAAGTAATGAGAAGGGACACACAACATCGACGAATTGGACAGAACGTCACAATCGACAGCTATAACTTTGAGGTAGTAAGGGCTTTTGTTCACCTTGGTTCTGCTAATAATTCTGACAATAATACCTCAGCAGAAATAAAACGAAGAATAACTCTTGCCAATCGCTATTTCTTTGGGCTGAGAAGACAATTGAGTAGTAAGGCGCTATCCCGACCAACTAAGGAGATTCTATATAAGGCCTTGATCATCCCAGTCTTCCTTTATGGCGATGAAGCGTGGACTTTAACGATAGCGGATGAGGAAGTCCTCGGTCGTTTCGAGAGAAAAATTCTTCGTAAGGGTAGAGCAGTACTAGAGGAAGACCTCGTCTTAGGTTGCGCGCAAAAGTACAATTGGACCTTAACCGACTTGGAGTGCGCAACTGGAGGAAGTTAGCTAAGGACCGGGCTAACTGGAGAGGCTTGTTGGTTGATGGCCAAGTTCACCCCGAACTGTAGCGCCACCTAAGTAAGTAAAGTAAAGACATGGCTCAATCGAATTTGCTATTGATACTGATCACAAATATACATATGTATGTATAAGCTTTACAGGGTCTATCTCGATTATTTATCTATGTTACAAAACTTAATATACCCTTAGGATAGGGTATAATGGAAATGTAATTTCATGTAAAATAGCGGAGTTATGAAAAATTGCGCGTGGCAGTAGGCGGATTAAAAAAACGTTTACACTTACTTATTCTGTTTCTCCTTCTCAAAAGACCAGATATGAAGAATGAACTAAGACTGGTGTCATTGAATTGCTAAACTCTTTCTGTGGGATGTGAGATAATGAAACAGCTTCTAGGGCAGTGGATTCATCGCACTGTTTTATACTATGAAGCGCTGTCAATCTTTAAGGATGGGTACAAAATCAAGGATGAAGTCCATGCCAGAGTCTTCTCAGATGACTTGCATATTCATCTCTCCATTAAACCTCCAAGTTATTACATTGTTTTTCACCCCGAAACCACCAAGAAACAGGTAATCGGTTGACAGTGACTACCTCATCGTAGTCGAGTATCGTTATATATGTACCTTGACATTTCGGCAGCCATACAGTACTAAGAAAGTGAATGATTGCCGCTTATCTCTTAAGACGATAGCTGAACCTTACTCTTAACCTGACCTCACCCTTTCCTTGCTATTGAGACACTGTGGCATACTAGGGAATTGCAAATTTGACCAACTGCATTAGCTTCAATGTCTGTCATGCGGTACCTTATACACCCCGACATAATAAATATTGCAAACTATCACAGACCAATGCAACCGCTATGGTCGACTTTAAGTAAGAAAGAAGTATCATTCTTCTGAAACATAAGAAGAACCCCGCAATACTAACCAGCGTCATCATCGGTTACTGGCTATAGGAAGCCAGATCTACATTCAGAGTATTGTTCCAAATGATTTCTGCAGTAACTGCAAAGATATAATGGAAGCAGGTCACTTTCTTTACACGAATCTCTACAATGCCTGCACGACTTAGATGAACGAATTAATCACTACCAGCACGTGCTTTCTAAACGGAATGATCTACCCGCATCAATTTGGTGGCAACAGCAACACCTTGCCCTAGGCTGCGGACACAAGTGGCGGTTAATTGACAACCAACTTAATGGAGTTGTTGGTTGTGGCCCAGGTTGATTTCGAACTATAGCACCAGCTTAGTAATTACACTAGCACTGACTGAATTACTAATTCTAAACTTATCAGTTATTGGCCTGGCTCAGTCGACTTGACTCTTAGTAGGGACTGGTCATTTAACCATGTTTTTAAATTACATGTGTACATAAGTAAGATGAGGCTTCAGAGAACTTTTAACCAATTACAAATAAGACATTATATTTATAAATAAAACGACTTTACAGATACATACATGCATACGTATTATTATACGGTATTTTATTTTTTTTTTTGTGTGCTTGATTAAATTTTTACACTTATTTGTACAATTGAACCATTAATTTCACACTAATTTTGTTAATTTATTTAAAAAAAAAAAACTTACGTTTATGTACGTATAGTTTAAAATATATATATATACATACATATATATATATATATATAAAAATTGAAGACATTCACGGACTTTTAAGAATATATTCCATACTTTTGCTAACAGTCTGGACTTCAATTGAACTTTCTGGACCACATGCATTTTTTAACTCATCCACACATGCTCTAATGGAAATTCGATAGGCCATATCTGGCTGAAGGTTATCCAAGGGAAGGGAATGCATTTCAGCAGGAATTTCTATATCATATTCGTAAATTTCTTGAGGAATGCAATTATTTATCTCTTGATACTGTACTGATGTTTCGTTTACTGGGCAAATAGATTTTGGTGGTTCAATATGAAAGCCCTCTACTCCGGTATCTTGTTGGAGTAAGGATTTTTTCTCGAGTTCTTCTAAATGCAGTTTGAAGCGCATCTCATCAGCCTTCTCTTTATCAATATGTTCTTGTGCATTCTCCTTCTTAGACGTGGTTTCATTAGTTGCAATGCTGTTCGGGCCTTCAGAAGATGTTTTTCGTTTGCGTCGAGTGTTGTCTTCAATACGCTGTTCCTCTTCTAGTCTGCTAATAGTGTCGCTAAACAATATAAAGAAGTTAATACAAAACATACAGAAAAGCTACAATCCGTCCGAAACCGGACGTATGATACCCTATTCTCCTTCTTATGCAAGTTCTGTATTTTTTTTTATTGAATTGCAACGACAACTTGAAACGTTTGAGGATGTTGCATGGTAAATGTTATCAAAATCGGGGTTTTAATTAAAATGCCCCCAAAAAGTGGGCGTGTACATATATGTAGGTATGGATGGAATGTATTTAATTTGAATGCCTAAATATATGGTCTGAATGATTTTCTTTCAATTTCAAGTAAAATAGTAAAGTTTTGAAAGAGTAGGCTTGGCAGTGGGCGGTTTTCTGCCTCTTCTTCTTGTTCTGCTTCACTTTTTTAAAAGCCCAGATATAAACTTTCATCAAACTTTGAGCTATCAAAGTTTAAGACCCAAAAATTGGTGATATATGGACGGACGGATGTACTTGGACCAATTGTCTTCGCTATTGCTACTGGATCACCCTTATGTAGGTATATGTATGTATATACTTAATAGGATCTATCTCGATTATTTCTCAAATACCCTGAATAGAGTATAAAAAAAACATTAGATTATTTGCATCTATATTTACCTCGATACAAATATTAAATTTGGAATGGCCTCATCGACTATAACCTGATCCCTGTTGTAGTAGTTTAAGTCATTTGGAGGTGGTTCATGATCTTCCTTCGGTTCACCGCATTCACATTCTCTATCTTTTTTTGTGTTTGATTTATACCCAATGACTTGTGAGTGATCTTCAATAAAACATGTTTAATTAATTACTATTTCGCATATAAAACTAACATGACTTACTAAGGTGGCGATATATTGGTTCATAACGGAGATAGTACTTGACAATTACACCATTGGGGTCTTTCGGAGGCCACCAGTGAACGATCTAGGGAAAAAAATAAAACGCACATTATTTTCTTATTTATCAAATATCATAATAATAGATCTAAGCACGTATTACGTATTACTAACTTTCCTGAACTGAAGAAAATGTAATACCTCAACCCTTCAATTATACTTTCTTTCAAATTTTGGTACTCAAATTTAGACCTTGCTACTTACCTTCTTAGCTCTCGACAGGTTGCCTTTGTTTTACTAATTCGAATAGCTTCACAACTTTTCACGTTGAGAACCACAACCTTTGCTTATACCTCTAAGGCTCTGACTCAGTTTTAAAGGATAGCTAAACGAGATCTCTTAGGTGAGCTTTTAAATTAAACCTAATTAGCTTGAGCCTCTTCCGAACGCTACCTCCTATTCCTAAACCTGAATAAGTCAAATTGGAAGAAATGACCACTGTGTTTCCTTAGGGTTTATGCACAGACTAGGAATCCAACCAAATACTGCAAAGATTATCCTTGGGAGCTATCGGTATACCAAAAACTTCAACAAAGGAAATAAACTAACTGCTCAAAATAAATTTGGAGTTATTTCGTATGTCCAAGAAACCTTAATTTTTTGGTGAAAACAGTAGGTTAAAGTATCTTCTACAATTGCATTTTCGAAGTAAAAGGGAGCTTTGAACAAAGCGATCTTTGACTGCATGTGTGACTCTGCGTAACAAAACTATGAAGATATTTTTTGTAGATTACGCATCTATGCAATAAGCGATATGTTATGGTTGTGGTGGTAAATAGGAACTACTCGCTCAGTACAGTGCTTAACTTCGAAATAGATACCGAAACCCATGTATTTAATCAACGGTGACATCCACAGCCAGTCTGGCGGATGCCTTATTTGACTACTTCGACGTATTCCAAACTCAGGTCAATAAGGATCTTTTAAGACTGAGATACAAATACAAATTTTTGGCGCAACAGGTCCATGGGACCCAGGGCCTAGCTTCTCACAACCATTCGTGTTGTGCGTGTTATATTCTTCACATGAATGGAAGGGGCCTACTGTTTAATGCCGGATCCGAACGGCAATTTTGAGAAGATTTTTCATGACAGTTTTACTCTCGGATGTTTGTCAGACGCTCGCGAGAGGTGGGGCCGTGAAAGAAATTTTAGGTGTTGTCTGGGGATTGAACCTGGAACCCCTTGCTCCGTAGTCCAACGCACTAACCACTTGAGCCACGGCGCCCACTGAGATATGACCTTAAAAATGAGAATGTTAATGGGTCAACGGCTGCGGGTTGTTACCCTGGATCTGACATCGCTCCAGGTTGAGGGTTGTGAGTCGGAGTAACTTCCCTGCCAAGTAAAATGCGAGATAACCAACAGTCTCGGATAAGGATGATTTAAATGGTAACGACCCCAGTAATCATGATAAGGATTTCAGGTCCCTTAAAAGGCCGCGAGCTACCGAGCAATTAGCAGACATTACCCCTATCCAATAAGTGCGAATTAGAGACAGACTTTTGCATGATGTTTTGAGTTTCAGACAAGCGAACAACCTTAGGCTTAAATCCCCAATCTTAACTACGCTAAGAAACAAGAGAGTTCCACAGTATCTAATAAATATAATAGAGGACTACTTTAGACAACGGATCCTACTGTATAATACAGATGAGGGTATTAAAAAATACATCGTCTCGGGGGAAGTGCCACAGGGCTCGGTCTTGGGGCCGCTGTTGTGGAATATCATGTATGATGGAATACTTCGGCTGCCAATACCAGAAGAAGCAAAAATAGTCGCCCAAATCAGCAACGACACTATTAGGATTGTCCAGAAATGGCTTACATCAGTAGGTCTTAAGCTCGCTGAAAATAAAACCGAAGTGGTGCTGATTAGCAGCAGGAAAGAGTGTGAGACAATCACCATCACGGTAGGTGGACACGAGGTTGAATCGAAACCTGCAATCAAATATCTGGGTATGGTGTTAGATTCTAGGCTTACCTTCAAACAACACCTAGAGCATGTAAGCGAGAAAGCCTCACGCATTAATAACGCCCTCATGAGGATAATGCCAAATGTAGGAGGACCTAGGTATAGTCGAAGACGATTGTATGCAAGCGTAATTAAGTCCGTAATCCTATATGCTTCACCAATTTGGGCAGGAGCTATGAAGACCAAGTCGTATAGGAAAAAAATCGAAACGACGTACAGACTATGTGCCTTGAGAGTAGTGCATATCGTACAGTGTCTAGCGACGCAGCGAATGTCATCGCGGGAATGGTTCCCATTGACCTGCTATCAGATGAAGCGCAGAGAATCTACGAAAAGGAGCTAATGGCATAAACGAAGCTGAGCGAACTGTTAGTCTAGGCAAATGGCAGCAGCTCTGGAATGCATCTGATAAAGGTCGATGGACGTACCGAACTAAACTTCCACATTACTCAAATCCTGAGTGGGCATGGATGCTTTCGTGCTTACCTACATAGGTTCAAACTCGATGACACGCCCAATTGCCCGAGTTGCGAGGGAATACCAGAAAACGCTGAGCATGTATACTTTGAATGCCCACGATTCCAGCCTCAGAGAGAAATTCTGCACAGGGATCTGGAAGCTATACCAAAGCCTGAAAACATTGTAGGTCACATGCTACAGTCTCAAGCAAAATAGGATGCAGTAGACTCCTACACAAAATACATCTCATGTGAACTTAGACGACTGGAGCGGAAAGAGGCAGAGATGCAGAAACAAGAAGGAACCAAGAGACTGGTCATGTAGAAATCGGAAGAAAGCAAGAATTGCTAAATCCTGCCCCGCGAAGAAATACCTGGAGGTAGTACCGCGGGGTATAGAAAAAGATTTAAAAGATTTAAAGGGAGGTGGTTTTCGTCAGTAGAAATCTGGCATGCTGATCAACCGAGTATTTCGTCAGTACCTTTTAGAAGATTTCTCCTTCCATATAAAAAAAAACAAATTATACCAAAGCGAGGAAGGGAGGGTATCTACGGTAGTACTGCCGGAAAGTATAGGCTGCATGACTCCACTTCCGATAGCAGAATCTTATCGTAACTAGCACGCGGTTCCCACATCTCAATATTTAAAACGTAGAGGGGATGGACAACAACGCTCTGGTCCGGACAGCCATCGAACCCACCCCGAACGAACGGCTCAATGTGCAAAACTGGAGGTAGTTGGTTCAGTATGGTGTTTGCTAGTGTGTTCAGTATGTGGTAGTAAGGGTAAAAAAAGCTCTTTCGACACCATGATAAGGTCGAAGGCTGTCCGGTGTATGAGTCGAAGGGCGCAGGGTCATAAGTCCACAGGTCTTAAGTCCATAGTTATGGACTTAATGGACTCTACATGATCTAAATAAGACATCGACATTTAATAACTTGTTCTATGGGCAAGTAAATTTAAAATTAGCATCGTACTCTGAATACTTACAATGGCCGTCGCTGAAATTGGGGTAGAGTACATTTTCCTAACTGGACCTGGTTTCATTGGCAACGTTTTAAAATACTCAATGTCAGAGTACCAAATGAGTTTCCCGTGATAATCGACCATAGTGAGTGTCTTAACAAAATATGCATATTGCGTGTATGGCCTCAAGTTTAAGATGAGATGACGTACATTGCGATTTAATGTCATATCCATATGCCAGCTAAAAAATAAAACTTATCTAGATCTATTTCTAAGGGTAGCTTCCTATAAACATGTCTTACTTATCACGACCACATCCATGTCGACCATCAAACATGGTCACATTTTTAATTGGTGCTTCCTTGTAGTAATGCAAATATCCCAAGACAACGTCCTTTTCAAAATAGACCAACGGATCTACCTTAATTCGTACAGCTGTTGCATTTATAGCATCAACCACAGGATGTAATTTACGAATATTAGATCCACCTGAAAATGAAATTGTATTAATCACTTGGCATGAGATGAAACCCGCCTATTCTTATAGTCGAGTTGAGCTGAACGATAATCTGTAAGTCGAAGTTAAGTGTTAATTCTAATTCGAAACAACATTTATCAATTAGGTTTACATATACCTAGTCGTATGTAGGTACTCGCATTTCCGCCTCAGAGAATATGAAATACATATTATCTTCAAAAATTTCAACTCAACTCGACTTAGTAAACAGGAATTTTAGGTATATTTTTATAATTACAAATAACTCTTTCGCCATTCGAGTTTCGAGATGCATCCTTTACTTTTATTTCGCCATTTAATGACCTTACTGACGAAGTCAAATTAAGGATCTTGTCAAAACAAAGTCTTGGATTTAAATGAAAGAATATGCGACCCTTTAAAATGGCCACGTGATGATTTTCTGCCCAAATTTCTTCCAAATGAAAGTTGTCAACAACATAAAATGATATTCTTGAAAGAAATGTTATGGATATACAGTGTAAGAATACAAATGAAAAACGTACTCATTATCAATAAGTTCGTCTCCTCTTATAGTATCCAGCTTCTTAAAAAATCTCAAACTCACAATTTGGGGTGAATCTGTGATCTTTAAGTTACCAGTAATCTCTTTAAGCTCTCCAAGTGCATTTTCCAGATCTCCGATAATTTTGCCTGAATTTTTTAAGACAAACCTTAGGATACTTAGTGTTATGGTAGAAGAATTCTTACTTTTGTCATCCTTTAACTGGATATGGAGTGATCCATAAATAATCAAACAATCTTTCACCTCCTCCAAGTCATCTTTCGATCGAATAGTGAAATTTCGATTGCAAACTAAATTGCATTGAACAAGGTCACTTACCATAGCCTGCTTATAGCTTCTCGGACATTCACTTATGCAGGCACCTGCATGTGGAATTAGGCCTCTCTTACGGCATTCCTTTTCAGTGATACATTGATCTGCGAGCTATGATAGAAAACATTTACATACATATTGTCAAATATACGAAATGAAGAGCTACCTTCAAATAGGGAATATTACACGATGCGACACATTTTCCTTGAGGATTTTTGAAATCCTTGCAAATTCGACAATTTTCCGCGGAACATCCTGTAAGACACAATGGCGAACAACATTTACCATCAGTTAAGCATCCATCATGTTTACACTCGACTGGACAATCCTTTAGATGAGGAATAGGTTTTTTTCGCTGGAAATTCTGAAGATTCCAACAGCCACTCTTTAAATACTCTGTCTCGGATTTTCTTATTGTTGTCAAACATAGTGGACATTCGTTTGGTTCTTTGTTATCCTGAAATGATAAGTTCAGAAATTCATAATGATTAGTTTTTTAGATTCCAGAGATAGTACTCTACCTTGAGTGAATAGTGTTGTTCTGCAGGTTCTTCCAAGAGATATACCCAATTTACGGTGTCAGCAAAACACAAAACTGGATTAGATTCAATTTGGACTAAACCTTTTCGGATTTTCAACAAGGATTTCAAGCCTAAATCACGAATATTTCGATTTTCATATACCACAAGGGAATATTTGTCAAATAACAGCTCGTGCCCACGAATAATTGTCAGGTTGGGAAAAATTATTTCCAAAGTCTCTAATCCCTCCACTCGATAGACGATTAGATAATCGGTAATCTCTTCAAGGCTTGATGCAATGTCATTCATATCGAAAAGTCTAAAATTTGTTAATCTTACATGACCCGCGACAATCGTGCAATCTCGAAGCTTGTCCAGATCCTTTTCGTGTTTGATGTCGATTGAATTACAAACTGGAATGAAGATGCATGTGTATGTAATTAAAAGCACAAAACTTGTGCTACATTAGAAAAATCTTACCTTTTTCGGTATATGTGAAATGTAATGCGATGATAAGTATAAATATCGAAATAGATAAATGTTTCATTTTCACTGTATTTCACGTAGCCTTAATAAAAAAAAAATTAAAATTAATGAAGACAAAATTGAAAGCGAAGAAACACAATAATTTAAAACCTGTCTTAAACGAATTTATACTAGCATATAACTCATGCCAACTAAAGGACAAATCCTGCGATAAACAAGATGCTCAAATTCTAGAATTGGTAAATGCTTTAGACTTTAGCGGAAGCCATGCAAGAGATCTTTAAGAGGAATATCGTTGCTACCTCATTTTATAGGTTTTTGGGGACCATATGAAAAAATTCATATGGTTCTCCGACCATATGAACCTAGAGGTTCGTTAAAGGTTGCCGGTACACTACATACAGTAAAAATGGATAGTCTTATATAGACAAAAAGTTAATGCAGAGTGCGTATGTAAGTGAGCGAGTGATGGCGGTAGGCATGAAAAATCAATTTCACAACGTCAGCTTTACACATACATATATGCTCACGTCCCCACAGAAGAGAAAGACAACGAGCTTCTCGAGAAAGATCGTCCTTGGAAGTTTCAACGCTAAGATCGGCAAGGAGGACGAAACCCAAAATTCCATTGTCAGGTAGCCTGATAGTCTCAACTTAGCGAACAACCAATTACTACAGCCACCTAACCGAAATTAAAGCATCCATAGATAGGCTTCAATCATACAAGACTGCAGCTGAGCTGTTTACATAAAGCTGCTGATTGGAACCTTAGCACTATATGCTCGATCAATAAGAAACGAGACTGCCTTACCTGCAAAAATTACAGAGAAATACATAAGTCTTCTGAACATCGCATACAAAATTTTATCTGGTGTAATGTTGAAGCTAAAGAGCTATTTTTCCTCATATCTAGTTTTGGTATTCCTACAAAACTCTTTCACTTGTTTAGGATAAGATGGAGAACGTTCACTGCTCCGTCAAGGTCGGAAAAGACACCACCGAGACCTTCAATACTACTAGAGGTTTTAGACAGGGTGACGCACTGTCATGCAGGTTCTTCAACCAGGTCAACACAAGAGGCACTATTTTTATACAAATCAGTGCAACTAGTTGGTTATGCAGACAACATTGACATCATCGGCATCGGCGCTTTCGCAAACATCGAATCAAAAGCTACAAAAATGGGTCTAGTTGTTAACAAGAAAACGACCAAGTACATATATGGTGTCTATGAACATCGACGCGGAGATCCAACATAGAATAACACTCTATCAACGTTATTACTATGGCCTTAGAAAGCAACTCTCCAGCAAGGTCCTATAAAAAAGAACGTATACAACGATTAAGTTGACTAGGTAACGTGAAGCGGGAGACCATCAGTGCTCCAGCTCGATGAATCTTCGACTCCACACCTGAGGGATTATGCAGAAAAGGACGACCTCATCTCCGATGGTATGCGCAATTGGAGGGTGACCTCAACCAACTCGGTGGCTGGGTAAGGATCGTGCTCGGTGGAGAGGCTTGTTGGTTGAGGTCTTGGTTCAACTGTAGCGCCATCATAAATATGTAGGTAAGGTTAAAAAGACAATTAACAAAACACAGAATAGTTGGGATCCTTCTGAATTGGAAAGTGTGATGTGTTCTTCTTTGAAACAGTCCCAATAAATAGGGGATTACGAGATTTTTAATTTTTTTTTTTATGTTCAATGGAATTACATATTACGATAATTTCCGACTTGATGCACATACATATGTAGATGTAATTTTTGAAATATCACGGTAAAAGCGGATTCAGATGTATTAAGGGGTAAAATGCAGTGCAGGTGAGAAATGCATAAATATTAATTTTGCCTCAAGAAATCTTTTCAATATCTAATAAAGAAAAAAAAGGGAGTTTTAAACGTATGTATATATGGCTGTTTATGAAACATGTATATTCATCGAAGATATTGTTTCATAGAAATGTGTAACGAAAGAAATATAAATTCCAGGAGAATGCCTATGAGGTAGTTATTAAAAGACTTAGAAGATGATTATATTCCAATATCACTGACTGTCTCGGGGTGAACCACAGACAATGTATCAGATTGAAACCGCAATAATGTGAATCGTCCGATAAAAGTTTACTTACGCTGCCTGAGCACTATCGAACGATAAAACTGAGAGGATCCCATAACCAGCATGCAGACGATATCACCTGATGTCGTCTATACCTATTATCCTGTAGGTAAATACAATGTTTTCCAGAAGTCCGTGATGTAACAATGCTTTTAACTATATTATATTTTTTTTATGATTAACAATGCGATATATTCACAACTACTCCATGCGAATTTTTGGTATAATCTTCATGATCCATCTTATACACTCATAGTTAAACTGCCTTTTTGACTGGACTTTAAGGAGCTAAGCTATGCATACGGTAAATATATAGTCATGGACTAAGTGTACCATAATATTGGGCGTACATAAGATGAATGCAGGGAGAATCAAGAACTCCAATTTACATTACTTTTTTTTATCAAACAAATATTCACGACAGTCTTTTCGTAAAACAAACCCCTTTTATATTAATGATAATGCTTGCGGTATACGCACACAAAGCACGTTATCTGGCTTAAGAATAGCGTTATATAATTTAATTGACCGCTAAATTCGGCTGTAATTTGACTTAGCTTACGGCCAATGTAACATGTAACACTGACTATAATTTCAATTTTAAAACCAGGTCCTCAATACATCCAAGAAAATAAAAACTTTACAGGCCGAAATCCTCATTACAAATGTATGTAAATAAATTAAATATTTTGAATAAATCAATTAGATTTATATTTAATACACTTTCTATCACCCCTTCATTTGTTCTTCAAAGAAAGTCTAATTCAATTTGCTTTGACCTTTCAACTTACTACACTGATCACACAATTAATTAATCAAAATCTTCCCCATAAGCACAACCAATCACAAGATAATCTTATATATTTTGGCTGTAATTTGTATCCTTTTTAAAACATAATTTCCTTGGATAACTAAACATAATTTTTTTTAATTAAATAATATAATATTGTGGCAAACTGACCCACATGTGCTCCTGCCACTTCGAACGCACTGAACTGTAATTAAATACTGAACTTTTTTTTTTTATATCGAATTTGTTTTTAAACAATTGAACCGATCGTGTTCTGTTCTCGTTTTCAACTGATCGGCAGCTCAATTGAGACGATCGGCCAGCTACAATGGATGATATTGTGACTAGTGAAGGTGGCAAGTTCGAGAAGGCAGGAGAATGAACCTTACGTTTACGACTTCTTCTTTGGACACGGTGATGTTCTTTTTTTTATTGCCGGTGTAGTATTGAAATAGCACATGGAAGCAAAGGTGGTACAAGTAAAGATGCAAAAGGAAAGATGAAAAAGAAAAAAATAATTTCATCCTTATTAAACCTCTGCCAACCGGAATCGCCGCCATCAGCTGTAGACGACTGAAAACAAGTGGCTTGAGTTAGAGGAGATTCATCGAGAGGAGATTCCTTCCATGCACGCAATCAAATTTATTTGCCTCCCATTTCATCTGATCTTTTTTAATTGCGTTCGGGGGATGATATCGTCTTCGTTGTTTTGATGACTGAGTTTGTGATTTTTTTTTTTATTACATACATATGAAAATATATATATATGTGTATAATGTATTTACACATAAAATTGAATAGAAAATGTAATGTAGTATAGTTTTTACAAAATAAAAAAGCCTCTTGTTGATAAAAAAAAAAGTTGTATAGGTAAGTTGAATTCAAACACTCTTTGCAACGATATCAACTAAATGTTTTATAAAGCAGGTCAAATATTATAGGCTGACTTTAATCAATGAGTACATAATATGTATGTATGTATGTACAAAAAAATAAAATAAATATTTGGCCCAACAAGTGCATTAGAGCCAGGGCCTAGCTTTTCACAACCATTTGTGTTGTGCATGTTATATTCTTTACACAAATGGAAAGGGCTACTATTTAATGCCGTGTCCGAATGGTTAATATTTTATTTGAGAAGATTTTCTCTTGGACGCTCGCTTCCCCAAGGATATACATTTTTACTTGCACCTATACCTATAGGGCAAGTATTGGTTTCGTGAAAAATTTCGAACTCGAAATTTTAATCAAACTTGACATTACTATGATGGAGAAGTCCAAAAAAGTGGGTCCGCCAATTCCGTCTGTCTGTCTGTCTGTCTGTCCGTCTGTCTGTCTGTCTGTCTGTCTGTCTGTCTGTCTGTCTGTCTGTCTGTCTGTATATTCGACTGGAGCCTAAACGGGTGGACGGATTTGCCTCAAACTTCATATCTGGGGTCTGTGGGATGATCCCTAGAGGCGAAATTGGAATTTTCGTTCTAACCTCAAAATTAAGGGTACTTTACTTAAGGCCGATTTCACTAAAAATGGATTTTCTCGAAAACGGCTCTAACGATTTTGATAAAATTTGATATGTGAGTTAGTTTGGGCATAGTAGGTGGCATACCACGTTTTGCTCGAAAAATGCGTATAACGGTAATTTTACGAATTGGGTGTATATCGGCCATTTCTTCAGCAATTGGGCTTAAAATTAATATTTGAGGTGGGTATGACAAATGCAAAGACATAACGTACCAAGTTTTGAAACTGCCATGCCCACTTTCCAAAAATTTTACTTTTTCAAAATTTTTACCAGAAATCAAAAAAAATGTTAAAACATAGTTCATCGGCTTTGAAAATCTCTATAATTCACCTTAACATCATATATGGCCGCGCCCACTTTATGAAGGCGTTTTTACAAAAAACTTGAATTTCAGTGCTTATACGATTATAAACTTATAGCATTAAGGTGCAAGTACGTACGACCCAGTCGTGCACTTTATTTTTTATTGTTAAAGACCCTTGCCCATATGGCTGACACTGCGACCTAAGAAGATCTATTGTATCAAAGGGTAATACTAAGCCAAGAGACGTTCCACCTCCCTTATGAAGGATAGTACGTCCTTAGCAGCGGAGTACCTCATCTCTGCTGAAGAATATATTTCTTTATGGAAAATACGCCTCCTTAACCAATGTAATGCTGGGCATTGACAGAGAATGTGTTCGGAGGATTCGTCATCTTCTAAACAGAACCTACATTCCGTTTCCGGGCACAAATTGATTTTGTTAAGGTGGTAACGCAAGCTACAGTGGCCTGTGAGAAAGCTCACCAGCTTCCGAATGCTTTCCTTATCTAAATTAAGGTTTACCTTGTAGGAAAAAGGCCTGATTAATCTCTTGGATTGTCTCAGCCCCGGAACATTTTCCCAGTGAGCCAGACGAAGTTTATGTTCACAAGTATTGATCAGCGCTGTGGCAGTAGCCCAGTTGGCACCACAGTAAGGTTCAGGTCCTATGAACACAGATTCTGAGCCAGCCCTAGCTAGTTCATCTGCAATTTCGTTGCCTGCAATTCCTTGATGACCCAACCAAGTTTCACCCTGTTGTGTTTGGCAAGAGATTGTAGTGCATCATAGCAGCATTTAACTGATAAAGAGTCCATTAAGTTGGAAGACAGCGCTTTAAGCACTGCCTGGCTATCTGAAAAGATATATATCCTAGCGCCTTTAATACCTGTATCCAATACTCCCTCACCATAATATCGGGGATAGTACAGAACATGTCCTTTTTGGGAATTGAGTCAAAAATTTTCAGGTGTCCCACATGGTCGCCTGATTTATACTTGTATTCTAGTTGCAGTTTGATAGCGCATCTAGCGGCCGTCTTCCTAATGAAGATTTGTAAGGAAGAGAGCGCAACAACCGCTTCTAAAGTTGCCGTAGGGCAGGTGCGCATGGCACCCGTAATGCCGAGACATGCAATTCTTTGAAGCTTCTGAAGCTTCGTTGCCGTTGTCCGTTCAAGAACCTTCGGCCACCAAACAATGGCCGCGTACGTGCAAATGGGCTTTACCATCATTGTATCATTTTTGGTCTTAGACCCCAAGTTCTGCCGTATAGGCGTCTTCTGGCCCACATGGCCCTAGTGGCGCACTCAATGGCGGACTTGATATAAGAATTCCAGCTAAGCCGTTTATCAAGGATGACACCGAGATATTTAACCTCACTGGAATAAACTAAAGTTGTGCCTTTGATGATGAGGGGTCCTAGATTGACCAGTCTTCATTTTGTAAAACGCACTCTGCTGCCCCATTCTAACACGTATAGTAAAGCACTTTGCATGACACTGGAAATGGTCGTGCTGTGTTTACCACTGATAAAAATCGCCAAGTCATCTGCATAACCAATGGCGATGTAGCCTAATCTCTGAAGATCGACTAGGAGTTTGTCGATGACTGGTGACCATAGAAGAGGGGAGAGGACTCCTCCCTGGGGACATCTCTTAACTGCGGTCACAGACACTGACACTCCTCCAGAGGAGGAAGTAATAATTCGACTTTCCAGCATGGCCCGTATCCATTGGTTGGTCGAATCCTCGATACCTCTGCTACTAATTGCTCTTGCTATTGAGTCGTAGCCAGTGTTATCGAATGCGCCCTCAATGTCAAGAAAGGCACACAGTGCTATTTCCTTGGAACGTATAGTTCCTTCTATGTTCTTCACAAGACAGTGAAGAGCGCCTTCTGTTGATTTTCCTTTTCTGTATGCAAATTGACTTGAGTGCAGAGGGGTAGACAAATCTATATATGCATATATGTCTCTAATATGCACATCAATGAGTTTCTCCATTGTTTTGAGGCCAAAAGATGTTAGACTTATAGGTCTATAAGATTTAGGCAGCTCACTAGGCCTATTGCCTGGTTTGGGGATAAAGATTACATTTACCTGTCTCCAGGTTGTCGGGATGTAGCCCCAATTGTAGCTGGCTCTAAATAAAGCAATCAAACCTGGCAGTATGAGATAAATTACCTTCTGCAAAAGCGCCGGGAATATATGATCACCGCCGGGGCAAGAATCTTCTCCGAGGAGAGCTCTAGACTCTGTAGAAAGAACCCACGGACGATGTGTGGCTTAGGGAAAGATCCCTCTTCCACTAGCGTCACGTTCAGTCCACTTTTGGCTCTGATCCTCTCGAAGTTCGAGCGCATCCACCCCGCAGTAGCACTGTCTGAGCAGACAAAAACTAGCCATCCCGATCTGAGATGTGAGCCAGAAAAATGCGGCCACACGCCGCTATTGCTCAGCTCTATCGAAATGTCTATGACCGCCTCTTGAAACAGTGCCATTTGCTCAGTTGAGAGGGGTTGAGTTGACAAGTCGGTCGGGACAACACCTAACCTGACAGCACTAGCCACTTGGCTAAAAGTGGAGACATCAGGTGTAGGTCCTGCCTTGACCTTCTTGGCAGCCGAAGCTGGTGGCGTCTGATCCTCTGATCTAACGCGATTAGCTTCGCACTGAGTGGGAGGGACAGAAGAGGCGGATCGGGCATAAGTGAGAGCACATTCTTTGCTTTTGCCCATGCGTAAAGCATGTTTAAACCGCCTCCGTTCCAACGAATTCAGTTTTATGAATCAACCTTCTTGTTGTTGGATCTGTAGCCCATCAAGGTTCTTCCCAATGGGAGAACATCCGGATTTACATACATACATACATCATATTAACATGGATACTATGTAGGGTAGTGTGCAATAAAAATGCAATGTCCAATACTTAGTAAAAGAAGCTGTAAAATATCGATATTTTTCAAACTAAAGGAACATCGACTATTTGGAAATAACAGTAGGCATCTTTAACTTTTGACTTTTACTTCAATCAGTTTTGCTTCAATCAGTATGTGCTTCAATTTTTACACATTTATTTCTAGTATTTGTCCTTAGTTTTGTATTTGAATCGTTAAGTACAAGCAGTATTCTGGTTCTGTGTTAAATAGTATTAAGACATCTCGTTTACCTTAAATTGCACAATATGCACAAGCGGGCTTGCGCCAACGATTACGATCTCGTGGATTTCCGTAAGTATTTCCGGCTGAAAAAAGAGGCATTTTGGTGGCTACATTCGATGATTCGACAGGAATTGGATGGTGATGAACGTCGGTATGCTATTCACTACCTACATATCGTTAACGGTTTATTTATTTAGTTTTCATTTTAGGTCACGAGAGCTTTCAGCCGAACATAAGCTGTTGGCTGTGTTGCGTCTGTTTGCCTGCGGCAATATGGAGCAAACTGCAGTCGATTACATAGGCATTGCGCAACCTACTGTTGCTAATATTTTGCCAAAGGTATGTGATGCCATTTTGCGACAATATAGCAGACGCCACCCCATTATCAAAGAAATTCGATGTCTGACTTGTTGTTGGCATTGATATCGTCTCATCGCCTGGATGCACATCCTCTATCACTGTCAACCGGTTGGAGTCCTGCAAGCTTCACTTGCAGAGAAACTGCATATTTTTTCACCACTTCGGAAAGATCAAACGAAACCGACGGCGGTTTACGTGGTGGAAGGTGGCCGCCGCCAGTTGCTTGGGTTGATTCTTTCTGGAATTTGGAAAGTTTGTAGAGGTCCTTCCGGATGTTGCTCGTCCGATCCCTAAGCTCTTTTTCTGTTCTTTGCTGTGTAAACGAAACTATATTATGAACAAAAATAATGAACAGCGAATGAATGGAATACTCACCACGACACCGGGAGGGGCATTAAACGACAACGTTATTAGCTCCCATCCCATCGAGCGTCCTTTGGTTGTCACTCGATTTGTCTCCATGCTATTCACATTTGAGGATATCACAATGGACAACAGAAGGTCTGTTTCCATTTGTGAAAACCGCTTTCCTCTTTTTGCTGGCCTTTGTTTCGGCTCTTTTTCATGATCACTGCTGCTGTCCTCATCCTTTACCTTACCACATTTGATTTTTCGTTCCATCTCAATTTAAAATTAAAGAAAACTTATTGGCACACAACAAATCAAATCAATTTTCAATTTTCAAAATCAAAAAATGTGACAAACAACACAAAAATTGGGTTTAAATCGGTTTAAAAATCAGTTTAAATTGTTTTAAATCTGGGTTAAATGTATCTTTAACCTAGCGGGTTTAATGAATGTTTTTGAGTGAATATTATGGATGTAGGTTTAAATTGTCGGGTTTAAAAAATGCGGGTTAAATAGTCGGGTGTAAGTTTAACTTAAACGTGATTTACACCCGAAGTGAATAATATGGCCGTAGAAGAATTTTAGAAAGAAATCATGAATTAGAAAAAGAAACTGCAGAGCTTAAATTGTTTTTAAACAGCAATAAGGCTATGACAATTAATGCAAGTGCACCTAAAAATCGAATCAGCATTTCAAATGGAAGGAGATCTTCTCAAAGAAAACGAAAACCATGTCATTGGTGAGAAAGAAAAACCTGACGAAGATACAGCTAAATCTAGCAGTCAACCCGCAGATACATATTATCATCTCCGCAATGGTTCAAAGAAATCAGCAAAGAAGAAAAAGGCAAGTTACTAGTTAAAAGTTTCATCTTTCGTAGTAGTAGCAAATGTCAATACCACCAAAGAAATCAAGTTGCCACCAATTAACGTGTACGTACAGTTAATCAAAAATGTCTCCGTTTGCAAAGCCTACCTTCCAAGAAAAAACAAATAACTTTTTTTTTTTTCCTGTTTATTTACCACTATTGAATTTATACAATTTTTTTTGCAGAAATAAACTTAAACTACTAATGTAACTATAATGATTTTGTAAAGTAACTGACCTGAAGGGTTCTCAATACTTATTATATTATTATATGATAACTTAAAGTTTGCTCTAGAACTAGTTTAACTAACAATTATATTTAATATACCTAATAATCGAATATTAAGTTAACATTATTTTTATTTTGTATTATAGGAAAATGTGGGAAAAAACCAATTACAAATATTATCTATTTTTTAAACAAGAACAAAAAACACCTAGTAAAGAAAAAGCCTAATACTAACTTAACCTAACCTATCCTAGAACTAGGCCCTGACATGTGATTTCCAATCCGTCAATGCTTAAGTCAAATTAACAACAGAATCATCAGCGCATCAGAGATCACATGCCAGGGCCTAATCCAACTTAACCTAATCGTTAGCCACAACCCAGTCGAGCCACCAGTATTTTTCACGATTATACCTGTCAGCATTGCTTGAGTCCCTTTCTGGTATGCTTACGCAGTATCTCAGATCAGCATTTCCATCTCTTAAGTCGATTGGCTCATAAAGGATACGTTTATCTGTCGCTCTTCTAGCAATATGATAAATAATTGGCACGTTCTTTGAATCTGATAAGTATCCATGTGCATCCAGATGCAAGAATAACCACTCACCAAAGAGTTTCTGAAATACTTCAGGGAAACTCTTTGGTGAGTGGTAGTAACCCTGACCACAGAGTTTCTGTGGTCAGGGTTACTGACCGCGCGAAATAATTCCTCACAAGATCCAGGATGACATTGTCAATTCTGGATACACCGGAAGCATCCAATAGTCTCTTATTAGAGACGTAATGCCGAAAGTCGGAATGTGCGCTTCTATACATTCGCATACAGGCTCGAAGACATTTTCTCTCAAATAATCGCAGTTTTTCCATGTAAGATGGACTTATGTTCCACCATACTGGACTCGCATAAGTCAGAATAGGACGCACGAAGGCTTGGTAACATATGACCTTCACATCGGATCTTAGATAGCTGGAGAAGAATAGACGTTTGAGAGACATAAATGCCGCTCTTGCCTTTTTCAACTGAATATTAACGTGCTCATTATAGTACAAGAACTTGTCTAAATGCACACCTAGATATTTCACAACGGTCTTTGACTCGATGCGAAGACCATTAGCACTCTTTATTTGCAAATTCTTCCAGTTGCGTCTCAAGTCTGAATTACCACGTCGTATTGGGGTGTGGAACAGTATAGTTTCACATTTTTCTTCGTTTATTTTGAGCTTCCACTTTAAGCAGAAAGTCTGAATTTTATCAAAACTATTTTGTAGTTCAGCCTGTATGTCTTGTATTTTTGAACTACTTGCACACAAAGTAACATCGTAAGCAAACGCTAACGAATTACCAATGTCCCTAAGCATTTCAGAAATGTAGATAATAAATAGGACCGGTGCCGTGACTGTGCCTTGTGGAAGACCATTAATGATGATAAAAACTTTAGTTGTCGTGTATTGTCTATCAGTTACAACAAATTTCTTCTCATATACCATAGACGCTATCATCTTTACGAGATGAATAGGAAATTCATATCGCAAAAGTTTATAAATTAACCAGTCGATCCAAACCGTGTCGAAGGCTTTTTCGATATATGTACACTAGGCAGGCACCTGTACATCGTTTGGCATTGAGATTCCAACAAACGTCTGAAATCAGTTTTGTAATTGTGCATGCTATTACAATAACTTTTTTACTTGCACCTACATATGTATGTACATATGTATGTATGTACATATATACCTATAGGGCAAATAATGTTTTCGTGAAAAATTTCGAACTTGAAATTTTAATCAAGCTTGGCATTACTATGATGGAAAAGTCCAAAAAAGTGACTCCGCCAATTTCGTCGGTCTGGGTGTCTGTCTGTTTGTCTCCTCGACTGCGCCCTAAACAACTGGACGGATTTGCTTCAAACTTCATATCAGGGGTCTGTGGGATAATCCCTAGAATTAATAAATAATTCGAATTTTCAGTTTAAACTCAATATTATGGATACTTTACTTAAGTACGATTTCACTAAAAATGGATTGGGTAGTTTGGTCATATGCTATTAGGTGTCATACTATGTTTTGCGTTTGTATAACGGTAATTTTAGAAATTGACTGGTTATCGGCTTAAAATGAATACCTGAGGAATATAAGGTATGTGCAAAGATATGGCGTAGCAAATTTTTAAACGGCAACGCCCACTTTTTAAAATTGTCCAATATTTTCAGAATTTGACTAGAAATTGAAAAGAAATATTAGGATACAATTTCTAGGCAATCCAATTCCCTTTAATTCACGTGTACATAAATAAAGAAGGGCCTGCCCACTTTTTTGGGCGATTTAAAAAAAAAAACTTGTGGAGCAAATGGACATCAATGAAGAGTCTTCGAATCCAACCCGGAGGGACAACGCAGTAGGAGAAGACCTCGCCTTTGGTGGCGCGTACAAGTGGAATTTACGGAGATGATCCTTCATAAAGGAGTTGGAACGTCTTTCGGCTTCGTTATACTCTATTTTTGATACAATAGATCTTTTTAGGTTGCAGTGTCAGCCATATGGGCAAGGGGTACTCAAAAAAAAAGGTACAATATATAATACAACATTTTAAAAGTACGGGATCGGTAACTTCTAAGCCGCAAACTGGGCAACAAAAAAAGTTCAACGACCTCATGGAGCGAACCATAGTGCGTAATATAAAAAAATGAAATATATTGTAGATTGGCAAAATTTCATAAAAAAAATTGCATTAATTAAAAAGAGTTATTTCGTTTTTTCATTGTAAATAGGAAGTGTACATAAACTTTTTTAATTGACTGTACATATGACTAGCTAAGAACAGAAGTGATCCAAGTAGTATTTTGTGATTATTGAAGTAATGAACAAAATGCGTTTTTTTTTATTATTAAAATTGTGTCTAATAGGTTTATACAAAATGTTTTTTTTTTATGATAGATAATAGAAGAAGTTCGATAGCACTAGGATAACTTTTGCACTAACTAAATTAATGTCTTTGAAGCCCAAAGACATACTTAGCACAGTTTTTCTAAAAATGTTACTTAGATCACTTCTGTTCTTAACTAGCCATATATGCTTTTCTAAAACACATTGTTAGCAAAGATTATATTATTAACAAACCAGGTACAAAGCATTCTATAAGGGGTTTCTGTGAAGAGGATTACAGTATAATGAAAGATGCATTAGAATGGGCCAAAGCTTCTTATTACACTTACACACCTAAGGACGAAATATGGCAGACGTACTTACTAAGACGACGTACAGCTAAACAACTACATACATGCATGAAGAAGTTGTAGACGCACAAAACAATTTATCAGTAGAAAATTTTAATTTTATCCACTCCTTTCGTTTCGAAACGAGCCAGTGCAATTATCTCTAGATGCAAGTCAGCCGCATTCAGAAATATTCAATAGAAATATTATCAAAAGACAAAATAACATTCAATACCATAATTGTTAGCGATTTACCCATGCAGCTGGCAATTGTCATATGGTGGAGTGCAGGTGCGTTAAGTATGCGGATGGTCATGATGCAGGGAAATGCCCTTTGATTGACAATTCAGATAGAGCTCAGCTGTACTGCATTCTTTGTAAGGAGCATGGGCATCCTGCTTCTTATGGAGGATGCAAGGCACATGTGGTACTTAAGGAAAAGCTTAAGAAGCCTCCACCCAAAAGTTCGAACTCAGAGTCGAACATACACGTAGTTTAGAGAACAACCAGTGGGTTAAAATATAAACTAGACAATTTTTTTTTCGAAAATAAAATGTTTGAAAATATTCTATTCAAATATATTTTTCAGTATTTGCCTTGGTGGCAAAGTGACTGGTTATGGGAGGGTGTAGTTCTAAGTTTAATTTTTGTTTATATTTGCGTTGCTGGGCAACAATATGAATGAAATAGTATTGTAGGAATGTATGGATATCTTTCCTTGCAATATTAGGGCGAGCTTTAATTGTGTATGGGATTTTGATTTTGCCTCACAGCAAAACATGAAAAATTTAATTTTCGTATTTTATGAATAATTTCATATTTTGGCTATTTATTTCGACCGTTAAACAACTATAGCATACTACAGTAGTAACGTTTTCCGTTTGTAACGTATTTTTTGTTCTTCAAACAAGTAAGAAATATAAGTAATAAGCTTTAACTTTCTTTTTAATTCAGTTGATCCGATCGCTGTTATCAAAATAGACTCATGCAGGGAATTAGTTTGGTTTTGCTTTTTTTTCTTACATCAAATTACCTTTATATACATAGGTAATATTAATATGTAATATTAATATAGTAATTTTCTGAAATGTGTTAAAATAAGTATCCTGTTCTTATCTATGAAGATACCACAAGTTGAAATAGTTTTGCCTAGCTGATCTTAAAGCTGCACTCTTGCAATATCAGCGTTCATCTTTCCGTGAATTATGGTAGTCGAAAAAATTTCAGTCCGATGAGCTAGCCTTTTCGCATGCCTCTCAAACTTTTTATATTTGCACACTAGGTCAAAAATAGATGCAGTCAACATATTTTTGCGAATTTCCATCCACTTTCTGTTGCTTGACTGTCCTACAGTCGATCTTTCTATAATTTACCGATTTTACTGATTTTCTTTTAATTTGTCTACCATGTCAGTTTTTTTTAATAATATCGTTGGAATTCATGTCTAGCTGATTGGAACCCAACATCTTTTCCGGTATTAGCCCAGTTTAATCTAAAAACAATTCTGCCCTTTCGGTATACGTTCAAAATTGTTCTTCTTTTTGTTAATAAGTTATTCTTTTTTAACCGCCTCAATTATTCGCAAAAGTTTTCTCTATGCAACCTTGGACTATATGCATCTGTTGTCCAGGAATAATCATCACAATAATGACACTATCTATTTGAATATCCATTACGAAGAGTTGATACGTTTCCTTCTAAAAAGCTTGGCAATGATTGAATATTGATGTTTAGCCAGGTTGTTTGAGTAACCATCAAAAGACATCTTGTATTCATAACGACTCTTCAAGAAGCAAATCGGATTCCATTTATGTTGAAGGTCCGCTGTAGTTTATGTTACATATGTTATTTGGGCTTTTATACAGTCCATATGTAACACAGTATTTCTTTCGAAGGTCCAAGGAAATCACTTTCGCCGTACGCAAACTTTGACCATGCTGAAACTGTCTATTTACCAGTTTCGGAGTTAGGTACTTACAGTACAGATAGAATGATTATGACTGCTAAGACTATTTGAATGGGTTTAGTACTGATTTGCAATCTACGTACATAAACATATTAAATAATATTTAGAATATCAGAAATCAATGTCTTTATTAGGTATTCCGTTTCTGATTGTGTCCACTTTCCTTTAAAGGAACACCTCCACACTTCTCACCAAGTTAACTTTAACTTTGTGAACTCTTGCAAAGAAGGATAAATACATTAAGCCACTTTTATATTGCAATCAATTCATTAGAAATATTGTATCAAATTTATATCCAATATTCATATGAAAAACACATTTCTTTAAGAGTTCAAAAATAATTATCAATGAATATATATGTATAGACACATAATACATTCTTTCGCAACAAACAACGAAGTATAGGAACCTCAAATACATTCACATCATGGCACACCGACACCGTACTCATATTTTGCACAATCAACTAAACCCTAATAAAATATTTTCGAAATCGAAACTAATATTTTCCTGAAATAAACGCTTAAGCGACAAAAATTTGAATTAAAAACTGAATTGTACACGCTAAAAATGGAATTTGTCTTAAAATGGAGTCATATGAAATGCAGTGGTTCTTAGTAACTATGGGATGAATGTTACATATTTCTTCTTTATTGGCTACATGGAATATCCCTTTACCATTTCACCGAAAATTTAATTTGAAAATATTGAAAATATTACATGAAAATCATTGTTTAATTTGACTAATTTTATCAATTTTCAAACACTTATATCTCGGAAAAGAAAGGAAATTTCAAAATTCTGTTCGATTCTGGAGATCTATTCATTACCTTTCCAAAGAGCCTAACATCATATTATACCAATAACGATTTCTTATCGTAAAACTGTAAACCGATTTACAATTTTATGCAAAAAAGTGAAAGTTGTGTCCGGAATTTTCAAATATTACAGCAACAAAAACGTTTTTCAAAAATCTGGTCGATCACATTGCAGATTGAACTCTATTCTTCAATATGTGATAACTACCATTTAAATCGGTTACCGATTCGCTGAATGGCATTGTAAACCGATTGCTCATTTTTCGCTTTTTTCGTATTTTTTGGGTGGAGGCCTCTTAAGCAGTGGGCTTTCCTTGCAAGAAAAAATAATAAAGATAAAGCAGATATGTACATATGTATGTATGTTCCGAAACTATATCGAAAAGGGAGTTAGCTTTGTTGATCATGTAGTGGTACTTCGAAATACAAAGTTTTAGCTGTATAGAAAGTTTTAAAGATAATTAGTACCTACATATGTATGCCACAGAAAGGAGTATTCAAACTTTTTCGGATGAATTTACACGACTTTTCCAAATTTTATGTTTAAACGATTTAAATAATTACTATACTTATATATTGGCGGTTGACTTGAATACACTAAACCTGCTCGTGTCAATTTTATTAGAAACTTCCTTGACGATAACCAGGTCGACTTCAAATTTAAATTTTACTCTTCTGTTATCGCATCTCTTTCCAGGGTGAACTCATATCTGGACATCGATTTGATTGATGCTTGTCTTGAAGAAAAAACCATTATCAGCCGTGGAAGCACAATACTGGTGCTGCATTATAACACCATACATACAGCGGTAGTCACTAAAATAGAGCCAAACTACGTCATGCATGATATCCTTCCAGAAATAGTATTTAAAAAATTAATAACATAGTTGTAACTAATATATAGTTTATTTCATTGGTACTTTAACTGAATATAAATTATTAAAGAAAAAACCATGAAAGAAAAAAATTTAACAAAAATTGTATGCTAGGCGTAGAATTGGCTGGCCATTAAAATAGAGCCACTTTACACACTCCTTGGTTCAAAAACATGGTACAAATATTAAAATTTTGATGCCATTTAAGCCAATATTTCTCATTACAGATCTACAGCGTTTCGACATTGAATTAATAACAGCCTGGCATCGCTGGATAACCATTCTTTCTGCACAATTTCCAAAAATTTTGTTGTATTTTTAATTTGTGTGCACTTTTGACCTCTATCCATAAATTCTCAATCGAATTTAGGTCCGGAGATTGAGTATGTATGTATGCTGTACATACATATGTAGGTATGTATGCTTCCCAAACGACTCCGATTTTGATTTAAATTTCAAGTCGTTTCTAAAGATTTGCCGTCAGTAGGCAACAGTTTCAGAACTCGGCAATATCTAACAAAACGAACTTAAAAAATTCGGAAATTGATGACTACATCGAAAAATTAAATACATTAATAAGTAACTCTATAGAATCTTCAGTAGCTAAATTTAACAACAAAAATTCCATGAAAATGTTATCTAACGCCGGTGATTCGGTGATTTCTGAAATACAAAAGCTTTCTAATGTAAACGTAGCTTTAAATGCGCACCGTCCCTAAAGCTCGAGTAGCGCAATCTGGATATCGTAACTAATATTAAATTGTAAAAAAAACACAGCCAACTTCATTCACTTCCTTTTTGTTTTTTCAAATAATAATACACAACGTTGTGCGGTGTGAGCATAAAAAAAACGAGAGAAAAATAAAAATCTATTAATTATTAAACTATTAACTAGAGAAAATTATTTGTATCGGAATATTAATTACGCCAACAATGTAGAACTTATACGATTGAAAGCTCTTCTAAGAAATGTTAGGGAGTTGCTGAAACAACAGTTTCGCAGTTGCCAAACTATTTTATTTATTGAAAAATGTTATTGAGGTAAAAATTAATGAAAAAAAAGCTAACACAGAACAAAATTTGAATGTTTTTTCTCGTTTCAACTAGCAAACGGAAAATATGGAGAAAGCGGCAGAGCGGCAATCTTAAGTGGCAAGTGTAATAAATGGACAAGCGGCAATTCTGGAACGATTTGTTGTTAAAATGTCGTTGTCGAGTGCTGCTCGACGCAGTGTTTTACAAGTAAATCGTTTTAACATTTACAGAATTAGCTTAAGTTTAAAAAAAGAAAATTTGGTATATGTACATCCAATAAACCGAAAAAGATCAGTTTATGGCGAATTTCACTATTTGTATAGTAATCTTCGACAACATAAACACCGATTTAGGTAATTGTATGTCAAAACAATTATTTCATTTCCTGCTAAAAATTACAAAATTTCTTCCGAAATTAAAACTTCCATATTAATTTTTGTTAATTCACCGATAATTCACCGGAAAAAGATGACAGAAAATGCACACTTGCAAGCGCTGCAACGCAAAACAAGGGCAGCGAGAGAAGAGTATCGAACCAGAAGAAGGGAGGAGAAGAAGATCCTGCGTAAGAAGAAAAGGGCCCACGCAGCCTCCCAGCTCAAGGATATCGAAGAGTCCCGCGGTAGGAACAACATCCGGATGTTTTTCAGGAAAGCCAAGCAACTGGCAGCTGGCTTCAAACCCGGAACGCAGGCTCTTCGAAAGGAAGAGTGAAGGAAACCTAGTCACCGAAGCACTGGAATTAGTAGATGTATTTAAGCAGCATTTCCAGCAGCTACTTAATGGGCAGGTAGAGAGAGTGATAGGGCAAGAAGAGAACCCGCATCCAGTCAATGAAGAATCCATCCCTCCTCCTAGTTTTGAAGAGGTCGGCTCAGCTATCAAAAAGCTGAAGAACAACAAGGCCGCCGGCTCTGATGGTCTACCAGCAGAGCTTTTCAAACATGGTGGTGATGCTTTGGTGAGGTGCTTGCACCAAGTATGGGTGGATGAAGTCATGCCCGATGACTGGACTATCAGCTCTATATGCCCCATCTTCAAGAAAGGCGATCCTATGTCTTGTAAGAACTACCGAGGCATATCCCTGCTTAATGTCGCATATAAGATCCTATCCAACGTACTGTGTGAACGTCTGAAGCCTTTCTGCAGCACACTAATCGGCACGTACCAGTGTGGCTTCCGGCCCGGCACATCGACGATCGACCAAATTTTCACACTAAGGCAAATCCTGGAAAAGACCAACGAATTTCAAGTCGAGACTCACCATCTCTTCATCGACTTTAAAGCCGCATATGATAGCATTCATCGTCTTGAGCTCTACAAGGCGATGTAGTCCAAAAAGCCAAAGCACGTCGACTACACTGGCTCGGCCACATCGAGCGAATGGACAATAATGCTCCAGCAAAGAGGATCTTCGAATTAACACGAAATTTGGTGGAGTTGGTTCCCGCATTCGATCAGCAAAAATATTCGTCAATTTCTGTATTAATAAAGGAAAAAAGGGACAAATATCAAAAACATTTGATATAGATTTATTTTATTAAGCAATTAAAAAAAAGAAGAAGAAAATAACTAAAATTAAATGCATTATTTGAGAATAAGGGAACACAAGCGTTCTCACCTTAGGCTAGGGCCACGCACTGAGCGATTGAGCGATAGAGCTGCAAGTCTGAGCGACGGGTGGCCTTTTAATGAGCGACGTAAACAAAGGAGACGGCTAGTTTTATTATTAAGGTAAGTTATTATACTTTAAATAACTTTTTAGTTTAGTTTTTCTTTTTTCAACTCCAGGAATTCAGCGTCTAAATTAATTGTCGTGGTCCTTCTTTTTCTTTTTTGGCAAATTGTAGGAGCAACTGGCAATAGGAGTGCTGGTGCTAGGCATATTTATATTATTAAAAACAGTTTCTTCTTCGTTCAGTAAATCTGTCATAATATTTGACTAAGCACTATTTTCAACTTCAAGTTAATATATTGCTCTTGCTCCTGCAGATTCCCTTCAGAGGGATCTGGAACAACCGTCTGTTTAATGAAGCTAATCATTTCGAAAAATTGCCATTTCACTTTCATTGGTTGAGCTTCTGACCCTGAAGTTGGACGTGGAACTTTTTTGAGGGTTCTTCTAAAAGTGCCTTTTAAGTTTTTCCACTTTGCATTTTGCCGTTGCTCCTGAAAACAGAAAATTGAAAAACCATTATTTAAAATAACATAATCAATACTACAAAATTCGATTATTTTTTTTTCTTCATATTTTTAGGTTTATTGCTACAGGTCATTCATTTCGAGATCTAGCTTATGCTTTTCGAATGTAAAGGGTTTTCCAATAGGGACTTGACAACTTTGAATTTAATTTGTGAACGCACTCTTTCACTGATCATCAAACTGTCATTGTCAATTTATTCAGTAAACTCATCATGGTAAAGTACACGAACGAGCAACGTCTGCAAATTATAAAAATTTTCTACCGAAATTCGGAGTCGGTGACTGCAATTTTAAGAGCATTAACTCCAATTTTCGGTCGTAATTCTCGCCCTAGTAGACAGGCAATAACAAGTTTAGTGCAAAAATTTGAGTCTCCATATTCGTTGTGTGATGTTGCGGTGTCAGTGAGACAACGGGTTGGTCGAAGTGTCGAAAATATCGCTGCCGTTCAGGCGTCCGTAGCAAATGATCCAAATCAGTCAATTCCACGGCGTTCTCAAGAATTGGGCATCGCTCAGACCACATTATGCCGTATTTTGCGTAAGGATCTTGGTTTACACCCATACAAGATCAAGCTGACTCAAGAATTGAAGCCGATGGACCATTTGAAGCACACCAGCACACGTTACAATCGATTTATTGAAGAGTAAGTATGGTGAGCGTGTTATCTCAAGAAATGGGCCAGTCGATTGGCCGCCTCGTTCGTGCGATTTAACGCCGCTTGACTATTTTCTGTGGGGCTACGTTAAGTCATTGGTTTATGCCAACAAGCCGACGACGTTGGAAGAGCTCAGAGCCAACATTGAACGCGAAATAGCGGCCGTTTCGGCCGAAATGTGTGGCCGAGTCGTTGAAAATTGGGTCCAACGAATCGACCGCTGCAAACGTGACCGTGGTGGCCATATGAACGAAGTCGAGTTCCATTCATAAATGTTTTGACTGTACTTCAAGCCGATAACAAAGTTTTTGAAATATCTCAAATGGTTTGCGTTTTATTTAAAAAAAAAAAGTTGTCAAGTCCTTATCCTTTATTATCTTGGAAACAAGTGTTATTATTTGGGAACAACTTGCCTATACCAACAGCCGACCACCTTAAAAAGGTTATAAACGATTACTACAGGCGCTGGAAGTTTCCCAACTGTTTTGGCAGTATTGATGGCAAACACTGCCAAATTAAGTGCCCTTCAAGTTCTGGGTCTCATTATTTTAATTATTTACATTATTTTTCAATTGTTTTGCAAGCTGTGTCTGACGCTGACAAAAAGTTTTTAACAATCGAAGTGGGTGGAAGAAGAAAACAAAGTGATGGTGGTACTTTTTTGGCTCTACTTTATTCAAATTACTTGAAGACGATAAATTTAATGTTCCTCTTCCACAAGCATTGCCAATATCAAATATAATTCTTCAACATTTTTTAATTGGTAACGAAGCCTACCCCTGCACGTAGAAATTTAAATGCGCAAACAGAAAACTTCAAGAAAAATTTTCAACTACGGAAAATGCATTGAATGTGCATTCGGTATATTAAGCAGAAAATGGCGATTTCTACAAAAAAGCATCGAAACAAAACCAAGCTCTGCAATTCTTTTAATAAAATGTGCCTGCATACTGCATAATTTTGTCAGAGAGTGCGATGGCGACAGTGATCTTGATTATATAAATGTTACAGAAATGCATAATGAGATAACGGAAATAAATATAGACAATCAAGAACAACGGTCTCGTTATAATAGAAGCAGTCACACAGTGATGAATATACGAAATGACTTAACGTCGCTCTGTCGCACAGAAAAATCGCTCATCGCTTAGCAACTACGTGGCCACAGCACTACGATTTCATATGTTTTAATTTTTTTGCGTCGCTCAAACGCTCATGGCTCAGTGCGTGGCCCTAGCCTTAGCCTCTCACTATCAACTCCTACTCTGCACCTCCACGTTAGTGGCTAGTGGGTGCCTAGTACCTCGGCTGGAGATTGGGTAACCAACCCCTTTGAAAGGTTGTTGGTAATAGCAAACGAGAGAGGGAGGAGGAGTGTTTTCTCACTAAGGCACTTCCTCTTGATCTGGACGGCAGCGGACGAATTTTCCAGATGGAATCAACGGTGTAGTCCACAGTTCCAGTCAGGCCGAACTACCTAGTGTAATCCCTATAGGAGCTGTTTTGACTAATTCGAATCCCATGTCTATAGGGATCTCCAACACTGAGCCAAGGTGTTGGAAAAGAGTTGGTGGCGGATGAACCTTTAATGGGACAACGGCAGCTCTCATACCCCCGAAGTGGGTTACTGACTTTGGAAAATTCGGCCTCTCATCCTCGGGGTATACAAGGGAACTGGTCCTCCAGGTTGGGGGTTGTGTGTAGGGGTAACTTCCCGACCACAGAAAATATGTATTAATTCCGAAACAAAAACAAGCCTCGGATATGGATGGACTCACTACTCAAGACCGCAGCAATCGAAATAAGGACAACGACCTTCGGATCTGCACGTGGAATGTTAGGACTCTTAACAGACCGCGTGCAGCCGAAGAATTAGCAGGGGCCCTAGACTGCTATAAGGCAGACATCACCGCCATCCAGTAAGTACAGTGGGATGGGCCGGGCAAACAAAGAATGAAAAACTATGACATCTATTATGGTGATTGCGTTAAGAAGCAGAAACAGCGCTTATTCGGATGTGGATTTATCATAAGCGGCAGATTTAGACAAGAAGTCTAAAGCTTTCGACACGTAAGCGAACGACTTATGACAATCCGCATCAAGGCTAAATTCGCCAACATAAGCCTTATATGCGCTGATGCCCCCACAGAAGACAAGGACGACGCCACCAAAGAATGTTTCTACGAGCTCCTCGACAAAACTTACGAGCAATGTCCTAAATATGACGTTAAAATCGTTCTGGGCGATCCGAACGCGTATCCCGAAATCTCGCTACGACTCCTATGCCGCCATCATCATATGCCGAGGACTAATGGGAACGCTGCCAACATGCCATCAGAGGTGCCGCAACTGATGTGCTGGGTTTCGCTCGACCACCACAAAGAAACCCATGGTTTGACGAAGAATGGCGGCAAGCAAATGCAGCTCAACAAGAGGCATATAAAGCGGCGCTGCAAAGAGGAACGTCTTCTTCTCCGAAAGAAGAAAAAAGAACAAGAGAAGCGCGGGATCGAAGATATTGAGAGATTATACTCCAGGAATAATGTACGGAAGTTTTACCAACAGATAAAAAGAACGTGTCAGGCCAACAAGACCCGTACAGAAGCCTGTAGAGATGAAGAAGGAAACAGCGTAGTGGAGTCAGTCGGTGCTGAGAATATGGAAAAATTTCTTCTGCAGACTGTATAACGGCGACGAAGACCAACATTCCGCTGTCAGGCAGAATGATCCATTCAACATAGACGATGATAGCCAAAACCTCTGTCCACCTGACCAAACTTAAATTCAACAAGGCTGCTGGACCTGACGGCTTATCAACCAAGCTGTTCAAAGCAGCTGGAAATGGCCTGGTAGAAAGCATACACCAACTCATTTTTAAAATGTGGTCAGCTGAATGTATGCCTGATGAATGGATCTCAGCACCGTTTGATTGTCTGATCCACAAGAAAGAAGACCCCCTCAATTGTCTCCTCAACATCACGTATCTGCCATATTGTGTGAACGTCTGAAACCCTTCGTCAACAACCTGATTGGGCCCTATCAGTGTGGTTTCAGACGAAGAAAGTCCACAATCGATCAAATCTTCACACTTCGGCAGATCCTGAAAAAAACGTCCAAATCGATACCCACCATCTTTTTATCGATTTTAAGGCCGCATATACAGAGCCATGTCTAGTTTTCGCATCCCTGCCAAACTTGTTCGCTTGTGCAGGATAACGATGGAGAATTCTCGCTGCTGCCGAGACTTTGATGTCAAAAAAAGATTTAGACAAGGTGACGCCCTGTCATCTGACTTCTTTAACATCATACTTGAAAGAATTGTGTGAAACTCACAAGCCAACACCGGAGGCACAATCTTTCAAAAGTCTGTGCAAAAGGAATACCCTATCCTCCTTCTTATCTAGCCATGGTGTGGCCGTATTGTATTTTCTTTACTGAACTACGATGATAACTTCGAACGTTTGAGGATGTTACATGTAAAATTTCATCAAAATCGGTTTGTTAATGAAACCGTCCCCAAAAAGTGGGCGTGGCTAAAATCGATGTATGGGAGAATTGTAGACAATCTGAATATCTAAGTATTTTGTCTTAACAAAATTTTTCGGTTTCATATAACTTAGTGAAGTTATGAAAAACTGGCAAACACGCCACCTAAGATTCATAATGAAAACAGGATGTTTCAGGAGGGCCACTCCTTCTTTACATTGACTGTAGGACCATTAGTATTTTCCGTAAGTATCCCAAGGCGGAGAACACAATGATGTAGTCACCCAATCAACCACCCAATGTCACTTCAGATTTCATTCTAAAACCTGAATGAGTTTGGCATTATGCTCTTCGATAGTCCTACCGAAGATTAGACAGTCATTGATGTAGATGACTACATCCTCATCAAAAAACAAATTGGTCATTACACGGTGAAATATTTTTTGAGCTACTTTAAGTCCATATGTCATCCTCAAGAACTTATATCTGTTGACTTTAGCTATAACCCCATCCCGTTCCATTTTATCTAATTCTTCCTTTAACTTCGCATGCAATGTGATAGGAATTTTCCTACGTGAATTAATTTTGAAAAATTCTGTAAACAAAACATCTAATTTTAAACTATTGCTATTAACTTTATATAATGTGCTTATAAAGAAATCACTAACATCATTATTATTTAAATTTTCATTAATTGTAGTTTTATTGTTCAGTGAAAATGTTTGTATTTTATTGAACTTAAAATATTTTGCAAAATGATTCAAACCTTTGCAAATATGAAATCTTTGACCAAGGGCTGGACATTTCGTTCGGTGATACAAATTTCCGCAACGTTCCCATCTCTTGTTGGGCTCAGATTGTTTGGCACTGAAGCTCAATGTACTGTTGCTTCGTGTTGTTCTTCGGCATCTGTCTTCTCGAGCTTGTGATTGTGATTGACTGATCACCCTGACAAGGGTGGGTGTATCTTCCTCTTACTCTGGAAACCATCCACTCCACCGAAGCGGGTTACCGACTGCAGAAAATCCGGCCCCTTGTCCTAGGGGTATAAAAGGGAACTGGCCCTCCAGGTTGGGGGTTGTGCTTCGGAGTAACTTCCATACAACGGAAAACAATAGTTACGACAATCGTGAGCTCTACAAGCAGAAGAAATGTGATGTACTTCGGTTTCTCCAAAAGAAGAAAAAAGAGCACGAGAAGCACGCTCTTTTATATGTGCAATTAAAAATGTTGTTTGCGGTCTTCAGGACACTTATTTCTCAGTAATTGTCGCAAATGACGCGGTCACCTTTCTTATGAATCGGGCGTATTGAACCATATTTTATAGGTGAGTTGGTGCATGTTCCAATGCCATCGCCAGTAGCCTTAAGAATTTAAGTCAGTCTATGGCTGCTTCAATTTTGTTCCGGTCCGGCAGAGATAGTGATTGGTTGGCTTTCGCGGCCATTCAGCAGTACGCAGAAGTAGTCATCCATGTGTTACGCACCAACTGGCTTTTTTCAATGGTACTACCGTTTTTATCTTTGCAGGCTCCAGTTTGCATAGTGAAACCTTGGGTTGTCTACTTTACCCTGTTATTGAAATTCTAGATATGAATGTATCTTTCCTGCCATAACATTTCTGCAGCTCCTCAATCTCACGTTTTTCATGGTCCTTTTTTTTTTTTACTAAATACGTGTTTAAGTGGGCGCCGTGACTCAAGTAGTTAGTGCGTTAGACTACTTAGCGAGGGGTTCAAGGGTCGATCCTCAGACAATATCTAAAATTTCTTTCACGGCCCTACCTCTCGCGAGCATCTGACAAACATCCGAGAGTAAAACGGTCATGAAAAAGCTTCTCAAATAAAACATTGCCCTTCGGATACGGCATTGAACAGTAAGCCCCTTCCATTCATGTACAGAATATAACACGCAGAACACGAATGGTTGTGAGAAGCTAGACCCTGGATCCCGTGGACCTGTCGCGCCAAAAATGTGTAGTTTTTTTTGTATGTGCTTCTCGTCTCTCCTTTTCTGCTCGTAGGGCCGGCGAGCGTCTTTCGTAGGTTTTTGCTGCGCCACTTTACACTTGCCTGTGTGTATTCAGCATCAAACCATCGGTTTCTTGCAAGTGGAGGGGTGAAATCTAGCATTTCGATCGCGGCATTCCTGATAACTTGCTGCCAGCGCTGAGACTGATCCTATGCGCTTGTTTGATGAAGAATGCCGGCAAGCACATGAAGCAAAACAATTCGTCTACGAAACGGCACTGCACTTGAGGCACAATTTTCCAAAAATCTGTGCAATTACTTGCAAACGCTGGTGACATTGACATCATCGGCAGAACACAGCGAGCTATAACTGGTGTTTTTGCAAGTATTGGAACAGAAGCGGCAAAAATGGGTTTAGTTGTGTATGAGGGCAAAAGCTATCATACGGTGTCACACAACATCGACGAATCAGACAAAACGTCACAATATATAGCTATAACTTTTATGTAGTTAGGAGTTAGTTAGCTATGAACTCTGACAACACTCTGAAGAGTCACACTTGGCAATCCCTGTTTCTTTGGTGTAACAAGAAAATTGAGTAACAATGCCTTGTCAAAAAATACTGAGGAGACTCTATATAAGACCCTCATCATCCCAGTTCTACTGTATGGCGCAGGCGCGCAGGGGCATGGGCGTTAACGAAAGCGTATGAAGATATCCTTGGTCGTTTTAAACGCAAAATTCTTCGGACGATTTACTGTCCCGTTTGCGTTGACGGGATTTGGATGAGGAGATTTAACAGCGTACGTATCAATCGTCTAGGATGGCTAGGATATATAGAGCGAATGGACATCAACGCTCCGGCCCGGAGGGACAATGCACTAGAGGAAAACTTAAGCGGCGCGCACAAGTGGAAGAGGGCATAAACAAACTTGGACCCAAAAATTGCCCTAACTAGAGAGGCTTGTTGGTCGAGGCCCAGGTGCACCGCAAACTGTAGCGACACCTAAGTAAGTAAGTAAGATTTTTTACTAATCCAGGGCCTAAGGTGTTTTATTTTCGAATTATTTTGTTTCTGAATTGAATTGTACTAAAACTGTTAACATGATTTTTTCAATATGTAAAGGAAAGAGTCGTAAGCTTCTTAAGAATTATGATCGGTATAGACTCTCTCTTAACAGCTTTCCATAGAGATTAATTATCGACTCATTGATTCGTTTTTAGTTCCTTTCCGTAACTCCTTGAGTTCATTGCATGATGGATGTTAAATCTTTTTATTCTCTGGTGTTCGGACTCATAACCAAGTTCTTCATGTTTTTCTTTGAATATAATAGTTAGGGTGTCTTTCGCCACTTTCAAAGTGCCGGGCCTTAACGGAATTCTGCCGGCTATGCTGCAGAAGGCTCCAGCGAAGGTTATAAGCAGGATCAAGGAAATTTTCATAAATTGTCTAAGGTTAGGTTACATACCTATGGTATGGAGGGAAGTGCGGGTGGTATTTATACCCAAAGTAGGTAAACCAAGCCACTATTCAGTGAAACACTATAGACCCATCAGTCTTTCGTCATTTCTCCTCAAGACACTTGAGAGGCTTCTTGACATTCATATAAGAAGCAAATGTTGCAACGGATATTTATGCAAAGCTCAGCATGCATACTTAAAGGGTAAATCAGTAGAAATAGCTCTACATGAAGTAGTAGGCAAAATAAAAAGCAGCCTTCAGCATAAGGAATTCGCACTAGCTGCCTTTTTAGATATTGAAGGGGCTTTCAATAACGTAAGAGGAGAGGCAATTTAAAGTACTCTGGAAATGATAAATGTCGAGTATAGCATTACCAATTGGCTCTACAAGATGCTCGTCACGATAAATATCAATTCCACTCTTAGACTTACTTCAATAAGGAAATCGGTAATTGGAGGCACCCCCAGGGAGGGCTTATCTTTCCCCTATTCTGGGTTCTTGTCATAGACGTTATACTTAAGGATTTATGCAACGCAGGGTGTAACGTCACTGCCTAGGAGGATGATGTGGTGATCTTAGTTCAAGGTAAATTCTTAAATACATTGAGTGATATGATGGAACCAGCCCTTAAAAGGCTTGAAATATGGGTTGAAAAGTGCGGACTCCACGTCCATTCGGAAAAAAACAGAACTAGTACTGTTTAGCAGGAAAGCCTAGGCTTGCTGGAATGAAACTTTCCTTCTCGGATCGCATAAACTATTTTAGTACGGTACTAGAAAGCTAAATTGGAAACTTAATGTTCAGGAAAGCGTTCGTAAGGTTCAGAATGCTCTCTTCATCTGCAGCGGGAAAAAAGTGGGGCCTGAAACCGACAATGATGCACTGGCTATACATTATGATAGTCAGACCCATTCTAACATATGGAGCTTTCGTTTGGTGGAAGACCACGATCAAAAAGAATACACGGGATATGCTGACCAAGGTACAACGAACAGCCTGCATTGCCATTACTGGCGCTTTACGCACTATGCCCACGGTTGCACTCGAGGCTTTTATGTATCTTTTACCACTGGATCTAGAAATAATTTTACAGGCAGGTAACCGATTCGTCTCACTAACGCAGGGTTCTTTAAATCTAGCTATATCGGACATAGCTCTATTCTTTAAATTTCATTCCCCAACATCCCTGAAAAAACGAATGAAAGTCTTGGTACACTCGACTTCGATACACCCTACAAAGTAATGTATCCTGATAGGAAGGATTGGCAAAGGAAAAAAGTTTCGTTAAAAAACGAAATCTCAATCTATACGGACGGTTCCAAAACCAGCAACTAGCACATGCAGTGTATTCCAGGCAGAGGTTCTGGCTGTACTCAAAGCTGCGAAAATACTTGAGGTGGGATCAATATGCAACAAGAATATCGCCATCTACATTGATATTCAGGCTGCGCTAAAAGCGCTAGAGTCCTACATCATTAAATCTGAACTAGCCAGGAGTTGCCGCAGAATGCTTAGGGTTCCTGGATACTGTGATATAAAGGGTAACGAAAATACTGATGTACTGGCCAAAAAAGGAGCAGAGCTTCCGGTAAGTGATATACTTGAAGGCATCAGACCACCAATGAGTTTATTCTCGAAAAAACCATCAATATGGCCGACCTACGATGGTCAAACTTAGAAGGGCACAGGGTCTCTAAGGCTTTATGGCCTAAGTTAAATCTGGAGAATTGATAAGACTAAGCAGATCAAATCTTAGAACAGTGATAGGGATCCTCTCTGGCCATTACCTTCTGAGGAAGCTCGCCATGAGATTAGGTTTAACAAACATGGGCGCATGCAGGTATTGTGATGACCTACATGTCGCAGAGGATATTACTCATATGTATACTATCTATTACTCATATACCAAAATTGAGGACATAATTAGATTTTGTAGGGAAATTAAATGTATTGGCGAATTGGTTTAAGGTTTCGTAGGGCCATGGGCCCACTACATATAGTGTTTTTATGATGAACTCATAACCCTATACAATCTATAACCTATAACCTTCTTTGAATATGGGTACCAAGTTCATACATATCTATTTTTTTTTTGCAATTTGGAGGGCTTTCCTGATTTTTTGTATTTACCAGTTTATCAATAAGCGTCTAGCTATTTCCACTATTTCTCTTTCAGAGTTTCTAAAATAACTCTACAGACACTACCAATTTTGTATGATACCAAATATCCGTTTTTCAATTTTCTCCAAAGACTTTAATTCAAAACTAAATGTAACCAGATCCGGAATTCAGTATTTAGTAACTGCCATGACAATTATTTGTGCCTCTTACATCCCTGTTGCAAGACGTCACCGTGGTAATCAGAAAACTGACACTTCACAAACCATAAATGTCAAAGGCGCGCCTGTCATCGACCCAGTAGGAAATTAAAAGTTGAAGTAAGTACTTGTAAAAGCGGGAATTTACCAATTTTATTTATTTTAAGTGGTTTTGTGCAAAAAAACACCTCTCCATCTTACAAACGATACAAGTCCAAGTGTCATCTTAATTATACATAGTTATTATTTGCGTCAGCAAAACGTTATTCGATAAATGAAGCCAAAAATAGAAAAGCAAAAAAGTTTATCAAGAACGTAATTTGTTGTACTACTCGGATAAAAGTGAAGTGGGAATAGAACGAGATGCAGAAAATCCCCGATATAATTAAATCTGTGATACCTTTCACCTATCCACAATCTAGCGGAGCGGATTCAGCAAATGTTGTGGTTAATAATTTATTGCGTTACTCTTTTTCTGTCGATAATTATGTACCCTCTGGTTGTATCTGTCTATAGCGAATTTGGTTTTTGCAAATATCGTGTGTACCTACTAAACTCTGTGTTGTGCAACCAATGCCAATATTGAAAATGTATTAGAAACCTGTGGCGGGACGGTGCTTTAATTTTTGGTATAAAAATATGTGACTGCTTTGCAATCACTAAAAATCAGTTAAAATTTCATCAGTTAAGTGAAGTAAAGTGAACTAATATTTCGTTGGATGAAAAGCCGCTCTCAAGTTTTTCCTTTTTTTTTTTTATTCGATTTGGGTGCATAATTCTGGGTTATCAGATGGTGCTAGATTTCTTATCACTTTATGACTTAGTTTCTAAACTTTTTATTCTTGCAAATACCTCAAACAACAGAAACAAATGAAAATGCAATGGCAAGCGCATATTCTTAATCTTAAACCAAAACAAGAGCAGTAGTTTAATTTGTATCGTGCGAACGTCATCCGGAAGGAGAAAAGTCTTTGAGCAGCGGCTCAGTTACTGTTACACACTTCACCTTTTTTGTACAATCCTTAGTTAGATGCTTCCAGTATCGCACCTCAAGTGGATTGATGTCTCCCCGTTAATTTTCTACCCGAAAAATTTAATAAAGTTCACTGGTATGCTCCGTTAAACAGGAAGGAAAGACTCTGAATCTTTGGGTCATATGTATATGTCCATTTACTTATGAATTTCTTATATATTCAGGTTTAGGATACAGCAGTCCAGAGAGTAGCTCATTTTCTGTAACATTCGCCAAGGTCCAATGTCCAACATCATAAAGGTCCCAATTCTATGACTAGAAGGATTCAATAGTCTCTTCTTGGGAAGTCGGAATCTGCGCTTCTGTACAATGTCATTCAGGTTCAAAGACTTTTTCGATCGAAAACTCGCACTTTTTCCATGTTAGATGGAGTTACGCATATTTCACCATACTGGACTTGCGTAGGTCAAGAATGGATGCACAAGAGTTTCATAACATGACTCTTACATCGAATGTCAAATGATTGGAGTAGAAACACCTTTTGATAGACATAAATGACCCTTTCTTTTCTTTTCTTCACTTTTTTGAACTGCATGTATGTGGTCATTATGTATCCACCTAAATATTTCACTATCGTTTTTTGTTTCGATCCATTAGCACCATCTACATATTTCTATGTTTTTCGAATTGCGTTTAAAATCCAACAAGCGCGTCTTAGAGGGGTGCGAAACAGTATGATTTCACGCTTAGTGCTAGTTATTTTCAGCTTCCAGTTTTAGAAAAATATTATAAGGTTATTGAAATTAACGGGCCGGGCATATAGAAATACATCATCAGCAAATGCTATCGTATTATTCACATTTCTGGGCATTTCATGATGAACTGTACCCTGCGGCAGATCATTGGCGATATTAAAACTCTGCTCATCATGTATTATCTATCTGTTACAACAAATTTCTTCTCGTGTACCTTTGAGATTATCACCTTTATGAGGTGAAAATCATATCTGATAAGTTTATAAATTAACCCGTCTAATCCATGTCGAAGACTTTTTCGATACCCACCAAGAAGGCAGTTGACATCTGAAACCAATTTGGTAACAGCATGCAATAACGAGTGTTTTCTTTTGAATCCGTATTGATTCCATGGAAATATCTCCTTTCTTTCGTAGATGGAAAATACTGTTGAAATTGAAAATACTTACTAATAACCACCTCCGAAACCTTCCCAATATTAGGCAGACAGAAGGATCAGAAGGATTTATATTTTGTTTAACAAAAACCTTCGAAATTTTCCAATAGCTTGGGAAGGAGCAGTTATTCAACAAGTTGTTAGAATAACAACCTATCATTTCGATTGGTAAATGCTTTAGCACAATGTTTGCAATCTCATCTAAACAAAACGATTTTTGTACTATTCAGTTTCCTGTATATACATATAATAATAATAGTTGTCCGTCTGTTGTAAAGTAAGTTCGCCTGCTCTTCATCAGAAAAATGAAGCAAAGTGTCTAGATGTATGTTTATGCTGTCACACCTTAACAACTCTCTTGAGGACCTACCTCAGCTTTACAACTTGGATGGTCTATTGCGTCAACTGTCTCGAAGTGGAAGCCGACAAGATTAAGCTTATCCATTCATCATCGATAACAAAGTGGTTATCGATGTACATACTTAATTACTTAATTAGGTGGCGCTACAGTTCGGGGTGAACCTGGGCGTCAACTAACAAGCCTCTCCAGTTAGCTCGGTCCGTAGCTAACTGCCGCCAGTTGCGTATTCCAAGCTTGTTTAGGTTCCCTTCTACTTGTGCGCGCTACCTAGGCGAGGTCTTCCTTCGGGTTTGATTCGTGGGCTCTGCGGGCCGGAGCACTGGTGTGCATTCGCTCTACATGTCCTAGCCATCTTAAACGACTGACGCGCAATTTTTTGACTAGGTCGATGTCGCTGTTCAGCTGGTATAGTTTGTCGTTAAATCTCCTTTTCCAAAGCCCGTCAACGCAAACGGGACCGAAAATTATACCAAGAATCTTTCTCTTAAAGCGACCGAGGATATCTTCATCCGCTTTTGATATAATTGAAAGCAGAACTGGGATGATCAAGGTCTTATATAGGCTCTCCTTAGTTGTTCGGGATAGGGCCTTCAATTGCCTTCTCAGCCCAAAGACACAGCGATTGGCAAGAGTTATTCTCCGTTTTATTTCTGCCGAGGTGTTATTGTCAGAATTGATAGCAGAGCCAAAGTAGACAAAGTCCCTTACTACCTCAAAGTTATAGCTGTCGATTGTGACGTTCTGTTAAATTCGTCGATGTTGAGTGTCCCTTCTTGTTGTCAACGTATACTTGGTTTTGCCTTCGTTTACCTCTAAACCCATTTTGGCAGTCTCCGTTGCAATAATAGTGAACGCATCGGTGACAGCCCCCTGTGTTCTACCAATTATGCCAATGACGTCGGCGTAAGCTAGTAGTTGCACAGACTTTTGAAGGTTTGTGCCTCCGGTGTTGGCTTGTGAGTTTCACACAATTCTTTCAAGTATGATGTTAAAGAAGGCGAACGAGTTTGGCAGGGATGCCAAAACTAGACACGGCTCTGTATAGCTCGTCTCTATAGATGCTTTCATATGCGGCCTTAAAGTCGATGAAAAGATGGTGGGCATCGATGTGGACGTGTTAAGTTTTTTGCATGATCTGCCGAAGTGTGAAGATTTGATCGATTGTAGACTTCTCTGGTCTAAAATCACACTGACATTGCCCAATCAGGTTATTGACGAAGGGTTCCAGACGTTCACATAATATTGCAGATAGGATCTTGTACGCGATGTTGAGGAGACTGATACCTCTGTAATTGGCGCAATTTAGGGGGTCTCCTTTTTTTGTGGATCGGGCAAACGGTGCTGACAAAATTTTAAAAATGAGTTGGTGTATGTTCTCTACGAGGTCAGTTCCAGCTGATGCTAGTGGTACTGTAAACTTCGCTTTGATTTGGTACCGTTCAACAAATACTTGGTAGGCTATTGCTATTAAACTCTTTGAAAGATATCTGATTATTCTATTTTCATAGAACATATAATTAACGCCTACACACTTGTTACTTACTAAAGTTTTTTTTTTTAATGTTGTCACATGAAATGTGCGGTCAAATCTATTATCTTTTATGTATCATATATATATTGTTAGAATTCAAACAAAGCGCAGTGCCCGTCAGCGCTTATAAATAACTAGTCAATGTACACACGATAAGAAATGTCTCTGCAACAGATTTGTGTTTGTTTTATTAATTGTTTTATTTTATATTTTTTTAGCGCAGTCAGTTAAAAAAAGTAAATTAATCACACTTTTGCATTCATATTATCACAGTGTTAGGTACATACATAAATTAACAAGCTTATTCAAAAAATCCTATAGTGTGGGGTAATTTACAAAGTATTTATCTTTGTTCATATCATCGGGGAACCCTGGGATGTCGACTCAACTTCAATCAATAAAAAAAAAACTCGCGGCACGTGTACACAAAATTAGTGACTACGCATATGGAACATATGTATGTACATATGTACGTTTCATTTTGCATTTTGATGAAAATGTTAAACAAATTATTTATTAACTAATAACAAATTTATGTATTAAAATATATTTTAAATTTTTTTGTCGATTGAAAACACTTTTCTTGGTTGGTCTTGCTAATAACATAACGTCCATATTAAGTTAGAGAAAAACTAATATGGACGTTATGCGAACTGTGAATAGCAAAAAAATAACGATTTTAACTTAAATAGTTAACTAGGTGTTTAAACATTTTTAAAGTGTGTTTCATCTGAATATGAATAGACATAATAGTACCCAAAAAACAGTACTAATGTATAAATTAGTTAACGCAAATGTATACAAATATAATCGTATAAAAATCTGCCAACTATACATACATATATGTATGTATGTATGCGTGCATTTGTATTTAAAACTTTCATTTTCGTTTGGTTAGATTTCCTTACATTACCAGGTACTTCACTTTACTGGTCCAGTTTAGTAGGGGAAGTAGGCACTATTGCTTTCATTTATGTTTAACCACATTTTGTGGTTGCTATCAAATGTAATTTAATTTAATACATCATTGGAAAGAGTTAACTATTAAATTTCTATATACGTGAACTCGGTTGTCACGAAGTAACAAAATCTGTGGGTAATAAGGAATCGAGTTACAACGATGGTAAAAAAACTATTGCTTATATCGCAAGTAAACTCTACTCGAGGATCTACAATACTTTACTATCAAATAAGTACACTACTATACATAAGTATATCTTTATAAGGATAATCGGGTGGACTTATTTCGTTGGCCTAGATATGTTTGCAAGATAGAGGCAGCTTTAGTGTTAGCTAATACAGCTTATAAACTTATACTATAGTTGAAAAAAAATTTTAATTTCGCTTGAAATTTGAAGGATTAATCTGGGAGACAGACTGCTGGTATTGATATTTGGATAGCAAAACGATTCTGTAATTATAGCAAGTTAATTAATCTCAATCATGCGCGTATCGTACGTGTCGTACGCTTAAATGCATTATAAACAGCTAGGCGGATTTGCTTCAAACTTCATATTTGAGGTATGTTAAAACTGCTTTGATAAAATTTTATATTTGGATTTGTTTGGGCATATGCTATTAGAAAGCATTTCCAAAATTTAATCGATCTATTTCGATTGGCTTTAAATTTTATTTCTGAGGATAAATGAATATTTCGTACCCTTGTGGATATTGAGATGGGGAAACCGTGTGCTGGCTAAAGTAAGATTTCGGCCCGCAGCTAAGTCAATCAGCCCAAAATCCTTTTCCAGACGTGGTGTCATGAAGGCTATACTTGCCAATTGTCCTACTAAAGATGTCCTGCTTTCCTATCTTGGCATTAAAATCACTTAATACGGTTTTAACGTCATATTAGCGTCCTAGTCTTCTGTGAAGGCATGAGCGCATATCGTCGGTTCAAAGGTGAAAGTCACTAAGTGAAATTTTTTTGAGAGATGAGTCCTTTTGGGTTTATACTGATTTAACGACATAATTATGATCCGTTCTGAATGGTTATTTACCACGCAAAGAAAAATATACTATTTAACCGTTATTTTAAGTTACAAAACCCCACAAACATCTCTGAAAACTTGTACATTGCTTCAAAATCATCTCTTGCAAAACTATAAAAAATGCACTTAGTGACTTTTACCTCTGAATCGACGATATAAGGCTTATGTTGGCGAGTTTAGCCTTGATGGGGATAGTCATAAGACGCTCGCTCACGTGTCGAAAGCTTACGACTTCTTGCCTAAGTCTGCCGCGTATGATAAATCCGCATCCGAATAAGCTCTGTTTCTGTTCTCTATAGTAATTACCGTAATAGATGTAATAATTTTTCATCTACTTTTTGCCCGGGCCATTCCATCGCATTTTCTGGATGGCGGTGATATCTGCTTTATAGCAGTCTAGGACTTCTGCTAATTCTTCGGATGCACGCGGTCTATTAAGGGTTCGAACATTTCACGTGCAGATCCGAAGGTGAACAGTGAAGTCAGCCATATCCGAGGCTTGTTTTGTTTTCGGACAGAGAACCCCCAACCTGACCTGCTGACCAGTTCCCTTCGTTACCCTTAGGATAAAGGGCCGGATTTTCGGGAGTCCATTAAGGGTTCATCCGCCACCAACTCTGACCAACACCCTGACTCTATATTGGAGTTCCCTATAGACTTGGGATACTCCTCTCTCGTCCGCTATCACCAACGACCTTTCAAAGTGGTTGGTTACCCAATCTCCAGTCGAGGTACTAGGCACCCAGCAGCCACCAACGTGGAAGTGTAGAGTAGAAGTTGATAGTGAAAGGCTATCGTGAGAACGCTTATGCTCTCATACATTCGCATCACAACCCTTTGGCCACCGTTTTCATTAAAAATCCAGAATTACACGACCTGTGTGAAATAGTTTGATAAAGGAGCTGCATATTTCCTTCTGAAATTGAATAAAAAGGATTATTGAAGTCCGTTCGGGCTAATCAGAGGACACAAAACACGTTGTCACCATATAATTCATTGCAAATTTTGCGACTATCTTTAGAAGCTTAAGTATAATAGAAAACATATTGAATTAGAAAAGTTCCAAGTACACCAATTGATGGGAAATGGTTGAAGGCGCAAGCGGAAGTCCAGAAATATATTTTTTTTTTTCAGATTTCAATACAGCAGGGCTTGGATAGCGCCGCTCATTAAAAGCGCACACGCTCTTGAAATTGCTTCCCACTGCCCAATTGCACTAACATGAGTACAAATACAAAAGATCTAAAACAGAAATTTTATAAACAAAAAAAAAACATCCCACCACCTGTTGCACAAAAAAAAGCAAGGTAAAAATAGTTCGCGCGAATCACGGTAGTCAATCCACAGTGTAGAGAAGTATTACATACAAAAAAGACAGCAACATAGCTACCTCTTGTCTCCTCTCCATCTCACACACTTTCACTAGACGTCAATATAAGTATGTAATTGCAATCGCTGTATGATTTTATACTTGCCATGTGACTAATGCAATGATTTCGATAGAGAGTAACATCAGAAGAATAGCGGGTTTTGTTTTATGTGTTTGGACTTTATAAATGTTTGAGAATTTTAGTATGTTCATTTGTAACATTCGCGGGCTTAGAAAAAATGTCCTACTTATTGCGATCTTCTTATGTGATGTCTCTCATTTGTCGTCCAATTTGTCTGATGCATCAGTCTGAATTCTATACCTATGCAAATGTAAAAACGTGAGGATCTCTAAATCTACTGTTAGACAACTTTACTTCAGGGGTAATTTTACAATGTTTTCAAATAATAATATGACTTTTTAATCTTCAAAATAATAGTATGTCACTTTTAAGCAGACTGTAAATTTTATTATATCGAAAAATATTTATATGTAATTAAAACTGTTTATAGCGTCATTTGAAGGCATGAGATGAACAATTAGATTTCGGCAACCCCGTTATATAAAATTATACATACGAACCAACAAGTTTATCAACAGAAAATTTATTCTTAAATGTTATCAAGGTTTAGACTGTATAAATACAATTTATCTATTTAGTTTATAGACAGCAGTTTTTTTTTGTTCAGAATATTTATTCTTTGTTATAGATACATATACGATAATATCTTGATTACCCATTATAAAGATTTCAAGATGAAAGATGTTATAGTTAAACAAACCAATACTACGAGTATGTAGTTTTTTTTTCTCACCATTACTGAAGTATTTTTTCTTTCGTGTTTTTTTTTATATTATATCACACCAACTTGAAGAAAAAAAACCTTTTTACCAACTGTGGTTAACTATAAAAGGCGTTTCTGCTGAAAAATACATTAATGTTTGTTTTCAGTAATGTAACACTAACATTATGATCGATTTATGTCTGTAACGATGATTATCCTACTAACTCCTATTTATTCTTCCAACCATAATAGTCTACCATATAAAGTGAAAGTATTCACTGCTTTATAGGAAATATTTATTGCAGCATTGAGTGGTAATACTCTTATGGTTAGTTCTGCTTGTTATTCAACATGTTTTCTATTTAGGATTTTTAGATTGATGTATTTTTATTTAGGTAGTAGACTTGTCTTTGAGATATTTGTGCATCTTTTTTGTGTTTGCATGTGGCATTGAATGTGAGAAATGTTACTGCAGTCTAGTCATTTGACAATCGATTCGAAGACATTTCTTCCTCCTTGCATGTTCCGGTCTTTCAAAGTCTTTAAGTTGCTTTCATCTCAGTCTTGCTGTGTGAATTACAAGCCTAATAGCAAGACTGAGTTTACTGAGCCTAAACGGCTGGACGGAATTATTTTTTTGCAGATTTTGACTAGAAATTGAAAAAAATATTATGACACAATTTATAGGCGATACAACTCCTTTTAATTCCTTTGATACCTGAACACCACATATGGCCAGGCCCACTTTTTGGGGCGTTTTTTTTTTAAATCATTTTTTCAAAGGAATTTTAAATAATATTCGTTAAAAGTTATCATGGTAATGCCCTCAAAAATCGCCCACTTTATTAGGCCACATGTGTAAGAACAACACTTGAATTTCAGTGCTTATAAGATTGTAAACTTATAGCATTAAGGCGTAAAAGAGTACAAAACAGAGAGATTATTTCAGCTAATGATATTGAGCTTGTGTATTACCACACAGTTTCAAAGACTTTTAGAAAAAGAAATCCTTTGAGCTTCACCACCTTTATCAAAACTCTACATTTTTCTGGACTCAGTCCAAAGTATTTATCATTATACCTTAATGTAACTCTAATCGATTGCTGGGTTTGTTGAACTTAAACTCGTTGAAAAAGGAGTGTTTTCCGAACTTCAAGTAAACAAGTATGTATTGCAGAGGTTCTAATTGACAATTTAGGCCAAACCAAAAAAATGTAGTTACCATTAACTAATTTTAAAAATACATATACAACTTTGTGGAATATTTTGTATAATATGTATTTGCTTTTCCGAACAAGGCCAATTTCTGTGAGTTTCAAATAAAATATATTAATTTAATGACAATGATTGCACCTCCACCTTCTAAAGTCTTAAAACTTTTAGTTAGAGTACATCAACTTGCATTATTATCGGAAATAAGTATCTACGTATCTCTGATAAATTATTACAAGCCTTACAGGTTTTTGATTTCAGCTAAATTGATTCGGTTACCACTCTTAAAGTGACTATCTGTCACCGGCGAAGTAAGTCATATGAGGTACATTCATTCAGATTGTTAAACAAAATACAAATAAAAATATTTGGGCGACAGGTCAGTAGAGGACCCAGGGGCTAGCTTCTCACAACCATTTTTGCCGTGCGTGTTATATTCTTAGCACGAATGGAATGGCTCTACTGTTTCATGCTGTGTTAAAAAAAACTTGTTTTTGTCTAAGTATCGAACATCGAACCTCTCGATTAGTAATCCGACACACTAACCACTGAGCCGAGCCTCAACGCCCAATGTTAGACTAGACAGGAAAGCATCTATAAAACACTGAAAGTCATTCTTTTTATCAGTCGTAAAGAACAATTAATGTTTACAGTTTGTAAACATGTGACAGTGCAATATTGTGTTATCATTTTATTTAATTATGTTGAAACAATGTTTAACTTATCTACCAAAACAAATTTACTCTTCTTTAGATTTGGTTTTCTTTTAATTTAAAAAATAGGCCACGCAATGCCCATTAAATTAAAACCAATCCAAGGTCAACACTTCTGCATCAATTTCACTGTCATTTTTAAGTAAATACTTACCCATGGGAGAGATATTGACTTGAATGTAATCAGAGATGATGAAAAAACATGGGAGTTTGTTGTTCAGAAACCACACCTGCATTCGGTCAATGGCATCATAATGAATAAGTTTAGTTATTTATCATTTCACATGTCAGTATTCTCGTTCGTTGATAGTAGAAAAAATAAATAAAAAATAATAAGAGCAGTCAGTGTGAATATATTACCTATTTATATAGGTAAATAATAAGTACGATATTTTGATAATGATTCTGCTGAAAAATTTAGTCTTGATAATTTTTTTGGCTTGGGCCAAAAATAAATTGTAGCATACATATATGTATGTAGGTCGCATTTCTTGAATTCTCCGAATTTTATATGAAGAAAGAACAAGTCAGATGACATTAAGCTAGGTTTTCAAAATACATGTTTTGCTATGTGCGGTTATTCGATCCAGTTATGACCTTAGCTAGATCTCAATAGCTTGAAGGACAGTTAATGTACTGTTCATACTTAAAGTTGGCAGCAGATCTCCCTCATATTCAAAGGTTTTCATTCCCTTCAGTCTCACTTCAGTGTTCCTAAAGATAATGGAAAAAATTATCGATCTTCATATCAGAAATACTGCCTTAATTGAATAACCCTTAAACGACCATCAATTCGGATATCAATTTGGCTGATGCCAAAGGCATTGACTCACAGAATATCAGATGGATATACTCTATGCTCAGCAATAGAATCATTTCTGCCAAGCTTGGACAATTCTTGATTTTCGTTAAGACTACTAAAGGTTGTCCTCACAGTGGAGTTATATCTCCCCTACTATCGCCCATCATAATAGATACTCTTCTTAACGATCTAAACAATTCTGGATTTTAGCTGGTTTAGAACTGTCCTCAAACTTATTAGAGTTATAAGACGTTACCCAATCAAAAACACACAAAGAATGAAGAATCCAGGGATAGCACAAGAGACCACTTTGTTGTTCCTAAAACCATAACTACCGTTGTAGGTTTTTAGTTCGGTACGACCTCTGGATAAAATGTTTTCTTTTTATACAGTTTATGTTTAATGTATTTGCATATCATCTGGTATTCTAAAACTAAAGAACCCACCTAAAGAAAGAACATGTTCATATTCAGACTTTGGCAAAATCGTGTTCAATGACCCATTGTCAGTAGCCATTTTGGCAGTTTATCGCTTGTACTTTGTGATCTCTCTCTGTGATCGGTGCTTAGCGCTATTGCTTGTTTCTGTTTCTGTTTCTTTATAAAAATCGTTACAAGCTCCTGGCACACTATGCACTTATTTACAGGGCTAGTTATTTGACGTGGTATCATTCGCCTAATCAGACAGCTGCAATATGATGTCGGATAAAAGTTATCGTAAGTATCGTCTACGAAAAGATCAATCGAAATAAAACTTTCTTACCAGTCAGGCGACATCCAACTTTACGGAAGGTCTTTGCGCACCATGTGATGCCAGGTACGATAAGGCGGTCGTGTGTTAATCTTAAATAAATGCTAAAAAAAATTGAATCATGGCAATTTTCCATCAGTGGAGATCACAGCCAGAAGTCGTGCAGCAATGGCTAACTTTGCATTGATTGTGTGTGTGTGTATGTGCGTGGCTATGCGGCCGCAATAACATGCATGATCCTATTTTGAATTTAAGGGTATGCTTTTATTTTAGACCACAACGTTGAGGCAGCACCATACACTAACACCTAACAGATCCAATGATAAGAGATAAGAATTTGTGCTATGTACATGTACATAGTATGTATGGACATGTAGTACATAGTATGTATGTATGTACGCTAGTATTACAAAAATCAATAAAATGTTCGTAGTTTTGCGATAATAGAACTCTTCTTATTCTTCAAGGCAATCAGGTTGTAAAGTACTTACCCTGTATATGGATCATATATTTAGTGAATGCTTATAGGGTTTTTTTTTTTAAACAACTGTTTAGGTTTTTTTTTCATTAACATTCCTAACTTGTAGAACTTTTATATCCCCGATATTGTTATTATTTTTTTCTTTTGTTAAACTATGTTTTTTGATGCACTACCTTTGCCTTTCGCTTCGGACTTAAGGTAATATTATAACATTCATAGTGCATAAACAAGTGCCTTCAGTGTACTCATTTTGATTAGATAGTGATTCGTGGTCATTATAAACAAAAGTTTAAAAAAAATGTCTATGACAAAAAATCTTTCATGGAATGTACACGAGTTATAAAAGAAGGTCGTTGTGCTTTTACTGCTTATTACTCATTATTAATAAATTCATTAGTAACGTCGAAAATAAACACCTATTTGTGCAGATTTAAAAATAAAAATTTGTTTCTAACTGTTACGATATAAATTTAGATTTAAATCTGCAAATAACCACTTATTTATCTGGTATCAATTTTCTTTATGAAAAATCTCATTCAATAGTGTTTGTTTACTTACAAATAGTTCCCCTTCCCTTGATTTTAAGTCAGTCAATCGAATAGAGCATCTTAGATAACTCACTACGTGATTCTTTTTGGTCTGCTTGCGCTTTTGAACAATTGATAACATTTTGAATTTCCTGATAAGATTACCATTTATTCTGTACAGGTACTCCAATCATTTTCTAATTATATTTTCTACATACGCATGAACAAATCTGCCGTATAAGTATTTTTATTTTATGACTTTCTTTAGAACTGTCTTAACCTATACAACCAGTTTATTATTTTATTAATTACAATTTTATCAATTTCTCTAAGGAATTAGTAGTTAACATATGTATGACTTACAGGATTTCTTGCTAATAAAAAACAGATATATTTTAGTAGTTATTTTGACTATAATTGATCAGAAAACGTGTCTAGTTTTGTAGAGATAATATTTCGGTATTTGGTGTTGCCACTTTTTATTTATGACCCGACCCCATTGCAGATTTTAAAAATGATAAAACCACACATTTCGGGTATTGTTGCAAAGGTAGGCATTTCACTTTCAATGACATAAAAAGACAGAGATTTTCGATTGAGTTAAGATCGAGTGAATTTCAGCCGGTTAAATACGAAAATTTATTTTCAAACAAACAGAATTCAATTGGGATTATTATTTGTTGTTGTTTTAAAAGAGCAGACATAATTAAAGTAAAACCAGAAAGTATCTTAGAATGATGGTAGGGAGATGAGTCGATTTGAAAATCCAACTCGTCACTGGATGGCATCAACAGATTTTTTATTTGATCTGGCATCATGCCAATAAATTGAGCTTGTGACGTACAGTTCAGTTCCGTCGTATTCAAACATTTCGGTTCTAATTCGTGCAAATGTTTAGTATTTCAGTAAGATACGTTGTAGAAAAAATTCACAAGCTAATTTTACCTTTCAGATCCGTCTCGTTCCTTTTTCTTTTGCGTTTCGTGGTGCTTATTAATTTGTTTTACTAATCTGCTAACAGTTGACTTGCTGTACCCAATTTGTTTCATAATTTCTGTTACTGTAATTTTTGCTGACATTTTATTCGAATTTTCTTACGATTGCTCGCAATTTACTAAATTTTGGCAATTTATTTTAACTATCTCAACATTGTCGCTGTTTGTTTTCTTCGGCACAGCCATCATTTTGGCTATTTTCCATGGAGTTGTTAAGGTAAACCACAGGATATACCAGACAGAAAACAAAACGGCACATATCGAGTTTTTCACTTCTAAACCAGAGGAGTTGTATAAATCTGCCAATAGATATATGTATGTACAATTTAATTTGTATGGGTCCACGACTACCAGAATTATACATGGAATGACTTGATACATATGAGGCCGCGAGAACAAGCAATTGTAGGATATTATTTTTTTTACATTGCTGGTGAGACCACTGTTATTTTCTTTGATATGTAGCTTCAAAATGGGTAAACCGATAAAAGTCTCGAATTAGGCCACCATTTCTTTAAAGGAGTAATAAATATATCACGTAAGAAATATTACCCCTTTATAAATCAAAGTTCACGCACACTATTTAATACGACATGCCTCTACGTATTCGTATATTAAAATTAAAATTTTATATGACATTTTGGCAACTACATAAAATGTTCCGAAAAATTCGTGTATTATTGTTTGGTATTTTTTTTTTTTTTCGTTGATAGTACCTTTGCTAATCCTTGCTGGAAAAGTAAAATTTTCTTTCGCCTATGATTTAACACAAACAGAAGGCAAATTTTGTTTCGTGCCATGATGAATTGGTAAACCTTATCCAATATATTTGTCAAACAATGACAGCAAAATTATACTTTCTATTTTCTAAAAAAAAACCCAATACATATGTATGTATATGACTAAGGCCCTTAATTTTAACTATTAAATGCTAGAATTCTAATTGTACAAGTATGCAATATAAACTTAATCTGTTTCTCTTTCTTTCAGGCATCACTTCCACTTCAGTCCAAGAAATTAATTTAATATTTATTTAACTTTTGAAACTCACATAAAACCTGCTGTGATATTGCAAACCTAACCGTTTCCTTCATAAAGAAACGTGCTTGTTTTATGTAAATTGATAAACACATAACAGAAATATGTCACAGAACCAATCGTATTTCTGGCAAACAACCAGACACAATGTCTATCTTAAGCGTTCCGCTAAATACCATTTGATGATGGTCCTAATGGCGATACTCACATTTTCAACAATATGCCTAGCAGAGATGGAACCAAAATTTAATGATGGAAATGGGGTGGTGCAAACGGAAGAAGTAACCGTGAGTATTATTCAGTTTCCTTGTACAAAAGTATCAGATTAATGTGTTACTTACAGAAAATGATGATCCAACCAGATAACACATTCAACAACAACGTTAATGAACCAAATGTAGTCGATTCACCGAATGAACCAAAACTCGATGCCGCAAGTACCAAGGGCACCACTAGCAGTGTTGCCAATCTTGGTTTCATTCATGCATTCATCGCATCCATTTCAGTCATTTTAGTTAGTGAATTAGGCGATAAGACATTCTTTATTGCTGCCATTATGGCGATGCGTCACGCAAGACTTACTGTCTTCACAGGAGCTATTGCCGCATTGGGTCTGATGACTGTCCTCTCAGCAGTCTTTGGAATGGCAGCAACTATTATTCCTAGAATTTATACATACTATATTTCGACAGCATTATTTGCTATATTTGGTTTAAAAATGTTGAAGGAGGGTTATTACATGAAGGCTACCGATGCCCTAGAAGAGCTGGAAGAAGTGCAATCGGATGTGAGAAAACGAGAGGATGAGGTAAGTGAATTGTTTGAATTTCAACGTGCAGTTGACTAAAAATACTATACATCATTGCTTGAGTAGAAGTAGAAGTAGAAGTAAAAAAAAAAAATAGAATCAACTAAACGAGCTATGGTGGCATTATCAATGTCAATTAAAAAAAATTATCACATTTGCTGCATTTATAAATTTGTAGATTTAATATCATTTTCATCCTTGTAAATATTTCATTTTTCTTTTCTTTATCTTTCCTTTTCCTAATTTATTTACTTTAGTTTTTGTAAACCACTTCTAGGATTAATTATTTTTCAAAATTTTTTACAACAAAAGTACCCAGCGATCACTTCATTAATAAATGTGTTGTTATTAACCAGGTGTGACTAATACAATTCCATATATTAAACTGGTTACACTTTAAGATCATGCACAACAATTAATTAGATATGTATGTATGTATTAAGGTTTTTATTTAATTATTTTGCTGATTTCAGCTGTTAAGAACGAACATTTAACTGCTTTAGTTTATGAATTATTTTTCTTTTAATACATTTTTTTCAGAATATCTGAATTAACGTTTCCAGTTGCTGGCATTTCTCTGATGCTACAAACATATACATAGATACATTTGTTACAAAATGAGATGATAGAGAATACTTTCGTCTGGCTTTTAAACCTTTCGTTAAAATTAAGCTATTTGTTTTGATTATTTGTTTATTCTTTATTTTTTACTACCCTACCCTTCGTTTTTAGAGTAAACGAAAAAATAGAACTTGACAATGATTAAAATAATACGCTGTCGGTTTTCTGTATGTTAGACTTTAACGCATGAATATGACATCGTTCCGTTCACAAACTTTTGGGGTGATGAATTTCCCCTTTTTAATAGAACGCTACAGAGTGAACACAATGAAACAGACAATTGTTGACGTTTTGAATTTCGCACATAAAATGTTTGTATTATTGAAGGAATTAGCTAAAGTACTAAAAGTAACCCATGGATCAATAAACCTTAAGTAAATTATGTATGTCACATGAAAAAGTATAATCACTTGTGTGATAAAGTCGCTTTTCACAGTTCTTATAGCATTCTACTCTTAGAAAGCAAATTTTATCATTTTAACAAAAACATTAGCTACAACATACAATGTATTTGTAAAGTTTGTGTATCTTTAATTCAATTCGTTTTATCCAAAATTATTTATGATAATTTTTTATATTTTTTACTTTTGGAGTACGGTTACGGCCTCTGAAGTGTTCCATAAGTTGATGCCGATGTTCACTGATTTAGCTAGATTTTACAAAGCTAAATACACGTTTCTCTTTATTCTCCTCATTTGGAATGAATATGAATGTGTTGTTTACGAAGGTAATACCTTTGTAATTTACTATTTACATATATAATTACACCTCTACGTCAGTTGTTAAGTTAGCATATGACTTCCACCGCATTTAAAAAGAAAAACACAATAATAAGATCGATTTTCTCAGAAATTTAGTCTTTATCTGAACATTTTTTTAAGATCACCACACAGCGTGTGACACCTACATACATATGTTTCCCTTACACTCTTTGCATTTTTCAGTTTCAAAACAAAAAATCAAATCGATTTTTGATAACTGCACAATATAAATCAATTTTTTTTTAATTCAACATACATTGCATTTAGAAATATGCTCATATTCTTACTTCATTTTAATTTTTTTTTTAGTTAAGTTTCAAAAATGTAATCAAGAAAATGTGATCGTTATTATTTTTTTCTCTATATATATTTTTTTTTTACTTTATTTTATTTTAACTTCACAATTACGATTGGCTCCTGCTTTCATCCGCAAATACATATTTATTGAACTCATGATAAAAATATGGTCTAAAAAAATCCATAAACAAAACATAGTTAAAGCGAAAACTTCATGGGGGCTACGATGATACCGATGCCAAGGGTAAGCGTAAAAATAGCAACCCCGACAAGGCGACCGATACTATTGGATCACGACTTGCGTCGAATTCCGAAATGCAACACCGTCAGCGCAAGCAACCAATATCTTCTACTACAGCTAATAACAACAACAATGACGACGAGAGCGATGGTGAAGATGAGAAATCCGCTCAACGCCGTGCAATGCTTCCAATGTCAGCCACAACAACTATGAATGACCTCAGTGAAAAGAGCCCAGCACCGAAAATGCCCTCGTTTAATAGTAGCCCATCGTTATCTACAGCGACGGCTGTTACAACCGTCATGTCGAATCAAAATTGTGATAAAAAGTCATCAGGAGATGGCAACCTAGTTGGTGGCGATGTGCAATCAAGTACTCAATCTGTTGTCGATCCCGGTGTACATTCTACTACCTCACGATACTCAATGGACCTGAACGCAACAAATAGTATTAGTAACAATAGTCTAAGCAAAGCGAATGCTGCTGGTCAGTCAAACGGTAAACTTAGCAATGGCGAACTCAATGCAAATGGAATGGAGTTGAAACAACTTAGCAGCAAGAAACGGGTTAGAATTGGATATAATATAATTTTCTGTTGCAGTTAATTCATATCCCCTAACTGTGCCTCTATTTTAAAGCAACACCAAACAAGCTTTGTTTTATCCTGAATGACACAAAATTTGATCCCATTTCCTTCTACAAATTTTATAATATTTCGTTTTGTTTGTTAATTGTTTGCTTTTCTTTTAACATCACCATTATTTTCCAGGGCATTTGTATCATATTCTCTATATTATTTCGTTTTCATATAACGTGTTGCAGCAATTTATTTTTTGTTTGTGTCTCCTACAGTGTAACATTCATTTTTGTTTTCTGTGGAATTTTTTGGTCGTGTGTTAACTCCAATATGGGAAAATAAATAAAACTTATTCTACATATTATATTTTTAGAGTAAGAAAGGATATGTTATCAGTATAAGTTCGAATACGTAAAAATTAGTCACTTTATTAAAATAAGTTTTGAGAAAGAAAAATAGATGCACTGTGGACTGAAGACTCCCTTTGGTAGTGATTATTTACGGACTAAAGTACCTAAAGCTTTTGTAAGGCTATATTTAATGCAAAATAACGTATGGATCACTTAATTGCAGAATAAACCATATACCATCCTTTTAGTCTCGAATGAAGCTATTTCATGTATTAGACTTCTTGCAGAGAAGAAAGAGTTTTCCACCAGAATTAAACCTTTTGAATTTCTTGCAAAAGGATTATGGTGCTGCAGTGTATATCAGTTTTGTCATTATTACCCACTACTGCAATCTGGCTTGTCTTCCAGAGTACAAAACATTATTAATTTTGCCTATGCTAAGGTTTTCTAGGTCTTTATTTACGTTAAGTTATTTGACAAATGTGGGCGCCGTGGCTCAAGTGGTTAGTGCGTTGGACTACGGAGCGAGGGGTCCCAGGTTCAATCCCCAAACAACACCTAAAATTTCTTTCACGGCCCCACCTCTGGCGAGCGTCTGACAAACATCCGAGAGTAAAACTGTCATGAAAAAGCTTCTCAAAACAAAATAAAAAACTGCTGTTCGGATCCGGCATTAAACAGTAGGCTCCTTCCATTCGTGTGAAGAATACAACACGCACAGCACGAGTGGTTGTGAGAAGCTAGCCAAAAATTTGTATTTATTTGACAGATACATATTTGTAAAGTATTTCTGACCATAGTTTCTATACTTGCCCATTTATTCCGATTAATTGTTTAGTGTCCAGTCTCTTAGGAAAAGCTCTTATAGGAAGGTCTTTCTACCTTCTTATCTTGTTTATGCCAGAGTAATTATTAGGTAATTAAATCTTGGTCTAAACTCCTGCCACTGAGTATTTTAAAGTATTGCAGGTTAAAGATATCACCATTTATTGATGTTTAACCGCAGAACAAACAATTTTCTTACTACATATCTTCATTCGTCTCTGTAGTAAAGCACAGAGTTTGTATTTACTTAATCTTTGTTCTAAATACTAACACGATGCTTTCAACATGACAACACAGTTCATTCCGCAACTTCTTGGCCTTCCATCGTTCACACCCTTTTTCGAAATTGAGCACTACTTGTTTTACTTTTACCCTTCCCTTCGCTGAAGAGTTAGTACATATTTACCCAAATATCAAACTGGTTAGATACGTATATATGTATGTCGTATGTTGGTTTAAAATGCTAAAAGGTTCTTATAGTCGTCGTTCTGTATAAGTTGTTACCAGAATTTCTCTCCTTCCATATATGTAACTGCTTTATGTTATACGCAAGATCCCATTCTTTTGATCATTACTTTTTGTAAACTCTCTGGGTAACTCCTGCCATTGTTAATTTTTAGGTCTTAAATGGTAATTGATATCCTCCCTCTAGTTATGGCAGGTTCTGCTCGGCCTAGCATTTTTTAAGATGTAACGTACATGTTAACCGCCGTTTTTTTAATAAAATCGGTTTTGGTATATCCTCATATTTGGTATACAAGGAAAATTAATTAAAAATGTTTAATTGGAGGTGAACTGAACAAACAATAAAAGAGATACATATATATGGACGCGAAAAATAACAATTCAGACAAAAATACGATTATATGAATGTGCGAACAGCTTTGAAAAGATATTGAGTAATTGACTGCGAGTTTCTTTTAGGCATTTGCGAAGACTTATGATAGTGTTTGACGTTGCAGACGTTATATCTGATGTAATAAGGTACTATATCTTACTGTTTAGGCAAACCATAAATAAAATAAAATTAAAAAAATACAGATAGTTAAATCATTGAGTGTCCTGGCATGACTTTATTTCAACTTTCGTCCATTTTCCGCTTCTGAAAGTATTACAAAAAACATGCATTGAAATTTGGGATTGGGATTTTTGTATAAAAAGTAGCAAGTTCACTACCAGCTTCACTTTCACCATGCGTATATTTTCACGAGTTTAGTTATAATCTCCATGTTTACGAGTATCTCCTTAATATTCTACATTATTTTTCGGCCTCCACGTGACCACGTTCTGACGTACCATTCAAGAATCAACAACATATTTTCTGGATTATTTACAGTTTTTTTCCTATTTTGTATGGAATATTTAAGCTTACAAACAGAATCACCGGGTTAAGTGTTTCTTAAAATGAGCCTTTATCCATAACGTGGTCATCGACAATTTGGTGATATTGATGCCGATGTTATGACAGTGATAATAGCACATATCTTTTGTATCTGTCCTTGTACAACCTAACAAAGTCCGATATTATACTTAATATTAAAGACGCATTGTGTAATAACTTTATTTAGAGTCATGAAGCTTATTACATCAAATCAGAAGTCTTAAACGAAATAAAAAAAAAATTAGGAGATAGTCAGTTGTGATCTGTCAAAACTAATTTTGGATTAAACTAACGGTTTTATTTACTTATATTTTTTCTATTAATTGGAAAAAACTATTTTTTGTTGTGTTTATTTATTATCAGCTGTGTTTTCTTGGTAAGATATGTATGTATATATGCCCCTGATAAGCCAATTCCGAAAATTGCATTTGAAACATAATTTGTCAACATAAGATTATCAAAGACACAAATAAACCTTTAAATGTTATTTATTTTTTAAAGAATAAATAACAGAATGATAAATGCGTTTCATTTTGGTTTTGTATTTTTACATTTTCCAATAATATTTGATTGTCTGGTACCTGAATTGTATATCATACAAAGAAAATGCAGCTATTATCATTTTTTAAAATTCTCATCGAAACAAGGAAAATGGTTAATACTGTGGTTTAAGGTACTTATCAAAATATTCAAATTTTGTCTGATTCGGTGAAGTGATCGTTTTTTGTAATTGGAATTTTATTTATGACCTTTTGTTTTATTTATTTTGTTTCTTTTCGTATTTGTTATTACTAGGCTTTTATTATTTTGTGCTTAATCCTGCTTGAATTTCCCCACTTTTTTTATTGGACACATACATATGTACAACCTGATTATTTAATATATATTTTTTGTTTTGTTTTTTCTTTTTTGTAACAGCTGGATCGTGAAGTATCCTCCTCGTTGGTTCAAGATCCAGAAAGCGGTGTTATTCGCAAAAATGCCAAACGATCAGGTGCCTATATGGCTTCAAGGATTTTTATGCAAGCATTTACAATGACTTTTTTGGCCGAATGGGGTGATCGTTCACAATTGACAACGATTATATTATCAGCTCGAGAAGTAAGTGATTGTAATTTAAATTCTTCATTCGGTATTTTTCAATAAAGTAGAAATACACCTCTTATAAAAAAAAATATTTTCTTTTCTCTACTACCGTTATTAAGTTAAAAAATTGAACACTATTCTTGATGAACATCCAACTGCCTCTGCTACATTTCTGATTAATTCACCTGGACTATTTAATTCCAAAATAGTTCGCCTAGCTTCTGTCAAATGTTTTCCTCTGACCATTTTATGGCTTGCTAAGTGTATACCAAATGTTTTTTTAATTATCAATACCGTGCCCAATGTACACAACTTACTGATAGTTTAGTTGTCCTTTGCTTAGATTTGAAAATCAAACAAGTTACTACATAATTGAAATTTCGTGAAATTTTTATTAACTTGTCACATTAGACGTGAATTAAAATTTCGGTCAAATGGTGACAGCAGCTTCGATAAAATTTTGGAAGACTTTTTGGAGTAAGAATGAATTTCACGAAAACGACGTTGGATTTCTTAGTAGTATTTCTTAGACCTTAATTTTAAAAAAAATTAAAAAAAAAAAAACAGTTTAAAACGGGACTTCTTAGCGGTCAGTCTTAGTCTCCAAACCGAGATATGACACGATCCGGAAACTTGGTTTACAAAAACATCATTATGTACACGATTAAGCACATCAAAATAATGCAGCTTGCAAAATTTTCCTCATTTTTGTAATGGGTCTTCGCAATTAATAAACGTTGTTTCGAAGTGTAACACAAATATTTGATAGAGGGAAATGTTTGCAGGATTGAAAATATAATAAATAGAGTATCACAACTGATTCGACTAGTGACTTTCTTGTGGGACACTAGTTTGGGGTAACTTCAACTTTAGTGCAATTATTTACTAGTTTGTTCCCGTACCTGTCTGAAACTGCAAATTACTACAAAATTTGACGGAAATCGGTCTAATCCTGTTCCCGTATATGGAAATTTCATAGTTTTTCATAGAAGAGCTCAGGAAAAAACAAATTTCTTCTACTTGGGCTGGGAATTTCAGCCCAAGAAATTTTCCTAACCAGATTTATTATATATGTCAAATAATTTTTTTTTATAATTAAAACGCGCTTAGGCTTCTTAGGCGGCAGGGAAATGAGGATTAGAAGATAGGAGATACCGATGAACGTTCGTTTTAAATATTTGTGGATTAGAATGTGAAGGAAAAATAGAGCTTGGTAGATCATTCCACACTCGTGTTGTACGATTTAGAAATAAATCTCTATACTTGACGGTACTTGAGGGTATACTGATGAGCATTCGAAGCGTGGCGTGTATTGCGAGACAATTGTTTAAGGGCGGAAGGCTATTTCGCTGGCGCACTGTTGGTGGAAGATGCGAACAATAGGCGTTTTTCTTTTTTAGTTCAGAACAGAGCTCTGAACAGAGCCTGAATATGTCGAGCGCGCTCTGAACGGAGCACGCTCTGAACGCTCTGATTTATTTAAGAAATACGATTGAGCAGTACCTGTCATATGACTGCAAAATTAATCGACCATTCATGCTTTTTGTCTTCTTAGACACTGAAATAGCGTTTATACACAAATAAAGTTTTCATTTAATTATGAACTACTAATAATTAATTAAAAACAAAGCCTCGAACTCCATTTCAATTGTTTTCGATTTCGTTTTCTCATTGCTTTACCCCCTGTTAAACGTCAAATTCACTGTGCTCGGGTTTTGCTCAGGATGCTCAATCAATTCATGCTGAGCTGATAGAGCGCACTCTGAGCACGCTCTAAACGAAAAAAGAAACACGAATCGAGTGCTCTAAGCGCTCTGAACTAAAAAAGAAACACAAACATTTTTTTTGACAACTCAAGCTCTGCTCTGAACTAAAAAAGAAAAACGACTAATGAGAGACAGAAAACTTTTCTGCGGTGTTCGACCGAGTCTATTGGTTTCCCTATTCTTTTATGTATCTTAGTGGTGGTCATTAGATGGGGGTTTTTATTTGTATGCACATATACAAAGAAAATCTGTGGTAGATCATCTATTAGGATATGAAAGTTCATAATTTGTTGATTGCAGAGAATTCTTCTTGTCACTCCCAAATGTCGTTGTTTTATCTCTCCTTTTATTTCAATTTATAATTGAAATATTTATTTATTTTAGAAAAAACATATGATTTCTTAAAAACAAATTTATCATTTGCAGGATGTCTATGGTGTCATTGTCGGCGGTGTTCTTGGACACTCAATATGCACCGGATTAGCCGTCATAGGAGGACGCATGATTGCCCAAAAGATTTCAGTCCGCACTGTTACAATAATTGGTGGTATCGTTTTTCTACTATTTGCCATTACATCGCTCTTCATGAGTCCCAACGAAGATGCTTAAATTGAAATTATACCTACTTTTGATTCTGACATTTATACTAAGCATCAAATAAATAAGAAAAAAGTTTAACTTTTATTTCTTAAAAACGAAAAGGCAAAATGACTTTGCAAAATTAGTTTTGATATGTTTTATGAATTTGATTAACTTTCTGTACACTGAAAAATTTCTTAATTAAATAAAAAAGTGCCTTCTAATAGCAAATAATACTTCTCCTAATGAAATGGTATACTCCATGACAATATTAGTATAATTAAACTTTGAGCAAAAAGTGACTAAAATTATGCATTTCCTTTTCCAATTTAATAATGGGTAGTGTCCATTAAACATTTAAATTAAATTACCGTTTTTGCAAAGTCAAACATTTTTTCATTTAAAATTTTCTGTTTGTTTTTGTGTTTATTTGTAAATCCAAAGTATTTTATATATATATTTTTTGTTTTGTTGTATTTGATACTAATATTTTGCCGAAATACTTAATTGTGTAGTGCTCTTGTGAAAGAAATATTATTTTACATACGTGAAAGAATAATTGATTTTATTAAGCATACATTCAATAAATGTAGCTAGATGTTGGGCTTTACTATTCGTTGTAAATGTATGTATGTATTCATAAAAAAGAAAGAAAATGTATTTTGTGTAATGGTACCAAGAGATAAGGAGGCAAAATAGATTTTTTTTACTATGCGCAATTTCTGCTATTTTATATCTATAGAGGACCACTCTTGACATTGCCAAGAGAAAGACTACCGTGGACAAGGAAGCTGAGGAGCTTTGCTAACGGTTCTTTTAACCAAGTTTATTGTTGATTTTTTCTGTTGTTTTTATTTTATACCAATTTAATCATACAAGTCATTGATTTTATTCAATTGCGCATAGAATAAAATGTTTAGTCTAAATGCAGGATACGAATTTTGTTGAAAGAAGCGATAAAAACCAAACCCAAAAGAAAAAATACCACACAAAAGTAATAGTAAATTAAATATAAGCTTGCATTAAATATTTTTTGTTTTATTAAATACTAGACTGGGGACGCTTTAGCTGACAATGTATATAAATACATATGTAGTTACATGCCTATCGAACAGATGTGTTGTTACTATTGAAGATCAGCTGATAAAGAGTTCTGAAGAATGGGTAAATATTGAAAATGCCATCTGATATACATAACATTTTTATACTGTATCTTAGCGTATACGATAACGATATCAACTTCTCCGGAGCCTTTTAAAATAAAACCCACAATCAAGAAACAATTTTTTTGTTAATGGACGCTATTTTAGCAAGAAATCATAATTTTAATCTTTGAGGAATTCCGTAAATAAATTTTGGTAACCCAATTGCTCTCGCTCATTTGTCCATCCGTCAGTCCAAACCTCCTTCTGTGTGGGTTTTCCACGAGACAGTGAATCTCGCTCACATTGCCGACATGTGAATCGTTCAGTTTAGCGGATTACACGATGTTAATTTTTAATTTTTAGAGAATTCTTCTCCTCTGAAAAATTTACTTCATGCAATCCGCTGAAGTGAGCCATACACTTGTCGGCAATGTAAATAAGATTCACTTTATCGTGGAAAACACACAGATTGGTTGTTGTGTTGTATTTTTCTAAAGGATTACCCAAAAAAAAGAGTCAAGATTTATTGGTCTAAATAAATGATTAGTTTAAAAACTCATTTTTCCCACTACGCACTAGAACGCTGATTTTAAGCGGCTCACAGGTTTGGAAATTCTACAGGTGGATCCTCAAAGCATATAAATTTGCACTGAAGAGGTCGAAAGAAAATCATCCAGTGCGGAGTGCCTTTACAAGATTTTGGATACGCTATTGCCCAGTTGATTCAAAGTTGCGTTTTATCTATCAATCAACACAAGCACACCACGAACAAAAAGTCTCGAATCACTGACGAAAATCTTTTAGATTATACGTAGATTCAAACTGCCTGATTCAAATCCTTTAGACATTCAGAAGTCCTCGGACATTCTTAACTCGCTAACAGCGATCTTCAAGGGAAATGTGAATTTAAAGAGGTGAAGGTGTCTTCATTTTCATTTCATGAAGAGCGAAGTAATTTATTCTGTAATATTTATTTATTTATTCCTTCTTCCCGTCAACAAAAATTGAATTCTTAAATTAGGTTTGTTCCCGTGCTTTCTGTACAAAAATTCACAGCTTGTCAAATTTCTCACTCTTATGTAGATCATACACGATTCAATTCAAGCATCAACTCAGTGAAATCACAGTGAAATCAAACCGTGTGTGGCTTTGTCAATTGATCAGTTTGATGGTTGGCGAGTTTTGATGAAAAATCAAAAGATATTGAATTTTGGATGTTGACTGCCAAATCTTTCAACTCACTCAGTTGAATCGTATGTGGGCAAGTTGGGTGATTTTCTTCAGTGGAAATAGAAGCAGTCTTTCACTTCAGTTGGTGTAGTGAGTGGCCAAGCATCAATTCAGTTGACAACTCAGTTTACAATCGAATTGAATTGTGTATGTGCTGCTTTAGAGAGAGCCAAATGTACAACAAAGTATAGGAACGCGTTAAGCAAAAAAAAAAATGCCGTCAGGTTCCACGATAGCTATGAGAGATTCACGTGAATCGAAGGATTGTAGAGATGGCATCGGACGCATTTGTGGATCGTAAACTTGGTTGGCCGCTTTAGGTTGGTAATGCAGTATGATGTGCGTCCCTTAGTATTATAGGCTGTTTTTGGTTAAAGGAGAGTCTCGAATTTGTTAGGTGTCCACCTACCAGTAAAAGTTCTTGAGAGTCAAGGAAAGGATTTAAATTAAGTACTTGACTTCTCTTAGATATACTTTGTTTCTCTCTTAATGCACTGATTTTATTGCGTAATAACTCACTTTGAGTCAGGTATGATTGGATGGATTTCCAATGGTTTTCCTTTTTGTAAAGTTATTCGAAGTATCTTCGCCATATAGCAACATTGCGTACAAGCCGTTTGAGGTTTGAATAGTGCTGGAAATATTTATCAGTCATGATTACAAGGTGACAGACCACTTGAGCATACATACATATGTATCAAGTTGTCCTTGTGAAATGATGCGTTGTCTTCACACCCTTTATTTTCTTTTTTAGTCTTTTTTCGGTTTCGCATACCGTCGCTGATTGGTATTCATTTAAGGAGAAATTCTTAAGTAATTGTGGTGACTGTTAATGAGTTCCTGTGGTGCTAATCCTCGTAAAAAAATATCCGCAGGATTTTCCTTTGTGCTAACATATCGCCATGCTTGTGTACCTGTGAGTGTTTGGTTGTCGCTAACCCGATTAGCTACATAAGTTGTGCGAATTGACGGCATTCCCTTAATCCATGCCAATGTAATCGTGGACTCGGACTATGCGAAGATTTCAGGATTTTCAAATTGCATGGCCCTTGTCACACAACGCAGGAGTTCAAACAGCCGAGCGATATCTGCAAGCATGGATCGTTTTGTGAATTTTTTAACTTCAGATAATTTTATTTTAAATGTAAATGTATCTTTCGCTGGATGCTATCAAATACCGAGTGTTTTGATAGCATCTGATGATTTAAAATTTAAAGACAGATTAATTTTCCTTTCATTTTTAGGAACATGTTCCAAAAATCATGTGGAATTACTTGTCCATTTTCTCAAGTGAAACCCGGCAGATTTAAGGGGATTGGCTGAATTTCTCTTGGCCAACCGCTTTGTAAAATAATTTCCTCTTTTTCGTTGTTTGATCCATAAATGAGATCATCGACGTAGAAATATGCAATGATTACCTTGCATTAGTGAGATTAGTGTTCCTCTTTTTCCAAGGGGTCTTGTAACTGCCTTCATATGACCTAGGGTAGCGTACTAATTGATGCAGATAGAATAAGCCTTCTGCAACTCTTGGTTTGAAAAAACCGCCTATCCACATAAAAGAATTTTGCTAGGGCAGCTTTCCTTGAATTCGCCCGATTTCGGCGAATTTGATCCTTAAAAGCCAACCGCACTTCGTATCTACCCTTTCTATTTCGACGTACCGTTTGTGCGAAATGGATCAGCTAATGGAAATTCAGACAGATGTGTCCACTCTGCTGCTAGCGAATAAGTTGGCACAACCGAAGTTAGAACAGGTAATACAAATGCTGTCACATCAAAAGCGAAGGCCAAGTTGTTCAAGGAATGTAAGCCAAATTTGACCTGGCAGTTGGGACTTTTCCAATACCTGTGACGTTAGCAGTTACATTTTGTCTTTTGAGGTTAAGAAGCTGTGCAACATTTTCCGTAATGAGCGTAGCTTCCGAGTGAGAATACACTACTTCCCATTTGAGGCAAACACCTTGACTAACGCAGTCGCTAATAAAGCTTTGGAACATATTTGGCTGAAATGTGTCCTAAAATTATGAGAAGTACTGGGTTGCTCGTCGCTTGAAAGCTTATGCTGTAGAGGTTGAATTGGATTTTGTACAAAATAGGTTTGGGGATTGTACTGGTAGTAGTTCTGATTTTGGAATTGGGTATTTTGTTGGTGAATTTGAGGTGCATTTGTTGGATTATGACTACCTTGCGACTAAATATGTAGTAACGTGTGATGCTTGTGGCCATATTTCTGGCATTTATTGCTACTAGTTTAAACCGAGGAGTGATGGTCATATCCTAAACAATTATCACAAACTGAATTTCTCTTTGCCAATCCGCTCGGCGTCCATATTTAAGAACTTCTTATAATGCCGTTTTCAGATACTGAAGTGCCTAACAGAAACAAGACGACTCTTAGCATATTTACATTCCACATACTTCCCACAGGAAGAATAAGGATTTTCTACAATTGAGTTTAAAAATTTATTCATGGTGAATATGTACATATTTGTTGCAAAGGTTTTTTTTTTTAATGTAACAATAAAAAAATAAATAAAATACGAACAGTGTGGAAATGTTTTTTTCGAGCAGCGACAGGAAGACTCAAAAAAGATCTTTCAAATCAGTGTGCAGCTCTATTCTCTTGTTCTCCTGTTGTCATTTTTCCACTTATTCTGTGCATCGTCTTGTTTGCCCATACGAGAATGAATGAACAAAGGATAGCAGGAGGAAAGAGTACATAATTATGTGTATGTATCGCATAATCAATCGACAGGTTAATGAAGCAAAATATAACAACTTCAATTCCAGTGTGAGCATTTTCTGTATTTATTTAATTTTTGCACCTCTAATAATTATCCACATTCACAAAACGATTGGATCTCTTTTTTTTGTATAAAATAAATGTATAAAATAAACTTACGCAATGCGACGAGAGTCGCACAAAATACGTTCCACATGGGTTTGACAGCTCCGACGACAAATCCAGCTTTTTGAGAAGACAAAAGTGTCGTCTGGACGACGACGCGACGTGTACGCAATACAAAGTCATCGCATTCGTTTTTTCAGAGACGATAGACGACTTCCGCTACAAGGGTGAATGATTTTTTGAGTTCTAATATAAGATCCTTATCAGACTAGTTTTGTTGTACACTACTGCTTCCAGAGTGTACTAGAAATTATTGAAAAACATCGATCTAATCAAAAAGATTCAAATTTTGCCAACCCAAAGAGAATTAAACTTAAGTGACGTGAGCAGTTGTAATAGGACCAGTTTGATTGATATTTGAGTTCATAATAAGGTCAATTCGCTGAATTTAAGTACATATTAGTAAATGTAATTCTATCTACGTATGTACATAGATCCATATATGGTACATAAGTACGTTTAAAGGTTTACGATTTGAATAAAATAAAGATATTTTTTTTTTAATTTCTTCTTTCTTTCTTCAAATTCTTTATTTTTCATTGGATTTTTTCTAAATAATATTTTTTTATGCATGTTTGTATAAAAAGACAAATAAAATAAAATAATTTATAATATAGTACATATAATTTAATTTAATTAAAATAAAATAAAGAAAAATAAAAAGCAGTTTAGATAAAATTATATTGACAACAGAATTACAGAGCTATATCAAGTGAACCATCCGTGATTGATTACAAATTGAGAGATCAATCACTATCACAGACTCTCACTCTGCGGGCACAAGAGCTTTTAACAAATTCCTATGTACAGCGAACGAACAAAAAAAGAAAAAAATGCGAATATGTTTGACGTAGATCTACATTACAAACTTAAACAAAACGAAAAACAATTTAAAAGTGTTTGTTTCAGACGCTTAATTCTGTGTCACTGGATTACGGTAAATTCCGGTAAAAAGGATAGCCTGTGTCTTATGATCATAAATCAGGAACAAAAATGGATGATTGCATATGAATTGCGCTGGGTCAATTGGTCGAGCTGATCTAAAACTGAAGAGAACAGTGGCTGCAGCAGCTGTACTTCCCTCTTCATCAACCTTGATTTTGGCTACATGCCTAGCGTCTCCAAGTGAAAGCTGCTTATCAACTGAGAATCCACTCAGATCGGCTTTGGATGAGAACAGATTGTTAATACCCATTTTGCTGAGGATCTACAAGTAAATGTGTGTTAATACGTTATTAAAAATTCATATTTATCTTAACATGACCAAATACTTACAGGTAACAACTCCAATGTCTGTTCAAACTGAAATTTTGGTAATGACACATCGATTTCACGGGCCATTCCCTCTTTTAATGCCATACTTAATAATTCCGGGGTGAGATTCTGCAAAACAACATCTAAACTGTTTGGTTTAAATGGTGGCAAAATTATGACCATTGAAATATCTGATTCCTTTCCAGTCAAGTATGGAATCTCAAGAATATGTGCAACCAGGCGCTCGTCGAGGGCCAAATTATAAGTTCCTCGTTTGTGCATCATCTCTACGAAGGTCTGGTTGTTTGCTGAGGTGTAGAATATTTCTCTTGAGGTATCCTTGGCATCGAACTTTGATTCCCATTGTCCTTTGAAGTACGCAGCATTGGCCAGAATTATATTAGTTTCAGAATCAACATCTCCGGGATTCAACACCTCTGGAATTTCATTTCTTGTCACGTTAGCTATCCAGCTATTTATTTGTTGCCTGGATACTTCAGGATTATTACGGAAATCCATTGTTTTCAGTTCCTCATAGAAAAGATCTGTCATACAACTGAGCAGAGTGGCTTCTTGTGAGAAGAAGATCCTATCAGCGGATGCAAATTCAATTTCACTGTCCTTAGACCGCATAAAGCGCTGAGCTTTTTCGAATCGATAAGCCTGCCTGACATGATCCTTGTTCTCCGCCCAGTCAAGATTTAATGCTTTGATAAGTTCAGCTTCAGTTTCATTTCGGGCACCAAAGTAGGCTAGCAAAAGTGCATGATAAGTGCTGTAAGGCGAGAAAAATATGTTTTCATTCGGTGTAGCTTTGTTAATTGCATCGAGCATTGAAACAGTGAAAGCTTGTTGTCCACGATATAAATTTGATCGAATGGATTTTGGGTAGTCGACAGCATCATAGTTTGAAAGACATCCACTTGATTGAACATCTTTAGCATTAATTATGCTGACCAAGAGGGCTAAAAGGCATAGTCGATACATTGTCTATGTTTCTGTAAAAAAAAAACAAAAGAAGGTATCAATTAGTACTATAAAGAACGTTTAATGTATTTGGAATAAAAATAAAAGACGAGGTATTAATTAGTATTAATCATTTTTATAAAACTACCAGCCTCCCGACTTTACTCCTGTATTTTGAAAATGATTCATATCAATAAATAGATACTGGCGTACATACATATGTACATAGTGAAAACTCAAATCCTTTTGAAAAAACCGATGAAGATTGATTTTTAAATCAAAACGCCCCCAAAAAGTGGGCGTGGCCATATCTATTTTATGGACGATTTGTAAAGTAGGTAGGTGACTGTCTTCATATTTGGTTGACTAGATTTTTTCGAGTTTCCTACGAAATTACTGAAAAAAGTGTGTTTTTCTAAAAGTGGGCGTGGCTGTGTGCGGAAATGTAGACATGTTTTGAAGTGTCGGTGTGAAAATATTCATTACAATTGGACTAAAACTGTAGATTTGTAAAAAAGACAAAGATATATACATTCTTTATATATGTATATGTATATAGATATCCATAGATAAAGATGAAGGTATATAATATCTGCTATCTCTCCCTGCATCTTGCTGATAGATCATCTCATGCACAAAATGTTGTCTCGACTTACTGATAATTTATATGTATATATGTACACTTCACTGTTCGACACCCTAAGGACACAGCTTAATATGTTTAGGTGTATAAACATTTATATTAATCAAGGATGATAAAATAATGAACATACGTAAGTATGTTACGGCCTTCACTGAAGATTGTTTGGACTATTCAGAATAGAAGATTACCTACTTCTTTTGTTTGCAATGAGAAACATTTTGTTCGAAATTTATTTTCTGAATTATTTCACATATGAAATCTGTTCCTTTACTTTCTGCACTAGAAATCGTTAAATGTCATGTACATATACATATATGAGAATGAACAAACTACGAAATAGACGATAGAATCTTCAGAAATATTTGATTGTATAGTGCTTTTGACATATCGCACACCACTTTGAAAAATTTGTTCGGTAAGAATTCGTAAGTTTTGTTACAAAGGAAATGTTTTACTCTCTCATGTCCTCGCTATTTTATGAAATTTTTTGTTTTAGGGAACGCAGTTGAACTAGGATTCGTAACAGTTCCTACAACTTTGTACGAATTATCCGGCAAGGTAATAGATCTATGGTTTTGCGAAATTCGTTTATAAAAAGTTTCAAAATCAGATTTCTATCTGGCCATTGGATGATGTACAACTACCTACATAGTTTATTTCTAACAATAAGAAATATAATTCTATTTTGCTATCATTGTGTGGCAAATTGAATTCTTATAATTGTAATTTTTGTTTTAACTGATTCCATTCAATTTCATTTTACTTTTATGACACTAAACAAACCTGTAGTGAGACGTGCATAATATATATTCAGTGACTTCATTATGCACCTATGTACATATCCGGAAAAATATTTTTTCACGTGTGAAATATACATATATGTACACACATACCTATAGAAAAACTTGTTTCTATAAACTTGAGGTCAGCAAATTCAGAAATACCCAACAATTATTATACGCTGCCTATCTTTAAATAACCCAATGATTTTGCGAAAAATCCCCTGACGTTGGTACATATCCATGACATTGGGCATCAGGTAAACCAAGCCCATGTTTAGCATTTAAATAATGGAACGTCAGAGTTCCGTTAAAGTAGTTGCCGCCACTGCGCAATAGAGTGGTTAAGTAAAATACACCGAAAATCTAAAACTTGTTTTAGACTAGTATTTAAATGCTAAGTATAATCAAAATAACCGGCGAACAGAGGAGATGCATATACTATGATACATACATATGCATATTTTTAACTACTCAATAGTTAAGAATTCTATAATGGATTGAAGAAAGCAAACAAAAAAATGTTTGCTTGTCAAAATTAGACCGATATTCAGCATCCAAGTCAGGCATCTGAAGATTGGAACCTGGGACCTGTATCTGAGACTCGGGTTATTGATTTAAAGCCTTAGCCGATACGACTAAACCTAGTGTTACTCATGGTGATGACTAATGCCTTATACTTATCGTTGAAACACAAGTAATAATTAATCATAACTCTCAATCATCGCAATAAAATGAAAAACGAAACTTGTTTTCTTTTGATCCGGTAAAGGAGGTGTGGACCTATTGCATTATCTTTATACAAGGTGACACAAAGATTTACGTATATTAAAAGTGTCCCGTTTTGCAAAGTGTAGTCTACTTTTGCAAGTGTAGCAGAAGCATGTGGATTGTATGACGATTATTAATAGCAGTTCATTCCATGTAATTCCCCAAGACCTTGGAATAGTTGTGACAATATTTTTTTTTAAATTGCTACCAGTAATTCATTCAGTCAGTCTTGTTGACTGGCATAGAGCGATGCTACTTAAATTTTTGAAAAAAAAAATCACACAAGCTGTGGTTGCAGAACACTTTCCCAGGCCTTTTCTTTACTATCAAGGTAGTCTGACAATCTTCCTTTAGGGCTATTTAAAGTGATTACGCGACGAACATTTTGTGAAGTAAAAAAATGTGTCACTCAAAAGCATTACATTCGCATATCAGGTCAAACAGATGATTCCATGAATCTCTGAACAGTCAGCCTGATCAGGTAAATGACTTTGATTACATAAAAGTTTAACTTGACTTGAATAGACGATGAGTCCAACGAAAATAGTAACAAAATCGCATAACACAACAAAACGAGAAGCAGAAAATAAAGTAAACAAACAATGAAAGTGAAAGTGAACATTTCTTCATATCTGTTGGAAGCGACGACATTAATTTAAGCCATACTCATTCGTAGACCTACGAAGATTCAACTCTTGGTCTGGCTTTTTCCACATGAGTAATCATACGAACGGTAGACTCGAAGAACCATGAAATTTTTGTGGTAACGGCTGTATCAGCATATGTACATAATTTGGCATTTCATTACGCACTAGCTACGTATGAGTCATTGAAGCGCTGCTTAATAAAAAAAGATCTGGATTTCACCTTTCCATTGTAATGTAATTGCATGGTTGAGCTAATTTTTTTTGCAGGTTTTGAAAGAAACAAATTCTTTGAATCGGTGAAATTTTGTGCAGTGGCGTGACGCATTTGGATGTCTTTTATATGGTTAATGTACTTAACCCAAATCATTTTGTTGAGTGAAATTTTTGACTGTAATTGCATGCAATTTAATTTGTTTTCTTTATTATTTTAATTGATAACCTAATCGTCATCATCATGAGAATGAACTTGATGCAAGCGAAAATATTATATGTCCATACATACATACGTATGTATATACATACAGTGCTGATCAAAATAATAGGTAATACACTGTAATAGTAATGAAATCGACTTCTACCAATGGTTTTTGCAAACTTTGAAGGTATTGTCAATTGAGCAGACAAATTTCCTTTGTTTAGATGTGTGTAATGCTATACCCCCACCAAAACTAAATCCGGGATTTAACAAGGATTTACCTAAATCCACCTAAATCTTCACTAACTCCCAAGGATTTACCATACGTTTTGACGTCTATAAATCCCATCTAAATCCGAGATTTGTAATAAATTCCACCGAAATCCTCATGCGACACAAATCGAACAATCCTTTTTTATGTCAACACATGTCATTTTCGTTTGCTGGGGTCGTCAACAGTGGGATCATCCTTATCCGAGGCTTGTTGTTGCTTCGTAACTAAGTTCTTTTTACGTGGTAGGGAAGTCAGTTCCTTTGTTTACCCCTAGGACAAGGGGCCGGTTTTTCCGAAGTGAGTACCCCGCTTCGGGGATGTGAGCGCTGCCGTTGGCCCATTAAGGGTTCATCCGCCACCAACTCTATTCCAACACCCTGACTCAGTATTGGAAATCCCTTTAGACCTGGGATTCGAATATGTCGAAGCAGCTCATATAGGGACAACACTAGTTTAGCCTAACTGGAACTGGTTGACGCCAGCGTTGATTCCATCTAGGGAATTCGTCCGCCGCCGCCTGAAGCAAGAGAAGCTGCCTTAGTAAGAAGACACTCCTCCCCACTCTCTCATTCGCTGCCACCAAAACCTTCCAAAGGGGTTGGTTACCCAATCTCCAGTTGAGGTACTAGGCACCCAACAGCCACCATCGTGGAGGTGTAGAGTAGGAGTTGATAGTGAGAGGCTAAGGCGAGAACGCTTGTCTACCTCGGCTCTGCTATCAATTCTGACAATAACACCTCAGCAGAAATAAAATGAAGAATAACTCTTGCCAATCGCTGTTTCTTTGTGCTGAGAAGGCAATTGAGTAGTAAGGTAGTAATCCCGGTAGTAAGGTAGTAATCCCGAACAACTAATGATACTATATATAAGACCTTGATCATCTCAGTCCTGCTTTATGGCGCTGAATCTTGGACTTTATCAAAAGCGGATGAAGATATCCTCGGTCGTTTCGAGAGAAAAATTCTTCGCAAAATATTCGGTCCCGTTTGCGTTGACGGGCTTTGGAGGAGAAGATTCAACGACGAACTATGTACAGCGACATCGACCTAGTCAGAAAACTTCGCATTAGTCATTTGAGATGGCTGGGACATGTAAAGCGAATGGACACCAGTGCTCCGGTCTGAAGAGTCTTCGAATCACACCCGGAGGGACAGCGCAGTAGAGGAAGACCTCGCCTTAGGTGGCGCACGCAAGTTGAAGGGGACCTGAACAAGCTTGGAGTGCGCAACTGGAGGCAGTTAGCTAAGGACCGAGCTAACTGGAGAGACTTGTTAATTGGGGCCCAGGTTCACTCCGAACTGTAGGGCCACCTAAGTAAGTAAGTACATGTCATTTTCGTGTGCTAACAAAAAAAATTTAGTTTTGATGTGGACATAGTATAAGGCTGTAAACACAATGGATCAGACAAGACGTTTTATTGTGACTTATCAGACAAAAACGCATTGATTCTTACCACGTTTATATGACCGGATTGAGAGATTGGAATGAAAATGGATTGAGTTTCAACTCAAGTTTTCGCTGTAACCGGATTGAGGGATCGAGTTGGAATCGAATCGAAAGAGGATTGAGTTTGACACTTCTTCTCTCTTCTCGCTGAAAAACACCCTTATCGTTTTTCTCTATCTGTCAAACTCAATCTTTCGATCCGCGTTTACATGCAAAAACTCAATCCGTTCGCAGAAAATGTTGTAATCGGATCGAGTCAATCCAGTTTCAATCCAATCTGCGTTTATATGGCACTCAACCCGAATTGAATCCGGATTCAATCCACCATATAAACGTGGTAACACACCAAACAGACGAAACAAAAAGACATGTCTGTTGAAATAAAACTGGTTTTCTTAACCATGAGTCAAAAGCCTTTTTGTCTGATCCGGTGTGTTTTCAGTCTAAGGAAATTCATTTCTTGTGATTTGTACTAATGGAGCAGTATGTGTGAAAGGACGTCATTTTATACTTGATCAAAATAATAATTAATTGGTCTTCATCAGGTATTTGCTGTCTTTTTTTATGCAGAAAAAGTGACCTTCTTGACGTTTCTTATAACATCGATTATTGTTATTAAAACTGGATCTGTTGTTCATAATAAATGGGCCGTAGTAAGCATTATAGTCCTAAAGAACTTCGGAGCACGAAAACTTTGAGATATCCTGGCAAAATACTAAAATTAATTGCTAAAAACATAGATAGATCCACTATTTTATAGCTAATGCTTTGAAAAGAACGTCTGCAGAAAATACATTAGGTAGACATGAGGTAAAAACAACCTCAAGGACCGGTGCTCGAATCATATTGCAGGTAAAAAAGTTTCCTTCATGCACATCTAAAATTATCAACGCATCAGTGGAGCAACGGTCTGCAAAAGACTATTGCAAAGCCCATTATCAGGAAGAATCGTCAGAAAAGTTCCCTTACTGATCTGGAAAGATATTAGGAATAGGAAACAGTTCGCACTAGATGTTTGCAAGCTCATATTAGTTTATTGTTTATTTTGTTGATCAGCCATTTTTATAAAATTAAATAAAAAAAAATTAATTAATTGAGAAATTAAAAATATATTGTCATCTACGCATTTACTAAGTACAAATTAATATTCGTTTACAAATCAAAAGAAGATATTTGTTCTTTCATTGCGCAAGTTATGCCGTTTTTTTATTTTACCTATTATTTTGATCAGCACTGTATACATAAATGATGACGTTTGACTACAACTCTTTAGAAATGATTCAATTAGGATAGCAAAAATTCAGAAACGTTATGATAGTTTACTTCTTCCTTTGTATCAGCAATACTGGCGTAGCATACTGTATTTTTATTATTGAAGTACTATGATAACTTTGAAAGTTTGTGGATGTTAAATGCAAGCTTTCATCGAAATCGGCTCTTGATGAAAACACCCATAAAAGTAGGCGTGGCTGTACACAGTGTATTGGTGAATTGCTATGGCTTAGGCATAAAATTAAATTTCGTGTTTACATAATACATATGTTGTTTCAGAATTAATAATATATTTAGCTCAATTGGTAAGTACTTACTTCATTCGAGTAACCATTTTACCATAATAACCGGAAAATCACCAGCACAAATTATTGTTACCACCTCATGAATATGTCCCTTGATAATGACTTAAGCTTCATTATTGACGCTTGTACATCAACAACAAACAATTGAAATTTGATAGTTACCTGAATTTGCATAATGCACAGATAGTCAGTTGTTATTTTCTGTATTTTCTGTATACTTAGTGTATCCGTATGTATGTACATACATACACATATTGTAGTTAATTTAGGGAAACATTAAATTTGGCATATCGTTTGAATATTCTTTAATTTGTCCGCTAATGAAAATTACGTACATACATACACATATGTATGTACATACATATGTACGTATACAACAAGTTGTTCCGGTTTTGGTGGCGTGAACATTTTAAGTACTGGCTAGATACACGTTACACAAATCATTCATAAATCAGAATAAAACCAGAATTTAAACACGAATCAAACAACAAAACTTTGAAGACTTCTTTGTAGATTGGATACATCTCTGTTTATAATAAACTAAGAGTCAGGAGTGAAAGCAAAGTGAGTGATAGCAAAAATGCTGAAACAATTACTTGTATGGTTTTACCAGATTGATATGGTGCGTTCAGAAAAACCCAAATTATCTGGAATAAAGTCTCGCTTTTTTGGCAAGCTTTTTTTAGCCTCATTTATATGATAATGAATATGTATGCATTAAGTGAAATGAAATATATATATGTAAGAGTGTATATCTATCTTGATCGACGGGCTGAGTATAATTCATATGTACATATGTATGTATACAAGAATTCCTCTAAAATCTACATATGTATGTATGTACAAACATACATATGTATGTACATGCGAATATCGAATTTATCATAGGAACTCATTTTTAATCTCAGTGTTTTCGGAAAATGTATTTTCCAGAACATGCAAAAAATAATTGTCCCTATAGAATTCAGTATGTTCAAGTATTAACATATGTAATATGTGAAGAAAAACAGTTTGGTAATAGGTTTTTGGGATAAGAAAACAAAGTGATCTAACGTCAGTTGGCCAAACTGCTAATTGAAGATAGGAATTTATCCCAATTTACATATGTATGTACATACTTACATACAGTTGTGTTCATAATAATAGGAGCGCTCCACTAAAATTACGTTAAGTCCTTCTCTGGTGAACATTTTTTCGCAAAATCTGTGTTTATGCACATGTAAGCAATTTAACGGTTCTAGGGAAGCGATGTCAGTAAAAAACATGCGCAGCTGTATTTCCATGTTCCTGTATTTCATTCGTGAAGTGACTGCGTGCGAAAGTGTTGTGTTTATAATAATAGGAGTCTTTACTTAAAACTAAATAAATATAAGCTATCATTTGCTAAGAGTAAGAAAACAGATAGATTTTGTTTTTAGAATATTATTCAATGATTTTCATACCATTTTTTTAAGTACTGTTCGCAATGGGACGAGGAAAGCACACCAATCCCGAAAAGCGTGACCTTATTCAAAGTCTGCGCAAAGCTGGGAAGTCGTATAAAGAAACCAAAAAAACTCTTTTAAAACTACAACAATAACTTCAAGCGTACATATGTATGTAAATATTTTATGTTATCCTGATTCATATTCTCACTATAAAATCGTCTGCCCATTCACAAGGAACGCGGTGCATCAGCGAATTTTGAAATATATGCTTAAGCTTTCATAATCAACGGCACTCTTTTAAATAAATTTACGAAATCGAGGGGTTGATAGGCGCGGTATTATGTTTTGTTTCATACTCTTTCTTTGTTTGGAATTAATTGGCAACTCGCACTGGACTCGCTCTCTCGCGACGTTGTGAATTAGACATACTTTAGGAACGTAATGCCAAGGAATTCTTTAAAACCATTTTTAAGCATTTAAAAGAATGCGACGAAAAGGTATGTATGTATGTATATGTTGAAGCAACAAGATTGAATCGACAGGAATTCGTTCTGGTGCTCAATATCTGTTCCATATACGCGTTTTTTCCTTCGTATTTTTATGATTTGGATTGGCCGAATTCCATAGCGAATCCATAACGATTGTGCACGGATTCAATAAATTTTTTTGCATTGATTCCGAACAGCACATCACATTAAAATAAATAAACTCTAAACAATGCGTACAAACAAAGAATTCCACAGCGATTCCTGATTGCGTCCGGGTTCAATATATTTCTCCACCTTCATTGCAAGTAGCAAAATAAATAAAACCCTAACAATGCAAGATGCAGTGACACCGAGACGGATAAGAAGAGTGCGTACTGAAGAGAATATTGCATCCGTTCAGAGGAGCGTTGAAGAAGATCCAAATTTATCGATTCGACGTCGTTCACAAGAGCTTTGTCTTTGTCGTCCGGTTTATGGAAATTTTACGCAAAGATCTCGTGCAAGAATTGAAGCCCAATGACCATTGTCAAAATTTGCGTCAAAATTTCGTTGAATGGGCCCAAAATTAAATGGCATTGGATCCGCTGTTTTATCGAAAAATTTTGTTCATGCCAAATGTTGATAAGCCAAATTGTCGTATTTAGAGTGAATATAAACCACATGAGATTATCGAAGCGCCGTTATATCCCGAAAAATGCCCAGTTTAGTGTGATCTGTGACCTGGTGGAGTCATCGGACCTTATTTTTTATTTTTTTTTTTCAAAAATGAGGTTAATTAACGTGTTACGGTCAATGGTATTCCCTATAGAGCCATGATTAATAACTTTTTCGTTTCCCGATTGAATGGCATGAATGTGGAAGAGATGTGGTTCCAGCAGGATGACGCTATGTGCTAGACAGCAAACGAAATAATCAATTTATTGAAGGAAACATTCGATGAACGCATAATTTCGTGTAATGGAGTTGTAAATTGGCCTCCAACATCTCGTTTGAAAACAAATATGTAAATGGATATTTAATGAAATTTAATGAGTTTTGTTTAAAATCAAAGCCTTAAAAAAAACACCCTTTAAGTTTTGGTACAGTTTTTGTCAAACAGCGGAGCAAAGTTTTATTCACAGAGGAAAACAGATCAGTTTTACGGAACTCCAAATAAACGAGAACGAATATGGAAAACAATAAATAATAATATTACTCAGCACTCCTTGTCAAATGGTCAGTTTCAGAGGCTGCATTCTGAATTCTATGCGGTATTTGAAGACATCTTTGAAAAACATGAGGGGACTGTGCGCAATCTAGACATGAATCCTATTCAGCTACCCCGAACCCACCAGATACTCTATGTGATAGGAAAACTGCAATACTGCCCACATGGCAGGTAATCAATTAGCAGGGTATCTAGTTCAGGCAATGTCAGGACGGGTGCAAGCAATTATTGTGGCTAAAGGATGAGGAGTTGTTCTTCCACAGATGAAGAAGCACTTTGAATAGACAAACATATGTATATGACCTTGACGGCAAACCCTGCCCTAAAACGAAGGTGATTGGCAAGTTTTTACAAATTAATAATTTGTGTAAGTATGATACTATATGAAGTCTGTAAACAATGTTTGGCAGTTGATGGCAATTGAAATTAGTAAAAATGGTTTTTGAGGGTCAAATGGGAATATGAAATTACAACCAAGTCATAAAGACGAAAAAAAGAAAACCAAACTGTATAAACAGTATACCCCACGCAGCATAGACGCTTTAATAGCTGTCAAATGTTGACACACAAAATATTAGTTTACTTTACCTTAAACTTTTTTTAGTTGATATACATAACAAATCAAACTTTATTCTTTTTCCTTAAGTCACTTTGAGTGAAGTTATAAAGGATTCAATTTAATTTCAAAAATTTTAAATTCTCATTCCAAAGGATAAAAAATGATTAATAATATATTTACATATATGTGTATGTATGTATATACATATATGTATGTATATAATAAAATAATATTATTTGTTATGCTCAACAACATTTGTATTGAAAACAAAAATATTTATTAAGACAAATCTTTTATACAACAACTCTTGAGTATTAGGCAATATAGACAATTCACTGTGTACTTGAATCAGATTAGTCTTACGAACCTTGACTCAAATATGATTCCGCATGATTGATCAGTGCTTATCTGCTGACTAACATCGAATAATGTCGTAGTTTTACTATTACTTGCTTATTTTGATCAGTGAGAGTGAGGTCAACAAAAGGTGATAATGTACATATGTATGATCCGGAGTTCTGATAATCCAAATCATTGCATTTGCGTTTTTCCCGCTATGGTTTCAGTTGTCAAATATAGCGTTGATATTGCAATTAATACATATGTATTACTCCTTACATACATACGTAAGCAGACAACATACCGCTGGTATTTGCACATCAAATGTAAATTTGTTTTATAGACATCGGTACGGCTACATTTATTTATTCTGGTGGACATTGACCACTACCTTTAATTCATTGTAAGAATGTATTGTAAATGAATATTGGTAGAAGTTTATAACATGCAAATTTAATATAGTTACTTTAGAGCGAAAGGAGGGACTTTTCACAGAATTTAATTGAAATGAGCAAGAAACCGCTTAACACCATCATTTAACTATCTAAGGTATTGTATAATCGACCATAGTGCATTATAAATCAGTTTTGCAAAGTTATTACTGTCGGCGTTTTATTAAAAAAAAAAAAAAAACAATAGATGTGGTTTTTCCGGTTGTAAAAGAGACTACATACATTTTTTTCTATTTACTAACGGACAACTCATCGACGTACTGTAATCGAATACTACAAGTTATGTTTTAATTTCCGCAAAACAAGATTTCTAAGTGAATCTTGGAAATTCCAAAGTTCTACAGGCATAGAGGGTCTACTAATTGTTAATTAACGAAGCAAATTGTTTATGAAGCATTGCGGTTGATTTATGATACAATCATTTTTATTGTTCATCCGAGTGTTTAATAGGAGTCACATTTAAAAAGGGCAGAGGTAAGTAGAAGTGACGCAAATATTTTTTTCACGTTTTCTACTTTCGTTTGACTGAACAGCATATTAAAGGCAATGAGACGAAAATTAAGCAAATGTGAAATTGTAAAATGACATGCTTGCCTTCCCTTTAAGATAAATTCCAATTTGTTCGTATTATTAGTTGTCGTGCTACTACGTACGACTCAGTTGTGCACTTTAGTTTATTTTGTTTGAGATCTACACAGATTTACGTTATGACAAATTCATAAATAGTGATTAAAAGTGCATAAGTCCATACATCTTTCTTCTTACTTGTTTGTCAACTTTGGTACGTTACACATGCAATTTGCAAAATAACATGTAAACACCACATTGTACGCACTCAAGCACAGGGTGACCCGACCACGAATATAAGTTCAATAAAAAATTCTTTCATAAGTCGAGCAGTAAAATATTACGCATTCGCCATGTTTAACGTCAATACAGTAAATATTATTCAATTGTCATACCACTCTTCGAGTCCTCATTTATTAGATTTATTTATTTATTTATTCAACTATTTATTATGCACGCAAGCGGGGTTTTCCAAATCCAAGGTCCAATGCCATTGCGTGTGTGTGATAGCAATTTTATTACTTCGTTGCCTATCACCGCACATTTGCTAATTTATCTTATGGAATTATGTAAAAATTGTATTTGATTGTGTGACTTTATCTGACAATAATGAGTATATAAATATGGAAGGGGATCACCCAGGTGCTGATTGGATAAACATTAATAAATAATTGCACCTGATGCGGGGTGTCACTGATTAGCTTTGTTCTTGTTTGCCCTCATTAATACAATACAGTTTATATTTCAAATGAGTGTTTGTTAATTTACTTATTAGATTGAAAAGATAAACATCGGATGGCGGTTTTGATAAAAGATGGGGCAATAATTGAACATTTCTGAATGTGTTAATGCGTAAGTGTGACAATTAATGTAATTTTTTTTTATTTTATATACATACCTATAGTTTGGTAACATTCAGGAAAATAATTTCTTTAACCATTAACCTTTGTTTATACTTTGTTATATTAAGTTTGTAATATAGAGAAATAATCGAGATAGGTGATCAGTATCAACACTTTTTGGGCCTTAAATTTTGAGCTAGGAAGCTGAAATTTGATTTTGAAAAAAAGATGCAGTACAAGTGTAAAAATGTTGGGACGTTTTCATTAAAAAAACAATTTTGATGATATTTTGCTACTGATATCTACATACGTTCGATGTTATCATTGTATTTCGATCCAAAAATATGGCACTTTATTAGGGCTTATGTAAAGGAAGTAGGTTAGGGTATCATAAGATCCATTCCATATACATATGCTCATACATCCGATTTCTATACAAGCCCTTATGGGGCTGCAACTAGTTGAATAAAACGCAAGTGGTACTCGTTAGCGGTAGTTGGACAGTAAACTGCATAAAGCTGGAAATTGGTAAACATGCTGTAGTAACCAAGCTAGACACAAAGAACATTGGCGTAATCAAGATGCAAGAGTATGCACTAAGTCACCGCTAAGGTATCAAAGGCAACATCTGGGTTAGTTCGTATTATGTCAAATATCGATGGACCAAAATATGGTACAAGATTTGTTCCAAACAAGAATGACTACATCAAAAATTCGCGATGGACCCCAAATATTAAAGCAAAAAAATTGAATATGGTTTAAGTAATTTAAGTAAAAAGTGTGGTTTAAGTAAAAGGCAATCCAGCTTGATCTGACTCACAGATTTTATACTAGCACTGACATATGTACATTCTGCAACCCTGGTGAACAATTACAGAACTTTTCATAAGAAAAATTGTTGGATATAGGTACCGCGTGTATATGCATATGTAGATACCATCACCGAGAACTTCAGTCCAATAACTATGACTTAATTTCTATTAAAAGGAATTTAAAAAAAAAGAAAGTTTAATTGAGTTTTACATGTGCAAAATTAATTTCAGATTCATTCATTATTTACAATTTATTCTCTATTGTCATACATACACATACTTATGTATGTATGTACATACATAAAGGCGTAAATTTGGGAATCCATAAACAAAATAGTAGATAGTGACATAATGTTTTAGCGAATTAAAATCACATATCACATGGGATTCCCCAAGTCACATCATATGCTTTTCGAAATCAATTCTGAAATAAACAATTTTTTATAATATGAAACCCAGACCGGAAACTAAAATTACCAGAATGGAACAAACAAAAACAAACTGGTGAAGCTGTTGGCTTAGAGAGTTTATATTACCTACACTTACGTAAACAGGTGTATATGCATGTATATGTAATTATAAGATGAGATTTATAGCATGTCTTTGATTAGTTTGACATTTAAAAACAAAGAAATTGACATTGCTCAGCTTGTCAATTAACCCTTACGTCACTCGCAACGCTGTTGGTCTTTTGGCAATGATGTGACAAACATTTCTTTAGTGATGTTATTTTTATTAGTAGCTGTTTATGAATATAAACAAGAGCCATACAAAGCGGCACTGCAAAGAAGGACGAGGACTGCACGTGAGCTCTACGAGCAGAAGAGACGGGAAGAACATCGGTTTCCAAAAAAAGAAAAAAGAGAGAGAAAAGAGAAGCGCGCAATCGAAGATATAGAGATTATACTCCAGGAATAATGTACGAAAGTCTTAACAAAAAGTAAAAACAACGTTTCAAGGACCTTACAGAAGCTTGTAGAGGTGAAGAAAGAAGTAGACGAGTGGAAGTAGTAGAGTCGCAGTTGGTGGTGGTGACGAAGACCAACATCCCGCTGTCAGGCAGAATGGACCATTCTATCTAAATAATGATAGCCAAGGTTTCCGTTCACCTGACCAAAACAATGTGAGGATAAGAATATCCAACCCGATGTAATCAAAGCAGCTGGAAATGATTTGGTAGTGAGCATACACCAACTCATTTAGTCAGACGAGTGTATGTCCGATGAATGGAATCTCAGCATCGTTAGCCTGATCCACAAGAAAGGAGAAAATGAGACCACCCTGAATTAAAAAAAAAGATTTAAACAAGGTGACACGCTTTCATGAGACTTCTTTAATATCACACTTGAAAGAATTGTGTGAAACTCACAAGCCAAAATCGAATGCAGAATCTTTCAAAAGTCTGTGCAACTGCTACCGTTCTCCAACGATATTAAAATTATTGGTAGAACACAGCCGACAGTCATTGGTGTGTTCGTTAGTATTGAAACGGAAGCTGCCAAAATGGGTTTAGCGATAAACGAGGGCAAAACCAAGTATATACTGTCAACGAGGAGGGATGCACAACATCGCTTAGACACAATCTGACAATGGACAGCTTTAACTTTGAGGTAAGAAGGTACTTTGTCTACCCCGGCTCTGCTATAAATTCTGATAATAACACCTCAGCAGAATTGAAACGAAGAATAATTCTTGCCAATCGCTGTTTCTTTGTGTTGAGAAGGCAATTGAGTAGCAAGGCCCTATCCCGAACAACTAATGATACTATATATAAGACCTGGATTATCCCAATCCTGCTTTATGGCATTGAAGCATGGACTTTATCGAAAGCGGATGAAAATATCTTCGGTCGTTTCGAGGGAAAAAATGTTCGTAAAATGTTCGCTCCCGTTTGCGTTGACGGGCTTTAGAGGAGGAGATTCAACGACGAACTATACGAGCTGTACAGCGAGATCGACCTAGTTAAAAAAAAACTCCCCGTCAGTCGTTTGAGATGGCTAGCACATGTAGAGCGGGGGTACAACGCACTTCAGAAAGACCTCGCCTCTGGTGGCGCGCACAAGTAGAAGGGTACCTAAACCGACTTGGAGTGCGCAACTGGAGGCAGTTAGCTAAGGACCGGCCTAATTGGAGAGGCTTGTTGATTTAGGCCCAAGTTCCAAGTTCACTGTAGCGCCACTTAAGTAGTTAAGTAAGTAAGCATACTTTTGTGATAACTTTTTTACTTTGCATTGTATTTGTTATGGATCCTCCGAGTTCTACTATCACACACTTATTTAGAACATTAAGTGAAAGTATCTATGGGAATTCATGATCTAAAACTATTCCAAAACAAAAACAGATTTGCCCAGCCCAGACTTCATTGGAAGCCGAGGTAGAGAAAGCTTGGTTTGGTTAAAGCAAATAAGGAAGTAGAACAAATTTAGTTAGAGATACAGATTTCCTTTAGTACTATTAGCAGTTCAAAAACATCCGCCTGGAACGGATTGTATGATACAATATCCTCTTTCCAATACAGCCCTTATAAAGTGGGCGTGGCCGTCGTGAACTACGACGATGACTTCGAACGTTTGAGGATATTACATGTAAAAAGTGGGCGTGGCGAAAACTGATGTATGGCCGAACTGTAGACAATCTGAATATCTAAATATTTGATTTTAACAAAAATTTTCGTAATTAAAATATATGTAATTAAATGAATTTATGAAAAGTGGGCGTGGGAGTGGCTCAATAGATTTAGCTATTGATACTGATAACGAATCTACATATACATATACTTTATACGGTCTATCTCGACTATCTGTCAAACTTAATATACTTAACTTAATAATATATTTAATTAAAATAGGTTATAAACAGATCAACCTATAACAATAATAAATATAATAACTTCAAATACATACTAAGTAAAGAGAAGTAGATACAAAATTTGGCAACTTTCAACGCTTGTTAAAAAAACCATTTTCAGCAGAGGGAGCCAAACAAATTCTTATCAATTATTTACGTCATTCATGTGATTCAAAATACTGGAAAACCCAATATCACATCCTGGGAAAATAACATTACTAAAATGTAAAGTCTTTACAAACAAATACTCTCGCAAAATCCATTCTTATCACAGTATACACATGAATTCCAAGAATAGAAACCTCCAAGTACATTACTGTCCTTCCTTATCACATTCCTCGCGATAAGTAATTAAATAAAAAACAAAACATCATAATCAGAGGTCATACGAGTAGAAGACGTGATTATTTCGAATTAAGTTTAAGACAAAAACACTATTTATATTATTGCAGGAAATAAAGTTGGAAACACAACAATTTTGGTGAATAGAATTTTAATTCAAGAATGTATGAGTAGTATAAATAATAAAAAAAATATTTTATTTTTTCATTCATATGAAACATTGGGGATTGACTTAACCGAAGCCGAAGTTGTATTTTACTCCGCAATGTGATCTAAAAGACATCGGCATCATGAAGCGCATTTTTTATTTGCATGATCGTTGTTTTCTTTTTTTTTTGCAAATGAACAAACAAACAACTTTGCAATCAATAAAACGTGATTTAAATTTTAAATACGAAACCTGGCTCTGAAGCGTTTCTTATAAATATTTTTTTGCTTTCAATGGAAAAACCTAAACTGAGGTTAGCAAGGTATTTTCTGTTGCCTAAGAGGCACTTGTACGTGTAAGTTGTGTGTTTTTTTTTCTGAATCATTTAATACCGTTTTAACAGTTTTCATAGAAGGGAAGATCATAGTGCAGATACATGTACAATATGTACATAGTAGTTACAGTGTTTTTACTACTTTTATAAAATTATAATGAGCTATGAACTCTATTCCAAACCGAGACCGTGGATGCATGTTGCACTGAGTGTTTGGATTATCCTTTTCATTAAGATTTGTATTACAATTTTTAATGGTTATCAAATCAGGAGGGAACGCCCAAACTTCTAGGTCGTCTACATATTAAATAATGCTCCGTCAGAATGCATGGAGAATTATGCGCACCAGAAGGTAATGGTTAGATGAATTAAGATTAGATATAAGTAATAAAGGTATCTTTTAGCCGACAGTGGGGTTGATAACAATTCCAAATAAATCTAAAATACATACATATAAGTATACATTCACTACACATTAACTAGAGGTACATATGTTAAGCTTTTAGAGCCAACTCTAAAGCGTAGCCTTCACAGAAATCAAAAGTATAGGTATAAAATTAGTCCATAAGTCTTTTTTCGGGAAATGAACTTCAAACGTTTGCTTTTTTATGAAGACTCATTACTTTAATTGCATACCTCAGATTATGTAAACTTTTCTCATGGATGCCTAACCAGCTTTAGCTCGATTGTAATAAAAAAATAATCAGAGACAACATCCACTTACTAAACCAATTGAACAAAGTAAAATCTAAAGCAGAACGAACAAAAAACATGATCAGTCGGGTTAGTGATATCCCTGACAGATTTAAAAAAACAATCCTTTATCGAATGGGTACTCTAATATTAACATATGTATATATAAGTAGGTGTAAAGATAAAATCCAAGTTTTATGGATTATATCATTCAAAGATACATACAATAAGCTTTTTTTTTATCGACTTATGTACAAGGTAAATCCGCTGCTAAACCTGTTACACTCAGATATTTACTTACCTATTTATATCTTAAGTCTTAATTCAGCTTCGATTTTTTCTTTTTTTCTTTTTATGAATGTTTTTTTTTTCTTTAAAAAAAAGAGTTATATTGGTCCAGTGATGAACAATGAAAATGCTTTTCCTCTTCTCTTCAAAAATATAAATTGAAAGAAAACGAGTTTTCCTCGTCAACTATAAAACTAATGTTCCACAATGGAAATGGAAACTTTTACTTTTCTTTTATATTTTTTTTTTGTCGCTTACGATTATATTATATTCGCACTTTCAAAACTTGTTATTGCTACTTCAGTGTAGTGGTGGTAGAGGTAATGGTCACTTTTAAGTCACTTGTCAATTTTTTTTTTTATTTTTTATTGTGAATCTTATTTACTTAAGTAACACAAATGATTTAATACACGAGGTGATGAATAACCAGACTTATCGGTTGTACTCAATAAGAGGTAGTCATCCCAATTAATTGGTAACGAAGTGTAACGGCAAGCGCAGTTGGCTTGCGAAACTCTTTATAATGCCACTCGTATCGTAACTTGAACCGATGTTGCTCGATTCTCGATAAAGACTAAAACTAGATGTGAACGTTAAGCTGCGATTAAGGCTTCGTAGCACTGGCAGTCATTTGAGTTAAATAATTCTGGTGGGGATTCTGAATGAAGTTTATTCACTTGTGTGGGAGTGGTTCGTAATTTGTTTGTATGTATGCATAAGATGTTTTGGACAGGGGAATCCAAACTGTTCGGATTGGGAGGAAATCGAAAAGCATATTTTTGTTTAAAGAATAACCATTGTTTGTACTCGAAAAATGAAATGAATTGCATTGTGAAGGTCATGTTGGGTATCCTCAATGAACGGCTATTTACTTGGGTCGAAAAATATAATATTGTTGTAAAAGACTAGCTTCAGGAGAACAGACTCGACGGTGGACAACATCTACAACTTAACTTCTATTGTCCATTTATTTATGCATTCTTCGTAGATGGCGTTTGATAAAGTATCGCGAAATCTATTAATATACTTACAAACTACACAAAGTTGCCCGACTGCTAATCAAAGGAGTAAGTCATCAGTATGAGCAGGAAGAATTTTCTACAAATTTCGATATAATTTCTGGTGTTTAGCAGGGATGTCTATTATCACCGCTACTGTTTTCTCTTTTATAAATGATTTGCATTAGTATTTAGAAGGCGGCCTTGTATGTACATATATAGATGAGCTAAACATAAGATTGCTTCTTTATGCAGATGACATTTTGGCCGACAGAGTACAAGTCCTGCAAGGGATGGTAACTAATTTAGAAGAGTACTGCAGTAAGTAGAACTTAGAGGTAAATCTAATCTGGATAGTAAGTCCGAAATAATGATCTTTAAAAATGGAGGCAGAAAACCTAAACCTAAACTGAAATGCTACTTCAAAAGTTAAAAAATACAAATCGCGGCTAATTACTGCGACCTTGGAATGACATTGACGCCAAAAATTTCTTTCGCAAAATATGTTGAGAAAAGAAACTATGCGACAAAAAAACAGCTTTAAAACGACGTGGGACAACTGTCTCAATAAAAGAGGTATCTTTCTACAATCAAAATGGTATTTATTCCAAGCAGTGTGGAGAGCTGTAAAAACGTATGGAGTGCAAATTTGGGGGCATTCGCAGTTTGATGAAGACAAACTGCACAGGTGTTTTGGAAAAGGATACTGAAACCGTCCAACTTTATAATTACTCACTTATGCTAGAAAGTGGAGTACACTATTTGAGTATGGAAATAACCGATAGCCAGATCAACTTACTATAAAGTTAATACAAACATTCCTCCTGTTTTGGGTCGAACATTTGGTTAAGCTAGGTTATGACTTTCACCTCAGCTGGAGAGACGAGAACTTAACCCCAGCGAAGTTAAACAATAAAAGAACACAAATATTGGGTAACCGTAAGCTAGGTTACCATCGGAAACGATGGATTTTTCGGAAGATAGTCAGTATTTCATAGACGAAAATGACCATAATAAAATAATGTGGATTTTCAAGGCTCACTGCGACTTGGTAGAACTGAATGGAACTACGTTCAACGTAAATAGATCACAAAATTGTTCATTATGCAATCTCAAGGGAATCGAAAACATTCAGCACTTCATACGTAGATGTTCTATACTTTGAAAAGTTAAAAAAAAATATTTTGAAAAAAAACATACTAGAAGATAAAATAATAGGATTGTTAAATGGATCAGTTAGTAATTGCAAAATCTAAAAAATTACCCTATTAATGCTTTAGCTTATAGAAATCTGTTAATACTAGTTTATTAACATTGTTAAATTATATTGTAATGCTTCTTTCGAATAAAGAACTTTCTACTAATACACATAAAACCATTTACCGACTCAAAAGTATTTTTGTTGTTGGGCTAAAATAATTCATCAAAAATATAACACACAAATTAGTTCAATTAAAAAAGGCTACATGCATAACACTGAGTCTCTATAAGACATATTTTTATTTTTTTTATTGAGTGGGAAAATTTTATCAAAACATTTCATTTTCAACCATGTCGTGTAAGAATAAAGAACGACTAATTCTTGTTTTGAAGGCTGTAAATTGTTCATAGGTAGATGTCAATGTAAAATGAAGTCTTGAAATTGAAAAATTCGTAAGGGAAAATAATCCATCGTTTTTGGATTAATTTATTTCTCGGAAAAATATATTAGCATAATTTAGAAACTAATTTGCTGCACGATGTTTTTTATGAAATTCGCCAGCAATTTTTTTTTATAGTAAAACACAAATAGATAATTATTACTGTCGAAACATCTTTTCGCCTTTCGCAATGTCAAACATTCCAAAATGCAAACAAAAACAGTGTTGCAAAGCATCATGTTCCAAAACGCATCATGAATGAATGAGCTGCGCAAATAGCACATCATGAATTCCTGTGATGCAAGCGATTTTTCTGTTGTCGTTCGGTTATTGATTTGGAAATGCAGGTTTTTGCTACTTATTTAACGAATTATACTTAATAAATTATAGCGTTCAATTTAATGGAATTATTGACATATATATAGTTGTTTCCAATTGACGAAAGCGTAGTGTTAAAAACTAAAAAAAACATCATGAAAGCATTGCAGTATCAAAGCATCAATAAATTGCATCACAGCAGTGTGAAGGCACGATGCGCATTTTTTTGATGTTTTTGCGGTTGGTCGGATTTTCTTAAAAGTTCTTATCTGTGGAATGATCCCTAGAGGCGAAATTGGAAATTTTAATTATAACCTCAATATTATGGGTACTTAACTTACAACCGATTTCACTAAAAATGGATTTTCTCAAAATTTTATTTGGTGTGATAGTCTATGGGACACAGGGCCTAGATCTTCACAACCATTCATGTTGTGCGTGTTATATTCTTTACACGAATAGAAGGGACCCATTTTTTAATGCCCTTTCCTAAGGGCAATTTGAGAAGGTTTTTCATGATAAATTTACTCTTGAATGTTTGTCAGACGCTCACGAGAGGTGGGGCCTTGAAAGAAATGTGCTGTCTAGGGATTGAACCTCGAACCCCTCGCTCCGTAGTCCAACGCACTTAGCAATTAAGCCACGACGTCCATTTAAAAAAAAAATTAGCTTATTCAAAATTGCTACTAGAAATCGAAAAAAAATTGTTAAAACAAAATTAATAGGCCTTGAAGTTTTCTATAATTCACCTGGACGTTTTTACAAATATTTTACACAGCTCTGGCACACCTAGTAAGGCAAATTTAAATAAGTTTTCAATATGTCTTTCAATACTTAGAAACACTGCCCTTCTTCAATTAAGGCTATTTTCCATCACAAAATTACTTAGAGAGTATTTAATCTGCTTAAAGCGATTTGCAGCAGCTCATAAGCATCATCATTTGCCCCGGAAATAAAAGAGGTAAACATACTTTGATCGGTCTGATTCGAAACATACAGAAAAGCAACAATCCATCTGAAGCGGATCGTATGATACTTTATCCTCCTTCCTATGCATCCCTTATAAAGTGGGCGTGGCCATATTGCATTTTGTATTGAAATACGACGAAAACGTCGAACGCTTGAGGATGTCATATGCATAATTTCATCAAAATCGAATTTTTGATGAAAACGCCCGAAAAAGTGGACGTGGCCTAAATATTTGGTCTTAACAAAATTTTTCGGTTTCATATAATTGGCAGTGGACGGATTTAAAATAATTGTACACTTTTACTGTATCTTTTTCTCAGAATCCCAGATATGAAATATAATCCTCCTAACGGTGACATACGGACGGACGGCTCAATCGATTTCGCTATTTGTGATGATCACGAAAATATATACTTTATAGGGTCTATCTCGATTATTTATCTATGTTACAAACTATGTGTCAAACTTACTATATCCTTACGATATGGTATAAACATGGAAGACATGGAACTATAATACATACAGATTGTCGGAAGGGGTATATGGATTTAGAATCTTTTGGATATCAGCATTTCCCTATGAATCATTCCAAGAAGTTTGTAGATTAGGAAACAGGAGCTCATACGCAAAATATTGAGTCGTCGTGGAGGTGGATGCGTCATCAATTATCTCGTGGGGTGCCATGCCATAACATTTGGCCTCATGACAATTTGAGAAAGCGACATAAGGCCGAATTATTTTGAGACATAATACCAAACCGTGGAATATGTATGGGAGGCATGCTGCCTCCAATATGCTACGAGCATATTTTCCAGAAATTGATTACATCTTCTAAACTTGTAAACGTATTTCAAAGCTTTGTATTGCAATTGTAGATTTGTCCTTAATTGTAGGTTTAATTTGCGGTATCATTTACATATATATATATACGTTTTATAGTTTTGATATTTAGATATTTCAATTTTTATATCCAGGATTTTCAAACTTTTCATGTCCATTTCGTCCTTCCTAGCAGTTTGTGCCAAAAACCGCTTTGGATTTTTACTTCTGACATATTAAACTACACGTACAAAAAATTTAAAGAAAATCGGAGATGAGTGCTTTTCGGAACTTCATCCACAATAGGGTTTCGAAATTTATTTTTCGGGTTATTCTTTTTGCATCCAGTAATGTACATAAATAATGATTTACAAACCAATGTGATTTATTGAAAGGAAAACCGCAATCAGTCACATTTGGTACATGTGGTATTTCCCAAGTTTCTTAGAACAAAGCAATTAGATTCTGTAAGAGCAATATGAATAACTTTAAAAGCCATAAAAACGTCAATTACACCAATCAACGTTTTTCGCTGTGAAAGTTCATCACGAAATGTTTGATTCTTAAAAACTTATCTGCGTATTTATGTATGTACATATATATGTTTGATTGCAAGTACTATTTTCAGATCATATTATAAAAGTAGTTAATATAAATCTTTAAGTCTGATAGAAATCAATTAAATGAAATATGTACACACACGACTGGTTCGTTCACGGTTGCAGGTTGCTTTGCACAATGTATACAAATATGCATGGTAGGCATTCTCTATAACCGACGCACGTCTACAAGATCTTATCTGTCGTATTGTGTGGTTTTAGTTCGTAATACAGAGAATAAATCGAGATGGACCCTACAAACAACAAATATTTGGCGCGATAGGTCCATGGGACTAATGAATACTGTGTTCGAAAGGTAATTTTTTTGAGAACCTATTTCATGACAGTAATAATTGAGTTATAACCTACATACAAAGTATACGCATATTGTCGCCAAATCGTGAAGACATGCCATGTGGTGAATACAACGACAAAAGCTCCAGCACAAGGTCGACATTATAAAGGAAAAGCAACTGGCCAGACGGGAAAAGGAGCGTCAAGCTGAGCTCCAGCAGCAACAACAACACGAGCAAGAGATGCAGCAACAACAACAAAAGCAACAACCGCAGCTGGAAAAGCAACAGCAACAACCACAAAAGCAAAAACAGCAGCAGGCAAAGCAACAGCAGCAGAAGCAGCTGCAACAACAACCAAAACAGCAGCAGCAAAAACCGCAGCAGAAACAACAACAGCATCAGCAGAAACAGCAGCAGCAGCAACAGAAGACGACAAAGCAAAGGGTGCCGCTAATAAACACGTACAAAATGGAGTTAAAGGACACTATTAAACTATGTAAGTCGGCCATAGGCAATAGTTTTACAATTAAACGATTTAATAAAGAAAGGCATTATATTCAGTGCGATAAGGTAGAACAGTATCATATAATTAAGAACTTCTTGAGCGATTCGACGACGGAGTTCTTCTCTTTCACCCCGAAAGGGGAAAAGCTGCATACTATGCTGCTGAAAGGATTGGAACCGTCTTCCGAACCGGAGGAGATCCTTAAATTGCTGAAAGAAACAAAGTGCGACGGGTTCGAATTCGTAGGAGTTAAGCCATTCACTACAGCTAAGGCCAAAAGGGAGAACCGGAAACTTCCGTTCTTCCTGGTTCAGCTATCGCCCAACAGCAAACTGGATAGTCTAAGAGGCATTAAAGTCCTCGACTACCAGATTGTGAGATGGGAAATATTATTAAGGAGCGAGAGCATTCTCCAATGGGTTCGCTGCCAAAGGTTCGGTCACGTCGCGTTGAACTGCGATATGCAGCACCGATGCGTTAAGTGTGGAAAGGACCATAAGACAGGAGAATGTCCGCTAGAAAAAGATAGGACTACAGATAAGGAGCGATTTTCGTGTGCATAGTAGGAACAAGGGGCACACCGCTAATAATCGGGGTTATCCTCAGTTCCAAGTTATTAGGAAATCAAACATGGCTCGTCAGCAGAAGATCATGGTGAAGCGTTCACCTGGTCCCGCTCTAACAAACCAAGTCGTCACACCCCAATTGACGTACGCCCAAATGGCGGCCGGTCAGAGTACGACCCAAAGCAACAGCCAAAGGTTGCTGCAAAGGCGTCAGTGTCTAAAGCACCTGAGGCGCAAACTGACCTGATGGCTATCTTGCTCTCAATTCAAGGACAGATGAGCCAGCTTCAACGTCAGATACAAGAGCAGGCAATGCAGGTGGATCAGATCTACGCGCTTCTGCCGGGCCTGACGCACCTTCAGTCATAATGGGTACCACGGCGGAGATTAAGATCCTTGCGATGAATATGAATTCACTGATAAGGATAGAACATAGAAACTCACTTTTTAAGTTGCTAGATGACGAAAATCCTGATTTGCTTTTGATTAGCGAAACTAAGCTAAATCAGTGGCATAAATTGAGGAACAATAGATATGATATAGTAAGAAGAGACCGACCCAACTCCACTCAAGGAGGGGGTGTCGCGATTTTTATTCGTAAAGAGCTGCAATATAAAACAGTGTACAGTGGTGAAGTGCAAATGTTCCAGGTGCTGGAAGCGTGTATCGTGTGCATCCCTCTCCGTAGTGGAAAGAAGATGTACGTGGTCGCACTCTATGCAACTGAAGCTACTCAACCTTCTCTATTTATTTCAGAGCGTGAGACATGAGAACTACTATCTCATGGCCGGAGATTTAAACGCGAAGCATATGGATTGGGGTAAATAATACACCAAATTCTAGAGGGAACCTACTTCTCAATTGGTGGGGTCAGCACAAAGTCGAGTTTAGACTCGATGTGAAAGCAACGGATAGTCCGTCGTTTCCCAGATGCGGCTCTTATCTAGATCTCATGCTGTTCGACGTACGGCTACAACTGACCGACACGGACCGACAAACTATAAACTGTCTACACACTATTGTGTATGACAGCGATGTGCCGAAATAACGATTCCCAACGAAATTGCGGAATCGGAAGAGTTTGTCCAAACGCATTCCTACAATTACATTAGGACGCACTCTCCTCGAACTCGCTCTACCCACCGTCCAATAGGAATCTGTCAAACGAGAAGATTGACAGATACATCAAAACAATTGGACGAGACAATAAAATGAACTATGGACAGTACGATACCTCGGTATCAACATACTGACAACGTAGATGTATTCCGCAACGCGACTATAGACGCACTACACCAACAAAAAAGTAGACTTTTTTCAAAATAAAAAACCTTGTACATACAGTTTACTGACAGACAAAACTCGGAGATTAGGACACTGAAGTCGTTGATCAAACACCTCCAAAAATTGATCAAAGAAAACTACAGATTGACGGTGAATGCGTACTGGAACGGGAAGATTTCGGCGGTAAGAGCCAATAATCCCAGTATGTTCCCGCAGATCAATAAGATTTTTCGACGAACTACGAACAAATACTCATAACAGCTGGTATAGATCCAGATAACGCTGTCGAGGATGACGGCGTCTTTGTGATAGAAGATCCACAGGAGAAAGTTGAGGCTATAGGAGCGACTTTCCAGGAAGTGTACAAGATGAATGAAAGCATTCACCCCTAACCATGACCTGGACAATCGCGTTCTTGTACACAACTTCTACCTTCGACATGATATGCAACACTGGCGATCTGAGAACCCTGGTTTCACAGCGTTCAATGAAGGGAACATGGCAAATAATGTCATCGCCAACGACAGGGTTCATCCCCCGTTCATATCAAAGGTAGATTTCGTAACGACTTCTTCTCATTGAGAAGTAAGAAATCCGTGGGTATCGACGGAATTCGAAAATAGTGTTCCGACATCACCCTTAACAAGTGGTGGACATATACACCGACTTGTTTAACAATGCTTTGAATAATGCACATTACTCGGGAAAAGATACATCCAATCCGGCAAAACTCCGGTCAATAAGTCTCCTTCCGAACATCAGCAAGGTCTTCGAAAAAGTGATCCATAGAGCCCTGAATAAGTGGGTTGAGGACAGAAATATAGTCCCGAACAACCAATTCGGTTTCAAGGCGGGGCATGATACCATACATGCGGCGTCTAAACGGATCGTCTCCGATGTCCAATGGAATAAAAGCAAGAAACAGTGCACGGGTGCCTGCCTAATTGACTTGGAGAAGGCCTTCGATACCGTATGGTTAGAGGGACTCTTTTACAAGTTGAGTAGGCTGGGTATAAGTAAACCACTGCTGTACATTCTTTGTAACATGCTCACCAGTAAACAGTTCGTTGTGAAGAATGGCAATGTGACTTCTGCTGGAGTATTTCAAATTAAAAATGGTCTGTAACAGGATGCAGTTAATTCGCCTATCCTTTTCAACATTTACACTAGCGATCTCATAGGTTCTCTTCACCATGCATTGCGTACGCAAACGACTTGATTGTGTACAGGTCAGGTCCAAAGATCGAGGTCATTGCAATGCTCTTGCAAAGTGACTTCGAGACGATCCAGCGATGTCGGAAACCATCCTGTTCAAAACGCCATTATCTGGGGCCTCTAGGGATACCAGAAAGAATTGGCGAAAGTTCTCCATCGTCGGACCGCACGGACAGACAGTAGAAGTATAGTCAGATACCTTGGAATCTGGCTAGATCAGTATCTAGGTATATTTTAACAAACATATAGATGCTGCTCTGGCCAGAGCCAAAGTTGCTTTTGCCCTTATAAAGAGATTGCTTTATAGCAGCCAACTCGATGCGAGGGTGAAGGTCATCTGCTACATAGCCCTTATAAGGCCAATGCTCACCTATGATTGTCCGGTGTTGTTTAACGTGGGAGCAACCTTAATGGGAAAGATTCGGGTGTTTGAGAGGGCTTGTCTTCGGGCATACCTTCACTTGAGCGATGAGGTGCGTCTCCGATTCAGTAGGTATCGGGGCGATTTTATTTATATATTTATTTATTTATTATATAGTTAGCCTGGCCGGCTTACGTAGTTCTAAGTCCATATTTAACTGTTGTCTTCTGTTGTTGTCCTTAGCTGTAAGCTATTTTAAAAAAAAAAGCATAAAAAATTAAAAAAGTATAACAATCATTAAAAAAAAATTATAAAAATTATAAAAAAGAATACAAAAAAATTATAACAATTATAAAATACCTATACAAAAAAAGGATCTATTTAATTACATCTTTAGATTAAGTAGGCTGAGACTTATTTTAAGGTAGTTTTAAGTTTTATAAAAAAATTTAAAAAAAAAACAGTCCAGCTACAAAGTTTTTCATAAAAAACATTTTCTTTGTTTAAAAAGTAAGTTAGTTAATAAATAGACAATAAATACATAAATAAGTTAGGTTAGGTCGAAAGACATAGTTTTAAGGATTAACTTTAGCTTAGAGTGCCCGCTTAGGGCCAGTAAGTTAGTAGTTCATAACATAGTTAAGTTAATTAAGCTAGTTTTAAGCGCTTTTTGTTAGCATTAATTAATGTTAGACTTAATTAATGAATTCAATAAAAATGCGATGAAAATGAAAATGAATGCTGTCTTCCTTTGCAATGTAGTCACTTGCTGTTCACTGTGATGGTTCTGCATCCTTAGTATGCAGAATATTCCCTGACATAGGCTTAGGTTCGGCTTTACCATTATAAGATGTGATGATGTTGTTGAGACAAGGCAAATTAGACTTAACCAGGCATCATAGTATAGTTGCATATGGTTTTCCGCTTGCTTCTAAGAACACGGACAGGTTTTGAACCTTTGTGGTGAACGGAATTATTAGCTCCATTTTATTCTCCGGAATCTGTCCAATCTCTCTAACTCTGAGTTTACTTTGGACCAGACACTCCGTATGCCCTAAGCGGAGTTCCAGGTTGGCGACATCCTTCACCTTTTATAGTCTCCTGCAGGCGAAACATGTTCTCCACGTTGCTATATTCAAACAGAAGCAATTCCTCACGTCTTCCATGGAAATCCGGTAATTCATGTAACTTTCTTTGATCACCGTATCCGTTGGAATGTGGTTGTGGAGTCACTTGTAGCATGGACGCTAAACGTTTACGCTCCCATCATTCCATAGCAGCTGACGTTGTTACTGCTTCCAGTTGTTCTAGCAATTCCTTTAATTGTGCTTGCATGGATTTGGTGTCTTCACTTGGTTCACACTTCGTCAACTCGTCTTCACTTTCGGTGCTGCTGTCCTCTGGTGATTCCGTTGCTGTTTCTTCACGTGGGAGGAGTTTCGAAATATTTCTCGTTATTCTTCTATCCGAGAAATCTTCTGGCATTGGCTTATCTATCTCTCAATAGGTGTCGTGATATGTGGCGAATAATGGCTGACGAAACTGACTTCTCCTATTTGGTGATAGATGGCTAATTTGACGTCTTACTTTGGGAGGAATAATAGCCGTGTTTTATTATCACCATGAACTGATCTGGTCCACTCAATGATAATAAAACAGTCCAGATCAACTAAAAATGTAAGTTGTATAATTTGACATTTATTTCTCTCTTCTTTCTCTTGACAATATTATCTTCAGCTGAGTTCCTTGTTGACGTTTAGCGCGAAGTTGCCATGCGACTGAATATTTTTTTAAATGAAAATTTGATACGTTAAGTTTTTTAAGGAACCAATTATTAATATTTATTTACAGATACCAAATGAGAATAATATTTTGTAGCTAACATTTTTGTTTATGTTAATTTAATACATTTTAGTTTTACCGAGGTATATTTTACCGGTACTTCATAATTCATCCAAATGTTTTTAATTCACTCATTAGGTTCCATAAATTTGAAGTTTATTATTGATTTTTATTTGATTTTATGAGCAGAAAATTAATTTATTCGAGCATAAAAATTATTAAATTATATTTGGTTTGCAAATAATATTTCGTATTCTAATCTGGCAACATGGAAATATGTCAATCGTCGAAAATTATACCAATTTTTACGAACAAAATGTAACCTAGTGAAAAATAGTGCAAACTAGTTTTTGGATCACAAAAATTCATTCAAATGAAAAGCGAGATCTCGTGTTGTTTTTATAATGCATGCAAACCAATGATCCAGATCAGATCATGGGGATTATAAAACAAGGCTATTATTGATTACGTTTCTTTTTGGCGGCAGAGCTATGTTCTCTTGTGGCAAATAAAATGGCTGACTATGGACTATAGTTTTTTTTGGCGGCAAATAATGGCTGACTGTGTTTGGCGGCAAATGTTATGCTTCTTTGGGGGCATGCAAAATAATTGACAAACTGATGTCTTATGCCCAAAACACATGCGCAGAATTTCTGTACGCAGCGCAGCGTGCATATCTGCAAGTGAAACACATGTGCAGAATGTTTTTGACATGCGTCGCATCGGGTACTGTACTACATCGCCTGTGTTCTAGTTTTCTGCGTTCAGAATTCTGCCATGTGTTTTGGGCATTACCTTGTGGCAGGAGCACCCGTTGGTTACGACTCTTCTGTAGGCGGCAGGATGATGGCGGAAACTTTTTGCTTGTTGGCAGAGCACCGTTGACTACGGCTCATCTGGTGGAGGCGGGATATTGGCGGCAAATTTGTTTGTCAACGGAGCTCCAGTTGGGTACTACTCTTCTGCTGGCTACAGGGTGTTGGCACTGCAGTGCGGGAAATTCTTCCGTGGTTGCGATTTCGATGTTTTTTATTTCGTCGTGTAAAAATGAAGTGCTGGCTGCAATCTCACGTCGCTGGCTGCGACTTCGATTGATCTTTCTTGTTGGAAAGATGAAGTGCTGACTATTATTGCGGTCACTGGCTGCAACTTCTAACGGAATTCTGTCCTCGGCTGATAGTGGTTGAAACATATTGACACACTACCGCGTTCGTCCTCAGCGGCAGTTGGCTTCAAAAAAAGATGCGACGTGGTAAACGTCAAACTTATTTCTTGACTTAGTACTGTTCGCTGAGAACGATCGCGAGTGCTTCTTCGGCCCATGTCACACGGCATATCTGTGTTATCATATTTTGCGAAACATATCTATATTCGTTGTCAATATCAATAGCGAAATTGAATGATCCATGTCCGTCCGTTCGCGTGTCACCAGTTTTAGGCCTTAAATTTTGAAGTAAGAGGAAATTTCACATCTGGGCTTTTGAGAAAGAGACGCCATACAAGCAGAGATTGAAAAAATACATTAACGTACAGTACTTTAGTGTTCTGTTCTGTATGTGCATTAAAAGAGTATGCAACCACATACACAAGCTATAGAAAATAAACATTATTTTCGGTTATCATGTTTGTGTACCAAAACAAGAACCCAATTCCGTACGTTATTATGATCAATGGGAAATTAACAAACGCTAAGGTAGTGAACTGTACTACGTACACATGCTGTATTCACTCTTTTGGTGTACACATGTACACATATATGTACAGTTATTCACAAAAGTAAGTAGACACCCATCACTTCATGGTTAACATATGAAAAAATCATATCGTTGATTAAAAAACTGTACATTTGATCTATGCTCTTTATTGGAAAACATGGAAACAATTGTTTTAAATGAAAGAACAACTATTTTCTTTAGTGTTTGTGAGCAGTTAAAGGTAGTCTGTCCGTAAAGGTGTGAATTTACATCACAAAAGTAAGTAGACACTCTTGGCAATAAGTAAGATTCAGCCATCACCCTCCAAACAACTCCCATGGCGGCGCTGGAAACAATGCTGAATATCCTTCGTCTGGAAATTTATGGGAAAGAAGTTGCAATGAAATTGGCGCAGCGACTGACTAAATCATCGCTATGGTATCCCAGCGAGATAGAGTTCACCACTATCTTCAACCTTGTAAATATTAAAATAGAAGCCACGGCATACGTAACCCCGTTTCTGGACTTCAACACACAATACCATACACGTATTCCCAGCTGATAGAATTAGGCAGAGAACACGATTATCAATAATTCTGCACTGGAAAAGTACATATACCGATGGGTCCAAGACAAGAGAGGGTGTATTATGAACACGACTGTTTTCAGTCTTTCATGGCTTTACCATGGCTTTTAAACTACCAGACTATTGTAGTGTATTCCAAGCGGGGTTTATGGCTATTCATGAAGCCGGTGATTGCCTGTTGATGAGATCGATATCGAGTGCGGACATCGTCATTTACACCGACAGCCAGGAACCTATTAAAACACTCGAATCACTCGAATCAAGATTGGTAAAAGAGTTTCCCGCATCTTTGAATGAGATATCGAATAATTGCAGTTTTACTTGCATATCGCTTCTCCAGTATCGCTTTAGCTGCTGTATCTAGTACCTCTTTTATGACATCAATTAAGAGACCTATCGACGGACAAATAAAAAGAGCGCATATTCAAACATCGGCAGTACTTTTTGAGTTTAGTTTTTAATAGTTACTTCTTTCAGTTTAGCCGGGATCCCGAATTCGGCCATCGCCTTGTAGAGCTCAAGACGATGAATGCTATCACATGCGGCTTTGAAGTCAATGAAGAGATGGTGAGTCTCGACTTGAAATTCGTTGGTCTTTTCCAGGATCTGCCTTAGTGTGAAAATTTGGTCGATCGTCGACCTGCCGGGCTGGAAGCCACACTGGTGCGTGACGATTAGTGTGCTGCAGAAAGGCTTCAGACGTTGGATAGGATCTTATATGCGACATTAAGCAGGGATATGTGTCAGTAGATCTTACGGCGGCCTTGTAATTCTTCAGATTTTTAATAGCTAAGCCGACCTCTTCAAATCTGGGAGGGGGGATGGATTCTTCATTGACTGGATGCGGGTTCTTTTCTTGCCCTATCACTTTCTCTACCTGATGCCCATTAAGTAGCTGCTGGAAGTGCTGCTTAAATACTATTCCCTGTGCTTCGGTGACTAGGTTTCCTTCACTGTTTCGAAGAGCCTGCGTTCTGGGCTTGAACATCCGAATGTGGTTCCTACCGCGGGACTATTCAATATCCTTGAACTGAGAGACTGCGTGGGCCCTTTTCTTTTTACGCAGGATCTTGTTCTCCTCCCTTCTCCTGGCTCGATACTCGTCTCTTGCTGCTCTTGTTTTGCGCTGCAACGCTTGCATGTATGCATTTTCTGTCACCTTTTTCAGATGCACGCATTCATCATCATACCAAGAACCCTTTGGGTGGTGGCTAGTAGCCTATAGTGGTTTCTACTACCCCTTTGATGATGCCGCGATACTGGTTCCACAGATTGGTGGCCACAGGCTCTGGCTACTCCAGTCGTGCTAAGGCTTCCAACGTTTAATTTCTAATTCCTGATTGCAGGATAATATCTGTATTGCACCGCGTAAGGGCAGATTTTGAATAGCACCAGGGGTGTACAGTGTTCGTATGTTCCAGGTGCATACTCTTAGTTTATAGTCCATGGACGGTTCGGGTTCATGTTTAGTGATATTAAATGAGGGAGTCCGTTATCTCTCATAACTAACTTTTTCTTCGTGGTAAAAAAGTTACCCCGACGGCAGAACCCCCAACCTGGAGGGCCAGTTTTTTTTAAACTGATGTCAATAACCCGCTTCGGGGATGTGAGTGATGCCGTTGGCCCAATAAAGGCTCATCCGCCACCATTTTTTTGATTTGACTTGGAAATCTATATCGGCTTGAGCTCCGAATATGTCGAAGTAGCCCAGATATAGTATGTTTATGCTTCCGTTTGAAGTTGTGACGCTACCGTTTACTCCATCGAGAGAGTTCGTCCGCTGTTGTATTTACAGTACTGCCATTTTCTTTGGTCAACATTCGTGCTTATAAGTTTAAACACTATGAGGACTGATCTACATTTGTAAAATATTTGCATGATTTAGAAACTGCATATGTAGTTTTCTGCACAATTTTTCAGTGAAATTCGTCAAACAGTCATTCTTTCTTTGTAATAAGACTCAAACTGTATGATAGCGAATAATAGAAAAGTCCGATATTCAAAACGTTATAATTTATTAACTCTTCTATTTCTATCAAGACAAAATTAAGTAGACAGATTTCCCACTGGTTCGATAGAGGGAACGATGTTTCGCGCTTGGTGGTTGCTAGATAAGAGAGCGAGCAATTGCATTGCATATCAGCATGAGGCTAACCATTGCCAAAAATGTAACATTTCTTATGTATTGCCATGATCAGGCGGGTTGCAATCATGTAATTGATATCAATGAGAGAAATTGTGTAAAGCGATACGGAAAGCCTATATCGAACCATAGGGTAAATAAGCAAATGTTTATGATTAATATTTACAGATTAGTTAGTTAAGTTTTAGTTTACAATTCAATAATAATTCAAGTATTTAATTCAATAGTAAGAATAGTTTTAAGTTTAGTTAAGTTATTCATTTCCAAACATGCCGCCCCCCCTGAAGGAATTTCAGGAACATGGTAGGATGGCAATCCTTGTGATTGGGCGTTTAAAAAGTCCTTGCATCATATTTTGGACAAGTTTCCATCGACCCAAACGATTAGGCGCAACCTCCAAATAGCTTAGTTCCGGTACTGCGGAATACGGCCTTCCTATAAGAAAGTGAGACGGAGTTAAAGGATTTAAATCTGAATCAGAAATTGCACAAAGGGGCCTAGAATTTAACAATGCTTCAATTTGGGCAAGCAAAGTGGACATTTCCTCAAACGTGAGGATGTTATTCCCTACTACTCGACGGAGATGTTGCTTAACACATTTCACCCCTACTTCCCAGAGTCCACCGAAATGGGGACTATGTGGAGGGATGAACTTCCATGATATGTTATCTGCAGCCAGTGTTGTAGATATGACGTCGTTGTGCTCCTTTGATTTGACCAGTTTTTGGACTTCAGAAAGTACGCGAGCGGCTCCATGAAAATTAGTACCATTATCCGAATAAATGATACTGCACTTGCCTCGTCTAGCGATGAATCTACGCAGAGCCGCTAAAAAGGCATCCGTTGATAGGTCACTAACCACTTCCAAGTGCAGTGCCTTTGTTACCATGCACAAGAATAACGCGAAGTATCCTTTGATCAGCTTCGGTTTCCTTCCTTTACCCAATCGAAGTGTTATAGGACCAGCGTAGTCACAACCAGTGTGGGCGAATGCATAAGATGGTGAAAGTCGAGAGGATGGTATATTTCCCATTAGTTGAGATGATGTCTCCTGACGTAAGCGAAAACATTTGACACAATCATGTACAATCTTGCGAATTAAATTTCTGCAACCTAAGATCCAGAATTCCTGACGTACCAGCGAGAATAATTCCGAAATACCTGCATGTAGAAACTTGAAATGAGCATCCCGAAGAACCAGTTGCGTCACCTGATGATGTTTCGGTAGGATAATTGGATGCTTTATGCTAAAAGATACATGTACAGCGTTGGCAATTCTTCCTCCAACTCGAAGCAATCCTACTTCATCAACGAAAGGCGATAATGAAAACAATTTAGATCGACTGGAAACATGGTTTTTAGATTTTAGCGCACAAATTTCATCCCTAAACACATTTTGAGCCCATAGCAGACAGGTTTGCTTAGAGTGGAGAAGCTCAGGAGATGATAGGTAGCTTTTCTTGCGATTCCTAGAAGGTAGTCTGCAATTTCGACCAAAGCGAAGGATAAACGCAACGACACGAACTAACCTGGTCCACGAAGATACTTTATCGACTAACACTTCCAAAAAATGTTGATGCACAAACGTTGTGTTTACCGCCATAGGTTTCTTTCTTTCTTCCGGTACATTCTCTACTTCGATATTACCTGCGGTTGGCCACTGGCTGAAGTCTGCAGACATCCATGCTGGACCCTTCCACCAAATCTCCAACTGCAGCAACCTTTTTGGTTCGATTCCTCTTGAAGCACAGTCTGCGGGGTTTTCTTCGGAGCGAACATAATTCCATGCGGAGCGAGGTAGAACGTCGAGTATTTCACATGTACGGTTTGCCACAAAAATATTCGTTCGTATACCACAGCGGAATATGCCCTTTCCGAAGCATCCGAGAATCCGATTAGGTCGAAGCATTTTGAATTAAAAGTGCACCTTCTCCTAACCTGTATGTTTTCAAAACAAGGTAAGTCTTCTCGATAGGAATTCCATTTGTCAGCTACTTCAGCAGGCAAAGAATCGTCCCATCCGATCTTGGTTTCGTGCACCCACAGCTCCTGAAACAGTATTTTTAGCAAAATAGTGGAAGGAGCCAGGAAGCCCATTGGATCAAAGATTTTTGCAACTTCCGACAAAAGATTTCGCTTAGTGGGTGAAGACGTCTTGTTTAAGGATATCTTAAAAGTGAAGATGTCACGGTAGGGGTTCCACACTAGCCCGAGGACCTTTGTCCAATTATTCGCACAATCGAGGTCTAAAGAAATCGTCTGGTTACAGGTGGTACCATTCCATATCGGCCAACAGTTTGAACTCCATTTACTGAGCTGCAAACCTCCAAGGGATAACAATTCAACTAGTTGCTCTTTTAATTTTAACACCTCAGATACCGAATCCGCACCTGTTAGGATATCATCCACGTAAAAGTCGTGCAAGATCGAATGCGATGCAATAGGGTACTGATTCTGGTAATCTAGAGCTAATTGCCGAAGTACTCTCATGGCCAAAAAGGGTGCAGGTGATGTGCCGTAGGTTACTGTGCATAACCGAAAATGTGAAATAGGATCATGTGGACTTTCTCTCCAGACGATACGTTGAAAGTCACGATGTTTCACATTGACCCAAATTTGTCGAAACATTTTAACAATATCAGCACAAAAGACATATTTGTGCATTCGAAATCTCATGCAAACATTCATTAAATTACGCTGAAGTGGAGGTCCTATGTGCAACATTTCATTTAGACTTAGTCCATTCACATCCTTGTGAGAACCATCGAAAACGACACGTATTTTATTAGTTACGACTGCATGATGCGGTAAATAGAAGACTTTTCCCGAAGTAGGCTCGATTTCATTTTGCGGAATACGTTCCATGTGGCCTAACTCCTGGTAGACCTTCATAAACTTACAATATTCTGAACGAAGACTTTCACAACGGGAGAAACGACGTTCCATAGCTGATAAACGAGATAATGCGCCCGAAATAGTATTAGCGAATTCGACTTCACTTTGCCGAAATGGCAATTCCACCATATATTTATTATCAGGTGCTCGAGAAAATGTGTCAGAGAAATGTGTATCCGCAAAATCCTCATTTTTCGGAGTTGTAAGATTGTGAGGAAGTTCCTCAATTTCCCAAAACGATTTAAGTAGAACGTCTAAGTCCTGTTCAATTCCAACATGCATTGAAACAATTCCTTGGTCTGGCATATTGCCAGCTATGACCCAACCGAATGCCGTATTGTGTGCAATTATATGTCCCTTTTCATCTCTGCGATGACCATCACGCAAAATACTCCAGGCTTTGTCAGATCCCAGCAAAATATCAATCGATCCTGGTGTATTGAATGAAGAATCAGCTAATTGGAGGTCTTTCAGCAATAAAGGATTACCAAAATCGAAAGGAAGTAGAGGAGTTTTCGACGTAATTTTATTGAGAATGTACGCCTCGACTTCCATTGTGTTCGAGTCAAAACGAGAGTGTAAGTTGAGTGTTACAACACCGTGTGTAACACCAGCTTCGAGAGAAGAAATCCCAGAAATAGATAATCGGGCATGCCGACGACGAATGCCTAACCTTTTCACGCAACTTTCTGTCACAAATGATACTTGCGATCCAGTATCAAGTAATAAACGACATAATTGAGGTTTTCCTACCGCATCAATTATCTTTACCACAATAGTTGGTAAAATACCAGATGGACGAATCTGATTCTGCATGTGATTACTCACAATCGTTAATGAAATGTTAGAAGACGAAGACTTTCCTGCACCCGAAGTCTCAGCTTGATAAGCTTCATCAGGTGGTGAATTATAATTATCTAGGTGCACTAAGGTGTGATGGCGAGTGTGACATTGGGAACAGCGAGCCCTTACTCGACATCGTGACGAAGAATGCTTGGTGCCTAGACAATTGTAACATAGTTTTTGATCCCGGACGAAACTACGACGAGAGGTAATAGACATGGCTAGAAACTGCGAACATTGAGGCAGAAGATGGTTTTCTTTACATTTGGGGCACGACGACTTCGACACAGCAAAACTTTTAACATTATTTGGCACGTTTGTCGACCGCGACACATTTCTGATTACCCGATTTTTACATTCACTGGCCTCTAAAGCATCACACCTGTCTTCTAAAAATTCTAATAATTCTTGGACGGTGGAATCTTCCGAATTCTTATTTTCCAAAGCCCAAGCTTTTCGCGTTCCGACGTCCGTTTTGTTAAGTAGTAGGTAAATTAACCACGGATCTCTACTTTCACACTTAAGCGCGTTTAACCCGCGAATTACCTCATCCGCATTGTCCACCAGCTTACGTAAATGCGCACCATCTGGGACCGTAACCGACGGTAGTTTCAGGAAACTTTCAATGTACGCATTGATTATGTACAAAGGCTTGTTATACCGACGCTCGAGTTTTTCCCAAGCCTGAAGATAGTTCGAATCCGCGATGTCTAAATGATTCAATAACTTTGCAGCATCATCGCGCAAAAACGATTTTAAATAGCGCAATTTTTGTGCACTTGGCAGATTACTTTTGCAATCAATACTGCCTAAAAACATGTCCCGAAATCCTGGCCACTCGCGATAATCACCAGAAAACGGTGGTAATTTAATTGGTGGTAATTCTACCTCCAAAGACGGTTTTGGATTTGAAGTAGATGGCTGAGGATTCTTAAGAAGAGTCTCTAACAACGCGGCTTGTTGCTTAACTAAGTGTTGTGTAGAAGCCACATCCACTTCATCACGCGCGGGAAGTCTTTTACGAATAGCTTTAACCAATGCACCTTTAGTCGCGATATATTTCGATTCGGTCACTGCAAAGTCTGCTTCTGGATCACCGTAACCTTCTTCGGAATGGAACACAAGGAGATCATTTTGGTTCCTACGAAACTCTTTCCACGTGTCTTCCAAACGCTCTAGACGCGCTTCAAGAACCTCCAGCTCGACTTGGTCCCCAAGATCCGGCACTAGATTGTGTGCTCGTGATATTGTTCCCTTTAAATGTCCTCGCAATTGCTTTAGCACATCCATTATAATGATTATGGGGCAAAACCGATTACAAAACACGTGCTACCTATTGCGAAACCTCACACTGGTACAAATAGCAAATTCTAACCAGAAATTCACCCAGAACTCCTTAGCAACGACGTACAGGAATGTTGAAAATAATCCAACGATGATAAATATAATCCAAATCACAGCAGATGAGAACAATAAATCACTGATACGTATGTTACCTTCTTACTGTTCCAATCAAATTGATCGTGCAGCAGCAACTAGCAACCACCCGAAATACTATATGTACATATGCATGCGCAAAAACAACGAAACGAAATATTTAATCTAATTTATTTAATTCGGCTAAACGAAGGACCAACTTTGATAGCGAATAATAGAAAAGTCCGATATTCAAAACGTTATAATTTATTAACTCTTCTATTTCTATCAAGACAAAATTAAGTAGACAGATTTCCCACTGGTTCGATAGAGGGAACGATGTTTCGCGCTTGGTGGTTGCTAGATAAGAGAGCGAGCAATTGCATTGCATATCAGCATGAGGCTAACCATTGCCAAAAATGTAACATTTCTTATGTATTGCCATGATCAGGCGGGTTGCAATCATGTAATTGATATCAATGAGAGAAATTGTGTAAAGCGATACGGAAAGCCTATATCGAACCATAGGGTAAATAAGCAAATGTTTATGATTAATATTTACAGATTAGTTAGTTAAGTTTTAGTTTACAATTCAATAATAATTCAAGTATTTAATTCAATAGTAAGAATAGTTTTAAGTTTAGTTAAGTTATTCATTTCCAAACACTGTAAGTAAATGTCAAATTTATTTCATGGTTTATATCCACAGAGATGGCAAGGAATAAAACCAGACATTAATGTATTGCCATAAATTATGTCAAGAAATTTATGGTCTCCATTGGAAATTTCCACTGCATGAAATATTTCTTGCAATAAATTATTGCCAGTGGATGGCAATGGAATGGAATGGATATCATAAAATGGATTCCAGACTATACTACAATATTCGAGATTAGACCTGACAAATGCAAAAAATAGACAATATAAATCCCAGCATTGAATTACTTTTAGTCACTAAGAACTCAATAAAATAAGTTTACTGTCGAAAATTACTTCAAAATCTTTCTTGGAATCTTCGAAAGTCTAATCAGATCACCTTGATCAAGCTCCGAGTTTATAGGGCGGAAAATTTTCAAATCATCGGAAAACAAGAGACATTGGGGATTCAAAAACAAGTCAGGAATGTCATTTATGAATGAAAGAAAAAGCAAGGGACCAAGATTGTCACCCTAAGGAACTCCAGAGGTTACAAAAATGGGTGACAAAATTATGTCGATAATTCGGACATATTGAATACGATCCGTTAGATAGGAGCTAATCCATTTAAGGAAGCTAGATGTTATAAAACCAAATTTAGTCAGCTTTCAAATTAGAGATCATGATTGACGCGGTCAAAAGCTTTTGAGAAGTCAGTGTAAATAGTGTTATATTGTAAGGCTTTCTCAAAGCCATTCAGAATATAGTGGCAAAAAATGGAGACATTCGTAGAACTATACCTACCAGCGACAAAGTTGAAGGGGACAGATAAATCTTTTTAAGAAAGGTGTTAGTTTTTTAAAAACTTTAGGTATGTCTGAAATTTTACAAATAGGACAATAGTTAGTAATATTATGTCTAATAAGACTTAATTAGAATTTTTCACAATTGCTTACACTTTTGTAGTAAAATTGACGGAATGCCATCGATACCGAGACTTTTATCTAATTTTAATAAAAAGAGCGCTAATTGAACCTCTGAGATTGGACATTCAGAGTTACCTACATTTGGACGATTACAAGACAATGAGATATCGTTCGTTACTTGTAAAGAACTTGTGAGATGGCAGACATATGTATTAGCCAAAAAAGGATCTGCGTCGAACTTCGTGATGCCAAGACTATTCTGTGGACTACCTATTAGCACAGTGAAATACTGCATTAAAAATTGGCTAAAATACTGCAAAAAAAAGCTCACCATTACTGGATGAAAACTGAAGGTAACATACAAGCCAAAACGTTCATGCCAAACATTTCCCTTACAAGAACGAAACAACTTTGAGGTCTATCTAGCAGTCAGATTCGTATAGTCACAGGATTGCTCACTGAACACTGTCAAGTCAAAAAACACCTCATGACTATGAGAATAGCCCAAGATTCCACTTGCAGCATATACAAAGAGGACGAAGAAGCAGCAGAACACATTTTGTGTCACTGTTGTTGTTTAACCAGAATACGTCATTGTCACTTAGGTAAATTCTACCTTGCGGCAAAGGATATATCTGCTAGGTCACTCAAAGATTTGCTAGGATTTATTACAAAGTCGGGTATCATGAGCGAGCTCTAATTGGACGAAATCACAAAAGACCCATCTGTAGCCGTTGTAATATGACAAGCTCCCACTGACAAGATCGTTCATCCATGTTTTGGTACACCCCATGCCAAAAACAACGCCCCACTATGAAAATTTTATGATTTTGAATAAGTCGATAACGCATTAGTGCCCTAGACTGCCGCAAAGTGGTTTGTGAACAGTTAAGGAGTTTTACGATGGTTTTATGCGAAGCATATAAGGGGCGCATTTTCGCTCCTCATGACAGACGTTATGGAATGCCATGAAAGCACTGTGAGATGATTGTTGCAGAAATTAAGCTCGACGGGCTGTACGGCAAAGCTCCAAAAAAAATAGAAACAACATGGCAAAATTGGGTTTTCGAGGGCATGTTTTTGAAAGCGGTTCGCAAATGCCAAGGAATTGAGAAAAAACTTGAACGAGAAATTTTTAATTAACTTTAGCATGCGGGGGCTCAACGCCAGCTAAATGAACTGGATTTTCAAGTCCGTAGACCTGCAAAAAAGCAGTAATTCTTCTTTGCAGTAATGAAGAAAAAAAGGCTGATGTGGGTCAAACAGCACCAGGAATTGAATGCAAACGATGAGAAAAACGTCATATTTTCTGACGAATTCAGATTTAATTTGATTGGTCTTAACGGAAAGTAAACAGTGCGAAGGAAAGATAAAAAGCGGTAGACGAAATTTTGCTTCCGACTGTTAGGTCATATGTTATCGTTTGGCCGTATTTTGTGTTTGGACGGTTCCATAAATTACGGTTCCTGTTGAATTATGCTGTGTGTCAACATTAGATCCTGGTCCTTTTTTTCAAACCTAATCTTCTCTCATTTGCTGTCAAACCTTAAACACTTGAAATAATAAACAAGTCAGTCTTGACATTACTCCCACATGATTAAGATCGTTCTTTCTTTTGCTCGTTTTCTCCTTAAAAGTTTTACAGTGCTCATTCCCTAAGTAATACCTATCTTTTACCTAAAATTTAAACGCAAAACCACTTCTAAATGTGGTTTTCTTTCAACAGATAATCCCATGCAAAGCAGATATTGGCCTTGAATCTCTAAATTGGCCAAAAAATAGTCTTGACTTTAATATATTAGAGAACTTGTGATTAATTATGAGTCAGAAAGTACGCAACGAGGCACGTAAAACAATTGAAAAACTCAAAACAGACATAGAGGAAGTGTGGACTAAAGGTAAAACAGAAACTTCCTCATAAAAAGAGGAAATGCAGAAACTTTATTACTCTATGCCACGCAGGGTCCAAGCGGTCTTAAAGGCTACAGGCGGTGCTACAAAGAACTAAGACAAAAAAAACTAAACTTCCCGTAATACCGTGAATGATGAGTGAACACTCTGAGTAAAACCTATTGAGTGAAGTGTTTTCCGAAGAGTGAACACTCAATTCGGTGTGAATAATTCTGTATGAATTTTGTGAATTTTCCTCTAGTAGATTCTTCCCCTCAAGTTGCTTATTCATTCACCAAAAGTAAAAAATATAAATCTAAAATCATGTTTATAAACTTACAAACGCGAAAAGTAAAAAAATTATAGTTCACTGCGTTTCGGCGACACAAAAAAAAAATACAAATTTTTGGCGCAACAGGTCCATGGGACCCAGGGCCTAGCTTCTCACAACCGCTCGTGTTGTGCGTGTTATATTCTTCACACGAATGGAAGGGGCCTACTGTTTTATGCCGGATCCGAACGGCAGTTTTGAGAATCACAAGCATGTGAATTATATTTTCTCCATACACTACATATGCAAACTGCACAGTATTCATAATTTCATTAGTCGTCATATCGTTAGGAGGTGAACAACGTAATGTCAGATTCTGCTTGTGCTGTAATTTCTTTTACGCAACTGTGCAAATTTCACCACACACCACACAATCTTGCATGCACAAACAAGAAAATATCAAAATTTTTCGAAAACACATATGCCGGATGCACAACCACACAATCTACAACATACACCTTCAGTTTGCATGCACAACCACTAGATTCTGCATGCGTGCATGTGTGGTGTATGGGCCCCATAAGTTTTCTTCACACCAAATGGAGTGTTTCCTCTAAAAACTTGAGTGAACTTTCGCACTCAATTTTTATTCACACCACCATCATACAAAAATTGCAAATATGTATATTTAAATCTTAATCAAATATAATACGTTTTATAAACGATGTACATATATATACATACGTACATATGTATGTATATAACAAAGAAAATTACAATGTAATGTCTCATTTTAATTTAAAATTCCTTTTTTTGAACGTTCTTATTGGACCAACCATGGACACAACCCAACTTCAACAGAGCCGCTGTATCAAGTAATTAATGTCAAATTGGAAATATCCCGAAAAACTGCAAGCAACTTCACAAAGTGAAAATATCTATTGTAAGTGTTGTGTTAAAAGTGTATCGCTGCTGGAATTTTCAGAAAAAATGCAATAAAACCAACGAAATTCCTAATAAAAACAACTTCCAATGGCTACTCAAAAGCCCGGCGAGTGGGCGAACTCATTACTCGCCCGATTTGAGGACCAGGTAAGCGAAAATCATGAATTGAGAAAATCCACCCAAATGAAAAACGCAAAAGTGCTGTCAAAGTTTGTTCCCTATCGATCCGAAAAAGGACCAAATCGTGCGACGGAGCACGCACATCAAGAGCGAAATAGCAATAGTTTGTTTTGATTTTGTCATGAATGAAAACTTACGTTTTGTTTACGTTCGGCCGGCACTAGTATAGTAGGGTTTTTACGATTTGTATTGAATGAAAGTAGCCGGGTTGATAAATGATGAATGGCCGGAAAGTGTGCGCGTTTACAAGGCGAGAAAGTTCATTCGCATGGAACTTTGAATGAAAACGTTGTTTTGCATTCCGTTTTAGCTTCCCAACAAAATTGGTATCTATGGCACCCAGGCCAGACTAAGCCAGGATCAACTGATAAATTGCCTAATCCAGATCTCACGGTACAGATTTTCCTTGGTAATCTCGGGACTGACCAAAATGTTGCAACGGGTCAACGAGAATGCTGTAAGTTCGTTGAAATGTTTCTAAGTATTTGATTTGATTTGCGTTGTTTTTCAGATTGCACAGTTTCGTGTACATGAAACGGAAAGATTTTACTACGACTCCTTGATTATTATTTTAACGACTTTGGAACGATGTCTAACAAATCAGTCGAAGGATACTGCTCGCTTTGAGGAGGCGATGAATGTAAAAATGTTGTTGCGAGAGATTTCGCAGTTCATAGATGTACAGAGTGAAACGAATCCAAATGCCGCTCAGTTGAAAGCCTTGGCTTCGAAAGTCCTCTTTGCACTTTCGCAAAATCACTTTTCAGCTGTATTCAATCGAATATCTGCGAGGATACAAGAGCTGACGGCATGTTCAGAAGAGAATCCTGATTACAGCGACATCGAATTGATTCAACATATTGATATGGATGTGACAAAGCTCACAAAACTACTACAAGGTATGTTAATTGGGTGAGGGAAACTGTTATTGCATATTCAATATTCCGATTGGAGCAGAATTCATAAATACGGACAAGACAGGTCCTTTTTTTTCAAACTCGATCCGACAAGCTATCTTATACATAGGTTACCCGTCCAATCTTAATTTCACCAGCTCTAACCCATTTGTTCACCGCGTACAGTGGTTGTAAGCACTGTCGGGTACTACAGTATGCGGCCATTGAATTATAACCGATGAGAAATATATTTTTTTATTTAAAATCTTGTTGCACATATTTATTGTTACATGGCATATCAGTGATTATAAAGTAAAAAAAAAATTATTAAATCTTAATACTTAGTACTACCGCCCTTTTGTTCGTACCTCTTTATTCGTGTGGGCATGCTTTCAATGCATTTCACCCGTTTCGATCTCTTTTTTCCAGATATCTTCAATGTTCTGCTTGAGCTCTTATATGGTATTGTTTCATCCACTATAAAGGCGAGATTTAAGGTAGGCTAAGCAGTTTTTAATCGGGTTCAAATTCGGAGAATTACCAGGCCATGGTAAGACTGCCAAGTTCATGGAACTCAAGCATTTCATGCTTGTTTTGGATGTGTGGCATGGAGCTCCATCTTGCCTAAAGACGAATTCTCCTCTGGGAGAGTCTAATGTGTTCAAATACGACCGAAGAAATTTCCTCAGGACAGGAATATACTGATTGGGGTCTATTGTTCCATCAACGTAATAAATTGACCCCGTACTTTCGCATATTATGCAACTCCAAATCATCACTGAGGGTGGGTGTTTGACCGTCTGAACTACGCAATGCTCTGAATATCTGTCATTGAACCTTCTGCAGACGAATTTGGCCGTCTCCGTCACGACTTCTAAGCGACACTCATCGCAAAAGACAACCTATATTACGGGAAAATTGCTAAAACTGTTTCATCTTTTATTGTGAAAAGAAATTTGAAGAACAAATTAACTTGCTTTGTTCCAATAACCACTCTCGCAGTCTATGTGAAGTTGTGCCCAATATAATCGCCATTTTCACATGATATTGGTCAATTTGGGCGTCTTTGCTTGCCTCCTTTGCTTGTCTCCAATCGACGCCGCAGAGTTCTCACCGATATGTCGATTCCAGCTTCGTTCAAAACCTTCAAAATGCAGTGAGCTGGTGGATTACGTTCCTGTAGAGCTTTATGAATAATTTTCGGTCAGTCCACGGTGTTATTTTTCTTTTTTTGCCACAGTATTGCCGATTATTTGGAGTAATCAAGGTTGAACCGCCTGGTACGTCCACGTGTTTTGCTATGTTGACTACTGAAGACTTTGCCATTCCAACAATCTTGGCTATTTAAGCATAGCTGGACTTCTTCTCAGTCAACAAAGCAGCAACTTGTGATTTTTTTTAAAATAAATGTCGGCTTATTTACCAATATTGATAAAAATCAATTAAAATAAGGTTTCCGACTTTCTATGAGGTACATACATATATATATTAATTTTCTAACAAATATGTAATGCTACTAACTGCAAGTTATTTAATTTAAGTCTCAAATTAATTTTCCACTTAAAAAAATACTTATTTACAACAGCACTATTGCCAACTGCGAGCTTAAAGAAAATGATAAGTAAACCACGTTAAAACCTATTTATGTGTTGCTGCACACTTATCGTACGCACGTAGGCAAGTCCTTTGGTACCTGCTTTTGAAATTAAAGAAAGTATAGAGAAAACCCGTAGTTAGCCGTATTCTTAAAAACAAATAACGAAAAAACGCATTTCACAGAAAAAACACATCAAAAAGAAAAAAAATCGTTGAAACCACTATCGGTCATAATTCATTGGCCACATACTGTACAATGCTTTCCGTTTGCTCGCATATGTACATATATGCATATGAAGTTTTGGGAACGTAAGTTGTTTAGTCGAAGTGAAGTTGTGATTTCTTCGAAGTCCTTGCATTTCCTTGCTTGTTTCGCCCATTTTACCAATTTTGATCATCCAAAATTATTTAGTGACTTATGTATACATACATACATATATGTATATTATTCACGTGACTTTTCAGTCGACTTTTATGCTTTCTCCCGAGATCTCTGTGGATATCGGAATTTCTGATATACCACGGTGCTTTAACAATTCCTTTAAGCACTTTGTTTTCATAAGTTTGTAAAACATTGGTATTGCTTATTTTGATATAATTCCAGATTTCACTGGTTTTAGGATTTGCTTGTATAAAAGCAATTTGTTCTCTATATTAAGCTTGAAATATCTTCCAAGTAACCAATACATTTCTCTGTATTTTCTAGCTCCTTGCGTTTTTTCTTTATATGCGACTTTCATTTCAGCAATTTTTTATTTTTTTATAAGCGAAATTTACATGAACGGATTTGGTTTCGTTGACTGCAATTCGAGAAATCTATGTCCATTCATTTACTCTATCTAATGCTGCTTTGCAATTTTCCGGTAGTCTCTTCGACCATTTTACCTATTGCCAATATATCAGTGTCGTCAGCAAATGCAGAAAGCGCAGTGCCTGCTATTTGCGGAATATCGCTAGTTTATAATAGATACAAAAGTGGACCAATGACGCTTCAGTGTGGTACTCCAGCCATTGTTTCTTTAAAGCCTTAAAATTAGTAAGGTACATAAGTCTTCAAAATATTGTACAAGTCCTCGTCCAGTATTTGTCGTAATTCGTCTTGTCAAAAGGTTGACAGACGTCCAAAAGTACATTTGGACAAATTCTTTGTCCTTTAAGGGATTTTTTGATTACATCTGTTATTCTATGTACTTGTTCAATTGTAGAATGCTTGCTTCTGAATCCGAATTGTTCGCATGCGGAATATTATCTCGAATACTTTAGATTCTTCTCCCGTGATTAGGTCGTATTTAGGAGCTTTCTTGGCCTTTATTTTATTTATTTCTTGCTTTAGTTTAGTTAGCGTTCCGTTTCTTATTCCACATTGTCTACATTTGACGCATTTATATTTTCAATGAGCGCTTGTCCATCAAATGATTGAAAAGTTTATTCCAAACACTTGCGCTTTCTCTTTATGGTTTCTGCCTCATTCGTCGTAATTTTTCTTGTTTGGTGCGGCTTGAATTCTAAGTTTTCCAATACCTTTTTTAATACCGTTGGCATTCCAAATAATAATCTTAAACATTTCTTTCATAACCTGGTTAAAGTGTGCGTATTACGAATCTTATTTTCAAGTTTCTAGTCTTAAGCTTATTAGATGCAACGCATCGTCAAAGGGGCTGTTTCATTGCATTGAAGTCGCTAGTGATATTGGATCATGATGTTGCTGATTGTGTTTGATGTGTACGCAATTAGCACTGTACTTCTGGCAAATACTGAGGGCGATTAATGTTTCGACGGATTTTAGGTCATTCATAGGTAAGTTAGCGGCAGTGTTCAATCTTAAATTTTCCCAAGTATTGAGCCGATTCTCATGTACATATGTTGTCGAAATTGTTGACGCAGGGGTTCTCTGTAAACGTTATACTTGGTTAAGGGGAGATGAATGACCGATTGCTGAGTACCGACGCAATACGAAGTCGTGCAAGTGTTAAATGTGTTGCCCTTATGTTGTTTGTAGACATTAAGAAAAGTCTACAAACTTTGCAAACTGTTCGTCATTGTCATAGTGCTCTCCGAGACAGAAAATTTTCATTAATTATTTTCCTTTACAGAAACTATAACAAAATTCCGGTCCAAAAAAGCCCCACCACTGATTCTTCTCAACTCACTTGAAAAGGCTATTTGGAATTGGATAGAATATCATCCACTAGAGTTCCAGGATTTACAGAGAGGTGTTAACAGGGATATTTCAATGTAAGAAAAATTTAAATATTTTTATAACTACATTATTAAACAATTTTTTTTTTCTCTTAGGTGTTGGGAACCTCTTCTCGACTTTGTCGAAGCTTACAAAGCCGAAAATAAGAAAAGCAAAACGACAGTGTGGTCATTCCAGATGCTTTTGCTTATTCTTAATCCTGTATGAAAATACATTTTTTACCATTTACACTTCTGATGATTTCGTTTGTTGCAGGCGACACTTGAAGCAACTGTCAATGAACTCCAACAAATGGACAAAGAAAGAGAAAAAGATAAGGACAAAGATAGAGTGCAAAGTAAAGTTCCAACATCTCGTGATAAGGATTTTTCTGCCAAACAATTTGTAGAGAGTGTTAAACGTGGTCTAGGTCCACATTCACCATCCAAGCAAGTTACTGAATCAGCAGCAATTGCTTGTGTGAAGCTTTGCAAAGCGTCCACATACATCAACATCAACGATTCGAATAATGTTATCTTTAAACTAGTCCAATACATTATAAATGATTTGAAAGCTTTGCTGTTCAATCCAGTAAAACCTTTCTCTCGAGGACAGGGTTACAATTTCGCTGACATAGAACTAATGATTGATTGCTGGGTATCTTGTTTCCGTATAAATCCGCACAATATCGAAGCACTTAAAGTGTGCTTAAATCTATCGTCACCACCGGCCTATCATTTCGTAATTGTTTCCGCATTATTGAGGTATACATTTCATTAAAGCTTTTCACCCTTTAAGGGCCCGTTGTACGAACGTAGTTTGAATTATGATCTGGGTTTAAACAAATTTTAATTGCACCATGGAATGAAAGGTCGCCACATAATAATTCTACGGGAAATATTGTGTTAAAATTTATTTAATAAGTAATTTGGGGTTAGAAAAAATGGCTTAGACGACTAAATAAGAGATACATGTCCGGTCAAGCGATATGAGTCTATACGAAAGGAGCTTTTTGAAAGTTTTCTTTACAATGTTAAATCATAACATCATAGGTTTGATTTTTTATTTCGTAATATAGCTTAAATAGCGATTAAATTTATTTTAAAATTGTCAAGTGTCAAGGTTAAAACAAGTTTCTCTGTCACCGCTTGGCCGTCAAATATTATGAATGATTCTTCTAAGTACTCGGTGAGTTCTGGTTATTGGCGCTTGTATTTGTGATTTAAAAAAACAAATGATTTAAAATCAGCTTTATGGTCGAAGGGTCTTGGCTCAGAATTATATTTTCGTGGTCGTGTTGTGTGTCTTAAAATCCATTTTCAATTTGTGTCAGTAAAATTTAAAACTATAGATTTTCATACCAACCATTAGTTATTGAACTATAGACAGAGCGCCTGACTATAGTTTAGTTGATCGGTTAGATAACTACGTTTCGTACAACTGGACCTAAGAGTTTCTTATGGACATTTCTTCTCGTATGTAGGCTCGCCCATATCTACGTAGATTTCCGAATGCCTAATAAGAACCCATTTAGGATTGTCAACCAACCTCGGCTTCCATGGTGGCCACAAACGGATGTTGTTCATTATCGATCGGCAGAATTGAGAGCTCTGTTCACAGACACACTTAACAAAGCAACACAAGGTTATATAGCACATACGCCCCTAAGGATGATTACATCACTAACGTTAAAATCAAAAGACGCACAAAAAGGTTTAACACGAGCCGAGGAGGGTCCAGCACACAAAATGCTCCTTTTACTTCTAGTTCGATTGATTCATGCGGATCCTACTTTACTTTTGAACGTACGAAAGATATTGCTTTGCGAAAATGTTTTTTTCAATAACTTGTCGTTTTTATTTTGTTCTATTCTCAGACCCAAGGCAAAGTCGCTCATGAAGTTCAGAGCTCTACCCTGGAACTCATTAATGGACTTGTCAGTCTTGTTCATCAGCCTACAATGCCCGATGTCGCACAAGAAGCTATGGAGGCTTTATTAGCTTTGCATTCACCTGAAAAAATTGAGGTTTGGAATCCAGAAGCACCGATAAATACGTTTTGGGACGTGAGCTCCCAAGTACTCTTTTCTATCTCGCAAAAACTAATTCAACATCAAATTGCCAACTATACTGATGTTTTGAAATGGTTGCGTGAGATCCTCATCTGCCGTAATACTTTCCTTCAAAGACATAAGGATTATGCTCACGTAGGCAGTCAAATTGCTATTTGCAAGCAAGCACATATTAAGCTGGAAGTGGTATTCTTCATGTATTTGTGGTCAGTGGACTTAGATGCAGTGATTACTTCGTTGTCCTGTCTTGGTTTACTCGTAGAGGAAGCGGAGATACGATATGGACAGGATGAGATGGCTGTTGGATTTGTTATGCCGAATTATCATATCTACCAGGAGTTAGCACAGCTATCTACAGGTGAGTGTTATGTTGAAAAGTATATTGAAACTTAAATTTCTTTCTATTGCAGCTAATACCGATACACGATTTTGCTTTTATGAGAACGTTCATGGAAATTCTGTTTTAAGTAAGGAATAGCAAAAAAACGATGACTTAATATATTTTGTTTCGGTTATTTATTGCCAACAGGTCGGATGGTGCTTCAAAAGCGGATAATGTTACTTCTGCGTAAAATTGAAGTATGTGCTAATGGAGTTCAACCAGCATGGGAGGAAACATTTAGGTAATTGTTGGTTTTAACGGCATTCTTTTACACATGCCCTTACATCATCTTAAAAAATTAGCATCCTTTGTGTCGTGGGTTTGACAACTGAATACGAAGCTGACTACTCAAGACCCAATGGTTCCTTTTGTTTGTGAATTGATACTCTTGTTTCCCTACTCTACTCTACTCCTGTTTTAAGTAGCCATTTTTTCCTTGTGTTCCATTTCTTAATTAAACTTCAATAATTGTACTGAATGTCCAGATAGGGATAACACATTCAAATCCACCCACTGTCTTATTGTTAGATCGAAGAAATGAAAGGCCAGAATCTCGACTTCATATAATGATAGCGTTTATTCAACTGCGCTTAGAAAAGTAGGTATAAGGAAGAATTGGTGATGATCTCGTTAAGCGATATGTAACTGTTACTATTTACATATGAGAACTAATATAAAGAAAATAGAATTAGGGTTGCCAAGAGTAATACATCTTACAATCTTCTCCTCAAACCAAATTCACAAAACTAATTATTATTGAACAATTCATTACAAAAATTTATATTTTTACTCTTACTTAAACATTTTGTGAAAATATCTGCTATGTTATCATGACTTGGTATATAAGTAATTGAAATTTCATTATGTGTACATTTTTCTTTTAAATAGTGATATTTAATATCAATATGTTTACTTCTTTTATGTGTTATGTCATTTTTAGCAAGAAAACTAGCTCCCTGGTTGTCGCAATACATGATAGTTGCTTCGTTTATATGTTGCACAAAACCGAGCTCCGAAAGCAGACTTCGCTGGAATACGACTTCCTTCGTGCCCTGACACATGGCAATGTATTCGGCTTCCATTGTGCTAAGTGCAATAACGTTTTGTTTTTTGGATTCCCAAGCCACAGGACCCCCGCCAAATTAGATAACATAGCCACTGTAGTATTTACGATCGGTTGCATCCGAACCCCAATCAGCATCTGTGTAACAAATTAAACTATTATTATTTTTGTAAGCCAAACAAACCCCAGAGTCATTTCTCAAATATCGAAGAACATGCTTGGCTGCCGTAAAATGTTCCTTATGTGGATGAGAACTAAACTGCGATAGCTTTGATACGGTGTGAGTGATGTCAGGTCGCGATATAGTTGCCAAATAGTTCAGTCCACCCATTAATGATTGGTATTCCCTAACATTCGTTGGAGAACAGTCCTCGTCGGTACACTTTTCTAATATGGTTCCACTGGGAAGTGGTGTAAACGCAGGTTTGGAAATTTCCATGCCCCAGTGGGATAATAATTCTTCAATGTATCGATTCTGGTGTATAGTTATTTCGCCTCTCTTTCCGTTTCTTTGAATTTCCATGCCAAGATAAAATTGTATTTGTCCACGGTCAACAGCCTCTACATGCCTATTAAGATTCTGCATAATGCTGTGCATAGTAGTTTCTGAAGAACATGCTATTATCATATCGTCCACATACAACCCGATAATGTTTATTTCATTTCCGCTTCGCCCGACATACACAGAATTATCGGTTTTGCACCTGTTAAAACCAATGCTTAACAATACTTCATTAATTTTCTTGTTCCAGTCTCTTCCAGCTTGTTTGAGCCCATACAAGGATTTTTTTAAACTGCAAACTTTCTCTGGTTGTCTTTCGTCTACAAACATCTCTGGCTGACGCATATAGACCTCCTCTTCCAATCTTCCGTTAAAATAAGCGGCCGCAATATCAACATGGTTTACTAGGAGTTTATACACAGCCAGAGCCAAAATTAATCGAATTGTTGGATGCCTTACAACCGGTGCATATGTCTCAAAATAATCCACGTTGTGTTTCTGAAAACATCCTTGGGCTACTAAGCGCGCCTTGTACTTCTCAATACTTCCATCTGCCTTACGTTTGGTTGTAAAGACCCATCTACATCCGATGACGTTTTTTCCTTTCGGTTCATTGACAAGATCCCACGTATTGTTTTCGACTAACGAATTATATTCCCGTCGCATAGCCTCTCTCCATTTGGGTGCATTATCACTCTGCAGAGCCTTTTTGACAGAAACTGGATCACGGTCCAACGATAAGAGTTTATTCGCAACTTCTCGAGCTGCGGCAGAAGCAGAGACTTTCCTCTGCCGTCCGGGTATGCCTGATCGTAAAACTCTCTGACTTTCACTTGCTTCCCTTTCGGCATTCGCTGTGACCGAGTCGTGCATGTCAATAGATTTTTTGTCAGCATTGTAAATTTCACTTTCTTGGAGACATGTTGAATCTTCAGAGACTACGTCTTCAGCAAAAGTATCTTCAGGAAATACATCTCTTGACTCATTAGGACCAAAAAAATAAGTTGGTGCTTTATCGCGTAATGCACTACTGTCAGCATCACACTTCGCCCCTCCGAACTTATTTCCAAAAAATATAACATCACGAGATATAACGATTGTTTTCCGATGCTTATCGTATAACCCGTAGCCCTTCGTGTGCTGAGAATAACCAACTAGAGATAATATTTCACCCTTTGGTTGCAGTTTAGATCGACCAGGTTGCTTCTTAAAACAAATGCTCTCAAATGGTATACAGACGGTCTTCTTCCGAACCAACGTTCATAGGGTGTTTTGTCTATTAAAACGTTCGTTGGTGACCGATTTCTTATGTATGTGGCAGTATTTATAGCTTCTGACCATAAGGATTGAGGTAGCTTCGATTCCTCCAACATGCACCGTGCCATCTCGACGAGTGTGCTATTTACTCTTTCGGCAACACCGTTTTGTTGTGGTGTGTAACAAACTGATTTTTGATGTATAATTCCACTCGATTTTAAAAATTCATCAAATTTGCTGCTAGTATACTCTCGTCCATTGTCACTCCGAATACATCTCACCTTTTTTCCGGTTTGTTTTTCTGCGTTAGCTACATACTCTTTAAATACCTTAAGCGCATCGGATTTTTGCTTTAGGAAGTACGTGGTTATGTATCTAGAAAAATCATCTATAAACGTAATGAAGTAAATGGATCCACTTTGAGATGAAACTCGCATTGGGCCACAAATATCGGTGTGGACTACATCGAGTACATTAGAAGTAAAGCATGCATTATAATTATTGAATGGCTTAGTAGATATCTTGCATAAAGCACACGTGATGCATGCAAAATCACTTGGCTTATTAACCGTCATGCCGACAACCATAGTTTTTTGTGATAACTTGCATAAATCGCCCAAGTTGAGGTGTCCAAAACGTTTATGCCACACCATGGGTGCCGCTTCTTCAGTAGCACTTAAAATTAACTCCTTACCTGCCTCAAGCTTTGTAAAAAATATTCCATCTTGCAAGTCAGCAACGAAAATTAATTGGTTTTCATTTGTCCTTACTAAAGCCTTACCATCAGTGAACTGCACACTACATCCGTTCTTAATTATTTTACTCACGGATAAAAAATTTGAATTTAGTTCTGGTACATATAGTACGTTACTCAAAGTAATGTCAGCATAATCTGATTTTAAAGTTACATTACCTCTACCATGCGCTTCTACACTATCACCTGATGCCAAAAAAACCTTTTGTATGCATGTTTCTAATGACGAAAACATATTTTTTGCACAACACATATGTGAAGAGGCACCGCTATCCAATATCCACTGATTGTTCTTATCATTATTTCCTTGGGTACGTGCACTGAGAACAACGGCATGCGCCTTTCCATTTTTGTTTTTGCGCTGAGACCTTATATGCCCCCTCTTTCCACAACCGTAGCACTTGACATTTCGCCGCTCGCCACTCTCCCACATACGATGACCACCTTGCGGTTTTTTGTTTCTGTGTTTCCTATTCTTAACTGCAAATACCCGTTCGTTCGATTCTTTGTCCCCACGACGATGTTCTTCCTCCAAGATCTTGACCTACAATTGACTTAGTGTTGGCAGTTTATCGCGACTCTCAATGGCAACAACGAAATTTTCCATTTCGTCTGGCAAACTACACAACAACAAAATGCTTACCAGATCGTCAGGCATCGTAACATCGATTTCTTTTAGAGTCTCTACGATAGAGCAAAATTCGTTTATTTGTCCAGTGAACTTTTGCCTCAATTCGAACTGGAATTTCACCAACTGTCTAAATAAATGTACTTTCCGTGCAGGTCCATTTGCATTATGTGTTTCACTTAGTTTTTCCCACGCCGCCTTTGAAGTTTTACAGCACTTAATATGTATAAGTTCCGATGGTTTCACACACAGTGTTATCATCGCCAACGCCTGCCGATCCGTCTTGTTCCATGCAGTCTTTTGTCCCGCCGATGGTTCTTGAGGCAACGAAGTTTCTATCACGTTCCAATAATCCAACGTAATCAGCAAGCTCCTCATCTGGACCGACCAAGACGCGTAATTGTCACCGTCGAGTTTATCGATTTGCATCGCCGAACCAGACATATTTCCTTTTCAATTAAATTAGTTTTCCGAACCGACGTACTTCTTAAGATATTGAACAAAAAAAAATATTCGCTTGCAAACTAAACTGGGAAATTAACTAAATTTAATCGCGTGGCTCTGGGCCCATAACCTTTGTTAGATCGAAGAAATGAAAGGCCAGAAACTCGACTTCATATAATGATAGCGTTTATTCAACTGAACTTAGAAAAGTAGGTATAAGGAAGAATTGGTGATGATCTCGTTAAGCGATATGTAACTGTTACTATTTACATATGAGAACTAATATAAAGAAAATAGAATTAGGGTTGCCAAGAATAATAAATCTTACACTTATATTTCTAAATGTCAGTATCTTAAGCACACATTGGGAAATTGTACCACCTATACATAATTACTTATCGCACATTGTGCTTCCAAATTGCATAGTACTGCGCGCAGCAAAGCTGGATTATTTTGGTTTGGACTTTTGGATTGGATTAATTTAACTACATATTTTAGGAAAGTACCCGCATTTATACCAAAGTAAAGAGTAAACAGGAGCGCCGCGAAGCTGCTGCAATGATTACAGACCAATGATTTTTGTAATGCGTCCTTTATTCCATGCAAATGTGTTAGGTTAAAACCAAAAGAAAAACGATGATTTAAAGCGACATATTCGATTGCTAATCGAAAGAAAGATGAGACTTTTGCTTTTTAGAGGCAATATCTATGAATGGAAAACTGAAGAATGTAAACCAACTAGAAAGTTCTTCGACGATCAAAAACCGTGGAAAAAGAATTTTGCAATGCCCCAAAGGCAATTAATATTTTTGGTCATTTATATTTTTGGTCATAAAAAATTTAAAGTTCGTGCTTGTCCAACATTCTCGCACCTTTGACTTATAAGAAGAGAAAAGTAATCTGCTCGTTCGGATCCTTTCAAATCGTCACGTCCAGATAGGATCTCTCAGCTTTCTTTAAAAGAAAAACGTCTGCATTGTTTATTTCTCAGGTATTATCCAGCATTCGATTAATTTAAGGTCAGTCTATTTGTAGTCAGATGCACTCACATGAACAACGCCGCAATGGTAGATAGTTAGTATTTTCTACCGCTGTGTATGTTCACATAAACTGAATATCACCTTTCTATATTTAATCTATAACTCTTCTCTATACCCTTTTCTCTTATTCCATCACTGACTTTAAACCCACTTTTACCCGAATTTTAAATAAACCATTCGTTTGACTTTATGATACAGGCATACTCGTACATATTTTTGAACCGCTCTATCTCACAATTCGTAAATGTATCTTTGAATAGTTAGTCAATACCACTACAGACAATTTTTTGTTTTCGTAAAAAATTGCAAAAAGCTTATACTTCGCACGATCCAGCAGATAAGTCTTTTATAATATATAGAAACTATCATCCAGTGATCGTTGCAAACGTTACAACTCTTCCTCTTCGCCTAGGTTCTCTAAATATACACATCAAATGCATAACTAGAAAGAGTAGGGAATCAAACAAAATCCATTCATATAAAGATTTCCTTTCTTCCTTGGTTCCGTTCCCTCTTTCCTTGCTTTCATACATTTACCCACAGTTCGTCACCTGCTTTACCAATATGCGAAAAGCGATTAAACGAAATGGAATACCGTACACATAACCGCCTTGACAACAAACAAACTGGTCACGCAAGAAGTTCCGGGTAAAAAAAATTCATATTCAATATATTCATCACTGAAGGTAAGGAAGCAGAACTCGTACACTGGAACTGTGTAGTACCGAGTCAGGATGCGCATTGTTTTCGATCACACGAATTCGTGGTTTTTCATGGACTTTGGTTTGTGGTCGAATGTTTTTTTTAATCCTATGACTTCTATTTTGGGTAGATTGGTTGAATTGGTTATGATAATGAAACATGCCTGGGTAAATATTTATTTATAGAAAAGAAAATGGATGTTTTTTTTGTACCGGAAAAAAAAAACTTTAAAACGCAACTAAAAAATTAAAAATATGAATAAACAACTTTCGAGCTAAGTAATCACTTATTGGTATAAAATTCGCACTTTTATTTGAAAGGTATCCTTTCAAAGTAAATTCTGACTCTCACAAATAATTTATTTCCTTAATAGAAACTGGGAAGCCATCAGTAATATTCTTCAATCGTATCCCAAATGCAAAACTGAAGATGGCCAAGCGGAAGTATTTCATCGTGGTATGGGCAAGCGTCGAGCTTCTCACCAAAGCTCCGAACATGATTTAGAGGAACAAATCACCGAATGGGCAAATATGACATGGTTCCTGTTGGCCCTTGGTGGTGTATGCTTACAAAGACCACGTTCACTACGTCAATCAGTCAACCCGAACCAAAACATTCAAAATAATCAGAGTAACCAAAGCAATCAGACTGGTTCAAATAACCCAATTATTCCGCATAACCAACATAATTCTAATAATCCACATAATGCAAATAATTTAAACATTTCACATAATCCAACTATGCCACTAAATCCAAATATCAGCGTTTCATTGGGTTCATTGGCCCAGAACTCGGTGAACTCTGTATCGAGTTCGGTGAGTTCCGGACGAGGTTCCCTCCATCCGAGCACAATGTCATTGGTGAGCGCCACTATTGTAGCTCCTTCGCCACAACAAGAAGTCCAATATTGTCCAGTAACACAGTAAGTTTATTACAATTATCTTTTGTGTGGATTTGCTAAAATAGTTTTCCACTATAGATTCATTGGTCAACTTCTACGACTATTGGTCTGCAGTAACGAAAAGATTGGTTTGAATATTCAAAAGAACGTTAAAGAACTTGTTGGAGAGGAAACGTCTCCCCAACTCTATCCTATTCTCTTTGATCAGATTCGTGCAATCGTAGAAAAGTTTTTCGATCAGCAGGGTCAAGTGAATGTGACCGATATAAATACACAGTTCATAGAACACACGATCTATATTATGAAATCAATACTAGACCCAAAACCGAATAAGGATCAAAATGATCAACCTGCACCTTCTGAACACTTAGGCGTTACAAGTATCGAGGGTATGATGTTGGGTATTGTCCGCTACGTTCGCCATTTGGATATGACTGTCTATGCGATACGTATTAAAACGAAACTGTGTCAGTTAGTAGAGGTGATGATGAAGCGCAGAGATGACTTAGCTTTCCGACAGGAAATGAAATTTCGTAATAAACTTGTAGAATATCTCACCGATTGGGTAATGGGTACATCTCATCAAATTGCGCCACCTAGTTCAGCAGATGCTTCAATGATGACCAAGTGAGACAAAATTGTTAAATTGAATTATGAATTATGTATCATATGTATGTATTTTTAGTACATCTCTTATCTTTCGTGATTTGGATCAAGCTTGCATGGAAGCTGTTGCGGCTTTGCTCCGAGGACTTCCTCTGCAGCCAGAGGAATCTGATCGTGGTGATCTCATGGATGCTAAAAGCGCTCTTTTTCTGAAGTAAAAAAAAATAAGGAAAGGTCAACAAAGACAATATTTTCACATAATCTATTCCGTTCTAGATATTTCACCCTTTTTATGAATCTCTTAAACGACTGCATCGACAGTTCAGAAGCTGAAAAGGATCTTCAAAATTCTCAAATGCTTCCACCACGACCACGAATGGCAGCGGGTAAGCTGACAGCTCTTCGGAATGCAACTATTCAGGCAATGTCCAATCTGTTGGGTGCCAATATTGATTCCGGTTTAATGCATTCTATCGATCTGGGATATAACCCAGATCTTCAAACAAGGGCAGCTTTTATGGAGGTGCTTACGCAAATTTTGCAGCAGGGAACAGAATTTGACACACTCGCAGAAACAGTTTTGGCGGATCGATTTGAGCAATTGGTCCAATTAGTGACAATGATAAGCGATAAAGGCGAGTTGCCAATCGCAATGGCACTTGCTAATGTTGTCACTACATCACAAATGGATGAACTAGCCAGAGTCTTAGTTACACTCTTCGATGCAAAACACCTCTTAGCGCCTCTGTTATGGAACATGTTTTACAGAGAAGTGGAGGTATCGGATTGTATGCAAACTTTATTCCGTGGTAACTCTTTGGGGAGCAAAATCATGGCATTTTGTTTTAAGATCTACGGAGCAAGTTATTTACAGAGTTTGTTAGAGCCACTTATTCGGCCGCTCTTGGACGATCCTAACACTAGTTTCGAAGTAGATACAGCCAGGTATGGTAAACTTATTAAAAATATATAAAATATATCAAAATAATGTGTTTTTCAGGTTGGAACAGGCAGATGACTTGGATAAAAATCGTTTAAATCTAGTAGCTTTAACACAGAAGGTTTTTGATGCCATTATAAACTCAGCTGATCGTTTCCCACCGCAACTACGTTCCATGTGCCATTGTTTATATCAAGTTTTAAGTAAACGATTCCCAAATCTATTACAAAATAACATTGGAGCAGTCGGCACTGTGATATTTTTAAGATTTATTAACCCGGCAATTGGTAAGGCAGATTTAATATTGTTCCTGATACTTATTTACATAATATTTATTTTTCCTTTTCCAATCTTAAAAACTGGACATCAGATAGAAGTCATAATAGCAATTCATTTTCGAGAAAAAAATTATTTATTTTCATATAGTCGCTTAAATAAAATCCTTACAGAGAAAAACTCGAAAGGTGTTAAGGTTCTAGAGTCTAAATTTTATTCAAGTCTCAACTTTTTTGAATGCCAAATTTAACTAACAATGCAGTTGATATTTGCAAACGTCATGTTTCGCGTTAGAATAAATTGTTTTCAAATTAAAAATCGCGACGTGTTTTTTAGCAAAGTTACCATTGGATTCTCTTAACATCACGGCTAAAGAACTGGCTGTAAATAAATTCTATCTACGACGATGCGAAAGTATTAATAACCCTTCGCTCTTATTTCCGCAACTGGGAATCTAATCGATTCAAAGATATTGGTTTGACGTAACTTGGCAAGCAGTCTCGCCAAGAACTATTGCCAATACGGGATGAAGTACTGTAGTCAAGTCAAGGAATATTTTTTTTTCATTGGTGTTTAGCAATGAATCTGATATATGTAACTTCAACTGGGTTAAGTTATAATTGTATTATGTGTGCGATTAAAAGGACAAGTTGTTTTTTCTTCTTCTGGACTGATAATTTTTGTTTATCGGAGAGATGAGGCGCTGTAATTTGCACCATTATTGGAGTGTTGGTTTGTTACTTTTCAACTGGTTACCCATTTTGTTCCGTGAAATATTTTGCATATTGAACTACCTAAGTAATGTTATTACGAATGGCAATATTCAAGTAAGGTTTTAGAAGTGTGGTCATATGATTACATTAGTAGGTAACTGCGATTTGAAATAAAATGAAAAGAATAGCAAATCATTGGTGAAAATATTACTAATTCGAAGCAAAACAAAAATTCTTTTGCGAACTTAGGAAGTCGATGATCTTGTCTGTACTTAACCACAGGTCTGTAACGCTCAGCATGTTCGTTAGAACTACAGGCTATTTTCTATGCAATTACAGTTCGCAATGCTGATTCACTCCAGAGTGGGTGGTCACAGTGTAATGGTAATGCGTTTGTTTATCGAATGGAAGGTTATGCTTTTAAATTCCAGTCATACCCATTAAATATTTGCAGTATTCAAATGAAATGTCAAGACCCTCGATTCCATATAGAAAAGACTCGTGTATACTGGAAAAAATACTATGAATTATAATGATTGCGAAAATGCATAGGTACTCCCCGCTCAGTGTTGTCATCACGCATAGAGAGAGCAAACCTAACCTCATCTGAGTTTCAAAACCACTGCACTACATACATCTATCCTATCTCCCCAATCATTTCCTACTCACGGTCATGCTCACTGTTAGACGCAAGTCAATAATTTCTGCTCACTGCAATCACTGTAATTAAGGTTAAGCTGTGGCTCACATCAAGTTTTACAATTTTTAAACTCCGTTTTCTTACCACGCTAGACCAATAGTCGGTGGGTCATCATCACCAGTTTTTTAGAACTAAACCCTCAAATCCCTTGCCCTTTAAACACAATTGATTTTGAAATTCAAAACTAAGAATATAAAACAATTATAAATCTAGTAAAAGAGAAACACATTTCTCTATATTAAAGTAGACGGCCAGTCATCTCATTTTACGATGTCAGTAATAAATAGAATTTGTATGATTATTATGGAAATATCTCATGATCTCGTTTTTGTTTTTCTTTTAGTTTCACCGCAAGAACTTGGTATAGTTGGTAAACAAGTGCCAAGCTCAGCAAAGCGAGGTTTAATGTTAATGTCAAAAATTCTTCAAAACATTGCTAATCATGTTGAGTTCTCGAAAGAACAGCATATGCTTTGTTTCAACGACTTTCTTCGTGCTCATTTTGAATCCGGACGTCGATTTTTTATTCAAATTGCTTCTGATTGCGAAACAGTTGATCAGACATCACACAGCATGAGCTTTATATCAGATGCTAACGTGTTGGCTCTACATCGTCTACTGTGGACTCATCAGGAAAAAATTGGAGACTATCTGTCGAGCAGCCGAGATCACAAAGCTGTTGGGCGACGACCATTTGATAAAATGGCAACCCTACTGGCATATCTAGGTCCCCCTGAACATAAGCCTGTAGATTCACAGTAAGTATTTCCTATTGAAATGTAAAATATTTATTTTAGTAAGCAATTTTTTCCATAGTATGATGTTTTCGTCTTACGCCCGATGGAGCTCGATTGACATGTCGTCGACTAACTTTGAGGAAATTATGGTTAAGCATCAAATGCACGAGAAAGAAGAATTCAAGACATTGAAATCAATGAACATATTCTATCAGGCGGGGACCAGCAAAGCTGGATATCCAGTTTTTTACTACATAGCAAGAAGATACAAGTAAACGCTAAATGCCATGATTTCTGTTAATACTTATTATTGCTTATATCTTTTAGAATCGGAGAGACTAACGGGGATCTACTTATTTACCATGTTATCCTAAGCCTTAAGCCTTTCTGTCACTCTCCGTTTGAAGTTGTTATCGATTTTACTCACACGTGTTCAGATAACAGGTTCCGTACGGAATTTCTTCAAAAGTGGTTTTACGTTTTGCCCGCTGTGGCATATGAAAATGTTCACGCGGTGTATATCTACAATTGCAACTCTTGGGTGCGAGAATACACTAAATTCCACGACAGAATTCTTGCCCCTTTAAAAGTAAGTAATTGTATTGCACCCATACCCGAATGAAATAATTAATAAACTATACTTTTAGGGTAATCGCAAACTTGTCTTCCTTGATTCACCAAGCAAACTAAATGACTTTATTGACCCTGAGCATCAGAAACTACCTGGAGCTACATTATCACTCGATGAGGACTTGAAGGTGTTTAGTAATGCTCTGAAACTGAGCCATAAAGACACAAAAGTAGCCATAAAAGTAGGCCCAACCGCTCTACAGATAGCGTCGGCTGAAAAAACCAAGGTTCTGGCGCACTCAGTTCTTTTGAATGATGTTTACTACGCATCTGAGATCGAGGAAGTCTGCTTAGTGGATGACAACCAATTTACTCTTTCCATTGCCAATGAAAGTGGTCAGCTAAGCTTTATTCATAATGATTGCGACAATATTGTTCAAGCAATCATTCACATTCGTAATCGATGGGAGCTAAGTCAACCAGACTCAGTGACTGTACATCAAAAAATTCGACCCAAAGACGTACCTGGAACATTACTTAATATGGCGCTGTTGAATTTAGGTTCATCTGACCCCAATTTAAGAACAGCTGCTTACAATTTACTTTGTGCATTGACTGCTACTTTTGATTTGAAAATTGAAGGACAGCTTTTGGAAACTCAGGGACTATGTATACCATCGAATAATACGATTTTTATCAAATCAGTGAGTGAAAAATTAGCTACTAATGAACCCCACCTGACATTGGAATTCCTCGAAGAATGTATCCAGGGCTTCCAACGAAGTACTATTGAGCTGAAACATTTGTGTTTAGAGTATATGACCCCCTGGCTTAAGAACTTAGTAAAATTCTGCAAATCCAACGATGACTCAAAAAAACTAAAGGTCTCTCAAATTTTGGATAAACTGATTTGTTTGACTATTGAACAAAAAGAGATGTATCCATCAGTTCAAGCTAAAATTTGGGGTTCAATCGGTCAGATTCCAGAATTAATTGATATGGTCTTAGATAATTTCTTGCACAAATCCATTACTTACGGTTTGGGATCGCCCCAAGTAGAAATAATGGCAGATACTGCTGTGGCATTGGCCTCTGCAAATGTTCAGTTAGTATCGAAGAAGGTAATAACGCGAATGTGTCGTGTAATGGATAAAACTTGCGCAAACCCCACACAATACTTGGAGCAGCACATGATGTGGGATGATATAGCAATTCTAGGACGCTATCTACTTATGTTATCTTTCAACAATTGCTTGGACGTAGCAACACATTTGCCATATCTTTTTCATAACATCACCTTTTTGGTATGTTCCGGATCCTTATCCATGCGTGCATCAACCCATGGTCTCGTTATCAACATAATCCACTCTCTCTGTACCTGCACCAAACCGTCATTCTCTGAGGAGGCACAACGTGTCCTTCGTCTCTCCTTAGATGAATTTTCTTTACCAAAATTCTATTTGCTTTTTGGCATTAGTAAAGTCAAATCAGCTGCAGTGACTGCTTTTCGTTCAAGTTGCCGTCATCCACCAGATAAATGGTTAGGCAACGAGCGAGTGTCACAACCTCTGCCAGCGGACCGTGAGCGGTTGTCTTTACCATCGCTTGAAGTGATAACCGACGCTCTGCTAGAAATAATGGAAGCATGTATGCGAGACTATCCAGATTGTGAATGGCTTCAAACTTGGACATCATTGTCAAGAAGTTTCGCTTTTTGTTTTAACCCTGCACTTCAACCACGAGCATTAATTGTCTACGGATGCATCAGCAAAAGCGTAACTGATCAAGAAGTAAAGCAGCTGCTCAGAATTCTTGTGAAAGCATTGGAGTCTTTCAATGATATCATACTTATAGAGGCGTTGGTCATGTGCCTAACGCGAATTCAGCCGTTATTAAGACCTGTAAGCCGTAAGATTCATAATTTTCCATTCTAAATAACATTTTTTTCTACTAGGAATCACCAATCCACCGAGCACTATTCTGGGTAGCTATATCTGTGTTGCAACTAGACGAAATAACCTTGTATGGAGCTGGCTTAGCCCTACTTGAACAAAATCTTCATACTCTTAAGTCACAGGGATCTTTTGATAAGATGAACATCTCTGATGTAATGTTAAGCACTCGGGAACCACTCGAATGGCATTTCAAGCAGCTAGACCATGCAGTAGGACTCTCGTTCAGAAGCAATTTTCATTTTGCTTTGGTTGGACACTTGATTAAGGTTTAAAATTGATTAAATGTGTCATAGTTATTTCACAATAAACTTTTTCTTCAGGGTTTTCGTCATCCAACACCAACGACTGTCTCCCGCACGGCGCGAGTTCTCACAATGTTGCTTGGTATCATAGCAAAACCGGTCCGACGAGATAAATTTGAAGTTACACCAGATAGCGTAGCTTATCTTACAGCTCTGGTGGCTGTGTCCGAAGAAGTCCGCTCTAGATGCCACGTGAAGCATGCATTACCCCGCTGGCCTGCAGAAATTTGTTCAGACAATTCTGAACCGGGAAATCCTTTGCAAAATGTAAGTGTAATCTATTATAGTATATAATTGTAAGAAATGTCTAACTCAAAAAGATTTTTATAGCAATTTGGAATGCCACTATCAAGACGACAGAAATCTTGGGATATTTTAGACCAGTCTGCTCTATCATTTGCGCGGCATCATAAGGTTCCAACGCATCAGGTATGTTAGAGTTTTTACTTTTTTTATGGTTAATAATTTGTGTTAAAATTCATGTAAGTAAGGAAAGACCATTGATTTAGTAGCTGGCAATAAGAATGAAATGAAGGATGAATTTTTCTAAAATTAATTCGTTAAAGTACAAAATGTTTACACTTACCTTTGCAAATAAGGAATGTTATACGTTTCCTAACAAACACAGGGGCCCGTGTTGTGCGTGTTATAATCTTCACACGAAGGGAAGGGGCGTACTGTGTAATGCGGTGTCCAAAGGGCAATTTTTATTTGAGAAGCTTTTTTATGAGATTTATACTCCCGGACGTTTGTCAGATCCTCGCGAGAGATGGAGCCGTGAAAAGGCTTTTGGTGTTGTCTGGGAATCGAATCTCGAACCTCTCATTCAGTAATTCATGCAATGCATGAATATTTTTTGCCTATGGGTTTTGAAGTAAATAACCGATAATTTTGATAGGACTTGTAAATTTGACTTAATCAAGCATGGAAGTTTTGACAAATGTCTTTTCGAGAAAGTACAAGTATTTGATGCAACAGGTCCGTACGGGACTAAGGGCCTAGCTTCTTACAACCATTCGTGTTTTGCGTGTTATATTCTTCACACGATCGATATGGGCCTGCTGTTTAATCCTGTGTCCGAATCTAAATTTTTGTTTGAGAACTTTCGGATGTTTATCAGACTCTCGCGAAAGGTGAGACCGTGAAAAAACTTGAGTGTTGTCTGGGAAGGAAGCCTCGAATATCGAGTCATATCGAGTGATCTTAAAGTTGCATACCGAGAGAGGAGTTAACATACAAACTGTATAATCTTTTCTTGTACCGCAGCATTTATTGATACACTTTCTAGTACCTAAAGCGGCCATACACATGACACCAAGTGCTAACACATAGTGCAGTGCATCGAAATGTTTCATGTGTATGCCTAGGTGTTAACACCGATTTCTTGGTGTTGACACAAGTGTCAAGAAAATCAAGACATCTTAAGTTTTTGTTTGCGTGTCAACGCATGTGTCATGTGTATGGCGAAGTGTTCGAACATTTTGTTATATTCGGTGCAATCATGGTAACGTTATCAAAAAAGTTTTACCTCTTATTGTGTGTTGATCGTGTTTATCATGAGAAATTATTTTTTATTCGAAATGTCGGTTAGACACCATGATTTTTGGAAGGATTTTATTAAACTTAACCGAAAACATACAGAATTGTGCAAAGTTAAAAGTACGGTAAAGAGGGGTTCAGTCCCATAGTTTATGCGAACGACATTGCGATAGTGATATCAGGGAAGTTCCTTGTTACAGTAAGAGACCTGATGGAGTCTGCTCTAAATAAACTAGCAAAGTGGACGGATAGCGTCGGTCTCAGAGTTAATCCGTCCAAGACTGAACTAGTATTGTATTGAACTGCAATTTGTAGATCACGATTGATAGTTGGAAGTACATAGGAAGGCTATAATTTACTAAACAACAACTGCTAACCATAGGCGCTGGATCATTTGTTGAGCCATGAGTTCATAAATCTAAACATACATATATTTTTATGTGTTTGAATAAATCAAGAGAAATGGGATCTTTGCGCTAGTGTGGGAATTTAAACCACTAAAACACCCGGAGAAGGTATGATATATATCATCCTTCCAATTATCGCACCTAGTTGTCAAACTAATTAGCAGTTTTTTTTAATCACTTGAGGGTATATATGTACATATATGTTTATTTAGAGCCTGTCTTTTGTCCGTTACCCTTTGTTTTGGAGTACCTACGTGGGTATGTTTAATCACTCATTTCGTGTGATGATGTTATGTTATGATGTTATCCGAGTCGAATTAGTGAAAGGTTTCATTTTTCTCTATTTTCTGGCTACATTGTTTAATAACATTAAGTAGTTCAGCTACTTCTAAATTGGCGTGGTTTAGAAGTGTAATTTTACGACATAATTTAAATGAAAGCACAGATGTAAAAATATTCGATTTTGATGTCTTAAATATTTTGTAGGATACAAAATCAACTGACATATTTAATTGATAGCAAATTTTTAAATTGAAGAATGTAACATAAAAGTACGTTCGTATTAGTGTGATAAAAATGTATATGTATATTATTAGATCTTTGGTCTTTCCTGCTAATAACTAAAACAATACAAATATTAACATGGAACTATATAAAGTAAATTTGTGTTTCGAATTGGTGTAATATTTACTCGTGATAAATAAACAACTATTCTTATATATTTGGAACTAAATTAATTTGTTTTTCTTTTTCTCTGTTTCGTTCTTAATCTAATTTCGTATGCCTGCTGATTGATGCTTGCATTAAACTATCCTGGGTTTCTAAAATCAAAAATAATATTAATCCATCTAACTCCAAAACTATACTAAACACTCTCATATAAATGTTATATGTCTGAACATATTTTAAAATATAACAACTTATTTTTCTTTTATTATTTATTATAATACTATGTTTACACCTACACTTTTCTCATTGATTTATTTGCCTTTAAATGTTTTGTTTTGGTTTTTTTTTTTTTTTGATTGGGTGTATAAATATGCAAAATTGTTAAAACTATATATGTGCATGTTTTCATTCATAAAAATATATATATTTTTGTTAAACAAATATAAATAAATTAACATACATAAATAAATAATAAAATAAAGAATGCACGAGTTTTGTTTAAAACTCAACGATCGTTCTCTGTACCAACAACTAAAGATCCAAATAACTCAAGTGGAATCGAAGAACGACAGGTATTTTACATATAAAACAAATTTTGAAATAATTAGCATAATAATAACACACAATTTATTTAATAATAAATTTTCCCCTTTATCCACTTTATTTTACTATAACATAAGTACGATTTTTATTCTTTAGAAACACAGTTTTGTTCCAAATCAAATGAAGATCTAAAGGCACTGCATTGCTTTTTTCGAAAAAAAATATGAGACATATTATAGTATGATAGTATTGAGCCTGACAACGCATTTACTATTCCTAAAAACTATTAATAATAATTCCCGATATTAGCTTACAAATGTTATACATCCACATTTATAGGCATTGTTTATCCACTTTAAAAAATATTTGATAATAATTAGTGTTTTCATAGATATACTACGGAACCACCTTCAAGGTCGTAAACTATAAATTCTGAAAATACAAATTCAAGCATTTAGGTGGACAGGTGCCTGGGACCCAGGGCCTAACTTCTCACAACCAATCGAGTTGTGCATGTTATATTCTTTACACGAATGGAAGTTAATTATTGTTTTTGAGCAGCTTTTTCATGACAGTTATACTCTCATGAAAGGTGGGGCCGTGTAAAAACGTTTGGTGGTGTCTGGAATTCAAACCTCGAACCTAAAGCTCAGTAGACCAACGCACTAACCACTGAACCATGGTCCACTATAACTATAAGTGCATTTTAAAGAAAACTGTAACTTAGGATGTGAATTTCTTCAGTGCAAACGAAAGAAAACAAAAACATTTTGACTTATAATCTGATCTGTCTGTAGGGGTGCAGCCCAGAAAAGTTACCATTAGCGAGATTTAGCAGCAGTTTTAAGCCTTTTTACGATACGGGAGAGTATATTTCCGGTGCACAGTTAACTTTGGGAAGGGTCTATGATTACAATCATTGTCTGATTTAGTTGCAAACAGCTGCATTTGTTCGCTAAATAAAACTATTTTCTTGGACCCATAGTGATATGGGAGTTGTAAGTGTGTAAAAAAATTCATACGTGAGTGGAAGATCACATTACAAAGGCTGATTTAACCAACTCGAAATTGGGAATACTCAAAGAGATATAGAGGATCAAGAAACCCAGCGCATTTTCACTATGAGTGTTGTTCCCAAATCGGCTATGATTGTGAACATTGCGGATGCAAAACTGATGAAGGCAGAAAGTTCTACTAAAAAAATATGTGAAATTTATCGACAAAGCCTACTAAGCTTTCCAGGGAATTCCGTCTGTCTTTGTCACGATAACCAGTTGAGAGTATTATTGTGTAATCCCAACTATTTTTGGTGTGACATTCATTTGATAAACCCAAAGAGTTTAAAGATGTCTGGCTTTTATTTTAATTCAAAATTCATTTTCTATTTTCACAATAAAGCATTTTCTCTTGTATGCTTTTATATTGCACACTTTAGAGCGAAGTTATATTTTTTCTGTTGATGCAAGGTTTTTGATTAAATGGTCCCGGATTATAAAAATGATGGGCGTGTTATTGTTGGTATTCATAACGGCCATCAGGGTGGATAAGCTATCTGTACATATAATTGTTTTTTGCTTTCCTGCAGACGCAATGGTCCGTAAAGTAGCAGTAGCTTCTGCTGAGAACACGGAAGCGAACGCGGGAAGCAGTCCTTTGGATAGTGTGTTTTCATTTTCATCAACAACAGCAAATGACACACCCGACACAGTCTTGGATCCGTCGGTGTATATAAAAGCCCATTTGTTGGATTTATATGATTCCCATAACTTTTTGAGTTTTTGTTAAGACAGCTAAAAGTGAGTCTTCATCGTTTAGTGCCCAAGCTGGCGAAGTTTTGGTAGTGCTTCGATGACTCGGAGGTGGTATTCCCATAGAATTGGCGAGTGCTACAGTCTTTCCTACTACCTTCTGCTACAGTCTTGAAGGTAGTTTTGGATGATTTGAATCTCCCATATAGGTTTGTTGTGGCCTTGTAGATTGCTTTGTTTTGGGATGCAGTGATGTTTAATATCGCCATTGAAGTCATTGAACGTTCGTTTGACGGTTCATATTTGCACTTGAATTTGAATTTTTATTTTCTTCAATGGTGCTATAAGGACAGTGGTTATACTTTAAAATTGAATTGAATGTTTATTTTACATACCAATATCAGGAGATGCATAGTCGCCTACACACTTGGCATTCGAAAGTCGAAATAAACAAAATCAGTTGAGATTGTTTTCTTCGCTTGATTATATGTACATACATATAAAGCGGTGATACCAATTGGTTCCCTTTTCCCTCCTGAATGGAAACTGAATTGTATAACAATTCTTTTTAAAACTCTAATATAATATTATTTTCATCAAACAATAACTTTGTATAATGATATATGTAGTAATTGTTTCAATGAAACATTCATGAAAAACACATTTTTACTGTAAAATATTTCAGTAAATAATAATGAAGATAAAGGAATTTTTAAAAGTCATGAAAATCAAATAACGCTTATACAGTTTCAGCTAAATTCAATTACCATTTTACGCATAATTTTAGTATTCTAGATACGAACTATTTAGTATTGTTCGTGCTATTAAATTAGTACATTGGTATTACTCTGGTCTTTAATGATTATAAAATTTGTAAAATTAAACATGGCTTTCTATACATTAAAATTTGGCTCCATACTAGCACTAAAGCCAACTATTAAATCGGAGTGGTTCTAAGGGCAGAATTTACGGCTTAAATTATTAAGCACCGTATTACAAAAATTACAAGGCGTCTTCATTCTCCTTTGAAGTTGCAAACCACAAGTCAAACCTACCTAGATACTTACTTGTAGACAGGCAAGATAAAATACTTAAATGCGTAGTTCAATTTTGTTTTAAGGCACCCCACTAGCTCCAACTCCGTCTGTTTGTAGTAGTTGGAGTGAAAGAGAGTTTTATCTGGTGTGAACATATAGAAGTATGAAAGCAGCAGGTTTAGGTTAAATATTTTCAGAACTACCTGCACACTCTGATTAAAATTACACGATACACTGATTTGAGCTTCCTTCCGTATAAATGAGCTTTCAGTACGTTGATCACATATGTATGCAAGTGTTATAATGATGGACGCTGGTTCTGTCGTTTTCCATAGCAATTTCAGTGTATGGTCAAAGGTGAAAGTGTCAATAGCATCAGCGAAAGATCTTAGTAATTTGATCGTTTTCATTTGTATAAACTTACGAATCTTGTACATCGATGCTCAAGGAATTTACCTTATGTAAATTCATTTCGCTCTACCCGCAACCTTAACTCCAATATTCACGCAACGTAGGTATTTATTTATATTTATAATTATTTGTAACAATTTCGATGATTTTACTGACAATCGGTATATACATAGTAAGGATTGTTCCATTTTAAGTAAACTATGGTGGATTAAATAATCTACACACAGCCAGATATTCCTGTTAAAAAACATGGAATAAACATCTCCTTCCATATAAAATAAAAATTTATGTAAGCATATACTTTTTCATAAGAATATAAAGCCATTAACTAAGATCCGTTAGGTCTGCGAATTCAATAAAAGTACATATATATATTTAAAATTCATTAACCATTGACTCACTTTAAAGTCGTTGTTAAAATGTTTTCTCTACAATTGATAAAGTTATTCACTATTTGCATTGAATGACCACCATTACAGTCATTTGCACAACACAAGCATGGTAGTATAGTCGATAACCTAATATTTTCTTTCTTTCTTCCGCTTTTTATTTAATGTGACTATTTTCAATCAAACTAAATATTAATACATTAATTTTCTTATTATAGGAACGCGGCTCCCGATCTTCAGTATCCAACGAATCCAATGTCCTTCTTGATCCCGAAGTTCTTCCAGATCTCTCTATACAAGCACTCGTACTCACCGTACTCGCCACTTTAGTTAAATATTCTACAGATGAAAGTGAAACAAGGGTTTTATATCAGTACCTCGCAGAAGGATCTGTTGTATTCCCTAAAGTTTTTCCTGTGATGTAAATGAAATGTACAAAAATACTGGTTTTCTTACTATTTCAATCGATATTGTTTACTTTCAGTCACTCCCTACTCGATCAGAAAATAAACAATATACTATCCGTGTCGCACGACCAAGTTGTTCTTAATTCTGTACAAAATATTATTCAAAATATGCTCGCAAGTGAGGATCCATCTCAGCAACAATTGCATTTCCTTCAAAGTTGTGGCTTTGGTGGACTGTGGCGATTTGCCGGACCATTCACAAAGGTAAGTCTTTCGAATAATTATTTTTTCAACTGTTAACTTTTCTTTTAGTATAACATGATGGGTGAATCATCGGAACTTTTTGTTAACTGTCTTGAGGCAATGGTTGAGACCTGTCTGCCTGGAGATGAGACAACCCCAGTGCCACCATCACCACGACCATATAATCTAAGTTCGAGCTTGAGTAGCCTAACTTTGGGGTCACCTACAGATAAAGGTTTTTATGAAACTAATTTATGAAAAAAGAAACACTAACGTAGATTATGAGACCATCATAGCATTGAATCACCACCATTCCACTCATTAGAATGCAAATCAATATTTTTTCCATCGTTCTTACATTATTCTTTTCTTTTTTCTATTTTCCCTTGTTGCACATAAAACAACAAATCACAAAAAAAAAAAAATAAAAAATACGAATAAAAAACGAAAACGAATTGTTAAAAACGAAATATTGAAATGCGCCAAAAATGTCTACAAAACAAAATTTAGCTTTCTCATCGGAATCATTAGATCATGATAATTTTGGTGGCAGTGTTAGCTCTCTGCGCCGAGCATCATGCAGCAAAACACGAGTTAAACATCGAATAACCGATAGTCCATCACATTAGAACGATAATTTATACAGAGACCTTAGTCCTAGTTAATACTAACATAAACAAAAAGCAGCTTTTTTTATTTAGAATATTTTAATGCTTATTTTGAATCTTTTTAAAGGTTGATTAAATTACAAAAAACCAAGAATATAGGTTTTAGAGTTTGAATGTTTTCCATTTCTTTTGTTTTTTGAATAAAGAAAAAATGTTTTCACAGACGAAAAAAAATTTTATGAGTACCGGTGAGAAGAAATTCTGATACACATTTTAATTTTTTTTTTCTACTCAGGAGTTAGTGCTTAGCTCTTTATATTCCCTAACAACACCAGAAGTTTTTCCCCACACTCCTACCTTTAATGAATGTTTATTGTTGCCCTTTTCCCCTTAACCTCTGATTCTTTTTTATTCGTAAGTAGAATATAACAGTCAGAACACGATTGGATGTAAGAAGCTGGGGCAGCATTTCTGGGGTTATTTCTATTGGTTTGGTCGGACAGTTGAAGACGTTTGGAACATCATGTGGGTCATTGTTGCAGTCAGGGAAGCTGTCATGAGATGATTCGCATGACTACGTTATGGCAAGTTTGGAGGTTTTTCCAGTTTGTATCACTTAATTGTGGGGTCTAGATAAGTGCAGCTTGTCCTTGTCTTCCCAAGAACTGCCGACAACCGATTTGATAATATTGTTTCTGGACGTGAAACGTTTACTGATGTTGGTGGCATGTGTCGAGAAAATGAACAATTTATCAAATGGAATTCCCAAGAGTTTTGAGTGCGCGATGGTGGGTATGCGTCCGTTAGCTATTGATCTCTGTCACTTTTTTCGTCCAGGATGTAAACAGTGCTGCTGTAGATTATTTTGTTGACAGTTGGCGTTTGCGGTCTTTGAAGAATTCCTATACCACTCCTAGGTACGCAATAATCGATGTGCAGAGATCTTGTATGTTAGGACATATGAAATGATCTTTATTCCTACCGGAGGTGATGGTAACTTTAATATAACTCACCAACACCCGTCATATTCACCTGATCTTGCCTGAACTAATCCTATTTCTAAGCCTTAATAGGAACAACATATTCCGAGAAATTGACAAGGAAAATAAGCATTAATTTTGCACTGGCTTCTTAGGAAAAACCCCTGTTACGCAAATAAGTTCTAAGCTGTTCATTGAAGATACGGTTCAGCCAGTATATCCTTAAGATCTACATATGTATATGCGTAGACATCTATTAACAAAGTTTGGGAGCTTATGAGTGGAAGCGGTAGTCACGTACTGCACCATTAAAGCAGTGCATGCTCTATATTAAAGCAGAACAGTTGTAGGTTGTTCTTCATGCGATCACATTGGTCTTCCAGATTTTGTATATCATAGCGAACTCAGCTTTATCTTTTCCAATTCATTGGATATTTGAGTTCGGTGTTCCGACGGTCGAGACAAAGGTCTGAATAAAGGAAACTTTTTCGATCTGATCACCAGCAATGTTTAATTGAACGTTGGTGTTCGAGAGACTAAGAATTTTTGTTTTGTCAGTTTTAATTCTCAGTCCCATTTGTTTGCTTTAGCTTCTAAACTATTGACCGTTTGGTGCAAATATATAATTCTATGCGAAAGCAAGCAGACATCTTTAGTGTAGTCTAGGTGTTTGAATTCTAATGTCATTGTCCATTCTGCCCTGCGGCTTTCTTTCGTCAGAGTTCAACCTTAACCACGTTATTTTTCTTGAGTGGTTTTATTGCGGTTAAGATCTCTATTTTGCTGGAAGGTTCTATGCGTAATCGGGAATTTGTTGCAAGGGATAACTCATTTGTATCCAGACTCTATTGGGTGAACGATTAAGTACCGCGGCGAACTGCTCTTTCCATCTCCTCAGTTGATTCTCATCTGAAGTTAGTCGAATGGAATTTGGCCACCCCATCTCAGATTCTTTGTGATTCTGTAGAAAATTCTGCTATGGGTTTCGTTATCTACTAGGTTTCGTTTGTCACTTGTCTTACTACACTGCATTTCTATATACTTTATGCGTTATTGGTCCTCAAGCTTTACTCTTTCTACTACTGAAGATGCTGCAATTCGAGCTGTAACTGATGTACGCTCTTCGATCCGTCTCTTGGTATTTTCAGATAGACATGTGCTGTATGCACGAATATTCTGTGATCATGTACTTTTTTTCTGGGATAAAGAAGTAAAACAGGAACCCTGAATTTGATGTTAATTTGGAAAACAAAACCAAAGAATGTCTGTTGAAAAGCTATTGAAATATTTGTTCACTACAATGGGCATATGTACTATAAACGTTTTTCAAATTTCTGAATTATAGATGACATCAATTTTAGTTAAAATATTTTAAGTTTAACGAGTATTCTTTGTACACCATTCCAAAATAATATTCTTGGTTTAATGTAAATTATCCACCTTTTAACAGAAGCCCTCGACAAAGCAATGCATTTACTTAGCTTTTTTGCATTTAATAATCATAAATAATTGTTATTACATGCATGTTAAAGAAATTTTAAATCCTAGTGCACAAATTTTAAAAGTAGTCAATATTATATGAATTATACATCAATATTATACCTTATTGTAATCAATCAGTAACTATCAACAAGTTTTAAGTCAAATTTCAAAACAAAAAAGAAATATTTTTTTAAGAACAATCAAAAAGTGAATGTACGAGAAATTTTATAATAACGAACCAATTAGAAACAGAGACAAACACCTTTGAAATATTTTTTTAAACAAATTTTACAGACAGCTTACTCATACACCGATTTGTGCGTAACGTATCCGTATAGACGTTGTATGTACTTTTGTAGTTTTTTTCTACTATATGATGCAAAGTTTTGTTTTACATTATTTATTGTTATTGAATGTGCATGTTTTTTTTTTTTAATTTTTGTCAATGTATGTGCAAAATCAAATTGTGGCTATTTTACTTATATATTTTTTTAAATCCAATCGTATCAATACAATATTTTACTAGTTCTTATTATTTTTGTGTAACTATTGTGTGCTTTGCGTGAAATTTTTCAGAAAAATAAGGCCAACAAGATTCTTTTGAATACCACGTAATTGTATAGCAGTACAAAGTGTCCCAGACGACAAAACTTGTTACTCGATTCCGTTAATTTTATGTCGTTTTTTTGATTACGCAACAGGTTGCTTATTAAAATAGCCTTCCTTTCAATACTAGATTAATTCTTAAGTAAAGCTCATCTTTTATTTGGAATTAAGAAAAATGTCTGGCATTGAAAGAGTCTATATGAATTTTCAAAACATCATAAGGATTTTGTAAAAAAGTAACCAGTTTTCTTTCACCCAACTCTAATATTAAAAGATCAGCTCTTTAAAGTTCGCTTCTGCTTTTTCTTCGCACCTCTCTACTACTGTCTTCGGAGTACAAAACTCAAACTGGTAAATAAAATGATCTGAACAATTAAAAAAGTATTAGCCTCTCTAAAATGGTCTGAGCAATTAAAAAAGTATTAACCTTCCACCAATTTATCACCGTAAAGCTATGGTTACATATCGCTACTTTTATGGCTGCGCAATTTTGAAAACTGTGTCACCAGCCAGTCAGCCAGGTCTTGTAAGTTGCAGTATCAGACAATTTTATAAAGATATAGGTATAGGTTATAGTGACAGGACGTGCGCCCGGCAACACTTAGACCAGTAAAGGTCCATTGTGGTACCACATGAATCTAAAATATTCAATTTGTACTACCCAGGAACCAGCAGGACCTAGGCAGTTTTTTGAATTGAATGTGAAGGATTCCACACATTTAACTGTAGCTTGACTGTCCGTAAAAATGAGGATATCCCGATTGGATATCATACTACATACGACAATCCTTTCTTTATCGCCCTGGTCTTCGTCTGGAAGACGCTGCAGTGGTAGGGAAGGCGAAAAGAGATACTTATGTTTAGATCGTTAGAGAAGGCACCTCCCGATTCTGTTTTTGATCCGTCGGTAAAGAAACATATCCATCCCATGTTCAGAAGCGACATATCCTTCTCCCAATCTTCACTTGAGAGATACACTTTTTGAAGTTCTTGTCGAACAAAAGTTGTGGCAGTACGGAGTCGGTGTCTTGCGGAAGGAATTGAAGATCATTAAGAATAGAGGAAAGTCCAGTACTTAGACTAAACCACAGGAACATATCCTTCAAATGGCTGGGTGCACAAGCCATACGTTAGTACATGCCTGATGACAGATACATAGAGCCAATGTACATATGTAATTCGTGGCTGTAGTCCCCATTTATTTTCTATTGCTTGCAGCAGTAGAGGAATGTAGTGGCTTTCTTTACACGCTCTATGGATATTGTTTATTATACTAAATATTATATTATTGCCAGCTAAGTTTCTTATTGTGTATGATTCCCAAATATTTGGGTTTTTCACCAAGTGTTAAGCTAGTGCCGTGGCGCCACAGCTCAAGTGGTTAGTGCGTTGGACTACGGAGCGACGGGTTCCAGGTTGAATCGCCAGACAACACCTAAAATTTCTTTCACGGCCCCACCTCTCGCGAGCGTTTGACAAACATCCGAGAGTAAAACTGTCATGAAAAAGCTTCTCAAAAACAAAAAAAATGTCCTTCGGTTACGGCACCAAACAGTAGGCCCTTTTCATATAGCACGCACAACACGAATGGTTGTGAAAAGCTAGGCCCTGGGACTTGTCGCGCCAAAAACTTGTATGTGGCGCAGATGTTACAGACATTTTTGGAGAATGCACCCTGTCATTGCAGCAGCTAGGGAAGTGAGAATCCATTAACAGCTCAAGTGATTCGATACTGGAAGTGATCCAGGAGCTATCCGTTCTTAACAGATGACTAGGGGACTTAGGAAAGGAAGCTGGGACCTTTCTATGCCTTTATGCCTCAGGGACCTCTTCTATTTTGCCAAAAAGTCTTCAAGATTTACGATATCTTGGCTTCCCGACTCCTCTGGGGAGAGTTTCCCGAGAGTCAATGAAGTTTACTAGGTCCCAACACCACGCCCAGGTGTGTAGTCATGTAGAGGAAATTTTATAAAAGTAAAGCAAGAAAATTAGTGCTGATACATACATAAAAGGTAATATCGCCTTCAAAAAATTCGAAATCGGAAAATTTCATCTGAATGAAAAGTCCACTCTTTGTTTATCCTGATATAATCATTATTTAAACTCACTACGCAACTAATAATTTTGCTTGCGCCCGTAATACCGTCATATACAAATGAATAAAAATGCAGTTTTTGCTTATTTCCTTTTCAGTTTAATCTATACAACTTTATTACTGTAAAAAGCAACAATTTACATTTGAATTGTTTGTGTTGTCTTAAGAAAAGTCTGTATAATGCAATTTTCTTAAAATAAGGTATAAATGAAGTTAATGACCTATGTATATACATATGTACATAGATTACCCACAGTATACTTATTAGATCTATGCATTTAATTTACCAAGAAATAAAAAACGGAGGTTGCTATTGAAATATAAAGTATTTATTTATTTATTGTAATGGTTAAATTCTTAAAATTGCTGTAGAAGAATTTCTAAAATTACATACTTAAAGGATGTGATAAAGGCGAGCAAATAAGAGAAAGTGGTTAATAAAAAATACCAAACCTTATGCCAAGCCTTATACATACTCATATCCTGTTCTCAGTATTTGGCATTTATAACTTTAAAAGAAATAGATGTCTTACTCTGTGTTACAAAATTTTACAGCGTTGCAATGGCGTTGGTCAGTTTATCGGTATACAGGATTTAAGGTTTGAATGTAAGAAAACACCAAACACTTTTTTTCGGTTAAGTCATCATAATATGTTCAGGTCTGGAAAATATGATAGCCGCGCCAGCATCTCAATCTTTTGACATTGTATTCTTTTGGGACACTTATTCATTTGATTGATGAGTTAGGCATTTATCGTACCAAAAACAAATCAAAACAGCTTGTTGGTTTGCTTTTCAACTCACCAGTTTTAAAGCTAGCTACCACTAAACAAAAGGTGGGGAAACATATGCGCTCACAGTGGATCATAGTGGAGTCATGCCCCTAAAATTATTGTTTAAATTTTCTTTTTTTTATGGCAATTAGAAAATTAGTTTGGTGTTTTCTAGGGTTTTCGTCCAACGCACTGACCACTTGAGTCACGGCGCCCACCGACTCAAGTGGTTAGTGCGTTGGACTATGGAGTGATGGGTACGAGGTTCGATCCCCAGACAACACCTAAAACTTCTTTCACGGCTTCACCTCTCGCGAGCGTCTGACAAACATCCGAGAGTAAACCTGTCATGAAAAAAGCTTCTCAGAACAAAAATTACCCTTCGGATACGACATTTAACAGTAGGCCCCTTCAATCCGTGTAAAGAATATAAAACGCACACACGAATGGTTGTGAGGAGCTAGCCCCTGGGTCCCATGGACCTGTCGCGCCAAAAATGTATTTGTATTTGTAAGTAAAATGTTTTATATTTGAAATAAAGCAAAAAAAACCATTTACATACTTTTTAAACAAATTTAAGTACGTTTCGTCTTACCAGCGCTCCTTCATTATATGATATTATAATACGTAGTCTAAAATAAAGTACATCTTTCAATAAGAACCTCCATTATACATATGTAATCCATTATTTTATTAAACTTCTAAATGTAACTCCATTTTGTTTATTATTTGAATATTTTTCCTTTATCTTTTATTTCTGTATCTTTCAGCTGCATGAATAACAACAACACCACGCACTAGACGTACAATATTCGAAAGAATTTTTCGCTTTTTATCTTTTATAAAGAAATGTTTTTAAGAGGAAAAAAAAAAAACAAAACCAAAAGAGAAACAATTTTTTAAAGCAAATTCATATTTATATATTACGATGATGAATTTTTCACAAAAACAAAATATAATACAAAACTAAAAAACAGAGATATATTTTAAATGTGAATAATATTGTTATGTTTACGAAAGAATTTATATTTATATTTTAATGTTTATATACAAAACATTTGAATTATATCTTACAAAGTCCTTCCTCACTTATGAATTATTATTATTATTATTTTTTGCATTTCTATTTTAACTTTTTATTAATTTTCACAAGAAAAGATCATAACTGAATGTGTAAAACGAAGCATCACATCTATCTTTCTATCTAAACATGTAAGTGTCTCCTTCTATATATATACATGTGTTATGTGTAAATTCGTATCTGTGCCATAATCTCTTTTATCTATGTGTATAAATTATAGTCTATATGTATCCTGTCCATTTGTCCATATCACTTGTTGCACTTTTACTTTACTTGTTAAGCAAAGAAAATCTTCTGCATCCCGCATAAATACACAAGCAACATAAAAAAATGTTGTTCGTGCAACAATTGCTTCTTGATAATGTGAATCTATGTGTCCTATTCAATGTACCGATAGTTAAATATTTTACTATAATAAGAGAAGTAAATAATGATGAATATATCTTTTTATATATTTGCTGTTGAAATTTTACGAATGTAAATATTTATTTAATGAGGTTTTGTTTTTGACTTACAATTTTTGAAGAGGATGGTCGAAAATTTATCCAAGGAATGTATTTACTTAAATGGAAGGGTATTGTAGTAATAAGATTATGTATATTAAAATATGTAATTATATATATTGAGTTTAAAGAACAAATTTTATCCTAGCATGAACTTTCATTTGTGCGTAATCACACTGCGAAATGAAATTGCACAATTTTAATTAATCCCTGTGTACATTAACTCGTTAATTTGTTACTCCTTAACAATGTAAAATGCAACGCTGCGAGGAAAAGTCACACATAGGTATCATTACGGGACTCTGGATTATTGTTAGGCTGGGTCATCTCGCGAATAACTTTTACAAAAACTGTATCGACGAGGAAGAAGAGGAAACTATATTTTAACCTCTCTGTACATGCCAAACTCTCTCCGATTGTAGAAGATTGCACTTAGGTGTATACTTCTTCGGCAATTTGGGCAAATTGGTGTTAACCAATATAAATAGCTTCCAGCGATTTATGTTAAGCTCCTGCTGGTTTCTGGGTGGTATTAACCTTTACTGGTCTAAGTGTAGCTGCCCACGCGACCTGCCAATATGTACCTTTCCGCAACGCTCTGAAATTATGCAATCTTTTTAATAACAATTTCTCCTCTTGGTTAGGTTTACATCCATCGCGTGCTGTAGTAACATCTACAAATTAAGATTTTTTTTCTGTCACTGTGGTACTGTTTTGTTTGATTTTAAAGATATGTATCTTGCAACTAACATTACAAAGGTTCAAGGTTATCATCGAATCTCTATTGAGAAACATAGTACGCCACGTTCACTTTATTGGGGCTGCATAAAAAGGAGGACAGGGTATCAACGATCCGTCCAAGGCGGATTGTAGGTTTTCTATATGTTTAAGCCTACGCCTAAACGCCTAAAGTCTTACACAAATTTCGCGCTACTATCCTACTGAAGTAACCTTGAATATTCTCAATCCAATTGTGCTTATGGTCTTTTTCCTTTCTTTTCGGCATATTTTTCCCCTCCTCGCCTATTCATAGATTCATAGAGCTGGGAACAGACCTTTCTGTAAATCCGACAGAATTCCAAATTTTCTGTTGACAATTTTTTGCCCTGCAACACAAAGTCAGCTATATGTGTTTGCAATGATGAAATGTTTTCCATCTTCTTTCAAGCATAAATTTCACTATTTGGTTTTTGCTTTTAGACTTAAGTTAACCAGGCGTAACCTACATATATGTAGATCTGACAACACGTTGTAACAAGTTGTTTCATCCGAGAACGGACCAGCAATCGTGTGATCGATAATTACGTGATACGTCATACGACCGATCTAGTTTGAATTGTCGAAAATGAAACAGGTCATAAAATTATGATGAAGATTCTAACAAATTGGTACTGAATGTGTCTTGCCTACTAATATTTTGCAGTCAATTTAAGACCTTTTTGAGTAATACTAATATTTTATATTTAAAGTGAAATGAAAGTTGTATGGAATCAAATAGTGTTCCTTTTCATATCAAACTTTATTGTTAAAATCTTTTATATTAATTTGATTAATTGGTCCTTCAATTTTAAACACGGCAAGTAGCGTTTTGATCTATACATAAATATCAATAAGGGTTTAAGTTCCCTAATGCTCTAAATGTTCCTATCTAATGTTTTTATTCCAAGTCTTCGACTTACTATCGTATGTCAGCAATATTAACACTTCGCAATTAATACAATACAACAAAATTTATCGATTTTCATGTTATTTTCAAACTTATTTCTACATACGTTCGAGGTTATTATTGTAGCTCATAAGAAGTCAGAAGAATAGGGTATCATATGATCCTTTTCAGAAGGGTTGTAGATTTTCTGTATGTTTTTCTTTTGGTTTATCCATATTGTACTCATCTCTTTATGGAAACTTCTTCAATTTCTAAAGTTTTACATAAAATGATTAATTTCTAGAACTTACTTTCAGAATATTAGTGGGTAAATGTTCATCGCATTGAAGTCCAATCAACAGAAATAATTTTTTCACATCTACAAATTATATTCGAAATTAATAACTTTTTAACTTGTTTCTTCAATAATTCCTCTGTAAATATATACATACCACTTTTTAAATTGTTACATAACATCTGCTTTCAATTCGACCATCCTAATTTCGGAAAAAACGTTAAGATTATTTTGTTTGCTTTTTAAGCTTATTCGAACCATGACTAAACATCGAATTTCTATGAACGGTTTTTATTTTTTGTAATAGATTTTTAGTCGTAGTCAATCAAATTTAAAATAAAATGGGCAATTTGTTTGAAAGCAAAACAAATAAGAAATAGAAATCTAGCAATAGACCAATGTCTTCCAGAATTTTTAAAGGAAACTTGTTCTACTTTAGTTTAAAATATAGTTCGTATAGTTAAAATGTGATGTTCTTTGACTTTTTATTTTAGTGTTTTTATTTGAAAAAAAAACTTATAACAGAAAATAATAATTTGTTCAATCAAGTGATATAATGAAATACCATGTTTCCTTAACACAAAACAAATATTTAAATGAGAAAAAATTTATTTGTGAGAAAAATAGAATAAACTTTAAAGAGCCTATGCAGAGTGATATAAGATGAATATTTAATGAACGAATCAAAGAAATAGTATATATATTTATGTATAATTTGCGCGCACTACAGTTATATAAAATCAATGAATGTAAAATGCTAATACAAGCGAAGAAATAAGAAGCAAAAATACATAATGTTAAATTCTTTCATTGAAGAGGTTATATCTATACATATTTAAAGATTATAATAAATGTACTTAAATTAAGATCTGGATGGTGTTAATGTTTCATTTCAAAATAGTTATTTTTTTGCAGTCATATCTAGTATTATAAAATAATGAGAGTTTGTTTCTACAATTTCTATGTAGGAATTACTGTTATCATAAGTAATTACAAGTTATAAACCTTCTTCCGTTTCCAGAAGACTGAACAGCGATACTAAATGTAAGTGAAGGTTGGTTCCACTTGATAAATTGTATAAAGCATTTTATTATGTAGTGACCCAATTGAGTCCAATATGGTTTTGCGCACTGTGTAAACCTTATCTTTGACGCCACTTTTTTTCGAAGAAAAGATCCACAGACGAATGACATACATACATACATACATATGTATGTATTATAAGATTCTACATTATGGATGTATGTACATCCGCCGAAGCCATACATACTTACAGCTGTGAACAAAAAAATAGTAGCGGACAAAAAAAAATGGAAAAAATTCAATATTCTGAAAACAACGAAATATTTTTTTTGTTTAATATTTTTTTCTTAATAACAACTTAAATCTACATAAGAATACAAAAAAAAATTAATCATAAGTACATATTTACAGTAATAGACAAAAACTTATATTTTGACGGGTAACTTAAAAATAGTAGCGCTTTCAGTTATTGTTACATTTTTGTATTTATTAATAAGATGGAAGTTCAAAAATGGTTCGTTCCTTTTAATACCTTCTTGAGCTACCTTTATTAGCTATAACCACCTTACACCGTCTTGGCATATAGCCAACAAGGCGCCTACAGTGGTCTAGTGATATGCCACACCATGTATTCCCTACAACTTCCCTTAATTGGTTATTATTCGTCGGCTTATTGTTGAAAACAGTAGTTTTAATATCGACCCAAAGATTTTCAATCGGATTTAAGTCAGAAGATTGGACTAGCTATTCGAAAAATTTAATTCTATTGTCGTTGAACCAGTCATTCGCTTGCCTGCTGGTCCTTCGAAGACAGCCGTGCAGATAAAAAGCGAGGCGAAACTTCTTGTTAGTGCAGTGACGGTACGTACAAAGACTACTGCAAGCTGGTTTATCAACACGTAGCCCAAAAACGCCACTTCTTTCTAAAATACATATGCAACAAAAGGATGCTGATTGCCCAGCTTCCAATTGGCGAAACATTTTGTGAACTGACGAGTCCAAAATTGATCTTTTTGGTGAACTTGGTCCTCGGCAGTATGTCAGGTGTCGCCCTAACACTGAATTCCTGCCCAAGTATACCACAAATATCGTTGAACATGGACGTTTAAAAATAATGATATGGGGCTGCTTTTTCTACTATGATACCGGCCCCATTTACTGAATTGATGATACATGTTGGTGTTAGTATTCTGGAAAACGTTATGTTTATGTTAGTAACCTGGAAAATGTATTACTGTCGTATGTGGAGTGGGAAATGATTTTAAAATGGATCCTACAGCAAGATAACCACCCTAAGCATACCAGCAGCCGAGAGAAAGACTGGTTCACCGACAATATAATTCAAGTTTTGGAATGGCTAGTCCAACCTTCTGACTTGAATCCGATTGAAAATCTTTGGGTCGATATTAAAACTACTGTTTTCAACAATAAGCCGACGAATAATAACGAATTAAGGGAAGTTGTACGGAATACATGGTGTCGCATATCACTAGACCACTGTAGGCGCCTTGTTGACTATATGCCAAGACGGTGTAAGGTGGTTATAGCTAATAAAGGTAGCTCAAGAAGGTATTAAAAGGAACGAACCATTTTTGAACTTCCATCTTATTAATAAATACAAAAATGTTTTTGTCTATTACTGTAAATATGTACTTATGATTAATTTTGTTTTGTATTCTTATGTAGATTTAAGTTGTTATTAAGAAAAAAATATTTCGTTGTTTTCAGAATATTGAATTTTTTCCATTTTTTTTTTGCCCGCTACTATTTTTTTGTTCACAGCTGTACATATGTATGTATTATAAGATTCTACATTATGGATGTATATACATACACACATACTTACTTACTTACTTAGGTGGCGCTACAGTTCGGGGTGAAATTGAGCCTCAACTAACAAAAACATACATACATACATATGTAAACAAATAATCACTATTCGGAACAATGCTGTTTTCTATATTTTTTTCGTATTCTATTGCATTAACTGAACCCTTGAGCAATCCTATTTGGCCAACACCAAATCTGGTAATCACTCCCTATACCTCATGTAAGGTGAGTGCTTAACAGTGCGCAAAATGGAATCATCAGAAAATCATTCATCCTTCCTACGACGAAGCACCGCGTTACCAGCTGACCCGAACAAGCTAAATTTGGACTCATCTGAAAATCTAGCCTCTATTTAATAAAAGAAAAACGGGCAGATTGATACAAAAGAAAGGAATTCCCTATTTACCCTCACAAAACGAAGATCTTTGTAGAGGCTGCGGTGATGACGATGTCCAAGAAGATACTACCCACTTCCTGTGTCATTGCCCAAGCCTCTGATATCTAAGAAAGTAATTCCTGCGATGATCGAGTTCTTCTTCCAGGACATCGAAGAACTGTTCGACAAACCGGCGAATGACACCTACTGGATGGTTTGTACACCAGACGCAGAAAGTAACACACATTTTATCTTACTCTTATTGGTTAGGTAATGCTCCACGAGCTAAAGGATACACCTTTTCCCCCTATGGGCCACACAATGGGTCTATATTAAACTGAGTACGGCAAAAGGGGTTACTCTCTTCTTAGCCAACTGGCCTACCTACCTGGATTCATCTGAAAATATTACTTGTCCCCACTCGCCCTGAGTCCAGTTTTTGTAAATTTTAGCCCATTCAAACTTTGGTTTTTTCATCCGTGGAGTCAAAAGAGGTTTTTTTGCTGGACGACTTGCTATTATACCCATTTCTATTAGAAATCTCGATACTGTTCGATTGGTAATTCGTTTTCCAGTTTGTTCTCGAAATGTCTTATTTACGTCTCCAGCATGTGCAAACCTACATATTTGACCTTTAAAGATGTCGTATATGCAGCGGCTAAAAGTAGAACTGACGTTCAAAGCATTACTCCATAAAAGATCATGGTCTAAACTTTGGCTTGAATTGAAGAATATACATACATATGTACATACAGTGGACGTCCAATATAACGAATACCCGATATAGCGAATTTGCGATATAACGAACGCTTTTTAGATTTACATTAACATCTCTAAATAGCGAACTATGGTCACAATTTGCTATCCGATATAACGAACGCATAAATGAATTGGCAAAAAATGTGTTCTTGCTGCCATTGTGATTTTTGCAACTGTTCTTTTGTCAACACGGAAGTTCATTCTCGTATGTGTGTGGCCCAAAGAGCTAGCTATTTCAAGTTTTAATTCTCTTTCTCTTTTAGTCGTCTCCTACTGTTTGAATTTTTTCGCACATATTCACAGACACGAGCGTAAAATTCCGTTAGCAGTTAAGAAGTGTTTTTGTTGTTTATTATTAAAAAGTGCGTGTTAGTTAGGCTTTACAATTAAAATCTCAACTTGAAGTGAGACAAAGTCATATAAGCGATTTTTTTTCTTCAAAATAATTTTTGAAATTTGTGTACAATAATGGCAGGACCATTCAATTCAATATAACCAATAAAAAACGTATTCATAAACACATTTATTTAATTTTTTTTTTAAATGAAAAATTGATCGATATAACAAACGCTCTCGATATAGAGAATGACCTCGAACATTATAGCATTCGTTATATTGGACGTCCACTGTATATACATATGTTTGTATGTTCGTTTAAATCTTGGAGTTAACTATCGTTGATGTTCCTTGTAATGAGCATTTTGCAGAACCAATTGAAATTAACACTGAAACTTTCCGGGGTCCGTTAAAAGGCCCCCATTAATTGCATACATTATTAAAAGCGCTTTCTATGCCTAGGAAAGCAGGTAGTGCAAATTCTTTATAGTGAAGGCACATTTCAATTTCCCCCCACTACCTCATGTAATGCTGTTTCCAAAAAAAATTAAACAAACAAATATAGATACAAATCAGTTGCCGATTGTCTCGTGCCGTGGGCGCGTGCTTTTTAATCGTCTTCCCACTACGCGAGAAAAAAAAACTTCAACAAAATAAAAATCAAAATCAATAGCCCTCCACAAACATAAAATTCTAAAAAAAAACCTTTCACCAAAAAAATATTAATTAATTAATAAATTATCGCGCGAGTTAAGATTCCCGGAGGAGTTTAAAAAAAACAAATTTCATTTGACAACAGACTTTAATCAACTGATCAATACTAATTCTAAACTTAAAAATCTAACATATGGATAGATATAGGTATTATTTGCAAAGGTGATTCCACGAACTTGGAAAGCAAGCTTGGCCGGAAATCCAGCAGACACTGACTCTGCAAGTTCATTTCACCTGTGCAGTACAATGATATTTGATACAATTACAATTCGAATATTATTAATCTTACAATGAATTAATAAAATAAAAGTGTTCATATCGCATTTCCGGTGCACCGCTGTGGGGCTGGGATGACGTGGGAACCATTGCTGATGTAATGCATACGGATGTAATGCCGACTGGCGATGGACTAGAGGGCGGCATTCAGTGCACAGTGAAGTACATAGAAAAAACAAAACAAGTGTGTGAGTTGGCAGCCGGGTCATGACCCCTCTCCTATCCATCTCAGTGACTTAAAGTAGCACCAGACGAATAGCGGGCTGTGAGTGTTTACTTTGTTGGTGGACCAAATCATATTGTCGTATGGGCATAACACCTACGGCAATTTGTTTTGGAAAACTAAAGTAGGATTTACACTTCACAACTCTGCTTAGTAGCGTCGTGGTTTGTATTTTTTGTGTTTGTCTTTTATAATGTTAGCCAATTTTAGAGTAGAACTCCACACTCCCAGATTGTGCTTTGCCTCCCCCTATACTTGAGCGCGACCCATTACAAATCCCTTCTTTCCAAGGTCATGGAAACGCTTGTAAATCGTCAGCTTATGCAATATCTTGAATCATGAAAGCTCCTCATTGACCGGCAGTATGGTTCTCGTAGCAAAAGGTCTATTGGTGGTTTGATGGTATATCTCACCGAAATATTTCAAAGGCATTTGGCATCAAGCTCTTTTGTCGAAAATGAGTGCATTTGGCATCGATGAATCTCTTCTTCAATGGATTAGAAACTACCTCTCGGAACGTTCAATTCAAGTGATTTTGGACGATTTCAAGTCTGCTTTCCACCATATAAATGCTGGGGTTCCCCAAGGCTTCGTTTTGTTTCCGACTCTCTTTCTTATATTCATAAATGATCTCTTGTCTGCTACTTCTAATCCAATACATTCCTTCGCTGACGACAGTACCCTCAGTCTCTCATATTCGTTCCCAGACTCACGTACATGCGCTTCGGCCGTAGAACTGGAACGGCAGCGTATGCTAAGCTCATTAAATTCCGATCTTAACAGTATAATTAAATGGGGTATAAACAACAGAGTGGAATTTAATGCTTCGAAAATCCAATGCTGTCAGCTGTCGCTCAAGCGTAACCTTACGCCTTTGCCATTATCAATGAATGGAACTTGCATCGTCGAAACCGAAAAACTTTCCATTCCCGGTATGTGTGTTAACGACCATCTTCGTTGAATGACCACATATTCGAATCCGCCAAGAATGCTGCGAAATGTCTAGGATTCCTTAAACGGTGCAAGAAGTTCTTTACCTCCTCTGATCTGGCTGCAATATATAAGGCATACATCTACCTCAAGCTCTAGTATAATGTTCATATTTGCTCCTAAGACCTCTTTGCACCTGCTGGATAGAATTCAAAACCGAAACTAATAGGAAGGGAAACAGAAGCATAGCGGAGTTTATTAACTTACTCAAACATCGCAGAAATGTATCTTGCCTTTCCTTATTCTATCATTTTTTTCACAAACAGTGCTACAGAGAAATAGCCAGTTGCATTCCGCCCTTCAACAATTTTCTCGCAATACCCGTCTCACTTTGAATTCTCATCAATATACCCTCAAACCTATTTTTGGACGTACCGCCATATAGAGATTCCTTCATAGTCCGTACAAAACGAATGTGGAAGGGTAGCAATAAATCCTTTAGCGCGCGTGAAATATTAAAAAAAAAATTAATATTGAAACACAAAAAGAAAGTGGGCTCAACCGGGATTTGAACCCGGGACCTCTCGCACCCAAAGCGAGAATCATACCCCTAGACCATTGAGCCGCTTGGTTTTCAATGTCAAAAAACCAAACGGCTTCCCATTAGACTAACTTATGCTACGTTTCCACCAAAATTAAATCCAAGATAAATGGATTTAGCTAAATGCACCTGAATCTTCACTAAATCCTAAATCACGTCTATGAAACTGAACTAAATCCAAGATTCATAATAAATCCCACTTAAATCCACAGGTGAGACAAGTAAAACACTCCTTTTTTGTCAGCATCCGTTATCTTCGTGTGCTGACAAAGAAAATTCACAATGCATTCAGCAATTCGGTTTTATTTAATTTTAGCATTTTGGTAATTCTGACTTATGATTAATTATAAACAGTAATACAATGCGCATTCACTTCTAGAAATTATAAAAATATTACCGGCTGTGACAGTAAAGAGGTGTGGAGCTTCGTGTATCGCAAGTTCTTACCACACTGTGTTAGAACCGACCGTTCTCGTTGTTGCGGGAGTCACACCAATTGATCTCTTAGCGGCAAAGAGAAAGCTCGTATACAAGAGGAAGACGGGGAAGTAGGTGTGGAAGCAGCAACTGCTGAGGCAAAATAGCTCACCAAACGATTTTGGCAACTAAGGTGGAATTCTGAACGAAGAGACAGATGGACCGCTAGGCTAATAAGACATAAGAGACGTTGCTGAATGGACGGAACAAAACCATGGCGAGATAAATGATTTCATCACGCAGTTCCTAACCAATTCCTACCTTTTCAGCACAGATTAAACAGATAGTCAACTTTCCATCCCCTGCCCGCTAAAACCCGCAAATGCTTGGTGCCTAAATCCTCTCCAATGATGCCCTATCCGTGAGTGCATGTGAATAATATATAACAGTCGCCACTCGCCAGGTGATTGAATTTGCATTGAACTAAATTTTGCATGTGTAGGAGAATTAAGAGATAAATTTCCTTTTTGTTTTTTCGTGAAATTTACCCCAAGAATGCCAAAAGCAAATTTAGCTTTACACTATGTTTGTTCATGTCAATTGATTAATCTTATTGCACTGCATTCAAACCTCCAATTAGATATTACCATACTCCTTTCATTTAAAAGTTATAGGACTTTTAAATTGCAATTTTGAATAATAACGAATAACAACAAAAAAGTGACACCAAGATGGCTTGTGGATCCATGAATTTGCCCATTCACGAAAGAATGTGTACGTGAGCTCCCATTTGATTTGCATTCAAGCACCTGCTTGGTGCTTTTTAGCTTGAGGGTAGAAAGAGAGACCTCTTTAGGTTGACTATCTGTATAACGTATAATCTGAGCTGTACATGATGCGAAAGTAATCCATACGACGTATTGGAAGCGGGGATAAAAGATATCACTGATGATAACATCATAGGGAAGATGATCTGATCACAAATGAAGATAGCATGGAACTTGCTATCATCTTTAATCAAAACCTTGCTGAGAACTAAAAAGAGAGGAGAACCAGAGTACACCCTCTTGAAGAATAGGAAACCTTATGAGGTAGAAGATCAACAGCTCCAGAAGTAATACCCATAATAGTTCCAGTGAGCTGTTGACGAGACCCAAAAGGAGAATAAAAGTTTAGTCAGTAGGTGAACTGTACAAGAACACAGTACATCAAATGACCGAAAACCTCTTGACCGTGCATGATGCATTCTTCGCCTTCCCTAAAAAAAACAGCTGTAACAATCTTTTTGATAGCAAACCTCAGTATAAATCTCAAATCCAGGTGGAACCACCTTATATTCAAATTCGCCCTGGTGGTTGGCTATAAAAGAGGAAAGTATCCTCTTCTATGATGTTCTTCTCCGTAGTTTAAAATTACAACTTATTAAATTTCTGCAATTAAGTAGATTTTTAAATAACTAGAGCATAAATGACTACGCACTATATCTGTGTAAATGAGTACATTATTGGGCATCGTTGATATCAACGGGGATGTAGCTCAGATGGTAGAGCGCTCGCTTAGCATGTGAGAGGTACGGGGATCGATGCCCCGCATCTCCAGTACTTTTTTTATTCTCTGAAAATACATACCCTTCAAAAGTTAGTTGAAATCAACTGGGATACATGCTCATCTTCAACTGAAATGTGGTGTTCCATTACTTCTAAGACCGTTTTTAGTTTCTACAATGTGTTGTCTTGCACACCCAACAGTAGATCGTAAATCTACAGAGTGCGCTTCATTCGATCGCCAAAAGTCAGTTGAATCTGTTCGATTTGAAGAATTGAAATTTTTTTTTTTTTTAAACCTGATCAGTGGATTAAAATTTGTGTTGTTGTTTCTCTTTGGTAATTGTGTCAAAATTTACTGTGGAGGAAAGGCCGAAAGTGGTCTTTGAGTATCAAAAGCTTAAAAATTACAGTGCTGTCGGAAGACTCTTCCAAATTAGCCCTGAAAAAGTAAAAAAAAAATATAATTAAAAGTAGAGAAGCTGCTACATTGACCGATTTGGACGTCCAGAGTAACGTCAAATATAGATTAAAAACTCATGCTTCAACTCTGCAAGCGGAATCCAAGGTTAGTTGTTCGTGAACAACTTGAAGAAACATAAACAACGGCTTGTCCAACCACTATAAGAAGACGACTTCATGATGCCAAGCTAATAGGCCATGTTGCAAGGAGGAAACTTTTGCTAAGCAAAGTTCACAAAAAACGCCGCCTACAGTTTGCCAAAAAATTTCAAAACCAAGCCCTGGAATTTTGGAAAAAAGTAAAGTAAAAGAAAAGTGTCAGAATGAATGCAGTCATGTACTGTTACATCCTGGAACACAACTTGGGAGATTCTGCTGCTTTAATGGGATTGAGTGGATAATTGTCTTTCAACAAGACAATGATCCCAAACATACGGGGCCAAAACAAGAAAGGATTATTTTAGCACAAAAGGAATAAATTTGTTAGATAGGCCTTCCATGTCACAGGATCTCAATCTCATTGAGCATTTATGGGATGAAATCGACAGAAGAATACCAACAACTTAAAAAAAGGTAAAGCAGTTTTTGTTGAATAGATTTTGGAAACCTAAACAAGTTTACGAATACTGTGTTGTTGAAGTTGGTGAAATCAATGCCGAAACGCATTGAGGCTATTCTGCAAAATAGAGGCGGTAATGTGAAATATTGAATTTCCAAAAAACTGTGAAACTTAGCAAAAAGCACCAGTTTTGCCTTTTGGCGAGCCACATTAAGAGACTTTTTTTACTTAAATCGAATAAATTTTATATTATTTTTTCTATGTATTGTCCTGCTAGTGAAAGCACATATTATTAATAGCAATAAAAAACAATCAAAAAATTTAACTATTTTCCACCTTTATTAGCCATTATGTGTCTTGCTATGGTGATTTCAACTGACTTTTGGAGGGCACTGTATGTACATACATATGTGTATTTTTATACCCTATTCCAAGGGTATATGTATTAAGTTTGACACCTACATAAATAGTTCGTAACATGGAGAAATAATCAAGGTAGACGCTATGAAATATTTATGTACATATGTATGTATGTATGTATGTACATATATTCGTTATCACTTCTGTGCCTAAATTTTTAACTAGGAGAGCTTTTGAAAAAGACAAACAGTACAAATGTAAACATATCAATTTTTCATAAAAAAGAGATGTTGGTGACATTTTGTATGTAACATTCTCAAACAAAGTTATGGTAGTAATTCAATAAAAAATCTAATATGCCACACCAACTTTAGAAGAGCAATAAAAAGGAAATAAAAGGATACAAAGGAAGAGGGTTGGGGTACTACACCATGCTTCTACCATTGTACATTTGCTGCATGTTTTTTCTTTAGTTTGCAATTCGGTGGTTAGGGCTTTGGTTAAAGTCAACAAAGCACCGAGAACTTAATAGATAGATAGGGACTTTTTGTAACAATCAACACCCCGAAGAAAACTTAAGTCTTTTGTGTTGAGGATGAGATGAAAAGTGTATTACAAACAATGCGAACATTTGAGTAGTACCTAAATGTAATTTGTGTGATTGCACTGCTATAATATTAAACGCAACTGTATACATAGGCACAGTAGTGTGTAATAAAATATTAAACCAATTGTGACGTGTTATTTTCATTTCCCTTCCTTCTCCCATTGCCTTTTTCATTTTTCTTTTCATTTATTCGTTCTCTTCCCTTATTCGTTATCTCTTTTCACTTATGCGCTCTCCCTTTCGAATTCTTATGCTTTCTCCTCTTTTCCTTTACTCTTTTCTTCGACGATGAAAGCAGTGCTGCCACACATTTTCCAAAGAAAAATACCACATGTTGAACGAAAATTTACCATTCCCACCAAAAATTTCCCACACATGTACAAATGACTTGCAAAGTCAATAGAGTACCAAAAAAAGCATGAAACGGAAATTAAAACCACAAATTTAACGAAACAACCACAACACATTAATACATCACAAAACTCCGCAACTTGTTGTCTTTAGCTCCCTTTGACCTAAACGTTTATTTACCTAGTGCCTAGAATACGAAAAGTGCCCAGTGCCTAGAATAGTAATTGCCACAAAACAATAGTATAGATCGCTACGCATAAGTACAATCACCAAATATGTGAGATCGCCGAAATTAACCCTTTCAAGTTATGGGATGAATTCACTATTGCAGTGAAAATAAGCGAGTCAATAGAATTTCCATTTTTTGTATGGAAATCGAAAAATATTACCTTTTTACCAGAACTTGAAAATTGAAGTTTAAATTTACCACGAAAAGGTAAATTTACCACGATCTGGCAGTACTGGATGAGAGTCATTCCTCAGATTACATATATACATACTTATACTACTTAGGGTAGCGGTCGTCTTTCTTTCGACCCGCAAGCTAAAACGTACCAGAAAACAGCTGTTTTTCCCCGTCGCTCTTTAGGTGTATAGGCGTTCCATGAAATAATCAAATGGGAGCTGACGCACACATTCTTTGAGCGATGTGGGAATCCATGGCCGCAGCCATCTTGGTGTCAAAAATTTACCACCAAGGAATTTTTTTTTGTTATCCATTTTTATTTGAAATTGAAAGTGTTATAACTATTAAATGAAAGGAGTATGACAATATCTAATTGCAGCATTGAATTCAGTGCAATAAAATGAATCAATTGACATGAACAACAATACTGTAGAGCTGAATTAATTGTTAGCTATTAGGGTGAATTTCACGGAACAAAAGAAAAAGGAAATTTATCTCTAAATTTTTCAACACATGCAAAACTTAAATCATACTAAAGGAAATTCAATCAGCTGATGACTGTAATATATTATTCACATGCATTCACGGATAGAGAATCATGGGAGAGAACTTAGGCTCCGCCCATTTGAGGGTTTTAGCGGGCAGGGGATGACAAGTCGACTATCTGTATTAATCTGTGGTCAGTCGATTGTTGGACGTTGAAGGAAAAAGACAATAAATATTAAAAAATAAACAAAGTAGTTCTTTTTTTTTAAACTCGATTTATATTCTGACAATTTCTCAGAAGTGGGATTTCTCACATTAATAATAAAATAAAAAAGTTACGCGAAAAGTGCCAGGTAACGGTATTGTATATATCTGGTAAACAAATGGACTTATTCAAACGTATGAAACAACACGAGCACAAAGTGCGGATGGGTAATGCAAATTTGGAATCAACGTTAGAAAAGGAGATAATAGATCTGCAAAAAGCAGTCAACGATTTAGGACTTCAGCAGACAAGTACAAAAACGAGTACGTTTCAGCAGATTCCTACTACTACGCAGCCGGGTTTCAACGAAAACAACGATATACATACAAATACAGTTTTCAACGCCGACTAGAGCATGCACACAACGACAGCGTGTTTGGCTAATCATGCCAAAACATGCTCAGCTAACTTATGTATGTAACTACAACATCGTCGCCATTCTGCCGGTCTTCTATATTGCCCTCGATATATACTCTTCTGAGTCAAACGCAAGCTGGTGTGCAAACACCACACGCCGACTTTTTTATACGGCCGACGAATACAAACACAAACATATCGTTCGCCGTGCATTGCATTTGAGTGCATTTGAGACACATGCCCCAATGTATTCACAATCGCAATACACCGATGCCCTTCACTCATTCAATCCATACGGAAGCGTAAGAACCAACCCTTCGTCAGAAACATCTTTGGATTCGAATCAATTTGTAAGTAAGTGGGACGATGGATTCTCTTAAGGAGATTTTCTTTTCGTGGCAACACTTTGTTTTAAAATTAAACGATTTCCCGAATGTCGAGAACGTCACCGATATCCATATATAAAAATGTCTTCGGGATGTCTCGAAATGTCGTCACAATGAGACTCCGCAGGATTACTACTACAAAATGTTCGCTTGAAAATAAATATCAATTAATTACGATGTGTGCAGTGAAAGACCCCGAATGTAACAACAAAACCATTCAAAAATGCCATCGAAACGAAGAAAACAGATGACGGCAAGAATCAAAACATTAAGTGTTTCAACTGCGGCCAGACATTAAACTGTCCAAATCAAAAGCCTCAACCCATATCTATCAACGAAATTATTTTTTTTATAAACACAAATAAAGTTAAAATAAATGAATTGAATTAAGTTTGAAAATATAGCAACAAAGCTTTTTATTTATTATTTTGCGTTTTGATTTAAACTTCCATCTGTAGCGACTTTCCTGGGCAAATTGTTCTCTGCACTCAGATAGTTCTTCCGCAATCGTGTTTGCTTGTTTTTGTTTGTTTTTTATTACGGTGGACCCTCGGTAGAGGATGAATCCATCCCGCATTCTTTGCATTTTCCATTAGGATTGGTGCGTACGAGTCCAAAGAAGAGAAAAAAAAAGGACGAACGGACATGGTTCTTGGTCACTTCCGAAACGAGCGAATCCATTCGCTTTTTCGTACAAAAGTTTGACATTTGATTGTAAAAAGCTGTTTGAATTAAATTAAAATTTAAATTCGGAGATTCGGAAGGAAAGAGATTTCGTTTTGTTTTGTAAGGTAAGTGTATTTGCCATAAATAGAATTATTATTTGAAAGAACAATTGGTTTTATGTACATTTTGCAGATTTCATTGCATTAAAGAAAAAAAATTAAAAATATGGCTTCAGCAGAGGAATACGATTTTCTGTCCCAGCTGATAAATCTGGTTCAGAAAAATAAACTGCCTTACGACAAGAAGGGTGTCTTTTATTTCAATCGACTCAAAAAAAAAAAGGCGTGGGAAGAAATAGCAAGACAAACGAAGAAAACAGGTAACTAAATCATCTAAATACATGTACTTTGTTTCAAATATAAATTATTGGCATTATTTTTTACAGCGGAGACTGAGTGGGCGTTCTTGCATCGTTGCAATGATGAAAGACCTGCCATCAGCAGCAAGGGACAGGTTAAAGAGCCACATCTTTTTACCAATAGTGGAAACACGAAGGGAGAACTACATATACTGAGTAAGGTTGTCATAGTTTTATAATAAAAAAAATCAATGAAAATGGAAATGCTTTTATTGTTGTTTTAAAAATTCGGTGAGGATATTACTGTTGATGTTATTTTGGACATCACTTCTACGAAACAATAAAAAACAAATGATAGCCAAATTCAAAACACTCTCTTGACTCTGACAATCCTTTCCATTCACATACGACTATTATGGGCAACTTGAGCAATTGACAGCTCGGAAGGAAACTTAACGTAGAATTTCGACATTAGCTTCCCATTGCTTTCCATAGCTTATGTTGACAGTTTTCACGAATCTGTTATAACAAAAAAATAAGTGCAGAGAATCCTGTTCTAAACTCTCCTAGAAAAACGTCATTGAACAAGAATCAGATCAGTTCAGAACAGAAAATTCCTCATTGAACACCAAAAATTAAACTTTTCTGTTCCGAACAATCCAGAACAACCTCATTGAACACAGCTAATATTATCATTGTGTACTGTTAAAGAAGTATCCAGTTTAGTAACGCTTCGGTTAATAATACTGCTACTATGGAGTCTATGGAGTTTTTCCGAAAATTTATGAAAAAACCATAAGCCTTGGAAGCATTTTCTTCAGCAGAAACCTCACCCCAGATATTATAGCGATCACTTTCAGGTGATCAGAGTTAATTTTTGTCACTCCAGGAAACGAGTGTTTTTGGTTCTTCTTTCTTTCCAAAATAGGAAACAAAATACCAAGCATACAGTGATCAATAATGTAAAGGTCAAGGGCAAAACACAATGTGTCGCTCACGTGGTCGCGCGTTTGACAGGCATTCTACCGACTTACCGATAATATTTGTCACAACGCGCGACCTCAAAATTTGCAGCACCAAATGTGGTTTCAAGACGGTCGGGCTTGCTTTTAAAATGAGAGATACACTGACAAATTATTTGTTTAACAATAAAATTAAAAAAAATGTTTTCATTTCATTGAAACCAATGCTTTTATTTCATTTTGTTAAATAAATAAGTATCTCTTCATTTACTTTCTGCAGAATTCTTCCTTGCAGTCTAGTTTTGATTTCTTCTGGAAGAATTTTAATTTTTTTTGCACTCGCCCTCATAAATAGGTCATTTCCATCCACTTCCTGATTATTGAAGTGCTGTGAGAGAGTCTGCGAAAGATTCTCAAAAAATTCGTTGACGGGAAATTCGCCTGAACGAGGTCTTTTGGTTATCTTTGTAGAGGCAGGCGTCTCTAGACTATCAGGGAAAATATGTGTTTCTGATGGTGGAGGAAGCAAATCTTGCTGTGTCCCACTACTTTCATCGATCAAGGGTGACGGTTCGTAGTTACCAATTTGTCTAGGAGGAAATAACATGTACAATATGCTATGTGGTCATTGTTTCTACTCATTCTGTCAACGCTCGACCGCGCGAGCGCCATATTGTGCTTTTACTTTCAAAGTTTGCTGCAACACATTGATTTGGCTGAACGACCAAATACGTGATTAAAATAGGTACCCGCAATTGGTCTTATGATCTCATTTACAAAGGAGTTTAACCCATGCTCGGCGATGAGTGTAAGGTAAGAATCTAGGGAACAGCCTGAGTTTAACAAATCCAAGCTAAAGTCGCCTATAATTACAAGTTTAGCTTTCTTTCTTATTGCACAAAAAATTCGAGAATTCATCAAGAAACAGATTATACGACTATGAATTGAATCCATATCAATAAACAAAGCTAAAGGATTCATTGCATATGAGACAAGAAACGTTCATGACGTTAGCACTCGACAAACTATACCGCACTCATATAAAACTCTCACAAAAACACCCACTCCACCTGCAGAATACGAATCATTGGTATTTGCATTAAAATGATAGCCAGGGATACTGTAATCATTGATTTCATATGAATAAATCCAAATTTAGCATACAAAAATAATTTCAGGTAACTTTTCGAAGGCTGGGTTGCAAACTAAAATATCAAAATTTTGCCGAAGACTTCTGATATTTTGGTGTATTATGAAAAAAGATTCCTTATTTGAATTGTCATGAAAAATGCTATCATCACAATTAGTCACGGAACCTGAGGCAAGGCATTTGTTTACAAGATTAAAGTTTTTATTCATATTAGAAACAATTTAACTCGTTTTTATTTAAAGATAAAGCCATAAATGACCTTATAGCAACATCCATTTCTTTACAAAATTGGAGAATTACTGTATCATAAATACTTAAACTTGTGTTCATCCTTTAACCTTTTAGGTGCCAGATATGTATTGATTACGTGTGTTTTTCGTGAAACAATTGTTGACATAAATAGTGGAACAGTTTTTATTTGTATCACCAAATAATGTTGTTTTCAGGTTCTTTTTTCCGGCATTTTATCCTTGCCCGTTATAATTTTTCGTTTAACATCATAACATAGCATTTTTTAATGTCTTCCGTAAGTACAGACATTCAGTGCTTCGCAAAAAATTTTTTGAGCGCTCTCTTCGGCATTGTCGTTGTTTACCTTCGGCACACCAACAATTTCAATTACGTTCTCAACCTGCTTCTGATCCCACAAATTCAACTTCATTCAGTTCATTGACCTTCAATCTCAGAGACACATTTTCCTCCTTCAGTTGCTGCACAGTACTTAGAAATTCGCTGTTTTATTTTTTTTAAAACTTAAAATCTCTACGTATAGCTTGTTGAAGAGTGATTGTGCTGCTACACGCCTGCGATTAGCCACCTTGGCGCTCGTTCTCCAGCGGGATCAAGCAAGAAAGGATTTCTTGGACACTCTCTCTGCTCACGCACAGTATTCTTTGTTGATGCTTGTTTTAGTTTGACTTGCTCTCCAGCAGACTGCTGATGTTGTAAAACTAGTGCTAGCTCAGCTACTGTATTGGGATGGGCTGCTGGTTGGAGTTATAATGATTTTCGCCGAGAGTGGTGCACTTGTAGCAACGATATTTTGTTGCTTGTGTTCATATATTCTATATCATTAGGATAAATGTTCACGCACGCGCAATGAAATATACAATTGCAGTCTTACTTACTTAAATAGGTGGCGGTGCAGCCCGGGCTGGACCTGGGCATCAACCAACAAGCCTTTCCAGTTAGCACGATCTTTGGCTAACTGCCTCCAGTTACACACTCCAAGTTGGTTGAGGTCCTCTTACACTTGTGCGCGCTACCTAAGGCCTTTCTTTATTGCATTGTCCCTCCGGGCTAGATTCGAAGACTCTTTGGGCCGGAGTGTTGATGTGCATTCGCTCTACATGTCCTAGTCATCTTAAACGATTGATGCGTACTTTTCTGACCAGGTCGATGTCGCTGTACACCTCGTAGTTCGCTGTTAAATCTCCTCCTCCAAATCCCGTCAATGCAAATGGGACCGACAATCGTCCGAAGAATTTTGCGTTCAAAACGACCAAGGATATCTTTATCCGCCTTCGTTAACGTCCATGCCTCTGCGCCCTAAAGCAGAACTTATATAGAGTCTCCTTAGTGTTTCTTTACAGGACCTTATTACTCAATTGCCTTCTTAGACCAAAGAAACAGCGATTGGCAAGTATAACTCTTCGTTTGATTTCTGATATGATGTTGTTGTCTGAGTTTATAGCGGAGCCGAGGTAGGCAAAGTTCCTAACTTCCTCAAAGATATAGCTATCTATTGTGACATTCTGTCCGATTCGTCGATGTTCTGTGTATCTTCTTGTTGACAGCATATATGTACTTGGTTTTGCCCTCATTCACAAATAAACCCATTTTTGCCGATTCTGTTCCAATACTTGCAACTTGTCACTGGTGCGACAGCTCGCTGTGTTCTGCCGATAGTTTCAATGTTATTAGCGTTTGCAAGTAGCTGCACAGACTTTTGGAAAAGTGTGTCTCTGGTGTTGGCTTGGTAGTTTCGCACAATTTTCTCAAGTATAATGTTGAAAAAGTCGCATAACAGCGCATCACCTTGTCTGAATCCTTTATTCACATCAAAGGTTTCGGTGAGATTGTTTCCTACCTTTATAGAGCAACGAGCGTTCTCCATCGTCATTCTGCACAATCTGACGAGTTTGGCAGCTATATATGTAGCTCGTCTATAAATGCTGTCATATGCAGCCTTCAAATCGATAAAAAGATGGTGAGTATCGATCTGGACTTCTTGGGTTTTCTCCAGTATCTGCCGTAGCGTAAATATTTTGCGGTTGTGGCGTAACACCGCACTGATAGGGCCCAATCAGCTCGTTGACAAATGGTTTCAGGCGCTCATACAACACGACCGACATTATCATCAGGCATACTTTCCTCCAACCAGATCTTGGAAATGAGTTGGTGTATGCTCTCCACCAAGTCATCCCCTGCTGCCTTAAAAGCTTGGCTGGTAGGCGATCCAGCAGCTGTGTTGGACTTGAGTTTAAATATTGCTATCCTCATTTCATTCTGGTCGGGTGGAAGTCTTGGTTTTCATTGTCCAGATAGAATGGTTTGTTCTGTCTGACAGCGGAATTTGGACCGTCGTCCCTGTTTAACAGTCTGCAGAAGTAGTTTTTCCATATTCGCAGCACCGACTGTGACTTTTCTTGTTCATCTCTACAGGTATCTGTTCGGCACAAGAACATTGTTCCTGGAGCAGAACCTGTCTAATTCCTCAACCGTGCGCTTCTCGTGCTCTTCTCGTGCTCTTCTCTTACCGAATTTGAAAATAGGGTGCACAAAAAAGGTGGTGACATAGCGATGTTTATTAAATAACATATCAAAACATCAGCTTATGAAAACCTATGTAACTGTGACAGTTCTAATAAATTCACAATAAAAAGTTATATCAGCTGTTTACAGACCTCCGAAGAATAATCTTATGGAATTCATAGATGAAATTGCAGAAATTACGAACACGAAAAAAATCCATAACGATTTGGAATTTTTGGCGGACATGAACATTCTTGTCAATAATTATACAAACAGCGTTGTTAGTAAAAACAAAAATAAATAATTTTGAGAAGCTTTTTTATGACATACTCTCGGATGTTTGTCAGACGCTCACGAGAGGTGAGGCGTGAAAGAAATTTAAGGGGTTTGTCTGGGGATTGAACCTGGAATCCCTCGCTCCGTAGTCCAACACACAAACCACATGAGCCACGGCGCCCACTCGCCCACGGCGTTGTTAGTAACTATCAAGAAATGTTAGCTTCAAGAGGGTTGTACAACGTAATTTAAAGAGCTAATAGGGTCGTTCTAAATATGTAGAGGCGCATGTACTCTGATTGATTATATTGTAGTAATCTTTCAAAGTACAGGACATTTTCGGCTATTGTGGAAAATGACATTTCCGATCATTATAGTACGGTATACGAAGTCTACGATCAACTTCCTGAGAAAAATGATACTCTTTTATATTCATTTATAATGACTAGAAAAAAGTCAATCAATTTATTCGAGACATTGACTGAACACAAATAACAAAAAAACAGAATCTCCATCTCTTCTAAACTCTTGAATTACAAAAATAACTGAAATATACCAAAACTCAAAAAGCACATAAAGAAAAAAGGGCCGAAAAAACCTTCTATGGATTACCAGGGACATCCAAGAGTAACATAAGTTATGAAACCGAAACTACGCAATCCAGTTAACAGGAAAATAACTATAACCAGAGATCAATACTACAAAGTAAAATTTGAGTAGAATAAATGTGATCCGAAGAAAACATGGGAGTTGATAAACGGAGTGCTGGGACGAAAGAAACCCGATCTGGACGAATCGATAGCGAACATTTTTCGCCGAACAAAAGCATTATGGAACTGACGTATGACTTTGGTGATCTTTTCGCGCAACAGGTAGCATTATTACATACATATGTATGTGTGACATAACCACATCCAGACGTAGCAATGCTGTTCTACGTGAATCAATCTATTTGGGAGACATCGACCGCACAGAGGTAGAAAACTTGTTGTTTTGCTTAAACACATAAAAATCACTCGGAATAGATGGTATAGTCCGTTCTAAATCACTTGTCATTTTCTCTTCGCATGATTTCTCTTTTTTCAGTGAATTGAGTAATGCCACAACATGTTGAAGATGATTATTTCTTGGTTATTCTGTTGAAAAGATGAAATAATGTTTTGTTGATATGAGTTGGATCTGAAAATATGAATGTGTTAAAACAAATACATCCTGTTTGTTTTGGAAAATCCCCATTCATTAAAGAAAATTATCCACGCATAAAGTATTTGACTTTTAACCCTAACAGGTTTATTGCCTGCAATAAATACCCACGCGAAAAAATCACCCTTGCGGAATTTCACTTCCGGGGTTCGTGCATGATAATTGTGATTTTGCCAGCTATCGAAAAGGTTATGAAACAAATTGTGTCAAGACGGCTATGGGATTTCATCCAGAAACACGACCTAATTAGCAAACGTCAGTACGTATTCCAAAATGATTGATGTTGTTGATACTTACAAATATCTATGCATCACATTAACTGTCATTTCCTTTGACACGATCAAACAAACTATCTACGAAGTAATTTGAAGCGATCACTGTTTGCGCTGGCTTGTTTAAGATATAAATCATCAACTTGTGTGTAAAAGCAAGTGTACCATGGACTTGTAGATTTTTTTTTCATTTTTAATGCATTTTTTTTCAATTCATTCATTAGTTCTAACAAAAAAGGCTTTAAACTAGCTTAACTACTTTAACTACGTTATGTTTTAATGATGACTTACTGGCCCTATGCGGGCACTCTAAGTTAAACTTAATTCTTAAAACTTTGTCTTTCGACCTAACCTAACTTATGTATTATTTATATTTCTATTTAATATCTAACTTATTTTTAAACAAAGAAAATGTTTTTTTTTTTAGAAAAAGTTTGTATAAGGACTTTTTTTAAATTTATTTTAAAACTTAAGAACTATCTTACACTACCTTAAAATAAATCTTAACCTTCTTAATCTAAATACGTAACTAAATAGGTACTTTTTTCCTACTTTCATTTTTTTTATGTATTTTTTTTAGTGCTTTTTTTTTGTAGTTTATATTTTTATTTTTTTGGTTTTTTAATTTTTTTTTAGAATTTTTTTTACTCAGACTCTGGTGTTCTGTTCAAGTGAAGGCAAGCCCGGAGACAAGCCTTTTCAAATCCCCAAATCTTTTCCGTGCCGTCCCACGATGGAGAACTATCGCCAATTCTTTCTGGTGTACCTAAAGGCCCCAGATAACGGCGTTCTAAAGAGGATGATTTCCGACTTCTGGAAGTTAATCTTCAACTTGTTGAAGTTGATCTTCAACTTCCAGTCATCCCAATATCGGTGGATCATCTCCAAATCACGTTGCAAGAGTATTGCAATGGCCTCGATCTTTGGACCTGACCTATACGCTATCAAGTTGTCTGCGTACGCAATAGCATGGTGGAGAGAACCTATGAGATCGCTAATGTAAATGTTAAAAAGGATAGGCGAATTAACTGCACCCTGTTGCAGACCATTTTTAATTTGAAATACACCGGCAGAAGTCACATTGCCATTTTTCACATCAAATATATTATAAAGAATGTACGACAGTGGTTTAGTTCCACTCAGCCTACTCCACTTGTAAAAGAGACCGTCTAACCCGTGCATTGTTTCTTGCTCTTATTCTATTGGACATCCAAGACCAGTTTAGACTCGACATGTAGGGTTTCATACCTCGCCTTAAAACCGAATTGGTTGTTCGGAATTAGATTCCTGTCCTGAACCCACTTATTCAGAGCTCTATGGATCACTTTTTTGAATACCTTGCTGATGTTAGGAAGGACAGTTATCGTCCGGAGATGATACCTTGCTAAGGTATAAGGTTAGGAAGGAGACTTATCTTTTCGATAACTTCGAACGTCTGAGGATGTTATATGAAAAATTTCATCAAATCGGTTTATTAATTAAAATGCCCCCAAAAAGTGGGCGTGGCTAAGAACTACGTATGGGTGAATTGTAAACAACCTGAATATCTAAATATTTGGTCAAAACATAGTTTTTCGATATTGAATTGCTGCTCTGTAAAAATAAAACAAAACTTATCTACTATCCGAGGAAATTCTAATAACTAATGCCCGGTTTCACAGTGCGAGTTTAAACTAAAGTTTAACTAAACCTGAACGAGAGAAGAAAATGCTTCTATTGGATGCTGAGTTGCAGAAACTCAAGAAAGAGTTGCAAAAAATTACATGCATATGTATGTACATATGTACCATTGATAATGTATCATTGAAATAACATTATAAATACATACATACAATCAATTTTGTTGATTTCTTAAAAGACATCTAAAATAGTCATTAATCAGCATACACCGAACGTACATATGTATTTTCAGCATTCGAGTTCGAAATTCTTTCGTCGTTTACAATATTCACTTGGTTAGTTATAAAATATTCTGCCAGTTTAGGATCATCTTCGTTGTTCATATCAAACATTATGAAGGACTGTTGCGTTGCTGTTGCGACTATAACGCTTTGAATGGTTATTAATTTCAATTTTATTCGTGTAGATGAAATCGGGAATCTTCTTTTTCATATACCATATGATCTTTCAATATAATTTCATGTTCGAATCAAAGATTCATCTTGAGGATTGTTGCAGTTGCGTAAAGGATTCATAACATATCGCTTGCTGATAATCACCTTTTGCTACTATTAAATGGTTTGCAAATTCACCGTGTTCAGTACTCTTTTTAAAATATTCCAAACATGTTAACGTTACACTAATTCTAACAATAATTATCAATTTCTTTTCTACGCTCTTTTTGCATCAACCGTAAATTCACTTTTTTGCACTTGTTAGTATCAATTGTAATCTCTTATACTACTTCCAAATATGTTATTTTCTAACGTAACATTTACTCTCTTGCTCTTTTATTGTTTCCTTATAACATTGTATTCTATTTGACTAATTGCTATATTGTACACTTGATTCAGTCTCTTTCGTTTTTGGACCTTCAACAAGTGCAGTCAGTGGTAATATTCACATCACAAAATTATACATTTATATATTAATAAATCTAATATTTAATTTGAGACATTTATTTAAACACACATATCAAAACACACAATATTGATACAATTTACAAAACACACCGTATGAAATGAGAACTGTCGAAATAGACATCAAAGTGATTCTTTGATTATTAAAGGAAAGTTAAAACGGGAGATTATAGTCGTTTAAAGTAAACGACGAGTACAACTCCACTTTTAGTTTAAACGAGCACTGTGAAACCGAAAAACACTTAAACGGAAGCTTAAACCAAAACGAGAGTTTTAAACTCTGACTGTGAAACTGGGCATAAAAGTTTTCTCTTACATAAATATTTGAACTATTCTGAATTACATATGGTAGCATGCTGAAAATGACTAGTCCCTCGTACATATGTAACTCTATTTTGTCCTCCTATTGTATGGTGAAAGTACCTATATTTAAAGTTGTTGTTACTTCTTAAATTATATGGTTGAACATCGCTAATACACCGTATGGTCTCTGTAAACTACCATGGGAGTACTCGCATTGTCTATTAAAAAACAAAAACCAATATATTAAACACTTTTCGCTGCCTAATACTTAACCATCTTAAGGCGTTCAACATAAATATTATTGAAGTACATATACCTATCACAGCCGAGAGTACGAGTGCAACGCAATCCTTTGTTCTCCAGCTTTTGCAATCTACTTATGTATGTACATACATATGTATGTCTTCATTTGAGTATTAAAACAGAATAGATGAGCAATATTCAAAATGAGTCTTTATTATCACATTGTAAATTTTGCACTCATTAGCGAAAGTATATTCCTAATTCTTTAAACAAAGCCTATTTTTGACACAATTACTATAAATATTCAACATGCTTTCGAATGATACTACCTATATTTTATCTATGACAACACCTAGATACTTTACTTCCTAAACAATTTCAATTTTCACGTTGTCAATCGATAGTTCCTCATCAATTGACTTTTTAACAGCTACCTTCAGTTTTTTTAGCCACATATTTATGGAATCTAGCGTCCTGGGCAAATAAACAAAGGTTTGACCACACTATTCATATCATTTATGTATGTATATATGTATCTATACTAAACAAATATAAAAGTCCCCAAAATAGATCTTTGCGGTACACCTAGATATGTATCAAATCTTCTGATGATACGTTGTTAACAATTGTGCACTGCTTTCTTTTGTATACATAGTCGTAAAAATTAGTTTCTAGATATGTATATACACGCACATACGCTCTGAATTTTAGTCATATATATACGTACAATAAATAAGTTGTTGATACCTTTAAAAACTACATACATATACTTATATGTACATGGCCCTCTTATTACAAAAATTTATTCAAGAAAAATACCAAGCTAAGCTACCACATTTAACATAAAGGAAACCTTATACACCTGATACTGCCGAAGGACAAGCCAGACTTCTGACTCTCATAATACACCAATCCATAAACTTACCGTCGCATGACCACTGATTTACACTTAAAGATAAAAGCCGAAAGAAAGGAGGAAGAAAAGCAATTCAAAGTAACAATGGAAACTTCCTGCGAGCTACACTTGTCCGTGTCGAATTGCCTTAAGGTTTCTACAGTACCTCGTCGACCCAGTCCTCCTGCGTACTCCTTTTTCCCACATTCCCTTCCCATACAACCAGTATAATGGACAGAATTCAGGTAGCCAGCCACTGTTGGCTCAAGTCGCGCACGCATCACATGTCCAGTCCATTCCGTCGGATCAAGTAAGCACCGATCTCATAATGTCAAGCGCCCAGTAGAACCCATTCCACATACTATCACTCAATTTCCATGCGCACACTCATCTGCGTGTCCATCGTAATGCGGCGGACTGTCGTGCAGGAACGGGCAATGAAAAACAAACTCAAATGCGACAACAGCTGCACACACGGCCCTTCCCGAAGCGCACAAACCCTTGGCTCCTGAATATTGTTTGAGGGGAAGTAATCAGCATTACGCTTACGTGTTCCTTCTTTTTGTCAAGTTTTTGGGTGCAGGTGACTCTAGGGATATCTTCTTCGTTCGGGTGTGGGAATTGCGACAGAGAAGTTTCTCACGATCCTCAATGGATTGCTGCGTTCTGGTTTTGTTGTTTTTGTTGTTGTTATTATTGCTGCTGACTGATGGTTGGTTGGTTGAGTGACTAGCTCTAGCCTACGAAGAGGAAGGAAAGTAAAGGAATTGAGGGAAACTACCACCGCAACGAGGAATTGATTCCTGTGCATGGGGTATTGTGTGTGCGTGTATGACATGCGATCGGGATGAGAATGGGGCATAATCATCCTTCGATGGATGGAGAGAGAAAGGAAGAAAAGAAGAGCAAAGTGTGTTACTCTTGTGCGGGAATTTCGTTGCATGAAGTTTGGCTGTATGCCTTATGCATGCCTATATGCCGGTATGCACTGGATGTGTTGGGAGAGCGGTACCTACATCATCGATTCATTCATTGGTTTGATGAGCGTCGACCCTGATCGCAAGGGGTGGTAAGATTGGATTTCTTTGGTGGAGGTTGTTTTCAAGTCTTAGGGCCAAATGCACACGTGCAAAGTGCATGCCGGAGTACAATAAGCATGGAATGTATTCAAATACTCTTTATATTGGGTAAGGCACAAGTGAGTTGCCATTGCCTTGCAGTTATTAGTACTATGTCTATGTAATACATAAGTTGCTGGATGTAAATTTAATGTTAAATATAAATAGGTTTTCATAACTTTCTTGCAATTATGAAAGCAACTTTTCATTACATTACTACTGACTTATGTATATTTTCTCAAATAAATATACTGGCAAATATTTACACTGGGTATACATACATGGTCAACATTGGGGAGAAGAGCCATGCTTTACTTCTTTTTCCTTTTTGCAGGTTAGGTTAGGTTAGGTTAGCTAAGTTGTGTTTAGGTAGCTATGCACTAAGCCCAAAAGGAAGATCCACAGGTACACGCAGAGAAAAGTCTCCCTAAATGATTTTTCGTTTCTGTTCTTTGCATACGAAAATGTCTAGCTAGATTACTCAGTTCTCTTTTAATTGGCTAAAGGGCAGGACTTGAGTACAAAATGTGGATCATCGTATTTCCCTCCTTCTCGTCTCTACAGAAATCGTTGGCATGTCTATGTACTTACGGGACAATGACCTGTAAGAGTGCCAGATCAGGTCTATTTAGACAAAACACTTATGTATATATGTATGTATGTACATAGTATGTACATATGTATGTGAACCTATGTAGTATGTATGTATGTATTGATCCATATGCTGTTTGTCCTTCTGTTGATTGAAGTACCCAAGTGCAGCTTTGAGCTTTTCCTGTTAAAGAAAATTGTGTTTGTCGTATTCTGCAAATACAGTTTTGATCAAAACTATTCAACTGAAAAATTAACATATTGTTTCTATCTATTGGTCGCTGTATCAAGATGGAACTTTATCGATTCCATAGTAGCAGACGGAACAAATTGAAGTCATTGACTCGAAACATGTCCACAAGATTTCTTGGTATGACTTCAATGAATGCATTCTGCAATGATTACATTCTCTTACAGCCCTAAAATGCGTACCCCAATATCTATTATTCGGGTTTACGAATTATACGCACATATGTATATGCTGATAGCTTGGGCTATTAGTATCTTAGAACGATTATCACATCTATTGAATGCGCCATTACAAAAACAAAACAAGAAGGGAAAAACACGTAGACGCTAACACTAATCCCCACTTGAACCCTTACACATACAATCACGTAGAAACACATTTAAACACATATTTCATAATTTAGAGACGAAATGCCTAACGACTGCAGCGTGAAGAACAGGGTTTGGAGGCAAAAGTAGTTTTCGAAAGGGTTAAAGTTCCACACTGCCAATTTCCAACTTTCCACTCCCAAGGGAAACTCCAGTTGTGGAAATCTAAAGCCTGCTGGTGGGATCTACACCATCTAATCTAATCTATATAATCTATATAAACCAACATATGTACATACGATGTTGTCTCAAATACTACACAAGATCACCGATCTATGCAATTGCAATTGCAATTAGAACCCGCTTTAAGTTGAAAAGCGAAGTTACACACCGAATAATATCTAAAAAATACTTTAACTAGGCCAGTGTTTCTTTGAAACGTCAAATTTATATTAATCTAGTTAGTTAAAATTTCAGACAATTTAGGTACATGTCTTATAATAATAATTATTCATGTTTTTCATTAAGGAAGTTACATAGTAATACTAAATAGTAATATCACTTCCAATCGGTAACACGTACCCAAGGGCAAATATTCTACACATAAACACGCTAAAAACGCACTTCGTGCGCACAGGGAACCTGTTGTAGGCACTCTCACTACTGTGTGCAGGTATAGTTTGGCCTGGTGCCAGACAAAGGCAGTGAGATCTTGTATTTCCCCACACACTCGTATACACGGACTTCCTCGATCGAGGGTGGATCGTGCTGCTGGTGGTGCTGCTGTCACCAAAATGCTTGTGCGTTGTACAAAAAGGATCGACTCACCTTAATTGATCGCCATTCAAAGTTCAACTCCTGTTCGATGAACATCACTTATCGGTCGTGGTCTCTAAGTTCGTTAGTTGATCGCGTGAATTCAAAGGATTAAAGTGTAGTTTGTGTTTTAAGTAATCAAAGTGATATAAAAGAAAAAAAAAAAAAACATGGCGATCGAAGGTCAAAGGATGATGTCCAAAACTCAGCACTATCGTAAAGTTACCAAACCTCTTTTGGAGAGAAAACGTCGTGCTAGAATGAATCACTATTTGGATGAATTAAAGGATTTAATTGTCGAAACAATGGAAGCACAAGGGGAGCATGTTACAAAATTGGAAAAAGCTGATATTCTCGAGATGACAGTTCAATATTTAAAAACAAAAAGACAAGTCGAATGTGTTCCGGAAGGGCCAAAGGTGAATGCTGAAAAATTTCGAGCAGGTTACACACAGGCAGCTTACGAAGTCTCTAAAGTATTTGCCTCGTTTCCGGGATTGGATGTGAAGTTTGGCACTAAACTAATGAAACATTTGGGTTATCAACTAAAGGATATGAAAGCACAACCAATGTCACCTTCATCAGTAGAAGCTCCATCTCCAGGTCCATCGGCACGCAGTTATTGCAGTCCGGCTCATTCACCAGAAATCCAATTCATCAAGGAAGATGAACCACAAGGCGGCGATGTATGGCGTCCTTGGTAAAACATTAGCGTATAAAATCGATCTCAAGTGACAAATAGTAACTCAGGGAGCAAAAAAGAAATCCCAAAAGCTTTATTTTATTTTGTTAAGTATGCACTTCCATTAGTAACTTAAGTCACCACACTCAGTACACTCAAACACCAAGCAGCTTTATTAGAATATAAGTACTAGTGATAAGTTTTAATTTTTTATTTGTATATTAAAATAAGAAGCACATTTCTAACGTACAAAGGACACAAGTCATTGAAATCTTCCATTTATCGAAATATTAATTTGTAGATTTAAGTTTTAGTTTGTGATCGGACTGTGATAGAAGGAGTTTCATATTTGTAATAGTTACTTCCAAATGAAGTTGGTTTTCCAGTTATACTTTGATTCAACAATAATTACATTTATGATCAATAAATAATACCACTTTTAGAATAAATACTTTTGTTTTATTTTGTGTTTTGAAATCACTGACAGCATTTTGCAAGGCCACTAACTCACAATACTTCGCTAATCAGGAGCGAAGAACAGGTTTCCCGACATACATAATCTTTTGTGCTCTAATACTGAAAAATTACTACTTACATACATATGTATGTCCGTGGCAAGTGAATTATTTTAGATGGCGATATAGACGGACCTTTCATCGAGCAGTTGAGGGATCGAGTTCTTTCATTCATTATATACATATGTAAATAAGTAATTCAAAATGTTGCACAAATATTCAGCGGGCGTTGGATAAACTTCTCGGAGGGTTTCTTTCCAATTCAACCTACAAGTGCTCAATTGGAGGGTGACGGGGCGATGGCGGGTGAAGCATGACCTCGATTATTTCTTCAAATATTTCCTGCATAGCTATGAGGAGGCCTTAGTGTCATTGTTGTGCTAAAATGTGATATTTTTTCTATGTATTGTTACTGATTCCACTTTAACAGTACCATACCATAACAAAGGTTTATCATTTCATAGAAGTTACGAAATACCAATCAGATAGCCAATTTTCTGGTGATCCAGAGAATACGAAAACTGTAGGGAGACAAACATGTACATATGTACATATGTACTTTATGTCTATTTGCAATGTCCTAGGTGGTTTTGAAAGCGATAGCTGGGTGGGCCAATTTTTTAACCCGGCGAGAGTGTGGCAGGATATGACATACCCACAATATTATTTACATAACTGTATTTTTTCATTTGCAAATCATTATTATATACCGTTTATAATAAAATACCATTTATTAAATGTTAATGTTTATTATAACAATATTTACATGTAATTTTGTATGTGGGTATGTCATACCCAGCCACATACTCAATCTTACATTTTGTCACCACACTCTCGCCAGGTTAAGGGGAGGCGAACAAAAAATCCTATGGCAGAGTGGGGTCTATTTTCACTCCATTTACCGTTATAGGCCGTTGAAGTGGGACACCTCCGATTTGGAGGTATAACCACTTTTAAAGGTATAACTTCTGAACTATTACAGTTATAAAAACGGTTTTATACATTTTCGAGGGACAATTCAGTATACATAAAAATTGTGAAAACTTTGTGTTATTTTATGCAGCCACAAAAAAGTTATGACTCCTAGTATCTAATCTAATATCGTCAAATCGCACGAACGAGGTGGCCAGTTAACAGGTCCATTTTGTGAAATTAATCGTTTGTCAAATGTTTCTTTCAGTATTTTAATTGCATCGCGTGCTGTGTGGCATACGGCGCCGTCGCACAGTGGGTCCTGTTCATACAAAGCAGTGCTCAAAATTCTGCATCTTATTTGAACAAAAAAAAAAAACAAGGACCTATATTTTCATACTGTATAGTCAGATTTGAAAGCGCTTTGAGCAAATTAAAAAAAAAATGTTTAAAAATTTTATCGTACGACGCGTCGTATAGAAACCACATGTCTGCAACGATAATACTTTCCAATTGAGGCACGAAAAAGTAAGTAATCATGTCTCTGTACCGCTCACCGTTGACTGTAACGTTCTAATCGTAATCATTTTTGAAGACATCTGGACCAATGATTCCACCGGCCCATAAAGCGCACCAAACGGTGACTTTTTCTGGATGTAATGGTGTTTCGATAATGGCGTATTAGCGTTTAGAGTAAAAGTATTGCGAAAACGAACCATAGTTTCTCGAATTATTCGCTCTGATGGACAATTATGAGCACCATAAAATGCACGTAATCCCCGATAAGTTTTTTTCGAATTGAACCATGTTTTTCAAAATAAATTTGAACAATTTGCAAACATTGCTCGGGCGTGAGTCTAATAATGATAAATTGCCAAACCAAACTAGTCTCAAGACAACCGAGAACTGGCAAACCGGCTGTCACAGAAAATAGTGTTGCCAATTTAAAGTTCTCCGCCTCTAAAAAAAATACCATTTACATATGTAGCTGGTGCCATGTTTTCGGTGTTTAAAAGGTGGTTCGAGTACGAATACAAGCGAATGCAGCAGGGAAATATTTGTTTTGGGTATATTTACATACGTACATATATGTACGGCATATTGCAAAATGTTCTTTAAGTAAACTTCAATTGATTCGAATTAAACAATTTAAGCATGGCACTACTGGAAAGCAATATCTCCCAAAATGTTGGCAGTTTGTACCTTATCCTAAGGATATATTAAGTTTGACACGTAGTTTGTAACATAGAGAAATAATAATAGACCCTATAAAGCATATACATACATATGTATATTCATGATCAGTATCAATAGCGAAGACGATTTAGCAATGTCTACCACTTTCATGATAGTTTGCATGTAGTATCCTGTATGCATGTATTACAAGGAGGATCGGGTATCATACTATCCGTTCCACGTGGACTGTAGCTTTTAATTTTTCTATTGTTTTGAAAAGCGTTTTCATATCAATTGTACTCTTTAATGTTTTATAGACCTTTGCGTATTGGATTATTTCAGCAAATGACATTAAACACGCTTTATATTCAGCGCAGCGATTCTAAATAGTTTTATTGTTTTTAATCCAGTTAATTAAATTTGACTGACTTTTTTGTTTGTACGGTTCTTGATTCGTCGGAAACAAAATGAGCGGGTTTCAATCGATCGATTGAGATTGAAACGTTTTTGTTTTTGATTTTGACTATGTACTGCTTGCGTATTTTCACTGGACTTTATAGGGTTCCTCATATGGTGGTGACAGTCCAGGGCCATCTCTGTCATCTCTTACGAACACGAATTCAAAATCCTTTAGCGATTTCGGAACATTGACATTCGATTGAGGCGTTTGGCGTGAACTTACAGGAATTATTGACTGCATATATGTTTTGAGTTTTTCTACAAGGCTTGCTGGATCATTTATTTCCACATCCATCATCGACGGAATAAAAAATTCAACAGGAACCTTGAGTGGCTGTCCGTAAACAAGCTCGGCAGATGAACATCTCAAGTTTTCCTTTACTGATGTTCTGATACCAAGTAAAACCAGTGGAAGGTAATCACTCCAGTTCGTAGTATTTTCATGAGCTATAATGGATGATTTCAACTGCCGGTGCAAACGCTTCACCATTCCGTTTACCTGAGGGTGGTAGGCAGTGGTACGGATGCGGTGTGTGCCAAGTAACTTGGTAACTTCCGAGAAGAGCTTGGACTCAAACTGGCTTCCCTGATCAGTCGTTAACTCCCGAGGCACGCTAAATCTTGAGACGTATTGTTGCACGAACGTTTTGGCAACTGTGGCGGCTGTAATGTCCGTAATAGGATAAGCTTCTGGCCAGCGAGTAAACCGATCGACGATTGTTAAAATGTACGAAAAACCTTGGGAAATAGGAAGCGGACTGACAATATCCATATGGATGTGTTCGAATCTTTCAGACGGAGGACTGAACAGTCCCAATTCGGACTTCACGTGCCTATATATTTTTGATCGCTGACATGAGATACATGCCTTTGACCAGGTAATTCGTTTGCGTGTAGCGCGTATTCCATCATGTGAAAGGTTGTGAAGTGATTCCAAAAGTTGTCTGCGCAGTTCATTCGGCACAAATGGTTGATTAATACCCGTAATAGTTTCGCACTAAATGTGATTTGGAGTTGATTTTGAGTTAACTGACTCTAGTTTTACCTTTGATCCTAACTTTACTGCATTTGACAGATAGTCCTGAGGTTCGGGGTTAATTGCTCCACTGTATTAGTCTCACAGTTATTGAACCGAGATAACAGATCCGCAACAACGTTATCTTTTCCTTTTACGTGCCTAATATCACTACTGAACTGGGATATGAAGTCAAGATGACGGGTTTGACGGGGACTGCGTTCAGCTTTAGAAGATAATGCATTTGTTAGAGGTTTGTGGTCCGATCGGGTATTGAAACGGAATTGAGACGTCTGTAATCGCCGCAAGGACGCCAGTCGTCGCAATCTTTTTTGCTGGTTAAGGAGAAGATACTGGAGAAGATGAAGGTCTGCAAATTCCAAGATCAACCATGGAACTCAAGGATAGATGCTGATCCTGAAACTTCCCAAATCTTATCGGCAAAGGACGTTAAGTCCTGTTCGCTTTTCTCATCCTGAGAAATTAACGCGATATTGATGACTTGTGGAAGTCTACGAAGCCAAAGCTTTTTAATTAATTTGTCGCTCATTATACCTGATGCCCCAGCAAGTTGTTTTAATAATCTAAGATACTCCGATGGTTTCCTGTCTCCTATCTCTTAGCTGGACAAAAGCTTTTCTATACGACGTTCTTCGCTTAAAGAATGCCTTTCAACCAAAGTAGTCTTAAATTTATTATAAATACCACAAGAAGGGGGTTTCTCTATAAAGTCGAGGACTGTTTCAAGAACATCTTGAGGTAATGCCACGAGAACATAATTATACTTCATAATATCACGCGTAATTTTAGCTATCGCAAATTGTGCTTCCGCTTGTACAAACCAAGAACTGGGTGATTTTGTCCAAAAAGGTGGCAACCTAACCGAAAATAACGAAATATCGCTGATGAAAGAGTCATGATTTCCTCCATTACTATGACCACCGGGAGTATCCTCGCTTTCGTTATTACTCATTGTCCTTGTCACCTTATAAAATAGAAAATAAGATTGAAACAAGCCCATTTTTAATCTGCTATGGACTGGTTTAGGCTTAAATTCAGTTCTAATTAAATACATATGTACATATGTTCGTACGTATAAGCATGATCTAAGCATAAATTCTTACAACCGTATAAGGACTGCGTCACTGTATATATACAAATAAGAAAGTCCCTCAACACGGAAAAAACACCATCCTGAATGAACCATGGAACCATGGATGAACCTGGATGAACGATTCCGGAAAGATGTTTAAGTTTGGAAATGTGGACATTGAAATCCGCGAAGAATTTGAGAACAACCAGCTTCACTTATTCGAGACACGCAACATTGTACACAAGTCAATGGTACACAAAGGCACCTATGGGTGAGACAATAGGTGGTCCACTGACATAAACTACATACATACATACATACATATGTACATATGTTGCACATTAATATTTAATCAGCCAATAAAACCTTGGAGTAACCAATGATCAGATGCAAGTTGGTACAAAGTTTCTCGATGCTGAGATCTAGGTCATTCGCGAATTAGCTAGTTAAGACTTCGCTAATGAACCTGTCGCGCTAAAAATTTGTATTTTTTTTTTTTTAGACTTCGCTAAATACAGCTGCTAATTCCTCATTGTCCAGACCTGAACTTTACAAAGATGAACAGATTAGTCTCAATAACTAAATAATCACTAAACCCATGCTAATGGTAATTTCCAAAAACTTCCTACAACTACATACGTAGGTACATATGTATGCATGTACATATGTATGTACGTATGTATATACATATATTTGTATGTAGACTGTTATATCCCTTTCAAATATCCAACATTACAAATATAACCCAACCGTTACTCAAGAAACAGTTGCATGATAGATTTTTCTACATTTGATTTTTTCTTTTCAAAAGTAGGTGGACGTACCCTCGCTTCCTGTTCAAAATTATGACAATCTCTGAAAATATCGTGTTCACTCGACCTAAGATACCAAGTACAAAAAAATACATTTTACAAATGCCAGAAAAGTAAAAACCCTTCTTGCAAGACACGCAATCATGCCCCGAAAGAAAATAAGAATGAAAGAAAAAAACCGAGTTCTCGAAAGAAAATAAAACGGAAGAATCCAATTTAACCAAACGCCAAGTGTCGGTCGGACGCACAGAACTCATTCGTATTCCCCCACGACTCACGTTCGTTCCGCGTGGCAACACCAACCCAAACTAACAACAATCTTACAAGGGATTTTTTATTCCTCTATACAGCCGCCACGCTGCGCCGAGAGTGTGTCCATCTCATGGCAAACCCAATTCTTCATTCCCCCATGTGTCTACGTAACACACAGGAAAGAAGAAATGGCCACTAAGGAATCCCCTTAGAAAATGAAACTAAGGATCGATGCCCACAATCTGAAAGTGAATGCTTGTGAAAAGTTTTCGATTTTCCCACGAAATTTCTGCAGCAAGGATGTTGTACTTATAGCATACACATAAAAACGAGGGCCGTTTAAGAATCCTATCAGTTATCATGATCCAGTGCCTTCCTCCAAATGTCATTTTTTGCGCTATTCATTCCATATAAGACTAACAAGGATATGAAAAGACGAAGAAGGAAAACAAGACACACACACATCATCAACCGTTCCTGTTGCCAAAAACGAAAAAGTAGCACAGCTGCGTCAAAATCCCAGACCCAATAATACAGTTGGATTCCTCTGCATCTCTTCGGGGTAGAATCCTTGGGTTTTTTCTGGCAGGTGGGCATAAAAATCGTGTGAGAAACCAACTCGGAAAGTGTTTCCCACGGTTCGTGTGGTTCGATCATTTTTCCTTCTTCCCTTTTGTCGAATGCCAATCCAAGACACACGAACGGAGTGCTAAGATCCCTTTTTTTGGGCGACAGTACAACAGGGGGACAACGAAAAGGAAGCAAGAGCAGCGCGCATAGCATGAGGGTTGATTTTTCTCATACCGATACACAGGGGTGAGTGCGTGTACCGATCCTTCTCCTTACGTGTGTTCCTTTTTAGAGAAATCGTTACGCTTAGGTAGGCCACATAGTTTCAGTGTTAGAGGTATAAAAGGCTGACGGTACAAACTAACAGCAAGCATTTCGTTTTAACATTCCGTGGAGTAAACAGCTCTCGCTGAGGATTTCTGTGATAAACCGTACTCGTGTTTTGTCGTAAAAAAGTACCAAATATATTTTCTAATAATGTCGGTCAAAATGGAAATGTCAAAGACCTATCAATACCGCAAAGTAATGAAACCAATGTTAGAGCGTAAGCGACGCGCAAGGATTAACAAGTGTCTAGACGAACTAAAGGATTTAATGGTTGCTACACTTGAGTCAGAGGGGGAGCACGTAACACGTTTGGAAAAAGCTGACATCTTGGAGTTAACAGTTGCCCATCTACAAAAGCTGAAACAACAGCGTAAGCTAGCTGGTGGCATTATCACATCTCTCTCCCCAGCTGAGGGCTTCAGATCTGGATACATCCATGCGGTTAATGAAGTTTCACGCAGTCTTTCCGAACTACCAGGAGTAAATGTAACCTTTGGAACACAATTGATGACGCATTTGGGTCAACGACTTAATCAACTGCAACCAACTGCCAAGCCACCCGTACCTGTGACGTCCCCGTTATCAGTCCAAATCACAAATACTGGCTTCCGCGGACATTACTCAGTTCCGCTATCGCCGGTTTCAAGCTATGCTGGAAGTCCAAATTCATCAGCTTCTGAAATGAAGAACACTTCTACGTCTCTGCTAACTTGTGTCTTACAAGCGGTTCCGGTCAAGGCTGAGGAGGAAAACGTCTGGCGACCATGGTGATTGGTATGCAGCGATTCTTTAATTCATCGCAGTGATACGTCTTCCAATAAAAAAAAACTACGGGATTAGCTTTTTTATTCTTAAGATTAGTTGGTACAAAAAGAAGCTTTAATTAGTTAACCATGTGATAGATACAATTATATTTTTGTTTATTAAGTAAGATTTTGTTAATGTTTTTAGTAGAATTTGCTTAGTCGCCCCAGTTATGTTAATTGTCATTTAATTTTTATAAAACAAAACATAAAAACACATATATGTACATATTCTATATACGTATACGAATGCATACAGCTTACATTTTTGTTTTTTTTTTCTTCGTTTCTCGATCGTTGTTATTATGTTCTTAGATTCGATTAATTGAACAAAGGGAGAGAGTTTTAAGCGTGATTGTTGAGTTCCACCATTGTATATAAATCGTCAAGTGATAATACTATTAGATTTATATACAATGGTTCCACCAAGAACCAATCAGAGAAATTTTGATGAACTCCGAGTGAGATGACCAATGTCATAAGGACAATGTCGCGTCGAAATGTCTCTTTCGCATGAAGAACGTTTATTATTATTTTGAAATGCAAAGTGGGGCTTGGCAAAGGATATATCCGATACCGTTCTTATTAGTGACTAGGGATCACCAATCGGGTGATTTGAAAGGAAGTATGGACTGGTTAAATGGTTCAAATAACATTGAGAAGGGGCCGTTTGTAAGGCAATATTCAGAAAAAAAGGCATTAGCCCATTTTATGAAATACGCATTGCTGACCAGAGTCCTCATCGTTCGTTATATACAGATGAATTAAGAATCTTGATGTCTGCAGAAGAGTTGAAGAGAACTCACGTGCTTTAACAGATACCGCACTAGACGTTGCTTTAGTTATATTGAAGGGGCTGGACCCGCAACTGGATACACGAACTAGTTACGTAAGTAGAAGTGAAGCTGTGACGACACATCTCCAGTTGAAGTTATGCAACGAAGTACTTCTACTCCACCTTTCCCAACATTACTGCACGTCTTTTTATTAAGAACTGGAAACATCTTGGCGCCCTACCTCCATTGCGCTCGTGGTGGTTATTGCGTTGGATTACGGAGTGAAGGGTTCGAGGTTCTATCTCCAGACAACACAAAACAATGGCATTCGCATAAAAATCATACAGAAAAGCTACAATCCATTGAGAACGGACCGTTAAATACCCTATCAGGTCCTATGAACGCAGATTCTGAGCCAGCCCTAGCGTTTTCATCTGCAAATTAGTTGCCTGCAATTCCTTGATGACCAGGGACCCAACCGATTTTCATTCTGTTATGGCTGGCAAGAGATTGTAGTGCACCCTAACAGCATTTGACTGATATTGATATGAAATTGGACAACAGCGCTTTGAGCGCTGCCTGGCTATCTGAAAAGATATATATTCTAGCGCCCTTAATACCTGTACCAAGGTTTATCCTAGCGCAGATCTTAATGGCATGGAGTTCAGCCTGGAAAACCGTGGGATACGTTCCCATAGGTAGCGAGACATTGGTGTTGGGTCCAAAGACCCCAGCTCCAAATCCAGTTTCCATCTTTGATCCATCTGTGTACTAGATCAAACCTCTAGGATCCAGTGCCGGAACACCATTAGACCAGTTTCCACGGTTCAATATTTCTACCTCAAAAAACCTACCGAGACAGTACTCCCTGACTATGATGTCAGTGTTAGTTCCTTCTTTCTTCTTCTTAGTTCTTAGTTTTTTAATTACTACGATAACTTTGAAAGTCTTGAGGATTTTAAATGCAAAATTTCATCAAAATCGGTTTTCTGATGAAAACGCGCACACAAGGTGGGCGTGGCTGTGTAAAATGCAGACAATCTAAATACATATCAAAATTTAACGGACGAACGGACAGACATGGCTCAATCATCTTCGTTATTGATACTGATCACGAATATATGTATTTACTTTATAGGGTCTATCCCGATTATTTCTTTATGTTACAAAATACATATGTATCAAACTTAATATTGCTTTAGGATAGAATATACATAAATATAACACGCACAACACGAATGGTTGTGAGAAGCTAGGCACTGTGTTCCATACGGACTTGTTGCGCTACATATGTATAAATATATATATTTTTTTTTGTATCAGGAACCAACTTGGTAGGTCAGAAGCCTATGAAGTCGCTGACAAAAAATGTTCACGGGAAGGAAGAACGTTATGTAAATACATATGTATGTAAGTCGATAATCCACTTGTGTGACCTAGTGTCTAATCTTTTTATAGACATTTTTGTGCTACTGAGCAAGCTGTTTAATATGACATTCGTGTACGAAAAATAAAACTATTCGTGGAAATAAGTGGATATAGAAATGCATAACAAAAGACTGGAAGATACTATGACCTATAAACTCCAAATATATTTTTTTTTTATGATTTGAAATACTGATTTCCGTTTCATTTTATTATGTTTTTGTAGAGTCAAAAATATATACATTTTTAAATCCTTGGATTGCATCTAGTTAACTACAGGATGTGACCTTAAATTTATTTCACCCCATATTTAAAACTGAAACGTACATATATAGTATGTCAACACACAATTTCAACATTATTAGAAGACGACACACTTCACTTCACTTCATAAGTGGGTTAGATTGCGTCTGGACTTTATCGTCTCCGAGGATTCACTGAATAGGTACCATATTTTGCCCTTTGATAGTGAAGAATGGTTGAGATAAATTGGAAGGGATTAAACGAGTGAGTGTCGTATGCGGGTACCAGGACGGATGCATCCTTTTTGTTTGCGTAAAATGTCTTCGATTTCATTAAAAAGAATTTGTGAATTAAGAACGAATTGAAAAAAGAGGAACATGATTAAAGTGACGTATTTTATTTAATTATAAATGAATGAAAAGTATACGATCCGTCCATTGAGGACGCCAATTTTTAGAACTATATGTACATATATACATACATCGTATGCATCGAAATTAAATATTGCGTTTGCCAGAGGAATCTAACTTCAGTAAAAGGTTACTGCAAATGAATATTCTAATTTATTTAGTCAAGAAAAAATTAGCGTTGGACTTCACATCATGCAACAAACAACTGCCTCCGACTAGTTGATGTTAATCCAGTTCAGGCATGCATTGTTCTGGACCGTAGTCGTTAATAAAGTAGATAAAGTAGTTTGTGAGTTAAAGTGATTTTACATCTTCAAAAAAAGTGGGATACCGCAAACTTTGAGTCCCAGCTCCAGCAAATGTCTACCGAGATCAACTCCAGTTTTAAACATACGCAAGAACTGCAATCCGTCTAAAACGGATGGTATAACGCCCTATCCTTCTTTCCATGTATAAACCCTACTAAAGTAGGTGTGGCATACTGCATTTTTCTATTGAATTACTACAATAACTTCAAACGTTTGAAGGTGTTACATGCAAAATATCATCAAAATTTGTTCTATTTAATACAAACCCTCACAAAAGGTGAGCGAGGCTATAGACAATATATGTATTGTAGATAATTGAATTGTATATAATTTGAATATGTACATAAATATTTGGTCTTAATAATTTTTTTTCCATTTCAAGTAAAATAGTGAAATTATTATTTCTCTATGTTACAAACTATTTATTAAACCTAATATACGCTTAGAATACAATTATAAAAATCGCAAAATCATTCCAAGATAATGGAAAATGGCCGCACTACGATTATTAAATTCAGAAATCGACATTGTCAGCTGATTAAAAATTTATCATGAAATTGGTAATGTTCTGGATCTCCTGACACTTGTGCATCATCCTTCAGGGTGTTGTTCACCCTAAAACATTGCTGGGTGGCGTAACAAAAGGTCAAATCCTAAAATTTGGCCTTATATCGCTTTACGAAAGTGAAATAAGGCCAATCTCTAACTCTAAAATAGTCCTAAGCCAAACATTGGATTCAGGAAAGCATCAGTACATTGGTGAGGGTCATCTAATGATTTACAAAGTATTTTACTATTGAATACAGACGAATTAAAAGAAAGTCAAAGCAACTTACATATATATTTAAGTACCATGTGTTCTGAATACAAAGACTATTTAAACACCCAGCAAACGAATACATCATCTTTGGTAACGCACGTAAGCGCAAATGGATCGTTATCGCAACCAACTTGACGTAAGAATTTGATGCAACTAGCTAAGGATCGAGGTGCTTGTACCTGGTGGAAAGTAAGAAGGGAGAATATTTTAGCACCAGTTCTGATGGTTATCCTTAAATCAATTTAATCAACAAAGATCCTATAATTATATGTTTACAAAACACCAAATCTCGTTTGAGCCGCAAAAGTCACGACTTTATGCATTAAACACCCTCCTTTAAAAAAAATTCTTCATTTGATTTTCCTCGTTAACATAACATACCTTTCACTGGAAAATCCTTAACGAACATCTAATAATACATCCAAAACACCCACTTCCTTTCAAAACAAACGAATACTTGACCCAAAACCCGAAACATGAAACACTCACAAATGAAACGAACCTCAAATAAAAACAATTAATCTTCTACTGATCACTGAAAAAAACGTGAACCTTACAAAGAAAGGATTTTCAATCTCCTTTAACTTCAAAAATTTGATAAAAATAAAAATTGTTCTGACAGACAATTGAAAAAAAAAAATAATAATTACAGCAGGAAATGCCTGCTATTCTAATACACGCAAGGAGCGTAGGACAATAAGAAAAAGAAAAAAAAACGTAAACGTTCCGTTGGGAAATTATCTACCAATTTCAACCAATTATACAATTTTTTGCCCATCGTTTTACAACAGACCTTAACTCAATATTCCTGCTCTAGTAAGCCAGGGGAGCAAACTGAATAGATATTTACGAACAGGTAGCAAAGTGCTGACAGTATTGGTGGCAAGAACTATTTCTATGTAGAGTAAGGCTCAGTCTCTGCAAAATGGTTTTAGTTGATACGTTTGTTTTACCTCTAAGCTCTTCTCTAAACAAGATTTAATGTTTCATTAGTAATTGGAAAAGGTGTATCCAATATTTAAGTATAGTAAGTGGAGTACCTGCATACATATAATCCCCAATCCGTGAGATTCAAGAATTCTCCTAGCAAAGAATGCATCTAGTATATTTGCAACACGTTTTCACAATGTGGCTTACTTTCTGAAACGTGCAGAACAAATTTCCTATTACGGTGTTCACACTGATCAAATTTTTCATCAAATCGGCTTGACAAACCATCCAATCCAATTAAATTTGCGTTCACAATCATCAAATTTAGAGTCATCATACCGATTGACCGCTTCGTGTCATCTTATCAAGGTTTTCCCTTTTAGAATCATTTCATGCGTGTTCCACTGAACATTGTAGATCCGGTGGCGAACTTTCAAGCCTGAGTCAAGATTTCAGAAAAGGAATCGACTGGTATCGATGCAAATGTGTGATCCAAATGGGACCCCTTACTTGCTCCACATGCTGTTATTTCTGAATCCAGTTCAGTTACACTTTTTGATTAATGGCATACAGAAGAAGTAGCTCACCACCGATTCCATCAACCGACGACGATCTGTGAACACGTGTGCATCCAGTAGATCAAAAAAGTAAATCAACCAATTGAAAAGAAGTAAGGAAAACAAAATAGTGAAAAAAAATAAAGAAACCGTAAACGAAAAAAAAGATAAAATCACCACACATAATCAGTTTATTATGGTAGTGACCCAAGGGTATCTTTCCTTGCGTAAAATGGACCCCTATATCCTTTTGTTTACCATCACGATCGTGTACAATAAACCCAAATGAAATGAAAACGACAAGAAAGAAAGGAAAAAAAAATATAATTTCTGACATAGGTTACGACGAAGGAAGAGGTCATTCTGAGGATGATGTGTAGACAAAACCATACATTTCTTGATTCACTTAGAAGATGCTACCACACATGCCACAAGAAAAAATCTTTACCAGGACATTTTATTTCTGGAAACCCAAATATCGTGGGAACGAGTTTTTCCCTCTTGATCTTGTATCGTGTGTCCTTTTGTGCCAAATTTTCTTTATTTTTTTCCACAATTCTAAACCTCACCTAATCGTTAGACACAGGGGGCACTGAAAGAACCTTCAATAAACAAAGTATGTATATGTATAAGTAAAAAAAAAAAACTTCTTTTTATTTAGTAGCTTGTGTTGCTATATGTACATACATGTATTGTATTTTTGGTGATGTTCTGGTATTAGCACGTGCGCACACAGGTCTTAGGCTTGGCACTGTACTGGGCTTGTGGATATGTTTGTATTCCTTTTACGTGGATCTCGATAATAATGTTTGCCTAAGGCTTACTCGCAATCGAAGACAATGTAATAAATTATGTCATTAGTTGGGCGGAAATTTGATACAAGACGTAAAAGGTCCTTTTCAAGGGATTACCTACCTAGCGTTTAAATACTTCGTCGTTACGAATAATGTTTTAAATTTCAATTTTCGCGGTTGAATTAACAGTCGAGATTTTTAATTTGATACTAATTGAACAATTTGAACGGAGGCGTAACGAGGGTTAATTTTTAAAAATTTGAGGAAATTAATTTTGCTTCAGGGAACTAGATAAACGTTTCTTGGAACGGAGGTACATACATACATATGTAAATATTTTGAAACTGGAACGAATATTATCATTCGAACTGAAATAAAAATTGCAGCATATTGACTATGTACATAACAAGTAATTGACAGCCAATACGTGTAACAACTTCTGTCAGCTTTAATTCTCTAAGTATGTATGTATGTGTGTATGTATTGGAACAGCGACACAACTTCCTAAAGTTTCTAAATTTTCATTAAAAGAGAGAAATGCCTACATGGTGTGTACTGATTGTCAGTAGCAGTTCAACAAAGTTTAAGAAATACCCTTGACTTTGTTCTTTTTATACCCTATCCTAAGGGTATATTAAGATTGATACATACATAGTTTGTAACATAGAGAAATAATCGAGATAGACCCTATAAAGTATACATATGTACATATATATTCGTGATCAGTATCAATAGCGTAGACGATTTAGCCATGTCCTTCCATTCGTCTGTCCATCTGTCACCACTTTTTGAATCTTAAACTTTAAGCTAGGAGAATTAAATTTCATATCTGAACTTTTAGAAGGAGAAGCAGTACAAGTGTAAAAATTTCAAAACTTCACTATTTTACAAGAAATCAAAAATTTTGTCTATAATTCACCCATGCGTTGTCTTTAGCCCCGCCCACTTGTTATTGGCGTTTTTATAAAAAAAACTGATTTTGATGAAATTTTACATGTAACATCCGCAAACGTTCGAAGTTACTGTCATAGTACAATAAAAAAATGCAATTCATGCATACCCATTTTATGAGGGCTGCATAAGGAGGACAGAGTATCATACGATCCGTTCTAGACGGATCTGTATGTTTTTGCTTTTACTTAACTTTCATGATGTCAAAAATTATATCTGTGCTATTTATTATTCTTCATTATTTTGTGTTTTTTTTTTGCGATTTCAGGCAAATTTCAGCTAATAGTTATTTTTTTAGATCAGCAACACCGAAGCAATTAGAAATGTTAATACATTTCATGGAGGAGCACCCTGAAATATCCTCAAACTATGTTTCAAAAGCGTTCGTGGAGTGACCGGCTGGTAGGTTAAAAGCCGCTGGACTGCCTAGTAAGTCAGCAGCTTCTTGGAGAAAAGTATAGTAATATAAAATCTTTCACACAACCTAATAACTTTAATACTAATTTTTTTGAAGTGATGGACTGATTTCAAATACACAGCCAGAGAAAATCCAGTCAGAACTTGCAGTCAATGAAAAAGACAGGTCTTGAAGAAAAGGCTGTTCAGATGGCCTCACTCCGTGCTTCAGTTTCTGGCAGCAGTTCCAATTGCTTTGGCGCAATACAGGTACCAGAACCAAAGCAACCAGATATTGATTTTGAAAGCATATTGCTTGGTAAAACAGAAAACCCTGTTGAAGCTGTGTCCTATCCATATACATACGTAATAGATTCGTCAAATTTATTTCAGGCAATTATCATACTTGTTCGCTAGACCACCAAAACGAGAATGGCTTGGGATTGAAGAAAGTGAGAAGTTAATAGTTCTTAAAGAGCAAGTGACATCAGAAAAGAAGTTTAAAGCAGAGTGACCAGAGTAGAATATAATATTTAAGTGGAATATATTTTTCGAGAAAAATAATCGCATATAAAAATGGAATATTATTTTCTTCAAATGGAATATTAAGCATTTTTCAACACTGCAAAACTCTTGAGAATCTTTCACTCACTTATTTAGAATTATTTAATATGCAAAAGTGTTCTGAAAATAAAATAAAATGTCTATTATGTTTGCCATAACTAATTCAAGAGAAATATTACAATAGCATCACCAAATTCAATTTCAAATTCATATCTATCACATTTCAGAGTTAAAGTTTAAACTTATTTTTTCAAATATGTACATTTTCATCCCTCGTCAACGTCAGATAGTTCACACTTACATATGTAAGAGTATGTGTCCGCAGTAATCTTTGTTTTTGTTTTGTCTTGTTTCGTTTTGTTTCGTGTGGTGACTTTAAAACATTAAAATGGATCGTTTCTTAAAAAAGTAATTATAAATCTTAAATTCCATATTCCATATTCCATAATTCCTTGCACAGTTGGCTCAATCAAGACAAATAAGCACATGAATATAATTCTACACCTTCATCGACATCCAAACAAGCCAAACAAGCTTTATCAGAATTTGATGAAAATTCAAGTTCAACAGAACCCGAAGAACAACTCATTTTAGAAAATGCAACTGTGATACAAAAGTTTGTATTGTATTATTAAGTTTTATCTGTGATAAGTTAGATTTATTTACGTATGTGCCTATATGTTTCAGTGTCAATTGCGGAAAATTTGCGAAGCAATCGTATCTAAAAAATTCAATTTTCAAAGATTGGTTGATAATAACTGAAAATACGTCTGAAGCACGATGCAAATTTTGCAACGTTGGTGTTCAGCTGAAAAAATCCTCTTTGAAACAGCATCTTAATACCAAAAAAAACACATTGCTAATGCAGGTGGTCACCGTTTGAATAGCCAAATTGGGTTTTAAGAAGGAACAGCAGCTAAGTAAAACATGATAAAGGAATGATATTCATGCTGCACTTTTCGTAGCTGTCCACACGTCTCTTCGAACGGCTGATCACCGCTTGCTTAAAAGATATTTGCCATGTTAACGTAAACATAAGTAAGCTTGCTATGAAGAGAACGAAATGTGCAGCAATAATTAAATCAGTTATATCACCATATTTTCGAAAAGGTTTAAGTGATGATATTGGGAATAACCCATTTAGTCTAATTATTGATGAGTCCAACGATATTGCTTCGAATAAGTATTTAGGGATTGTGATAAGGTATTATAGCGTCAATACAAAATCTATTGACACTTGCTTCCTTGGTGCGCAGAGTTTGGTCGAAGGTGTGAAATCATGTTTGGGAGTGTATTCTCTACCATTTCCAGTTAAGGGGTTTATGTACTGATAATGGCAATGTTATGGTAGGTGTGAATAATAGCGTTTATAAAAAACTGTTGGTAGATTGCCCCGACTTAAAGTTGCTCCCTTGTGTATGCCATTCACTACAATTAGCCGTTAATTCGCTTCCATTGAATTGTTGGTGGCCGACACTTTCAATTGGTTTAGCCATTCTTCTAGCAGGCAAAATTCTTACAACCAATTAAATAGGTTCATTAATGATGGCCACGATCCAAACAAAATTGTATGCGCATGTAATACTAGGTGGATGAGGATGAACTCATTTTGAAATTATCGAAATGTGTTACAATGCAGAACAACTTTATGATATCTATAATGACGATACAACCTACAGCTAGGTTTTATTTTTGAAGTACGTACTGGAGCAAGTGACGAAGGTAAACAATCTATTCGAAAGTAATTCTGTGGATATATCAAAGATTCTCAATGATTTTACATTTTTAGTCGATTTCCTAACAAAAATTATCCTCTCAAATGATGTTTCTGTAGGCCTTACAACAGATATATCTTTGGAGGATACACTGGAATGTCCATATTTAGGATACGAAGTGGAGGAGCAACTTAAAAAAACTTAGTTTTGAAAACAAGAGTGAGATTCGAAATAGATGTAAAGATTTTGTTTTGGAGTTACTAAAACAAATAAAACAGCGGCTTCCAAAAAATATGGACATTCTCAAAAAAATGGATTGTTTTTCTATCAAAAATGTTTTTAAAAAAGAAACAAAAGAGGAGATTATAAAACTAATTAAAAATTATGAACCTGCTAATTGTGTAAACATTATAAACGAATATGAAAATTTAAATCTGGTATCATGGAAGGAAAAACATTCCACTTTAACGTTTTGGACAGGGGTTTCCTTACACAAAGCCGCATGCAATACTTCAACTTTCCAAAATCTTGCAAATTCTGCTTTTTTTTATTTTTTATATTGCCTTTCAGCAACGCTGAAGTGGAACGAGTTTTTAGCTGTATGAACTTAGTAAAACATAAACTAAGAAATAGAATGAAAACAGAAATGTTAAATAGTTTACTGACAGTTAGAACTTGGTTGAAAGTAAGAGGAGATTGTTGTCATTCGTTTGATATAACCAATGATATCATTGCGCAATATGTATGTAAATACAAATATATATAACTTCATTTTAGAAGATTTTAGTGACATAGAGTTTCCTGATTTTGAATTATAAATTATATATAAAAATAATAAATTATTATAAATAACAGACTGAAGTTAATATTATTTTATTTCTTAAGTTTCTAAGTATAATGTATGTTTATATTATATGTTTGCTTGCTTCAATTTATTAATAATGTTGTTTTGTTTTTTTTTTTTCGTTTCCATCGTACTAAATGTATAATTAAATAAATGATAGGCAGGTATGTACATATATAGAACTAGTTTTTATTTTTCTAATATTAGTTAAACGTAGCATGGAAAACACTTGGAGAAGTGGAATATAAAATTGGAATATAAATTCATAGAAGTGGAATATAAATATTACATTTTTTTAAAAGTGGGAATATTTCTGACGTTCCTAACTGGTCACAATGGCTTCCAGGTCGACGTAGGCATCATTTTGACGGAGCGAAATGAACGAGAAGCAGTTATTCACAGTCAAGTGTTGAGACTCTTCGAAAGAAGGAGCGAAATTGTAGAAAAGCACTTCAAGAAAGTCAAGTCAGAAATAAAGTTACACATAATAAACATAATATAAATTATCGACAAACAATGACTGATACCTAGATATGTATGTACCTGAATCTGATTTTTTTCTGTTATAGTATTCTTACATATGGTAGTTAAAATTATTTACTTACTTACATATATGTATGCATATTTTTTTTTCATTATTTTTATTAAATATATATACATACGTATGTACATCGTTTCATAAAATTAACTTAATATACTGTGAGCGCCAAAAAAAAAGTGTACACCTCCAAGTTGCATCTTTAATATTTTATTTTTATGAAAGATGTGTATCCTTTTGTGAAATATTTGTTAATGTTTTAAAGTGTTTATTCTCCATAACTTGGCAAAAAAATTAATGAAAAGAGTAACAATAAAAAGACTTTACCTTTAGCTTTCCCTGAGAAGAAGGGATAACCCTTATTGTTTTGTTTATTTACAAGGAAAATAGCTTGTTTTTGTATTCAGAGCAGATCGTTCTTAAAATGGGAAAACAAATTTCAATTGAAACACGAAAACTTGTGTACAAATTCAAACAGGAACGATTATCGTTACGGACCAAAGGACGAATAGTTAACAGAGGCCGTAACACATTTAAAAAAATTTCAGATAAATTTGAGCGGGTCAAGGAACTTAAAGATCGACCTCGTCCTGGTATGCCAAAAGGATTGTCCGATTGTACGGTCTATTCTCATCCTATTCAAATCCAGCGGCAAGTGCAATGAACATTCCGGAAGGAATAACCCAAATTCGGTGCAAGAATAGGTCGGGCCTGAATGAGAAAAATATGCATTCAACAATAAAGCACGGTGTAGGTTCGGGTGTGGTCTAAGCGTTTATGGCAGCATCGGGCGTTGGAAATCTAGTCTTTATTAACAGCACAATGAACAAAACCGATAACCTCAACATTTTCAGAGAAAACTTACCATCAAATGTTACAAAGTTGGAGTGAGATCAATTATGGGTCTTCCAACAGGACAAAGGATTCGTTATTTTCTCAGATACCTGGACAGCAGAAACATCCTCTGCAGTTCCCTGATTATAACTAGATAGAGCATTTGTGATAGTATCTCAACTGGCAGATTCGAAAAAGTATTATAACCAGCAAAGACTCATTAAAGCCGGTTTTATCGGAACAATAACAAAAAATTAATTCCAACAGAATTCACCAAGAAATTAGTTGAATCAATGCTAAGAAGATTAGACGCTCATAACATAATAAATGTAGAGCGCCTGTTTTGGTCAGCAAATTTAATAGAGACTAAATTCAGGAACAAACTTACAACGACAACAACAAGTAAAGTAGACATTGCCGTTAATTGTTCGGCTGCACATGGTCTGTTAAGGAACCGAATATTCCACGTGTAAATCTGAAAGTCGTTGTCCTTATCACGTTTGCTGGGGTCGTCAAGTTGAATCATCACAACCGCTTTGGAGGTTAGTGATTTTTTTCGTGGTAGGGAAGTTACCCCAACACACAACTCCCAACCTGGAGGGCAAGTTCTCTTCGTTACTCCCAGCGCTACCACCAAAGACCTTGGTTTACCCAATCTCCAGTTGAGGTAGAGTAGCAGCTGATTGTGAGAGGCTATCGTGAGAACCCTTGTGCTCTCATATATTCGCATCTCGGCTTGTTTAGTTACTATACTAAATGAAAAATTAAGAAAACCTAAAAAAAACAAGAAAGAGCTACTTGATAAGACCATGGATTGCTAATAGAGAATTCTATGGAGTGTGTGCATTTTATAAAAATTTCTACATTGTACTATTTTCTTCCACTTTACACTTCCTGTTCTACTCTTTTCCATTCTGTACTGCTATTAAAAATGTCTGATTTTCGGTACTTGATGCCTTCATGTACATACATAATATGTACCCGTTCTTTTGAAGATTCAAATAAATATTAGTACTATAAGAACTTATTAAAGTTCAGGAGTTCCTCAAATCTAAATAAATTGTTATCAACAGCTAAAATTTTGTGGATTATGTGCCTATGCGATGATTTTACGTCCATTACGTTTACGTAAAATTGACTTAAAAATTCATATTGTGCTATGCAATTTTGTGGATCTATTAAAAGTAAGTAGTGCAAAGAAAAGAAACTTAATCATATCAAGTCTTTGCCAATTTACCAAGAACATTAATGGCGTAAAGCATAAATCTTGTACTTAGGTACATTATGAACATTGATAACTACTTGATATCGCCATACATTTGCTTCCTTCAGAATATACACATTGACAGGATATCTATCAAGCTTTTATTAAGTTTGCAAAAGGTTCAACCAAATCAATAGTTTATTTAGGTATTCACACATTCCTGATTGTAATGCTGTTCACACATTGCAACTCTGTCAACGCTGCAGTAAAAGTAGCTATGCTTGTGTGACCGTAGCATTAGTACACCTGAAAATTATTGCAGATAAAATAATGTCGGCCTGGAATAATCTCAAATAACGTAAAGTGTTTAACTATTAGTACGCAAATCGCTTAAATCTCGATTCTTCAAATTATTCTGTTATACCGATTACTTAATAGGCGACTGACCAAGGATCTCTAGACATACGTATCTACCTTACAACTTTAAACAAATTGCATTGTACCAGTTCAGATTTCAGCACGGTCCACACAAATGATTGAAACTTGAACTACAAACAATGGAATGCTGACCCTCATAAAACCCAATTAATCTAACGATATCGCACTGCGCACATTTTTTTCTTGTAAGCTTCTGAAGAATATACTCAATCGCACACTTAATGTCTATTAACGGTCTTAATTTTGTTTTATTGCTTCAGCAGACACTTTATTAGCATATCTAATGCAATTGCAATAAAAATTAAATATGTACATACCCCACTTTAACACTATACCTACCTACTGGTTTGCTTTTGTGTCAAAACTTATCAAGACCAAAATAATCTCTAATAGAACAGGATTTACGTTTACTGATTGAGTAGAGTTGGCATTGAGAGAAGTGTTAAAAGTGGATTTATGGCACCATCGCCCCCTCAAGACTGATCAATCACATAGTATCACAATCTCGAAGATCTTCAGTTCGGTTATTGCATGAATACCGAACAATTAAATTGAATTAATTATATACTTGTATTTTACCATACAACTTGTATAACTGATAGAAAAAAAAAAAATTCAATTGACGTCAAAAGGTCATGGTGGCAGCAATTCGCTAAAGCACCAATTAAATACAAACCATCGAGTCAATTTAAATTTCTAACCAAATAACCGAACCGGATTAGTAAGCATTTTAATTTTGTTATTATTTTGATAACTTTTTTTATTTTAACTGAATATCTACTCACACTTATTGTATTGTAAGTTTGGCGCCTGTAGAGATCATCCATAAGACAACGTGAAAAAAACTTTTATCAGAAGATTGTAGTCTTCCAAAACTACTGGTGAGATAGTACCAGAATGTGTGAGCCTATTTTCACTGTATCCGGGTTTTAGCCGTACGACAAAATGCCGTATGGGAATATTTTTTTAGTGAACTGAAGAAGAGCATGCCCTTTTTCACATTACCATGCTATGTAGCAGCCCTCCACTGCGACTACAACCCATGCAGTGACATGTCTCGAAATATATCCTTATGACAGAGGGTTTATGCCACAACACCTAGAAACGAGTTTATTCTGTAGCAATAGGTGTTACATTTTTGCAATCCTCCTTTCGTCCTTTATCATAAAAAAGGCCTTCCGCAACCATTTCTTCTAGTAAAGCTATTAAAGTAGTTAAAACATACAGAAGATCTACAATACGTTTGTAATGGATCGTTTGAGATTTTATCCTCCTTTCTATTCAGTCCTAATAAAGTGGGCGTAGCATTCTACATTTTTTTCTCGAAGTACTACGATAACTTCGAACATTAGAGCATGTTACATGAAACATTTCATCAAAATCGGTTCTGTAATAAAAACACCCCCAAAAAGTGGGCGCGGCGAAAGACAATGGATGGGTGAATTGTAGACAATCTAAATATTTGGTCTTAATAAAATTTTTCGATTTCATATAAATTAGTGAAGTTATGAAAAAGTGGGCGTGGCAGTGGCCAGATTTAAAAAAAAATTTACACTTGTATACTGCTTCTCTTTCTCGAAAGCCCAGATATGAAATTTCATCCTTCTAGCTCAAAATTTAGGGCCCAACAGGACGGACAGATATGGCTCAATCGTTTTTGCTATTGATAGTGATCACAAATATTTATACTTTATAGGGTCTATCTCTATTATTTCTCTATGTTACAAACTGTGTGTCAAAATTAATATACCCTTAGGATAGGGTATAATAAACTCTAAAAACATACACATCTATACATATGTATGTATGTACATATGTATCTATATATGCATATATATATGAATGTATTTGATATGGCTACAAGTTATTTATTGACTAATTATTGACTGGCTGAAATTACAAACAAGTCTATATGAAGCATATTTCCAATGCTATCTGGATTAAAGGATTTTTTTCTTAAAGCGCCTAATTAGTCGTAAAAGCTATTGTACGTACATACATAAGTATCTACATAATATGCATTAACGACATCATTTCTAAATAGGTCTATCTGTGTTTTGTTTCTCGCTGTAAGTGACCTGTACATAATGAGTTTTCAATCAAACACTTAACTGACACCGGATATTACTTGGCACAAGCTCACATGCGAATTACCTTTCAATTATTTGCTTCTACCGATCATGGTTCCGGTTAGTTCCCAGCACTCGTAGAGCAAAAAAAGACAAGCAGAAAAAAAAGCATGTACATATGTATGTAGGTTGCAAACTGACATTTTCCACTTCAACACCCCGCTCAAAGTATCATACTCAAATGGAAGTTAATACAGCCGCACATCTGGAAGGGAAATCCAGATACAAGCAGCGCATGCTACGCCAGACCCGATCAATTGAATCACAAGCATCCGTGAGCAGCCCGTAAGGAAAAATGCAATAAATCCAAAGAAATCGCAACAAACCTCACTTCTTGAGATGTTTTGTGCAGCAATCGATCGTACATTGCATATACGTTGGATTCTGCAATAGGCGACAAAGAACAGGCACAACGTTAGGTAGTGCTTATTAGGAGCTCTTCGGTCCCCACCAATTTTTCTCCCTCCTATAAGGAGGTAAGTCTTTTGCTAGATACACAGCACCAGCACATCGTCATTATAATCGTTAAGACAGCGTGCCACACGGTGTGCGCACGGTCAGCTACCATTAATTTCCATTCCCCCTGTTTGCCAGAGCAATCGAAGCACTCAGCCTGTTGAATCTTATTTCCTTTTTTTATGGATTCAACCTCACTCCATGACTATGATGCCTGGCAGCAGCCCGCAGCGGTGGGTTGCTGCCTGCTATTGCTTCTGTGTAGCCGATCTACACGGTCGGCCGGCGCGGCGCAACAACAATAACCATGAAGACGACGACTACGAGAAGGTAGGAGAGCAAAGAAAATGAAGAAAAAGAAAACGTAACGATCGTGATCTTATGGAAAAAGGGCAGGTGTGTCGATCGTGTGAGAACCACGTTCCAAAGCATTTTCTCACGATCATCTTGGGTCTTTTGTTTGAATGCTGGGATTGCATTTTCTTCTTTTTTTTTTGTTGTTGTCTTGGTTTGTCGGATTCTTATTATTATTAAGGCCTTACTCTCTGCCTCTCGCACCTCATTCGTTACGTTAACGATCTTCGTTCTTGTCTCCTTGTCACCCCCTTGGCATTTCTTTGAGGGTTTCCAGATTGGGGTTCGGGACTGTTTTCGTTTTTGTTACCTCATGAATATAAACGGTCTTTCATCAGACGGGAGATCTCTTGACTGCTGATGCTGCTGCGGCTTGGTGTTCTCATCTCGGTTGTGGTCGAGGAGGTACTTATCGCGTGCATGGTTGGGAGCGAAGTGGCGTGCGGTTGTGTGGATGTTAGAAAACCAGCGAAGTGAATTTGAATGTCCATGGAAATTACTACTTAATATCTTTTGATCTACATTATCTTGATTTTGGCTTTTTGAGGAGTTGTTTTTCTCTTTATCACACAAACCTTATGGAAATGGTCCAAAAGCTATACCGATAAAGTGGCCCATTATTCGGTGAACTGGATGATATCTGGTGTCTGTCTTAACACAAAGGACAAATTAAGAATGGTCCATAGTCCATTTTCGTGTGTGTTGAACTTATCTGGCGGCTATTATCTGAGGTTTTGACCTTTTTGGGCTTTTGGTAGAGTGATTGTCAGTTGATAAGGATGGGAAAAATTGCCTCTAATTAATTTCCGTTTGCCTGTTGTTCCTCTGCTTTGACCATTTTTAGGTTGATGTAATTACGGAGTTGAGGAAAGGCTTAATTGAAATTGAGGCAACCATGATGGAGACTAACGACTTACTCTCCTTGTTTGTGGAGGCTGTAGGGGAATATAAACGAAAGAAAACAAGAGAGCTGCCGTTCCACTGGTCGTTATGCTGGTCATTACAAAGACTAATGTCCGGTAGCGCGGAAAGTAAGAGAATGAATGACCGAGTCGTAATGAATGAATGAATGAATGAATGAGTTGTAGCCACGTGTCGGAGAGCTGAGGCGATGAAGTGAATGGGACTGGTTTTGAGAGATTGATGATTTTTATTTATTGTTTTTATTCCAATAATTTAAATTTAATACGAAGAGTACAAATTAATTGACATATGTATGTACATAGTTTGTGGGTGCATGGGGATTGGTGTATTTACGAATGGAATGTGTATAGGTATCTTACGGAATTTATACTTACGGTACCTCACTTTATATTTACGCTACCTAACTTTAATGCCTTTACGGAGAGAAGGCTTTCGTTATCTTACCAAAGTTATGCAGGTTAGAAGCACCATTGATTTGAAATTACATATACATATGTATATCTAGATAGGAATATGAATCCCAAGAGATTCTTCGGCTTAACTTACTCACTCACTGACTAAGTGACTGCCAAGAGTCTTCATTGATGACGGACAGATTCAGTTTCTTCTAGGTAACTGCAGCATATGCGCCCAATGGCTCCTAACCGTTGCGGATGTATCCAAAATGGTTCAGGCTTGGGCGATGGTCTCGTTATCAATAAACTTTTATTAGAGGAAAGGGGAGAGTACTTAATTACTTACATAGGTGGCGCTACAGTTCAGAATGAACCTGTGCCTCCATTACCAAGAATTTATTTATTTATTTATTTACCTACGATTTTCACAAACTACAGGTATCAAAACATTTAATACAAATTCAAAAATTTAGATAAAGAAAAAAAATCATTAACTTAAAGCTAACAATAGTATGGACTTAAATATATTTCTGGGCACACAAATACCTAGATCCGTGTAATATAAATTAAATAATTTACAACAGTAAGACATAGGCTCCCGTAAACCATATACAGTAGTATGGGGAACTTCAATTAAAAGTGGCCTTTGTCTGAGAGCTCGGGTAGGAGCATATAAATTTATACAATTGAGTATATTGGTACTATCTACCGTCGCACATAACAAATCCAGAATAAACATAACACAATAAATTTATCTCCTCATTTCCAGTGTTCCCGACAAAAGACATTTAGATCGGTAGTTGTAATGAACATCAGGAGCATTATTGCGATAAAAAGAGACGCAAAGCTAACCGTAGAAATCCTTTTGAACACGTTCTATTCTACAGATATTATTTTGGGCAATATGTTTCCAAACAACACAAGCATATTCTCAAATGGGACGGACTATACAAGAAAATAAAGATTTTAATGTGTAGGAATCCTTGAAATCAAAAGAATTCCTCTTAAGAAATCCCAACAAAGAAGTATCCTTGCAAATCATGGAATTAATGTGCAAATCAAACGTTACTTTGGCATCAAAAATCACACCAAGTTCTTTATAGTCATTCACTATTTTAAGTGAGTTATTATCCAAAGTATAGAAGGGAATAATATTGTGTAAAGTTCTATTAATGGACATAGATGAACATTTGTTTATATTTAATTGTAAGTCATTTAACTTACACCATTTTGAGAAAGCATCAATATTTTTTGCAACATAAGGCGATCCCGAACTGTTAAAATTATTGAATAAAACTTAACATCATCCGCATACATGAAACAGTAGCAATGTTTTAGTATACTTAGTAAATCACTGATAAAAAGCAAAAAAGGGGAGGACCCAAATGGCTACCTTCGGGGACACCTGATGTAACATTAATCAATTTGGAAAATTGATTACCAATTGTTTACGCCCATATAAATAGGATCGAAACCATCTTAATAATGATGGACTTGTTGATGGTTTTCAAGGGCTGTTATTCAAAAATTTGTAAATTCAATTTACATTTGTGGAAGTAGATGTACCCTTCCAGAAACCATGCTAAAAATCACTGATGTAAGTCTAAGCAGTACATTAAACTTATCTTTTATTAGATAATCAAGTATTTTAGGTATAACTGACAACTTCATTACAGGCCTATAGTGGGAAACTATATCCTTTCAACCTGTTTTGCATATGGGGTGTTATACTTTATATTTTTCAATCTTCTAGAAAAGTCACACTAGATAGGGATTGGTTGAATAATATGATTAGAGGAGTACAAAGAGAGTTAGCAAAATGGTAGAAAATAATAGGATGAAACCCGATCAAATTAGCTTTACGTTTGGGCTCCAATTTATTTAACAATAGCTGAACTTCTTCGAAATGAAATGAAATGAGGAAAGAGAACAATCGATCATAAATGGAAGGGACCTCATATAATTTTCATCAACATTCCTCGTAGTAGTAGAGTTATAAATACTTTGAAAGTATTCAGCAAACAAATCAACCACTTCCTTTGGTTTGCTTGCTTGTATAATATCAACCTGCATCATTGTTGGGAAACCAACGCTTTTACTCTTTGAATTTACAAAGCTCCAAAAATGTTTAGGACTTGTTTTAATTTTACGCTCCAATGACTGCACATAACTCGTATATAAAACATACAGAAAAACTACAATCCGCCTGAAATGAATCGTATGATACCCTATCCTCCTTTCTATGTAGCCCTTATAAAGTGGGCGTGACCATATTGCATTTTGTACTGAAATACGACGATAACGTCAAACGAACCACACTTAATTCCATCATCAAGAAGGAAGTTAGAGCACTTAGCACAGTTAAATAGATTTGACTTTATCGCTTGCCATTGTAGAAACGCACCGGCACTGTTAGAAGAGAAAAACTCAACTCTCCAGTTAGTCCGGTTCTTAGCTATCTCCAGTTGCGCACTCCAAGTTTGTTGAGATCTCCTTCTACTTGTGCGCACCACATAAGGCGAGGTCTTTCTCTACTGGTCCCTCCGGGTTAGATTCGAAGACTCTACGGGCCGGAGCATTTGTGTCCTTCCGCTCTACATGTCCTAGCCATCTTAGACGACTGATGCGCAATTTTTTGACTAAGTCGGTGTCGCTGTACAGCTCGTATAGTTCGTCCTTAAATCTTCTTCTCCAAAGTCCGTCAACGCAAACGGGACCGACAATTTTAAGATGACTTTTCCGTCTTCTAGAATGACAAGTTTCTACAGTCCTTACTTATTCGAAGAGATTTGTCCTAGGGATCCTAGGGTTTCGCAGTAAACTCCAACTCACGTACGGACTTCTATTTTGGCACCGAAATTGTCTGCCTATGTGTAGCCTCTTATCGAACCAAGGTGACGTCATTGCTGTAAGACGTTGGTTGAGGGAACACCGTTTTTTGTAGAAAAATGGCACGTGTGCTTTGTTTTGACTTAAAGAAGGTTTTTCATTGAGTCGAAGATATTTTCAAGTTCAAGGAAATGTGTTTTTTTAAACAAAGGGCAATTTTCAATTGGTTTTTCACAATTTAATATCAAAGTACGTAAATAAAGTTGGTGTAAATTTATTTACTTCCCTTTTTCGGTTATGTTAAATAAAATGTTTTATAGATTTTCTGTAGAATAGGTTATGGGGCATAGATGTTGCAAGGGCCAGTGGTGTGGTCATGCTGAGTTTCCCACCACATTGCACTCATCGGTTGCAACCCTTAAATGTTACTTTTATGAAGCCCCTGAGTTCATATTATGGAGATGAAGTAAAAAAATAACTCAGACAGCACCCTGGATGAAGGACAGTTGTTCGGTAAAGCCTATTTAAGAGCTCTGCCAGAATGTCAGTCGCCATAGACGGCTTTCAAAAGACTGGAATATGGTTGGTTAATCCAAATGTATTCGAAAACCGTGACTTTTTACCATGCCAAACTACGAACATGCCAAATTATGATGCTCTCCTTAAAAAGCGCAGCTTGAGGCTGAATCCACCAAGTCCAAGCCCCTTACTTTGAAAAGGAAAAAACCAACACAAAAAGGATAATGACCACGAATGAAGAATATTCATCAGAAAGCGAGGAGGACGAGGAGTATCTACATTATGGGTACTTATACTCTCAGTCTACAGAAGGATGGGTTTCCTACAGATCCTCTGGTAAGTGGGGCATTGTTCATGTGCTAGAGAGGATGATGTTGGCGATGAATCCAGTCACATTTGCTCGCGCTGTAACCTAGCTTAGCTTCGTGCCCATCAAGCCCCAGCACCGGGGTATAATGGGTAAATTTAACCCTTTTTTTAATTAATTTAACATACTGAATTATTTATTTTTATTTATTTTTCTTTTCCATTTTGATGTGTTAATCAATTTTCTTTCTAATAAAATTGTTTTGGAGATAATAAACACAATTTTGCAGTTATTATTTAAGAAAATCCTTAAGGCCTGTTATGCCCCGGGTTCCCCTACGAGTATAATATATACAGTACGAGAAAGCAAAATCTATGATGGCATGTGAGCACAGTCTGTCAAAGGCAACGCTTTTGTAAAAGCAAACAATTTTCAAAGCCCAGAATCCACAACCCATTATCAAACACAGTAAGCAACAAGAGTGCATTAAATGTCATTATGCTTTTTCTGGTATATCATACTTTCTCGGCATATGTAACATACAACGCAGAGGTAATGATTTGGAAGAGAAGAGCAACAACGAGCTAGAAAAAAAGTAAAGATACCTACCTGTTGGATGCAATCACGATGACCACCGGAAGCCTACAATTAACGAGAACTCTGGAAATCATATCGGAATTGGACAAAGAAGGATTTTTTCTTTAGACTATTTTGAAGCAATTTCGGGCTTGTCTGCTGTTTTATGATACAATTTTCAGGTTTCTTAAAAAAGGCAAAACAGGTTTACTTAAAGAACGATGCGGATGAATGGACGAAAATCAAAAGAAACATAAAAAGTACCGAAATGAAGTGAACAAAATGATGGGAAAATAAAATGTTAGACGGTTGTTAATTGCTTTACGCTCCATGCTTGCTACCGAATTTTTCATCTTTGTCTGATGTAAATTGTTAGCTAATTGGATTAACTAGCTCCTATGCACTTCCTGCCTTGGAAATTATGTATATACAATTAGATTATTGCGGTTGATGCAAGGATCTATGTATGTATGCACATACCTACATATGGATTTACATACGTACATTTAGTATGCATTTGCAATGGGTTAATTGCTTTATTTAGCCCAATAGACCGGGCTTAAGTTCTTCCTACCATTAGTGCCATGCGTCTTATATTCTGGGCACTGCTTAATCCCGCTTCCGAAAGCGAATTTATATTTCTTCTAAGAGGCTTCTTCTTTCGGATGTTTCTCAGAGATTCGCTGGTAATGGGAAAAACGTTGGTGTTGCCTGGGAGTCGCAGCTAAAACTGACCTCAAACTGTGGTTCGGTACCCCGGCGCCCATTACTGGGATATAAATAAATAAAAAAGATAATTTCGCTAGCTAGTTAAGTAGCGGGCTAAAAGATTTGAAACTGTATGATTCGTTACAGACGAATTTTACTTATTACTTGTATTTTTATTTTCGTTAAACACCCACCCTGCCACCTCAGACCATATGCTGGCACAGCTTGCCAAGGATTCTAACGAGGACTGTATGTAATTTGCAGGCTAATACAATGCAGAAAAAATCGTGCTAGGAGATTTTAACGCCAATATAGGAAAGAGGACATCTTTGGTAGGATGATTGGCAAGCACAGCCTCCACGACACAACGTCCGGAAACGGATTTAAGCTTATTGGCTTCGCTGCGTGCCGAAAAGTCACTATAGCAAGTACGCGGTATCCTCATCTCAATATCCACAAGTGGACATAGTGGAATCCTGATCATCAAACGGTCAATCAAATTGATCACATTACGATCGAAGCAAGGCATGCCTCCAGTATTCTCGATGTCCGATTTTTCGAGCAAACAACATCGACTCGGTTCACTACTCTGTTGCAACCAATGCGGATATCCCAAACGCCACAACAAAGAAGAAATACTGTGAGAAGATTTAGCGTCGAAACATAACGTCTCCTATGTCGCCAACATCAAGTGCCGAAGACCAAGACGCTGCCAACATGCTATCAGAAGTGAGCTCTACGAACAGAAGAGACGGGAAGAACATCGACTTCTGCGAAAGAAGAAAAAAGAGCACGAGAAGCGCGTGCAACAGCTAAAACGAACGTGTCAAGCCAACAAGTTCCGTACAGAAACCTGTAGAGATGAAGAAGAAACCTCGTAATAGAGTCACAGTCGGTGTTGAGAATATGGAAAAACTTCTTCTGTAGACTGTATAACGGCGACAAATACCAACATAAAAAGGAAACCCCCTCAATTGAGCCACTTACGGAGGCATCAGTCTCCTCAACATAGCGTACAAGGTCTTATCTGCCATCCTGTGTGAACGTCTGAAACCCTTCGTCAACAACCTGATTGGACCCTATCAGTGTTGTTTTAGTCCACAAGCGATCAAATCTTCATACTTCGGCAGATCCTGGAAAAAACTCAAGAAGTCCAAATCGATACCCAAAATCTTGTCATCGATTTTAAGGCCGCATATGACAGCGTCTACAGAGGCGAGCTACATATGTATACCGGGCCATACCACTACGGATGTTGGGCACCTTGTCGTGGTGGGGTGGCTTAATTTGAGGAACAGGTAGCTACCACTACTCTGACAGAGCAGAATGTGAATCTAAAACTAAGACCCAACAACCCTTAACTCCAAGGTTGTAAGTCGCCACGCCGAGGGAGCTGTGTTTAAGTAGTGATACTACTGAAATACAGGGTTCTGGGGTATTTGAACCGCTAGTGGTAACTCCTTAGGGGCAGCTCAATCCTCTGTTGTATGTTAGTTGAGTAGGGTAGGTAATGGGGATCTCTGCCTATCTGGTCCGTAATTTCTCCCCGACTCGTAGGATCTAAATATAAATATAAATATAAATAAATATAAATATATATATAAATATAAATATATGACTCGTTATATATATAATATAACGAGTCATCAGAAGGCAAGGTGGAAGGCTCCAAAGAGGTCGTGAAAGTGCCGGAAGACGCGGGATCGACAGCGGAAAAGTTCGTGAAGACAGTGGAGTCCGGAGGGAAATCAAAGGATTTAGCTGGACAATCGTCGACGCCGATGGACAATGCGGTGCTGCAAGGCGCCAAGAGTTTAATCGACGTCGTGGAAGCCGAACTCAAAGATGACGGTGCAGACCCTGATTCCGAGCGGAGGCTGTGAAAGCAGCTGAAGCAAAAGATAAAAAGGGCGAGAAGGATAGGATCGCTAGCCTAACATCAGCCGAAACCACCCCAGAAGAGTCAAGACCTAGGAAACGGTTCAGGAATGATACCGAAACCCTGGGTTCAGCTAAAGCCGGGATGATGGAGGCGGAGAACTCCGTAGTCCTTCAGACCGGTCAGCCTAATATCATTTCTGTTTAAAACAATGGAAAGAATTGTGGTGGACCATATGAAAAGCACGGCGCTGAAAGCGTGTCCTTTGAGCAGTAGACAACATGCATACAGATCGGGCAGGTCTACGGAAACAGCGTTACACCAGGTGGAAAGAGGAGATGAATACCGGAGGCATCGCAATGACCATAATAATGGACATTGAAGGTGCCTTCGATAAGACATGCTTCGAAAGTCTGAGAATAGCCTTAGAAGAACGCAGGGTTAACCCATTGGTGGTGAGATGGGTGGACATTATGCTGAAAAATAGGGCGATAAATATTCAAACGGGAACTTCAAGACTTAGGGGAAGGGTTAGCAGAGGTTGCCCGCAGGGAGGAGTTTTATCACATACTCTGTGCAATATAACTGTGGGCTCTCTCCTGAGAAGACTTGAAGAGACTGGCATCCACACTGTGGGATATGCCGATGATATAGCAATAATGGCAAATTCATGAACATCATAGCAGATACCATGAGAAATGCTCTCAGAGGGGTGGAGCGGTGGTGTCAGGAACAAGGACTCTCCATTAATGTGGAAAAGACAGATCTGATCATCTTCACAAGGAAGAGGAGAGATCTGGAATTTCAGCCTTTGACACTTTTCGGATCGGAGCTGCAGGTGACCAGGAAGGTTAAGTATCCGGGTGTATACCTAGATGCTGGACTAACGTGGAACTTCCATGTGGAAGAAAAGATTAGAAAGGCGGAAAGGGTGCTTCATCAGTGCAAACGGGTATGTGGACTAAGGTGGGGAATCTCGCCGAGGTCAGCATACTGGATGTACACGATGATAGTTAGACAGATTATCATATATGCGTCAGTTGTATGGTGGCAGAAAGCCAACCACAAAACTGTAAAGAAGCAGTTAGATAGGGTCCAACGTGTGGCATGTTTAGGGATCGTGGGTGCAATACGAACGACACCAACATACGCAATGGAAGTGATCCTAGGTATTCTACCGCTTGACTTATTTATTAAGAAAGTGGCGGCCTCGACGGCACTTCGTTTGCACCGGGATGCCAACTGGCACTGGCGCGGTACTATCTATGGGCATAGGAAAATCCTGGATATCGTGAAAAACGAGATTAGGGAGTTGAATATGCAAATGGATGGAATAAAAAGAATGCGTGTTACCGAAAGGCATCACAAAACTCTTATCGGAGATGGAACACTTCCGGAATAGAAGATTGGTGACATAATCATCTTTAAGGACGGGTCCATGATGGATGGCAGGACGGGGGCAGGCATCTTCTCAGAAGAACTGGAACTAGCCTGTCATATTAGTCTGGGGAAATATACCTCAGTCTATCAAGCCGAGATGATTGCTCTGTTGCATGCATTGGATCACCTGAAAGAGGGTCAGGTCGAAGGTAAAAACCTTACCATAGCACTGTACAATCAATCAGTGATTAGACGCATGGACCAAACAGATATCAATACATCTCCGGCATTGGATTATGGAATGTGCTCATAAGCTCAATGAGTGCTCATCTCGAAATGAGATGACGCTGCTCTGGGTGAGAGGGTACGTAGAGACTGAGGGGAACGAAAGGCGGACTCTCTGGCAAAGCAGGGGTCAACCTCGGAGCTCTCCGGTCCGGAACCATTCGCTGCAATTGGCAGAGGGATGGTAGAACACCTGATTAGCAACTGGGCCTCGCCGGAACACCGGGGTCAACCGTAGAAGGTTGCAGACAGGCAAGGGAAAAATGCCTATTAAAATGCCGGGTGGCACCACTCACAGTGAGGTTCTAAGCTTAGGGCGAAGAACACTGAAATGGTTGGTAGCGTTATCTACAGGTCATGGGATTTCAAAGAAGATGGGTTTTCTGGAGGACGACACCTGTGAACTACGCCTGGAGGAAGTCGGGACGGCAGCAAATATATTGTGTCAATGTCCGGCATTAGCTAGCAGAAGAAGGGAGGTCCTGGGGAGCCACTGGGCAGAAACCGAGAGGATGAACCAGATTTCTATTAAACAGATGCTAGCGTTGACACGAGGAATCAAAGCCAGAGAGGAACTGTGGAGAAATCCAGAGGGTCTCTCCGGCTAAGATGGATCGTGGAAGAGAGACGAAAAGGGACCCAATACTGTGGTCTGGTTCGTAATCTCTCGAACAATATATGTATATATATACCGGGCCATGTCTATTTTTGGCAAACCTGCCAAACTCGTCAGATTGTCCAGAATGACGATGGACAAGGTCGGTAACGATCTCACCGAGACTTTTGATAAAGGAAAACCTTCGAAAAAGGATTTTGACAAGGTGATGCGCTGTCATGTGACTTCTTTAACATCATACTTGAAAGAATTGTGCGAAACTCACACCGGAGGCACAATCTTTCAAAAGTCTATGCAACTACTAGCGTACGCCGACGATATCGACATAATTCGGAGAACTCAGAGGGGCGGTCACCGGTCACTAGTATTGAAATGGAAGCTGCCAAAATGGGTTCATAGGTAAACGAGGGCAAAACCAAGTATGTATGTGCTGTCAACAAGTAGGGACACACAACATCGACAAATTGGACAGAATGTCACAATCGACAACTATAACTTTGAGTTAGTAAGGGAATTTGTCTATATTGGCTCTGCTATGAATTCTGAGAACAGCACCTCACCAGAAATAAAATAGAGAATAACTATTGGCATCTTGCTGAGAATGCAATTGAGTAGAACAACAACGAACAAGAGACTCTATATAAGACCTTGATCATTCCAGTCCTCCTTTATGATGCTGAAGCATGGACGTTATCGAAAGCAGATGAAGACATCCTCGGTCATTTCGGGAGAAAAATTCTTCATAAAATATTCGGTCCCGTTTGCGTTGACGGATTTTGGAGAAGGAGATTCAACGACGAACTATACGAGCTGTACAGCGACATTGACCTAGTCAAAAAAAAACTGCGCATCAGTCGTTTGAGATAGCTAGGACATGCTCAGCGAATGGACACCAGTGCTCCGACTCTTAGAGTCTCAATCCCGGAGGGACAACGCAGTGGGGGCCGACCTTGCCTTAAGTGGCGCGCACAAGTAGAAGGGGATCTCAACCGAATTGGCCACCTAAGTAAGTAAATAACGCAAACTGTACAATGTCCTTAAAAAGTTTAACATTCTGCAATTAAGTACATACATACATATGTATATTATTTCATCAATAAATAAAGGGTAGCTTTTAATTTTTCTCAGTCAATTTGGAGTTCGCCACATGCACATACTTACATCTCTTTTAGTTTTCCAATTCATAACCGTAACGCTGTGAGCATTTCCAAATGTCTTTAGTTCGAATCGTTTCATTTTGGCATTAATCGCAGTTCTGGAATAATTTAACCTGTTTATACACCCTATCCTGAGGGTCCATTAAGTTTGATACATAGCTAGTAACATAGAGATATAATCGAGATAGATATGTAGATATTTATGTGCAGTATCTATAGCGAATAGTGAGCGCCGTACAGTGCGTTTAAAGTCATCATTGTATTTCAATTCACTTTATTAGGGTTGCATAAAAAGGAGGATAGGGTATATAATAAAACATTAGGAAATGGAATAGCGGTTCTTGGAAATATAATGCAGAATGTAATCATTATCATAAACAAAAACATTATCTTTAATGACAGGATGTCAGTCCACATAGTCGGACGATATGGACGCAGCATGTTTGGCTAGTTCTGAGATTTTTATCTGGCAGTACATATACATATTATACATATGTATAAGACGAGTGTACTTATCAATTCAATATTGCTGTCTATTTTTCTCTTGGCCTCGTCATGAAATAAAACATTCATTTAAAAGTTTAGTTTTTTTTTCAAAAACATCGGTAACTAAACATAAAAAATATTCCTTGTGTAACATAACTTACCAGCTGCCTTTAGAACAACGAAATCCTGGCTAATTTATTCAAGAATTCATCCTCCCTGCCACACTTTGCACCTTGGGTGGTCGTTACTGAGTAGGTTGTTCTTAAAACTTTACAAATTTTGAAATTATCACTAAACATTCCGCTGTCATACCCATATAAGTGATTCATTAACAAAATTTTTTTTAAAAATTTAACACCCAATAGATAATTCAAATAAATAAAGACAAATTTTGTCATTTAATATAAGTTAATTGAAAGAATAAATATTTTTGTTTTTCATTGTGAATCATTTAAGAAATAGTGCTACACGGTGACGGTACGAACCGGCCGTTTGGCACGTGACATTCCCCAACACATCCGAAGCAAGATCAAATCAAATAAATTTGGATTGACCTTCAAAACGACTGCAAAATATTTGCCTAATTAAGTGTAAGTATGTATTTTGAAAAGTAAATTCAAAACAAAAATCCATACACATTTCGCATCTAAACGAGAATTAATACAAAATTAATATGGGATGACACCTTTTATTCGTCCAAGCAGTGGACTAAGGAACCAACACGCCCACATGATTCCATTTTATGCTAATAACCTTCTGACCAGAAATAATCAATTCCTTGTTTATTGCCAAGATTGTCGTGATCGTGAGAAGTGCTTCTTTTACCGCTCTTAACCCCACTCCTAACCAAAAGGTTTGTTGCGGTGTTTTTTCTATAGAAAAATTCTCCAACGGAATTTCATTGAATAATAAGCAAGCGCGTCTGTTTGACTAACAACACTGACTACCCTCAATGGGAGCGAGTAGCACGCGGCATTTAATAAGCTTACTATAACTGTTTGACGAATTGGCTTAGCATGAACTCATATGGTACCTCAGCGACTTCTAGGGCAATTCGTTTGTAGTTGTAGTTGAGTAACCTTATTTTGGTTCAGTTCCGCAAAATGTCTTTGAATTTTGCGATTGCGCAAATCATAACATAACCGCTTTAAGCTCACTTGAGCGATGGGTACCTATCACACATAATAATAGTATTATAAGTTGTTGGTGAGTTTGTAGAATTATTTCGTAATAGTGCATTAGCTGTAGATAGACCGTATAAAATGTATGTATGTCTACAATCAACATAAATACAAACGCGTGTGCTTGTCTCACAAATACAGGGTGAGCCATTGGTCAAAATAAAGTTTAAATATTTAATAACTTTTGGATTACATATTTCGTATGAATAACATCTGGAGAAAATATTATGGATTTATTGGATTCACAACTGAACAAAGAATGTTCTGGTTCTTTTTCTAACTACTATAACTTTGTATAACTACATAGTACAACTTTTTTTTTTTAATCAGCCATCCATTCTTTTGACGGAAAGAGTTTGAATGGCTTTGTTAATAAGCAGCACTCGGTGTTGTTGGATATTGAAAATGCAATCACCAGTGTCAATTGCACCACATTAGATGTACAGTATAGTGTGGTATAACGTCAGAGAGGATCATCAGATCACGAGTACTCATCACGTGAAGTGCAATGTCAGTTCATGTTAGAATATTTTAACATACTACCGTTGAAAATAAGCCTGATATGGGATTTTAGCAAAATGTAATCACTGCTCTAATTACCCAAGTCATAATAGCATTTTTAAAGCAAATTTTTTGGACAGTTTATGGTGAGTTACGGCCTAGCCTGTACTAATACATATGTATGTACCTACGGGATATTTTACATCACTATGATATTACTAGGATTATTGCACTGAACATGTGTTCTCGTTTCTCTTGTTATAACCGCTGTTAAGATTTATAAAAAATTCAATATACGACATTTCTCCTATTAAGTGACTTTTCGATAGCTATACCTGGTTTTTCATTGAGTTCAATGATTGCTATTAGTGCTAAAGTTCGTAAAACTACCAACTTTTAAGAGGTGCGGACAAATATCCGAGATACATTGATGAAAACAGCAAATTAAGCAACGCATCGTGCAACAATATGTACCTGTAAAAGTTTGAAATATCATGCATGAATGTACATACATATGCAAGTATGTATATATATATATGTATGAGGAAAATAAAACAAGAAAAAAGGAACAAAAAGTAATATAGAAACTAAAAGCCCTCCAGGTTGGGGGTTGTGCGTCGGGGTAACTTCCCTACCACGTAAAAAAGCAAATAGTTACGAAGCAACTACGAGCCTCGGATAAGGATGATCCTACTGTTGACGACCCCAGCAAACGTAATAAGGACAACGATCTTCGGATCTGTACGTGGAATGTTCGGACCCTTAACAGGCCGCGTGCAGCCGAACAACTAGCAGAGGACCTAGACTGCTACAATGTAGATATCACCGCCATCCAGGAAGTGCGATGGGATGCCCCGGGCAAAAAGAGGATGAAAAACTGTGACGTATACTACGGTGATTGCTATAGGGAACAGAAACAGCGCTTATTTGGATGTGGGTTCGTCATACGCGGCAGACTTAGGCAAGAAGTCTTGAGCTTTCGACACGTGAGCGAGCGTCTTATTACAATCCGCATCAAGGCTAAATTCGCCAACATAAGCCTTGTATGCGCTCACGCTCCCACCGAAGACAAGGACGACGCCACCAAAGAATGTTTCTACGAGCTCCTCGACGAAACCTACGAGCAATGCCCTAAATATTACGTTAAAATCGTTCTAGGCGATTTTAACGCCAAGATAGGAAAGGAGGACATCTTTGGTAGGACGATTGGTAAGCACAGCCTCCACGACACCACGTCCGGAAACGGACTTAGGCTTATTGACTTCGCTGCGGGGCGAAATGTCACCATAGCAAGCACACGGTTTCCTCATCTCAATATCCACAAGGGGACATGGCGATCTCCTGATCATCAAACGGTCAATCAAATTGACCACATTGCGATCGACGCAAGGCATGCCTCCAGTATTCTGGATGTCCGAACCTTCCGAGCAGCCAACATGGATTCGGATCACTACCTTGTTGCAGCCAAGGTACGAATGCGGATATCCCAAACGCTACAACTAAGAACAACTACTGTGAGAAGATTTGACGTCGAAAAGCTGCAATCGCAAGAGATCGCCAGAACCTTCGCCGAACGCGTATCCCGAAACCTCTCAACTACTCCTATGCCGCCAGCATCAAGCGCCGAAGACCAGTGGCAACGCTGCCAACAAGCCATCAGAAGTGCCGCAACTGATGTGCTGGGTTTCACCCGACCACCACCTAGAAACCCCTGGTTTGACGATGAGTGCCGGCAAGCACATGCAGCTAAACAGCAAGCATACAAAGCGGCGCTGCAAAAAAGGACGAGAGCTGCTCGTGAGCTCTACGAGCAGAAGAGACGGGAAGAACACCGGCTTCTCCGAAAGAAGAAAAAAGAGCACGAGAAGCGCGCGATCAAAGATATTGAGAGATTATACTCCAGGAATAATGTACGGAAGTTTTACCAACAGGTAAAAAGAACGTGTCAGGCCAACAAGACCCGTACAGAAGCATGTAGAGATGAAGAAGGAAACCTCGTAGTAGAGTCACAGTCGGTGCTGAGAATATGGAAAAACTTCTTCTGCAGACTGTATAACGGCGACGAAGACCAACATCCCGCTGTCAGGCAGAATGCACCATTCAATCTAGCCAAAACTTCCGTCCACCTGACGAAAACGAAGTAAGGATAGCAATATCCAAACTTAAGTCCAACAAGGCTGCTGGACCTGACGGCTTACCAGCCGAGCTGTTCAAGGCAGCTGGAAATGACCTGGTAGAGAGCATACACCAACTCATTTCTAAAATTTGGTCAGATGAGTGTATGCCTGATGAATGGAATCTCAACACCGTTTGCCCGATCCACAAGAAAGGAGATCCCCTCAATTGCGCCAATTACAGAGGTATCAGTCTACTCAACATCGCGTACAAGATCCTATCTGCCGTATTGTGTGAACGTCTGAAACCCTTCGTCAACAACCTGATTGGGCCCTATCAGTGTGGTTTCAGACCAGGAAAGTCCACAATCGATCAAATCTTCACATCTCGGCAGATCCTGGAAAAAACCCAAGAAGTCCAAATCGATACCCACCATCTTTTTATCGATTTCAAGGCCGCATATGACAGCATTTATAGAGACGAGCTATACAGAGCCAACTCTAGTTTTGGCATCCCTGCCAAACTCGTTCGCCTGTGCAGGATGACGTTGGAGAATTCTCGCTGCTCCATTAAGGTCGGTAACGATCTCACCGAGACCTTTGATGTCAAAAAAGGATTTAGACAAGGTGACGCACTGTCATGTGATTTTTTTAACATCGTTCTTGAGAGAATTGTGCGAAATTCACAAGCCAACACCGGAGGCACAATCTTTCAAAAGTCTGTGCGACTACTAGCGTATGCTGACGATATCGACATTATTGGAAGAACACAGCGGGCTGTCACCGGTGCGTTCGCTAGTATTGAAACAGAAGCTGCCAAAATGAGTTTAACGGTAAACGAGGACAAAACCAAGTATATACTGTCAACCAGAAGGGACACGCAACATCGACGAATTGAACAGAACGTCACAATCGACAGCTATAACTTTGAGGTAGTAAGGGACTTTGTCTACCTCGGCTCTGCTATCAATTCTGAAAATAACACCTCAGCAGAAATAAAACGAAGAATAACTCTTGCCAATCGCTGTTTCTTTGGGCTCAGAAGGCAATTGAGTAGTAAGGCCCTATCCCGAACAACTAAGGAGACTCTATATAAAACCTTGATCATCCCAGTCCTGCTTTATGGCGCTGAAGCTTGGACTTTATCAAAAGCGAATGAAGATATCCTCGGTCGTTTCGAGAGAAAAATTCTTCGCAAAATATTCGGTCCCGTTTGCGTTGACGGGCTTTGGAGGAGAAGATTCAACGACAAACTAAACGAGCTGTACAGCGACATCGACCTAGTCAAAAAACTGCGCATTAGTCGTTTGAAATGGCTAGGACATGTAGAGCGAATGGACACCAGTACTCCGGCCCGAAGAGTCTTCGAATCACACCCGGAGGGACAACGCAGCAGAGGAAGACCTCGCCTTAGGTGGCGCGCACAAGTTGAAGGGGACCTGAACAAGCTTGGAGTGCGCAACTGGAGGCAGTTAGCTAAGGACCGGGCTAACTGGAAAGGCTTGTTAGTTGAGGCCCAGGTTCACCCCGAACTGTAGCGCCACCTAAGTAAGTAAGTAAGTAAGTAAGAAAGACTAAATAATTATGACACTTCATACACACCTTATCATCAGAAGAGGGGAATTATTTTGTCTTCTCATTGCCCTTTAATTTTAAGAAGTTCTTGGGATGGGAAACGAATTTGGACTAGAACTCTTACAAATTAGTACAAATTTTGAACTAAAGGAATAGACTTTTGTAAAAAATTCGTTGTGATTTATGTTTGAAGAAAATTTTAGATTTTATGTTACGTCTATTGGTTCAACAGGTAATCTCATGTTCTTTAACATTTTGCAACGACAACACTGCGTTCCTCCTATGTACCTACTCGATCCTATTTGAATGTTCTTCTGCGCACATGTGTACATATGTATGTAAGTCGGCAAAATGTTTTCAATTACTATTAAATATTCTTAACAGATTTTTGGTTAACAACTTTTTAGTTGGTTTTTTTTTAAATAATCTCACTCTCACGGTATGCAAAGATCTTACAAGAGATCTTCGACTGGAGACGAAGAGCATCTTCAGTTGGTGCAAATCTATTCACGTTCTAGGTATTTCAAGTTTAAATTATGTAGATTGATTAACAGCTTTCCAGATTTTGCAATGAGCCTGTAATGAGAATGTCCCCTGCCACCACGTAAAGAAACAGCAATGTCATTTCATTCTGCCGTCTTGCATCAATCTACTATCTATCTTCAAACTTAGTTGTTTAGTTCTTAGTCGCTTTGTTCATACATATGTTTGGGAGATACTTTAAGTAACAAATTGAATTGAAAAGCAAGATATCAAGCCTAACGACATCCGCAATACTGGTAATTTTGCCTATCACTACAAACCATTACCGGTGAACCCCCAAGTTTGACCAGTCTTTATTTGGTGTATTTAGGGTCCCATTTTTTTTTGTAGTGGCTGGTGCCGAACATTTGGTTTTCCGTTGTTTTCGAAAATCTTAAACTTAGTTTTATCGCTCCAAACAATCATCTTTCGAAATTATGAATTGCTAATGGTAGAATTTTTCTTATAATAGTTATAATAGTGAATAACGTTGAACGAAAAGCGTCAAATCTTCGAGACTTTTCCAACGCTTTTAGTTTTTTGGAAGGTTTTAGTTTTTTTGTAGAATAAAACTATTCGAACAAATATTTGTTTCCAAAACGCGGTACCTACTTCGAAAATAGTGAATTCGGTCTTTGATTTTTAATTAGTAGTTTTTCAATCTGTGTTTTAGCAAAAAAAAAAAACGGCACAAAAGTATACTTACTTACATATATATGTACTTAGTTTTATTCTGTTATTCCACTATGGTCTTGAAGCTTAATCTTCTTGTTATGACCAAGTGTACCATCCACAAAGCAACAAATTACAAAATTTCTTTTATATTCATATTCTTTCATTTTCCACCCTGAGATACATATATATGTTTATGTATATACGTACATTGATATGTACACTTGCGGGCATAAAACCGCATCAGATAATAAGTTCTCAGAAAATGGGTACTCGTAATTACACCAGAGTGCAATGGTTTTTCCAATAGTTATGAATGGTATCTCCCACAGCGGCATTCGGTTTCGTATTCAGTGCAAAAAAATCAGTTTGAATTGTGATACTGATAAGTAAATCAAAGTGAAATGTCCGGTAAATATCAACAACTGAATGGACACGAAAAAGTTAAAATTTTGACTTTGGTGGAAGAAGGGGTATCATTTCGTCAGATTGCGGCTAAAATAGAATGATCTCATTCAACCAGCGACTGATGAAGAAAAAAGAAAGTTTGGATCCATAGGATGTGAAAAAAACCTCAGGGAGATAGGTTTATATATATGCGATGTATGATATGGTCCGACGAAAGTTTCAGACGTTTACACAGGACGGCAGATAAGATGTTGTACGCGATGTTGACGAGACTGATACCTCTGTAATTGGCGCATTTGAGGTGACCTCCTTTCTTGTGGATTCCATTCATCAGGCATACACTCATCTGACCAAATTTTAGAAATAAGTTGGTGTATGCTCTGTGCCAGGCCATTTCCAGGGACTTTATACTTGGCTGGTAAGCGGACAGGTCCAGCAGCCTTGTTGGACTTAAGTTTGTATAGTGCTATCCTCACTTCGTTTTGGTCAGGTGGACGGAATTTTAAGTATCATCGTCTAGATTGAATGGTTCATTCTGCGTGACAGCGGGATGTTGGTCTTCGTCGCCGTTATACAGTGTGCAAAAGAAGTTTGTGTTTGAAGCACCGACTGTGACTCTACTACGAGGTTTCCTTCTTCATCTCTACAGGCGTCTGTACGGGTCTTGTTGACTTGACACGTTCTTTTTACCTGTTGGTAAAACTTCCGTATGATGATTTTGTGCTAAAAGTGACATATCTAAACATTTTATACAAGGTGCCGCAAAATTAATCACCCTATCGGAAGATGTTATAATTTTTGCAAATGGCGTCGTACGTCAATTGACCAATAATCGGTCGGTTGTGTTAGCGCAGCGTGAATTTCGACGTCGATTTCCTAATCGTGTCGCGCCAACTGGGCAAACATTCCGGCGCTTAACTACTCGACTCGAACAGACTGGAACCACAGGAGACTATGCAGTGCGTGGCCGCCACGGCTGTGTCTGCCGATGTCACTGAGGACGAAGAAACCAGACGACGAGCCACGCAATTGGGCCATGATAAACGACTTCTTACTACCGGAATCGGATAAGCGGCGCTTGGTTCAACAAGACGGTGCAACCGCACACACAGCACGAGCCGCAATGGATATTGTGAAGGAAGCGTTTCCTGGTCGCGTAATCTCCCGTTTTAGCGATTTGGCATGGCCAGCAAGATCGCCCGACCGCGTTTTTATTTAAAAGTAATGATTTCATTAGAGCGCCGCCATGGCTCAAGTAGTTGGTGCATAGTCCATGTTTTGCACGGATTTAAATAACCTTTGCATACACCTACCCTCGCATCTACTCCAAATCCAGCAGGCGGGTTGCATGGGGTAGCATGCCCCTATACATATTCAATTGTTTATTCCAATTGATTTTAAATGTTGTTAAAAATTAAATGAAAGTAATTCGGACTAATTCTAAATAAATATTGTTTAAAAGTTAAATAAATAAAAGAAAGTAGATAAAGTACTACACTTTTGCCCATTTTCTGAAGTAAGATTGAATTAGGCTTTATGAAAAAAAGCTCATTAAGAAAGGAACTTTAGCCATCTCGGTGGAAACGACCTAGTAGCAAAAAAAAATATGTTGTTCAAAGAAATTTTTTTTTTATTATTACACTAAGTATTAATCTTACATACTTACTTTGGTGGCGCTACAGTTCGGGGTGAACCTGGGCCTCAACAGTTAGCTCGGTCCGTAGGTAACTCCCTCCAGTTGCGCACTCCAAGCTTGTTCAGGTCCCCTTCAACTTGTGTGCGCCACCTAAGGCGAGGTCGTCCTCTGCGTAGCAGATTCGATGATGATTCGATGACTCTTTGGGCCGGAGCACTGGTATCCATTCGATCTATATGTCCTAGCCATCTCAAACGACTAATGCGCAGTTTTTTGACTAGGTCGATGTCGCTGTACAGCTAGTATAGTTCGTCATAGAATCTTCTCCTTCAAAGCCCGTCAACGCATACGGGACCGAATATTTTACGAAGGATTTTTCTCTCGAAACGACCAAGGATATCTTCATTCGCTTTCGATAAAGTCCATGCTTCAGCGCCGTAAAGGAGGACTGGGATGATCAAGGTCTTATATAGAGTCTCCTTAGTTGTTCGGGATAGGGCCTTACTACTCAATTGCCTTCACAGCCCAAAGAAACAGCGATTGGCAAAAGTTATTCTTCGTTTTATTTCTGCTGAGGTGTTATTGTCAGAATTGATAGCAGAGCCGAGGTAGACAAAGTCCCTTACTACCTCAAAGTAATAGCTGTCGATTGTGACGTTCTGTCGAATTCGTCGATGTTGCGTGTCCCTTCTGGTTGACAGCATATACTTGGTTTTGCCCTCGTTTACCGCTAAACCTATTTTGGCAGCCTCCGTTGCAATACTTGCGAACACACCGGTGACAGCCCGCTGTGTTCTACCAATAATGTCAATGTCATCGGCGTAAGCTAGTAGTGCCTCCGGTGTTGGCTTGTGCGTTTCGCACAATTCTTTCAAGTATGATGTTAAAGAAGTCACATGACAGCGCGTCACCTTGTCTAAATCCTTTTTTGACATCAAAGGTCTCGGTGAGATCGTTACCGACCTTAATGGAGCAGCGAGAATTCTCCAACGTCATCCTGCACAGGCGAACGAGTTTGGCAGGGATGCCAAAACTAGACATGGCTCTGTATAGCTCGTCTCTATAGATGCTGTCATATGCGGCCTTAATATTGATGAAAAGATGGAGGGTATCGATTTGGACGTTTTGAGTTTTAATCTAATTTAATTTAATATCTGTACAGATGTAACAATTTACATATAATGGCATACAGAAACTGATTTACGCAAATGCTTGTTATAAATCGCTTCCATGAGGTATTTCAAATCATTAGTCTGGGCATTAGAGAGTCCAAAGCAAAATTACCGCTGATAGTAACGTAATTATAAAACAATTAAGTATTCGCGTATATTTCGCCATTTTCGATCGAATAATCATGATTTGATGAACCAGCCCTTCCATCTGTGTAAATAAAATCGAAATTAATGTGTATTCTTGCAACAAGAATACAATAATACCTGCATACCTCTTTTTCCAGCTCTATATTAAAGGTGGATCCAACAAATCGTGACAACATTTGTACTTTTATGAACGCCTTTTCCAGCTGTTTGCAAGAAAATACCATAAAAATTATGTCCAAAAATACAAAAGTAAAACAAAAACCACAAGTATATGATGGCAATCCTCGACGCTTGTACCGAACAACTGAATCCATCAAGAACGTATATGTGAGAAATGCAATAAGATTCATATAGTTTTCTATTAACTCACTAAATTTAAAGTACAACTTAAAGGTCATTTCAATGTTACGTGCAACTTTGATAACTTTTATCACATTTGTGCGCATTATCCGTACTTGATTTTTTATTATTATGCAGTATAACTCGTAAGACGTCATTTCTAGCAGAATGTTCTCCAATTTTTCATTTAACGCGGTAAAATTGATTTCAAAATAAAATAAAATTAAATACACTCCACCCATTTCTAAAAATATTGGTAACATTATATAGTCCATTACCATCTGTAAAGCAGACAAGCCAATGTAGCCTAGAATATTAGGCTTTAGCTGAGTGATCAATACAGCCAATTTGAAATTGGCTGTATTGATCACTCAGCTAAAGCCTAATATTCATTCTATTTATTTGAAATAGAATGAAGCCATAATTTTCAACAACGCAGATAGTACGAAGTAGCAGCTCAAGCGTATTGTCTTTTTATGTAATTTTTGACAAATTTTGAGATGTCAAAGGAATGAGTTAAAAAATTTAACTTTCTTACGTTTTGTCGAAAAGTAAAGGTACACTACAATTGGGTAACAAATTGAAGTTAAATACTCGGAAATTTTTCCCAAATAGGGAGGTTCTGTTATAATAAATGGAAGCACAAACAATGAAACTATCGATATAAGGCAGCTGATTACGATTCTATTTGAAAAATTAATTCGCTGCACATGGAACTTTTGTTGTTTATATGTAAAATCTAAACATCGACAAGCTTTTGCGACTCTATACACGTAGTGAATGAGTCCTTTATTCCAATCTCGTAATGGTATCAAGTTGCGTGAATGCATGTTTTTACACTGAAGAATACTAGGATATTATTTCTATCTCACTGAAAGGGTGAATATTAGTTCGGAGTGACTACTAATGCTTTTATGTGTAAGCATATTAATTTATAACGACCACATTTATCAGGCAGCATATATGTACATTACAATGATAAAAGAAGAATTCCAATAAACTGCTAAGTATCTACTACATACATATGAACATATAACCATTTATTTCTAAAACTGACAGTCTGTAGAGGAAACTAAAACTATAAGACATTTTGTTTGGATTCCTCACTTAGAGTAATTATTCAGCATATCCATGAACTATATCATGGATTTGCTAAATAATTACCAGCTCTATTATGAGGATTAGTAAGTCCTGCACTTTACTTCTGTCGGAAATTTTCAAGAAATGAGCTGAGAATGTTCAAACACCTTCCATTTAAAGCGAATGTATGTCTTTGTACGCAAGTTTAGATTGGGTTGTAGAAAAATCTAGCCTCCATACAAGTTGCCGTCTTAGATCCGTCTGTATGTACATATATACTTTCTATTGCAGAATTTTCAAGAATTCATACAGATAAACATAGTACTACATATGTCGGTACTTTTGTTAAATATTATAATAAATTATTGATTACTCTATTGTATACTACACGACAACTTGTCGGACACAGGGGGGTGTCCCCTGATTTCGGCGTTTCTCAATAATTTTGTTCCGTATGTGCTTCACATATTGCTTTTAGGTAATCATTACCAATTTCTAAGAAGATTCTAGTCACCAAATGTCCGTTTTTTGCCTTTATTGGAGTTTGTAATTTCTTCTGCGATTGGGCTTATCTGAGGTGGGTATGACAAATACAAGGATATTACATACCAAGTTTTGGAAATGCCACGTGTACTTTCAAAAATAACTTTTTCTAATTTTTTTACTAGAAATCGAAAAAAATGTTTAAAGCAAAATTAATACGACTTGAAGTTCTTTACAATTCACTTGAACACCACGCCATGCCGACTTTATGAGGACATTTTTACAAAAAACCGAATTTGTGAAATCTCCCAGATAGCATCAGAGATAGAATCAGTTCAATGTTATCAATTCCATCAAAAATGCAGAATGCCACGCCCAATTTATTAGGCCTCATTTTTATTGCATAAAAATCCCTTTGAAAAAAGGACAAAGATATGTCGATCTCCACCACCTAGATCGAATATCTCCGGGAAAAGAAGTCCTCCGGTTAATCAGGACTCAGTGATAACGAAATGCTACGTTAAAGAGAACAACAAGCTACGTGCTAAAATCGATGAAATGGAGCGACTCTTCCAAGAGCTGAAAAAGGAAGTTGTTTCTCTGCGAAAAGAAAACGAGAAACTCAAGAACTCTCGTGTACCGAAAGATTCCGAGACAACGCCAAACCGTCCAGCAATTCAATATTTTACGGACGAGGAAGAACTTGCCCGCGAAACCAATCCGGGCTCTAAAAAAAGGCCTAGCAAAAAGCGTAAGGCCGTTACTTCACCCGAAGTCTCACAAAAGAATGACAACCCCGCTATATCAAAGCAGGCAAAAAACCAAGCGAAACCTCGCCCACCACCCGCAATAAATGTCGTCGGGATAGCGGACTACGGACAACTTCGTAATCTTTTTGTAAATACGCTGAGGACAAAGCATAATATAACCTCACACCGAAACAACGAGTGGAAAATCGATTCCTACCGAGCACTGTCTCAAAAATTAAACACGGAGAATATCCAATGGTACACATACGAAAACAAGTATGAAAAACCGCTGAGAGTTTTTGTTAGGGGACTCCACCCGACATGCTCAAAAGAAGACATTATCGAAGACGTGCAAACCCAAGGGCTCAAAATTCTTGACGCCGTGAATATTCTTAAGAAGGAAAAGCAACTTACAGAAGGAGACAAAGATACCGTAGTCAAACGCGGTCTCCCACTCTTTATGCTTACCTTTGATAAAACCGAGAATGTGGACGACATTTTCAAAATCAAAGCGATCTTAAATATAAGGGTTAAAATCGAGCCCATGCGTAAAGGTAAGAGAACGATACCTCAGTGCAAACGATGCCAAGGTTTTAACCACACGCAGGCATACTGCCAGAAAGAACCACGGTGCGTAAAATGTGCTGGTACACATCTCTCGGGAGAGTGCAAAGAAAATAAACAGGTCCCAGCGGTTTGCGCCAATTACAAGAAAAACCACCCAGCGAATTATCGAGGTTGTGAAGTCGCCAAAGAACTTTAAAAAAAACGCGATACTCTCAGCAAACCGGTACACCCGAATACTAGCCTAAAATATCCCAAAACCGATAAGCCTAAGATTGTTAAGCCAGTCAAAAAGACGAGACCGATAAAGGACAATATAAAAATTGCCAAAGAAAGTGGTGCTGGTCAAAGTACAATGGAAAAAGCGCCACTGGTTGGCGCGAGATCGTACGCGCAAGTCGCGTCACACGAACCCAATTCAAGATCAGCCACAATAGATCCGGTACGTCAACTATTATCCGTGATATTGGAAAAACTTGAGGAGCAAACCAAGATTAATCAAGTCATATTTGACAAATTGAGCAAGCTCGAGACCAAACCTCGCAAGACAAACGACAAAACATGAATATGAAACAGTTGCTCAAGATACTAACATGGAACGCAAACGGCCTTCTGAAAAAAATCGACGAACTAGAAGTATTTCTACGGAAAAACAGTATTGATATATGCCTGATATCAGAAACCCACTTAAAAAAGGGACCTGGACCCAAAATAAAAGGATACAGTGATTATCACGCACATCATCCTTCGGAAAATGCGAGAGGCGGATTTTCTCTTTACATCAAAGACTGCATTAAGCACTCCGAAGACATGAAAATAGAACTCGACTCTATGCAAATAAGTTCAGTCTCCGTAAAAATAAACCACTTAGACTACCACATTGGATCTAGTTACTTTCCTCCGGGATATAGGCTAGTAGACGACAACCTCGTTCGCCTCTTTGAATCACTCGGGCCGGTGGTGACTTTAACGCGAAACACACCTTCTGGGGTTCAAGATGTAATTCAACGAAAGGCAGGCTATTGTACAAAGTCAGCATGAAGCGTGGTGTGAAATTTTTTTCGACGGGAAAGCCAACGTATTGGCCAACTGACAAAAATAAAATCCCTGACCTCGTCGACTTCTTTATCGCAAAATGGCTAGCTAAAGATCTGACGGAAGTCGAAGAATGCTATGATCTATGCTCAGATCACTCAGCAGTCACTTTAAAAATAGGTGGAAATCTAGATACGAAAGAAGGACCGCCCAGGTTAACTAGTAACAAAACTAACTGGGACGCCTTTAGAAAAGACTGCACGGAAAATGTTGCTTTAAATGTGCCGCTAAAGACACCGATCGAAATAGAAGACGAAATTGACAAACTTGTGGAAGCCATTCAGAGTGCAGCGTGGAAAAACACTCCTTTCCGGAAGACAGTAACACGGAACAATAAAGTTAAATTCCAACCCGAAATTGAAGACCTCATACGAGAAAAGAGGAGAGCGCGCAAGAGATGACAACAATCCCGCGCGCCCCCAGATAAAACTTATCTGAACTATCTTTGCAACAAATTGAAAAATGTGCTGGATGATTTAAGAAATCGCGAGACTTCTACTTACCTCGAGGGCTTGACTGCTGAAAAGAGCTCAAACTATTCACTATGGAAAGCTTTGAAGTCCGTAAGGAAACCCGTAATGCACTCGCCACCAATAAGGAAAGTTAACGGCGAATGGGCAAAAGAAGACAAGGAGAAAGCGGAATTATTTGCCGAGCATTTAGAAGAAACGTTCAAGCCGTTCGATGGACAACCATTGATCGAAGACCCGAATGTTAACACGGCACCCGACAACTTTAAAGTAAAAACCGTATCCTTGTCCGAACTTCGAATGACAATAGGAAGGTTGAAAAATAACAAGGCTCCAGGATATGATTTAATCACTGGCGAAATTTTGAAGGAGCTACCAACAAAGGCGTTAGTTAAGCTGCTCTACATTATAAAAGCTTCTTTGAGACTTTTATATGTTCCAAGGCAATGGAAAGTCGCCGAAGTCATTATGGTTCAGAAACCGGGGAAATGTGCAAACGATAAGAAATCATATAGACCCATTTCGCTTCTGCCGATAACATCTAAGGTCTTCGAGAAACTTTTGATTAAACGATTACAACCAGTAATTGAAGAAAGACACTTGATCCCGGATCATCAGTTCGGCTTTCGGGTCAAACATTCCACAATCGATCAGGTGTATCGTATAACGAATGAAATTGAAGAAGCTCTAGAAGCGAAAAAGATATGTTCTAGCGCTTTCCTCGACGTATCGCAAGCCTTCGATAAGGTATGGCAAGAAGGTCTAAGGTATAAGCTGAGGCTAATTCTACCGAAAAAATTGTGTAGAATACTGGGATCTTACCTTGAAAACAGGCTCTTTCGTGTTAGACACGGGACCGAATACTCACAATTCAAGGAAATCCATGCCGGCGTTCCGCAAGGAAGCGTACTCGGTCCAATGCTGTTCCTGCTCTACACAAGAGATATGCCAAAAGATGAAGGGACCGTCGTAGCAACGTTCGCAGATGATACGGCTATCCTACTCGGAAGATACTCGAAGCTAAGCGTATATAACAAACTGCTTCTGTATAAGCAAGTGCTAAAACCGTCTTGGACATATGGAATACAACTTTGGGGTTGTACGAAACCAAGCAATATGGCTATATTGCAAACATTCCAAAACAAAGCCCTACGAGCAATCGTGAATGCTCCGTGGTATATAAGGAATAGTGATATTCACAGAGATCTAGGAATTGCTACTGTGAATGACGAAGTAATGAACTTTGCTCGCAAACTTCGTACTCGTCTTTATGCTCATTGCAATAATGAAATAATCCGTACTATGGACGTGACAAACATCGAGCGCCGACTACAAAGATGATAATGAGATTAATACTACAGAAGCGTAAACTACTTGTTAAGGAAACTTAGTCGTAGTCATCAAACAATGAAGAAATGAGAGGATTGAAGCTGTACTACTATGAGCACGCGCGGCTCATACTGCCTCTCTGAGGGGTGAGGTTTAGCCCGTAGGCATATACTGACTGACACTAATGACATTGACAGGTCAGCTATATGAATCGGGCATCACCAATGGTACGGACTATTGGTATCTTTTGAAGATTCCTCACCTCCAGGCACAACAAAAAAAAAAAAAAAAATGTGTAAGAAGAACAAGATTTGAATTTGAGTGCTTATAAGATTCGAAACTTGTAGCATTATGGTGCAAGTACGTACGATCCAGGCGTGTACTTTATTTCTTTTTGAATTCGTTAGTTAATTAGTGAAGCGTTACCTTCCTTCATTGATGAAGGACATTAACATTCCTTATATGTATGTATAGCTGTGAGCTTTCTTTATGTGTTTAAAATATTTTTCTTATTACTTGTTACATAGCGCTATTGAACTTCTGGACTAGTAGGTAGGTACCGCCTGTATACACATTTTTGACTCTCACTGTATTCATGTACATGAAAGCCATTTTTTGAATATTGGTCGTAAACAACTCCACACTCTGCCATACCTGATGACGAAACATACTTCTCGTCATAATTCGCCAAATTACCAAATGACTAGCTACGCGTGACAAATCTTCAAATCTTACAAAAGACAAAAATTACCGTAATACGCGGAAAAAAAAAATGAAAAACGGGCTACAATACATACTAAAAACCGAATCACAGATGAAATTAAAATTAACATAGTTCGCTGTCGTCGCACCCAACGGCTACGGCCGGCGCGGTGTTGATGTTGGCGGTGACGGTTAAGTGGGCTTTGTCCCCCTTTCGTTCGCCTCCACTAATTTTGACGTCCATCGGTGGTAAAAGTGTGAGAAAATATTTCTGGAGAATTTCACGAAGCCCCAGCTCAACGCCATATCAGTGCGAACGGCAGCGGGGCAAGCGCACTCATGTCAAAACTTTGTAGATATTTTTTGTTGGATGGATGGATGGATGATTTAAACGCGTCTGACTAACCATAGCCGCGGTCGGACCATTGCCTTGATACAGCTCGGGCGGAACGGTAGGTAGTTTCTCGAATGATAGTCATAGCGACGTTTAATGGGCTAAAGGTGGGCAAAATGACTCTTGGCGTGGTTATGGTTAATAAGATATATAGGTATTGGGTTTGGTTTAGCGGAATAGGTAGGTGTGGAGTGTTCGCGCGCAATGGTTTGCTGTTGCTCAATGTTTTTATTATTTTATTTTTATCTGTGATTTTTTTTTTTATATTCTCCTTCTTTTCTTAGCTGACGACTTTGAGAAGGTCGAGTGAAATTAATGAAGGTCTTTGAATGTTTTATCGTTAGCCGCTGGTCGTTGCGCGACGCACAGCTGGTTGCGGGTAATTTTTCCACGGAAAGGTTTGCATTTGAGCTGTGCGTGAGAATTTGCCTGTTTGACATTACTGGGTGTGAAGTTATGCGGGTAATTGCGGAAGTTATGGGTTTTGAGAATTTGGATTGAGTCACTTTGGTGGGAACATTTTGTCATGAAAAAATTAATGGTAATGTTGTGAAGATTTATTTGCCGTTGTACTGTTGACAGATTAAATGTTATGTTAATTGTTTTTATAAAACATATTTTTGCAGATATTACACAAAACGAGTAAAATGCACTGAACAGGGAGAGATTATTAAAGTAGCTAGTTCGTTTATGAATTGGGTTTGGTATACCAAGCTTTGGGAACGAAGTTTAAACTAAATTTCTTGTACTATACAGGAACATGTATTTGTTTCATTTGATCACCCTTTTCTCATACAACACTTTAGAATTTACATGCTATAGTTGGGAACAGTTTAAAAATATACAAATGTATGTTACATTTATAACACATCCATATACATCATTGCTTCTGTTATTGATATGGCATTCGGCATATGTCCTATGTACATACATTCATACCTCTTTGTTAAAATCCCATCTGCCTGTCATCCTTACTACACACTGCTTTTGTGGTTTGAAATCTTGATGCTTTAACACTGCAATGCATTCATGTATAATACATATGTACATTCATATATTTTCATGATTCTTATATATGTACATAGTACATACATACACTGTATATGTATGAACTTTTTGGATCACTACGCGATGTAGTAGCGTCAATAATTGGAACAAATTAAATAAATTTTGCAAATACAATAATAAGACGTTTACGAAAGTCTTATAAACACAAAATATTACACCGAAAATTTAGTCTTTCCTCTACTAATTTTAAAAACAGAACTTTTCCAAAATGCAGAAATTAAATAAAGTATGTATTCATAAAATTCTAGTCCCAGTTACAAAAGCTCCCATGTGTCAATCAAACACGAAACTACAATAGAAAAATCAGAAGTTGCAGAGTTGCCTTTTATGTACTACAAGGGTCCACTCTAGAAACGCTACTAATTCCATCTTATATCAACGATATCATTGTCTCGTATGATATGGGTAGCTTGCGCAGGTGATGCCGTTATATACATACATATGTATGTATGCATGTACATACATTGAGTATTGCTCCGTCGTCTTTTTACACATATAAAAATATACCTAGTCGCTAGTGTGCTAGACTACAGGGTAGGTGTTTCGAGGTTCAAATCCCAAACAACACCAAAGTCCTTTAAGGTTCTCAACCCTCGCGAGGGTGTGACAAACATCCGAGAGTATCACTGTCATGAAAAAGCTTCTCACGCAGCTTTGGACACGGTGTTAAATAGTAGGCACCTTCTCTTCATGTGAAGAATATAACACGCCCAGGGTGAATGGTTGTTAGAATCTAAGCCCTGGGTCCCGCCAATTATTGTTTTTGTAGCCTCTCTTTAAACTGAGAAAAACAACAATCTTACTTGTAATATATATTTCTTTTCGATCTCCGCGTTACCTACACACTTACTTAGATGGTGCTACAGTCCGGGGTGGAACTGAACCTCAACCAACAAGTCGCGCCAGTTAACGCGGTCTTTGGCTAACTGTCGCCAGTTGCGCACTCCAAGTTGGTTGAAGTCCTCTTCTACTTGTGCGCGCCACCTAACCATCCTAACCATCTTAGACGACTGATGCGTATTTTTCTCACCAGGTCGATGTGACTGTACAGGTCGTAGAGTACGCTGTTGAATCTCCTCCTCCGAAACCCGTCAACGGAATCAGAACCAAAAATCATCCGAAACATTTTGCGTTTAAAACGACTAAGAATATATTCATCCGTCTTCGTTAACGTCAATGCTTATGTGCCATACAACAGAACTGAGTTCATGAAAAACTTATATAGTTGTATAGTCTCCTTAGTGTTTCTTGACAAGGCGTTGCTACTCAATTGCCTTCTTAGCCCAAAGAAACAGCGATTGGTAAGCGTAACTCTTCTTTTGATTTCTGATGTGATGTTGTCAGAGTTTATAGTGGAGCCGAGGTAGACATCCTCAAAGTTATAGCTGTCCATTGTGACGTTCTGTCCAATTCTTTTCTCAATGATGATGATGATGATGATGGTGAAAAAGTCAGATGACAGCGCTTCAACTTGTCTGAAACCTTTTTTGACATCAAATGTCTCGGTGAGATTGTTTCCAATGAGCGTTCTCCATCGCCAGTCTGCACAATCTGACGAAATTGGGAGATATGCCTTAAAATTGATAAGAAGATGGTGAGTATAAATCTGGACTTCCTGGATTTTCTCCAGGATCTGCGGTAGTGTGAAAATTTAGCCAGTTGTGAACTTACCGGGACTAAAACCGCACTGATAGGGGACAATCATCTCGTTAACAAATCGTTTCAGCCAGTACAGCCTATAGGATATCGTATGCAATGTTAAGGAGACTATTTCGTTTAAAGTGTCTCCTTTCTTGTGGATGGGGCAAACGATGCTGACGTTTTATTAATCAGGCATACTTTCCTCCAAACTAATATTCGAAATAAAATGGTGTATACTTTTCAAGAAGTCATCCCTCGCTGCCTTTAATAGCTCGGCTGGTAGGCCGTCTGGTTCCGCAGCCTCGTTGGAATTGAGTTTGGATATTGCTATTCTCACATCATTCTGGTTGGGTCTTGGTTTTATTATCCAGGTTGAATGGTTTGTTCTGCCTGATAGTGGAATTTGGGTCGTCGTTGTCAGACTGTTAGCCGTCTGTAGAAGTGTTTTTTCATATCCTCAACACCGACTGTGACTTAACTATAAGTTTTTCTTGTTCATCTCTATAGCTCCCTGATCGGATCTTGTTGCCTTGACACGTTCTTTTGGGTCGACTACGACATCCCGCTCTTTATAATCCATTTTTTGGATATTTTAATATCCCGCAGTTAATGTTTATTAAAATGTATAATTTAATACTATTGAACCGTTCAGTTTATCCTAAAGTCGATTACCAAAATCTGCGTTTCATTAGTTAAAATGGCAATTAAACTGATCGACATTATTGAAAGAGAAAGCGGGTTCCTGAAAAGCCAGGTTTTAAGAAGCAGGGTTTTAAAAAGAGGTTTTAAGAAATCAGGATTTTAGATTTTAAAACTTTTTTTTCAGCATTTTGATAAACACAACACAACACGAGTGGTTGTGAGAAGCTAGGCACTGGGTCCCCATGAACCTGTTGCGCCAAAAATTTGTAAAAAAAAAAAAAAAATTTAAAAAAGTACTTTTGCAAAGGTGGTGTCTTGTAGACTATGCTTTCCGATGGTGCTACCAAAGACATAACATAAATTATAACTGAAACAAAATTATTCACACAAAAAGGTTTCTGCCCAAAGGTGCTCTATTGGGTTAATGTCACGGGACTGCGGAGGTGTTTTTAGCTGTTTTGGTACATTTACATCTTAACTATATGAGCAGTATGTTTGACGTCATTGTCTTGTTGAAAGATGTATTACTCAGCTAACCCCATCTTGCAAGCATTTTGTAAGAGATTTCATTTTAAAATATCGAGATAACTATACTGCTTCATTGTACTCTTAATAAACTCCTTAGTTCCGACTTATCACCGCCGTGCTTGACCGTTGCGCGAAAGTTAATTCCGCTGGGCTCAGTATTTGTTTGCCGCCAAACTTTTTGCTTCACATCGTTTCCAAACAAATTAAATTTGCTTTCATCGCTAAAAATTACCGTTTTCCAAAACTCTAAGGTCTTACCGACATGTTCTTTTGCAAACTCAAGACGTTTCTGCTTATTTATTTTTGATGTAAACGGCTTGCGACGTACAGTTCTGCCGTTAAAATTATTTGATCGAAGCACGCGTCGTACCGTCTCGTCGGATACAGATTTGATTATTGTTTCGGACATTTCTGCGGTCAACAATCTCATGGGAATCTTAGGATTTTTTTTTATTTCTCTGATTATATGCCCTTCATTGGCCTCAGACAATATTTTTGTTTAACCTCTCCCGCCCTTCTTTTCTAACGTTCCCTCATATCTGTACTTACATATTTATAATGTCTCTTACTACCGTATACGATCTGCCGACAAGATCACCAACTTTTCTGTTTATTTTGCCTTCACAAACTAGAGTTTTTGCTCTTCTACGGATGTTTCACTTCTTTCCCACATTTTGCAAAATTTAAATTCAAAATTATGTTTTTTTAATTTATCTTTATCACTTTTATAAGTAACGAACCAATTTCCATAAAATAACTGCACCTAAGCCGACACAAACGCTGCTAAAATCCTTGTGCAAATAATTTTGTATCTGCTCGTTTCGCATGGTCGTCAACAGTGAATCCGTCCTTTTATTAAGCTTGTGGTTGTTTCGAAACAAACAGTTTTTTTCGTGCTAGTGTAGTTACCTTGAAACGAAACCCCCACCTGAAGGACTAGTTCCTTTCTATATCCCTAGTGCGAGGGGAATGAGCGTTACCCAAGTAATTGGAGATCCCTATAGACCTGGGATAACACTTATTTATAGTTCGGCCCGACTAAAACACCGTTGATTCCATCTAGGGAGTTCGTCCGCTGCCGCCTGGAGCAAAAGGAAGTGTCTTAGTGAGAAAAGAATCCTCATCTTTCTCTCGTTCGCTGCCAATAACTACCTACCACTACCTACCAATAACTACCTATAGTCCAGTTCCAGAAAAATGAACAAAAATTTTAACGTTCATCATTCTCGACATCATTCCAAGCTACACACTCATTTTGCCCGTTATTCCAGCAAAACTGTCCTTTCAAAATGATAATATGTATGTATCCTACTTTATGTCCATTTTACTTTACTTTAGGTGGCGCTACAGTCCGAGGAACTTGGGTCTGAACCAACAAGCCTCTCCAGCCAGCTCGGTCTTTAGATAGCTGCCTCCAGTTTCGCACACCAAGTTGGTTGAGGTCCCTTTCCATTTGAGCACGGCACCTAAGGCGAGGTCTTCGTCTACTGGGTCGTCCCTTTGGGGTGGATTCGAAGACTCTATGGGCCGGAGCATTCTTGTTCATGCGCTCTACATGACCCAACCATCTTAGTCGTTGTATTCGGACTCTTCTGACTAGGTCGATGTCGCTATATAGCTCGCACAGCTCCTGATTGTATCTTTTTCTCCACTCTCGGTCTATGCAGACCAAAAATCACCCGAAGTATTTTTCTCTCATAAAAACCGAGAGCGTCTTCATCCATTCTTGACATAGTCAATGTGCAGGACTGGGATGATCAAGGTCTTATATAGGGATACTTTAGTTGTTCGAGAGAGGGCTTTGCTACACAATTGCCTTCTTAGTCCAAAGAAGCAGCGATTGGCAAGAGTTATTCTTCGTTTGATCTCAGCGCTGGTGTCATTGTCTGAATTTATAGTGGATCCTAGGTAAACAAAGTCCTTAAACAGCTCAAAGTTATATCTGTCGAGGGTGACGTTCTGTCCGAGTCGTCGGTGTTATGTGTCCTTTTTTGCCCTCATTAACCGTTAAACCCATCTTAGCCGCTTCCGTCTAAATGCTCACAAAAGCACTACTGACATCACGCTTTATGTCCACACATCACATACTATCTTCTCACACCGTACTTTCTGTAGGCCTGGATATACATATAACACATATGCATATGCATATAGATCTTAAAAACGTTGGTGTTTTCACATATGTATGTATGTACATATATCATACACCAATTATTACTACTCCTCATACATCACAACACCAAATTAGTGCATAAAAATTTACAAAAATAAAATCAGAGAATTTTTGCAAAATCGGATTAAGATATAAATGCCTATTTTATGGTTTAGATTTCTTTATATTTTATATCTTTAGAAGAAGAGATACATGAAAAGCAAAATGTTTATATCCAAGGGCATCCGGAGTGAATTCTAACGCAGAACAAACTCATGAAACAATTTCAAATAAGAGAATAATCCAAAGCGACCTCCTGAAACAAAAGAAATGAAAGCCATAGGAAATTATGTTTGCATTGACTTTTATTAGTTCAACCATTTATCTTTTTTTTTTGATTTTCTTTTCTTTTAGATTAAAGCATTTTTTTTAAATCACAGCGTACAAATAACTCATTTACTATTCTTCTGCCCTCGGATGGGGACTTTCATACAGGAAGTTTGATTTCTAACCTCACTATTTCCGTCCGGTTCACCGTGAATCCCTTTTTGGAAACCCCTCACTAATTTGCATCGTTTGGAATCCACTCCAATTTGAGCATTTTAATTCACAATTCTCTCGCTGGCCTTGTTCTGGAGTTTTCTTTGCGCAACATCTTAAGCCACACTGCCACCAATAACTGCTAACCTCACCATGGTCGCCACACACTGGAAGATTCACTAGGAGTTGGACTACATGTACCACTATCGCTGCTGCACTCAGAAGGCGGCGGTGTTATTATCACAGGACTACGACTACTTTCAGCCTCATAAAATCCACCAACAAGGGAAGCCGGAGTCACTAATGGAAACACTGATGCTGATGAGGTGCTGGTTGCGGGTACCGTCGGCACAACAACTTGAAGGTAGTTAAGTCGATGTCCAAGGTGACTCATTAGTTGGGTTCCTAAATCCACACTTACACCAGGCACTGTGGCCAGTGTTTTTGAAACTTCATTTGCGGCGTGTACGTATCCAGCACGAAAACTTTCTGCAATTGTGATTTTTGAGTCCTGAATACCAGCGGCTGTTCCTCCTAAACGCAACTGTTTTTGCGCGCGCAACTTCTTCATATGCTCCACAGTCAATTCGAGAATATCAGCCTTTTCCAGACGCGTTATATGCTCTCCCTCCTGAGTGAGACACTCCACCATAATATCCTTTAATTCGTCTAGGCACTTGTTAATCCTTGCGCGACGTTTCCTTTCCAACATTGGTTTCATCACTTTACGATACTGATATGTCTTTGACATTTCCATCTCGAGAACCATTATATTTCGGCAAAATATATCACAAAAACAAACTCAAATTTCCGTTGAGATATCTACACTCCGCAACGACTATGCAATGAATGAGTCGACTTGCCGACTCAGCGATCCCTTATAAAGGCTTCTCCTATCCCGCACCCCCCGCCGCAGCCGGCTTACTTATGCGAGGCTTAATGTGCGATCGTGCTGTTTGCCTGCCTGCCTGGCCTGCCGATCATCGCCGGTCGCGTCGGATACTCACATAAAATAATAAAACAGCTCACAGAGATTGTTATACCGTGGGAAACTATTCCGGAGTCGATTTCTCACAGTCCTCCAGAGTGCACACACACTCAAACTTGGGTATATTGTGTGCGCACATGCCTGTGCCACTCCACATAACAAGACGTGTTTTTTTATAAAGTGGTCCGCCTCCCCTTCGTTTCTTCCTTCGTCTTATTGCTTTTGATTTTATTTTATTTATTTTTTTTTTCTTTCGTCTTCCTCTTCTCTTTCTTTCTTCTTTGAATAATGCTTTTGACTTGATTGTTTGTAGAAGAAGAGCCCGCTTTTGTTGTACCCGTGCTATGTAGGCACAGCTTCGTCATTACCCGGACCCGCTGATCCCGCGTGTTGCTGCTGCCGCTGCGTGCCGACGATCATCGTTTGTCGTATTCATCGTCTTCGTCGTCGTCGTTCTCGTTCGTTGATCATCTTGATCTTCGTCATAGTTTCGTGCGACCTTAAGAAGGGGTTAAGAGGGGCCTGGGGTCTCGGGTCCAATCGCTGCAGCTCATGGGTAAATACCATGCTCTCTAGTAGTAGGACGTATGCGAGATTATCTTTTATGGTGGTTGGATTGAGTTAGCGGCGGGTGGTCAGAAGTGGTGCTGGTAGTGGATGTTGGTCGTCGCGTAGTCCTCTTGATTGCACTCTCAGTATGGTGGTGGAACATTTGAGCTGAGTTGATGAGCTTTGGAATGCGCCAAACTAAGCTACTGTACTTCACGCGCGGGGTGGTATTTTAGTTGATTATCATATTCTTCTAGTATGTACGTACATACATATGTACGTATGCATGTACGTATGGGGATAGCGATGGCTTGATGCTAATATTCGCCTCCTGGGATGCTGTAAACTTGAGAGAGTCTAAGCGTGTCTGTGTTTGTTTTGGCGTGTGGGCTTCGCATGCTAGGCTGCTGCGTAAATACTACATACAGAAAATATGCCTTTGGATGTAATATCATGTAAAAGAGGTCCTTAAGGGTGATGCTTCCTTTTTGCGTTGTTTTGCTGCTGGCGTCCAAATGTTTATTGCGCCTTATTGTTGCGCAGTCAAGGGAGAAAGAAATTATGTTTGTATACATTTACTTATATATATGTATGTATGTACATATGTAGCTTATGCGAAATGTAGATGACGTTTGAGGTGAACGGGTATTTTTATGGAGTATGCATAATTTTAGGGGAATTAACTGTGATTGGAATGCGAAACCAGTTCCATTTTAAGAGATTTGACGCACATGAGTGAACTTTTATAGAGTAAGGGGTCGTTTTGCGTCTTACTGAACATAAAGTTAACTTTATCTGCTTGTTGTTGTATGTGTAGTTTTGGTGCAAATTTGAAAGGCGCATTCTTATCACGTATGTACATATGTATGTACGTACATACATATAGAAAATAATTTATTTAAGTGTATTTAGCTACAAATGAACAGTCTTTGACGCAAATAAGATGTCTACGACTACTATTAATGGCAATCATATTGAACAAGCTTTACCATACGGGGTCAATAATATGATATCGCCTTCAAAAATATATCCAAAGATATTCAAAGTTTAACTAATTCGTTTTCATACATATGTATCTATGTACATACATACGTACGATTATACATGCACATGACGCTTTACTTACTGCTTATTTTAACTCGACAAAATATTGAATTATACAAAGTTTTGGTACCACTTTTGGTGACAAGATGAATAGAATGGAGCAGAGCGGTACAGTTAAAATAATAATAGCGGAAATATTTGTCGCAGAACCATAAATCATATGTATGTACACTCTTATGCACACATGTACATACATAGGTACATATGTACATGACTCAAAAGACTACAATTGTACGAATTTGTCGTTAAGTCGATGCAGGCTGTATTTTGAAATTCAACCTTACTCTGAAAACTATTTCATTTACCTTAAATTCAAAAGTCGCCCAGTTTAGCAAACTACTGGTACTAGTACTATTTTAATAATTAAATGAACTTACAAGCGTGTTCTATATTTCTCCATATATACATACATATGTACATATATAAAATAGTTGCACACCCTTGTTCTTTTGATGAAAATGGTGATATGGCGCGTTCAATTGCTCTCCTCGTGCAGTGATAGGTTCCACCGACTCGTTGAACCTTTTGTAATCAAGATCCATTGTTATCATTGTGCAGTAGCGAATATCGCAGTTATTGCATTTCCAGCATTAGTTTGGAAAAAGTACGCGTAAATCACTACGCCTGTCTGAAATTCTAACAATGGAGCTATTCGCTGATTCTCCGTGCATTACATCCGAACATTTTTTTTTGTTCAAGTGTCTATCCAGTTTAAAGTGCGGTTATCAATGAGAAAGATTCTTTTTTTCAAAATCGCTGTCCTACTTTCAGTTCTCCAAAACCGAATTACCGTAATTTCGGTTTGGCGCTTTTGGGTTTCATTTTCTTACTACTACTGATGAGAGTAGATTCACTTTGAATGTCCAAATTTTTTAATTTCGACAAGCACACATTTTTAATTTAATTGACAGCATGCTTCTTGTCAATGTTCCAATCGCGTACAAAACCAATTTTTCTCACTTCTACACCGTTATAGCCCCGCTAATGTTCAATAAGTTACCTTATTCTGTTCGGACTGCCATACATTTTAATTCGTTTTTAAAAAAGGTTAAAGACTGGTTGTTCACTATCAATTATGAAGTCCTTGAATCGTTACTTAAAAGTGATTTGCTATCCTAATCATCAGCACAAGTCAATGTCTAAGTTTAATGTCATTTTATTAATTAATTTTTTATTTTTGAATTATATTTTTATCATTTTTTAATTTCTCTTTTCATTTCATTGAATTTGTATATGAATATTTTATAAAGTCCAAGAACATTTATTTTGTAAAAACAAAAAAAAAAAAACCGATGTTTCCCCCACTTCAAATTTATATATATTTTGTTAATTAAATCGCTGTGTCATTCCACACTAACTTTTAAGTTACGGATTGATCACTATTATTTTCCGCTATATTATGAAATAAATTGTATATTAGCTTTAAGTTAAAAGGAAATAAATAATAATAATAAAAAAATCTGTCAAACTTGAGTAATTTTTTGCATCATGACATTTTGTATTCGTTATAATATGGCAAATCCTTGGAGAAAGACTTACAGCCATAAGTCAGCACCACTTTCAAATTGTTAGAGTTCATTAACAAAATCGGAGCTCAATTCGAGAATTTTACGAACGTTTTATGGTGCACACAATCGGTCAAGTGAACATTTTATGTTTTAATGCCCACGGTATAATGAAGATCGACGTATCTTAATGGAGTAACTGGGTCTAGACTTAATTTCAGACAGCAGTAAGCGAGAGTGTGCCAATCATTATGAACAAATAACGCCTACTGCAACGACAAAAAACACAGTGTAGAAGGTAACAAATACGAGCGAACTGAACACCGCAGACTGTTGCTTTTGCCTCATTGATCGATAGCTTCGGCACATAGTCCCGCGATTTCTTTAATTCACTAGTCTACTGGTTCTTGACTCGGACTTCCTTGAGGTTTAGAGTTGGTATTCAAAAATTCGATATTCACATAATTGGTAGAAGTCACCAGTCAAGTTTGCCAAAATGGGTCTAGCATTAAACTAGGGCTAAAGCAAGTATATGCTGTCAACGTGTCTCTTGAAACAATGTGGGTTTGTTGCTGTCCAATAACAAATATGTATTTTGCTTATTGATAAAGCCATTAAGCCAATAGTGAGCTTCATAACTGAAGATGATTTTTCGATGAAATTCTGGATTTTCTACTTGCAGAGCCTAATCGGAGAAGTTTCGGCGCTTCAAATGATCAAGAGGCTTCAGTTCTTGAGTTAATTTGATCTTGTTAGGGTGTATGCCAAGATCTTTACGCAAAATTCGCCACAATGTGGTCTGAGAGATTGCCAGTTCCTGTGAACAGCTTGGAATCGACTGATTTGGCTCATTTTGAACTGAAGCACTTCCGGCTGCGATATTTTCGGTACTTCGACCAGTTCGTTATCTTTCTGGCACCGAAATATTCAATAGTAGATAAATACATATGTTGACCCGAATTTATTCACTATAGCCTGCACAGCCTGGTATGGACCATTATTACGACCGAAAATTGGAGTAAGCGGTCTTAAAATTGTGTCCACTGACTTAGAATTTCGGTAGTAATTTTAAATAATTTTCAAATGCTGCTCATACGTGAGTGGGAAACATGTAAGCCTTGACTGACGTTTTAAGATTGACAGATCATAAAAAGAGTTTAAGGGTGCGTTTGCATTAATAAACAAAATTGTTATGTCTCTATTGAAAATCCTTTATCACTCTGCACTCTTGAATAAATTTTAAATTAATGCTTAATGTGTAATATATATATTAATGCTTACATAATTCAAAGCAGAACTAACCAATAATTTGTATATAAACCTTTATATACATACATATATGTACAATATGTATAGTGCGAGGATTTATTTTTTATTATAAGTCGCATATTTTTACAGTTTTCAAGACAATAAAAATATCCTATCAGTCAAAGTGCAGTGAATATATGAGAGCACAAGCGTTCTCACCTTAGCTCTCACTATTAACACCTCCATGTTGGTGAAAGAGGAGGGACGAGTGTTTTCTCACTAAGGCACTTCCTCTTGATCCATGCGGCAGCAGACGAATTCCCTAGATTATATTATAATATTAGTATTATCCCTATATGTATTATCCCTTAATGGGAAAACTGTAGCTCCCATATGCTAGAAGCGGGTTACTGACTCCGGAAATTATGGTCCCTTGTCCTATTGATAAAGAAGGGGACTGGGGGTTGTACGTAGGGGTAATTCCCGACCACGGCAAAAAAAACATTAGTTCCGAAAACAAAACAAGCCTCGGATGATTTTTCTTTTTCTTAGGCGATAAAATTCTCTATCATCCACTAATTCATTTATTTAGAGTTCGTCGGCGTATGATACCCTATCGAGTGGGTTATAAAGTGGGCGTGGCCGTATTGCATTTTCTTTACTGAATTGCAATGATAACTTCGAACGTTTGAGGATGTTTCATCATGTTTCATCATGTAAAATTTCATCAAAATTGTTTTTTTGATGAAAACGCCCCCAAAAAGTGGCGTGGCCAAAACTGTTGTATGGGTGAATTATAGGGAATCTGAATACCTAAATATTTGGTCTTAACAAAATTTTTCGGTTCCATATAATTTAGTGAAGTTATCAAAAAGTGGACGTGGCAGTGGGCGGATTTCAAAATTTTTTACACTTGTACTGCATCTTTTTCTCAGAAGCCCAAATTTCATCCTCCTCGCTCAAAATTTAAGGCCCAAAAAGTGGTGACGGACGGACGGACGGACGGACGGACGGACGGACGGACGGACGGATATGGCTCAATCGTTTTCGCTATTGGTACAGATCATGAATATACATATATACTTCATAGGTATATCTCGATTATTTCTCTATGTTACAAACTATGTATCAAACCCCTAGGATAGGGTATAAAAATGGGTTGAATTTCATTTTATCTCAGACTACATATTTTATTTAAGCTTCGATCCTGAATGATTTGACCATAAAGCAGCAAGTATGTACGTACGATTAATACTTCTGAAAAAGTGTTTCCTTTATCATTTTGTTGAATTGCCAACTCTTACTGCTCATTCTTGCTGCATCCTGCAGTATAGGTACAACAATCTAAGGGTAGTCTTTCCAATAAAGCTCAGTGAATAAAATTAAGTGGCAGTGAAATCCATACTTGTCCAACGTACTCATTCATACATACATTTGTACATACAAATGTAGGCTCCTGCAGCGTAAACCTTCTCTGTCTGTGTAGGTATAGGAACTACGGCTTCCGATTGCAATTTTCGCTTTTCATTAGGTTATTCACTTCTTTTTTGTTCGCAATAAATTACCGATACTCTGGGTCTCAGTGTGCTCTAAGTGGGGGGACGTTGTCATCACGACCAGCAGACATGAATTGGATAGAATCGCATTGGATGGATCTGTGGGAATTCTTGTATAAAATGAGCTTCTGCTGCAAGATTGAGGAGGAAATTCTTTAGCAACTAGTCATGCAATGAGTGTTGCGAATTATTATTACTCAGTCTGCATGCTGAGCGATTTCTGATCATGAGAGTCTTTGAAATCGTGCAGTTTCTGGGAAATTGGTTTCCAAATTCCTGTTGCTGACAACTCAAATGAGAACTGGTAATTTGTTGGGAGTGTCGCAAGGAGCCCGTCGGCTATGTTTGTTGTTTGTTTGTCAACAACTGATTGCGAAATGATGCGAGATAAACTTAATGACGGCTATCAGGACGCGGTCATAAGATAATTTTAAATAATTCATAGCAGGACTCCACTTAGTGTTCGAAGAGTTTTAATTTGAAAGCTAAACAAAAACCGACAGCAACAATGTCGCAAATGTGATTATATCTTGGGTTGTGTGAAAGGTAATAATTTGGAGATTTTGTTGTGATACGGCATATAAGGGCTTAAAATAAACACCAATGGACAGGTGCATTCGATTTACAATGTATCTAATAACTGCATGTCTAGCATATTCTTACCAGCACGATACATAATGTAGGTATTTCATGTTGATCATGGAATGAAATAAAAAAAATGTTGCTACAGTCTAGGAATTGAACCTTGAACTTCCACTTTGTATTCCGACGGAGTAACCACTGAAAAACGGGTCGTGTCCATCCAAATTTCTGCAAACAAAGCTATAAATGAGGCATGAGAAGCATCCTTTTTCCTTTGTTCAAGACTAATAAAGTGAGCACGACCTAGGTACTATGTTTTTGGATTGAGATACACTGATAATCTCATATGTACATGTTTACGAACATAAAAATGTACATTTCTACATAAATGTTGCAAAATATCATAAAAATCAGTTTTCTAATTAAAATGCCCCTAAATGCATTGGTGAATTGTATATAATTCTAATATGTAAATGTTTGAGGACAAAAAAAAAAGGACAAAATATAAGAGCAATTTCGAAAGTATGACGTTAAACTCGTGCTGGGCGATAGACATTGTTGCAGCCAGGCTACGAATGCGGATATCTATATATATTGGACTAGACGGCTCACCAGCCAAGCTATTCAAAGCAGCTGGAAATGACATGGTATAGAACACTCACCAACTCATTTCTAAGTTTTGGTCAGATGAGTGTATGCCTAATAAATGAAATCTCAAAACCATTTGCACGATCCATAAGAAGGGAGACCCTATCAAATGCGCCAATTACAGAAGTAACAGTCTCTTCAACATCATGTACAAGATCTTATCTGCCGTAATGTGAGAACGTCTGAAACCCTTCGTCAACAACCTGATTGGCCCCTACCTGTGTCCACAATCTATCAAATCTTCAGACTTTGGCAGATCCTGGATAAAACTCAAGAAATCTAAATTGATACTTACCATATTCTCTTCGATTTTAAGGCCCCATGTGACAGAATCTATAGAGACGAGAGCTATACAAAGCCATGCCTTTAAGAGATCTTTTGATGTCGAAAAAGTCACTGTCATGTGACTTCATTTACATCATACTTGAAAGAATTGTGCGAAACTCACAAGCCAACACCGGAAAAAAGTCTGTGCAACTACTAGCTTACGCTGATGATATTAACATATTATAACTGGTAGAACTCAACGGGATGTTACCGGCTCTTTCACTGGTATTAAAACGGAAGAACGGAAGAAAAAGTAAACGTAAACGAGTGCAAAACCAAATATATGCTGTCAACAAGAAGGGACTCACAACATCGACGAATTGAACAGAACGTTACAAAAGACAGCTATAACTTATAACTATCAATTCTGAAAACAACACATCAGCAGGAATAAGACGAAGAATAACTCTTGCCAATCGCAGTTTCTTTGGGCTGAGAAGGCAATTGAGTGCAAAGGCCCTATCCCAACTAACAACTAAGGAGACTCTATATAAGACCTTAATCATCCAAGTCCTCCTTTATGGCGCTGAAACATGGATTTAATCAAAAGCGGATTAAGATATCCTCGGTCGTTTCGAGAGAAAAATTCTTCGTAAAATATTCGATCCCGTTTGCGTTGACGGGCTTTGGAGAAGGAGATTCAACGACAAACTATGCGCACTGTACAGCGACATCGACCCTTGAGGCCCAGGTTCACCCAGAACTGTAGCGCCACTTAAGTAAGTAAGTACATATATTGTATATTTCTTTTTTATATTAACTGTTATTTTCTACAAAGGTACTGCATATGTACATACATATATAATACGGATTCACAACTCAACGAGATGAATAGTTTCAAAGACCTGAATATGCAATGACTTTAATTTGTTTATCTTTTCGAAAAACTTAAATCTTTGGCTGCTTTATCTGACATTGCTGGCTAAACCATTTCGGTCCAATTTCAAAACTTTCTCACGCATCTCGCTACTGCATACATGTATAGCAATCACGATGGTTTTTTTTTTCATGAAGGTTGCTTTCAATCCTCTGTTGATAGGAGCTGCTCATTGAGCTGCTAGGCATACAAAGCGTATAAATAAACCTTTAACGATATTAACAACACTTAAAATGATTTTATGTACCTATAATGAATCACATATGTATGTATGTAGATGCATACACTTCCCTACTTACCTAATATGACGCAAATCAACCCGGATTTTCAAAACCGCAAAGCAATGTTTCACAGTCTAATAAAGAAAAAAATCTTGACAGTATAATTAAATCCGCTCAAGTAGTCATCATGTGTAAGTCATTAAGTAATAAAAATAAATATAAAAACGAAATTCATTACATCCCCGCTCTTGAGTCACTAGAATTCATCAAAATCATACACAAGACCTAAAGTACCCCATTCAAAGAGCAAAACTCCAAAGATTCCATTCACTGAGTCATTGAGCATGAAAGCTAACGACAAATGTCAATTGGCGCTGCGCCCGTGCCCGTGCGACTTTTATGTTTTATATTATATCCAACCACCACCCCCTCCCAACACTGAGCGGAGAGACCACACGAGCCATTTTCACAATCACCGTCAACATTTCTCAGCATCAACACAACAGACAGCAACAGACAACGACGACAACGAGTGCCTTGCCCCAAACTTCACTTCAAAGATCAGCAGATCACTGATCCGTGCGGCGGAAATGGGGCAGCGAAGGGGGGCTACTAAAAAAAAAAAAAAAACGACCAAATCAACAACAACAACAGCGAACTACAAATAACAAGAAAGATTGCAATGAAAAGAAAAAAACCCATCCAGACCCCACTTTAACTGCTCGGCACGAGTTTGTTTCCCACGGTCTGAACGCGCGCGCGAGATCGCGTTGTGCGATTATTGTTCGTGCGAGTGTTTACAAGGGGAGCGTCGAAGACGGGGGACCGCGCCAAGCGTGCAAGCGGCGCAGACTCGTTTTATTATTCGAATGCGGTGGTGATAAATTAATTCAGCAACGCGTTTTGGATCGGATTTAGATTGTGTGTGACCGACCACACTCTCTCGATCTCCCCACAGCACAGCACAGCACAGCCACGATAGTGTAGTAGGAAATTATTAATGAGCCACTCCATAGCTGCCGCAAATAGTAGCACACTACACACACAGAAAGTGTCTGCTTGACGAGCAGCCGGCGTAACTTAAGTAGTTGTTGACCTGCATAAATGGATTTAAATTCATGGGTTCTCAAGCCTCCGCACAAGGGGTAGCGACGCGACTCGCACAAAGCTTCTCGTGGCACGCCCCTTCTCTCCCACGAGTTACTTGCCGCCACATAATTAGATTCTCAGGTATTTCCCAGAGATTGATTTCCTTTGAATTTAAATTGGTTGTTTGGTCTCATTGTCGAATTAAAAATAAAACAGCCAAACAAGCCAAGCGTATATTATTTATTTTTGTATCTTTTTCTTCTATTTGGAGCCGTGCTCCTCCCGGAGGTTTTTTTTGTCTTTGTTGTAGCAATTGGCTAGAGAAGAGCTTTTGTGTGTTGTTTATTGAGCCGCCGCACATGTGTGCTCCGTTTTTATTGTTGGGGCCATTGTTAGGGGGCTGATGATGTTGTTTTTGTTCGATACCAGGAACCACCATCGACGAACATCCGTTCCATGGATACGCTATGCCTGATTGGTGCCATAAAGTGAAATGACAAAGCCATGCCGCTTTGATGTGAGAGATGTGAAATTGGCTGGTTTTGGGGCGCAGATTTTATTAGTTGTCAGACGAAATTAATAACAGCAACAACAATGTCGTCGAATCTTTGTATGCAAATGTTTGGAACGTTAAAAATTGGTTAAGTATTCATTTCCAAGATCATGTTCTAGATATGTAGTTGAATTAGGTTCGTCGAACAAAGGATGCCTTATGTTGATGTACAACGCTATTGTAGCTGTTGGGAAACCGGTACATGATGTAGATCGCAATCGATGCACGCGCAAACAAAGGCGCCGGCGTTTATGTCAGAGAAGTGATGGCATGATGTGAACATTGATTTGCATTTGAAATGATTTTGGTTGTATGATTTTATAAACAAAAGATGGGGTTTAATTTTGCATGATTAATAGCAAAACGAGATTACCTGTCATATGCGTTTTGCTTTGGAGCGAGTATTTTATAAACAATTTCTTAGAGGCGTTGATCTTATAGAATAAAAGAAACTTTGACAACTACAAGAAAGGGCGAATATATTAAGATAAGATAATGATTTGGACAAATTAATGATATAAAATACGGTAAGAAATTTACTTACTTACTTAACGGGCTCCCGACCCGTGAAGAGTCTCTGCCTGAGACACAGCAGCCTTCCACTCTCTTCGATCCCGGGCACGCTGCTTCCAGTTATCTAGACCAAGCGCTCTGGCATCCGCGATAGCTTGATCCTTAAAACGGAAGTTCGGTCTTCCTTGTCTTCTCGAACCTGGGGGCTGTGATTCGAAGATCCTCTTTGCTGGAGCATTATTGTCCATTCGCTCGATGTGGCCGAGCCAGTGTAGTCGACGTGTTTTGGCTTTTTGGACTACATCCACATCCTGGTACAGCTCATAGAGTTCGCGGTTATATCTTCTCCTCCATTCGCCCTCCTCGCATACGGGACCGAATATCCGACGAAGAATTTTTCTTTCGAAAGTGTTCAGTATTTGCTCTGCTTTCCTGCTTATCGTCCAGCACTCGGCTCCATACAGCAGAACTGGCAGGATCAAAGTTTTGTAGAGCAAACATTTCGTCTTCTGAGTTAGGAGTTTTGACCCCATTTGTTTCGCCAAACCGAAGTAGCAGCGGTTTCCTAGGGTAAGTCTTCGTCGAATCTCCACTAAGTTGTCATTCGTGGAGTTGATATTTACTCCGAGGTAGGTAAATTCCTTAACCACTTCGAAGTTACTGTTGCCAACAGAAAAGTTCTGTCCTAGGCGGTGGACAGATGCATCTTTGTTTGTTGACAACATGTATATGGTTTTGTCCTCATTCACTTCAAGGCCAACACGTTTCGCCTTTTCTTCAATTGCCGTAAAAGCCTCTAACACGGCGCGCTGGGAGCGACCGATGATGTCGATGTCGTCTGCGTATCCCAGCAACTGGACAGATTTGTTGAAGATAGTGCCTTCCGTGTTTACACCTGCCCTGCGCACTATCTGTTCCAGCACAAGATTGAAGAAGTCACATGATAGCGCATCCCCTTGCCGAAATCCGGTGCATGTTTGGAATAGTTCAGAGGAACTGTTGCCGAATTGCACGTTGCACCGCGTGTTATCCAGCGTCACGCGGCACAGCTGGATCAGTTTAGCCGGGATCCCGAATACGGCCATCGCCTTGTAGAGCTCAAGACGATGAAGAGATGGTGAGTCTCGACTTGAAATTCGTTGGTCTTTTCCAGGATTTGCCTTAGTGTGAAAATTTGGTCGATCGTCGATCTGCCGGGCCGGAAGCCACACTGGTACGTGCCGATTAGTGTGCTGCAGAAAGGCTTCAGACGTTCACACAGTACGTTGGATAGGATCTTATATGCGACATTAAGCAGGGATATGCCTCGGTAGTTCTTACAAGACATAGGATCGCCTTTCTTGAAGATGGGGCATATAGAGCTGATAGTCCAGTCATCGGGCATGACTTCATCCACCCACACTTGGTTGATGACTTGGTGCATGCACCCCACCAAAGCATCACCACCATGTTTGAAAAGCTCTGCTGGTAGACCATCAGAGCCGGCGGCCTTGTTGTTCTTCAGCTTTTTGATAGCTGAGCCGACCTCTTCAAAACTAGGAGGGGGAATGGATTCTTCATTGACTGGATGCGGGTTCTCTTCTTGCCCTATCACTCTCTCTACCTGCCCATTAAGTAGCTGCTGGAAATGCTGCTTAAATACATCTACTATTCCCTGTGCTTCGGTGACTAGGTTTCCTTCACTGTTTCGAAGAGCCTGCGTTCCGGGCTTGAAGCCAGCTGCCAGTTGCTTGGCTTTCCTGAAAAACATCCGGATGTTGTTCCTATCGCGGGACTCTTCGATATCCTTGAGCTGGGAGGCTGCGTGGGCCCTTTTCTTCTTACGCAGGATCTTCTTCTCCTCCCTTCTTCTGGTTCGATACTCTTCTCTCGCTGCCCTTGTTTTGCGTTGCAGCGCTTGCAAGTGTGCATTTTCTGTCACCTTTTTCCGGCGTACGCATTCATCATCATACCAAGGGCTCTTTTTGGGTGGTGGCTGGTAGCCTATGGTGGTCTCTGCTACCCCTTTGATGATGTCGCGATACTGGTTCCACAGATTGTTGGCGTTTGTGGATGGTGAATGCACAGCGGAGAGTCTCTCACTCAGGCGCTCCCTGTAGGCTCTGGCTACTCCAGACGTGCTAAGGCTTCCAACGTTGAATTTCTTTTTCTGGGCGGTCTGCAGCTTCTTCTCATTGGATAGTCGAGCTCTGAACTTAGCTGCAACAAGAAAATGGTCAGAGTCGACGTTTGCCCCTCTGAACGTTTGCACATTCAGAATGTTGGATGCGTGCCTCGCATCTATTAGCACATGGTCGATTTGGTTGGCGGTTCGACCATCTGGAGAGCGCCAGGTTGCTGTGTGGATTCGTAGTCTTGGAAACCTAGTGCTACTTATCACCGTATTACGAGCTGCTGCAAAATCGATTAGCCGGAAGCGGTTGTCTGTTGTCGTGTCGTGGAGGCTGTGCTTTCCAACTAATCCGCCGAAGATGTTTTCCTTACCGATTTTGGCATTGAAGTCCCCGAGTATGATTTTGACATCATACTCCGGACAGGCTCCGTAGGCTCCGTCCAGGAGGTCATAAAACTCCTAGTAGCCTTGAAATGTAGCCTTGATGCGGATCACAGCCAGGCGATCGCTGATCGGCTTAAAGTCAATTATCATTGAGCGTAGCCGATTTCCCACGACGAACCCGCATCCTAACATGTGCAGTCTTTTGTGACAGCTGTAATAAATGTCGCAATCTTTCCGTTTTTGCATACCTGATCCTATCCATCGTATCTCCTGGATCGCGGTAATATCTGCCTTGTACCGCGTGAGGACAGATTCAAGTTTTTGAATAGCACCAGGAGTGTACAGTGTACGTACATTCCAGGTGCATACTCTTATATCACAGTCCGTGTACGTTCCGGGTCGTGGTATTAAATGAGGGGGTCCATTATCCGAGGCTTGTGTCTCTCTCATAACTAAATTTTTTTTACGTGGTAAGGAAGTTACCCCGACGGCACAACCCCCAACCTGGAGGGCCCGTTTCAATTTTTGAAACCCCTAGGACGAGGGCCGGTTTTAAACCGAAGTCAGTATCCCGCTTCGGGGATATGAGCGCTGCCGTTGGCCCAATAAGGGCTCATCCGCCACCATCTCTTTTCCAAAAACCTGACTTATTCTTGGAAATCTTTATCGGCCTGAGCTCCGAATATATCGAAGTAGCCCAGATAAAGTGTTGTGCTTCCGTTTGAAGCTTTAACGCCACCGTTGACTCCATCGAGAGAGTTCGTCCGCTGTCGTATTTATAGTGCTGCAATTTTCTCTTGGTTAACACTCGCGCTTATAAGTTTAGCAAGTCGGGTCCGGATGGACACCAACCAGTACCCGATGGCTACCACTAGGAGGTAAAATAAGCACAATTGATGCGCAGTAACAGTTACAACACTGGACGTCGCCAGGTTGACGCCAGTCAGTGCCTACCCTATTCCTACAGCATCCAGCCAAATTAATGATATAAAATACGGTAAGAAATTTATATTTTTGAAACATTTACGCTTGATATGTGCATGTACATAGGTCTCGGTACTGGTAATACAGTTCTTTTCTTTGTGGTATCACAATGGACTGTCTTTTTGGTCTAAGTGTGTCTTTTTCTGAGAGGGGCAGGCATTTTCATCACACATTAGCAATGTGTCTTTGCTTAGTTACTTATTTAGGTGGCGCTACAGTTCGGGGTAGACCTAGGCCTTAACCAATAACCCTGTCCAGTTAGCCCAGTTCTTCGGTTACTGCCTCCAGTTGCGCACTCCAAGTCGATTAAGGACCCTTTCTACTTGTGCACATTAAAAACTGACTGGATGAAAACTGAAGGTAGGTGAATTTTGGGTAAGCCCAAAAATTCATGTCAAATATCTACCTTACAAGAACGAAACAACTCCTAGTCCAACTAGATGTCAGATTCGTATAGTCGCAGGATTCGTCATTAATCACTGTCAAGTCAAAAAACACCTCATGACTATGGGAATAGCCCAAGATAGCACTTGCAGCATGTGCAACGAGGACGAAGGATCAGCAGAACATATTTTGTGTCACTGTAAGTTTTTAGTCAGAACACGTCATCGTCATTTAGGTAAATTCTACTTTGAGGCAAAGGATATACATACAAGTATCTGCTAGCTCACTCAAACATTTGCTTGGATTTATCACTAACTCAGGTATGATGAGCGAGCTCTAATTGGAGAAAATCACACTAGACATGGTGACATTCTTTCGCCTCACATAACCGAATCTAATGTAATCGTCGGATATCATGGAACGCTCGGGTGACACTTTTGAGTGCAGTAAAAGTACAGGTAATGACATCTATGTGGGCGCCGTGGCTCAAGTGGTTAGTGCGTTGGACTACGGAGCGAGGGGTTCCAGGTTCAATCCCCAGACAACACCTAAAATTTCTTTCACGGCCCCACCTCTCGCGAGCGTCTGACAAACATCCGAGAGTAAAACTGTCATGAAAAAGCTTCTCAAAATTGCCGTTCGGATCCGGCATTAAACAGTAGGCCCCTTCCATTCGTGTGAAGAATATAACACACACAACACGAATGGTTGTGAGAAGCTAGGCCCTGGGTCCCATGGACCTGTCGCGCCAAAAATTTGTATTTGTATTTGTAATGACATCTATATTCGAGTAACAAAAATACGATTTGATGGAAGTTGCAAATGACTACATAAAACGGAGCGTTTGATACTATATCCTTCTTCTTTCCAGGAGCACTAATAAAGTGGGTGTACCGTATTATATACATATTTGAACTGAGATTCAATGATAACATCAAACGTATGTTATGTTAGAAGTTGTAAAGTTAGTGTAAATATAACCAAAATCGAGATCGGAGGATTTTAAAAATGTTTGCACTTGTACTGCATTTTTTTCTCAAAAGCTCTGATATGAATTTTCATCGTCCAACGTCAAAATTTAGGGTTCAAAAGTAGTGACAAGGGGACAAACAGACTGGACTTTTGCGAAAAAGATAAAGTACAAGTACCTCTGCCACGCCCACTCTGCATTTTAATTTTTGCATGTAAACATCCTTAAGAGAACGAAGTTATCGTGGAATAAATATTTAGCGTGACAGGTCCATGGGACCAGGTCCTTGCTTTCTCAAAGAGTAGGCCCCTTCCATTCGTCTAAAGAATATAACACGCACAAAACGAATGGTGAAAGTGAAAGATTGCCGCGTATCTCTTAACGAAATTGTTGGACAGTATAACCGCGCCCTTTGTTGGGTACCAGGTCGCGGTGACTTACCAGGAAACTGTGAAGCTGACAAACTGGCTAGGCGAGGCTCCTCAGTTCTAAATAGCATAAGTGTCACCGACATCGAGGTGCCTAAGTCTTATTATAAATACCTTATTAATGCCGACGCGGTGAATGAGGCATCATTAATGGCATCAACTCGACCAATGTCATATCGCTGGGCTACTTTGACCGAATTTAAACAAAACTAGGTCCATCAATCTCCTAAAATATAAGAGAGGAACCCTCTCCACGATAGTCAACACCTTCACTGGACACTGTGTTATAGGAAGACATGGTCAAAGATTGCGCCTACAACGCCTGCACGGCTAACATTAGCTGCTTCACACAAAGGAGTGTATGGTTCCTAGAGTAAGAGGATGATCCACCCACCTTACACATCGGCAGCACAATGGACCTTCTCTGGTCAGGTCTAAATGCATTTCCCATCGACGGCCGATAACCAACCAAGAGTAAATTAAAACATTTTTGATATGATTTACAGGCACATAAATAAAAAATAAAATATTGCATTAAAAAAACAAAACAAAAAAAAAAAAGAATTCCTTAATATAGTCTAAAATTTAAAAATTATTTTTTACCAAACGCTTTATATTCATGATTTTAAAGGAGATTGACGGTCTAAACGCGTGGTTCGTCATCTGGTTGATATTTGAGGTTCCTCTTAGACATCTGCAGCCACAACAGCGATAGTTTTTGAGCAAATTGTTCCACCTAGGATTGCCACGTCTGCTACTATCCTATAGAGAAGGGTTTTCATTTCGCAAACTATTATCTCGCGACTACTTACTTACTTACATAGGTGGCGCTACAGTTCGGGGTGAACCTGGGCCTCCACACATTTCCCGCGACTATCGAAATGTATTTCGATATATGTATGTATGAATTTTATAAAAACCCAATAAAAATTTGACAAATAAAAAATGCGAAAAAACAAAATGCGAGTTGTTGAAAAGCAAAATAACAAATTGCGAGAAAAATACAGCGAATTGTACCATACCCCATAGAGAAATAATAGCATATACAGTGGACGCGGCGGCGTGGCTCAGTAGTAGTGCATCGGACTACTGACAACACAAGAAGTTTTTCGCTGTAATTTGGAATCAGTATAAATAGCGAAATCAATTAAGCCATGTCCTTCCGTCCATTCGTCTATATGTCGCCACTATTTGAACCTTAAATGTTGAGATAGGAACAAAAATATAATCCGCCACACCCATTTTATTAGAGCTGATGGTGAGAGAGAAGGATAGGGTATCAATCGATCGGTTCCAGATGGATTGTATCTTCTCTGTTTGTTTTTTAATAAAGCGACATTAATTCTTTACAATGAATCGGCAGCTGATACAAGTAATGTTTTTCATAAAAAGAAAACCAAAAACTTGCGACATTCAATCGGAAAGGAAGTATAAGTAGCCAAAAGGACTAAAAGAGGATGAATTCAAGGTATTTTGTTGTTTGTATAGAAAAAAAATATTCTTGTCGTCACGAAGGATAACATAATTTCAAAATATGTACATGCTTCCACAAAATTCCACTCGGATATTGTCCGGAACATTGCAATTTGAGTGTAATAAATAAGTGTTAATTAGTTGGATTCCGTGTGCGGTGTGGTCCTTGATTTTCTGGAATTATTTAAAACGCCATACAATATGTTTCGATAATTATTTTACTAGTGATGGCCTTACTGCTACTTACGAAGAAAAGTATTTCATGCCACCGGTACAATTCATGATAAGAGAACAAAAAAGAGTTGATATGCTTAAGGACTACAAGGAAGCGAATTATGGCTACTTTCACCACAAAATCGACGAAAACCACAGCATTATATTCAGTCGTTGGAAGGAGAATGCAGTTGTGACCGTTGCAAAAAACTACGACCACCTTCAACCATTTGAAAAAGTCAAGAATTGATCAGCGATACAAATGTACATATAATATATATATATAATTCGGAAGACTTCGAACAAGACCACAGTGTTGGGTCCCTTTTCGTCTCTCTTCCACGTTCCATCTTAGCCCGGGGAACTCTCTGGATTTCTCCACAGTTCCTCTCTGGCTTTGATTTCTCATGCCAATGCGAACATCTGTTTAATAGAAATCTGATTCATCCTCTGGGTTTCTACCCAGTGGTTCTCCAATACCTCCCTTTTTCCTACTAGCTAGCGCCGAATATCGACGCAATATATGCGCTGCTGCCCCGACTTTCTCCAGGCATAGTTCACTGGTGTCATCCTCCGGAAGGCTCATCTTGTTTAGGTGATACTCGAAATTTCCTTGACCTGTAGATAACGCTACCACCCATTTTAATGTTCTTCGCCTTGAGCTTACAGCCTTTCTATGAGTGGTGCCACTCGTCATTTTAATAGCAATTTTCGCCTGCCTGCAACTTTGCACGACCACCTTCTCTGGTGTTCCTTCGCGACCCAGTTGCTACTTAGGTACTTTACCAACCCTTTGCCAATTGCAGGAAATGGTTCCGGGCCATAGAGCTCCTAGGTTGACCCTTGCCTTGCGAGAGAGTTCGCCTTTTTGTTGCCCTCAGTCTCTACGTCCCCTCTCACCCAGAGCAGTGTCATCTCATTTCGAGATGAGCACTCATTGAGTTTATGAACATATTCCAATGCCAGTGATACATTGATATCTGTTTGCTCCATGCGTCTAATCAGTGATTGATTGTCCAGTGCTATAATATTTTTACCCGCAAACTGACCTTCTTTCAGGTGATCCAACGCATGGAATAGAACAATCATCACGGATTGACAGACATAATAGGTATATTTCCCCAGACTAATATGACAGGCTACTTCTAGTTCTTCTAGAACGATACTTGCTCCCGCTCTACCATCCATGATGGATCCATTCGTAAAGACGATTATATCACCAATCTTCTTTTCCGGAAATGTTCTATCATCGATAATAGTCTTGTCATACCTTTCGGTAACACGCATTCTCTTTATTCCATCCATTGGCATATTCAACGTCGATGCCGCCGCTTTCTTAATAAATAAGTCCAGCGGCAGAGTACCTAAGATCACTTCCATTGCGCATGTTGGTGTCGTTCGTATTGCACCAACGATCCCCGAACATGGCAGACGTTGGACTCTATCTAAATGCTTCCTTACGGATTCTGGAAGTATTTTTGCCACTGTACAGCTGACGCATATGTGATAATTGATCTGACTATCAGCGTATACATCCAGTATGATGACCTCGGCGATATTTCCCACCTTAGTCCACATACCCGTTTGCACTGATGAAGCATCCTTTTCGCCTTTCTGATCTTCTCTTCCACATGGAAATTCCACCAGTTAGTTAACCTTCATCATCACCTGTAGCTCCGATTCAAGCACCGCTCCACCATTCGGAGAGCATTTCTCATGGTATCTGCTGTGACGTTCATGAATTTGCTTCATGCCATTATTGCTATGTTATCGGCATATCCCACAGGGTGGATGCCAGTCTCTTCAAGTCTTCTCAGGAGAGAGTCCACAGTTATATTCCATTTGTATGATCCAGTGTCTCTATCACAAACGAGTCCGACTTTGAAAAATGAATCCATGCAAACGATTTTCTGAAGTCTATTGGCCTCAGAAGTACCCTTCATATTTGAGCAAAATTCCCCTCCATCAGAAGTGGCAAACCACCCTTTACATCGAAAAAGATTGTTTTAAATTTCATATCTAGTCAACATTAAGTACCCATGTATACTTATTTGACTATACCCCTTTATTTACCAAACTTGAAAAAAAAACTTTAATTTTCTTGTCAAAATTTTTTTTTTGTCAGAAAATTGCATTTAAAATGTTTTTGATTTATTTTTGTTTTTAAGATGCTTGGTCGGTAAAGGGTTAATTTAATATTAGAGGGACTTATTGACACTACGCTTTTGACCAATAAGCCCCCAATTTTTATTAGGCACAAATGACGATTTTAATTGTTTTCCTTTTTTTTTAAATCTCCTTTCCATCTGTACCTGTATTGTGGGAACTTACACAAGATGTTTCGCAGTAAGTTTGAATTGCTCCCTGGGAAAAAATTTTTCTTCCTTATTCCTTAAGATATTTTCGATTGAACCATCTGCTTCTTTGATTCATTATGTAATACGATGGTGTAGAAAAAGAAGATAACCTGCAGGAGCAGGTATATCAAACTGAAATAGAGAATTTCAATAAGAATTTTTTTTTGGATTTTATGTGAAGAGTATAAAAGAAGAAAGACATGTATTTCTGTCATCATTCTAATTCATTCAGTTCTACAACCAGTACAACTAGTACTCCACTGTGATAAAACCGAAAGAAAATGAAGTACACGTTGAGAATACAAAATAATATAAAGACGAAAAAAATCCCTAATGTACACTGTCGTATCAATAATCATCTAGAAACAATGAAGCATTTGATGTCCATACTTCAAACTGATGGTTCCATCTTACACATCGATAAAATAAAAATCCTTGAAAAAACGATTTCTTACCTACGACATCGGAAGTTCGTCGAAGTCCAATTGCCAATTGAAAGTTTCTGTAATGGATACAAAAATGCTACCAATGAAATTTTTCGGGCTATGGTTTCGAGCAAAGCAGTCAGTTTGGATCTTGGAGTGGAAGTGTTAACGAAACTTGGTAATGAACTTGTTCGGATTCAGACATTAAAGGAAGAGGATATTCATCAATTACATACTTTGACTTACCGCAAAGATACAGATTGTTCTTTTATATTGACCAAATCATCACCGGAGAAAAAAGAGACAATTGTTTGGCGACCATGGTAAGGCACCGACTGCGATCAATCTATTGTATAAAGCTTAAGTGTACAGCTCTTTAAACTGTGATATAGTTTTTAATATATACTGACATATGTATTTAAATGTGTCTTCTTTTTAATGTACAATAAAAAGCACTTGCATAAAAAAATTGCGTAAGGCTATCTTCACCCGCTTGTGTTCTGCATACCTAAATAGTCGATGGAGCTGTTTTCCTTGCCGTCATTCTTTACTTGCTCCAAAACAGCGCAAATGTTCATCTGGATAGTATTTTTATGCAATTTATAGTGAAACTTTTTGTAGCAATAAAACCAAGCAGGAATTACCTAGAGAGTTGAAAAGAACTAAAAACATACAGAAAAGCTACAATCCGCCTGGAACGGATCGTATGATACACTATCCTCCTTTCTATAAAGTGGGCGTGGCCAAATTGAATTTTGTACTCAAATATGGCTACAACGTCGAACGTTTGAGGATGCTGCATGTAAAATTTCATGAAAATCGTTTTTTGATAAAAACGTAGGGAATCTGAATGCCTAAATATTTGGTCTTAACAAAATTTTTCGGTTTCATATAATTTAGTGAAGTTATGAAAAAGTGGGTGTGGCAGTGCGCGAATTACAAAATTTTTTACACTTGTACCGTATCTTTTTCTCAAAATCTCAAATATTTAATTTTATCGTCCTAGCTCAAAATTTAAGTATGTCAAAAAGCGTGACATGACGTGACGGATGGACGATTTCATCAAAATCGGTTTTTTGATGAAAACGCCCTCAAAATGTGGGCGTGGCTAAAACTTTCGTATGGATGAATTGTAGGGAATCTAAATGCCTAAATATGTTGTCTTAACAACATTTTTCGGTTTCATATAATTTAATGAAGATATGAAAAAGTGGACATGGCAGTTAATTTTGGATTAACGTGGATTTTAAAAATTTTTACACTTGTACTTCATATTTTTCTCAGAAGCCCAGATATTAAATTTCATCCTCCTACCTCAAAATTTAAGGCCCAAAAAGTGGTGACATACGGACAGACGGACGGACATGGCTAAATCGATTTCGCTATTGATACTGATCGCGAATATATATACTTTATAGGTACAGATTTCTTGAGAGAATTATCTACAATACGTTAGAGTAAAAGGCTTTATGATACGTACCAGTTTCGGCCGGGCGAAATTGTTTCGATCTGGTAGTTTTGTTGAAGTTTAAGATATCGGCTGTATTTGTAGCTCTTCTGTAGCATATAACTGTCTGGCTGTATGTTTATAGTGAGCTGGAGTTATCTGTAATCTGCTAAAAATTATTCTTTGCTAGAAAATATCTAACCATATTAATAACATGGTTAGCAATCGTTTATCTCCGCTCTTCTTTAACCTTTTCATGTGTGATATACTCTAAACAAGATCCCGCCGTTGACCTTGCAATCTTAAAACATAGAAGACGTAATAGAAAACTTCCAGAAGATCTCATGTTTTTGGGAGAATATTTTACAAAATGAATATTAAGGAGTAAGATGAGTAAAACAAAAACTAGAAGAATGTATGTACCCAATCCTTTATATAGATATTGATACATATATATGTAGGTACTGATAGGAGAAATAATGGTCGACTTTGAGAAAGAAATCCAGTGCAATGAACTCGAAAAAAAAACATACAGAAAAGCTACAATCCGTCTGGAACGGATCGTATGATACCCTATCCTCCTCTCCATAAAGTAGGCGTGGCCAAATTGCATTTTGTACTAAAATTTAGCTATAATGTCGAACGTTTGAGGATATTACATGTAAAATTTTATCAAAATAGGTTTTTTTATGATAACGCCCCCAAAAAGTAGGCGTGGCCAAAACTGTTCTATGGGTGAATTGTAGGGAATCTAAATACCCAAATATTTGGTCTTAACAAAATTTTTCGGTTTCATATAATTTAGTGAAGTTATAAAAAAGTAGGCGTGGCAGTGGGCGGATGTAAAAAAATTTTACACTTGTACTGTATCTTTTCGTCAGAAGCCCAGATATGAAATTTCAGCGCCCTAGTTAAAAATTTAAGGCCCAAAAATCGGTTTTGTGATGAAAACGCCCCCAAAAAGTGGGCGTGGCCAAAACTTTTGTATGGGTGGATTGTAGGGAATCTGAATGCCTAAATATTTGGTCTTAACAAAATTTTTCGGTTTCATATAATTTAGTGAAGTTATTCAAAAGTGGGCGTGGCAGTGGGCGGATTTCAAAAATTTTTACACTTGTACTGTATCTTTTTCTCAGAAGCCCAGATATGAAATTTCATCGTCCTAGCTCAAAATTTAAGGCCCAAAAAGCGGTGACATACGCACGGACGGACGGACGGACGGACGGACGGTCATCGCTCAATCTATTTCGCTATTGATGCTGATCACGAATATATATACATACTTTATAGGGTCTATCTATGTTACAAACTATGTGTCAAACTTAATATACCCTTAGGATAGGGTATAAACATAGAAGACGTAATAGAAATACTTCCAGAAGATCTCATGTTTTTGGGAGAATATTTTACAAAATGAATATTAAGTAGTAAGATGCGTAAAACAAACACTAGAAGAATGTATGTACCAAATCCTTTATATAGATATTGATACATATATATGTACATAGGTACTGATAGGAGAAATAATGGTCGACTTTGAGAAAGAAATCCAGTGCAATGAACTCGAAAAAAAAAAAATTAACAAGTGGCATACCACATCATTGCGAATGCGATCAGGACATCTTTCACAGTGCTGCATACGTTTGCCCTCAAATTCGATCCCCAGACTGCATGCATCGAAACAATAACAAGCAAAGTATACGAGTACATATGTACATATATGTAGGACTTGCGCCACCTTAGGCGAGGTCTTCCTTTACTGCGTCGTCCCTCTGGGGTGGATTCGAAGACTCCGGGCCGGAGCATTGTTTTTCATCCGTTCTACATGACTCAACCATCTTAGTCATTGTATTCGAACTCTTCTGATTAGGTCGATGTCGCCATATAGCTCGTACTGCTCATGATTGCATCTTCTTCTTCACTCTCCGTCTATGCAGACGGGACCAAAAATTATTCGAAGTATTTTTCTCATAACAACCGAGTGCGCCTCATCCATTCTTGACGTAGTCCATGCCTCTGCGCCGTAGAGCAGGCCTGCGATCAACAGGGTCTTTTATAAGGTTAATATAGTTGTTCGAGAGATGGCTTTGGTACACAATTGCCTTCTTAGCCCACAAAAACATCAATTGGCAAGAGTTAATCTTCGTTTAATCTCAGCGCTGGTGTCATTGTATGAATTTAAGTATAGCGGATCCTGGGTAAACAAAGTCATTAACTACCTCAAGTTATATTTATCGAGAGCGATGTTTTGTCCGAGGCGTCGTTCTTGTATGTCCTTTTTGATTCTTCTGATTTATAACTGACTTGAAGATTAAATTGTATGCATTCTTTGATGTATTCTATCATGGAAAAAAGTGGAATTTGGATAACCTTGAAGATGTGAAGAAAATGTTGGAGTTTTTTATTTCCTCCCTCAGATGTAGAAGCGGATAAAGACGGAACACAGGAGATGCATCAAAAAGATCCTGAAAATTCTTCGCCAATAATTTCGGATGTTACTCAAATTGTGTCCCCTGTTGAGCATGTCAATGATGAAGATATAATTATTGAAGACATTTTAGTTTACAACAGTGAAAGAATGAATGCAGACAATAATTTGGAGGAAAAGATCCAAGTTAAAAGCGATGAAGGTTTCAACCAGGAACTAGGAAGGGAGTCTCTACAGAAAAAAATTATGACTATCGAAGGTGTCAAATGTATAGCACGAAATATGCTGAGAAAAGGACGAAATATACATGTACACCAAGTGATGTATCCTTGTGTATGAATTAAATTTCTTTTAAAAATTGGGTTTTATTCGGACGGTTAATAACTTCGTTAATAGGTTACCAAAATCAATTTTTGTATAGTTTAAATTTAAAGTCTTTAAAAATGTTTGAGAAAAAAAAAATTTCAAAACGGGAATTATTGGCCCTGGAAAGGGTTAAACCCTTATTAGCCGCTTCCGTCTCAATGCTCACCATAACACTACTGACATCACGCTTTGTTCTTCCAATTATATCAATCTCTTCGGCATATGCGAGCAGTTGCACGGACTTTTAAAAGATTGTGCCTCTGATGTTGGCGTGTAAGTTCTGCACAAATTTTTCAAGAATTATATTTAAGTAATCGCATCTCGTCTGAATCCTTTTTTGACATCAAAGGTCTCGGCGAGGTCTCTCCAGATCTTGATGGAGCAATGCGCAATCTTTATCGTCATCCTGCACAACAACCGTACGAGTTTGACAGGGATGCCAAAACTAGACATAGCTCTATATAGCTCTTTTCTATAGATGTTGTCATAGGTGGCTTTTTTTTGTTTGTAAGAAAGGTGGAAAGCATCGACAGCCTGTACGTGGGACTTTAATCCTCTAAGACTACCTCCTGCTTCTGGTCCCTGGTCCCAACGGTACCACTCTAAGCATTTCATCATGGGATTGACTTCAGCCGTAGCGTTTCCTCTCTTCTACCCACGCGTTTGAGTCTGGAAATGTCCTGAAGGGTACCCTTCACCTTTTGTTCGTTTATGCCTGCATTAGTGCGTATGGATGTGCTTCCAGTCTAGTTCGTTAGTTTCGTTTTGTTTAGTTCGTGTATAAGTCATTCTGTTCTTGGTGTACGTTCATGTGATTGCAGTTCGTGTTTGCACTTTTTGATGGCGTTTTTACAAAATTCGGGGTGAACCTGGGCCTCAACTAACAAACCTCTCCAGTTAGCTCGGTCCTTAAGGTCGATGTCGCTGTACAGCTCCTAAAGTTCGTTGTTGAATCTTCTCCTCCAAAACCCGTCAACGCAAACGTGACCGAATATTTTATGAAGGATTTTTCTCTCGAAACGACCAAGGATATCTTCATCCGCTTTCGACAGCCCTCTGTGTTCTTTCAATAATATCAATGTCGTCGGCGTAAGCTAGTGCACAGACTTTTGAAAGATTGTGCCTCCGGTGTTGGTTTGTGAGTTTCGCACAATTCTTTCAAGTATAATGTTAGAGAAGTCACATGACAGCGCGTCACCTTTTCTAAATACTTTTTTGACATCAAAGGTCTCGGTGAGATCGTTACCGACCTTGATGGAGCAGCGAGAATGGCTCTGTATTGCTCGTCTCTATAGATGCTGTCATATGCGGCCTTAAAATCGATGAAAAGATGGTGTGCATTTCAATTTCAGTGCTTATAAGATTATAAACTTATAGCATTAAGGTGCAAGTACGTATGACCCAGTCGTGCACTTTATTTGTTACATGTTTGGGTGCCGTAGTGGACGCATGTTTCAGCGTATGTTCGCCTGTCTATGAGTTTTCTAAGGTACATTTTGGTATACAGCTGTGTGCCCGCTCGCTTCCACTCTGTTGCTTCTTGAGTTTTCAAGCAATCGTTTTTGCTCTATCTTCTTTCTTGCTCTAGTCTCCTCAATTCTGGGCATATATCTTTGGGATAAGAGCTCACTTCGTTCCTCCTGTTTTCCGATTCTAGGAAGTGATGTACTAAGTTCTCCGGAGTACTGTTTATAATGCATCTCTTTGTTGCTAGAATTGTGGGCAGTGAAATAATACATGGGGAGTCTTCTTACATTTGTACAGATATGACCGGTAACAATCATGCCCCGTAAGCTGTGGCGTGAGGTAGGAGTTAACTTCACCATGTCTGCAGTTTATCCAAGTCTCTATACTTGGGATAAGGCGATAAGTCCAACGGCAATTAGATGGGCCTACGCTGCTACTACTCTATTAAACTTCTGCCTCCTTCCCTTGTGTCCGCTTCAGTTACTTACTTACTAACTTAGCCGCACCACCTGTCTGCTTTCTAGGAATTTTTTTGCAGTTCTTCTGCGAGTATATCGATGGGTACCATTCCTGCGATGATGCCGGCTTCGTGGTCCGAGATTGTGCGGAACGCACTACTCACATTTAGTGCACATAGGCGATTTATTACTTTTTACTTTAGCTAAAAGTAATCTATGGCCATATCTTGGCTCTCCTATATTTGACATAATCCGCGCAATGGAGGCACCCACACGAGAAGATTTGTTAATTACGTACTCCAGATGTTCTTTAAATGTAAGCCTTGAGTCAATCAAGACGCCAAAGTATTTAATAGCTTGTTTGGATACTATCTCATGCCCACCTTCTGTAAGCGTGATCGTTTCTCGTTGCTTTCTGTTAATGAGGACCGCTTCCGTTTTATGTTTAGCTAGCGTAAGGCCGACTGATGTTAGCCACCGTCGAACAATTGAAATGATTTCATTGCATTGCAGTTCCGCAAAGCTCATAATTTTAGCTTCGCCTGGTATTTTAAGATGAAAGACGTCATCATACATGAGGTTCCATAGTACTGGTCCCAGAAGCCCCGATGGAATCCTTCAATCACTGGGTATTCCTTCACACCATCATCTGTTCCAAAGAGCAACACGGAAATAGTTTTTTAAAATTCCGCTGATGTTGGCGCAGTTTAGAGGGTCTCCTTTCTTGTGGATCGGGTAAACAATGCTGAGGTTCCATTCATCGGTTATACTTTAGTCCGACCATATTTTGCAAATAAATTGGTGCATATTTCTTACCAAGTCATCCACCGCTGCTTTGAATAGCTCGGCAGCCAAACCACCAGCTCTAACAGCTTTATTGGATTTCAGCTTAGATATAGCTATTTTAACTTCAGCTCGGGTGGACGAAAATGTTGGTTATAATCGTCCAGATTGAATGGTTCATTCTGCCTGATAGCGGAATTTTGGTCATCTTCGCCGTTATACAGTCCGTGCAAGTGATCTTTCCATATCCTTAACATTAACTACGATTCTACTACTGGGTTGCCTTGTTCGTCCCTGCTTCTGGTTTTGTAGCTTTGACATGTTCATTTTACCTTCTGGTAAAACTTCCGAACCCGATTCTTCTAATAACATCTCTCTATTTCCTCGCGGACTTCTCATGCTCCTTATTTTTCCTTCTGAGAAGCCGGTATTCATCCCTTCTCTTCTGCTCGTAGAGCTCGCGAGCAGCTCTGGTCCTTTTATTCAGCACCGCTTTGTTTGCTATCTGTGTTTCTGTATGTGCTTACCAGTATTCTTTGTCGAACCAGAGGTTTCGTTGTGGTGGCCGAGAGAAACCCAGCACATCAGACGCGGCATCCCTGGCTTTTTGGCAATGTAGCCACTGGTCTTCAGTATTTGATGCTGGCGGCATAGGACCTCTTGAGAGATTAAGGTACACTCGATCGGAAAAGGCCCTGGCGATCTCTTGCGATTGTAGCTTTCCGACGTCAAACTTTCTCACAGTATTTCATTGTCCTCGCGATGTTCTGGATATCCGCATCCATACCGTGGGTATAACAAGGTAGTGGTCCGAGTCGATGTTCGCTCCTCGGAACGTTCGGACATCCATCATCATACTGGAAGAGTGCCTTGCGTCGATCGTAATGTAATCAATCTGGTTGCTGGTTGACTGATCCGGAGAGCTCCATGTTCCTTTATAAATATTGAGATGTGGGAATCGCGTGCTAGCTACTACAAGATTTTGCCCCACTGCAAAGTCGATTAGCCTGAAACCGTTATCGGAGGTGGTGTGGTGCAGGCTATGCTTTCCGACAGTACTACCAAAGATGCTCTCTCTTCCTAGATTTGCGTTAAAATCACCCAGGACAATTTTAACATCATAGCTAGGGCACTGCTCGTACGTTTTGTCTAAGAGCTCGTAGAAGCTGTCTTTGGTATCATCATCTTTCTCCTCAGTGGGGGCATGAGCGCATATCAGGCTAATGTTAGCGAATTTAGCCTGGATGCGAATTGTCACTTAAGTCTTCTTGCCTAAGTCTGTCTCCTATAACAAACCCGCATCCAAATAGGCGCTGCTTCTGTTCTCGGTAGCAATCGCCGTAATAGATATCGCAGTTTTTCATCTTTCTTTTGCTCGGCCCGTTCCATCGCACTTCTTGGATGGTAGTTACGACTGCTTTACAGCAGTCCAAGGCCTCCGCTAATTGTTCAGCTGCACGGGTTCTGTTAAGGTACCTAACATTCCACGTGTCAATCCGAAAGTCGCCTTTTCACATTTGCTGGGGTCGTCAACAGTTGCATCATCGTTTTCGTAATTAGTAATTTTTTTCCATGGTAGGGAAGTTACCCGACGCAGGATCAGTTTCCTTTTATACCTCTAGTACAAGAGGCCGAATTTTCCGGGATCAGTAACCCGCTTCGGGGATATGAGCGCCGCGGTTGGCTCAATAAGGGTTCATACACCAGCAACTCTATTCCAACACCATGATTCAGTATTGGAGAATATAGACCTGGGATTCAAGTATGTCGAAGCAGCTCATACAGGGATGTATGTATAAGGTGAGAAGGCTTGTACTCTCATATATTCGTATTAATACCCTCTGGCAACCAGATCAATTACTCATTGCAGTAAATTTCAACTTTTCCTATTATTTCAATAGTTTTCATGGTTCTGTACCACTGATTGTTTAACAAAATCACACAGTATGTCTTATAGATTTAATAGGGTATTTATTGTAATAATACTGTGGTGGTTTATTTACTACTACCATGCTGTTATTGTTAATAAGTTGTTCCATATTGACGTAGTATTTGAATTGCACACGTTTAACTTATCTTCATCACAAACTAGATATACTCTATCTATTATAATAGATAAAGTGTACGTTAAACTGAATTATTGGTTTGCAATTTACTTTAGCTACAATATTCATATTATGACAATTATGAGAAAAGGAAATATCTGAATTAAAGTGACAGTTGATTGTAAAGTGAACACTGGTTGTTCTTACATACGGAAATTTGTTGGGTAAGCATTCGAAAGTTTTGCCACTGATGGAAAAGGTTTTACAGTCTATGTCTTCTCTCTTTTACGATTTTCATGGGGTGTCTTGGACCAAGTAAGTTAGTTATTTTGACTGTAAATTCTCACAAAATTCAATTCTACCTACATATATGTTATAAAATAAATTCTATTAAGATACGAGGCCATAAAATATACAAGAACTTTAATATTAAATACATAAGTTTAGTTTCTTCTTAATCAAAAAAATAAATGTACAGGTATGGACATATGTATACCCACGTGAAAATTCATAAAAAAGTTAAAAATCTTATAAACCAAAGATAGGAACTTCTTGCGTTTAATATTTTTATAAAACTGTAGAAAAATGAAAGAAAATTAAATTCAGTTTTGTTAACGAATTGTAAAAATAAATAGAGTGCATGACTGTCATTAAAGTCAATAGTCTAAAATGATGAACATGAAATTACATTCATTTTCTATTACATGACGCCTAGCAAAGTGGATTCGGAATTTCCATTTTTAAGAGCACTACCGCGGTTACTTTTATCGGATGTTATCCACAACACGTGGGCGTGGCCATATATAATATATTAGTGAATTATAGAGAATCCTTACAGCCCATGACTTTAGCCTTAGTAATTTTTTCAGTTCTTAGTTAAAATACATAGCTATTGGAAAGTTTTAAAAAGTTTTAAAATTTGGCACGTCATATCTTTCCAAATGCCTTATATTCTTCATATGGCCTTAATAAACTTAAGCCAGATACAAGTTTTGGTCCTGACGGTATTCCCCAATTGTTTTAAAACTCTGTGGAAATGTTCCTTGTAAGCCATTAAACGAACTACTCAATCTATCTTTAGCTATTGGAGAGTTCATTGACATATGGAAAAAATCTTATTTAATTCCTCTCCATAAGTCTGAAAGAAAACAATTAGGGAATAATTATAGAGGAATATCTAAAATTTATGCCTTTCCAAAGCTGTTAAAGATAAAATTTGTTCTGAGATACTTGAATACATTTCTCCTGTTCAGCACGGTTTTGTTAGAGGACGTTCAACTACAACTAATTTAGTATCGCATTCAAATTATATATTACAGTCGTTCGAGAAAGGATTTCAAGTTGATGTTATACCTATATACTGACATTGCAAAAGCCTTCGATACTGTCGATCACAAGATACTATTGTGTAAACTGAGTACAATCGATTTTCATTCAAGCTTTTCAAATTGGGTGTCAAATTATTTTTAAAATGGGATGCTATTAGTCAAAATTGATAATTGGGTTTCTAGTCCAACCAATGCCTACTCTGTTGTACCGCAAGTTAGCCATCTTGGTCCAATATTATACCTTCTTTTTGTAAATGACATTTGTAATGTTATAAAATATTCTATGTGTTTGCTCTATGCAGACAACCTGAAACTTTTTTTAAAAATTAAATATATTAACGACTGTTTAAATCTACTAGCCGACTTAAAAAAAAGTTGCTGGTGTAAATGGAACAAATTGTCGTGGCAAACATCAAAATGTAAGGTGTTCTCAGCGTACCGTAGGCTTTATCCAGTGAATATGTCTTATTCTATCAATGGAAGCGGATTAGAACTTGTAAGCCAAATAAATGTTCTCGGCACTAAACTCACCTGCAATGCGCATATCGACTATGGCAAAGCCAAATCAAATGCCATGGTTGTTTTTATTAAACGTTATTCTAAAGAATTTAGTGATCCCTACACTCTAAAAACACTTTTTGTTTGCTTGATTTGTCCTTTTATTGAGTATTGAGACCCCTATCATAAGTTTGCCATTAATACAGTAGAGAGTATACAAAACCGTTTTACAATATCAATTATCTACATTGGTTGGGAACTTATGCCACCATATAATAGTATGTGTGCCTTATTAGGACTATCTTCACTTGAAAGAAGGCAGATTCAGGTAAGATTCAGGCATTAATGTTTGTACAAACCTATAGATTTAATTATCTTTTAAATGAGCCTATTACTAGATCTAACCGGTAATATAATCCAGTTAGCAACATAACTGATTCTAACATAAGTAGAACTACAGCAATAACTCTATTTCAACATGAATTTTTTTAACTTAACTTTAATCATTAATGTAATACATATTAGGATGTACAATTTTGTGAAATCTGTAAGACCAACTCCGTAGATGAATTGAAATAAATAAATTAATAAATAAATATATTCATTTAGAATCCTATCGTCACATCGTGATTTTTGATGAAATCGGTAATAAATAAGGTAATCTAAATTTTGAGGTTTGCATAAAAATTCTAATCTAGCCTCGCGTCGTGATCACACAGACTCCGTCCAGCGCTTAGGCTCCAGTCCCAGTTATAAACAGACCGACAGACAGACAAAATTGACGATTCCACTTTTTTTTAACTTCTCCATGTCAAGCCAAGTTTGATTAAAATCTCAAGTTTGAATTTTTTCAGGTAAACAAAACCTATTCTTGCCCTATACGTATACATAGGTATAGGTGCAAGTAAAAATATGAAAGCTAGTTAGACAATAAAATAGAGAAATATAGCAAAATAATTCAAAATTCATCGATTTATACATTTTACTTGTTTCTGATGCAACATTCAACTGCCTTGCATGGATTTTTCAGTTCTCATGGTGTGTTGTTTTTCTCGGTTGGCCCAGTTTCTTTTTAATTGTAGGGGCTTCAAGAACTGTATACCCATTTTAAGGAATGGTCGATAACATTAGCAATTTGCCGAATTAATTTGCATTCATATTGCAGTGTTATCTCTGGCGTGCAGTTTATTCTACGACCCATCTTTTGGTTGTTACAAAAAAACATAGTAATTAAGAATTCAAAATTAATTATCTGGCAATAACTTTTAAGTTAAGTCTGGTTCTGTTTCAATAAATTGAGCTTAGTAGGGTTGTTGCGAATATTCCCGATTGAAGGGATTAATTAATCGCGCGCAATCGAAGAAGGGAATTAGTTTACTAATTATAAGGGGGACAAAAAAAAAGAAAACAAAAAAAAACTGGAGTAAACAGAACACACGGCTGCGCACGCGAATGGTAAAGAGTCGAATGAGGAAGAAAGGGAATATCGCAACAACAGCGAATGCGAATTCGCCGACTTCCGACCGCTCAGCAGGGATGGTTTCGGGATGTAATGGGGGATGTTCCTTGGGGTCGGAACACAATGGGCGCCAGGTAATCTTTTGCAAAAAGAGGTAAAATTACCAAAACCTTTGAAATCAGAAAAGACATACACTGCATCAAAAAATTGCACATACACTAAATCATTTACCAATGAAACCGTATTTTTTCCTAAAATACAAGGCAATCCTTAAAAAAATTTATGAAACATTTTTCGGTGTTATATGTAGATTAGGATTATAAAAAAAAAATTTTCTAAAAATTGTTTTTTTTTGACGAACACACCCAAAAGTTTTCCTTGCATCCTAAAATTCGACTCAAATAATTGCACATACACCCTGTTTCTTTCGTAAAATCCTCGATTAGCGGTAAATATTTTTGCTGCTGTGTACAGTCAATAAAAGTTTAAGACATTTGGTAGTGTACAGTCGCATTTGGTGGTTTTTTATTTTATCTTAAGAGAACTAATTAAACAAATAACAAAATGATGGCAGACAATCATAAAAAAGTGCCTATAGATGTAAAAAAAATAATTGTAAAGTTAAAAGCTGAGGGAAAAAGTTACGCAGAAATTAGTAAAATAGTGAATAGACCTCGTCCCACAATCCAATCCGTCGTAAAAAATTTTGAAAAAAATAATTCGTATGACATGGCTGTAGGAAGAGGCAGAAAAAAAATCCTAACTACGCGAGATGAACGAGTTATTGAGCGAATGGTCAAGGCTGATCCGAAAATTGGGGCACCTTAAATAGCTACAAACCTCGAAGAATCTAGGGGGCCATCAGTAAATCCTCAAACCATTCGCAACTTGTTGCATACTAAAGGTTACAAAGGTTGCGTTGCTGGTAAAAAACCTTTCATAACGAAGAAAAATGCCATCAAGCGTTTAGCATATGCCAAAGAGTATGTCAACAAACCAGATGAGTTCTGGAACCAAGTAATTTTTGTCGACGAAAGTAAATACAACATATTAGGTTCAGATGTTCGACGTTTTGTATGGCGGAAACCCAATACTTCCATGAATAAGGAAAACTTAATCCCAACTGTTAAACATGGCGGTGGGAATGTCATGGTTTGGGGTGCCATGGCAGCTAGCGGCGTTGGAAACATCACTTTTGTTGAATGTACCATGGATAGATTCCAGTATTTGTCAATATTAAAGGATAATCTCAAAGCTAGTGCGCAAAAATTGGGAATAGGAGACGATTTTCTGCTGGTGCAAGATAACGACCCCAATCATAACTCTGAATTAATCCGAACTTGGTTGATCTACAATTGCAAATCCACTCTCCCACACCCCCCTCAATCACCCGATCTCAATCCAATTGAGCATCTGTGGGATTTGTTGGAACGAAAAGTGCGACAACATAATATAACGAACAGACAGCAGTTGAAGCAGGTTATTCTAGAAGAATGGCACAAAATATCTCCTGATGAAACTAAAAAATTGGTGGAATCAATGAAAAACCGTTTGAGGGAAGTCATTTTAGCCAAAGGATACCATACATCCTATTAATGCTCATTTAAACCCTTTAAAATAAGAATGAATTTATGTTAATATCTACTGTATGTGCAATTATTTGAGGTGAATTTATGAAGTTGTATTTTGATTTTTGTTTTTTTTTATCCTATAAGTGAAATATTTAAATAAAAAAAGTTAATTACTGTGCATTATAAATAAAAGAATAGAAATTTAATAAAAATTTCCAAGACAAACTTTTATTTTTAAAAATAAGCCCTTTTATGTGCGAAATTATCTGCTGTATGTGCAATTTTTTGATGTAGTGTATATATACGATCATAAAATGGTATAATCAAGGCCGCAATTTAAAGGAAAGACAACAAGAAACGAAACTCCCAAATAAAGATATTGGGGTGAAAGTAAAACAGATTAAGAAGAATGACCACAGAGGGTAGCTCGCGATTCCCACACGATACAGAAGTTAGAAAAAAAGGAAAAGGGTCGCGAACAGTTTTAACACCGGAATGAAATCTTCGGTGACTCAGAAATAAACGGACGATGGCTTACGCGAAATATACATATATATGACAAAGATCCTACACGACTTTTAAAACTATAACAAATCTAATATTCAAGAAAAAACACTGTACTTATCTGTTCACTAAGGGTTGGGGAATGTTTCTCTGGACGCTCTAGCTATCTTCCTGGTTGGGGGAGGTTGAATTTTCTCCTCCACAGTCACTCTGTATGTTCCTGGTCTCGTCTCCTCAGTATGTCTCCAGGTTTCGTTTTTGTGGTATTGGTATTCGTGTTCTGGTCTCGTTCTCGTGTTTAGTATGTCTATTCTTGTTTTTTTTTCCTGGATCCCTCCTGGATCCTCGATATCTTCTCTAACTTTTTAAAATCTCGATTCCTTGGCTCTTCAGCACTTCTCTTTTTTCCTCTCTCTTGTCTTGAAAAGAACCTCTCATAGGTCTTAATCTCAAACCAAAAAGGCGACGTGTCGAAACATGTTCGACTTTTTATACGTATGTAGGTCTATATACGCGTTCACGCACTCACACATTCTCACACTCACTCTCAAGACGAATTCAGCCGTCTCCAAAGATCTCAAATTTCGGAGAAACAGTTCCTGACGCCTGTCTCTCTGGCGGGGAACTGTATGGTGGTATTGGTGGTGGCTGAGTTCGCCTTGTTCTCTCCGCTGCAGTTGATTTAGCTGCCAGAGCAAAGGGAATCACATCCAGAGCTCTGACAGCTTCCTCTCTCACGGCTTCAAGTTCTCACTCTCTCGTAGCACTGTTCGTTTTGAGTGACTGCTTGGGTTCGCATTCACCCTCCTGACTAGGGCTAATTATTAAACTATATGCAGACTATGACATTGACCCAAAGTGAAAAGATAAGTTTATCGCGAAAACTACCTATCGAGTAAACCATGGTGCAGACATTAAGGGACAAAAAGGGTACCCAGGGAATCGGGAGCTATCCTTTACAAAATAAGGTTTTGGTCCCTTTTTGGGAGATGTGGTTTATAAAAATTCTTGGTGTCATCACGCAAAGAACAAACAATGAAATATAAGGTGGGCTCTCGGCCTTGTGAATTTGGCAGCAAATGATTTTAGGATGTTGGGGGACCTTGTTAACCCCTTTGATAAAGATTTGTATAGATTGTTGGGGGACCTCGTTAACCCCTTCGATGAATCTCTCACAACATGGAGATCATTTGGACCCTTGGGGGACCTTGTTAACCCCTTTGATGAATTTATGGAATTGATGAAAAAGGATCAGGATGAGTCTCCAGGCGGTTTGCCTGGCTCTTCCAGCTTCAGACCGTCCGTCTGGCCCTTGGGTACCTGCTTTGTCATTCCCTTCGAGCATATGCGAAAGAGTGAGCACTGGGTTGTAGAACAACCTAGGAACGCTCAGTTAACCCACAGCTTTCAGAGAACAACGGATAAAAAGAGAAAAGGCAAGGCAAAAATGGTGGATGGGTAAGACTGGGAAGGATGGAGTGGACAAGGAATTTTGTGCGTAATTTGAACGCAACAGGGTTATTTGTTTAAATAAATTTACTGGTTAATACAGTGCAGTATTTACCTACGTGTTTCAAAAACATGTAATTGTGTATAATACATGTAATACATGTATAATTGTGAAAAATCCTGTTCATTTAGAATTCTAAGGAAGATGGAGTAGTCCACAACATTACTTCAAAACCACTCTGATTATATCGCGTGGATTGGACTCTTAGGTTAGGTTAGGTTAAGGAGGGGTGTGTGACGGTTAAAAACTCATCACGTCCACTCGGAGACCTAAAGGTCCATTGTGAATCCCCTATTTTATATCGATGGAGTGGGAACAACAAAATACAGAAACCTATCGCGTCACTGGTTGGGATGGGAACCAGTTGATACTTTTGATAAAATGGAGAAGATCCGATATCTGGAAGCCTGCTACCTCTGCGGTGCTTGCGAAGAACCTAGAACCTAAAGTGCGAAGGTGTCGTTATTGCAGAGCGGGGCAGTAGCAAAGCAGATGTTAGATAGACTCCAACTCTTCCTCATCTCCGCAGCTTCTACATAGGTCGTTGGACTTCACTCCCCATTTACGGAGCATGGCTCCGATGACGCAGTGTCCTGTGATTATACCAGTAATGTTGCGGATAGAGGATCGATTAAGTGCCAGAAGGCTCTTTGTTTTCTTTTTATCTAATTTCGGCCATAACGTGCGAGAGGTGGCGCAGTCCTTCCTATTATGCCATCAATTATACTATACAATTTTGCAATCGGTGGCAATATGGATGTGTCCGCTTCACTGATGTTCATTTCCGACCCCATTCTTGCCAAAGCGTCTGCCTTCTCGTTACCTTCAATATTGCTATGTCCGGGAACCCAGCAGAGTTTGACCGAATGGTGTCTAATCGTGATCAGTGCATCAGGACAGTTCCTGGGATATCAAAATTGAAGTCGTTGTAGGGGACTATATAATCCGATGTGGCTGTGAAGCATTCGGAGTTGTATTTCCTGCCCATTGTCTTTGTAGCGTTTAGTATTACCGCGTGTCCACAGGTTGGATTCTCTCAGTCTGAGAGCTCCTTTCGTGGCAGAGCCTTTGATGAACAAGTCTAAGGGAAAAATATGAAGAATTATATCCAAACCTGCTTGCGGCGCGCTTCTCACAACTCCAGTAGTGCAGAGTGCTGCAAGCCTTTGCACTTTGTAGAGTTCCTTCATATAGCTCTTTGTACTCGTAGCTGTCCACCAGACTAAGGATCCATATGAGATGATGGGCCTGATAATTGCTTTGTACATCCAGTGAATGATGTGCGGTTGCAATCCCCACCTTCTCCCAAAAGACCTCTTACAAACACATTCATTCCTTTCTTTGTCCTTTCTTCAACATTTCTTTTCCAGGATAACTTGGAATCTAGAATGACGCCAAGATATTTCGCCTCAGATGAGAGAATTATAGTGGTGCCATCTAGCTTTTGTAATGTGAAGTCGGGTATCTTTCTTCTCCTAGTGAACAGAACAAGTTCAGTTTTCTGAGGATTGACCCCCAAACCGTTCTGTTTTGCCCACGTAGAGAGCACTTTGAGAGCAGATTCCATTAGTTCACTGATTGTTGGCAAGAATTTGCCTTTAATCAGTATTACTAAGTCATCTGCATATGCTACGATTTTTATTCTCTTCTCTGTGAAGATTCTTAGGATTTTGTTGACGGTAAGGAGCCAAAGCAATGGAGATAGGACTCCTCCTTCTGGCGTGCCCCTTGTTGTTATCTTCCTTACAGAACCAGGCCCGATGGCTGAGTTGATGATCCTGCAGTTAAGCATGTTTTCAACCCACTTTACGACGAGCCTGTTTACTGTCAAATCTTCCAAGGCTTTCACTATTGAGTTCGTTTTTACATTATTGAAAGCGCCCTCAATATCCAGGAACGGTGCCATAGTGTATTCTTTCGCATCTAGAGAATGCTCAATTTCCCTGACCACGCTATGGAGAGCGCTATCCACCGATCTACCTTTAAGGTAGGCGTGCTGTGCTTCACATAGGTTTTGGGAGTTGATCAATCCCCTGATATGAAGGTCAATGAGTCGCTCTAGGGATTGGGCTCTTTGAAGTAGTTGGGAACATAGGCATAAGAATAAGTTACAATGTTCGGTAATGGAACGACTATTGTAGTGCAGCCATGCAGTAATTATTTCCAGTAATTTTCTGCAAGTTTAACAAGAACCATATTGGGAGATACATCATATTCTGAGTTCATCGCCCAGTAAATTATTTTGGTTTCCAGGAAAAGCGCTAACCATTCCTTTGCCCAGCAGAGTTTATTGCGTAGGCATTATTGGATCCTAGAGTTTCTGTGGTACCTAGTCGATTTTTGGGGAATACAACCACTCTTTGAATGTATCAATTTAGGAATGCTTTCGCCCGTTTCGTTGTTAAGGACACAGTTGAGTGTGTTATTGGGTAGTAAAAATACATCTATTTATAAAGAAGCGTTAAATTTTTTCAGCTTAAATGCAATCAAAATTACCCCACATTTGAGCAGAATAATTTATTATCGACTCTGCAGCGGCTTGGTATATTTTGTAAACATCAAAATGGAGAATATTTATTATTGATTTGAGTGAAATGTGTCGATCAAGACATGTTGTGAGTGAAAGTTACACCAAGCTATTTATATTTATCGTGTCTGTTTCTATGTGCAACTGTTTTCAGTCTAATAGTTAAAAGCATATGATCAGAGAGTTTCATATCATCCTGTAAATTCTCCAATCATATCGACTGCATCATAAAAAGGACAACAATAATCAATGACCAAAATTAAAAAATTAATTCTTCGAAATTATATCTGCGGTCTAGCTGGGTGTCAATCGATCCCCTTTGTTCCAGTCCTCATGTTAAAGGTCGTCTACTAAGATGAAGTTACCTAGAAAAATAAAGTTTTTTTTTAAAATTACGAGTCGAAAGAGTACAATTGATATAAATTGGTATGACGTTAAAAACATACAGAAGAGCTACAATCCATCAGGAACAGATCATTTAATAATTTATCCTCTTTCTTATGCAGCCATTCTAAAGTAGGCGTGGCCATGTTACATATTATTTTAGGGAATTATTACAACAACTTCTAACGTTTGAGGATGTTACATGCAAAATTTCGTCAAAATCAGTTTTTAATAAAAACGCTTCCAAAATGTGGTCGTAGACAATTCGAAGGTGTAACAATTTAGTTTTAATATAAATTTTCGATTTCATGTCAAATAGTGTGTTGCAAAGCTACAATCAATCTCCAGGCCCAATTAGTAGAGACGTACAGAGAATTAGAAGTATAGACGGATGAACAATACTCAGTTTGCACTGAATTTTCAATCAGCACAAGAAGAGTGTATCGTGCAATATCCCGTAATCGAAATCACAACTCAAATTTTATACATTGCTAATAAGTAAGTAAGTAACTTATTTTCAATCAAACCAATCGCATCATGCAGAATATTCGTTCGATCTCTCATTGAATGAAACGAAAATTCATATTCTACTTCGCCCGCACAGTGCAAACGATCCCTTAGCATCGCATTGCTTTCTTTGTCGCGTCACTGTGCGCGCAGCCTAACATTGTAAGTTGCAAGATGATTTTCTTTTCAGTTTTGGTTTTCTTAAAAAAGAAATTCGACTTAAACAAATTGTAATAGGTCAAGAATCGAAACAATATGTTCAAATTAGAGAGAGTGTCGACCTAAAGGGATTTCGGATTTTAAGATGCGTTTTCTATGAATAATTGAGGGGAATAAAAAAAAATGGTTGTAAAATTCGAGTTAGAGTAGGTTTGACTTAAATGGACTCAATAAATTTAATATTTATTCATTTGCCTACATTTGCCTAAAAGTCATGGCAATGCAACGTGTCACCTTTAATTATTGCAGTACATACTGACATATTCATTGGACAATAAATTTCATTCAACTACACAACAGATTCTCACGCACTTTCCGTCCTTCAGCTAAACGCAACATAAAGCTGTTAAAGAGGATAATTACACTTTCATTAAAGAAACACATTTATTAGTTCTTGAAACTTGAAGGCCATCATGAATGGAAATACACAGACCATCAGACGGCACATCCGGTCGGATAGGGAACGTAAATAAAAGACACGAGAAACAACCATAAAACAGAACCTGCACCATTAAAATAAATGAAAAACAGATTTGTACTTAAGTTACCTACTTATTTTAATTTAATCACAATCAACACTTAATAACCGTTATTATCGCAGTAAAGCTGCAATACCCTTGTGTCCCAAACACACAACACTCACAGCCTCACACTGACCGCACCAGGAACGGAGTCAAGCATCATCATCGAAGTAATTGCGGTGCAGCTCAACCGATTTAGGGTTAATTAGAGAAGACAACTGGATATTATCCCCTGTTGTACCGTACAATTGTTCACTCCACTATGTAAGGGCAAGAAACGCAAAACAACACAATCGCAAAGAAACCCATGAGAAGGAAGAAATAAAAAAATGACGGGTCGGTAAGCCGCAGGGGACTGCTATGTTCAACTATTGGTGGTAAATTAAGCGGACATATCTGATAATTGCAGTTTGTTTTTTTTTTGCTTACCTTCAACTGTCGGCTGGCGTAATTAATGACAGTAGAAGTCAAAAGTTCGCTATCCGCGACATGCGAGGAACACTGGGGCGGATACGTGATATGCGATTGAACTGAAGTAGTGCAGAAAGCGTTGATACTTGATGATTTGCATGAAAGACTATGCTTGGGCAAGGTCAAGTAATTAATTACATACCTCGATGTATGTAATGATCTACAGCAGATTTCACAGTCATAGTTCGCAACAGGTAACTACTCCAGTGTGGAAACTGCACAATGTATAATGCACAATAGTAAACAGCCGATTACAATGAAACACCTTGTCGATATTGAAGTATGTATTATGATAGTTCAATTTCACACTCCAGCTTGCAAACGATTGTGCCTTTCAAGATAAATATGAATGACTTACCGAAGTAAGATGATAAATTTGTCATTAAAGACCAATAATGGTAAGAATTTTCAATACATTTAAATAAGAAACTTTCAGCAGAGATACATATGTATGTATAGCATGCAACTTTTTACTCCTTCTTCTTATTTTTCCTTGTATTTTTCTTCTTCTGATGCAACAACGATGTCGGATATAACAATTAAATCGGTTAGACCGACAAAAATGTACTAGATTTAACTCTACCAACGTCACAATCGACAGCTACAAATTTGAGGTAGTATAGAAACGAACGAAGGGGTTATACCCTATCCTAAGTGCATATTAAGATTGACAATAGTTTTTAACATAGAGAAATAATCGAGGTTTAATTAATTTTTTTAAATGCGCCCACTGTCACGCCCACTTTTTCATAACTTCACTAAATTATATGAAACCGAAAAATTTTGTTAAGACCAAATATTTAGGCATTTAGATTCCCTACAATTCATCCATACAAAGGTTTTGGACACGCCCACTTTTTGGGGGCGTTTTTATAAAATGGTTGGCTTCTTTCTTCGCGTCCGCATTGATGAGGTGTTTAACATAAGATGCAGGCGAGGAGCCTCGTCTGGCTAATTCGTCCGCCTTACAATTCCCCTGGTATGTCACAGTGACCTTGGTACCCAGCAAAGGGTGAGGTTGTACTGTCCAGCTATCTCGTTAAGAGATACGCGGCAGTCTTTCACTGCCTTGGATCTCGCTGTGCTGGATGCAAGGGATTTGATGGCTGCCTGACTGTCGATGTATATGACAATATCCGAAGCTGATATTGCATTAACCGCTAGCTGCTTGACGAACGGCAGTGACTTCGGCTTGAAAACGCTGCAATAGTTCGGAAGGTTAAATGAGAGGTGAATGTCCAGGTCTTCAGAGTAACATCCAGCACCGACTCCGTCCTCGGTTTTGGACCCATCCGTGAAAATTGACAACGATTCGTGGTATAGGTCATCCCGTTGTGTCCATTCAGTTCTGTAAGGTAATAAGGAGTTATAGCCCGTGATGAAGTTGTATATAGGGCAGGTGGTCGGTGACCTGTGGAAGATGGCGAAGCATCAGTAATATTTTGGCATGTCCAATGTGTTGCTGCTTCCACTGTTTAGAGCTTCTCAGCCTTATTTCTGAGCAGGAATTCAATTGTTTGCTGATGATGTCGATTGGGAGTAAGTGGAGTATGGTTTGAAGCGCTGCAGTGGGAGAGGTTCTCAGTGCACCAGTAATGCTGGGACATGCAACTCGTTGGATCTTTTCCAATAAAATTAGGTTGGACTTCTTCTCCAGGGCAGGTCACCAGACCAATACTTCTACATAATAATCGGCTTTATTACCGTGGTGTATAGCCAGTGCATAGTGTTTGGGTGGAGGTTCCAGGTGGAGCCTACTGCCTTTTTGCATATATATAGGGCAGCCAGTGATTTCCTGGCACGTTCGACTATGTTTTCTCTCCAAAGAAGCTTGAAGTCAAGCTTTAAGCTTAGGTATGTGGCACTATTTGAGAGGTACCCCCCTCGCCTCTTAACTTTGGGAGATTAAAGTCAGATAATTTGTGTTTTCTTGCGAAAAGGACCAGCTCAGTCTTCGTCGGATTTACGGAAAGACCACAGCTTTTAGTCCAGTTTGTCAGTACATTGAGAGCAGACTGCATGACATCAGCAAGTGTCTGCGGGTATTTACCTGTTACTAGTATAGCGACGTCGTCCGCGTAGGCAATAACTTTGCATCCGGTTTTTTTCTATTTTCAGAAGAGCTTCATTAAACACTAAGTTCCATAGTAATGGAGATAAAACTCCCCCTTGGGGGGTACCACGATGTGCTTGTCGTTTGACATGGCTACTTCCGAAGGACGCGGTGATGCTTTTAAGCATATGTTCTATAAAGCAGCAGACTGTTTCGCAGATGTTGAGCCTACATAGAGCATTGATTATCGAATATGTTTCTACGTTTTTGAAAGCTCCCTCAATGTCTAGGAAAGACACCAGTGTGAATTCTTTAATTGAGAGGGATTTTTCGATAGGTTGAATGATTGAGTGAAGGGCCGTTTCCACAGACTTTTGATAGGCGTGTTATGACATAGATAGTAGGGTGCTATCAATTGTGGCCTTGATCTGAAGATCTAGGATTCTTTCAAGGATCTTTAGAAGGAAAGACGTTAAGCTGATTGATCTGAGGTCTTTCGGAAGGGTATGCGATGTTTTACCTGCTTTAGGTATAAATATCACCTTTACCTCGGTCCAGGTGGCTGCATTGTTCCTAGCTCCAGGCAGCCCTTCAGGATACTGGACAGGGTATGCGCTATAATGCTGAAAGCCATCTGGATTTGTGCCGGGAAAATGCCATCCGGCCCCGGGGACTTGAAGGGCTCGAAACTGGCCACAACCCACTTCAGTTTCAGGAGGTAGCAGCGGACGTTCGATATTTATTAGAGCAGGAGCATTGCTAGGGATAGGCGTGCAGCCGGGGAAATGAGTATCCATGAGCACGTTAAGCAATGCTTCATCAGATTCCGCCCATGATCCATTTGGGTTCATGAGGACACTCGGCACGGTTGGTGTTTTGGAGAGAACTTTGCGCAGTCTGAAGGCTTGAGACGTATTGCCAATACTCTGGCAGAAGCTACGCCAGGATATACTTTGGGCCTTTCGAAATTTAGCTTTGAATTTCATCAGGCTTTGTTTGTAAATATCCCAGTCCGTGGGTAGCCTTGTAGATTTGGCTTTGTTAAATTTTTTCCTGCTTACGCAGCGTAGATTGCTGAGTTTTGCATTCCACCATAGCGGACGATTGCCTACCTTCCTTGTCGTAATGGGACAAGACTCATTTAGTGCTGAGTTTAGGGCGGAGGGTGAGAACAGTGTTGAGCTTGTCTATGTAGTTCCAATTGTGTGGTTAGTGTCATGGCCACACTATTGGAAAGTTTGGGTGAGAGAATGTTGTTATGTTTTAGCCAGTCAGTTCTCCGGTGATTACGGGAAATTGCTGGTGAGGGGTTGTCGCTTGTTTCTAGTTCATATTCTAGATAGCGATGATCTGAAAATGAGTGACTGTCGGATACAGTCCACCTAGAGATCGCATTGTATATGTTCATGGAAGCGAAGGTAACATCTAATACCTCCTGCCGGGTTTTTGTAATAAAGGTGGGACTATTTCCGCTATTGCACACTACTAGGTCGGTGCCTACTAAGTACTCAAAGAGTGACTCACCTCGGGTGTTGGTGTCAGTGCTGCCCCGTATCTCATGATGCGCGTTGGTGTCGCACGATTCCTTCTCTTCTTCTTCCTGCTTCTTCTACCACTACTTTGACCTCCTTAGATGGTGCGGATTCGGGGTCCTTGTAGGGTAGGTATCCTGAAGCCAGCCAGATGTTTTTCTCCGCTATTTTGAGCAGTGCTACTGCCAGATCATTAGTGCTGGGATGAGGAAGAAAGATTAGGTTAAGTGCAGATTTAGCAAGAATACAAGCGCGGATGTTACCTATGTTTCTAGTGTGTAGCCAAGAGCCCTCAGTCCCATGACGGTGTCATCTCTTATCCAGGGTTCCTGGATGAGGGCGATGTCAAAACCTATTTCATTGAGGCGGAGTTTCAGCGTCGGTCGCAGATGCTAAAGTGGAGTGATGAAGATTAATCTGTACCAGTTTGAGTATCATTGTTCTCTGGTACAGACCTCTTCACGACGGTAACGTATAGGTCTACGGGGGATGATGGGTCATCATCTGGGGCCGAGACGCTGGGTGAGGCAGGTGTCGCCGGTATGGAGGGATCGACAATGTTGGTGCGGTCTGCAGTGAAGAGCTTCACCTCTACTTCTTTTAGACCACACTTGATCTTAAAGTTTTTAGATTTGAGTAGAGGGAGGGAGTCGATGGTTAAGGGCAGTACCAGCGAGCGGTCGGTTTTCTTTGCATCTTCCGGTTTCTTAGAGCTCGGTGTCTCTTCGATAAGCTTCCAGTCTTCGACTGGAAGATCCGGGTTTTGATAGCAAAGTAAACTTTGCAAATTGGCTGGTTCGCGAGGTTCAAGTGGAACCCAAGTTCTTGCTTTTGGCCTGTGGGGAATCTGGCTTCGATCCACTGCCTTAAGCCTGGCACCTGGCCAGATTTCACCGACGCTATTGATGGCGGCGGTAATGAAATCGAAATTTAATCGTCGCAGGCTAGTAGTTTACATAGCCCATAACCAGCATTTTTAAAGTTGGGTGGAGAGTTAGGATGGGTGGTGATTCGCTTGTAAAGGCAGTTCATCACTCTGCCTTCAACGAGCCTCCATTTGTCGTAGGAGGTCCTCCATTCGTCATCAGACAAATCCACGATAGCGACGACGAGACTGTCCTTAACCGTCTCGGAGAGGGTTTTAGTCTTCTTCGAGACGTTGGATTCCTCATCTGCGGATGTGCGCCTTTTGGGCGTTCCTGCCGCTACGACGGATCGGCTCCCAGACTGGTTTGTTAAGCCAAGTCGACTTGATGAGTCCTTAGCGTGGGGGCTACTCTTCCGGCGAGAGGGATTCTCTCCATGGGTGGTAGGGTGCCTGGTGCCACGAGTAAGTGGTTGACGTGGGTCACGAGTAGGGTGGTGGCTTATTCCAGGAGAGGTAGTTGGTAGACGCGCACCGCGTGTAACAGTGCATTGTGTCTTGAAGTGCCGTTAAGGCTGTAGCTTCATCAGCTCGTTGAACTGCTTTGCAATGCCGGTTGCCCAGATGTGGGATTCCCGCTCTTCCTGACTCTATTCCTTTTCCGATTTTTTGCCTAGTCGCTCAAGGATGCGAAAAGCCGATGCCGTCTCACGACTCAGCGACTTTTTCTCTTGGCGAGAGAGCTTGGGGGAGTTGAGCAGCACGATAGTGTTGCGCTAATCTCCTCTGGAGAGATGGGGGGGCTGAGCTGTAGGATGGTGTCGCGCTTGCAAATTCGTCCGACAGTAGCGAACATACACTTGCAGCATCTTCGATGCAGAGGCTTTGCAAGTACTCCTCAGAAGTTGCTTTGTTTTTGTTTGTTTGGTTTTTAGACACTTTTTTTTAAGATTTTGTTCCCACGAGTAGCTAGGGTAAGGGTGGTCAGTCCGCACAGAGCCACGCGTTATGCGGATAAGGCAGGCTGATCCAGAGTTCGCCAGTTTCTCTGGATACACCGTTCACGACTGAGCTATTTTTAATGCACCTGGACCCTCAGCCAGGCTGATCATCTGCACGGTACGGTTGACACCTTGATCAAGCCCAGGGGAGAGTTTGGGGGCAGGGGAAGGGAAGGAAGGATGGGAGAGACTAGGTGTGGGGTGATTACCTCTTAGTTTACGAGCCTCCTCTCGCGAATAGTTCATCGTCACGGCGGTACCGGAGGAATGTGGTAAATTCTCGGTGTCGATTCCAAGCGTCATGAGCTCTTGCTAAGCCATCACACTGCGACAAGGTGGGTGATCATCGTGATGGAAGGCTAAGCCCTGAGTCCCATAGACCTGTCGCACCAAATATTTGTATTTTTTTATGTATGTACATATGTCGATGTTAGTTTCAAAATATCATGAAAATGTATTTTTTTTATGAAAATGCCTTCGAATACTGGCAGTATATAACGTGTGTATTTTGTAAATAAATTAAATAACTAAATATTTGGTCTCAATGGTTATTTGTTCAGTTTCTAGTAAAAAGTTAAGTTCTTGGAAAGTGGGGATGGCAGTTGGCGAATTGCAAAAATTTAACGCTTGTACTGCATCTCTTTCTAAGCAGCCGAGATACATATAAAATTTCATGGTAGTTAGTTTCATTTATTAATAACTTATTTTTTTAAAAGAAAGCCTTAAAGCTATGTTTACACGATTGTCAGATCTGACAATATTGTCAGTTAACAATTGATGCCAATGAGCTGACAATGACAAACTATGCAAAATTTAAATCGAAACGGAACGAAGGAAGGCACTTGCGCCTTTCGACAAATCGGATTGGGTAGCCCGCTGCCAGTAGGAGGGATTTTACGCAAAATTGCGAGTTAAATTGCGATGTGAGGAGCTACAATTACATCACAATTATTTGCGCATGGACAAGTCAGACAAAAATTTATAGTTCACATGATTGTGAGACATTTGGAAAAAAATTTTCATTCATAGACCTGACAATCGTCTGAACATAGCTTTACATAGAACCAGGTTCTCTGATCTAAAGTATCTTTTACAAAATTCCTTTAAAAAATTAGGCATATACGTAAGATGTGTAACACATCTGCACAAAATTGGAAGTTCGTATGGGTGAGGTTTTTTTTTTTATTAGCTTATCATACGTTTCGATGCGATGCAACTAAAACCGTTTAACTTGGCGGTACAGAACCGTCGAAAGTTGTCACGCTATTTAGAGAAAGTAGGACACATTTTTCCAGAAACCGTAGTAGAAGCCCTAGGCCCCGCAAGGGTATGTGCATACGTAAGTAAAGTTAAAGTAATGGTATGTGATACGTAAAGTTCTTTATATATAAATAGATGAGTGCATAGATCAAACCCTCCTTTTTGAATTGTTTGTTCATTTATGACGTACCTCGTCGTATTTATAAAGCAGACTATTTTAGTATTGTGTATTGTATCTTATGCAGGGTAAATACATACATACATATGTATGTTACGAAAATCTATGGGGTTTTTTGTTTTTTTTTTTTTTTTTTTTCCGTAGGAAGGTGGGAATCTTTTAAAGACGAAACTGAGCCCGTACTCAGTAACAGTGTGGGATTTCCACCCACTACACCCACCTCCCCTTCTACCCCTGGTCCTCGCGGCACTGCCGTCAAGCATTTCATCGCGAGGGGGGACTTCAGCCTTATGTGCTCGGCTCATACAGGTTAGCAGCCTGCTGCGCTGCGTTTCGTTGCTGCTCCTGCCTTCGCTGCTCTTTCATTATTGTAGTCACAGTGTCGTTAACTGCGTCCCAAGCCTCTTCGCTGCTCGTCATCTGTCTGGTGAAGTTGTCTGGGGTTAAGTCCTCGCCCAATTGGTTTACCAGCAGGTGCCGTTCTACGTAGTAACGTGGGCAGTGGAACATGATGTGTTCCGCATCCTCCACTACTCCCGTGCACGTTGGACAATAGGGGTTGTCTTCGTGTCCAAATCTATGCAGGTAGGCTCTGAAGCATCCATGGCCCGTAAGCATCTGGGTGAGGCAGAAGTTCAGCTCCCCATGCTTCCTATTAATCCAGGCGTCTATATTGGGTATCAATCTCTGCGTCCACCTGCCTTTGTCAGAGTGACACCATCTCTCCTGCCATTCTTCCAGACTTGTCCTTGGTCCTTGTCCTTCAGTATTGCTTCTAATCGTTGCTGTTGCCGTTGTCCTGCTGGCACGGTATTTCTGTTGCGCTTCTTTTGCAAGAAGGTCTATTGGTACCATGCCAGCCACTACACATGCCGCGTCGTAGGAAGTTGTTCGGAAGGCGCTGCATACTCTCAGCGCGTTGCTTCTGTAGACTGCCTCAGTCTTCTTTCTATATGCTTTTGTTTTCACGGCACTAGCCCATATCTGGGAACCGTAGAGCATTATTGATGAGGCAACTCTTGCTAAGAGTAATCTCTTCTTATGTTTTGGTCCCCCGATATTCGGCATTATCCTTGATAGGGCAGCCGTTGCCTTTGCTGCCTTTTCAGCTGCATACTGCAGATGCTGCTTATAGGTTAACCTTGCATCTAAGGTAATGCCAAGGTACTTCAGCTCTGGTTTGGAAGCTATGACGTGATCGCCCACGGTTACCCTTATAGTCTCCATGACTCGCCTGCTGCTGATGAGCACTACTTCAGTCTTTTCTTCTGCAAGTTGTAGGCCCATGCGTACTAGCCAGTCCTGGACCATCCCAATAGCTTCATTGCAGTCATGCTCCAACTCCTCAAGGTGTTTGTTTACTACAACGATCGCTATATCATCAGCGAAACCAATTATTTTCGAAGACCTCGGGGTTCGAAGTCTGAGGACGCCATCATACATTAAGTTCCACAGTAGCGGACCTAATACGGAGCCTTGGGGAACGCCGCCTGTGACGTTATACTGCTTCGTTCCATCGTCGGTGTCGTAAAGCAGTATTCTATTTCTAAAATAGTCCGTCATTATCCTCTGCAGGTATTCTGGTACTCTCTTGGCGGTAAGTGCTCGCAAGATGTTTCTCCAGTTTGCGGTGTTGAAGGCGTGAATGATTGCGCAGTACTGTTTGCTCCCGCCCTTCCATCGTCTTCCTTCTATGGCTTTTGATGCGGTATTCACGACTTCGTCGATAGCGTCGATCGTAGACCGTGTCTTACGGAAACCGTACTGGTGAGCTGCAAGGCCTCCTGCCTCATCGATTGCACTCTCCAACCTGTCACTTATGACGCGCTCCAGTATTTTGCCCATTGTGTCCAACATGCATAGAGGCCTATACGATGAGGGATTCTGTGGTAGTTTACTACCTTTTGGCAGGAGGACCAGTCTTTGTTTTTTCCACTGGTCGGGGAATACTCCTTCTTTTAGGCAAGTGTTATACATATCTGCGAAGATGTGTGGGCGCCAATTGATTGCTGCTTTTAAGGCAATGTTAGGGATTCCATCGACACCAGGCGCCTTTTGGTCCTTGATTTTTGCGCAGACTTGCAGGACTTCTTCAGCGGTGACGAGGGGTATTGTTAACGCTCTCGTCGTATTTACTCTCTCCGTTTGTACCTCCATTTCTTGTTGTTGTGGGAAGAGTACAGCCACTACGTTTTCGAGAAACACTGTGGATGTAGGCGCGGATTTTCGGCCACCCTTCAGCTTCATCATCACCACTTGGTAGGCTTTTCCCCACGGATTTTGGTCGGCTTCGTTGCACAGTTCGATGAAGCTTCTCTTTTTACTGTCTTTAATTGCAGTTTTTAGATTTCTCCGGGCGGTTATGAATCTCTCATGTAGTTCTCCATGGCTGCTGTGTTCTCTGGACCGCTGGTACAATCTGCGCGACCTGTGGCACTCTGCGCGCAGTCTGGCGATTTCGTCGTTCCACCAGTATACTGGAGGTCGCCGCGCGCTTGTTGTTTTCTTTTGCATAGATGCGTCACAGGCGCGTGTCAATCCTCTTCTGAGCTGCTTCGCCTTGTCGGCGGCTGGTCCACTAAGGGATACATCTTCCATCATTAGCTGAAGTACTTCGACGTCCAGAGTATGTGGTTTCCATCCTTTTTTCCGCGGCTGCCTTCTCTGCTCTCTTCTATTTTCAATGGGGCTGGGTCGTAGCTGGAACTTGATAGCCTGGTGGTCGCTGTGCGTATACATAGTGCATACTTTCCACGCAGCATTCCTTGCCAAACACGTGCTCATAAAAGTAATGTCTATTATTGACCCTCTCCCGTTTTTGCTGAAAGTCAGCTCGCTCCCGGAATTCGCGAGAACTATGTCCAACGATGCAAATGCCTCCAGGAGTGTTCTTCCTCTGGCGTTTGTGGTACGTGAACTCCATTCTACCGCCCACGCATTAAAATCGCCTGCAATGACGACGCGGTTTCTTCCTCTTGCGGTGGTTGCAATGTTGTCAACTATTGGCTCAAATTGTTCTTGTGTAATGCTGGGAGGAGCATAGCAGCTAAAGAAGTAGACGTCATTTACTTTGGCCCACACGAATCCTGCCTGGTGCGTTGTCATTTTTTCTTCGAATGCTCGTTGGCCGCATATCCATATCGCTGCTTTACCTGAAGAGTCCGCTGTCCACACACTCTCATTAAGCTGCTTGTAGGGCTCGCTGAGTATTGCGATATCCGCATCGTACTCTCGGACCATCTGTGTAAGTAGGTCCTGAGCTGCCTCGCAATGGTTGAGGTTAAGTTGGATAACCTTCATGTTCGCTTCTGGGAAGCATTCAGCGCGAGCTGGAATGCAGGGCATCTTATGCTTCCAGTACTGTGCTTGGCGCTATGCCCACTTCCTTTACAGAGCATACATTCCGGCTCTAGGGAGCAATCCTTTGCCTTGTGTCCCTTTCCACCGCATCTGTAGCAGTGTTCGGACCGATCTTCACTTTTGCAGTCCATTGCGCGGTGGGCATACCCGAGGCACCGGTAACATCTTTTCAGATCCGGTTTTTCTCTTAATCGGCAATTTACCCACCCGATTCTGGCTTTTCCTGCAGATAGCGCTTTGTTGGCGATGCTTGCTGGCAGGCTTACTACTGCTGTCTGCGTCCCAGCATAAGTTTTCCTCATGGACTTTATTGCAGTTTCCGGTATTGGCTTTTGCAATTCGAACTGCTCTGAGAGGGCTAGAGCGACTTCTTCCTTGGTGGTGATTTCATCAAGATCCTTCACCTCTATTAAGACCTCATGTGTCATCGTTTTGACTTTGGCCTTTGTTTCCAAAATCTTTTCCACTTGTTGCTGGAAGTCTGAAGTTTGGGCATCTGCTGTTTTCTTCAGCTGCAGCAATAATTCTCCTTTCATGGTCTTCCGGACGTGGTCGACATTTTCTCCTAGCTCTTTTAGTGAGGGGTCGGTTTTCACCTTCCTCAGCATGTCCGCGTAGGAAAGATCTCCTGTTGCCTTTATTACAATCGCATCGGGTCGGGTTGGCTTCCTTCTCTGTCTTTCCCGTCCCTTCACCTGCGTCCATTCCTGCTTCTTTGCTGGTCCTTGACTTTTCGTCGTTTTTTGTTGTTGATCTAAATTCGAAGATCCTCCATCGACCTCTGTCTCCGGTTTTTTCCTTTTTGGCTCAGGCAAGAGCTGTTTTTGCGGGCTCGCTTGCCTTTTCGGCTTGGGAGTCGTGTCCCTCCTCCTTTTATTGGTGGGTGTTGCCTGCTTTCCGGGATTCTGGGCAGGACTCCGCCCGGGCCCGCTAGCGTTATCCTTCCCAATCCTAAAGGTCGCACTGCAGCTCCTTTCCTCCGTTTGGGTACTTTGGGACGAGAGATCATTTTTGACTCCGATCGTCCTCTTGCTTATTTCCTGTTTCTCCACTGTTTTATAGTGGGTCCGAATTGAACTAACCAGTCTCCTAATTTCATGATGCACGTTATTTTTTCCCTGGATGAAATCCATCAGCTCGGTGATCTTACTGCCGAGGATTCTCATAGCATCACTCTCCCGATTTTGTTTATTCAGGCTGGGGCTTGTATCCGTCTTCCTCTCTGCTTCTGTGGATTTTTCCGTGCTTTTGGAAGTGCTGGGACCAGTGGATTCGGTACTATACTGTTTCTCCACTGGTGTTGGCTTTTCCGGCGATCTGGAAACTAGCGAACTTCTCCTAAATGGGGGTGCTACTGCTAAAACAGTGAGCTCCCCTTCTCCTTGTAAATAATGTTTTTTTTGATTTTTTATTAAATTTTCGGTGTTTTTTTGTGTTTTTTCTGGTGTTTGATTTTTTTGTTGTATCATCTCTCTTGGGTCCCCACTCAAAGCCGCTATCTCCGGCCGAATGTGTATTCACCTCTATGATCCCATGGTTATCTATGCAGGCAGGGAGGCCATGCGAGGGTTGACACAGGACCTTATGGGTGCCTGTGCCAGAGCCAGATCGGTGCTAATCAGGAATGTTACATCTGAACATACACCACCAACTTAACGGCGACGTGACGGAGAACGTACTTTGAGGCCTGCCAAGGTTTTAACGGGACGGGGGCGGTTGCAGCATTGGCCTGAGAGCCGTTTCAGCCAGATTTCACTCCAGCTTACTAAGGTAACAGAATACTACAACCGTCAGCCCACAGCATTCAAATCCAATCGTTGTTCCGGTATACCGTAATTAAGACCTTACCGGGCTCGGTCTTAATGTCTAACATGTAGACTTCAATTGTAGCTTCGTTTGCCGACTTTGTCTTCGCGAGTTCCCCCGTTGCCACTCCTTGGAGTAGGGGGCACCTATTTGCGGACGGCGCCGACTCGTCCTGTCGCAAAGAATTCATAAGGTTTTTGAGACGTTTTCAGCCTCACCCTCCTTCTCTGCCGCTTTTGGTCGGGGACTGCTTATTTGTTATTCGCAGCTAACCTGACGTTACAGGCCATTCAGCGATCCGCCACCTGCTGACCCCCACAGTAGCCTAAGCTCGGCCCTGTGTTATCTATGGGGTTACGAAAATCTTAGGCCTGCAGGTTTACTTATTTCTTCAGCACCTCTTTATATAATATCTTTGCTGTTGTTCCAATAGACTGTACACATTGCATACTGCGAGTTAAGCTAACTCTGAGGCTTAAGACTTAAATCAACGCCAGCCTTTTTTAAGGATTGCCTTATTTATTTTCATCGCGAAGCAGGCCTTCAATGAAAATTGCAGTCATGTGGAATAAAAGGACGTCGAGGTGTAAACACCCCTTAGCCGCATCTGGTGTAGATTGTCGCCTCTATCACATCTTTATGGAAACCTTTCACCTTTCCGTTGCATATTTGGGTATTCCTTAAGAGCATAATAAAAGTATCCACCATCAATATTATTTTGTGTGAAGGAATACCTGGAAGTTGAGAGTATGCAAATATTCCAACGGGTAATACACCACTTCTTCGATATCTACTACCTACTTGGTCTACAAAGTTCTACGTATGTCATATCAAAACCGCTAAATGCATAATTTCGATTGCATAATTTTGTTCGATTTGCCCTATACCTATAGGTATATGATGGAGAAGTCCAAAAAAGTGGGTCCGCCAATTCCGTCTGTCTGTCGGTCCCAAACTAAGCAATGTAGGGCAGCAAAACTTCAATTTGATTGTGATTGTAATCCAGAAGCCTTGTTTTAACTTTCTTTAAAAATATAGATAAAGTCCTAATGCAGCGGATAAATATAGGAAACTTATTAAAAAGCTTGCGAAAAGTGGGAACGGATACATAACTGTCTAGATTGCTTCGCAGTGTTCGGATGTCAGAGATCGGACTCTGCATGTAACCACCTCTCATAAAGAATATCTTAGAGACTTTAAAATAGTACAAATGTTTAACCGGTAGAAATTTTAATGATCTAAAGAGCGACATAGAGTGCGTTGAACGGTTAACGCCGCAAATCTTTCTAATTACACACTTTTGTAGGACGATCAAAGGGTGAATTTTTGCTTGGTAAGCGCCTCCCCAACAGCTTATACCATATTGAAGTTTAGAATGGAAAACTCCAAAATAGGCTGTTCTTAAAGTTCTATTATCACAAAATTTTTTAATATGGTAGAAACTACGGATAGAAGAACGCTGGTATTGCTTAAGAGCCGAAATATGGTTGGACCAACTCATATTCTGATCAATTAATACACCTAGATATTTAAACTCTTTTACTATTTCTACAATTGGTATTGAAAGTTTCATCTTCATTGAAAACCACTAAAGAATCCTCTACAGCACACGCACAATTTAACAATTTGTATCGTAAGAAATTTTGAGTATGGAAGTGGATTTCAGAATCAGGAACGTCTTAAGTTGAAATACATCAGTTTGGTTTTGTTGCTTACATTTAACTTGTGTTTTGCAAACCAGAGTCTGAGTAAATGGACATCCAGGTTTATCTCAGCCACTAACATCAGAGGGCTAGCTGAGTCATATGTGATACAAAGATCATCTGCAAAAGCCGTTAATTTTCCTGCTAATGGTAGGTTGAACAGGGAGTTTATATAAACAAGGAACAAAATAGGCCCAAGGACCGACCCTTGAGGTACACCTATATTTGACACCCTAGTATTGCTGAAGTAATCTCCAACTTTTACTTTTTGTAATCTATCTTTTAAGTAAGATACAAACCAACGGTGTACAGGACCACGAAGCCCAGCAGAATATAACTTGGATAGGACAATGCTGTGGTTCACCATATCAAATGCTTTGGTAATACCCACGAACAAACCTGCACAACATTTTTTTTCATCTAAGCCTTTGTTCACTAAGGAACAAAACATTAGCATCTTCAGTAGAGAGTCCTTCCCTAAACCCAAATTGCATAGAACTAAAGAAGTGTCTTCTTTTAAGGTAACCCAACATTCTGCTTTTTACAGCTTTTTCAAAAATTTTTGATATTGAGGGGACAACAAGGAAATCGGCCTGTAGTTGTTTATCTCTTTTCTATTACACTTTTTAAAAATCGGAATTACGTTAGCACATTTTAATTTTACAGGAAAAGATCAAGTGGAAATGCTTAGATTAAATAGATGAGCTAGGATATCAACTATGTTTAGAGCGATAGTCTTCAAAGTAAGATTGGAAATACCATTGTCACCACAAGAGTACGAGTTGTTGAGCGAGTTGATTAACCCTAAAATCTCAGACCCAGTAATCGGATTAAAAAAGAAACTTCCACTACAGGATGTGTCATCCACTAAATTTCCACCGGCGCAACGATTACAGAAGCCACTAGAGACTGACACTTGACCAACTGAAGCAAAGAAGTCATTGAATTGATTGGCAACCACTTTAGGATCATCAATTATAGCACCATCACTATTTAGTGCAATAGGGTTAGGAACTTTAAAGGCATTGGTATTGATTATACTAATAATAGCTTTCCATTCTTTCTTAGGGTTACCTTGTGACCTAATAACCATAGAATAATAGTATCTATCACGGCACATTCTAATTTCCCGGTTCACCCTCTGGCACATTTTTTTTTAAACGAATTTTCCGTCCATTATTTAGTGGATGTTTAAGACATATTTTTCGTAGTTTGTTTTTAAGTTTAATTTTTTTTAGAATACAGCGATTTAACCAGGGCTTCAATCTCACTTCTGAATTTCTAATCATAAATCTGTAGCTGAAAGTTCTTATATACAATTGTAAAGTTTCTTCAAATAAATCATAAGCCTCAGAAGCATTACTTTCAGCATAGACTGCCTCCCAGTTTTCGAAACGCAGATCATTATTTAGAAGATCAAATCTAATCTTTGTAACGCTATGTGGAGGATGATATTTTCTCTGATTCATATTTTTTAAGGTGCTGATCAAAATGCCAGTCATAGAGTGATCTGTAACATCAAGATCGAAGTTAACACCAACGCAATGACTTATGGATATTTTCTTAATAGGCAGGAACCTGAGATTTACCTTGTTGGCTCATTTATGAAGGACGTAAGCCCATGCTCAGCTGTTAGGACGAGATAAGAGTCGGATACAGTGCTCGATGTTAAAATATCAATATTAAAATCACCCAAAATAATAAGATTTGATTTCCTTAGGTTATTTAAGAGTAAAGAAAATTCGATCAAAAATAGTTGCGAATCATGTGAATGCAATCTATAGATACAGATAAAATTACATGTATCATTACATATTTTGCATGAAATTTTTATTACATCTGCAGTCGACAGACAATAACTACTAAGTTCTCGAGCAATATCAAGTATTTGTTGTAGAATTTTCTATTATGTTGGTCATACAGTTCCCGACATTCCTTTTCCAACTGCTATTTTATATCTTCACCCAAACTTTCAGAGACGAAGTGGATTCTACAACCCTGCAAGCTGATGAAATGTAGAATGAATTTACGCAGCTACCGTCTTTAAGTTTGGGAAGGATGCAAACCCTCGGATTTCGTGGACCAACAGATGGAGGTAATAGCACTCGGCGTTGTTCGAATGAACAATATAAAGCCCACTGCTGCGTCTTATAAAATTATTATTTCTCCAGACGTAATAAAATACCTTGCAGTACAAAGGTATATACACATGTACTTGGCGAAGTAATCGATTTTGCTTCATTCGATAAATTCTATTAATGTTCTTTGGAGGATTTTTCATTGTTTCTATAAAGTTATCTTCTGAAAAGTATACTCTTCATTCATTATCATGTTCATTATCCAAATGTACACTTAGATGCATAACAGATGGTAATCTTTCATTTTACAGAAAAGCTACAATCCGTCTGGAAAATTTTTTACACTTGTACTGTATCTTTATCTCAGAAGTTCAGATATTAAATTTCATCCTCCTAGCTCAATATTTAAGGCCCAAAAAGCGGTGACTTACGGACGGACGGACGGTCATCGCTCAATCGATTTCGCTATTGAGACTGATCACGAATATATATATGTACTTTATAGGGTCTATCTCGATTATTTCTCTATGTTACAAACTATGTGCCCAACTTAATATACCCTTAGGATAGGGTATAAATATGATCATGTTACTGTGCGCGCACCCACACGCTCACACACGGTATGGCAATGATAACAACTGATGCACGCCTGCTGGCCATGGTATCCACTGACGGAAAATTATTGGGATGATTTGATTAATTGTTATGAGCATTGCTCAGCTTCAGAACAACGCGGAAGGATGATTTATAGCTTTAATGAATCGGGGACGTATTTACAACTTTTTTTGTTTTCAAATATGATAAACCATTATTTAGTTAAGGCTGTGTAAACATTGTTTAATGACGGACAATTCGATAGTAACCCCCTTTTTCCCACTTAGACCTCGAATTCCGGAAAATCCCTTCTTATCCAACATATACAGGTTACAAGGAATTTTTTTTTTCTTAGTTAAAAGTTTTAGTTTATTATGCAATATAAAAATATATAAATATTTTACATAGAGAATAAGAAAGCTACAACAACTTGAAGTTGTTTTATACAAGGCAACGCAATTAACTTGGTCAATTTTTGCATCATTCTTTTAATGGTTTATCACACTTCTCCTTGATGTTTACCTTTTTGCATATTCGTTTTCTTACGAAGTTCACATTGCACGTGTTGACTTTAGTTGTACAACCTCTAAAGTACCATTATAACCGCGTAATCATTGAGTAAACTACGGTGCATGCTATCTGAACCTAAAAAAATACAATTGCGTATATTCAGGTAATTGCGAGATCAAACAATTAAATGCATTATTGTGCTAAGGGAAAAAAAATTGTGAGCAACATGGCATTAACTAAAAGTTACATACAGCGTAATAAATTGGTACTTCGTGATTTGACCATACCTTTTAGAATGATACAAACTATTACTAAGCCAATACATTGTCAAGCCGTTATCGAGTACTCGAAAATGAGATATCGTCCTCAGAGCCTTGTCTACCAATCTTATTCCTCTCGAACCCATCACTCAACTCATTGCAAGACAGGCCAATATCCAGTAAGTCCTACTTCCATTATCGTCTGTTCTAAATAAGATTTCTTTAGAGACCATCTCATTGCCCATTTAATGGATAAGTTTCTCTGGCGAAAAGCTGGCCGAAGTACATACATGCATATGTACATATGTGATGAGTACTATGAATAACAGCAGCGAAAGTATAAGTACAATTTTGTAGAACCACAATTCCTTAAGGCCTTGGAAATGCTTGTTGGTTTAGACCCAGATTTACGACCCACTGTATGTCCAGCAAAAGCAAGTACAGCAAGTAGAGCAAACTCACAAAATCGAAACAATAACAATTATCTAAAATTATAATGTGATACATATGTACGTATGAATGGATGATCCGTTAATTCACTTTAGTATTTAAATAATATCCTAACCCATAATCTGTATGCATATTCTATTATTGAAAAAAAAAACAAACGTGTTGCCTTAAAACACGAAAAAACATCCTTTGCAACATAATGTCCACAGATTTTTTCCTTTTTAACATAATCACCTCTACATACAGCCCACGAACAATTTATTGAATGAGTATTATCTGCTTGCAATATATTGTCTGACTGACTGACGATGTGAACCGTGGGAAAATACACAAGGTGTTTTGAAGTGCGCTCAAAGTGCTCCCAGTCACAAGTCCTTAAAAATCCGTTCCCACGATTCTGTTGATTCTCATTCAATAACCGTGCGCATAACATGCGAGCCATCTGCTGCCTTTATCCAAACACTGCATGCAGGCGAACAGGATAACCTGCAGAAGCAGGTACAACAGAAAGAGAAAGATAATTTCAACAGGATATTACTTGGATGTAGTATAAAAGGACAGTAAATGCGTCACAAGGACATCATTCTTTTTCCTACCGTCGTTGTGAGTGAACATTTTTTGACACAAATTTCTTTTAGTAAAACACGAAATGGAACACGTATCAAAGACGCAGCACTATTTGAAAGTTAAGAAACCACTGTTGGAACGTCAACGTCGTGCACGCATCAACAAGTGCTTGGATTCAATGAAGCACATCATCGCAGGTTTGCAGAAAGATAATGCAATTCTACGAATGGACAAAGCGGAGATGTTGGAAGCCACTATTGCCCATCTACGTGAGATGAAATCCAGTGATAATCAAAAGGCACAAGTGCCAACGGATGGTTTCCGTAATGGATACATAAATGCAGCAAATGAAGTATCGCGAGTTCTGGCTTCAACTCAAGGAATGAGTGCACAATTGGGAAAAGCTGTTATGACACATCTGGGCTGTCAATTTAATCGACTACAAGAGTTACATCAGCATCAGTTGACAGTTGTCAACAACAAGACAAATTATATGGAACCACTAAGTATAAGCATCACGACGGCACCAGTTAGTCCGGCTTCATCTGGTTATCACAGTGATATGGGTAGTCCTGCTTCATCGCCAGCAGCAGATGAAAAGATGTGTGGACAAATTTGGCGCCCTTGGTGAATAGCAGTGGATTTCTTCGACTAGTTTGTGATTGATAAAGCTTTAATAACTGGACAAAAATCTGTGATAAACAATTGTGATTTTATTTTAAAGAAAACTTACATACATATAAGTCTTTATACTTAATAAATGAAAAAAAAAAAAACTTATTTTCTTATTACTTGCTGCGTTGACTTTTGATCCAATTTAGATATAGAGATGTTCTGATCCGGAAATGTACTGCTATTAATGAAGACAACGTTATCTTTTTCTCTGGTTTTAAATTACATTACAAAGAACATAGAGACTGAAGTTGGTATAACCTGGAATGTGAAATTAATATCTAGAACTGATTTTCAAAATATAAAATCTCTTTTGCAATAAGTGCCATTCCGCTACCAGGTTTGTTCGCTATGTTTTTCCTGAGTAAGATACATATGTCGTATAGATTAGATATTCGCGTCTACAATGTAATACAGTCGCTCCCCGTTGAAGAAGCTTTAGCTTTAGGTGTCGTTCGCATCAGGTAAAAGTTGAGAACTAATATCAAGTTTTATTTGATTCTGCATACGTTCCTGCTATCTCATTTGCTTGCTGCTTCATTGTTTACTTAGTACATTAATGAATTTAGCATTGTTCGACGCGAATGTAACATTGAATCTCAGTCGTCTTCTCCGCAAACAATAGCCAAAAAGCTATAAACGTTGCACTTCATATTTTAGGTAGCCCATTGGAAGACACATTCAATTTTCGGACAGGTATGACGCGCTATGTAAGAACATACATACATACATACATATATACCTAAAGATAAGTTAGACGAGCAAGTAAAGTCGGTACTGGATTACAAACTTGGTTGTTGCAACACTGGCCTGAACAAATCAATTAACAATCCATTGTTTTCTAACCAACCCCATAAAACATTTGCAAGGCCCTTGAAGAGGCGTTATTATGTGACGTTAGACAGGTATTCGACTGGTAAATCCGATACTAATCCGAAAGTTCTAAAAATCTTCAATTCAGTAGTAGAGTAAACTGAGCTATTGCACCGCAGTATAAGGGGTGAAAAATCAACAAGTGAAGAAGCAGCAAGCAACTGCAACGATTAAACAGTTTACAGAAACTGGTAGGTAGGTGGTAAGAGTTCCAAATAATATCCAATGAAAAGTCTAGACGGATCTTTCCTGATCTTAGATGGTGATCAGGCAATGACACCGTTACACAGAACTCAATCTCAACTCATAAAACATTATGCACTCCATCCGAATTATTCAAGCAGCGCCAGATACATAGACTAGATTGCTTCTGGAAGAAGAGGATGCTTATACACTCCAAACTATTTGTAACTTTACAGAATGCATTAACTAAGAGGTATTTGAGCACTAGCTGCAGTTTTCAAAACAATAGCTAAAATTATTCTAGACTGCATAATTTCACTCAAGATCTTCTTGCATTTATGCGATATCATAAAGCAGATCATTAAATGCAGGTCTCTACTCTATGTACATATGTACATACTCATCGACTGCGAGAAAGCTTTCGATGGCATGAATGGTGATTCTATTTGACATTCCTTGCCAAGTAAAGTTACCCGCGAAAAAATTGTACATACATATGTACCTATTATTAAAGGTTGTTACGTACGACGGTTATAATATTACATCTTAAAATGTGGTGTGTTAAGGCTTTCCCCATTATTGTTTTTGGTTGTAACCTACTCAGCGACATTCTTCGTTTAGCACTGATAGTGAATACTAGCGTCATATATTGGGCTATAAACATATTACACAGTTGGACTGACGACGTTTTTTTCTCATAGATAAATGGATTTGCTTAAAATAAAAACAAACTAAAGACAAAATTAGTCTTACAAACTCTGCCGCTCAATTAAATGTTGGTACCAAGTCGAGTAACAATATCTCACGATATTGGCGTGTTTGCCCGTAAGATTCAGTCCAATTCCACTTTGTAAGTCAAATCAATTCATCATGTAAGTTAAGCTATTTTACAAATATACAAGATTCTTACAATATAAAAGGGAATGAGAAATACCTCATGCTTGTTTTAAATTACAAAGAGTTAGCTTCCATGAACAGTAAAAATGAATTCGAACAAAAAAATCCATTCGATTAATATTAGTTCGCGGAACACCGTTTAAGAATCCCTCTTGTCTAAGCAAAAGTTACTCAACCTCGCCCAGAAGTACCATTGCCCGACGCTCTAATCGTGACAGTCTTACCACCATCACCCATGCCATCACCTCAGGCCACCAATTTCCAATTAATCGATTAACTGACTCGTGCTGTCCATGAGTCCAGCTCTGGACAATCAAAAGTACAAAGAAATAATTATTAAAATGTATCTACATATCTACGCCACTCACGTCCTCTGCAATCATGATATCGCTACCAAGCAAACACACCCAACGTGCCACTCCTCATACTACGCCTTTTTTCTTCTTCTTCTTTGCATTTCTCTTAATACAATCATCAACCTTCATATTTAGTATGTCACCCATGCTTCGTTGTAAGAACAGACAGTACGAAGGAGTAGAATAAATATTATTAAAAGATATCCACGGTAGGCTCCTCATACATTCCGTCATCATTATAATGAAATCGTGCCACATAATTGCTTCCGTCTGTCCATTTACCCATTCAAGCCCCAGCCACACACACAATTAACTCATTCACAAAACAGTCTCATATGAATGGACATCCATCCACCAACCATCCTCATCCTCAGAACGTGGGAAACTTTGAGATAACGAGTCTGTGGATATCCTTAATTTTCTACCCAAAAAAATATATTTTTTGTTCGTTCGTATATGTATGTATGTATATACCTTCTCCTTACACGTTGTTGTTGTGTCCGTACGGAACAAAGTATTGGTATCCTGAGATCCTGTCGACTCACGCATGTGAAGGCATTTTTGTTTAATTTTTTTTTTTCTCTGCATAAAAAACACTTAACAATTGATGGTGGTGCGTGGGAATGCCAGAAAACTTTACTTTCCCACGGAAATTTTGTATGTGCCCTTATTTTTAAAATCCCCTAGTACTATCCCGTTTCCAACCACTATCATCCGCTATGCTACCCTCCCGCTCGATCGTTTCGAAAGCCGAAGCAGAAAATGTTCAAAACACCTGCCGTTTTTTATGCATAGGATTTTCCCCTGCTCACTTGAAACACCGATACACTGCATAGCACTACGAGTGACGCTACACACCCCCGAAGGGTGATCCTTTTACACAATTTCTTTCTTTCTCTCTTTCTGTTCGCATTCACTTTCGGGTTTTCTTATCGAACTTGTCCAGACTTTATGTGTTCGTATGCACGTGTGCGTATCACTTGTGCGTTTTGGGTTTCACTCGAAACGTATAAAAGCCGGTGTCAGTGCGGTTCTGGACATATTCTGAATTCGTTCTCTACTCGAGTAACACACACAGTACTTCCAGTTTATTTTCATTATTTTGAATATTTACGTAAAAATGTGCATTATAATGCCAGAACAACAACATATCGTATCTGTATCGAAGAAATCGCCTTCGTATAGTATCAAGAAGGTCTTAAAGGCGATTTTTAAAAAACAACAAAAGCAGCAAAAGCAAAATACATCGTTGGAATCGTTGGAGTCATTGGAGAATCTACGCAATTCACAAACCGAAGTTTATTACACTGAGATTGAAGACAATTCAGCAAATGAAAAATTGGCTCACTTTATCATGGAAGAGGCGGGACAGCAACTTCAGCACCAGTCACAGGAACAAGATATCTACGTTCCTGTTCGATTTGCTCGCACTGAAGTTGGAACATTCTTTTGGACAACAAATTTGCAACCCGTCATGAGTATTGTTCCTGCAGCTGATGAGGATTTAGTGCAGCCAGCATACTGTTACAGCAACAGCCAGTACCCTCAGCTGCAGTTTGGTGATCGATGGGCGCAGGCTTAATGGTCGCAACAACTCCTGGATCCACTCAGGGAAGACAGTGACATACTGTTGTGCAGGGTTGAACAAAAGCTTTAAGATGATTACTTTAAGATTTGTGATAAGGATGAAAAGATGTTTTACTTATTTTTTTTTTATTGTGTATTAAATCTAATACTATTAAATATTTACAAAAAAAAAAAAAAAAATATTAATGTGATAAAAAAGAGCTTTACATTTTTTACGAAAAAATAAATACAAATTATTTTTATATACAAAAATTTCGCTTTGGTTTATCTTTCTGATTTTATTGTGAAGTTTCAGATGATTGGCTCTGAATTGACATTACCTGTCTATTAAACTGTGAAGACTAATAGACTTGAGTGTTAAGTGGACAGGCGAGACTTTTGTTTGTTTATTTTTTGTTCGAATGAATTGGGTATCACAACCGCGGTAGTGAAGGGTTTAAGTACTGCAAAAAATATAATCAATAACTTTAAAGTGTCTTCAAAGAGTTTTAATAACGCAAATAGATCATTAAAGTAACATTTCCCATTATTTACGGACAAAGCATTGTCATTGGTTTGGTTGTGCATTGCAATTTTTTTTTGTTTTAAAGATTACCAGTATACATATGTGTAGTAAATATTCAAGGTGCGATTGTTGACATTTCTAGGTTAAGGAATAACATCTTTGCCGTTACTGTTCATATTTTCTAACAAATTTCGAGTGAAATACAGCTAGACCAAGACATTGTTCCAATTTGATTTCTTTGGTATGGTATTTACTGATGCCAAATTTGTGTTACGTGGAGGTATGCCGCTGAAATGTCACTGGCTCGACAGAGTAGGCTGCAAACTCTAGGTATTTGGATCCTTGTCGTCCACCAATTTCCAAGCCTCAGTAGCTCAAGCCGATTAAGTTCTTAATTGTTCTTAATTGTAACAAATGAGACATATCGCGTGTTGTAGAAAAATTAGAAAGTAGGAGATAATAAATCACATTGGAAGGTAAATGTTGGAGGATAATAATAATTAGACAGGAAAAAAAAGGACTTGACAAAGCAAGAAATGATTTGTAGATTACTGCCAGCAATAGAATTTGTCGATCAATCTAGGTACATACATATGTACATAGTTAAATGCCAAATAATGAAATTTCGGAAAGATGGAGGAAGATACTCTAGGACTTATCAAGTAGAGTCGATCAAGATTATCCGTCAGATCTAAAATAATCTTCAGATTTAAGAATGAAAAAACATTTAAGGCTAAACTCTATCGCGGAACCCATCGGATGTGAGATTCCCTTCATCCATCGATTTACGTGAACTTCACATCTGGTCGTGATGTATCGTGCAATTGGATAACCTTCTTTACCGACGAGTATTATTGATTGGGAAATGATCTGGTGACAGCTTGTTTAAAAGATATTTGTAATTAGTGAAAATTTATTAACTCAATTTTCAGTGACAGAAATATAAAATACCTATAATAGTAATATTTTTCCTTATTTGGAAATGAAGACATCTTCACCCTCCACTATCTGGGTATGTGGACGAAATCCAGTCATCAATTGAAGATTGCTGTTAGCCAGAGACGAATAATGTACGAAGAGTTCTGCAATTCCAAACGAATGATAGGTTACATCAGTCAGCTTGAATCCACAGACAATCGAAATTAGTTCGTCGCTATTGGCCTCTGATCCTGGTTACAGAACATAAGTTCGCCATAGCGTTGTTAAAACGTTTGCACTACAAAACCATCTGTCCAATAAATCTTACTGCAATTACAAGAACAAACGTTTTATATTTTTGTTGTAAGTACTTCCTAAATTGTATTCTCCTCCACCGGGCTTTTCAAATTATTCTTTGTTTTTTTGTGGTAATTCTTCATAAAACTCATCGATAAATTTAGTAAGCACCACACCACAACCAAATCCAATGCAATGAAATAACTGCGGATGTCAATTGTATCGGGAGATTCCACCCGTGCATTTTTTTTACGATACAGTGAACCTCATTCTCTTCGCCGATGCATGAATTGATCATTTCAGCAGATTGCACGATACAAATTTTTAATTTTTAGTGAATCAAGTCTTCCGACGGGTTCTACCGTAGAAGTCATTGTATCTACTTGGAATACGTGTTATATGACGTGTAAAAATAGGTCTATTTCGCACACTTCGAAGATAATATTATTTCCAACAACTGCAGCGTCTATTATTTTTTTATGGTGCACAAGAGATAGTGTTTACATTCTGAAATCGAGCTGAATGTAACTATTACCAAATACCCACCGTTATCTTTATCTACATACATATGTCCATTAAAGTTACACATCAGCCACGTTATAAAAATAAATGAGCTACGACTATAAATTGCCAAAGACAGTTTTAAGACATTCCAATCAAACTAAGGTAAAACTTGTCCAAAAATGGGAGAAACTGACTTCAGAATGTAATCTAAACTTTAGTTTTAATCTTTCGAAGATATAAGTACAACAAGCTAAGATATGGTCTGAAGAACATACTTTTCGAACAACTTTTCAAGGGGAGAAATATGAAATCTTAATTCTATACCTCATCGCTCAAATTTTACCAGTTTTATGTGAAAGTGAGAGAAGACTTAATCCACTGTAAAAGAAAAAGAGGAAGTATTCGATATACCTTTTAAATTGTTTCAAATAATGTACATACATACATACATACATACATATACAGAAACAAAATTTCTTATTGCATCATTGCAAAAATAAAGCCAAATTGTCAGAGAGCGCTACCTTTCTTGAAAACATTTTTCGGCCAACTTTCTCTGAAATTGACATCAAAGCAATATTTGATAGGTTCAAATCCAATTTTCGAATTTTCGATCATCATGATATTCAAATCATAGACCTTATAATCCACCAATGAGGACCATACACCTATTTTGTAACAGCATGATTAGTTAACCAAACCTATAACTTTAAAATGTAAGAACTCAATAAACAAATCTTACATCTTATGCACTAAATACTAAATCAAGACTCATGATCTTACAGTTGTTAAGTAGAATTTTGTTACAAATGGGAATCAAACTAGACTGCGCTTTTATATAGTATCATTGTGGAATTTTTACCCACGACAAGACCACAACCCCTATTGTCCAACGTGCACGGAAGCAGTTGAGGTCCGGAACACATCGTGTTCCATTGTCCACGTCCATGTAGAACGGCACCTGCTGCTAAACCAATTGTGGGAGTACTTAACCCCAGACAACTTTACCAGACTGATGATTAACAGGGAAGTGGCTTGGGAAGCAGTTGGCGACACTGTGACAAACATTATAAAGGATCAACGAGGACAGGAGCGACAATGAAACACAGCGCAGCAGTCTAACAACACGAATGAACCGAGTACCTAACGCTGAAGTCCCCCTCACGATGAAATGCTTAACGGCAGTGCCGCAAAGATAAGTGGTAGAAGGGGAAGTGGGTCTAGTGGGTAGATAACCCACACTGTTTCTGTTTCGTCTTTAAAAAAATTCCCACCTTCTGACCAAAAAAAGAAGACAAAATCCACTGTTGTCCTGCTATACTGATATGTTTACGAATTTGAGCGATTTTAGTTTAGGCGGAGTTTATGCTTATTCCTACCAAGTGTGCCATTGCGAGCTCTGTGAGAAGGCCGTCAAGTCCTGCCGCCGTGTTAGGCATGACTGTTTTAATCGCGGCGGCTAGAGGCGTGATACGAACTGTGGAACCCATTTGGAAAGTATCGTCTGATACCATATCTTCCTTTCTATCCAACCCTAATAAAGTGGGCGTGGCATACTGCATTGGCATACGTTGGAGGACGTTACATCAAAATCGGTTTTTTAATGATAACATCCCCAAAAAGTGAGCGTGGCTTAAAACTATATATATAAGGATGTAAATTGTAGATAATTTGAATAAATAAATATTTGGGCTTACAAAATTTTTCGATTTTGTAAAATAGTAATTTTTATGTAAAATAGTGAAATTACTCACAGATGGTCGTGGCAAAATATCTTAACCTTGTACTGCTTCTTCTCAAAATCCCAGATATAAAATTTCACATTCCTCAAAATTAAGTGCTAAAAAGTGATGACATACGGAGGAACGGACATGACTCAATCGTCTTCCCTATTGTTACTGATCACCAATATATAAACTTTTTAAGGTCTATTTCGATTACGTTAAAAATTATGTGTGAAACTTCATATATCCTTTGGATAGAGTATAAAAGTTTTCGCTATTATCTAGAAATATTTGTTTAGTTATTATTCATCGCCAATACAACACATACATCTATAGATAATACTTTAAAGCACTTCATCTCTAACAAATAAATGAAATAACCATACATACATACATATATGTAGGCAGGTATAATCACCATTATTATTATCATAAACAAATCATCAACCTTAGGTGGTATATGACCATTACATAGCCCACCTTTTTGTTGGATGCTCATCAGAAATTCCATAAGGGACGCGCCTTATAATTCCTGAAAAACTTAATTGGTTGATCATGAGATCTCCAAACACAGTGGCGCACATTCCTAAGAAGGCTACAACTGTCAGTTAGCGACTTCATCAGCAATTCCATCCACAGAAAAGTCAACCAACAAACGATCATTCTCCTTCTCAATCACCATCACAGTGCAATGACAATAACAATAATTCACTTTGAGCGCATAGCGCACACAGAGATACCTACCCACATTATAGCAATTAAATAAACATGCAATGCAAACGAATGCATTAATTGTCACCGCTCGGGACGATTTTAAACTGAAATATGCATTCCAAAGCATTTCGATCCTCAATGTCCTCTCAAAAAAAAAAAAGAGTCGCAGACAAATGCATGCAGAGAAAAATTAATCCTAATTAAAAATGATTTTAAAATGCACAAACGCAGTGGAAACAACACACAACACGCAATCCCAGAAGTGTGGAGGGTTTCGTAAATCCCATCCGCATTCATCGTCAAAGCAAAAGATATCAATCTTATGGTGGACGAATCTAATTTCTTAATTTCACAGTGGGGCAAATCAACGGCAGGAGTGATTATTCCGGTTGTCGCAATCGATTTGAATTCCCAAAGTCGAAAACACAATAATCAAGGAGTTAGTAAATGGCTGGAATTTTAAGTAAATTTTTCTGGTTTCCATCACCGGTAAAAGAACACATGTTTCCATGGTCAAATTACATCCGCAGAAAAACCGGATATATGTACATATGTATTAGCATTTCTAATATTGTTTGCTTGCTCTCCTTGATCGAAAAATAAGATTTTTCACAGCCTTGTTCTGGTTGAAATTGCTTATTCAATAATCTTCCTTATTACAGTTTAAAATTTGTCATGGGTCTATACAATTTGACCTTATCCTTACCTATACGCCCTGTTTTAGTACTTGGTATCTTCCTTTACTTACAAAAAATACAAATACAACAGGGCTACTACTACTTCAAATTTGTAAAACTGATAAAACTGCAATTATTATTAGAGTAGAAAAGTGTACTAAATAGAACCAGCGCTTTTTGTGGAAATTTAAAAGGGACACCGGGTGTCCCTTCTTGTTGGCAGCATATATTTGGTTTTGCCCTCGTTTACCGCTAAACCCATTTTGGCAGCTTCCGTTGCAATACTAGCGTACGCACCGGTGACAGCCCGCTGTGTTCTTTCAATAATGTCAATGTCGTCGGCGTAAGCTAGTAGTTGCACAGACTTTTGAAAGTTTGTGCCTCCGGTGTTGGCTTGTGAGTTTCGCACAATTCTTTCAAGAACGATGTTAAAAAAATCACATGACGCGTCACCTTGTCTAAATCCTTTTTTGACATCAAAGGTCTCGGTGAGATATTTACCGACCTTGATGGAGCAGCGAGAATTCTCCATCGTCATTCTGCATAATCTGACGAGTTTGGCAGAGATGCCCAAACTGGACATGGCTCTGTATAACTCCTCTCTATAAATGCTGTCATATGCGGCCTTGAAATCGATAAAAATATGGTGGGTATCGATTTGGACTTCTTGGGTTTTTTCCAGGATCTGCCGAAGTGTGAAGATTTGATCGATTGTGGACTTTCCTGGTCTGAAACCATACTGATAGGGCCCAATCAGGTTGTTGACGAAGGGTCACACAATATGGCAGATAGGATCTTGTACGCGATGTTGAGAAGATTGATACCTCTGTAATTGGCGCAATTGAGGCAAACGGTGCTGAGATTCCATTCATCAGACATAAACTCATCTGACCAAATTTTAGAAATGTGTTGGTGTATGCTCTCTACCAGGTCACATCCAGCTGCTTTGAACAACTCGGCTGTTAGGCCGTCAGGCCCAGCAGCCTTGTTGGACTTAAGTTTGGATATTTCTATCCTTATTTCGTTTTGGTCAGGTGGACTATCATCGTCTAGATTGAATAGTTCATTCGGCCTGACAGCGGGATGTTGGTCTTCGTCGCCGTTATACAGTCTGCAGAAGAAGTTTTTCTAAATTCTCAGCACCGACTGTGACTCTACTACGAGGTTTCCTTCCTCATCTCTACAAGGTTCATCATGTTAGGGGTCTTGTTGGCTTGACCGTTCGTTTCACCTGTTGGTCAAACTTCCGTACATTGTTCCTGGAGTATAGTCTCTCAATATCTTCGATCGCACGCTTCTCATGCTATTTTTTCTTCTTTTGGAGAAGCCGATGTTCTTCCCGTCTCTTCTCAGCGCCGCTTTGTATGCTTCCTGTTTATCTGCATGTGCTTGCCGGCACTCATCGTCAAACCAGGGGTTTCTTGGTGGTCGGCAGGTGAAACTCAGAACATCAGTTGCGGCACTTCTGATGGTTTGTTGGCAGCGTTGCCACTGGTCTTCGGCACTTGATGCTGGCGGCATAGGAGTCGTTGAGAGATTTCGGGATAGTTCGGCTAAGATTCTGGCGATCTCTTGCGATTGCAGCTTTTCGACGTCAAATATTTTCACAGCAGTTCTTCTTAATTGTGGCGTTTGGGATATCCGCATTCGTACCGTGGCTTCAACAAGAAAGTGATCCGAGTCCGTGTTGGCTGCTCGGAAATTTCGGACATCCAGATCGCAAATTGGTCAATTTGATTGACTGTTTGATGATCAGGAGATCGCCATGTCCCCTTGTGGATATTGAGATGAGGAAACCGTGTTCTTACTAAACTGACATTCCGCCTAGGACGATTTTAACATTATACTTAGGACATTACTCATATGTTTTGTCGGGGAGCTCGGAGAAACTTTCTTTGGTAGCGTCGTCCTTGTCCTCTGTGGGCGAATTTAGCCTTGATGCAGATTGTCATAAGACGCTCGCTCACGTGTCGAAAGCTCAACACTTCTTGCCTAAGTCTGCCGCGTATGACGGACCCACATCCAAATAAGCGCTGTTTCTGTTCCGTTTAGCAATCACTGTAATATACGTCACAGTTTTCATCCTCTTTTGCCCGGGCCATCCCATCGCACTTCCTGGATGGCGGTGATATCTGCATTGTAGCAGTCTAGGCCCTCTGCTAGTTGTTCGGCTTGTTAAGGGTCCGAACATTCCACGTGCAGATCCGAAGTTGTTGTCCTTATTTCGTTTGCTGGGGTCGTCAACAGTAGGATCATCCTTATCCGAGGCTTGTTGTTGCTTCGTAACTAAGTTCTTTTTATGTGGTAAGGAAGTTACCCTGACGCACAACCCCCAACCTGGAGGACCAGTTCCTTTTTTACCCCTAGGACAAGGGGCCGGTTTTTCCGGAGTCAGTACCCCGCTTAGGGGATCTGAGTGCTGCCGTTGGCCCATTAAGGGTTCATCCGGCACCAACTCTTCCAACACCCTGACTCAGTATTGGAAATCCCTATAGACCTGGGATCCGCCTGAAGCAAGAGAAGCTGCCTTAGTGAGAAGACACTCCTCCCCCTCTCTCGTTCGCTGCTACCAACAACCTTCCAAGGATTTTGGTTACCCAATCTCCAGTTGAGGTACTAGGCACCCAGCAGCCATCATCGTGGAGGTGTAGAGTAGGAGTTGATAGTGAGAGGCTACCCTTTGGTTGCTAAAATATTCCATATACAATTTCCATATACATAACTCGGTGGTTACGAGTTCAACAAAAAATTAATCGTATACCATCTATACATATATGTAGATATACTAGTTGTGAGTTTTCACACTCATAAAATTTGATGAAAGTTAACGCAAATTTATTTGGATTGGTCAATCCCGTCGACGAGCAGATTTGATGAAAAATTTAAATAGTGTGAACCCCGCTATTCAAGCAAATTAAAAACCGCAAACAAATATTAGGGGTCTAAACGGTCTTACAAACTGATTTTGACTATTTTGTATGCTTTGAATGCACTGCGGATGAAAAATCTCCTCAAAATCAGTTTTTTTTTATAAAAACACCTTCAAAAACTGGGCGTGGCCAAAACGTTAGTACGAGTAAATTGTAGACAATCTAAATATCTCAATATGTGGTATAAACAAAATTTTTCGGTTTAATATGATTTAGTGAAGTTTTGAAAAAGTGGCCATGGCAGGCAGCGGATTTAAAAAATTTGTAAATATGTACTGCATCTTTTTATCAAAACCCAAGATATGAAATTCCATCTCCCTAGCTCAAAATTTAAGGCTCAAAAAGTGGGGACGGAGGATAGCATATAAAAGATAACATTTTTCCCCACACTTTGTGTAAACCCATGCACCAATGCCCAAAACACATGTGCAGAATTCTTGACGCAGAAAAAACCGAACACACGCTGTGCAATGAGCGAAGTTACATGAGAACGCGGAATGCACCGCAGCACTGCAACGCATCTCTGTTTCTACAAAAGACAGTGTTAGCACAACACCAACAAAAAACCCAATTTGACGTATTTGGTATCACCGGCTTTTGAAGTTACATTGTTTGCTTACGCTGTTTAAAAATGGAAGAGCAATTAATAGAGTTCGTGAAAGTAAATTAATTTCTTTATAATAAAAGAAATAGGAACTACAAAAATATTTTCATGAGGGAAAAGAAATTCGAAGAGCCATCGCAAAAAATAAAAGTTCCAGGTAAAAAATATACATGTGTATGTATAACGTAGTTAGTACAAACTTGTTGTTTTCTAACATAAATTTTTTTTTTCGTTTTAGTAAAGAAACTGAAGGAGAGCTGGCGAACTTTGAAGGACAAGTTCTACAGGGAAATAAAAAAACAAATACATCCTTCTGGAAGTGGAGTGAGCTCTCCGAAAAAAATGGAAATGGATGGATATGTTACCAAAATCCCGAAAAGCCAAATTCCCGAAAATCCTAAATCCTGAAAATCCAAAATGCCGAAAATCCAAAATTCCAAAAATCCAAAATCCCGAAAAATTGGGTTGGGTACGAAATATAACAATATAACAATGTAACAAAGCATCTAATCCTTTCCGGCGCAGGATCATAAGTTCACAGGTTATAAGTCCACAATTCGATTTGTGCATAAAAAGTGGAATATGTGTGGGGGGCATGCTGCCCCGTGCAACCCCCCTGCTTGGAGTCACTGTTGGATTTGGAGTAAGTCCGAGGTTGGGTATATGCAAAATTTCTTTAAATCCATACAAAAATTTTCATATTCGGGATTTTCGCTTTTCGCGATTTTGTTTTTCGGGATTCTGTCCGACTCCCGAAGGAAATAGATTACGCAAATGAAAAGTAAGTATTTAAAACCGATTATAGTCAGACAATGAAAATAACATACATATATTTTTTTATTCTTAATTTTTTATTTTTTGTTTTCTTTAATTTTTTTTTCTTATTATAATATGTTTATATATTATATATTTAAATAAAATAAAATAAATATTTATTAAAAAATAAATTGTTTTCATTATACGTTTCCGTATAAGTTGTCTTTTAAAAAATCCCGCATAGAAAATGAGTTTTTTGAGGCGTTGAATCTGGTGAAAAGTCTGCTTTGCAGCAAGCGGGTTACTTCTTACCGCCAGGTTCCTCTGATCTTCTAATACTTGAACCACATAAGCGGTAGGACAATAATTGTTCGGGTCGTGAAATTTCACAAAATTATGTAAAATAATAGTGGCTTTAACTATTTTCTCTGCATTTTGTGGCAACACATTTAATGAATTCGTGAGTACTCGCCACCTGCTCGTGAGAATGCCGAATGTATATTCGATTCGAACACGAGCCCTCGGTAGTACCTTGTTGAAATTTTCCTTGTCGGCCTTTAAAGGAAAAGCTGCATCTCCAACGAAGTAAAAGGAAAATTCGATATCGGTATTCGGCAGCGGTTTAGGTTTAGGAATGTTGATAACTTCTCTCAAAATTGAACTCCCAAAACCACTTGCCTTCAACACGCCACCATCGCTTTGACTTCCATAAGCACCAATATCAACAGCAGTCAATGTGTAATTGCTATCACAGGAAGCTAGTAAAACAATGCTGAAATACTGCTTATAATTAAAATATAGTGTTCCAGATTTGGGAGGACACATTAGTTGCACATGCTTTCCTACTACATGCGGCATTCCCGTCTTCTCAAAGAACTCGTCTGCAATTTTTCCCATTCTGCTTCATTTGGAGGGGCCAAATAAATTCATTCCAGCTGATCCCAAATAGCTTCGCATGTTTCGAAAATTATTTTCCGGATTGTCGACACTCCCACTCGAAAAGACCAGGCCAACATTTGTCGAGGAACACCATGCCCATTTTTTTTTTTTGTGCTAAATTGCACAGGCACAACAACTTCCAGTATGACTGGTAAAGTGATAAAAGCAACATCACTTTTCTATCTTTATTATATATTTTTAACATTCAAATGACTATCCGATGCGACGCATGTCAAAAAATTTGTGCACATGTGTTTTACGCGCAATGCTGCACGCTGCGCTGCGTACAGAAATTCTGCACATCTGTTTTGGGCACAAGTCCTCTCTTTAACAGCTTTGCCCATTTACTCTTAATTTGAGTTTGGCACCACTGGACAAATCGGCTAAGCAGATATGTACAAGTTTTCTTAAGTACGCCATCGAATGTGTATGCTAATAGCAACACGTGTTTACTTTAACTGTCAGGGAGGCAGAAAGAACGATGCTCTTAGAAGTAAACAACCAAAGACTTATGTACAAGAATAAGAAGTCCTCATTCCGCATTTAGAAAATCTGTCTATGTGTACATCATAATAATAAGAGAAGGTTGTGTTTTTTTACTCAAAGGTCGCTTGTGGGGAATACCCCATATGAATACGAAATCCCTTCTTGAGCCGTTTGGGTTAGAAGTGAACGCAGCAATCAGTGTGTGAGAAGAATATCCAAGTGGAGGAACGCACACAAGTGGACATTAGAGATGCAAAGATAAAGGGAATTTATCCGCCTCAGTGCGGGAGCACGTTCTAACTTTCCCACAGAATTCCCACATGCCGAGCAGGCGCGCAGACACTTGGTTGTGCGCTAGCTGGCAAGCGTTGATGTTGATGGATACTTTGATGTGATGACACGAACGCGGATAATGGCGCTGGCATGCATACAGTTAGGGTTTCGGGTATAATGAGGGTCAGACAGAAGAGGGAATTTCTTAGCTGTGGAACGTTGTTTGAATTTTTGAGAAGGGATTGTACAGACGTATGGTTTGAAGTTGTCAATGTTGCAATTCTTTATTGTATAACCAGGTTGTGGAAGTAAGCTAAGGGGTTTTATATCCCTGTTCCATGTATCGTGGACAGTATTGTTGAAGTACTTACATAAGTAGTCAGTCGCCAACATTAGAGAAATAGTATTACAAGGTTCAACTTCAGTATTGCAGTTTTCAGATTTCTTTTAAATTGTGTTAAGTGCAAGGGAGACAAATACTCTTCCTGTCAAATGAAAGACTGCAAAGATTGTCATGTCTCCAAAGTAGGGGACAGAAAGCCTTACTTAAGACTTATTGTCTGATTTTATTTCACAATTTTTTTTTTTTTTTCATTGCGTGGGCAAATTATGTCAAGACATTAACAACCATGACGCATAAGCGTAAGCAACAACTGATTCTTACCTTGAGGGCTTTAAATTAAGTCCAAAATTAGAAAAATTAGGAAGAAACAAAAGACATCGCGTTGGGATTAATCCACTTCCACAAAAAAAAAAAAAAACATTTGCATGATTTAGAATCTAATTTTGTGCACGATGTTTTCGTAAAATTCGGCAATTAGCCCTGTTTTCTTTGTAGTAAAACTTAAAGTGACAGTCAATGTCAAATTTATTTCACGGTTTATGTCCAGAGAGATGGCAAGAAATAAAACCAGACATGGATGTCTTGCCATAAATTATTTCAAGAAATTTGCGGTCTCCACTGTAAATTTCAATGGCACAAAATATTTCTTGCAATGAATTATTGCCAGTGGAGACCAGGAGTTATAGCTTGTAAATGGGGTGAGTACGGCAGTATAAATGCGGTTCTCGCACAAATATTTTTTTCTGAGGTTAGGTGTAATCGACGTAGGACACTATGAAAACCAGCCACCCGGTTACATTCCCATACTTCACAGAAAGTTGCAGTGAGATGATGCATCCAGAAGTCAAGCCGGAAATTATAGAGTTCATTGAAAATACGAACTCTTCCCGTGCCAATATAAATAACATCGAAAAATTGAAAGAAAATTATAAAAAAATGTTTTCATACTTTTACAATTGATACTTTTTTTGCACACTACCTTTTGATTTGGAAGAAGTAATTTTAGTTAGTTAATTGTTAACTGTGAAATTCCTAAGAGTTCGATTACATATAACATAACATATATGTATTTGTGTTAAGTAAATAATGTTTAAACAAAAAGTAATTTTTTTTTTTTTTTTCCTTGTGTTGAACTTACCCTTTGTGGCCAAGGCTAGTGATGCGAAAGGCTTATTGACTTTGCGGCGGGGAGTAACTTTACTACAGCAAGCACACGGTATCCTCATCTCAATATTCAACATATGCCTGCAGTATTCTGGATGTCCGAATCTTCTGTACAGCTATCATCCACTCGGATCACTACCTTCTTGCAGCCAAGGTACGAATGCGGATATCCAAAACGCCGCAACAAAGAAGAATTACTGTGATAAGATTTAACGTCGAAAAGCTGCCGGACCTGACGGCTTACCAGCCGAGCTGTTCAAAGCAGCTGGAAACGACCAGGTAGAAACATACCCCAAATCATTTCTAAAATTTGGTCAAATGAGTGTGCCTATACCTGATATATGAAATCTCAGCACCATTTGCCCGATACACAGACCCTCTTTAGACCCCGTCATTTGCGCCAAATACAGAGGTATCAGTCTGCTCAACATCGCGTACAAGATCCTATCTGCCATATTGTGTGAACGTTTGAAACCCTTCGTCAACAACCTGATTGGGCCCTATCAGTGTGGTTTCAGACCATTAAAGTCCACAATCGATCAAATCTTCACACTTCGGCAGATCCTGGAAAAAACCCAAGAAGTCCAAATCGATACCCACCATCTTTTCATCGACTTCAAGGCCACATATGACAGCATTTATAGAGACGAGTTATACAGAGCCATGTCTAGTTTTGGCATCCCTGCCAAACTCGTCGGATTGTGCAGAATGAAGGTGGAGAACTCTCGCTGCTCCATCAAGGTCGGTTACGATCTCACCGAGACCTTTGATGTCAAAAAAGTATTTAGACAAGGTGACGCGCTGTCATGTGACTACTTTAACATCGTACTTAAAAGAATTATGCGAAACACCAAAAATTGATAACAGTTTTTGTAGAGGGGTCAAAAACAAGCATTTTTTACTACTGGAAGGAGGGGTCTATCTCTCCCCGTTTAGGAGGTAGGGGGAATTTTAGAAAAAAATGACTTAAAATGAAAAAAAATATATTAAAAAACAACGGCAACACTTACAATAAAGTACTATACCGGTTTTGAAAGTCAGAAACCTCTTCTTTAATCCTAAATTTCTAATAAATTATTTTTGTCAATAGGTTTTCAAAAATTCGCATGCAAACTCAAAATTTTGATAAAAAAAAATTTTAAAAAAAAGTTTAAAGCAATTTTTTTCAAAATTGTGAAATGAAGTACTAAATTGACTTTTTGTGGTCAATGCTTATATCAATTCTGAATCAAACACCAAAAACTGAATGGTTTTATGTCTTCTACTTTTTGAGAAAATTGAAAATTTCGCGAATTACAATCAACCGCTATAACTTTGAGGTAGTAAGGAACATTATCTACCTTGGCTTTGCCAAGTGGAAACTTTTGCGAACAATTTTTTTTGCAAGTTAAGCAAAATATCTGTACACATGCATAGGTATGTGTTTATTAGACGTATTTACGAATACTTTATTTTGATTTGGCAATTTTGTAAAATACTTGTATTGCTAATTCTGGTGTAGGTTCTCTCAGAGTTGTACAACAAACGAATAATTCATAGTTGCATCGTCCGGAACCGTGGTCACAATTCTGCCTTTTTCTTCTGAAATATCTCGAGAATATATGAAGAACAAAATCGGGCCCAGGTCAATATCTTAATACTCTGAGTATTTAGTCTGTCTGCTTAATAGGAGTCGGAGTACTGGTTTGCCATACTTTGTCAAAGGCTAAGAGACATTTATTGAACGAAATGATCACACGTTACATATTGTAAAACTGTGTATCTACCTAAGAAATACTTTCAAGAGTTCAGGTGAAATGAGTATAGTTACATTGGGCTTAGTAGTTAATAAAGCCGAAAAGTATTCGTCTATTTCACTCTATCGCGAAGAATTAGAATTTTAAACATTGGAACAAAAAACTTTTTAACTTTTATTGACTACCACTGAAATACGATTATAAAATATAAAACTCATTTTTTGTCTATCTCCAACATTATTGCTGCTGGCATCATTCGTCACACAAACGCGAAATAATTAAAAATAAAATGAAGGTATAGGATAATCAATTTCAAAAAAATAATCCACTGAGTCAGATAATTATTTCGTTTAAAGCTAAGAGCATTTTTGAAGATTTGAAAGAAGTATGTATGGAGAACACAGAAGCAGAGCAACCATCTTTTAGATAGATGGCTCTTTCGTTTTACAAAAAAAAAAAAAAATTCAACTTCCACAGTTTAAAACTCTCTGGAAGCTCCGAGTCCAAATACAAGATCTGCTTCTAAATTTCCTGATGTATTTGCAAAATTGATTGCAGAAGGTGGTTGTGTTCCACAATAATTGAAATTTATTTGTAGTTTAAAAGATTTAGACACGAATTAGACAAAATGTGCGGAAAATTATACCCAAGATATTTGAAATTGGCAAGAAACGAATACTGTTTCGGATTACTGTACAGGCGTATTTTTTTAAGCCTGCCTTGTCTACCAACGCCAACTCTTTTCTTCACGCGGTGATCCGTAAGACGTATAGTACTTTAACTGACTGAAGACACTAAAGCCTTAATGGGAAAATGAAATCTCTCAGATCCCTGAAGTGAGATTTACCCAGTTCCCAGGAATAAGAGGCCTAATCAAGATAACTATTGTCTGGTTCCACTTCACAAGTCACAAAACAAACGTGGTCCTGGCTTTAATTATTTACCGAACCAAAGTCCAGGGAATTAGATAAGCATTCATATCTTTTCTTTTACGACTTTTTTTTTTCCTTTGCTTTAAAGACGAAGCTTCAGAAACATACTTTATCGCTCTAATGATTTTAGATACATTGGATGTACATACATATCTACGTACATATATGTGCATACATAGGTATGTAGGTACAAAAATAATTACATATGTACATTTTCATTTTAAAATTCAACCACAATCTGAAAACCAATTTCCACGTGATTGCATTACTGGAAATATTTACTCCAATCAAAGTCCCCCGTGCTAATCGCGTGCAAAGCTATACCACATAACTCGTAAAACTCTCTACAACTCATTTGCATTTGTTCAAGTCTCACGCCGAAAGGTTGCAGTAGTTAAATCAAACATCTTCTGTAGCACCTTCCTCATCCATTGTTGCATGAAATGATCTCTCGCTTTTTCCTCATTACACCTTCAAGTGGACGAAAACAAAAACAAAAAAAACCGAATCCAACCGACAATTTATTGCTTTGCGAGGAGGAAGGAGATAAAACAACTGAACGCCAACCCAAAGAAGTGAATGACTCTGGCTTCTTTATTTCTTAGGGCACGAAGACAGACCGCTTGAACCACCATCCATAACCAACCAACCCATCGGTAGCATAAAAAGGTGGTGGCCCCAAATTACACGTTCGAACGGATTATGCATTCAGGAGGAGTGTACGGATTTCTTTTGTTTCGAAAACTTTCCCAGGCAATCAGTCGGCTGGCTGAAGCCTGGGATTCGTTTTTATTTTTATCTCTTCTTGGTCGTTGTTTTCTCCCCCTTTTACTTATAACTAATTCGTTTCATCCGGGATTATGAGTTGCATACCCCTTTTTGTACAACTCCCCATTAACGATTGAGAAAGGGTCAGTCAATTGTGTTTCATGATTAAATTGGAGCTCCTGAGGTGTAGAAATGCTTGAGAGATCATCGATAGGAAGCGAAAACCCCTCTTCCATTTGAAAACAAAAAAAATATCTCCCGGATTCTTGGAAACGAAAATAATCCTACTATGGACCACCCAACTTATGAAAAATTCCCTAAACCCTTCCTAGAAACACGATGTGCGTGATCACATAAATATCACGTAGAAATCCTCAACCAATCGTCACCTCAGATCTCAGATTGTGAATGAGAAGTATAACGCGACCCCACTTAAGATGAGGATGACCCACTTTAATGATCATTGTGCCACGTATCCGACCACTTATGTATCTCATGGAAATAAGAGACCACAGAAGAGGTGAAAAAATAACTTGTGCCTTGACCTTCTCCATGTCGTTATGGTATCTTATCTACGAAAGCTAGACGTCAGTTTCGAGCATGAGTCTAATACTTCTCCAAACCGTGGGAAACTACATATTTAAGGTGCAAAATAAAATATAGTAAACATTACTGAACACAAGTGGAGCTTTGTCTGAGACGCCGGCATTGATTTCAGTGAGTCTATCGTGCTGAAATAAAAGTGTTTGTATTTATCTTTCTACAACTTTGACATTTATCTGTTTCCGATAAATTTGAATGAGTACGGTCGATCGTCCGATTTTCCCATGAGAATTTAAAGTGGCTTTTGCCAGACGAATATATTTACTTTGATAAGCAAAGTTGTGCGCACTTTAAAAGTGCGCATAAATTGAAGTGATTTGTAGAGGAGACCGGAAACAAAAGTAACATTTTTACATAGGGCTCTTTTGTCACTTACTTGTGAAAGATTAAAGTATATACATATACCTATATATTATTAGAGAGATTGCGAAACTGTCCACAGTGTTGGGTCCCTTTCCCATCTTATCCCGAGAGTCTCTCTGGATTTCTCTACAGTTCCTCTCTGGCTTTGATTTCTTGTGTCAATGCTAGCATCTGTTTAACAGAAATCTGGTTCATCCTCTGGGTTTCTACCTAGTGGATCTCCAGGATCTCCCTTCTTCTGCTAGTTTGTGCCGGACATTGACACAGTATACATATTTGCTGTCGTTCCGATTTTCTCCAGGCATAGTTCACAGGTGTCATCTGCCAGAAGACCCATCTTTTTTACGTGATTGCCGAACTGTATATAACGGTACCACCAATTTCGGTGTTCTTTGTCTTAACCCTAGAACTCCTCTATGTACCAGTATTATACCAGTGATATATTGATGTCTACTCCATGCGTCTAATCACTGATTGATTGCCCAGTGCTATAATAATGCTTTTACTCGCAACCTGACCTTCTTTTAGGTGATCCAACGCATGCAACAGAGCAATCATCTCGGCTGAAGTATATTTCCCCAGACTAATATGACAAACTATTTCTAGTTCTTCTGAGAAGATACCTGCTCCCGCTCTGCCATCCATCATGGACCCAACCGTAAAGATGATTATATCACCAATCTTCTTTTCCGGAAGTGTTCTATCCTCCATAATAGTCTTGTGATACCTTTCGACCTTAACACGCATTCTCTTTATTGTATCTATGGGTATATTCAACTCCCTAATCTCGTTTTTCAAGAGATCCAGGATTTTCCTATGACCATAGATAGTACCGCGCCAGTGCCAATTATCATCCCAGTGCAAACGAAGTGCAGTCGATGACGCCGCTTTCTTAATAAATAAGTCGAGCGACAGAGTACCTAGGAGCACTTTCATTGCTCATGTTAGTGTCGTTCGTATGGCACCGGCGATCCCTAAACATGCCAAACTTTGGACCCTATCTAACCATACAACTGACGCATATGTGATAATCGGTCTAACTATCATCGTACAAATCCAGTATGCTGACCTCGGAGATTCTCCACCTTAGTCCACATACCCGTTTGCACTGACGAAGTACCCTTTTCGCCTTTCTGATCTTCTCTTCCACATGAAAGTTCCAAGTTACTTAGTCCAGGATCTTGGTATATACCCAGTTACTTAACCTTCCTGATCACATGTAGCTCCGGTCCGAAAAGTGTCAAGGGCTGAAATTCCAGATCTCTCCTCTTCCTTGTGAAGATGATAAGACCGTCTTTTCCGTATTAATGGAAAGCCCTTGTTCCTGACACTAGTGGTGGAGAACTCGGAGAACATTTCTCATGCTATCTGTTCATGAATTTGTCTCTTGCCATTATTGCTACGTCATCGGCATATCCCACAGTGTGGATGGGAGTCTCTTCAAGTCTTCTCAGGAGAGAGTCCACAGTTATATTGCACAGAGTATGTGATAAAACTCCTCCCTGCGCGCAACCTATGCCAAGCCTTCCTCTAAGTCTTGAACTTCCCGCCTGAATATTTATCGCCCTAATTTTCAGCTTATTGTCCACCCATCTCACCACCAATGGGTTAACCCTGCGGTCTTCTAAGGCATAGTCAATATAGTCGTTCCATTGTAGAAATAGCTTCCTTTCCAACCTTGTTTCATCTGGGTTCGAAGTTCGATTCGTAGAGTACAATAAAGTTTTTCCGATCCCATCTCTCGCGAGCGACTGACAAACATCCTAAAGTGTAGTTGTTATGAAAAAGCCTCTGAAACAAAAATTGCCATTCGGAGTCGGCATTAAATAGTAGGCCCCTTTCCATGCGTGTGACAAATAGAACAGGAACCGTTGTGAGCCGTTTAGCTGGATTCAATTTTCCATACGAACCTGTCGTGCCAAATATTATGTTATTTAATTTTTTTTTGTACAATACGAAAGTACTCCACTTTGGGGTTTATTTCCTATCTTTATAATCGTCAATTTTTTAAGTTCAATATCTCCTCCTCGTACCCATGAACACTTGAGAGCATGCTTATTATACAAAAATTGTTAGAAGACCTGAAAGTAGTTCGTAAAGTATTAGAAAAAGCTTAAAAGCATTGCCACAAAATCCACTCAATGCTGCATATACGTTAAAAGAGCTTAGTGTTTCATTTCATAACCACACATTATTTTGTATACAGTACAGACAATTGCCACGAATGTTACCCACGAAAACAGATTCCTATTTCTTTGTTTACTGGGATAAGATAATACACCAAAAAGCTTTGCATTAATTATTATATCTCCTAATCATTGATAGGCTTATTAGCGATATTGATATCAAAATCAATATTAATATACGTAAATAGATACTTTCTGAAAGGAAAAGATTTATTTATTTAATCCAAATATAAACATCATAAATAGAAAAACTTTATTATCATCCTGTCCGTATCTACCAATCTTCTTCAGTAGTTTGTGAGCACTTGCCTTGCTTCAGTAATCTCCAGACTGATGAGAAATATTTAAAGAGTGATTTAGAATAGTTTTCCAATTAAATTTTAAGATTTCTACTTACTATTCTTAGTTTTAGTCTTGTAAAGGCAATTGAACATGTTCATTTCACATTCATTACTAAAGACTTTCCTGTATGTTCCATTTGAGCCACAGATTGGACTGAAAATCATCGGGCATGGCCTTAGGCATGATGGATCGGCCTCATCTAGATCTGTTGCAAGATCTGCATCTAGTTCATCCAACTCAGTAGTAGTACACCAGTCGATATCAATCTCAGCGTAGTCTATGGTGATAGGAAAACAATGTTAAAAGTAAGAAAACGCACGTATCCAACCAAAGTATAGTATGTGAACTTACTAGGTAAAAATGACCGTTGCCGTTTACAATTGAAAACATTTAACGCACAGGGATTATCAAATTGTACATATTCGATTCCATCGGTTGCACAAGTTGGCACAAAAGAATCGGGACAAATTGTTGGGCATTCTAGTGAATCTGCCCGAACAGCTGCAACAGCAAATAAAGCTGTGAAGGTCAACGTAAGTGCTTTGAAAGCGTTCATTATGTCTATTTGTTTTACAGAGTAACTATATTTAATAACTGACTGTTTAGGGTGGATTCAATGCCCTATATAGCAACGATAGTAAGCAATGTTATCTACTTGGTTTTTATCAGAGCTTTCGAGCAACATGTATAGGGTAGTCTTATCTTTAGACCACATTTAGAGCAATACGTTTGTCACTAGTTCTTGAATGTTGACTCACTTTAAATTGCCAAACGGTGTCCGAATTGTTTGAAGATTATTATTTATTCATGTTGTTAAAGAAAATGGCCAGGTTTCTGCGAAAGTGGAAAAACTGTTTGTAAACAATAACATACTCGTAAGTGCCCAACTGTGTAAATTATTTAAAGCTGCACGTAAACATTAGCATGAGTCATTTGTTGAAATTTAGTTAGAAGTGCAAGAGTCAACTATCTTGCGCAATTTTGTTTTCTTATTTTTTCGTTGTTTTCATAAACATTTTGCGTGTAAGTACATTTTAAAAGTATGACTTTAGTGTTTCAAGGAAATCGATGAGATAAGTTTCCAGTTTCTTATAATTTTACGAAAAAGCGCAAATAAAAGGCTAAATTTGCGTAAGATATGCAATTAGACTAACATAAACCAATAGTAAGCGTTATAGAAAAGAAATACTATACAAAAGTATTTCCAATACTTTTATTTATGTATATATTATATTAATATTTTTTAACGTCCTTGCATGCACAGAATGTGACCGTCTGTATATGTATACCTAATTACATATGTACATATCTTATGTTTGGGTCTGTAAGTCTTTAACCCGTAGTCGATAAGTCGATATTAATTTCATTTGAAACCCGACACCTCATCCATCCCGTTGTCAGGCTGAATGGACCATTCCACCTAGACGATGATACCAAAAATTTCCGTTTACCTGACCAAAACGAAGTGCAAATAGCAATATCCAAGCTTAAATCGAACAAAGCTGGTGGATTTGACGGTTTATCATTCGAGCAAGTCAAAGCTAGAAATGATCAATTCATTTCTAAGAGTTAGTCAGACGAGTGTATGCCTAATGAATGGAATCTCAGCATTATTTAACCCCTTCAATCGCGCCAATTAAAGAGGTATATCGACTTCACGTACATGATCTTATTTGCCATTTTGTGTGAATAACTATAACCCTTCGTCAACAACCTGATTGGCCTGTATCAGTGTGGCTTCAGACCTGGACAGTTCACAATCAATCAAGTTTTCATATTCCGGCAGTCCAAATCGAAACCCTCTATTTATTCATCGATTGTACGGTCCCATATAACACCACTTGTAAGTCTAGTTTTGGCATCCTCGCAGAATGCTTGTAGCTTTATCTAGGTCCTAGATGCCCTGTCATGTGACACTCTTTAACATTACACTTGAGAGAATTGTGCGAAACTCACAAGCCAACACCAGAGGCACACTCTTTCAAAAGTCTGTGCAACTACTAGCGTACGCCGATGATATTATAATCAGCAGGCTGTCATCGTTGCGTTCGCTAGTATTGAAACGGAAGTTGCCAAAATGGGTGTAGCGGTAAACGAGGGCAAAACAAAGTATATACTGTCAATGAGAAGGGGCACACAGCATCGACGAATTGGACAGAACATCACAATAAACAGCTAAAACTTTAAGATAAAAGGGACGTTGGCTGTACTATCAATTCTGACAACAACATCTCAACATGAATGAAACGAAGAATAACTTTTGCTAATCGCTGTTTTTCTGGGCTGAGAACGCAATTGATTAGAAATCCGGAATAACTACGGCGATTCTATATAAGACCTTGATCATCCCGATTCTACTTTATGGTGTTAAAGCATGGTCTTATTGTGGATGTCAATATACTCGGTCGTTTTAAGAGAAAAATTCTTTGTAAAATATTCGGTCCCTTTTGAGTTGAAGAGCTTTGGAGGAGGAGATTAATCAAAAAACTACGGGAGGCTAGTTGGTTGAGGCCCAGGTTCACCCTGAACTGTAGCGCCACATAATAATGTGAAAGTAAAAATGAAAACACTTTTAACAAAATAGACCTTCCAGGTCTAGCATCTACACTTCTTCTCTGAATCAGCTTATGACAAACTTCTCTAAATGTACATACATATGTATGTACATATCCAACGAGTCAATTCCCCTGAATTGAGTTACAAAAACTAAAATACTGAGAATCGGCACCTGATAGAATTTAAATTAACATCTCATCTCTTTTACAAGTGTCCCTTCGGAAAATAATAAATATTTGGCGTGAAAGGTTCGTACCGGACCCAAGGCCTAGCTTCTCATAGTGATTCGTATTGTGCGTGTTATATTTTTCACATGAATGAAAGAGGCCTACTGTTTAATTCCGTATCTAAAAGGCAATACTTGTTTTAAAAGCTTTAACATGACAGTCATAATCTCCGATGTTTGTCAAGCGCTCGTGAGTCACGGGGCGGTAAAACAAAAACTTCAGCGTTGTCTGGAAATCGAACCTCGAACCTCCCGCTCAGTAGTCTGACTCACTAACCCGTGAGCTACTGCGCCCACGAATACAAATACATATCGATAAATTAAACATAGTAGAACATTTCCTATGCCCATTAAACTAACATTTTGAGTGCACGACACATCTATTGACCTGAATTATGTGCCGTGTTAAATGCCAATAACATCTTCACTTGACTGATATCAAACGATTCGTTCCCATTGTTCTTCATAAGTCTTATTAGGAACTCCCACATCAAATTCCTTTATTGGGGCCGTCAGGTTACATTCCTTAGATTTTAACGTTTTAATTTTACTTTTTTACACAACTGTGTTAATTAAATAATTTTAGACCGCCAGTCAATAACACTCACTTGCTAACAAACCACCCAGATGAGTACTATTGTAGATCCAGTCATGACCGGTATGCACATAGGCATGTATGTAAATATTCTAAATATATATGTATATATCTGCATTCAGTTTTTTTTTTCATGGAAGCAATATAAGGTACTTGGTGTTTATTTGGACACTAAATTTAAAGACCACCTCAACAAGACATTAAAGACAATAGGCAATGCAATTATTGTACCCTCTTATAAATCCAAAATTACATCCACAAAATGATTTTCAGTAACTCCTATTATGTGGTTGCCAAGCATGGGAGGATTCTGCTTGCTGCCATACTTTTTTATTGAATTACTACGATAACTTCGAACGTTTGAGAATGTGAAATATCAAGAAAGCAATTAAAATGCCCTCAAAATGTAAGCATGGCCACATGTATGGGTGAACTGTAAAGAGTTCAAATATCTAAATATTTGGTTTTCTTAAAATTTTTGAATTTCAAGAAAAATAATGAAGTTACAAAAAAGAGGTCATGGCAGCGGGCAGTGAGTTCAAAATTTAAGGCCCAAAAACATGTGACTCACGGACAGGCGGCGGATGGGCCGGACGGTCGGATGGATATGGCTCAATCGTCTTCGCTATTGATACTGATCACGAATATATTTATATATGTACATATTACATATACATATACATTAAATATATCAAATTAATAATTCATTTTATTTAAACAAAAAAAAAACAAACAAAAAAAAAAGTTGTTTATAAAAGGTATAAAAACAGACTTATTTAGACGTTTTTCTTAAAAAACTGCTCTATGATAGACTGTCGCCCACTATAATAATAGAAAAAAAATTCGTTCATCTTTCCGAATTGTTCATCTTATAGAACCGTTCATGTTTCCGAGATTCTACTGCATTTCTTACGGTCTATCTCAATTCTTTCTCTATGTTACAAACTATGTATCAAACTTAATACACTCTTAGGATAGGGCATGAAAATGATATTTAATTTACACTATTAGTGATTCGCAGCAACACGTAGTTTTCACCAAATCTGCTTTTATCACCGCGAGGTATCCGTGTCTAAATCTAGTATATTCACATATAGAAGTAGATCAAGACCCTGAAATAGTTTTTTCTTGCTAACTTGCTGTCTTGCTGTCTTGTGAACTTTTTTCTAAATCTCGAATATGTTAAAACACGACTACGTCTACAGCATGTACCTATGTAGGTAGGGGAAAGGTGCGGACAGTGAGACAGTTTTTATTTTTTAATGTGGAATATCTTCGAACTTTTTTTCGCGATGTGAATCAAATTTTATTTTTTTTTACTAACTACACATACCAACTATTGTAAGAGAAACTTTTGTGAGTGAACCACCTAATTTATTTAGACAGACAAACGCCGAGGGTGTGAATTAAGAATAGTGTGGCAGTATAAAAATGATTAAAAACATCACACTTCAACTTTTTATTTCAATATTTTACATGCCTACAAATGTATAAAGATATAAGTTACTTACTTCATTTTAAACTGCAATCATAGTCTGCGAAGTCCAAAGTCCGACTGCATTGAATGGGGAGTAGAATAATCAACTTAATGTCCTCGTACCTTACTGAAGCAACATCTTCCACTTCTGGTTCTGTCAATCAATGTGTTTGAACTTTCACAGCTGCGCAGAAAATAAACTTCAAACTCATTTCCATCATTTGATGATGGAGATATACATATATGTACATATGTCTCATTCTTCACTTCATTTCAAAAAAAAAAAAAAATTTCAACAAACTGTCGAAGATATCTGAGAAATCTTTTCCGAATTTAATTGAGCACACATAATAACAATATATTAAATAAAATTTGGTTTATTTACTTGAGTAATTCACAATTTTTGTATAAGTTCTTGGGGAAAAATAAACTGCATTGTCTCACTGTTTGTGCCGTCTCAATGATCGCATCTTTCCCCTATATTATATATTGTTTCCGTAAAATCCTGTAAAATATTCGACCCTGAGATTTTGATCTATCTGTACAGATGACAGACTATATTTAACTACAGCTCAATCTTTCAATACTTTATCTAGAATGCATCTCGAATAAATCACAGAAAACGGTCATGGGGATAACAGGGCGCATACATACATATGTATATATAATATAATGTAAAAATTATAATAAACATTGAACTTTCTACCAACTGCAATGAAAAATTTCATAGAGTGGGAGTTATTTTTCACTTCCCGCGAGCGCCTTGTAAGGATGAAACTTTTTTTAATTGCCTTATATCTTTGCCAATTCTGAACCGATTTTGGTAAAAGAATATAAAAACATAATAATACTAAAATTAACTGATTCTGTTTTGGTATTTTGGAGATTTTAGTACCTTTTATACGGCTTTTTTAAACTTTGGAGGCGGGTTACGCCCCTATTTTTCATTTCCTCACAAAAAAAAAATTATTTATATATTATATGTATATGTATGTATATACATATATTATAGGAAAAAATCAACAAAAAAATATTGCACATTTCCCACATTGGATACTCGCCCCAGAGATACTACAATCGTTTATTCTAAAGGAACGGTACACACAATAGCTCCAGCCCCTGTGCCAATGTCCATCTTAGAATCGTCGGTGAAGCAGGCTAGTTCCGTTTTTAGTTATGGTTCTATGGTGCTTCCAGTAAGCACTGTCCGGAATTCGTATACCAAATCTTTTGTTAAATGCCGTCGGTCCATGATCGTACTGCTTTCAGTCTTTCTTAAGCAGTTTTGGCCCCCAGACTGCTGTAGTACGAATCCAGCGGAATGAGACTAAGCATGATTTCCATTGTCGCTGTCGGTGTAGTTTGTAATGATCCCATGATACTAAAGTTGGGAATCGATATCTTCCTAGTGAAAAGCACTACTTCCGTTTTCAATAGGTTGACTCTCAGTCCCTTGCTGCCAACCCAGTCATCCACTAGCTGTAATGCGAGATTAAGCCTTTCACTTAGGACTAGAAAGGACTTCCCTAAAGTCAGGATCACAACATTATCAGGAAAGGACGACACGATGAAGCCATTTTCCTTCAATTTTATCGAGATCTTGTCAACCATGAAAAGACGTGTTAGGGGAGAGAGGACTGCACCTTGGCGCGTTCCTCTGATAATCTTCTTCCGGATAGTTAATACATCTCAGTTTTGAGTTCATGGTTCTCGATCTGAGCATGAATGCAATCTAGTTGCAGACTGCAGAGTATGGTAATTAGTTTCGTCGATATTCAGGATCGCATCGGCACTCACATTGTTGAACTCTCCTTCAATGTGTAGGAATGCTCCCAGATTAAATTCCTTGTAGTGATGGATCTTTCTATGGTTGAGACAACCTTGTGGAGAGCTGTTTCTACCGATTTCCACCGTCGTGTGATTTGGATAGATAGCTCCTATCACACTTCTTATGTGCATACATATAATCTGCGAAGATTCATTCAAAATATCTTCTTTTTTTTTAAAACGCCCCAAAAGTGGGCAGAGCCCTACATAATGTATGAATGAATTAATGAGAATTGTGCGGCCTATGAATTGTGTTCTGATTTTTTTTTTTTAATTTTTGGTCAGAATATGAGAATATTGGAGTTTTAAAAGTGAGCCTGGCCGTTTCAAGATTTAGTAGGCTATATCTTTGCATATTCTTTATTTTCCTCGGCTTAAATACCCAGTTTCTAAAATTACCGAGAAAATCAGAATATGAGAATATTGGAGTTTTAAAAGTGAGCCTGGCCGTTTCAAGATTTGGTACGCTATATCTTTGCATATTCTTTATTTTCCTCGGCTGAAATAGCCGAGAAATAGCCAGTTTCTAAAATTACCGAGAAAATCCATTTTTAGTAAAATCTGCCTTAAGTAAAGTACTCTGTACCGAATTTCTCGAAAACCGCTCTAACGATTTTGATAAAATTTCGTATTTGGGTTAGTATGCATACATACATACGTACATATGTACACATATAGTAACAGAAGGCGTACTACGTTTTTAATTGAAAATACGTATGACGATGTTTTTGAAAATTGGCTAGTTCTTCAACGATTGGGCTTAAAATTAATATCTGAGGAGTTTATGGCAATTGGAAGGCAATAGCGTACCAAGTATTAGAAATGCCATGCGCACATTAAAAAAATTTAAATTTTGCACTTTCCTATAATTCACCTGATCGGCATATATTGACAGACCCACTTATGGCGTGAAAGCTGCCAAATAGCATCAATATAATGTTATCATTATAATTCTAATAAAAATGCAGAATGCCACTGCCACTTTATTAGACCTCATGTGTAAGAAGAAAAGTCTTGATTTCAAGGCTTATAAGATTGTAAACTTAAAGGATGAAGGTGCAAGTAAGTACACTCCAGTCGTCCACTTTATTTCTTGTGGGTGTGAGCCAATTGAAGCTAAATAACATCTACATATGTACATACCCAAACTTCAAACTCCACACCCTTACAAATTTGGACAACGTACGTATATATCCCTATATGTGTATAATAACGGTAGAGCTGGCTCAATCATAGACCTAACTTTCGCCACCAGAAGCATAGCCATCATATTCGAGACAACAGAGCCAAAACGGTTCCAATACCAAAAAGCCACAGAAAAGGTACAAAATTTGGGCTGGAATAGTAAGAACGTAGATAAAGAGATGCTCGACTATTGGCTGAGCAATATGGAAATACCCAGGGGCACAGCTGAAGAAAAGGCTAAAAAGGTAACAACTTTCCTCACCCAAGGATACGACGCATCCATGCCACGTAAAGGAAACGGAAATGGGAGAACACCGGTGTACTGGTGGAACGACAGCATCGCTAAGCTGAGAGCAGACTGCCTAAAACTACGGCGCCTTCGTAGCAGCGAGCAAGGCAAAGACAAAGAGAAAACTCCGAAGAGATACGGGAAGAATTCCTAAGGAAACGAAAAGAACTTCGGAGACTTATAAAAAAGAGTAAAGCCGAATCTTTCGAAACATTAAGAGAAGACCTCCAACATAACCCGTGGGGAAGTGCCTACAAGATAGTCATGGGCAAACTTAAAAGTGGCGCGGCAGCTGCCCGACAAGCCCGATTATGATGAATACCATAGTCAGCTGGCTATTCCCAAGGAATACTAGCGTGCACCTTCCCCGTATAATAACAATGGAACCCACGGAAACAATACCACCCGTCACAACTGCAGAAGTCCTGGAAGCAGCGCGCTCAATGAAGAGCAATAAGGCTCCCGGAATGGACGGGATCCCAAATTTCGTCCTGAAGGAAGCAATTAAACCAGAGGCCTTTACAGACCTCTACACAACGTGCCTGTTAGAAGGAAAGTTTTCTCTGGAATGGAAACGACAGAGGCTGGTATTAATTCCGAAAGGCGACAAGTCCCCAGAGCAACCGTCGTCATACAGACCGCTGTGCATGCTAGACACAGTAGGGAAAGTGTTAGAAAGAATTATTCGGGACAGACTCGACCAGTACACCGAAGGAGACAACGGGCTTTCGGACCGACAATACGGTTTTAGGAAAAAACGAAGCACTACCCATGCGATACAAGCAGTTTGCGATATTGCACGCGAAGCCATATCTGGGACCAGATGGAAAGGAGGCAATAAGCAGTACTGAGCCGTGGTTACGCTAGACGTCAGGAACGCCTTCAACTCGGCCAATTGGGGTTTAATCATGAGAGCGTTGAGGAACATGCAGGTGCCAAGCTATCTGCTCCAGATAATTAAAAGCTATTTTGAAGACAGAACCTTCTTCTACGATACGGACGAAGGGCCGAAAAAAACAAAAAATTACAGGAGGAGTCCCACAGGGATCAGTTCTAGGTCCTGCCCTGTGGAATATTATGTATGATGCAGTACTACGTAGGCGGAGACCAAGAGGAGTGGACATAATCGGATACGCCGATGATATCGCTGTGGTAGTAGTGGCTAAAACCCTAGAGGAGGTGACACAAAACTGCAACAGCACCATCAACGACGTGAAGATATGGCTTCGTTCATCAGGTCTGGAATTAGCAGACCAAAAAACGGAGGCTGTCCTCATTAGCAGCCGCAAGAAAGTCGAGCGCCTGACCATACAGGTAGGAGAATACAGCATCGAAGCCTTTCATAAAGTACCTACGGGTACTGCTTGATCATAGGCTCAACTTTAGAGAGCACCTGATCCACACAAGCGCGAAGGCCAACAGGGCGGTTGCCGCAATATCCCGGCTAATGCCAAATATTGGAGGGCCCAGGCAGCCAACAAGAAACTTGCTTGCGACAGTGAGCAGGTCAATACTCATGTACGCAGCCCTATATGGGCACCGGCAACAACAATAAATTCGTACATGAGAAAGTTAAACGCTGTGCACAGAAGAACATCGCTCAGAGTATGCTGTGCATACAGAACGGTATCGGGGGACGCTATAAGTGTTATAGCGGCGCGAATGCCTATTGACCTGGAGGTCAAAATAGCGGCATCAATATATACTGGCGGAAATCCGGAGAGAGAGGCCATCAGAGCAAATGCTAACACGAAATGGCAACGGCGATGGAACGCCTCGGAAAACGGTCAGTGGACACACAAACTTCTACCGAACATAGAAGAGTGGACCAGAAGGAAACACGGTGAGGTAAACTTTTATCTTACCCAATTCCTAACGGGATTTGGAAGTTTCCGTGAATACCTTCACAAATATAACATCGCAGATGACCCATTCTGCCGCTAGAATGCAAAAAATTTTAAGCAACCAGAAATGCCCTTGAACGAGAGGTAGGCAATGCGTTAACCCCAAGAAGATTGATATCGTTCATGCTAACAACGAAGGAAGCATGGGAGACCGACGTCAAAACCTGCCCCTATGAAGGAATGCCTTGACGGTACCGTATGGGGAAACAGGACAGGGTTAGGGGGGTGTTTTAGCCAAGTAAACATGCAGGAGCATGGAGTCTGGCATAACTCGTAGCACGGGCTATTGAGTATCCTAAAAGGATTTCACCTCTCCAGCGCATCAAAAAAAAAAAAAATATATGTGTATAAATAAATATACATACATAGGCTTCTAATATTTCGGAGTCATGTTGAAAATTAATTGGATGACACGTGTTCCACTTTCAAAAACATATTTCGACTGAATATGCTGAAAATCTTACTATCACAGGAAAATAATCACCATCAATCAATCTCACACAAAGCAATAATTTCGCTGAGAGTTTATCGGAGCAATGATCAAAGATGTTTCATTGATGTGCAAATGCATGTATGTGAATACATTGATTCAAATATTACGCTTTACTTAACTGGTATGCAATTTAGTATAAGGATGGTGCTAATAACGAGTAAAGTTTATGAGAATCAAGAAGGTAAGTATTTTCCCACGGATACTTTTGGAGGTGCGCTTAGCTGCATATGTATGTATGTACAATATATTTAGCACGCATGGCTATTATAGCTAACTTGCTATTATAGACTAGTAAGACACAGCAATACATATAAATTTGACGTCTAAATCCATGCATGCATTTATGTACATACATACATATGCATAGGCACATACATATATGTGTGCATATTTCAAATGCACTGCACCTTGTACTATATTTTGATTAATACATTATAGAAATTCAAATACTATTGATTACTACAAGTCCTCGAATCTTTAACAGACTTATAGCTCGGTTTTAATGAACATACAAAATCATAAATTATTTGAACCTTGAAGTTAGCTATTTTTCTTAGACTCGTTACTATTTTTTTTAGATTTGCTCTATCTAGTTTTAAGCCAGATAATATTTTTCCAAGACGTTAACAGACTTATGTATAATTCTGATTATTCACCTATTTCCAAGTTTACAATCACACCCCAGTAACATAAGATCAAACTGTTCGATAAGCTTGTAATATCGAGGTTGGACACATTTTTGTAGGTAGGTTTTCCTTTATAAGAGCATTTCCCTTTTAAAGTTCATGTATTATTTTGTTCTTTTACTGTGCGGTTGACTATGCAGCGAGAGAAGAAGCGGTTAGAGGAAATATTTAAGATATTCCCGGCTAAATATTGCACTTAATTCAAATTTGTAAAATTTGTTTCAGCACTTCTTTATCATGAAGCATCGGTAGCTGTGGAAAGCCATTAATTGTAATTTAGTAAGTCTAAGAGGAATTCTGAAAATCATGACCAAACCCTAAAATACATTCAAGTAATTGTATTTAGTATCATACATACATACGTATGTACATATGTACATATGTATACTAATTGGACTGCACTAATACAAAACCATGTAATCTCAACCCACGTAGACACTGAACGGATGTTGACTAAACATAAACAACAAGTTATTGCAATTCTTTGTGGTACACACAGAAGCCAACACGAATGACAACCTGTTTTGGTGAGAGAAAAAAAAAGTGCCATTAATTTTCTCTCCACCATCAACAAGTACGAATATCAGGTTCAATGTATCGGATGTGCCCTCCACTTTCCACATCCGGTTCCCACGATAACTTGGTTGAGATGAATTGCACAAGGGATTCCCCTGTCAAGTGCAACAGGTCTTTTACATACATATAACAGCCATGATAGTTCATTGACAGCAAAGTAAATAAACATCAGCTGACACAAATGAAACCAAATAAATTTATCTCGATGTAAAAACCAATAATTGTATATTTTGTATCATTGTCATCAACTTAATAACTAACAACAAAATTAAATCTTAGCTTAAATGCTTCTTTTCATAAAAAAAACAAACAAAAAAAAATATCACAAACTTATTGCAAACAGACAAATTAACTAAAAAACTAATGAGATCCCTGAGATATAACGTCCAAAGTGACAAAACAACAGATAAACTAATAAAGCAGCGCTCGATTGTCCCACTGAGCTTGGGCGGGCTGTAGATGAGAATTGCAATATATTGGCTCCATTAAATCCTCATCCAGTTTGGTCTGTTCGGCTGTCCAGAAAAACGTCCCATTGTCTGTTCGCACGTAATGAACTGGCACAAAGCTGTTATCTCCAGATGATTCCATGATAACCGGAATTTGGCAGTAATCGTTATATTTCTTGAACTCTCCATGGTACTGTTGACAGTTGTGTCCATGCGAGCATCCGCAAGCTGTCGCTGGCTGTGATTTTGAAACACTGCAATCCAGGGCGTAGGGGGTGGCATCGCTAAACGGATCTTCGGCGAAGTAGCTCTGCAGAAATTCCTCATCTTTGGCGACCTTGCGAATGACAGCCGCATAATCCTCATAAGAAGCGGAGGCGGCAGCTTGTGCCAGAGCTTCTACAACAGTGGGCGCGATGAAACTCAAATCTGTGCAATTATTCAAATTTATGTTGTTCGGGTGGGCGATAGATCCGGCACCATTGTTGGAGGTCTTTTTCGCAGTTCTCAGCATGCGTAGTAACGGCTTGAATAGCTTATGAAACTTCCCCTTCGCCTTGCGACTTGGCGCCACTGTTGACATATCCAAAACTTGATTGGGCGCGAGGTTCTTAACGTCAGTGAACATGTTGGCGGCAGTGTTATGTTAATCCAAAGTTTTGTAAGTTACGTGTTTTCGTTTCACGAATAGAAAAATGCAAAGAAAACTTGTTTGTTTAAAAACTATGTTGCCTCGACGAGAGATACCTTCAATCTGATGCTGTTACTGTTCCGGGCGCACAGTTTTATAACCGAATGTTGGTTTCTCCGGCAGGTACGCGCTGCAGTATAGGAAACCACTGAGAAAAAATCTCAGATTTGAGTGAGAGCGAATGAAAGAAAGAGGGAGCTAGGGAACGGCGCACACACATAAAAAAGTGTGGGAACCGTTTTCCGTTTGGTTTCGGATTGCAACAAACATCCTTTTGGGCAGCAGTCAGTCAGTCAACCAGTATATGTTCCCTGGTTTCCAATAAGGAGACAAGGAAACCGGTCACTGGCACTAGTAGGACAACGGCTCAAAGAGGAATGGCTAGAGTCTCAGCTGAGGAAAGCACTGCGCAAATGGAACAGGTGGGTGCTGCTGCAACGGGTAAAAAGTGTGGGAATTCCTGTACGCACCAGAAATTTTTAGCTTCGGTACTAAGAGAGATTGTTTTCTCCTTCGTCTCCTTGTCCGTTGCTGTTGGTGGTTCGATACTTAGATTTCCCGAAGGAAACATACCTCGATGCATGAGTGTATTTCCTTTGAGCACAGATTGTGCGTACATATTCCGTGGGAAGAAGGATTTTTGATGAGTTCCCACGCAAAAGGATCTTATTGTCTTTTTTTTTTTTGTTAAGAGATTTTTCGGGATTTGAGTTGTTGTCTTGTTGTTGTTGTTGCTAGAAGAAACTCCTTGCACTTAGTGATTATTTTATGGTTTGTTTTGAATTTTTTGGGATCTACAGGCGTATGGTATTCCCACGGACATAGTGACACCTGAGTTTTAAGATATTCTTACTCTCACTCTCTTCTGACTACAAAGAGAACGCATATTGACCCAGTAATGTTTTGAGTGGGAGCGTTTCTCTGTTAGCATGGGAAGTGCACATGTTGTTTGGGTTTGTAGTTATTGTTCTACGTGACGTTATGTGTTAATTTGAATGTTTGATTGTAGTCTCGTGGGAAAGGCTGGGATTATTTAGTTTTATCTTATGGTAGAGTATGTACATATGTATGTGCATGCATACATATGTATGAATGTACATATTTATTGCTGGTAGTTATCTAGTAGTTTATCCACAGTGAACAGGTAGTATGAAGTTTATGCAAAACACGCACGAGTTTAAAGTGTGGACAGAAGGATGTGTGGCAGCGTCTAACTCAGCGGGTGTTGTGCATTGTGTGCAATAAATTTGGCAAGGGCAAGATATGGACATGTGGTTCAAGATCTGAAATAATAGCGAAAGGATGCACTGTCACTGTGGGAATATGTACATATGTACATACATATGTATGTATGTTCATATCTTGAGAGGTAGGTTAAAAAAAAATTGCTGGCGCCGATGTGTGTACTTATGTAATTTAGTTTTCAATGATGGCGCTTGTACCTATAATTGCGATTTCTTCCGATCTCTGGATTTGTATTTTGTATTAATTATTATTATTATTATTTAATATTTACATATGTAAGTACATATGTACATATATGATTGCAAATAGTTAATAGTAAGTTAATTTGTATGTGTGTTAGTATAAGTTAGAAAGTCTTACTTAAATTGGCAGTTATACCTACCTGATTACATAATTTTAAGGATGTTTTCGTAGGCTGGTGAGTTGGTTATCAGTTGTTGTTGTTGCACATGCAGGCTGTACATTTGCGTACATATGTATGTACGTATTCCTAAGATATGATTTATGTTGATTTAGGAGGCACAAGTTTGACACTATGGCGGAGACTCTTTTTATACATACATATTATAATTATACAGTGGACGTTCAGTATAACGAATGCTCCATATAACGAATTTCCAATATAACGAATCAAAGTTATTTTTCCATTAATGGTTCTATATAACGAATGGTTTAAAAATTTTATACTCAATATAACGAATGCCTTGCCAAAATCCTGTAGGCGCAAGTTTACTTTTGTCGGATATTGTAATTTTTTGTATGTATCCTTACTTCTGCTTCTGCAGATGTTACTGTTGAGTGTATTTATTTTTTTTGGTTATTCCTGGTAATGATCAGTTATGCTAACATATATGTACATATGCTAACAGTTATGCTAACACATACACATAAATGTAATCTTAAAGGAAAACTACACAACTGTTTCAGTTTGTTGGGTTTTTTACGTTTTTTTTTACGCCTTTCATTTCGCGGAGCATTTCTATTTTCTATATTCTAGTATTATTCAGCAAAAAAAATGTATAACGAATTTTTCGTTATAACGAATGACTGTGCATTTTATAATTCGTTATACTGGACGTCCACTGTATAGAGATATAATGTAGATAGACCCTATAAAGCATCAATAGCGAAAACGATTTAGCCATGTCCGTCTGTATGTCACCGTTTATTGGGCCTTAAGTTTTGAGCTAGGAGAATGAAATTTTATATGTGGGCTTCTGAAAAAAAAGTACAAACCGATTTTGATGAAATTTTTCATGCAACTTTCTCAAATGTTCGAAGTTATCGTTGTAATTAAAAAAAAATCCATCCATCCACCCGTTCCAAATGGATTGTAGCTTTTCTGTATGTTTTGAAAAGATGTTGGTGGGTGAAAAATGTGTGATACCGCATCCTTATGCAGGTAGTGTTCCTCAGTTTTGAAGTTGTGCTGGAGAAAACTGGCTCAGTTGTGTGTTAACAAACGATTAATGGTGTTGGTATGTTGTTACACAATTCAACCAGGATGATGAAAATCAAGACTTCTGTTCACCCGACGAGAATGAAAAGAGAATAGCAATATCCAAACTCGAGTCCAAAAAGGCTGCTGGACAGGACGGCTTACCAGCCGAGCTATTGATGGCAGCGGGCGATGACTTGGTGGAGAACATACACCAACTCATTTCCAAAATTTAATCGAAAAAAAACAGTTCTAGTTTGTTTAATTTTATTGACTTTATAATTCATAAAAGTGTATGATCAACAATTTATTTCTTAGTCTAAATTGGTGTGGCTGAAGGGCGTCTACCAGATTAACAAAAGATTAAATTTTTCTTTTCTTTATTAAAATTCACAAGCAAATGAATTTGCAGTATTTAAAAAGATTCATTAACAGTTCAAGATCGATATTTTAGTGCATTTATGGTGAATTTATACAGCATAACCCAACCCTTGCTTCCGTTTAAGATACCCATTGCTTCATTTAGCTTTAATGTGCGTGCGCCAAAAAACTGGAGGCGAATATCCTGAAGGATTGGACATACATATTGCAATAAAATGGAAAACAACTTCTCTTTCTTTTAAGTTGAAGAGATCGCATAGAATAGGGGAATCAGGCCAATGCGGGATAGGATTAAGGATTATTGACTCTGTTCTTATTTTAAAGATTGTGCTTATTTTTTCGATGGTGTTGTCTGCCAGGAAGTACATATATTCTTTCGCTTAAGAAGTGATTCAGTTTGCTCTATGTAGCGATGACTGTGCTTCATTCATAAATTTATCGAACATTTTTTGTGCCCTATTTTCTCTAGCAAGGTGTAGAGTTTTGGTTTAAATAATATGGACTGCTCATTGGATATTATTAGTATATTTAAATTACATTCGGAAGCCAATTTTTCCCACTTCACAGCAAACCCTCCTTTAATCCGCAACATATGTGCAGCCACTAGTTTTGGTATCCTATGCTCCTCCATTCCCATGATTTTTATAACATAGTCGAGGTGAATCTTAAGAGTATCTATGAAAAAAGGTGCCACTCCGGTCTCCAGATGAAGCGTATAATTAGTTGCATTGCTAAGTAGTTTGAAGGATTTCTTAATGAAGAACCGAAGAAGTTTTTCAACATCTTCAAAAGGACGATGCCCCCATACTTGGACTCCATAAAGAAGGATCGATTTAGCGGTTTCCATTTTTCGCACTCTTAATTACAGACTCCACTTCTAAATGGACATTGAACGGGATATCCTTGCATGTACTAATTCTTGTTCCTTTGAGCTTCTTCGAATTGTGTACGACCTCAAGTGCAATGTTTCGTGATTTAAACTTCTAAATTATTTCTGCAATGAGTGCTTCTGACTAGTTGCAATGTATGCTGATTCGACAGCTGTGTTTTCGTCGCTCTTGCCAAGAATTTCAGTATACACAGACTTGGGTTTCTCGATCGGATCCGTGCTAGTCTCCTTTAGCAACCGTACTACAATGTTGGACTCAGTAGTTTTTTGTAGAAGTTTATCGATTTGTGCTTCTAGCAGCCAGTTCAGAATATAACAGCTGAAAGTCAGTCTTAGAAACAAGTTCATTGGCGAGCTCTCTGTTTTTTTCGTTTAAGATTTCCTTAAGTTGCGCGATACTGATGTTAGTGATTTTATTAACATCCATTTCGGCTTCGTTGGAACTACCGTCCGGACGTCTCCTTTCTCTATTGGACTGTTCGGGAGAAATTTGTTGTAGACTTCTTTCGTGCATTTTGTTAGGTTAAGTTCTGACAGTTAGTGGGATAATCGGCTTAATTCATAGGACTTACTTGAATTCTGAACAATACGCTTACTCTGGCTTTTATGTTGCACTTAAAATCACGATTTCGTTGTTTTCTTTAAGTTTTCTTTTTGACATAAGTTAATTTCTTGAAGGTATTCCAAAACTCAACCGCTTTGACAGATCGCCAAATGTATGCCTGCTGAATGGAATGAATGGATGATGACGGCATCAGGCTTTTTAACATTGCATACAAGATCCTGTCGGACGTACTGTATGAGCCAACACCAGAGGGACAATTTTCCAGAAGTCTGTCCAATTACTTGCATACCTTGATGACATTGACATAATTGACAGCGACCTGTCACTGGTGCATATTGTAAATATTGGAACAGAAGCGGCAAATGGGTCTAGTTGTGAATGAGGGCAAAACCAGGTACATATACGCTGTCAACAAGAAGGGACACCCAACATCGACGAATCATACAGAACGTCACAATAGACCGCTATAACTTTGAGGTAGTTGTCTTGTTCCGCTATTAACTCTGACAACATCACATCCGCAATAAAACGAAGAGTTACACTTACCAATCGCTCTTTCTTTGGTCTAAGAAGCCAATTGAGTAGCCAGCCCTTGTCAAGAAACACTAAAGACCCTATATAAGAACCACATCATAAAATCACCCATAACATAAAATCAATAATGGGTATTGTTGTTAAGATCGAGCCACTTCGAAAGAATTCAAACTCAATACCCCAATGCAAACGATGCCAAGCTTTCGGGCATACGCAAAGCTATTGTAAAAGAGATTTTGCTTGCGTTAAATGCGAAGGAAAACATCCCACAAATAATTGTCCTCTAAAGAAGGACGAGAAAGCAAAATGCATCAACTGTCATGGTGATCACCCAGCAAATTATAGAGGTTGTCCAATGGCAAAAGAATATCAAGAAAGGAAAAGTAAAGCTACTAAAATCAACCAACGAAATGCATCAAATAATAAAAGCAAGCAACAAGTAAACGCTGAAAACAAGAAACTAGACAAAGTGCCAGTTGCTGTTAAAACGAACATACCAACTGTAGAGAGTAAATCATATTCCAAAATTGTGAAAAATACACGAAAGGAAGAGGAAATATCGGTAAGGGAAATGCTTATTACTATTATCCAAAGATTGGATTATCAGGATAAAATTATTAAACTGCTAAGCAAAGAAGCAGGAAAAAAAGAACAAAATATTATGTGATTAAAAATAATTTAAATGTCGCAACGTGGAATGCAAATGGTTTACTCCAACACATCCCTGAATTTCAGGTTTTTCTATGTAACGAAGATATTGATGTTTGCCTGATTTCTGTAACTCATTTCAAACAGGGAACTAAGATTAGAATTCATGGGTATCTTTGTTTTCACTCTCCTCATCTAGCTGACAGTGCCAGGGGAGGGAGTGCTGTGATTGTGAAAAGTACCTTGGATCATTCCGAATTGTCTAAAATAGCAAAACAAACAATGCAAGTAGCGACAATAAACATAGAAACTAAAGGCAAGGAGTTTAAAGTAGCTGCGATATACTGCCCACCCAAGCACTCGCCTACCTCGCCTAGACATAATTGATCTCTTTCAAATGTTAGGTAACAACTTCATCATCGGTGGTGATTTTAATGCAAAACATACATATTGGGGGTCAAAGACTAATAACAACAAAAGGCAGGAAGCTCTACAATCAGGGCGAAATTTTAACTGTGAACTTATTTCGACAGGATCAACAACTAATTGGCCATCTGACCCAACAAAAATGTGGTCATTGTTTTGCGGATCCTTGCAAAGGAGCTTCCTTAGTATAAAAAAGTAACGGGCAGATCTTGGATTTCTGTACTTTATTATGGGTAATGAATAGATCAAAAAGAACTTTTTTAATTTCTAAGAAAGGAAAATATGTACATAGGTGCGGGTCTGTTACGCAAATGAGTTATATTTAATTCCGTATTTATTAATTTGTCTCTAAAGTAAATTTATTTGAATTCTTTAAATAATACCATCGATTTCTTATCATCTGAATATAGTGCGACTAATGAATCAGTGTTAACTCTGGTATAGTCTCGGGGGCTGCAACTGCTGTGGTTTTTTGACTGTTATATGACTGGTATAATCGGTGGGAACATTATGCAACATTTGCAACCCTAATATAATATATTGCATATGCAAAGACAGGGTTTGAGACTTATTTATTTATATGTTGGTTATAATCACTGACCAATTATTGGGATATTTTGCACTTTTATTGTTGATAGACGAACATAGACTGGCCTTTTGCATAATGTGTGACTTGAAAAGAGCACTGGATCAGAACCAACACGAAAAGATTTGAAAGCGCAAACCTTAACAAAAACATACAGAAAAGCTACAATCCGTCTGGAACGGATCGTATGATACCCTATCCTCCTCTCTATAAAGTGCGCTTGACCAAATTGCATTTTGTACTCAAATATGGCTATAACCTCGGACGTTTGAGGATGTTACATTTAAAATTTTATCAAAATCGGTTTTTTTATGAAAACGCCCCCAAAAAGTGGGCGTGGCCAAAACTGTTCTATGGGTGAATTATAGGGAATCTAAATACCCAAATATTTGGTCTTAACAAAATTTTTCGGTTTCATATAATGTAGTGAAGTTATAAAAAAGTACGCGTCGCAGTGGGCGGATGTAAAAAAAATGTACACTTGTACTGTATCTTTTTCTTGGAAGCCCAGATATGAAATTTCAGCGTCCTAGTTAATAATTTAAGGCCCAAAACTCGGTTTTGTGATGAAAACGCCCCCAAAAAGTGGGCGTCACCAAAACTTTCGTATTGGTGGATTGTAGGGAATCTGAATGCCTAAATATTTGGTCTTAACAAAATTTTTCGGTTTCATATAATTTAGTGAAGTTATGAAAAAGTGGGCGTGGCAGTGGGCGGATTTCAAAAATTTTTACACTTGTATTGTATCTTTTTCTTGGAAGCCCAGATATGAAATTTCATCGTCCTAGCTCAAAATTTAAGGCCCAAAAAGCGGTGACATACGGACGGACGGTCATCGCTCAATCGATTTCGCTATTGATGCTGATCACGAATATATATACTTTATAGGGTCTATCTCGATTATTTCTCTATGTTACAAACTATGTGTCAAACTTAATATACCCTTAGGATAGGGTATAAAAACGATATTCTTTCGACAGGCTACATAGTGAATACTCGTACAATGTACTCTTTATGTGACAAGCTTTCCATTTGACATATTTCTATCTCATTACATTATATTCCCATTGGTCATACAGTTCACATTGTGTGGGTCAACTCTTCAAGAGTGAGCTGGTGTTAAAATCGAACTGTTTACTTCATAAACTCCAACGCTAATATTGGTCAACTGAAATAAAGGCTGTGTGCTAAGAATCTATTACCACATTTAAGTTGACACTGAATCTTTACCATGCATAAATTGAATAACTCAGATCTTACTAAAACGTATTTAATTTAAATGAGTTTGTCTCTGCGTCAACAGACATTAATCTGTGGGAAAGAATGTTACTTTAACTATGATGCAGCATTTTATAGACGCCAACTCTTTATCATTGTCATAATCAGTCCCATAAAAAATACTTTATTTTTCCATGAACTATTTGAAGATACGTATGATTTGTCTTGCACTTGCATGTACCCTTAAATTCCTATGAAACATGTCAATCATTTACAACATCTGATACTTGTAGAAATACATCACTTAGGGTAAAGATAATAAAAATCTGTGCTCATGTCACTCATTGCGCCATCAAATCATCAGCACAATACCAATAATAGAATTTCTACGATAAACCAAAAGAGTAATACGACTCCTGGGGGCATCATTATGGCACTTGAGGATTAAAGGTTGGAGTAAACACAGACGTGAACTGAAAGTATAATAGAATAAAATCCCTCTTATGTTTGATTGGAAGGTCTCCTACTTGGAGCATAGTAAATTCAAATGTTAGCAAGGGGTGGTCGCGTAGATATATTTTTTTTTTAGTTTATATTGACATATAGTTTGTTATGTTACGCGATGCGTGTTTATAACAGCTGGTTTCTAAGAATCTGTAGACACATAATACCTTTGCATAAGCAATCATTCATAACAGAAGTTTTATCGATTATACCTTTGCGGTAGTAATCTTTGTTGAGATATTTGCCGATTTAAGTGTTAATTAATCGCGCGCAATCTAAGAGGGGAATTAGTTTACTAATTATAAGGGAGTAAAAAAAAGAAAAAACATACAGAAAAGCTACAATCCGTCTGGAACGGATCGTCTGATACCCTATCCTCCTCTCTATAAAGTGGGCGTGGCCAAATTGCATTTTGTACTCAAATATGGCTATAACCTCGAATGTTTGAGGATGTTACATGTAAAATTTTATCAAAATCGGTTTTTTGATGAAAACGACCCCAAAAAGTGGGCGTGGCCAAAACTGTTCTATGGGTGAATTGTAGGGAATCGGGATACCTAAATATTTGAACTTAAAAAAATGTTTCGGTTTCATATAATTTAGTGAAGTTATAAAAAAGTAGGCGTGGCAGTGGGCGGATTTAAAAAAAATTTACACTTCTACTGCATCTTTTTGTCAGAAGCCCAGATATGAAATTTCAGCGTCCTAGTTAAACATTTTAGGCTCAAAAATCGGTTTTATGATGAAAACGCCCCCAAAAAGTGGGCGTGGCCAAAACTGTTCTAAGGGCGAATTGTAGGGAATCTGGATACCTAAATATTTGGACTTAACAAAATTTTTCGGTTTCATATAATTTAGTGAAGTTATGAAAAAGTGGGCGTGGCAGTGGGCGGATTTCAAAAATTTTTACACTTGTACTGTACCTTTTCCTCAGAAGCCCAGATATGAAATTTCATCGTCCTAGCTCAAAATTTAAGGCCCAAAAAGCGGTGACATACGGACGGACGGACGGATTTACGGACGGTCATCGCTCAATCGATTTCGCTATTGATGCTGATCACGAATATACTATATACTTTATAGGGTCTATCTCGATTATTTCTCTATGTTACAAACTATGTGTCAAACTTAATATACCCTTAGGATAGGGTATAAAAAGAAACGAAACTCCCAAATCCAAAGGATTGGGGTAAAAGTGAAATAGATTAAGGAAATGGCCACAGAGGGTAACTCGCGATTCCCACACGATACAGAATTTAAGAAAAACATACAGAAAAGCTACAATCCGTCTGGAACGGATCGTATGATACCCTATCCTCCTCTCTATAAAGTGGGCGTGGCCAAATTGCAATTTGTACTCAAATATAGCTATAATGTCGAACGTTTGAGGATGTTACATGTAAAATTTCATGAAAATCGGTTTTTTGATGAAAACGCCCCCAAAAAGTGGGCGTGACCAAAACTGTTCTATGGGTGAATTGTAGGGAATCTAAATACCCAAATATTTGGTCTTAACAAAATTTTTCGGTTTCATATAATTTAGTGAAGTTATAAAAAAGTAGGCGTGGCAGTGGGCGGATGTAAAAAAAATTTACATTTCTACTGTATCTTTTCGTCATAAGCCCAGATATGAAATTTCAGCGTCCTAGTTAATAATTTAAGGCCCAAAAATTGGTTTTGTGATGAAAACGCCCCCAAAAAATGGGCGTGGCCAAAACTTTTGTATGGGTGGATTGTAGGGAATCTGAATGCCTAAATATTTGGTCTTAACAAAATTTTTCGGTTTCATATAATTTAGTGAAGTTATGAAAAAGTGGGCGTGGCAGTGGGCGGATTTCAAAAATTTTTACACTTGTACTGTATCTTTTTCTCAGAAGCCCAGATATGAAATTTCATCGTACTAGCTCAAAATTTAAGGCCCAAAAAGCGGTGACATACGGACGGACGGACGGACGGACGGACGGTCATCGCTCAATCGATTTCGCTATTGATGCTGATCACGAATATATATACTTTATAGGGTCTATCTCGATTATTTCTCTATGTTACAAACTATGTGTCAAACTTAATATACCCTTAGGATAGGGTATAAAAAGAAAAAGGGTCGCGAACAGTTTTAAACACCGGAATGATATCTTCGGTGACTAATAAAACGAACGGTGGCTTACTCGAAATTATATATGTACAATATCCTACACAACTTTCAAAAACTATCACAAATCTAATATTCAAAGAAAACACTATACTTAACTCTGGTCCTTTCACTAGGGGTTGGGGAATCTTCCTGCTCCTATCTATCTTCCTGGTTGGGGAGGTTGGATGCTCTATGCCACAGTCACTCGTTGTATCCTGGTCTCGTAATGTCTCCTGGTATCGTTCTTGTGGTATTGTTCTCGGGTTTCTCGTATGTTTATTTTTGTTGAGTCTGGATCCTTCCTGGATAGTCAATATCTTCTCTAGCTTCTTTTTTTTTGCTTCACAGCAACTCTCTCTCTCGACTCGAAAAGAACCTCTCGTAGGTCTTAAGCTCAAACCAAAAAAGGCGATGTGTCGAAACATGTTCGACTTTTTATACGTATGTCCATACACTCGTACACATTCATACACCCACACATTCTCACACTCACTCTCAAGACGAATTCAGCCGTCTCCAAAGATCTCAGATTTCGAGAAACAGTTCCTGAAGCCTTTCTCTGTGGCGGGGAACTGTATGGTGGTATTGGTGGTGGCTGAGTTCGCCTCGTTCTTTCCGCTGCAGTTGATTTAGCTGCCAGAGCAAAGGGAGTCACATCCAGGGCTCTGACAGCTTCCTCTCTCACGGCTTCAAAATTTCACTCGTAGTTCTGTTTGTTTTGAGTGACTGCTTGGGTTCGCATTCACCCTCTTGACCAGGGATAATTATTAAACTATATGGAGACTAGAGATTAACCCAAAGTGAAAGGATAAGTTTATCGCGAAAACTACCTATCAAGTAAACCATCGTGCAGACATTAAGGGATAAAAAGGGTACCCAGGGAATCGGGAGCTATCCTTTACAAAATAAGGTTTTCGTCCCTTTTTGGGAGATGTGTTTTATAAAAATTCTTGCTGTCATCACGCAAAGAACAAACAATGAAATATAGGGTGGGCTCACGGCCTTGTGAATTTGGCAGCAGATGATTTTAAGATTGGTGGGGGACCTTGTTAACCCCTTCGATAAAGATTTGTATAGATTATTGAGGAACCTCGTTAACCCCTTCCATGAATCTCTCACAACATGGAGATCATTTGGACCGTTGGGAGACCTTGTTAACCCCTTTTATGAATTGATGGAATTGGTGAAAAAGGATCAGGATGAGTCTCCAGGCGGTTTGCCTGGCTCTTCCTGCTTCAGACCGTCCATCTAGCCCTTGGGTACCTGCTTTGTCATCCCCTTCGAGCATATGGGAAAGAGTGAGCACTAGGTTGTAGAATAACCTAGGAACGCTCAGTTAACCCACAGCTCTCAGAGAACAACGTATAAAAAGAGAAAAGGCAAGGCAAAATTGGTGGATGGGTAAGACTGGGAAGGACGGAGTGGACAAAGAATTTTGTGCGTAATTTGAACGCAACATAACATAACATAATATTATAAAATCAAAAGCGATTATGCTTGTAATCACAGTTCATTTAAAGATGATACCATCGCCCTAACTCAATAATGGTATATCGGATTCAAAAACAAAAAAAATAGTTTTTAGTAAAAATCATCCGTCAAACATGCATAATTTTGTCAAAATCGTTTTTTTATTAAAAACACCCCCAAAAAGTGGGCGTGGCCATATATAACGTATGGGTAAAATGTACACAATTTGATTACCTACATATGTATTTGGCCTTTTTTTTCGATTTTATGTAACATATTGAAGTTAAAAAGCAATAGACAAATTTTAAAAATGTTTACGCTTGTATGGTATCCTGTTTTTTTTTTTGTCAGAAGCTCAGATATAAAATTTCATCCTCCTAGTTCAAAATTTTAGGCCCAAAAACCGGTAGCACATGGACAGACGTACGGACAAGTCTAAATCATCTCTGCTATCGATGCTGATCACCATAGAAGATAGACTCTATAAAATATATATGTACATAAGTATGTACATATATTCGTGATCAATAGCGAAAATGTTTGGGTCCAGCGTCCATCTGCTTGTCCGTATGTCAGCAATTTTGGGCCTTAAATTGTGAGCTAAAGGAACCATACCTGGGCTTTTGAGAAGTAGAAAAAACAGGTAAAACCGCTCGCTGCCACGCTCACTTTGTCATAACTTCACTATTTAACTTCAAATCGAAAAAAATCTTAGGGAATTGTCATTTGTCCGTTATTAGAAACAACTACAGTGGGTTTTACAATTATAACCCATATTGGTATTTTAGTTTAATCTTGAAATAAAACTTAAATAAGTGGTCGAAGGAAAGGGAAATAGGAAGAGATGCAATGTATGCACACTAGAATCACGTGATAGTACCTACCGTTAGTTTTCTTCTTTTTTTAGCATTCAGAGCATAACGCTACTTTAGACATCGATCATGTGTTTTTACTTGCATCTATAGGGCAAGTATTGGTTTCGTGAACAATTTCGAACTCGTGATTTTAATCAAAATTGACATTACTATGATGGAGAAGTCCAAAAAAGTGGGTCCGCTAATTCCGTCTGTCTGTCTGTTTGTCCGTATATTCAACTGTAGCCTAAACGGCTGGACGGATTTGCTTCAAACTTCATATCTGGGGTCTGTGGGATGATCCCTAGAAGCGAAATTGGAATTTTCATTCTAACCTCAAAATTAAGGGTACTTTACTTAAGGCCGATTTCACTAAAAATGGATTTTCTCGAAAACGGGGCTCTAACGATTTTGATAAAATTTCGTGTGTGAGTTAGTTTGGGTATATGCTATTAGGTGGCGTACCACATTTTCGCGAAAAATGCGTATAACGGTAATGTTAGAAATTGATTGTTTCTTGGCTATTTCTTCAGCGATTGAGCTTAAAATAAATACCTGAGGTGGGTATGACAAAGGCAAAGATATGACGTACCAAGTTTTGGACCTGCCACGCCCACTTTTCACAAATGTACCTTTTTTCAAAATTTTTACTAGAAATGGAAAAATTTGTTAAAATTAAATTAATAGTCCTTGAAGTTTTCTATAATTCAGTTGAACACTATAATAAACTTTGAATTTCAGTGTCTATAAAATAAGGTGCAAGTACGTACGACCCAGTCGTGCACTTTATTTTTTATGGTGATTATGCGTTTCATATTTATAAACAACCTTAGAAGATTTTTTAAAATTAAAGTGTTATCTTCCATAATGCCACGTGGTACGTCATTGTCGGATGTGGAAAACTGCAAGCATGTCAAGAGGCAGGTTTGACAAATGGGAATATGAATGTGCTAGAGTTTTAAATCGAAGGCGGCGCGTAATTGCGAATTATCTCCAAGATCCGAGTAATTATGGGAGAATAAAGTGATCAGGATGAAAAAAAAAGCTTTCTGATCGAGATGAAAGGAAAATAGCTCGAACGGCCAGCAATTCCTCTTTGAATTGCTCCAAATTGGCAACATTAGCTAAGACAAAAGTATCAAAAACAATGGTTTGAACTTTGGAAGGTTATGAAAAGAAATCCGAACCTTTGTTGAATAGTATATTCAGAGTTTAAGGAAGATTATTCCTTTTTTGCTTTGTTGGTCAATGGTAAATAGAATGAAAAAAAACTATTTCATTTATTTTTCCCGACGTTTCGACAGGGAAGTGACGTAGTCGTAAAATTAACCAAAAAGAATAGTTTGGCAATACGAGAAAACCAATTGGGACGGCTTGAACAGCTTCTTTAGCCGTTTTAACTGGTCGCTATGTTTCCTCGATAGCGACATGGATGCCGCCGCTGGTATGATCACTAATACCATTTACCTTGGCATGAAATCCTTTATTCCTATCCGAATAAAGAGTATCAAGCCAAAGGAAAATGCATGAGCTGTAGGCTATCAGGTTGAGGGAGTTAAGTTTTCGGTCTTACAAGGCCAACCCATCTGAGGAAAATCGGAAAAAATTTAAACGAGCCAGAAAGGACTGCAATGCTCTCATTCGCCGTGTCAAGTTCTCCTTTGACCAAAAATTGAGGCAAAAAATCCTACATTTTTCCACACGTAGTAGAAATTTTTGGTCGTTCGTCAAAAACATAAAATTGTGTCTCATCCTCCATCCCAACGCTTGTTCACAATGACATTCCAGCTGGCAGCTCTTTAGACAAGGCCAATCTGCTGGCAGCCCTATTCGCTGCTAACTCCACACTCCCAGATTGTGCTTTGCCTCCCCCTATACTTGAGCTCGTTGAATATTATATGGGACAAATCCACTTTCGCACTCGTACAGTAGCAAGAGTACTTAAAGATCTTAACATAAACAAATCCGCAGGTCCAAATGGTATCTCACCCATTATTCTGAAGAGGTGTTCTTCCACGCTGGAAAAACCACTGCGTAAGTTTTTTCATCTATCCTACTCTTCTGGACTCTTCCCGAGTAGGTGGAAAACAGCATTTGTCCAGCCCGTCCCTAAAAAAGGCGAATCTTCTTCTTCCTCCAACTATCGACCCATTGCACTTACGTCCCTTCTTTCCAAGGTCATGGAAACGCTGATAAATCGTCAGCTTATGAAATATCTTGAATCACGAAAGCTCCTCAATGACGCGTCAGTATGGCTTTCGTAGCAAAAGGTCCACTGGTGATTTCATGGTATATTTATCTCACCGAAAAGTGGAACCACTCTCTGCATCATTCTGGTGAATGTAAGATTGTTGCGCTTGATATTTCAAAGGCATTTGACAGATTTTGGCATCAAGCTCTTTTGTCGAAAATGCGTGCATTTGGCATCGATGAATCTCTTCTTCAGTGGATTAGAAACTATCTTTCCGAAAGTTCAATTCAAGTGGTTTTGGACGGTTTCAAGTCTGCTATCGACCATATAAATGCTGGTGTTCCCCAAGGCTCCGTTTTGTCTCCGACTCTCTTTCTTTTATTCATAAATGATCTCTTGTCTGCTACTTCTAATCCAATATCAATTAATTGGACCTGCATCAGCGAAACCGAAAAACTTACCATTCTCGGTATGTGTGTTAACGACCATACCGTTGGAATGACCACATATTCGTATCTGCCAAGAATGCTGCGAAATGTCTAGAATTCCTCAAACGGTGCAAGAAGTTCTTTACCCCCTCTGCTCTGGCTGCAATATATAAGACATACATCCGCCCCAAGCTCGAGTATAATGCTCATGTCTGGTCCGGTGCTCCTAAGACCTCTTTGCACCTACTGGATAGAATCCAAAATCGCGCGTTGAAACTAATAGTGAACAGAAGCATAGCGGAGTCTATTGACTCGCTCCAACATCGCAGAAATGTCTCTTGCCTTTCCTTATTCAACCGCTTTTTTCACAAACAGTGCTCCAGCGAAATAGCCAGTTGCATTCCGCCCCTTCAATAATTTTCCCGCAATACCCGTCACGCTTTGAATGCTCATTAGTTTACCCTCAAGCCTACATATCTTCGGCCGTACCGTCAAATATAGAGACTCTTTCATAAACCGTATAACACGAATGTGGAATGCTCTACCAAGCTCAATTTTTCCCTCACATTATAATCCACAAACATTGAAAACCAACGTTCATCGGTATCTCCTATCTTCTCTTCCCAATTTCCCTAACGTCCGCGCTGTGTATAAACATCAAAAGGGTAGTACTAAACCCTTGAGCGCGCGCAAATTATAAAAAAAAAAAACATACATGAAACGAAAAGAAAAGTAAACTTAGAAAACTTTAAAACGAAACTGATTCTAAATGAATGTATGGAATGTATGTAAACTATAATGATGTGAACTATAACCACTTCTTGTGAAGCTTTGTCTATTATAGAAGTCGATGAGGTTTGTATCCATATTATATAGAGGAAGCTAGGGAACTGTATATCGCTGAAATGTTTCGGATGTCCTGTTTCCTGCCTTTCCGTTTGCAAAATTTTAACGTTATCGAAGTCCGCTTGATGGTTTGCTTCAATTAGATGGCTTGCAAGAGCTGTCTTTCCTTTGTTACCGGATTTTATGTCCGACTTATGGGTTGGACATCCTTCAGCTTAGAAACTGCTTTGTTGTGCCAACATAGCGGAGCCTGCATGTTTCATTGTTGTTGCCTTGGCAGTTGATCTTATAGACGACGTCAGTGCATCTGTTCTTCTCCGTTTTTACTTTTAGTCCGCGCATAAGAGACCACATAAAAAGCATCTTTGGGTAGAATTGGTGTCTGAAATAGCGTTGCAAATCTTTCCATCTACCATTGTTAACAACATTGTAACCGTTACACGTATTTCTATGTTATTCACACGATAAGTCACTGCTCCTTCTGCTGCTGCCGGAACAAATGCTGTTGTTCCTCGAAATACTGCAACTACTGCTAAAGCTGTTTCTGCTTCTATTGTACCTGCTTCTACTGCTGCCAAACCTATTTCCTCAACATCTAAATCACTGGAAGATGAGCCCAATGTTTGGCCAATGATAAAATCTAAACGTTTTGTTAAACAAGATAGACCAATCATTGAAGCAAACAATAACACTGTTCCTGGTTTAGATCTCCAGGTTATTACTCAAATTAAATGGCTACATTTATCATCATTCAAACCCTCTACAATATGTCAGTCCATACTTGCTTAAATAGCATCAGCATTTAATGTGGACGAGTCGAAATTGAGATGTCACACATTGATTAAAGAACGTGCTGATGAAATGGCCCTAAATCATATATACTTTAAACTTGGCGTTCCGACCCGTTGCCAAATGCGTTTTATTCTCTCTCGTTGTACTATCAAAACACAATTTATATACAAACGCTGTTGATTTTAATATGTCTAGATTATATTGTAAAACTGCTATAATGAACTCATTATAATTTTAATTCTAGTCCATTTTTTAGTACTTAAATTAGTTTCCTAAAACAACATATATATCTAATTTCATAATTATTAAAAGTAGTCTAAGACGAGTTTGTAACTTATAAGACGAAATAAATAAATAAAAAACTCTTGGAAGAGAAAAAAATCGAAGCCAATTGGGATTTAGTTCGGTGGAAGATGCGGAATTTAAAACATTCGTTTACAAAAGTCACGGAGTGGCAAAAATCAACCGGCGACGGTTTTCTGGAAAGTAAGGAGGGATTTGGCAGTGTATGAGGTATGTTGAAAGTACTCAACAAATTAAGACGAAAAGGTTTCAAGGCTAGAAGATTTCGAATTAAGGATATTACAAATGGAAAAAGAAGAACGAATTACAATGTTTAAGATTGAAATGAAGTACAAAAACATACAGAAAAGCTACAATCCGTCTGGAACGGATCGTATGATACCCTATCCTCCTCTCTATAAAATGGGCTTGGCCAAATTGCATTTTGTACTGAAATATAGCTATAATGTCGAACGTTTGAGGATGTTACATGTAAAATTTTATCGAAATAGGTTTTTTGATGATAACGCCCCCAAAAAGTGGGCGTGGCCAAAACTATTCTATGGGTGAATTGTAGGGAATCTAAATACCCAAATATTTGGTCTTAACAAAATTTTTCGGTTTCATATAATTTAGTGAAGTTATAAAAAAGTAGGCGTGGCAGTGGGCGGATGTAAAAAAATTTTACACTAGTATTGTATCTTTTTCTCGGAAGCCCAGATATGAAATTTCAGCGTCCTAGTTAAAAATTTAAGGCCCAAAAATCGGTTTTGTGATGAAAACGCCCCCAAAAAGTGGGCGTGGCCAAAACTTTTGTATGGGTGGATTGTAGGGAATCTGAATGCCTAAATATTTGGTTTTAACAAAATTTTTCGGTTTCATATAATTTAGTGAAGTTATGAAAAAGTGGGCGTGGCAGTGGGCGGATTTAAAAAATTTTTACACTTGTACTGTATCTTTTTCTCAGAAGCCCAGATATGAAATTTCATCGTCGTAGCTCAAAATTTAAGGCCCAAAAAGCGGTGACATACGGACGGACGGACGGACGGACGGACGGACGGACGGACGGACGGACGGACGGACGGACGGACGGACGGACGGACGGACGGACGGACGGACGGACGGACGGACGGTCATCGCTCAATCGATTTCGCTATTGATGCTGATCACGAATATATATACTTTATATGGTCTATCTCGATTATTTCTCTATGTTACAAACTATGTGTCAAACTTAATATACCCTTAGGATAGGGTATAAACAATAAATAACGACTATACTTTAAAATAAATGTTATAAGTTTATTCGAACATGAGGTAGTACAATTCTTGTCATTTAATTTCAAATTATTATACCCTATCCTAAGGGTATATTAAGTTTGACACATAGTTTGTAACATAGAGAAATAATCGAGATAGACCCTATAAACTATATATGTACATATATTCGTGATCAGCATCAATAGCGAAATCGATTCAGCGATGACCGTCCGTCCGTTCGTCCGTTCATACGTCCATTCATATGCCACCGCTATTTGGGCCTTAAATTCTGAGCTACATAGGACGACGAAATTTCATATCTGAGCTTCTGAGAAAAAGATACAGTACAAGTGTAAAAACTTTTTCATAACTTCACTAAATTATATGAAAAATTTTGTTAAGACCCAATATTTAGGCATTCAGATTCCCTACAATCCACCCATACAAAAGTTTCGGCCACGCCCAATTTTTGGGGGCGTTTTCATAAAAAACCGATTTTTGGGCCTTAAATTTTTAACTAGGACGCTAAAATTTCATATCTGGGCTTCTGAGAAAAAGATACAGTAAAAGTGTAAAATTTTTTTAAATCCGCCCACTGCCACGTCTACTTTTTTATAACTTCACTAAATTATATGAAACCGAAAAATTTTGTTAAAACCAAATATTAAGGTATTCAGATTCCCTACAATTCACCCATGCAACAGTTTCGGCCACGCCCACTTAATAAAAAAACGCTTTTGATAAAATTTTACATGTAACAACCTCAAACGTTCGAGGTTAAAGCCATATTTGAGTACAAAATGCAAAGTTCTAGACGGATTGTAGCTTTTCTGTATGTTTTTTTGTTTGTATTGTCATCATTAGGGCAATTTTCCTAGTATACGAAATCATTTGTGTCATCTGTTTGAAAGTCCGTTAAGAGGATGTTGTGTAAAATGCAGCAGACCAATCACAGCAAAATTTGTGACTCTTTATTGTGAATTCGCATCTTAAGTTCTTTTAGGTTACCAAATTTTTCCTTTAGCAGACCGAAACAATGTTCTACCCTGACTCGATACTTGCTGTGTCGTAAATTTAACGCTTTTCGTTTTGAATTGTCGAGTTGCTCTGAATTGCTTCTGTACGGAGTAATAACGAAGTCATGTAGCTTATTGCAGTTCGATGGAAAATTACCGAGAGGAATGTGGTTTTTTTTGAATTCCACATCACCGCATATTAATGATAACCTCGGATTTTGCATATTTGCATATTTTTGAAGGATTAAGATAGGTAAATTCTGATGACACCAAAGTTTGTTTGATTGAAAATAGAGTTGAAAACGATATGCACATTTTAGTTTGGCATATTTGCATGAAATGCATATGCGTAATATATGCCAAATATATGCAAACTATGCAAAATATATGCAACATATGCAAAACATATGCAAAATATACAAAAACTTCCTATGTTAAACAAATCAAAAAATAATATAAAATCGATTCAGAGGGTAGTATATTGAATACATATTGAAATTTTATTAATTATTGTCAGATATTAAAGTAGAGCAAATGATACTTAATACATACGATATTTTATAGGTTTAAAAATTATTCAAAATAATTCGCATTACAATATACAACCATAATTTTCTCTAAATTATTAATTGAGATGCTTTGACGTTTCTCTCCAAAAACCATTTTGTAAGCGGAAAAGCTTCTTTCAACGTCACAAGAAGTAATTGGAGCAAATTTATATTTAACGATATTTTCATTTGTGACGGGTTCAAGTCCAGACAAATCTTCATCTTTGAGATTTAAAATATGAATTTTTGAAATAATATTAAAATCTTGATTTCTTTTCAAAATGGCTTCAAATTTCTTTTTTAAATCCATTCAAAAATCACCAGTTATGTTATGAACTATATTTTCAGCTTCCTTAAATAATAAATTCATTGACTTTGCTAATGGTAGACCCTTCGCTTCCAAGGAAGTTATTATTTCGCCAACTCTCTCGAAATTCGATTTTATATCTCTATATACCTATGTATTGTTGCAAGTACGTTGTGACTTTATAACTCACGAACGGTCAAACTGAATTTGATAATATTTTTAGGGTTTGTTCGCATGGTCGTGTAGCTAGTTTGAACGAAATTGGTCGCCGCGTTCGTGAATTATGACTTTTTATGTCAACATCCGATTTTGTCCATATAAAAAAAAAAAAAAACAAATACGTAGGCGCCTATGATCGTGTGCCGATTTTGTCTCTCACGAAAATGGGATCGTTAACAGATGGGGTTATTCTCGAATTTCCTTGGACAATTGTACGCGACGTGTTCGCGTGTCGGAAAGTCGTCTGCATTGTTTGTTTACGCACCGGACGACAAAAATGCACTGACAAAACAAGCATTGCACTGACCAAAAATGTTTGAAATATTCCATTTTCTGTGTAAATAAAATGCATTGAATTCAATTTAATTCCAAAAGAGTTTTATTCTTTCAATAGATAATTATAATTTAATTAATTTTAGGCGGAATGAAGTTCGCCGAGTCAGCTAGTATGTATATAAGATCGCGATATAGTTGAGAATTTTTTATCAGCTCTTTTGCTAGCATTATAGATTCAGCATCTTCTGGGTTCAGTGTTTCAAGAACCTAAAATGCAAATTTAGATTTTTTTTCTTTACCAAACTAAAGTAAATGCATATCGTCGTTGTCCAAAAATAATGAGTTATATAAAATAATTTGGATAATTAAGTCAAAGGTAAATAACCCACTATGAATAAAAAAATATTCAACAGCATTATTAAAATTTTTGATTTTTTTTAGGGAAACAACCATATTGATTTTTTTTTAAATTTTAAACAACGATGCTACATTTAAAATGTTGTTGTTGTTGATAAATATTATCTTACCTCTGTTATTCCCTCCATGTTATCTGCATAAAATGATGCCGCCTTCAACTATGTACCCCATCTGGTTATGATCGGTTCTGGTGGTAACTCCTTATTTAATTAGTATTTGCTTATAGCGTCGTACTCTGAGCGGAGCTTTTATGAAAAATTTTTTTACACAGGATATGAACGAGCATTCAATGTTCCTACAATCAAATTCGCTTATATCCAAACGCTTTCGTCTTTGATACTGTCGCGAATTTTGGATTGATTGTTGGTAGCATTTATCCAAGTAGCTCTTTCTGAGTCATCTGGAATTAGTTGGCCTGTGTATTTTTTTAAAGAATTATTAAATGTAGCATTGCTAAGCACATTCCATATTTCCCGCAACCAATGCTGTACATAAATCCATTTTAAATTCATTGTTGGAATTGTCGGAAAAATTGCTGGAAGTATTGCTAGAAGTATGCGCATTTTCGTCGTTGTTGTTATTGTATGCTTTTGACCTTTTGTGAAGTGAAGTAGCAATATGCTGCTGCAATTGAAACTTTTTTCCGCAAGGAATCTAAATTATTAAGAAAGTTATAACGTACTGTTAATCTGACTTACTGCAAACAAATATTTCGATGAACAAATTTTGAAATTCGTAAAAAATTTGAAAATTGGTTTGCATAAGCCTGAATATTTAAATTTCACCTTTTTGTCACATGTTGTTCAAATTATACTGTATCCATTAATTTCAAAGTACTTTTCGGGAAGGCTGTTAAACCATTTTGCTATCAAATTTTTCTTACATACATACATATATTTGTTGATTTTTGGCATTTCTCTACACTACATTTCATTGAACTTAGATGTATTTATGTGATAGTTTCGCGACTGTAGAAAAGTACAACGAACGCGCAAATCAAACGCGCAAAATAAATAAAGATCCAAACAGATAAGAAATTACACTAAAAAAAATGTTATCATAAATTTATCACGTGATAAGTCGTACTTCCAATTAAAAAGCAAACCGGTTTTTGGGTGCACTTTGCTTTGCGTAACAATAACAAAAGCTTTGCTCTGGTTTTAAGTCGGGATTGCGATAAGAACAATACAAAAATAAATGGTAAAGCGTTGGAAAGGGAAAGTGGTATATGCTATATATTTACATTATACATATGTATATACTTCTGCATTTCTCGCACTTTAATATTTAACGATTGGAATTCAATTTTTTGATGAAATTCCTTTGCATATATTTTGCATATTTGTTGCATATATTTTAGATGTTTGTGGCATATTTTTTTTGCATATTTCTTGCATATATGTTGCATATTTTCGATATGCATTACAATTTGTTATATTTGAACGATAATACGTCTAGATACAAAGTCACACTTTTTTTCCGTTGCATGAGGCTTTATACATAACTGTTTCTTACTAATTTGACGTTGCTGATTTCGAATCTGCCGTTACTTTTTATGTACCAGCTCGAGTTTTTGGGATACAAGTACCCGTAGAATTTTACTTCTTAGTCGACAAACTGTTACGAACAGCGCAGTAAGTAACCAGTTGTCATACATTTTCTGCTATGTCGTCATCAAGAAGAACTTGTGTAAACAATCCAAATAGTTTTTGTTTCATTTGTGGTGAGTACATGTTTAAGGAATGTCGATTAAATGTGTCCGACTTTGTAAAACAAGCCTACATGGAGTACATACTTTGGGAAGCTATTAGAAATAAATATCAAGCCTTGGATCCCAAATTTGGTATGTAAAAGCTGTGTTGAGTCTTTGCGTTTATGGGCAAATAAAAAAGACCTACTTTTAAGTACAAAAGTCCAATGGTCTGGCGCGAACCATCAAATCATCACGATGACTGTTATTTTTGTCTTGTAAATATTAAAGGAATAAACCGTAAAAATCGAACGAAGTGGATTTATCCTAGCTTGCAATCAGTACTGTTCTGAGTACTAGTGACGAGTCAGTACCACAGTCTCAATCCAGTACGTCCAATCTAACTTCTCAAGAACCTTCAGAAAATAGTGATAATGGTAACGATAGTGATTTTTATTGCCCTTTCGAACCTAGACTGTTTAATCAAAATGATCTAGATGACTTAATCAGAGATCTTGGACTGTCTAAAAAAGCATCAGAACTTCTAGCTTCTCGGTTGAAAGAAAGAAATCTAGTAACACCAAACACAAATATTTCGGTTTGTCGCACAAGGGAAAAAAATGTACTCCCTTTATTTTCTGAAGAGGATGATTTTGTATTTTGCAACAATATTTCTGGTTTAACGGCTGCAATGGGATTACAAAACTATAACTCAAATGAATGGCGTTTATTTATAGACTCATCAAAACGCAGTCTTAAATGTGTGCTCTTGCATAATGGCAATAAGCTGGGTTCTTTGCCTATTTCACATTCAACCAAAGTTAAGGAAGAATACCCAACGATATCCTTAGTTTTGAAAAAAATAAAGTACACAGAACATAACTGGGTTATATGCGTAGATCTGAAAATGGTAAACTTCCTCTTGGGTCATCAAGGTGGTTATACGAAACATCCCTGTTTCATATGCTTATGGGACAGCAGAGCTAAATCTGAGCACTGGATTAACATTGGCCTTTGAGGGAGGCTTTGGTCCCGGGGAAGCTGAATGTGATCAATCCGCCATTAGTGTCAAAAGATCGTATAATATTGCCTCCTTTGCACATTAAATTAGGGTTAATGAAACAGTATGTAAAAGCTCTTAACAAAGATGGAGAATATTTCAAGTACATTACAAAAATGTTTCCTAAATTAAGTACTGAAAACACGAAAGCTGGTATTTTTGATGGTGCTCAGATCAGAAAATTAATTAATGATTCAAGTTTCACCAATTGCATGACAGTTGTTGAAAAATCTGCATGGAATGAGTTCATTTGGGTCGTGAAAAATTTCTTGGGAAATAAAAAGTCGGCCGACTACCCCCAACACATTGAGCAACTAATGGTGCACTTTCAGCAACTTGTATCCAATATGAGCATTAAGCTACATTTCCTCTTCAGCCATTTAGATCGTTTTCCTAAAAATCTGGGTGATTTAAGCGAAGAGCAGGGAGAACGGTTCCATCAGGACATTCGCACTATGGAAGAGCGATACCAGGGTTACTGGAATACAAATATGATGGCTGATTATTGCTGGAGCATTCAGAGTAGTACTCCTGGATCGACTCATGCAAGAAAATCATATAAAAGGAAGTTTTATTCAAATTAATTTTGTGTAATAAAAGATTTTAGCTTGAAAACTGGTGCATTTTTTGTAAAATTGTCTGCCCTTTATAACTCAATAACTAGAGCTGCTAATGGAAAAAGGACTTCAAATTTGAAATCAGCAAGGCATATACATTAAGGATTAAGTATAAAACTTCATGCAACAGAACCACTGTTTACCAGTGTAATGCATGAGCAAATTGACTTCGTTCCATTCTCAGCATTTGGCGAAAAAGATCGTTGTCCATCGTAGTCAGAATATTTTCGCGTCAGTCAATTGACTTACAAAGGTAAAGTGGTTTCAAATCCACGACGACATGGTATAACGAAGAGAATATCCTCATTCAATTCATCAAGGATTGCATGTTCATCATTTTTATTTTCCACAATTTCCATTTCTGTAAAAATTAAATTATAATATTTGTGTGCTTTTTTTGATTGCACTATGTCAAACCTTTCATCAACATCAATTTATTAGCAGCATCTTCGACCAAAGGTGGGTGGTCAAAGGGTAGTGATGCGGAACATATGGGAACACAAGCGTTCTCGCTTTAGCCTCTCACTATCAACTCCTACTCTACACCTCCACGATGGTGGCTGCTGGGTGCCTAGTACCTCAACTGGAGATTGGGTAACCAACCCCTTTGGAAGGTTGTTGGTGGCAGCGAACGAGAGAGGGGGGAGGAGTGTCTTCTCACTAAGGCACCTTCTCTTGCTTCAGGCGGCGGCGGACGAATTCCCTAGATGGAATCAACGGTGGCGTCAACCAGTTCCAGTTAGGTCGAACTATTAGTGTTATCCCTATATGAGCTGCTTCGACATATTCGAATTCCAGGTCTATAGGGATTTTCAATACTGAGTCAGGGTGTTGGAATAGAGTTGGTGGCGGATGAACCCTTAATGGGCCAACGGCAGCGCTCACATCCCCGAAGCGGGGTACTGACTCCGGAATATCCGGCCCCTTGTCCTAGGGGTAAAAAAAGGAACTGGTCCTCCAGGTTGGGGGTTGTGCGTCGGGGTAACTTCCCTACCACGTAAAAAAGGCAATAGTTACGACACAACGACAAGCCTCGGATAAGGATGATCCCACTGTTGACGACCCCAGCAAACGAAATAAGGACAACGATCTTCGGATCTGCACGTGGAATGTTCGGACCCTTAACAGGCCGCGTGCAGCCGAACAATTAGCAGAGGCCCTAGACTGCTACAACGCAGATATCACCGCCATCCAGGAAGTGCGATGGGATGGCCCGGGCAAAAAGAGGATGAAAAACTGTGACGTATACTACGGTGATTGCTATAGGGAACAGAAACAGCGCTTATTTGGATGTGGGTTCGTCATACGCGGCAGACTTAGGCAAGAAGTCTTGAGCTTTCGACACGTGAGCGAGCGTCTTATGACAATCCGCATCAAGGCTAAATTCGCGAACATAAGCCTAATATGCGCTCATGCCCCCACAGAGGACAAGGATGACGCCACCAAAGAAAGTTTCTACGAGCTCCTCGACAAAACATATGAGCAATGTCCTAAGTATGACGTTAAAATCGTCCTAGGCGATTTTAACGCCAAGATAGGAAAGGAGGACATCTTTGGTAGGACGATTGGACAGCACAGCCTACACGACACCACGTCTGGCAACGGACTTAGGCTTATTGACTTTGCGGCGGGGCGAAATGTCAGTATAGCAAGCACACGGTTTCCTCATCTCAATATCCACAAGGGGACATGGCGATCTCCTGATCATCAAACGGTCAATCAAATTGACCACATTGCGATCGACGCAAGGCATGCCTCCAGTATTCTGGATGTCCGAACCTTCCGAGCAGCCAACATGGACTCGGATCATTTCCTTGTTGCAGCCAAGGTACGAATGCGGATATCCCAAACGCCACAACTAAGAAGAACTACTGTGAGAAGATTTGACGTCGAAAAGCTGCAATCGCAAGAGATCGCCAGAACCTTCACCGAACGCGTATCCCGAAACCTCTCAACTGCTCCTATGCCGCCAGCATCAAGCGCCGAAGACCAGTGGCAACGCTGCCAGCAAGCCATCAGAAGTGCCGCAACTGATGTGCTGGGTTTCACCCGACCATCACCTAGAAACCCCTGGTTTGACGATGAGTGCCGGCAAGCACATGCAGCTAAACAGCAAGCATACAAAGCGGCGCTGCAAAAAAGGACGAGAGCTGCTCGTGAGCTCTACAAGCAGAAGAGACGGGAAGAACATCGGCTTCTCCGAAAGAAGAAAAAAGAGCACGAGAAGCGCGCGATCGAAAATATTGAGAGATTATACTCCAGGAATAATGTACGGAAGTTTTACCAACAGGTAAAAAGAACGTGTCAGGCCAACAAGACCCGTACAGAAGCCTGTAGAGATGAAGAAGGAAACCTCGTAGTAGAGTCACAGTCGGTGCTGAGAATATGGAAAAACTTCTTCTGCAGACTGTATAACGGCGACGAAGACCAACATCCCGCTGTCAGGCAGAATGAACCATTCAACATAGACGATGATAGCCAAAACTTCCGTCCACCTGACCAAAACGAAGTAAGGATAGCAATATCCAAACTTAAGTCCAACAAGGCTGCTGGACCTGACGGCTTACCAGCCGAGCTATTCAAAGCAGCTGGAAATGACCTGGTAGAGAGCATACACCAACTCATTTCTAAAATTTGGTCAGATGAGTGTATGCCTGATGAATGGAATCTCAGCACCGTTTGCCCAATCCACAAGAAAGGAGATCAACTCAATTGCGCCAATTACAGAGGTATCAGTCTCCTCAACATCGCGTATAAGATCCTATCTGCCATATTGTGTGAACGTCTGAAACCCTTCGTCAACAACCTGATTGGGCCCTACCAGTGTGGTTTCAGACCAGGAAAGTCCACAATCGATCAAATCTTCACACTTCGACAGATCCTGGAAAAAACCCAAGAAGTCCAAATCGATACCCACCATCTTTTTATCGATTTCAAGGCCGCATATGACAGCATTTATAGAGACGAGTTATACAGAGCCATGTCTAGTTTTGGCATCCCTGCCAAACTCGTCAGATTGTGCAGAATGACGATGGAGAATTCTCGCTGCTCCATCAAGGTCGGTAACGATCTCACCGAGACCTTTGATGTCAAAAAAGGTTTTAGACAAGGTGATGCGCTGTCATGTGATTTTTTTAACATCGTTCTTGAAAGAATTGTGCGAAACTCACAAGCCAACACCGGAGGCACAATCTTTCAAAAGTCTGTGCAACTACTAGCGTATGCCGACGATATTGACATTATTGGAAGAACACAGCGGGCTGTCACCGGTGCGTTCGCTAGTATTGAAACAGAAGCGGCCAAAATGGGTTTAACGGTAAACGAGGGCAAAACCAAGTATATGCTGTCAACCAAAAGGGACACGCAACATCGACGAATTGGACAGAACGTCACAATCGACAGCTATAACTTTGAGGTAGTAAGGGACTTTGTCTACCTCGGCTCTGCTATCAATTCTGAAAATAACACCTCAGCAGAAATAAAACGAAGAATAACTCTTGCCAATCGCTGTTTCTTTGGGCTGAGAAGGCAATTGAGTAGTAAGGCCCTATCCCGAACAACTAAGGAGACTCTATATAAGACCTTGATCATCCCAGTCCTGCTTTATGGCGCTGAAGCTTGGACTTTATCAAAAGCGGATGAAGATATCCTCGGTCGTTTCGAGAGAAAAATTCTTCGCAAAATATTCGGTCCCGTTTGCGTTGACGGGCTTTGGAGGAGAAGATTCAACGACGAACTATACGAGCTGTACAGCGACATCGACCTAGTCAAAAAACTGCGCATTAGTCGTTTGAGATGGCTAGGACATGTAGAGCGAATGGACACCAGTGCTCCGGCCCGAAGAGTCTTCGAATCACACCCGGAGGGACAACGCAGCAGAGGAAGACCTCGCCTTAGGTGGCGCGCACAAGTTGAAGGGGACCTGAACAAGCTTGGAGTGCGCAACTGGAGGCAGTTAGCTAAGGACCGGGCTAACTGGAGAGGCTTGTTAGTTGAGGCCCAGGTTCACCCCGAACTGTAGCGCCACCTAAGTAAGTAAGTATCTTCGACCAAGAATTCAATAATTTTCCGTTTTTCACTTTTCTTCGGCATTGCGTTAAATACGCATCAGCTAATTTTGACATAAGCTTTAGGATTGCTACAAATACGAAAAGAGCGTTCACTCTTTGGTGTAAAAACATATACTTTTACAATAATACAAGGCCAGATACGACGAAGCGTAAATACACCTGTTAAGTTATTAGAGTTACTATTTATTTTGTTTTACATTATATTCAAAAAGCAAGTATTGCTTTGTTTTTACTTTTTTTAGTCACAAGTGCATTTTTTTTCTGAAATAAATAAATGACAATTTATTATTTTATAATTTATTGATTATTTTATTCGATTGAACGTCTTATATATTATCTTCTCTTTTCTCCAACGTTTTAAAGAAGTTCATTTCCCAATTCGATGGGAATGTTGAAAGGAATTTTAAAATCCACACAAATGTTAAAAAGGGCACTACACACATTTCTAAATCGTGCATGCTTCTCTGGGTGTACCACCCTTGCTTACCATAAATGTACATAAATTCTCCAACGTCCTTTTGAAATTCCAATAGTCCTCTCGATTTCAAATAACGATTTTTTTTTTATTAAAACTGAAGTAGAGAACAATTTTGTTTAACAAAACATTTCACTTATCGTATAAAAACAAAAAAATAACATATGGACATAAAGTTCTGCAAAACTGGAAGCTTGAAAAGAAAAAGTCATAAGAATCTGTTTTTGGTATTCACAAAAGTCTACATACGATGTTTATAAATACCTACTGAAATTGTAGTTATCAGTAACGTGTTGGGTCACCGTTTGCTTTGATTACCTCTCCTAATCGTCAGGGCATAGAAAGAGCCAGTTTTCGGGTTATTTCGGGTATAAATCCATAAATGCTCAATAGCATTAAGTCAGGCGATTGTGGAGGATGTTCAAGCTTCGACCGAACATTGTTAAGCAACCACTCTTTGACAAGAAGGGAGGTATGATTCGGGTCGTTGTCGTGCATAAAAATAAAATTTGATTCCAGGGGCGCAATTCCGCAAAAGTGAGTTTTTCGCCTGTGTGCACTAATTACAGTTTATACGATTACGCAACTGTGAGTTTTAATGTGCTGAGTGAATATTTTTTTTCAGCCGAGAGAGCTGAATTCAGTTTGAGGTTTGGTTTTTCATTTTCATTCAACACTTACATGCAATATAATTAGTGGAAGAATTTGTTTTTTAGTTTTATTGAAAAAGTCTTTATTAAAAGTGAAAATGAGCTCTGCACACAACGTCATTGTAAGGAGGCACATTAGATGACAAAACCGGTAAATTAAATTAATTTTAATGAAGTTGTTATGTATTATATCATTTATGTTTTCACAGGAGAAAATTATTATTTATCCGAAGACAAATCAGAAACTCTCGTGATCCATTTGAGGAAACAGAACAACAATTCATCGACTTGTTTCGGTTCCCAAAGCATCTTTGTTGGGAAATTCTTGGAAAAATTAAACATCTGTTTTATAAGAATGAACGACAATCTGCAATTAGTATTTCCACTAGTTTTCTTTGTGCTTTGCGATATTTTGCTTCAGGAAATTATCAGCGAGCAGTTGGACAAGATGTTATGGCTTGTATGTCTCAGACATCAGTTCATCGCTGTATTCATGAGGTAGCAGAAATCCTTAATGAAATAGCGCATGAATATGTTACATTTCCAAACGAGCAAGAACAAGCCACAATTAAAACACAGTTCTACAACTACAATGTAGCATCGTTCAACGGGATTGTGGGACTTATAGACAGAACTTACATTAAGATAACTGCACCAAAGTATGACCTTGAGTACGTTTATTATTGCCGAAAAGGAGGTCATTTCATAAATGAGCTTCTAGTTTGTGACTCAAAATACTTGATTCGTTATGCGAATGCAAGGTTTCCAGGAACCTCACACGAATTTTTCAAGACAAAGTATGCAGAAGGAAAAACGGAATTGTTGCCTTCTTGGAGATAGTGGTTTTCCACAGCAGCCATGGTTAAGCCCGTATGATACTACATTTTTTCCGCATTTTTATTGCTCTGAAAATGAAGTTAGAGCAGTATGCAAAATTACCTACTGAAATTCCCATTTGGTGTAAGTGAATACGCACTAACCTTAAAAATGCGAAAATGTCACAAAAATGCATTAAAAATGTATCTCAAACTACATTTTTCAGCCACTGGCAGCTTTTTTTTTGACATTTTTGCATTAAAATTGTATATGCATAAATACATTGGACGACATGGATGCCGATTTACTCGTTTTGTGTGCTGTAAATATTAATTTATTGAACATAGCAGCCGTGTTAGAATTAAATAAACAAAAAAACAAAACAAAAAAGAAATACTCTGCACGATGGCTACTACGCAGGGAAGAAGAAGGTAAATATGGGAACTTGAATAAAAGTAAAGCACAATGCATCTATTTCAACTAATATTCTATGAAATTCCAGGTTTTTGTCACAAATTAGCAAGAGAAATCCACTGCGAAGACACGAAATTATTTAAAAATGTTTTAAGAATGACCCCTGCACAATTTCAGAAAATATTGGAAAGTGTAAGACCATATATAACAAAGCAAGACACCAGATTCAGGAATTGTATTGGGCCAGCAGAACGCTTGCAATTGACATTGAGGTATCTGGCGACTGGTGGGTGAAATTCGCTATAATATATACATACATATATTGAATCCTCTAATCTAAATAATTTCCAATTTCAGGAGAAACTCAATCGTCACTTCAATTGCACTTTCGAATTCAACAGTCAACAATATCAAGAATACTAAAAGAAAGTATTCCGGCAATTTATTTGGCCCTGAACGAGGAATACCTAAAATTTCCTCAAAGCGAAAACGATTGGCGTAAAATTGCAACAGATTTTTATGAAATGTGGGGTTTTCCAAATTGCATTGGGGCTATAGATGGTGAGATTTTAAACACTGATTTGTTGTGAAGAAAACTTATATACAACATTTGTTGATTGCAGGAAAGCATTGCAGGATAAGACCAATGAATAAAGCTGGATCAACATATTTCAATTATAAAGGAAACCATTCGTTTATTTTAATGGCTATCGCTGACGCCAATTATCGTTTCTTGTATGTAGATGCGGGAGTTAATGGACGTATTGGTGATGCAGGAGTATGGCTTCGTTCAGATCTTAAATATGCGATTGAAAATAATGAAGTGCATATACCAATTGCATGCAATCTACCTTCAACAAGTACCAAGTCGCCATATACATTAATTGCAGATGATGCCTTTGCATTAACTGATTATATGATGAAACCCTATTCTGAAATAAATTTAACACTTGACCAAAGACGATTTAACTACATGTTGTCAAGAAATCGTCGCGTCGTTGAAAATGCTTTTGGGATATTGGCAGGTTCCAAGTTTTATTTGCTCCTATATATCGCGCTCCTAGAGAAGCAATTCAAGTTGTGTTAGCTTGCGTTTGCCTACACAATTTCTTAAGAACTGAAAATATAGAAAGTAAAACATGCTTTGACCAAATCCCAAATGAAGATATTGAGCAGATATTAAATCAAAACTACATCAATATTGGGCCTGAAAGGAGGAGAACCAGAAGAAGCGCAGAGAACATAAGAAAAACTTTGGAGAATTATTTTAAGTTAAACGCAGATAATAGTTTTATTGAAATATTGTAAAAAAATAAGAATAGTAGATATGTATGTACATGTAAGTGAAAAGTAAAAGTAAATAAAGTTAAAAGTATGATGATATAAAAGTTTATTTTTAACTCCGTTTCATTCTTTCACTTTGGAGATCCATTATTATCGAAAAGATTTGTTTCTTCCCAGTTATTTGCAGGTCTAGTGGTAATGTGTCCAGTTCTGTTGAAATGTAACTTCCAAAAGCTGAATTTTCCGTATTTCTTGTTTGAAATTCAGTCTTGGTAGCTATTGCATCTGTCAATCCTTTCGATGCTTCCAGAAGCGTAGTTGCAAGCGATTGGTTGGTCTTTGAATTCCTTTGTTTTTTTCTACTATGCTCTGTGACTGAGGGAGTATTAAAATGTTGACTCAGATTTTCATTTGAAATTATTTTCAAAGGAGAGGGAGGAGTAAAATTGGATGATTGGGTTGAGTCTGTCAGATTCTGTACTATTGAAATTTCATTGGGTTCTAAAATGAACTGAAAAAATCTTTCACTTTGGAAAGAGTTTGGGGATATCGGGGTTGAAGTTGAAGAGCGCGGTGTGTTTTTTAAAAATTCTTCAATCCATTTTTGATTTTTGGTAACAGGCAAGTTTTCTTTACCACACAAAACCTGTAAATATTATTAGTAGGATATAAAGTTGTTATAAATATTCATTAATATACATACATCTAAATTCCTTTTATTAAAATTATTAACGGAAGGGGTAGGATCTGTTATGGTTGATAGAAAGTCTAGCCTTGATTTAAATTTCCAGCTGCTCTCTATGTTTTCCACCTCCTCTGTACTGGCTCCACTTTTTTGGGCTTTATAGATTTTTAGCCTTTCTGTGCTAAAGCAAGACTTCAAATTATTCCACTTTTTTACGATTTCCCCTAAAATTAGAATATTTTGAATACATTTATGAATATTTGTTGATAATGTATATAATTACCGTATGTGAAAGGTGCCACTGGATTAAATTCCTTATTCATGGCTTGAACCGTTTGCATCCAAAATTGTTGCTTTTTAAATTTGTTTTTATAGAAAACGTTTTTATGGTTCCACATGTATTCTGAATCATGCACTTTTTCAATTAAAAAAAAAAACAAACTTATCCTCCCAATTTATTTTTGCCATTTCTCTTTCTTGCTGTCCGGCTTTGTTTGAATTTATTTGTAAATTTATTTCGACAGTTCATGTTGTTATTCAAATGATTGCTTTCCTTTTCTTAAAAAACCGTGTTGTCTCTTTTATGCAATGCTGACAACTAAGCGTGTTTTAATGCATTAAAAATACTGAAAAAATGTAGTATCATACGGGCTTTAATGACACCATGTAAAACCACTTCTAACAGAGCAATGGAAAAGTACAATATTGCTCATAAAACCACGAGATGTATGGTAGAACGCTGTATCGGAATTCTAAAAAGCACATTTCGTTGTCTTTCTTCGCACAGTTACGAACCCGTAAAAGCGGGAAAAATTATGAACGCGTGTGTTGTTCTCCATAACATTCTTTCAAAAGCGAATATACCTATAGACTTAATAACGAATGAGGAACTGGAAACACCAAGCAATGATGATCAACTTTCTTATTTGAACGAAGCTAATACCTTAAGACAAGGACAGATAATAAGACAGAATATAATTGAAACACATTTTTCTTAATTTTTTTTTTTTTTAATCGTATATGTACATATGTACATGTATATATATATTAAGAAATAAATTTATTAATTATTTTTCATTTTTAATTCTAATTCTTTTTCTTGGAGAGATACCTCTCTTTCTCGTAGCTCAAGAAGTTTTCCTTCATATTCCTTTTTCCAGTTAAAGGATTTTTCATGAATTTCGTAGGTTTTTTTTTTTAGCATTTTTTCTTCGAAGGATGCTTCTGGATGCTTCCTTGATGGCCCTTCTGAAGTAGCAACGGTTTCCTAGGGCAAGTCTTCGTCGAATCTCCACTAAGGTGTCATTCGTGGAGTTGATGTTTACTCCGAGGTACATAGGTAAACTCCTTAACCACTTCGAAGTTACTGTTGCCAACAGTGACGTTCTGTCCTAGGCGTTCTGTCCAGATGCTTCTTTGTTTGTTGACAACATGTACTTGGTTTTGTCTTCATTTACTTTAAGGCTAACTCGTTTCGCCTGTTCTTCAATTTCCGTAAAAGCCTCTAACACGGCCCTCTGGGAGCGACCGATGATGTCAATGTCGTCTGCATATCCCAGCAGCTGGATATATTTGTTAAAGGCAGCGCCTTATGTGTTCACACCTGCCCTGCGCACTACCTGTTCTAGCACTAGATCTCCTTGCCGAAATCCGATGCATGTTTGGAATAGTTCGGAAGAACGGTTTCCGATTTGCACGTTGCACCGCGTGTTTTCCAGCGTCATGCGGCACAGCTGGAACAGTTTAGCCGAGATCCCGAATTCGGCCATCGCCTTGTAGAGTTCAAGACGATGAATGCTATCATATGCGGCTTTAAAGTCGATGAAGAGATGGTGAGTCTCGACTTGAAATTCGTTGGTCTTTTCCAGGAAATTTGTGTGAAAATTTGCTCGATCGTCGATCTGCCGGGCCGGAAGCCTCACTGGTACATGCCGATTAGTGTGCTGCAGAAAGGCTTCAGACGTTCACAAAGTACGTTGGATAGGATCTTATATGCGACATTAAGCAGGGATATGCCTCGGTAGTTCTTACAAGACATAGGATCGCCTTTCTTGAAGATGGGGCATATAGAGCTGATAGTACAGTCATCGGGCATGACTTCATCCACCCATACTTGGTTATTGATTTGGTGCATACACCCTACCAAAGCATCAGAGCCGGCGGCCTTGTTGTTCTTCAGCTTTTTGAAAGCTGAGCCGACCTCTTCATAACTGGGATGGATTCTTCATTGACTGAAAGCGGGTTCTATTCTTGCCCTATCACTCTCTCTACCTGATGCCCATTAAGTAGCTGCTGGAAATGCTGCTTAAACACATCTACTATTCCCTGTGCTTTGGTGACTAGGTTTCCTTCACTGTTTCGAAGAGCCTGCGTTCCGGGCTTCAAGCCAGCTGCCAGTTGCTTGGCTTTCCTGAAAAACATCCGGATGTTGTTCCTATCGCGGGACTCTTCGATATCCTTGAGCTGGGAGGCTGCGTGGGCCCTTTTCTTCTTACGCAGGATCTTCTTCTCCTCCCTTCTTCTGGTTCGATACTCTTCTCTCGCTGCCCTTGTTTTGCGTTGCAGCGCTTGCAAGTGTGCATTTTCTGTCACCTTTTCCCGCGTACGCATTCATCATCATACCAAGGGCTCTTTTTCGGTGGTGGCTGGTAGCCTATGGTGGTCTCTGCTACCCCTTTGATAATGTCGCGATACTGGTTCCACAGATTGTTGGCGTTTGTGGATGGTGAATGCACAGCTGCAAAATCGATTAGCCGAAAGCCGTTGTCTGTTGTCGTTTCGTGGAGGCTGTGCTGTCCAACTAATCCGCCGAAGATGTAATCCTTACCGATTTTGGCATTGAAGTCCCCGAGTATGACTTTGACATCATACTCCGGACAGGCTCCGTCCAGGAGGTCATAAAACTCCTCCTTGATAGAGTCTTAAGCTTCGTCGGTAGGGGCGTGTGGACATATTATGCTGATATTTTGGAATGTTGCCTTGATGCGGATCACAGCCAGGCGATCACTGATCGGCTTAAAGTCAATTATCATTGAGCGAAGCCGTTTTCCCACGACGAATCCGCATCCTAACATGTGCAGTCTTTTGTGACAGCTGTAATAAATGTTAAACGTCGCAATATTTTCGTTTTTGCATACCTGATCCTATCCATCGTATCTCCTGGATCGCGGTAATATCTGCCTTGTACCGCGTGAGGACAGATTCAAGTTTTTGAATAGCACCTGGAGTGTACAGTGTACGTACATTCCAGGTGCATACTCTTATATCATAGTCCGTGTACGTTCCGGGTCGTGGTATTAAATGAGGGGGTCCATTATCCGAGGCTTGCGTCTCTCTCATAACTAAATTTTTTTTACGTGGTAAGGAAGTTACCCCCACGGCACAACGCCCAGCCTGGAGGGTCAGTTCCATTTTTTGAAACCCCGAGGACGAGGTGCCGGTTTTAAACCGATGTCAGTAACCCGCTTCGGGGTTGTGAGCGCTGCCGTTGGCCCAATAAGGGCTCAACCGCCACCATCTCTTTTCCAAAAACCTCACTTATTCTTCGAAATCTTTATCGGTCTGAGCTCCGAATATGTCGAAGTAGCCCAGATAAAGTGTTATGCTTCCTTTTGAAGCTGTGACGCCACCGTTGACCCCATCGAGAGAGTTCGTCCGCTGTCGTATTTATAGTGATGCTATTTTCTCCTGTTCAACACTCGCGCTTATAAGTTCAGCAAGTTGGGTCCGGATGGACACCAACCAGTACCCGATGACTACCAGTAGGAGGTAAAATAAGCACAATTAATGCGCAGTAACAGTTACAACCGGATTTCGGCAAGGGGATGCGCTATCATGTGACTTCTTCAATCTTGTGCTGGAACAGATAGTGCGCAGGGCAGGTGTAAACACGGAAGGCACTATCTTCAACAAATCTGTCCAGTTGCTGGGATACGCAGACGACATCGACATCATCGGTCGCTCCCAGCGCGCCGTGTTAGAGGCTTTTACGGCAATTGAAGAAGAGGCGAAACGTGTTGGCCTTGAAGTGAATGAGGACAAAACCAAATACATGTTGTCAACAAACAAAGAAGCATCTGTCCACCGCCTAGGACAAAACGTCACTGTTGGCAACAGTAACTTCGAAGTGGTTAAGGAGTTTACCTACCTCGGAGTAAATATCAACTCCACGAATGACAACTTAGTGGAGATTCGACGAAGACTTACCCTAGGAAACCGCTGCTACTTCGGTTTGGCGAAACAAATGGGGTCAAAACTCCTAACTCGAAAGACGAAATGTATGCTCTACAAAACTTTGATCCTGCCAGTTCTGCTGTATGGAGCCGAGTGCTGGACGATAAGCAGGAAAGCAGAGCAAATACTGAACACTTTCGAAAGAAAAATTCTTCGTCGGATATTCGGTCCCGTATGCGAGGAGGGCGAATGGAGGAGAAGATATAACCGCGAACTCTATGAGCTGTACCAGGATGTGGATGTAGTCCAAAAAGCCAAAACACGTCGACTACACTGGCTCGGCCACATCGAGCGAATGGACAATAATGCTCCAGCAAAGAGGATCTTCGAATCACAGCCCCCAGGTTCGAGAAGACAAGGAAGACCGAACCTCCGTTTTAAGGATCAAGCTATCGCGGATGCCAGAGCGCTTGGTCTAGATAACTGGAAGCAGCGTGCCCGGGATCGAAGAGAGTGGAAGGCTGCTGTGTCTCAGGCAGAGACTCTTCACGGGTCGGGAGCCCGTTAAGTAAGTAAGTAAGTAACAGTTACAACAATGGACGTCGCCAAGTTGACGCCAACCAGTGCCTACCCTATTCCTACAGCATCCAGCCATCCATATGGCAACTACTACTTGAAGTTTTGTTTTCAATTCACGTTTAAGCTTTATTAGAGGCAACTATGAACGTTCTTTGCAACACTGCCGACAGCAAAATATGCATTGACCTTGTATGCATGTAAAATTATTTTAATGGAATGTTTGATAAAGTCCCTAGTTTAAATCACTAATGTGGCTTACATTCTAGTGACCCAAAGACGTCATTCAAATCGTCTAAATGTTTTAGTTAATGATCGAATCATTGTAGATAACCTAAGACAACAATTAATTAACTTTTTATACAATCAAACAGAACTGTATGAATGAACTCATATAAAAATAAAGTGGATGACTGCATCATACGTATGTACATAATGTACATATATACATACATATTTACACCTTTATGCGAAATGTACAAGAACTGTTCAGGATTCTGAATTCCCTGTTCTAACGCAACGCATAAGCGAGATATCACCAAAAATAATAATTTTTATTTTAAAAACCCCAAAAATAGTAGGCGTGACCCTACAAAATGTTAGGTTGAATTATAGAGAAATTCGGAGCTAATACAAGTTGTTCTACCAATTTTTCGAGCTTAGAAATATTTTTGAATAAACCGAACTTATTAAAGAGGGAGCGAACCAGATCCAAAATTTGGTACCCTAAATCCTGGCATCTGTCATATTATAATCCTTAGATACATATTAATTTTTATATCCCTTTCATAATAAGCCTGTAAAATTTGTTGATGATTGTTTTATAAAAGCCGAAATTACAATTCGTAGAATGGTATAAAACATATGCGTGAGTTGACTTTAATTCTCAACACCACAGTGCTCAAGCAATTGAAGGTTTTCAGTACGTGATTTTTACATTCAATAGATTTTCAAACAATCAACATTTGTAAGGCGGTAATTTTTAGCAAACAATCTATTTGTTAACTGTAACAGCCTCATCCGCACGTGTTCAAATCAGTAATTAAAAATCCCAAAATGTTATCAATCAATAAGGGAAAAGTTGCATTGTGACTGAACAAAGGCACTGTGTGCTGTTAGTTCTTTATCCTTGGACGTTGTAGTGTATTATTTCTGACAGAAAATTTGTTACGGTCAGGTATATGTACATTACATATGTATACATACATAGAAATGAATTGAAATCATGCATGTATTTTTGCGTGTCGCCAGAGCAGGGCAAGCAAATGTCAGTATGGATCTCCTCCTCGTATATGCCCTATGAAGATACGGGGCTTCCATCCATAAATATACGTATGTAGGATGATTTAAAGTGAAGAAAAGGAAACATGACTGTGGTAATGAGATTGTTGTAAGTCAGAGGACTACATTTATTACAAAAAATAGATAAGCGGTTCTAGACGTTAGCTTTGTCACAATTTTTCTAAAATTAATATTCACAAACTGGAAGGTATCCTTTTCATTTCACTGTTATGTATGTATATTAAATTGGGTGTAAATATTGTAGGCATTTTTTTGTGCACTACTGTAAGTGTTCTCGTATAACATATACTTAAGATTGTCAGAAGTAAATATTAACCGAAAGTAAGAAACTATTGTCATATCGTATGATGCTCACACTATCTCATTTCTTTTACATAAGCGTACCGCTTCATATGAAAGTATAAATACAACCCGTCATGTCAATTTTCTTCCTTCTCAATAAACTGTCGTAAGTAGCACATCTCCTCTCAAGTTGTTTCATTTGACTCGCTCGCCTATCCTACAATAACAATACTTCGGTGTAATTCGAGAAAGCAAGCGTATTTGTTTCCCTGAATTTATTTGTTACTAAAACCAACAGAATTTAGCGTTGATCGCCGAGGAATTAAAAGATTAGAAATTTCTGAGCAAAACTGGTTTATTGAACAAGAGAAGAATGTAAGCAGAACCGGAAAAGGGCTCAAAAAAAAAAGAATGACAGTTTAGTAAATGACAGATTGATAAAACATTGTAGGTAATAGACTGTAATTGTAATTGTACTAGAAATAAGGCAATTAAGGCTCAACATCCTCCCCACCTTGAAGGGTTCTTCAATGGGAAGACGACAGATTCTGTTTGTAGCTCGCTGAGTATCACCACTGCTCGTCTTCAGGGTAACCATACGTACGACCCAATCCTTGCCAGGATGCACCTGCATTACTCGTCCAAGCTTCCACTTAAGAGGTGGAAGGCTATCATCCTGGATTAACACGATGTCGCCAACTGATATCTTTCTCGCGACCATCTCGCCCAAAACTGCTGAAAGTACCATTGCAAATGCTGATAATGATTAAGAGAGTTGATATTGGCGACGTGCTGTAAATTCGGTTCCACAACTGCGTTTAGGGCAGTGCCAATGAGAAAGTGCCCCGGTGTAAGGGCCTGGATGTCGTCAGGGCTCTCGGACATATGTATGTAGGTGTGATCGGCCTAGAATTTAAAATAGATTTAATTTGAATTATTAAAGTGTTAAGCTCAGGGAAAGTTAGCGCAGAATTTTGCAGAATCCTCTTCATGTTAAACTTTGCGCTTTTGACAAGCCACCGAAATGGGGAAACCTAGGAGTCCGCCTCAGATCTTCAACTAGCTCCAGATGGACGGCTTTTGTCACAAAACATACGAAAACCGCCACGTAGGCTTTAACGGGCGATGTCCCACAACGACGGAAGTGAATTTAAAATGGACCACAGAAATCAACACCGACAATATTAAATGGCCTTGATTGTTGCACACGTACATAGCTGAGGTAAATCGCTCATAATTTGATAGTTAATTGATGGCTTGATCCGAAAGCAGCGAACACATTGACGCACTACCTTTCGTACAGCAAGCTTGCCGTGTACTGGCCAAAAATTTTGTCGAACTAGACTCAAGAGCGCTTTAGGGCCCACACGATGATTCTTGATGTGGAGATGAGTAACTGGAGTTGTTGTGAAGAGACCATTTTTCGGAAGCAAAATAGGATGTTTGGCACTGTATTCCACCGATAAGTTGGCTATTCGTCCACCCACACGAAGAATGCCAAGCGGATCTAGAAAAGGCGAAAGCGATTTGACATATCTTCTTGTTGGTAATTGATTCCCGATAGCTAAGGTTGATATTTCAGTTCGAAATTCCTTGAGTTGCACATACTTTACTAAACCATTGAGTGTTGCTTTAAGCTCTTCGGCACTTGGATAACCGTTGTCCTTTGTTTTTGATTCTTGAATTCGTTTGGAATCTAAAAAGATAAGCAACAGTTTTAAGCAGAGTTCGATAATTATTGTGATATTTGCTGTTTTCAATGAAATCCGCTTGAATTTGTACTGACAGAATAATTTTGAGCTTTCTTCGTTCCAAAGGAGCGTGCTTAGAAATTATTTTCATGCCAGAGGCCGGCCATTGATCCTTTAGCTGCGACAAGAACGATGGGCCATTAAACCATAAGCTGCAATTTATCAATACCGAAGGGCAAACGCTTCTGGAAATGATGTCCGCTGGATTTGAATTCGATTCGATATGTCGCCATTGCGAAATCCTAGAATATTGTTGAATAGTGGTAACCTTGCTCGCCACAAAGGTCTGCCAGTTACAGGATTCTTCCGTAATCCAATTCAAGACGATTGTGAAGTCAGTCCAGTAGCTGATGATTGCAAGTTCAAAGTCGAAAACACACAATTCCAATCGGGGTAAGCTGATTTTCTTCACTGGAGCCACCTTTGATTTGGCACATAAGAGCTCCACCCTTACAGTACCATCCCCATCGATAGATCGTATGTAAGTGCAGGTACACATAAACGCTTTCGGAGCTGTCAGAAAATGCATGCAGTTGAGAGTGCGCAGAATAGCCAAAAAATGTATGCCGATTGATTTGCAATCTCTCAAGCTCGTGTAACTTGTTCCGAAAGTTCATCCAACGATGACGAAACTCCTGTGTCAGCGATTCGTCCCACGTAAGTTTTAGTCTCCATAACTGCTGCATAAAAACCTTTGGCAGAACGATTACAGGATTTATTAAACCAAGCGGATCGAAAAGTTGAGCTATGTCCGAGAGAACAGTCCTTTTTGTTATGGTCTTATGAGACATAGGAGCGATTTCATAATGGAAATTGTCCGTTTCTGGACTCCAAATAATACCCAATGTTTTGATTGCCTCGCCGTATTTAATTTTAACAAATTTCTCACGATCACTCTGTGGTATACTCTCTATTAATTCTGGAGAATTTGAACACCACTTCTTGAGGGTGAATTCGCCTTTACTAAGCATTGCACTTAGCTCTCGCTGAAGGGCCTTTGCTTCCACCAATGAATTGGCGCCAGTTAAAATGTCATCTACGTAAACATCACAATTCACCGACTCAATCGACAATTGCTTGAGTGCACGTGTTGATAAAAAGGAGGCCGAAGCAGTACCAAACGTGACTGTGCATAGTCGATATACAGTAAAGTCATTGTTTGGGTTCGTTCTCCACAAAATGCAATGAAAATTTCTATCAGTCTATTGAACTTGGTGGTACATTTTTGTAATATCCGCTGTGAAGACGTATTTATAAATGCGAAATCTTAATGCGATAGATAATAGTTCAGGTTGTATAACTGGATGAATCCTCCCCTGCCACCAGTTTATTACTCTGAACCACGATCTAACCCAAATATGTATTTCGACGATTTTGATGAAAATCACGTCGGGGTCGCCATAAAATGTTAAGAGAAAGCAAACGTATTAGTTTCCCTGAATTTATTTGTTACTAAAACCAACAGAATTTAGCGTTGATCGCCGAGGAATTAAAAGATTAGATATTTCTGAGCAAAACTGGTTTATTGAACAAGAGAAGAATGTAAGTAGAACCGGAAAAGGGCTCAAAAAAAAAGAATGACAGTTTAGTAAATGACAGATTGATAAAACATTGTAGGTAATAGACTGTAATTGTGATTGTACTAGAAATAAGGCAATTAAGGCTCAACACCGTACTCTCGAGAAATGCAGATTTATAATCCATAAACATCGTCAGAGGTGTCTGAACATTTGTGTTAATACTCCCCTTAGGTATGGAAAATTGCTGGCTTTTAGAAATGCGTCCCCGGAATTGGGCTGAATAGTTTGATTGTTCTGTAAGGCAAAAAATTTAGATAGGGTAGTTCATAAGTTCACTCGACCATTGGAATGGTGAGCTGTCTGGTAATGGATCTATGTAAATCTATTACATATTTCCATTCCAGAGATTATTCTTTGAAGTTCTTTGGAATATTTCTTATTTTCGCTAAAAACCTGGTAGTTACATATGTACAGACATATGTATGTACATATCACTATCACTCAAAACAAAAATATCACACGTCCTCAAAACGTGTCTGTCTGTATGATCGGGCTAATCTCGAGAACCGATGAACGAGAACAGCCAACAGTCATGCCGTAGTTAGTTGGATAACATTGCCATAGTGTGTGTGCGTGGGGTTACATACATATGCACATATTTATGTATATGCGCGCGCAGTGATATACACAATATATGAGCTGAGAACTAACGGTATTAGAAAATAAAATAATAGTGAAGGGTCCGCGGTAGCATACATGTGTATATTTGTAAAAAGTTTTGTTTTTTTCAAAGGAATATCCATATTCATGCTATGTACAAATATGTACGTATGTACGTTCATATCTTCTTATTCATACTCAGCACTTTCAAAACACACGGGAGAAGGCGGGAGGGTCAGCTAGTGTACATATGCATGTATAAATACACAGTTATGGACAATAAAATAGGGTCACGCCTTTGTTACAAATATTTTCAATCCTTATGTCTTTCACCCTTTATTGACTGCAGCGACATCTTGTTTAAAATAGTTGTAGTCATGTCCTCTAAAAATACCCAAATTTGGCACCACTTCAGGTGAACATATGGATAACGGTGACTCGAAAACCTTTGTCACTCGTGTGGAACAAAAGACAAAAAAATAGGGTTATTATTTGAACTAGGTATTTAAAAAAAGTCGAAAAAGTCGGAAAATTTTTCATAAAACAGTAAGTATTTTGTTTTAGGCTTATGTATTTAAATAAAATATAAAATTTTAGCTTGAGTTCACGAAGAAAACACTAAAAAATGAGCCGAGCAAAACATTGTTCTGAAGAGGAACGAAACATTATTCACAACTTAAGAAACGAAAGACAAAGCCAACGCCAAATAGCCAAAACCATCGGCAGATCTCAGAACTTTGTTCATATTGCTCTGCTGCTCCAAAAATCACATCTGAAAAGACACAGACCGCGCAAAACGACTCCAAGAGAGGACGATTACATAAAACGTCTCTCAAACCAAGACCCTTTCAAGTCAGCTGCGGCAATTCAGTGCGAATTAAGAGCTCCAATTTCATCTCGGATGGTAAGAAGGCGATTGGTGGAAAAAAATTTCTTTGGAAGAAGATCGCGAAAGGTACCAATGCTAACAAAGAGACAGAAAAGAAATCGAATATTGTTCGCGAAATCGCACCTGAATTGGGATGGGCCAGTTAATGGGAAGAAGTGGCGTAAAATCGTCGGCTTGGTATGGTATACCAAAAAGTACTTGTAGGGTTTTGGTAGATTCAATGCCTTCTAGATGTAAAGCTGTATTGGATCAAAAGGGCCATTGGACAAAGTACTAAGTACAAATTAATATTTCTTATCATTAATAACCAGTTTTATTCATTTGTTTATTTTATTTTTATTACTTGTCCTTCTGACCACATTTTTTTGTCCTTCAAAAAAAGTCTTTCGTAGTATATTTACATTATTTTAAATTTACTCAATAAACAGTATACAGTTCCCTAGCTTCCTCTATATAATATGGATACAAACCTCATCGACTTCTATAATAGACAAAGCTTCACAAAAAGTGAAGTGAAGGGGCGGAATGCAACTGGCTATTTCGCTGGAGCACTGTTTGTGAAAAAAGCGGTTGAATAAGGAAAGGCAAGAGACATTTCTGCGATGTTGGAGCGAGTCAATAGACTCCGCTATGCTTCTGTTCCCTATTAGTTTCAACGCGCGATTTTGGATTCTATCCAGTAGGTGCAAAGAGGTCTTAGGAGCACCGGACCAGACATGAGCATTATACTCGAGCTTGGGGCGGATGTATGTCTTATATATTGCAGCCAGAGCAGAGGGGGTAAAGAACTTCTTGCACCGTTTGAGGAATCCTAGACATTTCGCAGCATTCTTGGCGGATTCGAATATGTGGTCATTCCAACAGAGATAATCGTTAACTCATATACCGAGAATGGAAAGTTTTTCGGTTTAGACGATGCAGGTGCCATTCATTGATAATGGCAAAGGGTTTAGGTTACGCTTGAGCGACAGGTGACAGCATTGGGTTTTTGAAGCATTAAATTCCACTCTGTTGTGTATACCCCATTTAATTATACTGTCAAGAACGGAATTTAATGAGCTTAACATACGCCACCGCTCCAGTTTTACTGCCGAAGAGCAGGGACGTGAGTCTGGGAACGAATATGAGAAGCTGAGGGTACTGTCGTCAGCGAAGGAATGTATTGGATTAGAAGTAGCAGACAAGAGATCATTTATGAATATATGTAAGAAAGAGAGTCGGAGACAAAACGGAGCCTTGGGGAACACCAGCATTCATATGGTCGATAGCAGACTTGAAACCGTCCAAAACCACTTGAATTGAACTATCCGAAAGATAGTTTCTAATCCATTGAAGAAGAGATTCATCGATACCAAGTGCACGCATTTTCGACAAAAGAGCTTGATCCCAAACTCTGTCAAATGCTCTGTGAAATATAACGCCATATCTAGTTTTGTATCCCTGCCAAACTCGTTCGCCTTTGCAGAATGACGATGGAGAACGCTCGCTGCTCCATCAAGGTCAGTAACGATCTCACCGAAACCTTTGATGTGAAAAAAGGATTTAGATAAGAAGACACGCTGTTATGTGACTTCTTTAACATCATACTTGAAAGGATTGTGCGTAACTCACAAGCCAACACCGAAGGCACAATCTTTCAAAAGTCTGTACAACTACTAGCTTACGTCGACGACATTGACATATGTAATTGGTAGAACACAGCGGTTTGACACCGGTGCGTTCGCTAGTATTGCAACGGGGGCTGCCAAAATGGCGCTAGTATTTGAGTTCCTCATTCCAACATTAGCCTCAACAAAATTTTTAAAGTTAAACAAATATTTGGGAACTGCTTGTCAACTTAATATGTTTTTTAAATTAAGTCAAAAAAATGAATTGTTGACTCATTGAAGATCGAGCCATAATTAGGTATAAGTGTACGTTATATACACTTTTGTATTTGCAAAATAAACTACTAGTAATCTCGGAAAATAAAAAATTATAAGCAAGATGAAGCGTAAATTTCTATGTTGTTTTTTACAGTACAACTTGGCATTCCATTAAAGCCAATACACGAGAAAATCACTGAATAACATTAGTTAAATTAATATCATTAGCTTGGCAAACAATTATGTGTGTTTAATAAAATCACTCTTTTTAACGACGTAATCCTTTAATAGCAACTTGATGACTCTTGCGTTAGGTTTCATTCATAATTATCAATTTAAGACGATTGTCATGAGAAGAAATTTTAGTATCATTTTCAACTCTCTCGGAAGGTTTTTGTGAGAATTGTTAAAAAAGAAAAAGATTACAAAGCATTCAAACCAAAACAAAAGACTGAAATACTTGGGCAAGTACCAATTATCAGATGAAGAAATACCGTCACTAGATCCAGCTCTTATCCTTAGCTTCTTAAAGGAAACTGGATTAGAGAGAGTGCTCTAGGATATATTTCTTCCACCAAGGCGTAGTAAGAGTGCATTACCCTCAAAATGATTCCGAAAGGAATCCAAAAGGGAGGGGAACTCTAATGGTGGCAGTACCTCCCCAAGGTGTTAGCTGCGGGCACAATAGACCAACAGGTCGCAGTGCAACATACCCCATTTTCAAATAATAATAAGCATTTAAAGCATTTTTTCGATATTCATGAATTCATCAATTTATCACCATCGACGACGCTAGAATTAGCAGTCAGCAAAAAATCAATCGTCGACCGTTACACATAATCATCATCATTACAACCAGTAAATTAATCACCTTTACAGCTTCAGTTTATTAACTCAACCAATTTTCCAAAACAGTCTTTCCGAACGGTTTATGAAAATGTAAGCGTCATGACAATCAGTGATCGTCATTAAATGGGTGGTATCTGCATCTTAACTTCGCTACGGCACAACAGCTTGTAATCAATTTGAATAACTCCCCACAAGAGCACACTAAGATGCACGATTGGAGATGATGGAATCAACTAGTCCTATGAGCAAGCAACTTTGGCTCCTTCCACACCCCCTGCGGACTCACATGATCGACGTTAAAATATGCACATTTGTATCTATTCCATTATACCCACATGATCGTCATCATATCCACTCAACAGCAACGGCCTGCGGCAGCTGATAGCGTCGTACAGAGGCAGAGTAATCTTCTTGGTGTAGAGAAGCTCGTAACCCGTGCCAATCGCGTGTTTAGGGTACGCGACGAGTAGCTTGAGCTCTGTAGCGCGACCAGCAGCTAGCGGTGGCAGCGGAGTGATCAATCTCCACCAATTCACGATCGTTTGTGTATCTTTTATGCTCACACACTGTTCTCGAATGTAGCTCTATGTGTATCTTGTTTTATAAGCCTCTTTATTTAATGCCTCACTTCTTCAGAGATACGACTGCGACGAAACACGAAAGTGGAGTTTGTAATCCCATAAATGGTCCCGGCATTCATGCATTATTCAAGAAATACACATAATAAGAATTTTCGGTTTACGTTCTCACGGTTCGGTTTTGCTTGCTTTTTAGATTGTTCTGCTGCCGCTTCGGTTATGACCTGACAAGAGGTCTACAAGAAAGCATAACAAATAAAGACTGAGAAACCTGAGAAGATTATTATGATTGTATGATTTGTACCTTTTTCCTGGTGTTTGGAGTTGAGTTTTGGCCGTAAGCCTCCTCCGCCTTCAGTTTTCATCACGCGCGAACCGTCGATAAAACAGAGCACAAAAACAAAGTCAAATGAAATCGATCTCTGGAGTGAGATAATAAAATTATGTTACACGAAAGAATTATATGTGAGGTTGAATGGCAAATGGTGTAGATTAGTAATGATTTGTTTCTTTGTTTTTTATTTCTTTGTGTCTGTATGGAGTTGTGTATCTAGTTTTTTTGTCATAAAATTTCGAATAGTGAATGTTTAATTTAAGTTTATAGAACAAGCTTTTTTTTTTTGTTATGGTGGCGCTAATGGTGTCAAATGAAGATTTCTCCTCTCACTGTGGCTATATATTGTATTGCTGCATCAATAAATTTGTATTTGAAGTGAGATGGCAAACGTTACGATATTTGTTTAGCATGTGCTACAAACAGTTAGTTGAAAGACTTAAGCCAGAACTGAATTTTGCACTTTTTTATGTTTAACCCTTGTGTCAATAAGACACACCTGGGTGTGTATTTGGATTTTCAAATGCAAAAAATCATGGTAATGATCATCACAAACCGGTCTGATTTTTCGAGTAGCTTCCCAAAAATGGAAACTCAACAAATTCCAATTGATTTTAAGTATATTAATACAGATAAATATCTACTTGATGAAAGTTCAACCGTTTTAAATAGAACTAATCCAACGAATCTGAGTTGCACACCTGTGTATGCACGTGTTGACTAAGCGTTGTTTTGCGATACTCGCATTGACACAAAGGTTAGACATCTTTCTATTCCAAACTGACTTTAGATTTTACAGTAAAAAGTCATGGTGAATGATTTTATCGCCACAGACACTGGTTACGATTTTTAGGACCTACTTCTTGCCACTTTATAGAACACTTAGTAAGAATTCAATTACTTGAGATATACACTGCTGTGCAAAATAATAAGCACACTTACTATAGGTGGTGGTTTCGCGTTTCACACTCTTAAAGATAATAGAAATTCTTTGTTTGGCATTTATACTCCTGACTTCAAAGTAAAGGTACAAATTAGAGACAACAACAGTCTAAATAATATTGAGTTCAATGAAGTATACGCTTTTGTATGATGAAGTAACGTTTTCTGGTGTGTAAAATAAAAATAATAGGCACAGAAACAAAGTCGATAATTTTTTATTTGCCAGAATATTTATTTTAATTTTTTTGTTAGTGAGGATGAAAAACAATTAAAATGTTAATTTGAATTATAGGGTTTGTCAAATATTTTTATTTCTCTAATGATAGAGACAAATAAGCACTGTTCATTAGAACTAGGAGAAATGATAAAAAATATGAGAAAGGATAGAAACTCTTTGAGAGTTATTGCTAAAACAGTCTCGTGTTCATTAGGAATGATAATAAATACATTAAAAGATAGAAATTCTTAAGAAACTCGGGGTCAAAACGGCATGGCTTCTGTTAAAACCGACCTTCATATAGTAAGTTCTATCAAAAAAAGTCCAATCATCACGTCTACGCAAAAAAAATCGGAGTTAAACCTTGACATCGATATCTGCGTGACTAGAATAAGACTGATAGAATCCAATTTGAAAGTTTACCATGCCAAAAAAAAGTCCCTCTGTTATCAAAAATATATAAAAGACCGAATACGATTTGCTACAACTCGTTTACATTAGCCTGCCGAGAAATGACGTTACATATTTCGGCCAGATGAGAAGAAAATCTATTTTTTTTGACATGACATCAACAAAGGATACGTAGGGGGTCAACTGGAAAAGAATTAGATCCAAAATTTACTCTATTAAACGATTAAATATGGTAGTGGCAATATCATGTTCTAGAGATGTTTTACCTATTATGGTGTTCGGCTAATTCATGGGATACAAGATACTCTGACGATGGAAAAGTATGTTGAAATTTTAGAAACTGATATGATTCCGTATGCTGAAGAGAACAAGATGTTGCTTTGGTAGATTCAACAGGACAGCGATTCAAAACACACTGCGCAAGTAATTAAAATGTGGTTTCAGGATACAAATGTTAGAGTTCTTGAGTGGCTAGCACAGTCCCCAGACCAAAATCGTATTGACACTCTTTGGGCGCATGTAAAGAGAGGTCTGAGCATTGCTCTGAACCCACAAAATAAATTGGAGATGTGGCAAAATGTTAAAAAAATTTGATACGAAATACCCAACTCAGTATACCATAAACTGTTAAATTCAATGCCACGCAGATGCAAAGTTGTGTTGAAAAATAAGGGGATGACTACCAAATTTTAATCAGAGCATTTAGACTAATTACAAATAATTTGCATTTGTTTGAATTTTTTACTACTCACATAAATATACGAATTTTCTACTTAGTGTGCTTATTTTTTTGCACAGCCAAATGTGTGCAGAAAAATTAAAAAGCTGATGGTAATAATGATAATGAGGCTAGGAAATTCCATATGAACAAAGAGCGCTGAGAAAAGAGCATGCCGGAATGGATGCTCTGCAAAGGAAGTGGAAATAGCATCAAACATAGCACATAGCATAGTAATTATCATCCATCTAAACCGTATCCTCTGCGACTCAGCCTCAGATCCTTTTACCTAGGCGGCCTGGACTATGGTGCAGAGGTCGCGCTTCTCAGCGGACACTATACGCAAAGCTGCGATCAGGATATGTGGTCAACGAGCTTTTAAAGAGAAAATGGGGACACGCCAAGCAGGCTTCATGTGGGCCAGTATAAACGCCGTGTACGTTTCAGTTACTTTCAACCTCTAAGCCTTACTCAAGAAGAATATAAAAGCTTAACTGACAATGTCACAAGCTCTGCTAGAGGCAAAAGTTCGTTCGTCATGTCGGGTGACTCGTGCATTACAAACACCAGAGGAAACTTCCTGCTACAGGCATTCGTATCGAAAAAATCTGAAAGCAAGTTAACCTTCCACAATAACGGGAGATGATCCATTGTCGACATCATCTTCATTGGCATTGACTGCTGCGTGGAAAGTAAGGTCCAAATACCCACACGATGATCATCAAGGAATTAAATATGAGGTAAAGACAAGTTATGGTGAAAACAGTAGAGCACCAAGCATACACACAATCGCAGCAACCCAAACCCCAAACAATGTAAATTTATCTACTGCTGCTGATGTTGGATTATGTACTGCGCGCTGAGTACCACCGACCGAGTCGACTGTTCCAGGGAAAATAGTAAAATAGCTTTTTTGGAAAATGTGATTGCAGTTCTCGCAACACCAAAGGAAAGTAGAATCTGTGAAGGGAGGAGATGTAGCAATAATTAACCTGATCTCCCCAGTGCTTTGGAACGTTGTTGAAGTGCCCAGGGTGTGAGTTAGTAGGTAGACGTATTCCTGGTATCGATTATTATTAAGGTTTGCGAATGGTATTTTTAGAAGATCCTTTATATCACAGAATATGCACATAATTTGCCTGTCGCTCTGAGACAGACAGAACTGCACAAAAAGGGTGGATGGAGTTGCTTTAAATTTCATATCTCGGGTCTAAGGGATCATACCTTGACGCGAAATCGGAACTTTCGTTCTACGCCTTAAAATTAAGGGTACTGTACTTCCTCGAAATGGGTCTAACGATTTTGATAAAGTGTGATATTTAAGTTACCTTGACCACATGATATTAGGTAAGCAATATTGAATCAAGAGTACACCACAAGAACCCGTAAAGATTTTCAAAAACCTCCGAAGTTATGCAATTGGATATGATGAAATTGCTCCATCTATCTGGGAGAAGTACTAGGGTGCTGCATGTGCAAGAAACATCGGAATGATGTTAGTGTTGCATAAGTTGTCCGAGTAAAGCATATAAAGTAAATTCCCGAAACTCAACTAAACTAATTTAAAATTTAAGAAGAGCATACTGTAAGTCTGTTATTCCATGCAGCTTCTTTGTATTTTAATTGGCTTTCAAGCATACTGCTTGGTATGCAGAAATGATTGCAATTCTTTGATCAGGGCTTATAATGACTATTTTTTATTTTTACCAGAAGATAAATTACCTCCGTAACCTCGTGCTGCTAAATATTTTTCCGTTTCAAAATTTTTTCTTCGAATTCCGCTACTTTTCTAAAGATAAAGAAATTTAATAGTTCTTGTAGACTCGCTTCGTACCTACCAAATTTATTTCTAGAATATATACATACATACATGTATGTATGTACATAGTCTGTTGAGCCCCGCAAAAATTAAAGCTTTAAGTATCAAAAAACACATATCACTAAATCGTTTCCATATTTGAGACCATTATGGTTTCGCTTTTTACATGACCCTAGTTTCCATGTAAAAACTATGTACATACATATATTATCCAACCAACCAACGAACAAGTTACCCACCATCAACCCTCTCGACACAGTTTGTCAGATCATGATATCTCTGCTTCATACTTTCTCTGCTTCACTTAAACACATACTTGGGATTACAAGATCCAAATCCACTTCATTAATCTCTCCACCCCAAATGTATTTAGTACGAAAAAAAGATTAAGAGCGTCTTCCAAGACTTCCAGCTTTTATTAAGGATCGTGGGGGTAACTGCTAATGTTTGCCAAACAAAAAAGATTAGTAGATTCGTTAAATAGTGTTATAAAACTAAGCGCGCTTCAATGGAACATGTTTAGTACAATCTGTCAGAAAGACTTTTTGACATAACCAAAAAATACAATAATCCATTATCAGTGCTTTGCTTTATGGTTTTGGAGAATGCCGTAACACTTTTTCCCATGAATTTATCTCATCCTGCCTGCAATCACAAATCTACACCATCGTGACAAGCAAAAACTTTCTCACCTAATAATCATTAGCGTGCCCCCACATCTCTCCAATTCTCACATATCACACACATCCTCGATCCTGACAATGACAACTTCACATAATATATTCCAATCAACACGTTGCCAGTGCTGCGCCCAGATAAAGACCAAAACGAAAAACTAGGGTTGTTGTTCCCAACTAACCCAATCAACAGCACCAGCAGGCTAGCGACAGTAACATTCCATGAACAATTTTGCATACCGCAACAGCAGCCCACGCACAGCCCCAACCGAACTGATAACTAAGGCAACACAGCCTGGCTGTTAGGGTGCCTCCCTGTGGTATCCCCCCACTTGATGTCAAATTACAAGCGATGTTACGCTACGTGCATGCGAACGAAATAACCACACCACGTTGTTGCTGATGATGATGATATGCCAATGAAACCATCACCGAAACGTCGCGTCGGTCGTTGTCATCGTCGCGCTACTGCGCCATCATGAAAACAAATCCCCAAACAAAAACAAGCCAGCACCGACCCACCCTGGGGCAGGTAGTCGGTAGGTCGTTTGTTGGTAGCGCGGCGGTCCGACAATCAGACCAACACATTGTCACATCCAACCCAACGCGTCATTTTCCCCCTCCGTGTCATCCGTCGACCACCACGAACCGCGATAATCGCGTATAACTTGTAATATGCTGTCACACAAATGTGGTATTATTCCCCATGCCCCATGCTCAGGCCATCCATCGAGCCATTCCGGCAGTCATCCATCCATCCATCGTGTGGGAAACACACGACAAATCTGTTTCCCACGGTCTGAAAAATGTATCTGACAACGCAAACGACAACAACAACGACGACGACGACGACGACTACACTATGTACATTGCTAGCCGTTGGCGCATACAGGCGCGAGCAAGCGGGCGGACGGGCAGCCTGGCAGGCAGTCATTCAGTCATTGAGTCCCCCTCCCTCATTTCTTCACTCGCTCACTCTTTCTTTCCACTTAGCTCGTTATCTGTTTTACTCCGGATTTATTTTATCGCCACCACTACTGCGCTACTTTCTTTATAAAAGGAGGATGACAAACGTGTTTATGGCTCATTCCAAATTCAGAAGCGATCGTGGATACACACAAGAAGCAGAGAGTGGATATTATCGGCGACGATCTATATCGGAACCCAATTTGGATACAATCCTCGATCTCAAATTAATTGGATTACCACACGGATATTGACATCATGGTTATGGAGATGTCAAAGACTTATCAGTACCGTAAGGTTATGAAGCCACTGTTGGAGCGTAAACGTCGTGCGAGGATCAACAAGTGTTTAGATGATCTCAAGGATCTGATGGTGGAGTGCCTCACCCAGGAGGGAGAACATGTTACGAGACTTGAAAAGGCCGACATTCTGGAACTCACCGTAGAGCACATGCGAAAGTTGAAACAACGTGGAGCACTCACACTTGCCAAGACGCAAACCGTCCACCAATTGGAATCCTTTCGTTCGGGCTATGTGCATGCAGCCGATCAGATCTCACAAGTGTTAGCTGCAACTCCTGGAATGAACGTAGATGTGGGATCAAAAGTTATGCGATTTTTGGCAGATCAACTAATTCAAATGCAGACACTACAGTTGGATACGTTTCACTTGCCTATGATCATGGCACCAGCAATTACAGGAGGTGAGATGGAAGTGATGCTGGATGGGATTAAAGTGGAATCACCATCGTCGGTAGCCGCAGATGTGTGGAGGCCATGGTAAGCGTGCGCAAGCGATCCTGAGAGTAAAGAAAAAAGACTGCCTTAAGTATATATGATTGTAAACAAAGGATCAGTTATCTTCCTGTAAGTTTTTATTTACATATTGTCAATTTGAATTGTTGTTCTCTAACCCTGTGATATAAATATTGTACAATAGATTGTAAGAGAGTACTTTAAGCTAACCGGTTAAAAGCTTTAAAAATTAAAAGAAATAAAAACAAAATTTGTATTTATGAGACTGATAATTTTTTTTTTGATCTGCTCTTTAACTTCTGTGGTGTCGAGAAGACGTAATTTGGGAAGTAATTGGATGTAATTGGTTATAAATAGTATTTTTTTTAATACTGACTCCTGCTGCAGAATACCTACATACTTGGAATATCTTATGGTCTCTTCGTTGAATTCAGTGTTTAAAAAATGTTTAAACAATAGATGTGTTTAAAAAATGTTGTGTGCAACTATTTATAAAGTTAATGGATTAGTTAAAAGTGACAGACGAAATTTCGGTCATTGGCATGGGCATTAACATTCAATGCAAGAATTTAAAATCTATGTAGTAAACCTAACGAATTTTGTGACGTTTTTTGGGGGAGTAAAGTGAAATTTGGGAGGGCGCCGTGGCTCAAGTGGTTAGTGCTTTCAATCCCCAAACAACACCTAAAATTTCTTTCACGGCCCCTCATCTCGCGAGCGTCTGACAACCATCCGAGAGTAAAACTGTTATCAAAAAGCTTCTCAAAACAAAAAACTGCCGTTCGGATCCGGCATTAAACATTCGTGTGAAGAATATAACACGCACAGCACGAGTGGTTGTGAGAAGCTAGGCCCTGGGTCCCATGGACCTGTCGCGCCAAAAATTTGTATTTTTTTTGTAAATGAAAATTGGCTTTGCAGCACCGATAATGGCTATCGCGGTATTAAAGTTGTTTCACTTTTTGTGCTTTCAAGCGACTCAAAGTCGGTTCAGACATTAATCGCTGTAATACTGATACTACTTGATACTGATCACAATCAGGTTAGGTAATAGTTCAAGTCAATTATGCGCCATTTATCGCACCCTGAGCTAACAAGTGTCGTAACTTCCGTAATGACCATTTTCAGGTTTTGATTGATCCTCATGTGCATATTTTTAACAGTTTTGTCAATGGAACACTGTCGTAGGTTCCATCTTTTACCACTTAGATTACTATTCAGACAACAACAGTTTTACAGTTTACAATTATCTCAAAATCTGCTTTTGAAAGTTACGACAATTGGCATCTCCGGGTCAGTGTCAACAGAAACCGAACTACACAGCGGGCCGTAATCAAGACTTACCCTCGCGAGCGTCTGACAAACACCCGGAAGTACACACATATAACTGTCTTGATAATGTTTCTAAAAGAAGAAATTGCCCTTCAGACATGGCATTAAACAATATCCCCCTTCCATTTGTATAAAGAATATAACACGAATAGAGAAGCTAGCCGCTGGGTCCTTACCTATCCCGCCAAATTTTAATATATTGTTTACCATGCTTCAGGATCTTGGAGATTCTTACTCCTACCTAAGGAGGTCCTAAGGAGGTCCGCTCCTGCTATAAACTAATTGTTGGACTAATTGCCTTGTTCATTATTTTCAGGTAACCCAGACCGGGGAAGACAATGGATCCGTTGAGATCCGAGTGAAGCTGAAATCCCGTAGTTGCAGTTGTCCACCCAACCTACCTACCTACCTACTTCAACATAAGAAATCACTACTCCTTAGTCCTACTAGCTTCTAATGAAGTTATGCTAGTTCCTGATGATTATATTTGCCATCCCTCCTAAATTATAAAAAAAGAAGTTATAAGTAAAGTTTCTTTCTATTCTCGAGTCTGGACAGAAGCAGGATTTTCATTTCCTGTTTCTCAATGTTTTAATATATGTACATATAACTAGAGGGTCTTTGATACAGCTTCTTTGAGTCTAGTAGCATGACACTTGTTTTTTTTTTTTTATTAAGGGAGTACATTAAGAATTATATTCTTATTTATTTGTAGATAAATCAATAACATTTATTATATTTAATACAAGCATCATTGTTAGCCTCATCTATGTACAATGTACATATTTAGGGTACACTCTTACCCATAAGATTTAGAGTTGGAATTGAATTTGAATCAAAAAGCTTTTGATTTTGTTCGATTAAGACATAGCTTATTCAAAATAGCTAATACTTTCTAAATCTTTATGGAGCCTTACAATGTAGTCTTCAATGAGGCCGATTGGTCTAGAAAAATACATATAAGTGCATAGAAGCATTTAAGGACACTTTGGATAAATCGTTTAAGAAGAGTGAGAATAATAAAGTACCTAAAATAGATCTTTGTGGAACCCGCATAGTGTACTTCCAAAGAATGGTAAATCCCAGAGGCTATACTAACTTGTTGAAATCTGTTACTAATCAAAATTTCAGAGTTTTGGCTAAAATTGTACAGTTGCCTCAGTTTTTTCAGCAAAAAAGAAAATGGTCCACACTATCAAAGGCCTTGGCAAAATCTAACAGGCACAAAATGGAAATATTATTCTGGTCAAACTATTGTCTTATGTCGTACATGATTTTAACAATGGCAGTGGTACAACTATGTTTTGACCTGAAACCAGATTGACAAGGAGATAGCATATTATTCAGATTAATATGGTCATCGATTTGATTTCTTAAATGCTTATTGTTCTGAAGTCATCAGGCCTATTTCTAGTACAATTTTTCGGCACAGGAACGACCTTAGCGTGTTTCCAACTGCTTGGAAATGTCAAACTCATGATTCGTTAAACTTGACGAATCTAATTTTTATTCACACCGAATTGATTGTTCACTCTTTGGAAAACAATAGAACAATTACTTATTATATTCGTATAATCGTATATCACATACTATTATATTTGTATATCCAGGGCTATGTATACTAAGGCAATCAAAAAACTGTTCTAAGCTGAAAACTTTATGAGCATTTATTTGTTTTGTCGGAAACATCAATGAAAATAAACTCAACCTCGGAGTCCTTCGAACGGTCTATTGCCTTGCATCTAAAAGACGATTTGCAATAAATAGCTACTCTTCCACCGCATTTAGATAGTCTATCATTTATAGTAGATAGATAGTCTATCATTAGTAGATAGATATATAGATAGTCTATCATTAGTAACCTGGTTTTTCCATAAAGGAATCAGGAATATGTGGTTTTTACCAACTCTCGGATACATAAAAATTGTTACCATTTTACCACCTAAGTTTGGTCTCTTTAATTACATTTAGCTTGAGTTATTGTTTGCATTTAGCGAAAGGAACGTCGAAATTCCCTTTCCTCCCAGAATTTCTACAGTAGTACCATGTTTGGTGAGCTCGTCATCTCTGACGTTCACCCAACACATGTGAATGTTCAATTGTTCAGTCATCTCATCAAGAGACATACATAACAATCTAAACAAAACTACTGCACTATGGTTTTGAGTCGAATGGAAGCGCTAGTTGATTATACCCTATCCTAAGGGTATATTAAGTTTGACACATAGTTTGTAACATAGAGAAATAATCGAGATAGACCCTATAAAGTATATATATTCGTGATCAGCATCAATAGCGAAATCGATTGAGCGATGACCGTCCGTCCGTCCGTCCGTATGTCACCGCTTTTTGGGCCTTAAATTTTGAGCTAGGACGATGAAATTTCATATCTGGGCTTCTGAGAAAAAGATACAGTACAAGTGTAAAAATTTTTGAAATCCGCCCACTGCCACGCCCACTTTTTCATGACTTCACTAAATTATATGAAACCGAAAAATTTTGTTAAGACCACATATTTGGGTATTTAGATTCCCTACAATTCATCCATAGAACAGTTTTGGCCACGCCCACTTTTTGGGGGCGTTATCATCAAAAAACCTATTTTGATAAAATTTTACATGTAACATCCTCAAATGTTCGACATTATAGCTATATTTGAGTACAAAATGCAATTTGGCCACGCCCACTTTATAGAGAGGAGGATAGGGTATCATACGATCCGTTCCAGACGGATTGTAGCTTTTCTGTATGTTTTACTTTTCGTTTTGGCAACCTCCCTTGCAATACTAGCGAACGCACAGCTCGCTGTGTTCTACCAATTACATAAGTCAATGTCGTCGGCGTAAGCTAGTAGTTGCACAGACTTTTGAAAGATTGTGCCTGCGGTGTTGGCGTGTGAGTTTCGCACAATTCTTTCAAGTATGATGTTAAAGAAGTCACATGACATCGCGTCACCTTTTTTGACATCAAAGGTCTCGGTGAGATCGTTACCGACCTTGATGGAGCAGCTTAACATCTAGAGTCATTCCTAGGTATTATCCTTCGTTCGCGTACGGTATTTGAGCCGAGTTTAGATGTACAGGCAATCTATCCACTTTTTTGTAAATCCAAACTGATGGTCGGGAATGAGACGTTTTTCATCAATTACGAGTTGTAGTCGTTTAAAAAGTAGTTTTTCAAATATTTTTGGTCCTTATAAATTTTTTCAGCTTCATATAATTTAGTGAAGCTATGAAAAAATGGGTGGCGTGGTAGTGGGCCGATTTCAAAAATGCTTGCACTACTTCTTCTTTTCAAAAGCCCAGTTATGAAATTTCACCCTCCTAGCTCAAAATTGAAGGCCTAAAAAGTGGTGACATACGAACAGATGGAAAGACGAACGAACGGACGGATGGACGGACGAATATGGCTGAATCGTAGCCTCATCGTGCTGGAACCATAGCTCCCCAAGTTCAAGTCATCCATTTCTGGCCATAAGAAATCGATTATCATGCCTCGGTAGCGCTCTCCATTGACTGTAACGTTTCTTCCATTGTCGTCTTGGAAGAAAAATGGGCCAATAATGACGCCATTCCAAAGACTTGCAAAAACCTGCAAAATTCTCCGATTAGCGCACAAGACGAACACGGGAATATGTTGGGTTATCAATCAGCAAACCAATTCCACGAAATTTCATCACAAACTTGCGTATAGCAGCCCCAGTTAGTGCATTATTTCGACCTAAATTTCTTTTCAACATTCGCTCTGTTTCAGCCACACAGCATCCACTTTGGAAGTAACTTTGCAATATTTCCCAATGTTGTTCAAGCGTACATCTGCGATCCATTTCGTACCACGAAAATACAATACTGACTGATGCATAAGAGCTGTGCTGTCAGTGTCAAAGAACATATGATTAAAGAAGAAACCAACAGATGGCGCACACTTTACTTTATAGGATCTATCTCGATTATTCCTCTGTTACAAACTATGTATCAAAATCAATACACCCTTAGTTTAGGGTATAAACTAAACAGAAAGTGAAATTTCGATAATGAAATTTGTGACATAGCACATACATACATATGTGTAAATAGAAGAAGTCAGTCATGTTTTCCGTTCAGAAACTTAGGTTTCGACTAAAATTAGAGTGCCTAGAATTCTGAACGTGCCCAATGCCATCTTAAGTAAGTAACAATTGGACTACGTTGACGTCGTCTGTCTGCAGTCACATAGGATGTCAGGTAAAACATGTAAGGTACTAGGAAACCGAGAAAAACACAGTACCTATTAAAAAAAAAGTTACAAATATTTGGGGCGACTGTTCAGATAGGTTTTTCCCCCTATTCGTGCAGTTCCTATCTAAAGAAACATTAAGATTACTCGTATTAAACTCGCCATGTATTCATAAATGATTCTCATATTTTCTAATATTGTCAACATTTTCGAAATTATAAATTTTAAAAGTGTTTATGTGATTTATTTTTTTCTATTGGGACATTCGATAACAATCCATGGGCTATACTTCTTTCACCTAGCGCACAGTGTCATGCAGTGGCTACCTTAATGAACGAAATTTGTCAGTAACCGATCATATCGAATTTAGTGTGAACGTCTAAGTCTAAAATCATTTGTCAACAGCTTGATTGGTTCCTATAAAGCCGATTTTAGTTCAATTTTCAAACTACGGGTAGTCCTGGAAGAAATCTCGATTTATTGAAACACTTATTACAACGTGTGTAGAAAAGACCTACATATATATAAAGCTTTGTATAGCTTTGTCATCCCTAAACTTACGAGCTAGATTCAGGACGCTCGCTGCTCCGTTAAAGTCGAAAATTCTGACACCGACACCTTAAAACAATTTATTTACAGAGTGCTTAATTTCTATAATAGGTTTTGAATTACATACAGAGCCATCTGATTGAAAACAGTTCCATAAGCATTTTACTCTAATTGGATTGAACTGAAATTGGTCTAATAACCCAGAATTATTTGTTTAAGGGAATGTAGATATTAGCGCCACCTATTGTGAGTAGAGTGGAGTATATATAATATATAATAACCTACTACCTTCCATTCCAATCAACAGTTGTTAACGATGCTTGTCGGTGCTAATTGCTCAATTAATTTTTTCAACCCCTATTCGTGTCAGCGAAGGAGATTTTTCGAACAATTAGGAATGGTAGCAACAAGTGATTCAACCGCAAAAAATCAATAGTGAATGAAAATATAATGTGTTTTGTTTGTATATAAATGTTTATTGTTTTTTTATTTTAATATTTGTAAATATCACAATGTTTTTCTTGTTAAAGCTTCTGAATTGTGAATCATGGAAGACAATTTGATTCGAAACTCCTACTAATCTCTATTTGGCACGAGTTGGTGTCAGCATCTTAGGCTTGGGCCCAGTGATCGTGAAACTGAGGAACAGCAATTTGATTGTCAGTGCAACAGGACATTGGTTCAATCAAGTCAGCATCAGCGGGTGTAGTAGATATGGCGGTCCAGAAGAATGTACCATGTTCAGTGCGAGCAAAGTGTACTGGAACATATACGGCGGCTTCATCGTATTGATCCTCTGAAGTAATACTGGATCCACAGGATGAGGCAGCATAAATACGTTCATTTGCTTCATTTTCATTTTGAATTTCGGCTTCCGCATTGCGAAGATTTTCCAAAGATTCCAAGGATTCCAGTGAAGATTGCTTGCAAACTAGATGATTCACTTTCTCATGGTCGGCCTTTTGTTTTTTGAAAATTGTCTTCAGCACTTTTTTAAGGCTGTAAGACACTTTCTTATTGTTATGTTTATTTGTGTATTCCATTGTGGCGTTGGTAGCGTTATTCGAGATTTCTATGCACATTTTGTTGTATTTTTTTAAAATATTTCTTTTTAAAGAACTGTAAGTTATTATCGAAACGACTGCTTGCGTTTGAATGATGCCTCTACAAGCAGATCCTTGTGCTTATATACTCTCGAAAAATCCCCACTCCTACCACACACTGCAGGTTAAGAACAGGATAAAATTCCCTAACACAGTGTACGTGCTCTGGATCGAAGAAAAAGGACCTCTTTGGGTTGTTGCTTTGCACTGTCCTTCCATAGGGATAAAAAGTCCATATGAAAAAAATGGCAGGTGTTCCGTAGTATACTGGATTATTATGGTTGGTAAGATTTTTTTTTACTTACTTCTCTGATTCGGTTATAAACCTGCGCCAGTTGGCTTTATGTAGGAGTACAACAACAACAAGGATAAAATGATAAATCCTTAAGGGAAAACGATCGTGGGAAATGAGAGTTTCTTGTCGTTCCCACACTTTTGAGCAGGATCACTACAAAAGGTTTGGTTTTTTTTGTGCTAAGATCAGATCCTTTTTTATATGTTCTTGTAGGAATATCACAAGGAACAGATAATATTCTTTCAAAAGGATACACATTAAAGACGATGGCAATTTGAACACGTGTGCATTTGAGGTGCATGTTAAGACTTGCTAGCGTTCAAATCGTGGGAGAATTTTTTTTCCAAATTTAAAGAGTGGTTTCAAAACGGAACGGTCCATTTGGAGGTGTGTAATTTAAGAAGTCCTTTTTTCTTTCAGTAAGTAGGAAGAAGAGGAAAATGCATTAATAGAATGGTTTACCAAATATCTAGTGTTCCTGGATCGTGGGAAGCAAAGTAGAATGTTTTTACGGTTTATTTATGATCTGTCACGTACCCAAAGGACAGTACGTAGATCATTAAAAGGATCAAATTATTGGTGTGTGTTGTTTTTTTTACTGGCATTGCGTTAAATGAATAACCTTAATCGTATTTGTTAGGTGAGTTGTTTGTGTGTCATCACGACGTCAGTTGGTCACGAGGATGGCTTGTTCCAGAAGGAAGAGATGCGTTTTTACGCTACTGACTTACTTGTGAGGATAAAAGGGGAGGGGTATTGTAATTGGGGCATTGAGTTATGATGGTTTTTGTATTTATCAGTGAAATTGTAATTTGTTTTGAGATATAGAGAGATACAAATAGTTGATGAATCGTCTTCTTTTTTTTAACACTTAGTATGTGATAGGATAGGGTGTGAGTTCGTGATTATGAGTGGTTGTGTATGATTTTGGTTAGCCTAGAGATTGAAAAATGCTTTGATCAATCGCTAAAAAAATTGTCAGTTTTTGTTTACACGTCGAATTCTTGGGAATGGTTTTTTGCAGTACATTAGTCGTAAAATAAATTATTGAAGGATGTTCAGGAAAGAGAGAGATTTAACTTGATGACCACTTAGGTGGAAAAAATGCTAATCAATTCTTGTACATTTTTTAGGAGATGATTTATATTAGTATTAGTTCACGTTCATTAAATTGAACACTCTATAGTTGAATGCATTGTTGCAGTTAATATTGACCTAGAGAATAGGGAAACAGATGTAGGAAATATGAGATAATTATTTACTTCCAACAATTTTCAGCAAAAGGATATGCCAATCATACAGATATGGTGATTTTAGTTATTCATCAATTACATTACCCCGTGTCAAACTATTTGCTACTGTCCTTCTAGTCTTTATTCTAAACATTATTTCATCTCATAATTTAAGCTAATTTTCGCGATTATCTGCAACTATCAGTAAAAGGCTGCAGTACATCTTGACTTCTAGTAGAAGGTATCATATTAGATTATAAGGACTAGATAATCATCTTTTCCGAACTTGTTCGTGAAAAGTGATAGAAACTAATGGTGTTTTAAATCCACCTTAAACTTCTTTCATCAAGTATGTACCTTACTACTAACCATATATTCTGCTTAAATATCTTTGCATTTCATGGACCTTTTTCTCCAAGAAACAAGGAGGTTGCTTATGTCCCAAAAATTAATCTATATTTGGACAACGACATCCAACGTTGTATGCTCTTGACGTTTTTTTTTAGAAAGATGCCATGCTCCATATCTAAAAGAGTGATGAACGTACTTAGGGAGGGGAGAGCGGGAAACTTGAGCCACTTTTCTTAGATCGTTCATAAGCACTTTTCTATTAATCACAGAAACCTGTAGATTCATCTTTTAATGCTACATTTATCTACTTTAAGAAAAGTATCATAAACTTTAACTAAAGGCAAGAGATAAAGTTCTGTTTAATGTTTCTATAAAGAAAAAACAAACATTAAAAAAAAAAAAAATTATAAAAAGTTAAAAACGTAAGATCAAGGACATCTTTGGGAATCTTAATCCTTCCTGTCGCTCCTTCTTTTGGCTTATATGCAAATAGCATTTACAATAACTGAAAATGAAATTAAATACCTGCCTTAAAATACTTATGTACATATGTACATATATGACATTTAATCAGAGCAAAAACAGACTATAGCCACTGATCAACTGTCTTCAGTCTCCCGTTCACGTTTTTAAACAAAATAATATTAATAACTTTTGTAAAATACATGTCAGGTTGGACTTATGCTAATATTTACAAGGTCGAATATTAGGTAACATAAAATTGTATTAAGAAAATACAAAATTTTTATTTTTTTACTTTTTGCACTAACGATTTAGAATTAATTTTGTGTGCAAGTAACCGGTCACATTCTGAATAATTTCAGAATCGTTCCCGAAAACGCGGACTACACCACCACACATCTAAATATTGATGAGAACTTCATCATCCATCCCTTCCAGATCACTCTGGAATAAGAAGCACTTTTAGAAAATGAGTCGATTCACTTCTACACTGATGACTCAAAAACCAAAAACGGAGTTGGGGGAGGTGTTTTCTCCAACAGTCTTAATCTTAAGCTCTCCTTCCGTCTTTGCCATTGCAGCTTGTTCCAGAGGGACATTATGGCAATAAAAGAAGTCTTATCTTTGCTTCAAGAAAGCGTGATATCTGCTAGGAATATCCGGATATTTTCGGACAGCTAAGCAGCTATCAAATCCTAAGAATCGATCTCTACGGAGATGGCTGAGCAGTTTAATATTCACCTTTGTTGGGTGCCGGAGTATAGTGATATTTCAGGGATCTGTAAGACCGATGAACTCGCTAGATTAGGAACAACTTTACCCATTTTGCCGGTAAAAGGCACGTTAGGTATACCAATCGCTACTCGCAAATTAAAATTCAGGCTTGATGCTATCGAGAGTACAAATCTTAGGTAAGCAAGTGGACCAAAAGTCTAGCGACAAAACAAAATTTGGTCAAAGCTGGATGTGCATCGCTTTAAGAATTTGATTTCTCCCAATAGGTTGCATATTGGTACTACAATAGGTGTACTCATTGGACACTGTCTAATAAAAAACTATGCCATAAGGCTGTTCCTCTTTGCGAACGACTTTTTGTAGAAGCTGCATGGATGAAGAAGAGGATGAAACCATTCTTTACTTTCTTTGTTTCTGCCCAGCTCTCTCCCGCAGAAGGAAGCTTCACTTAGGAGCCTTCAATATATAATGACTAAGACGATCTGATAAACTTAGATATCAAGAGCCTCTTACGCTTCATCAGAAGTTCAAAATGGTTTAATGAGGAGATAGAGAGTAACATTATCCGATGATCCTTATGGTATCACTATGAACCTATTGCTGTATTGGCGTTTCTGAGCTGGCAATCACTTCAACCAAACCAAACCAACGTCAATAACAAGTGCATACGAGTTGAAGCGTCAAAACTAACTACAGCTAGCTTCACGTGTAGCTGAAAAACCCAATTGGAAAAATGAAGTGTCCCAATTGAAAAACCTTTAAGAACCAGTTGCATGTGTTGGCAGTCATTCGTCAACTTACTGAGTGATGCCATGGAGCAGTCCCCATGATTTTCCAAAGTTATCTGTCTAAACGGGTTAATTTTAGTCATTTGGTACCCATAATAGTTGAAATAAGAAATAAAGTAGGTAGGTAGGAGTGCTAGCATTTCACGAATCTCAATAGTTATCTATTGGATTCAATATTACTGAAGCAAGGAATGTATTGGAATATATGTATATATGTACATATTGTACAAATTCTTTCATATCATGTTTAACAATTAGTCAAAGCAGAGAAGAAATAAATAATCATCGAAATTGAAAATCGATTCAACAATAACACAATTTATGAAACGCCACAATGCGTATACAACTAATGATTGCACCCATACTACAAATATACCTCTTTTCTTCTCTGCAGACCTGTCTACACTTTAAACCCAAAAAACAGGTTAGGGTGTACGGTGCACCACATTCATTGCCTATGTTCATTTAACACCGATTCAGAAGTAATGATCGAGGGCAATATCTTGAGGTAGGGTGCATTATTGAACCTGTAACGGAGTTCCAAAAACCGTCACTTACGTATACACACAAAAGAAAAAAGTGAAAATAAACATCTACCTGTGAATACGGAACCGTGAGAAAGGCAAACCAAATTATAATCATTTCTGGGGTAAAAGATTAAAGATCAAGAAAACATACCCTGGAGGGTGCACAAATATAGAACTCTCTAGGGGGTAAACACAATACGCATACTAGTCACACATGCAGGAAAGCAAAGCAAGCAGTTTAAGGAAAATGAACACCTGAGCTAAGTAGCGATCAAGTGTCAAGAGATTGTGTCCCCTATGGCCTTTTTGTTGTTGTTTAATTCTGGTTTTTTACTTCCCTACTTTTGTACAAGTGAATTCACGTTAAACCGTTGAATGCAGTAAGAGGGTTGCGATTGAATTTATTTACGTTATCCACCCCGCTGTCCGTTGGTTTATGGGTTTAGTTTACGCTTGGTCCTGAGAGGACTGCATTGCACTAGTATTCCATCAAATAAAAACATTCCTTTGAGCTATTGAGTTTAGCCAGTCGCATTTTGGTGGTGTCGTGTAATCGGACACCCCGCATCGCACTCTGGTAAATGAATGTCGTAGGGGTTTAGGGGATTTCACGAACAAGTGTGCTGCACATGTGCACAACCGCACACATCACATATCACTTGAAACGGTTTTGATGGGTGATGGGTTATTCAATTCAGGGTCTTCATCGACGGGCTTTGTATTGCTTCAAGAAAAATTAAAACAAAACAAAACAAACCAAAAAAATTCCACCGAACCGCATTGGAATATGATGCAGTGGTTAAGTGTCACCATCTGACACACAAACGGGCCGACTGTGTTTTGAAAGTTCCTCCGCATGAAAACGGATTCATTTCAATTTACTGAGAATCTGTTGACTCAAGTGGTCGTCGTCGGATTTATGGTGCAATTTGTACCATGAATTGGTGCAACTGTACATGTACACATGTACATACATATGTATGTTGTGAATTCGAAGGATATTTTCAGGCTCATTTACTTCCTGGTTGTGAAAGTCGTTTATGGTCAATTTGACCGGACCACCGCGGAGGTTCCTGGTATGGATACTTGAAAGTGAGTTAAGCATATCCGACTACATAATATGCCAAAATTAGAGTTTTTGAATAGGAGTATCAAGAACGCAATTATAAGGGCACTTTATTTATGAAAGGAATAGCGTCGAGACAAGACAAAGGTCAGTAGTTTTAGGTCAGGTGGTAGAAATAGACATCTTCTACCTAAAAATGATGACTGGATAGTCAATGCATAGATCATATATAGAAATTGTTTTGAATACGATTCAAAAAAAGATAATATTATATCAAAAAGGGATTGGTAATGCAGTGGTGTGATCAAATGCATGCAGGTTACTCCAAGACATATCTGAATAATTTAAGGAGTAAAGAAAATGATATTCATTTATATCATTTATTTTATTTTATTCGTACTGTTACCTTATACATTTACATGTTTATAAAAATACAATATTAGATAAGTGGAAAAGAATAAGTAAGGCCATTCTATAGCATTAATGTTAGTGTTCAATGGACGCTTATGACTACAAAGAATAACTGACATGGGGTACTATTAGCATTTCTTTAGTTAAAAAAGGCGTTTTTTTTTTTTTTTAAGGAAAAGTTAAGTTATAACTTCGAATAATAATTCAATTTCACAAAAGTCTTCCGTAAATTGTATATTGCAGTGTTTCGCGTTGCAATATTACCACTTGTTACACATGATGGGAGTTATGTATATACTTCTGAGCAATTAAGAGCGACCCAAAAGTATTCATATAAGAACAACTCACTATACCGTATTGGAGTTTAGAATTAACTAGGGGAAAAACATGGATTTAGAACATAGGACTTACGAGCTATGAGCGTCATGTAGGATTTTACAGATTGAATATGAACCTTCCAATTCAATATATTATCAATATAAATTTCTAAACATTTAAATGAACCGATTGATTCAATTTTAAAACAGTTGCTCGAGCAAAAGTTATTTCTTTCAAAATTATTCTTACCACAAATATGCAGGGGTAAGCTAAATTTTTTTACAATTGACTGGAACCAATCGATAGATTGACCCCCTGAATCCTGCTTTATAAAGCTTGCTCAAGAGCAATTCATGGTATCATGCTTTCGTCATATCGATAAAAAGGTCATTGTCGATTGATTTTTTTTTTGACTCCATCATCATTCAAGCACACCTTGATCCATCTTCTGTGGACTTACTGGATCTGAAACCAAATTGATCAGTCGAGAAAAAATTGATTTTCTCGAAGAAATACCTTCGCGATTTAGCAAATTTTTCAAGAAGCTTTCAAAAAGATGGGAAGCAGTGAAAGAGGGTGGTGATCACTTAAATTTTTTCTATTACTTTTTTGAAAAGACGAACTTCTGCACATTTTAATTGTTTAGGAAACTTTCCACTATTTATACTTAAGTTAAAAAGGAAACTCACATCTCAACATCTATCTATCTTTTGCAAAAGTGTCGCAGAAATGCCATTACTCGTGCATGAATTTTTATTTTTTAAACCCGTAATTGATTTAAAAATTTCTCCAGGCGTGATCGGATATAAACCTAATGATAAGTTGGAGTTGCAGCAACTGTGAGTTGGTGCTAAAGGTTTAATAAATCCAAAATGTTCACGAAAAAATCGTTGAAATTATTCGCTATGATACAGAAATCTGATGTAATAGAGTTGTTTACATATATGTAAGTAGAACTTGATTACTTTTCATTTGCTTTCCTAGCATATTATTTACTACTGCCCATTCTCTCTTTACGTTTCTTTTTTACGTTTTATTTGTCTTTATAACAAAGGTATCATCCACGGTTTCAAACATAGTTTTCTATGGCTGACAGTTGACATTACGTTGCAGGAGTTTTGAATGTGTTTTTTTTTTTCAAAATTGATAGAAATAATAAAGTAAACTTGTTCCTAAAACTCATACCTTAGTTTTTCACGCCGCATATTGAAATCCGTCTTAAACTTTTCTTTGATTATATTTGATTGAAAATCACAGATATTTTCACAAATATTCAAAACACATATGTACATAAGTGGTGTTCACTTCAATATCGTTTTGTTTTTGGGAAAACGCAAGAAAATATGGTCAATGCGACTGGCACTTGTATCTGATATACGGGTTGGTTCATTAATTACACTTTTGAGTTCATATTAAGCCATAAGAAGCATATATAGTTCTCAGTATCTTTACCAGATTCGGGTAAAAGATTAATGTTTACATCTCCTAACACTAAAAGGTTCTTTGCTTTAGATACATTTAATAAATGTTGCAATTCATCGATGAAAACAGTTTTGCTTACATACTGTAACCGATAAATTCATAGAAAAGTGTACCAATCATTTTTAAATAATACGTTATTATATTATGCGTTTATAATATCGGCAATGGTTGAATCGATAATTGAGCAATCACACAAAAGTTCACTCTTTGCATAAACTACAACTCCACCGGCAGAATATGTTTGATAACAATTTCCGTATATAAAGAATATCCGCAAATATTATATGAACTTAATTCGTTTTCATACACCCAAATTTCAATCACAACAATCACTAGACGCATAATTTACTAAAGTGTTCTAGAAAATTTATCGAAGTTTTTTCTTAGACTACGAATTTTGATGAATACAAAAAGATTCTTATATAACAAGAACATCTATGTATGTATCTCATCATCATCAGTACATACATAGTATAAAACAAAGTCTCCACAACGTGTCTGTCTGTATGATCGGGCTAATCTCGAGAACCGCCGAACGGATTTGGATGCGGTTTTCGCTGTTATAATCTACTTTTCCGAGAAGGTTTATGTGTATTAAATACAGCTCTATCACCTATAGAAGCTGAGCATTCGAGGTCTAATTGGTAAAAAAAAGGGATTTAAATGTGATTACACTGCCCTACCCTAACTCAGCAAGGTCTCATTAGATTTGAACACAAAAAGAAACGTTTTTAGTAAATTCGTCCCTGATTAATGAGCTACTTCGGGGATAATTATAAACTCCTAACTGAAGGCTTAAAACTAGTCTTCCGATATGGAGTCAAAATCAAGTAACCTGTGTTATCACTCACTGGGCATGCATAATAAACATAAATTCTAATTTCTAAAACTGAATGCAATCTAAGCACTTTAAAGAACTATCAACAAGATTTTATATAAAATCACCGTAAAATGCTTGCATTTGATGCCATAATATGGCACTTAATAGAATGGATAAAACTATTTTTAGATGTTTCGAAGAAAAAGTTCTTGAAGTGCTTTTGACTCGACTATTAAATTGAATTTTACAGTCGACCACAATACAGGTATTGTTCTCGTGCTGCCCGAATTGAGGTTGCAATGGACAGTCACATGAAGGCATGAATTAAATCAATCCAACTTTCAACAACCTTCCGTATAAAGAATAAGAGTCAGCAAATATTTATAGAGTCGCCATCATAATTTAAACTGTATGTTTGGATTTTACTGACATAAAATATCAAAATACATAGAGTAGTTCGAAGAACTTTTGACACGTTGCTGACGAGTGTTTCCAAAATTCATGACCTGTCTATAATATTCGCCCATCGTACTTATCGAGTCACGACGATATTGCATTCATTCAAGTTTATAACATGAATGATCTGATGAAATTCGATATCGAATACGTTACGAATTTCTGAAAAATAGCCGCAATTTTTTCGTGAATGCAGTTTTTTATATTTATTTTGTGGAATTATCACGTGATTTTGGTAACGAAAGAACTGGTTACCTATAGCATACGGTCATGAGTTATCCATTGATGTAAAACTCCCCTCGGTGATCGTGTCAGATTGCATTCGTGCTGTTTGTGCAAAAATTCACAAGTTTGGCGTGAGGTCAAAGACTGTGAAGATTGCTCACACTTTTAGGGTAATGAATACGAATCGATATTAAAATGTTTAAAGGCTTTGAGAAAAGGAAATTAATTGATATGAATTGATAAGAAATGCCAGTCCTATCTATTGGTAGAATAAAGTAGTTGCTCTCTGTTGGACCTGAGTTTGGATAAGCTGTTGGGTTCCATGAAATCAGTCAGTTCGTGTAGATATTTGGCCTGAAATGCCGTTGCAATTGTATTGCAGAATTTTGAATGCTGAATGGTTGGCTCTGCAGCTTTTGCAAATGAAATTAGTGTTCCAATCTAGATATGTAAGTATAAAACCCTGAGCAGCTCCGGAGATGGTACCAGTTGAGGCATGAGTTGTACTTCACAGAGATGGAGTTGTGATGAATGGGCTGTTGACATACCGAGCATACCTATATTATGCGGAGCAGACCTGCCGGTGCCACCGGCCCATTGTCGGAAAAACAGAAATCGTGCTTGAATTGTCCTTGTATGTTGTATTTTGGAATGCAGCTGAGGTTGACGATCCTAGACCGGGTAGCTCCGGTACGTAGACCCGATCGCAGTGGGTTCTAATTGATATGTTAGAGATGGTTATTTGGTAGAAGAATATGCTTGTTTCCTGTTGCCGAGTTAGAAAGGTTCGTCTTGAAACTGGTAATTGGAAGCTAAATCCACTATAGCAAACAGATAACGTTAAAGTTAAATCTTTATAAGTACTTGGTGCAATTCACGAAGTTTATAGTAGCATATTAACGGCGAATATAAATAAACCTATGTACATATGTATGTATATATATTTATCTGCAGATCCAACAGTTAAAAGATCATTTTTGGAGTCTACTAAATACTGAGCAAACATCCTTAACACCCCTATACGCACCTCCCCTCTTCATTGATGACCTTTTAGATGCCCCATTCTCCTTAGACGAAGTCCAGAAAGTTATTAGAAATTCAAAAAACAACAAAGCTCCAGGGGAAGACCGCATCGCGATCGAATTTTATAAAAACTGCACAATAGAATTTTCGATAGCTCTCACAGAGCAATTCAATGCAATATATCAAACTGGTAGTATACCTGCAAACTTCAGGAAGGCGATTATACACTGAGTTACAAAAAAAGTGGCGCACCTGGATATTTCGCAATTACTTCAAGTAAGTTGGAAAAAAAAGGTTTTTTTTAATACAGTTTTGTTTATTAATATAAAAATAAGTAATTTATGTTAAAAAAAATTAAAAAAGAATTTAGAAATAAAACATACATATATTAAGCAAAATGGACAATAACTTCATAAATTAACATTTTACATTTTTATTATTATTATTTTTTTTTAACGAGTCCTTGTTGCTGTAATAGTCTGTATTGTCTCCCCGAACATCTAAAAGACCAGATATTTGCCGAGGCATACATTGGATTACATTTTTTACAATGGTATTGTCCAAATTGTCCCATTCCTCGATCACAGCAGATCTCAAGCCGCTGAGTGTCTCTGGAAGGGCAGGTCATATCCTAATCTTTTTCTCTAGCTGGTCCCAAACGTGTTCAATGGGATTCATGTCCGAGCTCATCGCAGACCAAGCGATTTCCACTTCTTGCAAATATTCGGTAACTCACCTGGCGACGTGTTGTTTAGCATTGTCTTGCATCAGCAAGAAGTCCTCCTCCATAAATGGTGCGAATAGAACCACATATTCCTCCACAATGTTGGTGATATAAAACGTAGAGGTTACTCATCCTTCCATGATGCACAGCTCGGTTTTTCCGCCTCGAAATTTTCTCGCTGGGCAACTGTTGCCGAAGAGTTCCTCTCATCTTATCATCCCCACACTCTGCTACGTCCATCTGTTGAGCGGAGACGAAACCTGGAGTCATCAGTGGAAAGGACTCTACCCCAGTCGGCCTCTGTCCAATCCTGGTGAAGATTAGCAAATTCAAGTCGACGTCGCATATGTTGTACCGTGAGTCTTGGTACACGAGCAGGTCTTCTTGCTCTCAGGCCACCTTCTACTAATCGCCTCCTCACCGTTTGAGCATTCACAGCTGTCCCTATAACAGTTCGAAGTCTGTGAGTCAGCTCAACTGCTGTTTAGAGACGATTCCGAAGACTTTGAATCACCAAATATCGGTCATCCCTTGCGGTAGTTACTCCGGAGCGACCTGATCCTTGACGCCGTTTGTAGGAGTTGGTCTCCCTGTACCTTTAACGGCTTTTTTTTTAACGTCTTCTCCGGTTTGCTTATCATAATATCGGCATAGCGCACGCCCCGGCCACCCTCAACTAAAGCCAGCGCACATGCGACTTCTCAACGATATAATAGATAGTATCGGAGGTGGTATCAAGGTTAATACGACGTTCATGCCGGCGTTAATGTATGCAGTATGCAGTTTATGATTAATAGACTAGTGAATTATTGCCGGATGTGGAACTTGTCTGTTAACCTTTCGAAGACAAAAATGATGATATTGAGAAATGGCTCTAGGAGGTACTCGAGAAATGAACAGTGGAATTATGATGGGACACCAATTGAAATAGTTAGAGAATATAGGTATCTAGGAGTCCTAATCACATCTAACCTCAATATGGAAAAACACTTCAAAGCCAAATTATCAGAAGCAAAGCGAGCGATCGGCTTAGTTTGGGGAAGATGTATTAGGAATAAATATTTAAACCATAGCTTAAAGTAAAAAATTATACGTGCAACCGCGACATCTATCATATTGTACGGAGCTCAAATATTGGGATACCGCCCGGTTACTTCTGTTGAATTATTTCTTCGATACTGCATCAAACGAGTGTTCAGGATACCAAATAACAGCCCAAATTACATGATTTACCTGGAGACAGGAATTACTCCCCTTTTTCTGGAAACACTAAAACTGCACTTCGATTACGTCATAAAAGTTATGAGAATGGAGGAACGAAGATTGCCAAGAATAATTCTCTCCTACATACTTTCAACGAGAGGCATCTGTGTACAAGAATGGGACATCTTGGCGCGTAATTGTGGGCTAAACATAAGTTTTAAGGACAACGAACATCCTATACCTTTGAAGGATAAATTTTACAGAATACTGGAAAAAACAGGTAATATTCTCTATGATTCGTACATCAATGAAGCACAATCATCACAATACCGATCGTACTACAGTAAACTCAATCACAACCTGCAGGAAAAAACATATTTTATAAATACCAACTCAACCGCAATAATAAGCATGATATTTAAAATTAGAGGAGAACTAATAAACCTTAATTTCATATCACACTGGCCTGATCTTCCAATGAAATGTAGTCTCTGCAATCTCAGAGAAAGAGAAGACGTCTTTCATTTATTTCATAGCAAAATGCCCTATTCTGGGAGAGCTGCACAGAATGTTCTTTGGAGTAAACCAACTGGGGATGGAGGATACATTGTCCATGGAGACCGTGACTGGGACGTATTGTACAAATATACAACGAACACTTTTAAAATATTCAATTATCCTCTTTTATTGTTTAAGTAATTTATATAGTTCTATCATGTATACGAGTAAATGTCAATCTGGTAGACGGCCATAGGCCAAACCAATAAAACTTTTGTATATATTTGTAAGATAGATGTAATGTTTCTTATAATGAAATAAAAGTAATTTTAATTCAAAATTAATTCAAATTCAATTATATTTATTTATGTAAACAGTGATATACATATGTAGATATATAGTGGTTTCCACTTATTTGGGACACATCGGGTTAGATCGTTTAGTTCCAACTAAACGTCTGTCGCAATATAACGAATTAACAACCAAGTAAAAATCAGACCAAATATGTGTGTGAAATAACAGTACTGTTTTTCGCACACTTTTGTAAATGAACCAAAAGTAAAACGGTGTGCAATACCACCAGACAGTCCCTGCTAACAGAGATTTCTTTTTCCAAAATACATAGATATGTATGTACGAATAAGTGTGAAATGTGCGATGGATTAAACGGCTGGTGACCCCAATAACCGAACAAACATCTCCTTTTGCTTCTGTTCTTTATCATTTACCACAGTTAAGCTGTCCCTATTAACAGGAGTTCCAATAAAGCGGAACCCACTTATTCTCTTTGGTTTACTGTGCAGTTCAGAACTCCAACAGGGAATGCAAGAACTGTCTGGGTTAGATTTATTTATGAAATTAATGAAATTTCGCACATACATACATATGTACATACTAGGGTTCCCAACTTTGATTGAAACAAAGGAAACAAAGGCGAACACCGATTGTTCTAGAATTAGTTCAGTTCTTTGCATTTATTGTAAATTTTTTTGACGTTTACACGATGTTCAGATTTTCTGATTTTTTTTTTTTTCTTTGACGTTTGAAAATATCAATCGATTTCTATCGACGAAAGAGTTAACAATTTTAAAAAATTTAAGAAAAGCATTAGTTTTGTTCTAGTCCCTTCGGGTAGGAATATACCCGATGTAGGCATGCCTGTCGTAAGAGGCGACTAAAATCCAATCTTCTTATACCGAGTGTATAGTGCATACAAAAAAATTCAATGAACAAAACGGCAAGATTTAGTATCCCAGGTGGCAGTCCAGTTTTACTGGAAAATCCACCCTCTTCGAAGCTCGGCTCTACGGATTCTGGGGAGAGTCCCTTATTGCAATCTAATGACCCTTTTACAAAAAGTTCAAGGTTATCTCGATCTCAACCACCAAGGTCGAATAACATCGGGAAAAGAAGTCCACTGGGACTTTTTTTTTTTTTTTTTCGGGTCCCAAATAAAAAATCTAGTAAGAAACAAAGAGCCGAAGTCGAGCCTCGAAAAGAAGGAAAGCAAAAGAACCGCCACTAATAAACGTCATCGGGATAACGGAATATAATAAGCTGCATAGCCTCCTTAAAGGAACGATGACATCGAAGTTTAAACTTACATCTTTGATGTATTCCTCATGCGTGGAAAATTAGTGACGACTACCGAGCAGTCTCCCAAAAGCTAAATACCGAGAAGATCCAGTGGTATACTTTCAAATTAAAGTCAAAAAGGAAGTTTTCAGACAGAACTATCAATCTGAACACGGAAACCTAAAAAAAAATCCAGTTTACCGAAAATGGGTACAATCAGCCAAATCATCGAAAATGGGTGCGTGCAATAAAAGCAGTAGTAAGACAAAAGAAAACAGGTTTTCAACAACGTAATTTTAGCAATAACAACCGTTATAAAATTCTTTTTCATTGGGAACATTTTTTTCTTTGTAAAATAAGGGTTTTAATAAAGGAACATTTTATATGTAAACCACTAATTTTCCATATGTGTAGAAATCTACACAAGAGGGTAGACAACGTAATTTTAGCAATAACAACCGTTATAAAATTCTTTTTCATGGAGAAAATTTTTTTTGTTGTAAAATAAGGGTTTTCATAAAGTCAAGTCAACAAATTTCACAATTTATCAATTAGTGGTTTTTGAGAAAAATAAGAAAAGAGGTTGCATTTGTGTAGTTGTCTACACAAGGGTGGGATGAAGGTTAAGTTAACAACAAAAGGAGGGCATTTCTAATTAAAGGAGAATGGGAGGGCAAAGTGCTGAAAAGAAGAACTGTCCTCCAAAAAGAAGGACGGTTGGGAACCGTGGGGTCGGTAGGGTCGTATACTCCTTATATAGGAAATTGCTAAGGTATTAAGTACAAAATCTAACCAGGTCATTTGCAGTAAAAGACAGTCAGAGGAGGACGATATATTCCTCAAGATCGTCATATCATCTGCGTAAACAGGTAAATGTAAATTTACAGTAATACGATCAACATAATTAATTTTCAAAATAAATAATAAGGGACCAACTTGGTTGCCGTGAGGTTCTCCAAAAGAGGCTTTTATTGGGATAGAAACATGGATCTAAGCACAACGTTGTAAAGTCGGTTTCCTAAATATGATTCAATGCACTTAATAAACATCGTCTGAAAGCCAAGAGCCTTTAATTTGCAAACAATAATTTTGTGCTAGATTTTGTCGAAGGCTTTCGAATTCAGTTAAGGTGGTCGTTGTGAATATACCTTTTAGAAATTCATTGACTCTAACGTTGTTTGTGGGCAATTGTTTAAATAAGAAAAATAGTGTTGATCCGGCCTTTGGACAAGTTTGGCAAAAGACAGGCTGAAAAAATTGGCAAATAGATTTGCAATCGTTTGAGGATCATCTGAGTAAGTATTGGAAAGTTTGAGAGAAGATGGGTAGATATCCAAGTTTCTTTTGGTATTAATGAATTTGAAGAATCGTTTAGGGTCGGAAATGAGGCTGCAATGCATACGGTTTAAATATGTAGATAAGATAGCAAGACTGACAGAACTGACAACATTGGGTGCAGGCAAGGTGATAGGTTAGAAAATCAGTGTTTTGAAGTTTGTTTCGAAGTGAGCGTAGCTCTCTATTATACGGGGGTGGAGAGGATGAGGGGTTCTTTTTGGGTGAAAGTGGCACGAATTAGGAAAGGCTGTTGACTTGTAGCATTCACTAGTAATTTCTTTCAGCCAATTTTCCAATTCATTTTCAATCAATCAATCAATCAATAAATTTTTCAACCCATTCTTTTTTTGAAGTTTTGATCATATTCGGCTTTTTGCTGATGATGAACCCGTCCTATTAAAACAAAAATTATTTCGTAACCTGCATGAATAAACAACAAATTTGATAACGAAAAGAACTAGAGTTAGAGCAGCCACAATGGTGCTATTCAAAATCACGTACATACATATATGAGTATGTATTACTAAAAATGAAATATCCACTGTGAACCGCAATTGTCATATGTAAACTTCAAAACAGGAATGAACTTGAACACTGATGTTATATGGTTGATCGTTAATGCTGGGTAACCTCTGCTTTCCACTGGCAATAATTCATTGCAAGAAATATGTATGTCATGCTATTGAAATTTCCAATGGACACCGCAATTTTCTTCAAATAATTTATGGCAAGACATCCATGTCTGGTTTTATTTCTTGCTATCTTTGTGGACATAAACTCTGATATAAATTTGACATTGACTGTCAATTTAAGTTTTACTACAAAGAAGACTGATTGCAAGATTTCACGAAAACACTGTCACAGGAAATTAGTTTCTAAATCATGCATGCATGCCCTTAAGGCAGAAATTAGTTGTTGCTTACTCTTACGCGACAGGGTTGAAAATGAAATGTCCTGACATATGTACACTGCATCAAAAAATTGCACATACACTAAATCATTTACCAATAAAACCGTATTTTTTCCTAAAATACAACGCAATCCTTAAAAAAATTTATGAAACATTTTTCGGTGTTATATGTAGATTAGGATTATAAAAAAAAAAATTTCTAAAAATAGTTTTTTTTTACGAACACACCCAAAAGTTTTCCTTGCATCCTAAAATTCGACTCAAATAATTGCACATACACCCTGTTTCTTTCGTAAAATACTCGATTAGCGGTAAATATTTTTGCTGCTGTGTACAGTCAATAAAAGTTTAAGATATTTGGTAGTGTACAGTCGCATTTGGTGGTTTTTTATTTTATCTTAAGAGAACTAATTAAACAAATAACAAAGTGATGGCAGACAATCATAAAAAAGTGCCTATAGATGTAAAAAAAATAATTGTAAAGTTAAAAGCTGAGGGAAAAAGTTACGCAGAAATTAGTAAAATAGTGAATAGACCTGTAGTTTGTAAAGAAATAAAAATTTTTAACATAAAGTCTGACATAAATATGTCTTGTGGGGCACAGTGTAACGTGTTAAGGGAATACTTAGGCTAAGCCCACACTAAATAGAATAGAAACAAACAAAACGAAAACGCCTGTTCATAACCCTTAAACCAAACTAAAACGTTTTTTTTTTTGACTTATTAAATTTATTTTTATTGAAAGTCATGCAATTTTTTTTAATTTAAATTTGTTTATTGCCGCCTGATTTTCAATTAAAAATAATAACTTTCAGCGTCACACATATTGATGCTGCACTTTACATTTAAACTTTTACTTAAAACGATTTATTGCTTATTTCAATGTACATTACTCCTGTGATGGCTGGATGCTGGAGGAATAGCGTAGGCACTGACTGACGTCAACCTGGCGACGTCCAGTATTGCAACTGCTACTGCGCATCAATTGTGCTTTTTAACATCCTAGTGGTAGCCATCGGGTTCTAGTTGGTGTCCATCCGGACCTGACTTGCTGAACATATAAGCGCGAATGTTGAACAAAAGAAAATAGCAGCACTTTAAATACGACAGCGGACGAACTCTCTCGATGGAGTCAACGGTGGCGTCACAGCTTCAAACGGAAGCATAACACTTTATCTGGGCTACTCCGACATATTCGGAGCTCAGGCCGATAAAGATTTCCAAAAACAAGTCAGGTTTTTGGAAAAGGGATGGTGGCGGATGAGCCCTTACTGGGCCAACGACAGCTTATACCCCCCAAGCGGGTTACTGACATCGGTTTAAAACCGGCCCCTCGTCCTAGGGGTTTAAAAAATGGAACTGGCCCTCCAGGTTGGGGGTTGTACGTACACTGTACACTCCAGGTGTTATTCAAAAACTTGAATCTGTCCTCACGCGGTACAAGGCAGATATTACCGCGATCCAGGAGATACGATGGATAGGATCAGGTATGCAAAAACGGAAAAATTGCGACATTTATTACAGCCGTCACAAACGACTGCACATGTTAGGATGCGGATTCGTCGTGGGAAATCGGCTACGCTCAATGATAATTGACTTTAAGCAGATCAGCGATCGCCTGGCTGTGATCCGCATCAAGGCAACATTCCAAAACATCAGCATAATATGTGCACACGCCCCTACCGACGAAGCTGAGGACTCTATCAAGGAGGAGTTTTATGACCTCCTGGACGGAGCCTACGGAGCCTGTCCGGAGTATGATGTCAAAATCATACTCGGGGACTTCAATGCCAAAATCGGTAAGGAAAACATCTTCGGCGGGTTAGTTGGAAAGCACAGTCTCCACGAAACGACAACAGACAGCGGCTTCCGGCTAATCGATTTTGCAGCAGCTCGTAATACGGTGATAAGTAGCACTAGGTTTTCAAGATTACGAATCCACACAGTAACCTGGTGGTCTCCAGATGGTCGAACAGCCAACCAAATCGACCATGTGCTAATAATTTAAATTCAGAGGGGCAAACGTCGACGCTGATTATTTTCTTGTTGCATTTAAGCTCAGAGTTTGACTATGCAACGAGAAGAATCTACAAACCGCCCAGAAAAAGAAATTCAACGTTGGAAGCCTTAGCACGACTGGAGTAGCCAGAGTCTCTCCGCTGTGCATTCACCATCCACAAACGCCAACAATCTGTGGAATCAGTATCGCGACATTATCAAAGGGGTAGCAGAGACCACCATAGGCTACCAGCCACCACCTAAAAGGAGCCCTTGGTATGATGATGAAGGTGTGCGTCGGAAAAAGGTGACAGAAAATGCAAGCGCTGCAGCGCAAAATAAGGGCAGAGAGAGAAGAGTATTGAGCCAGAAGAAGGGAGGAGAAGAAGATCCTGCGTAAGAAGAAAAGGGCCTACGCAGTCTCCCAGCTGAAGTATATCGAAGAGTCCCGCGATAGGAACAACATCCGGATGTTTTTTTTAGGAAAGTCAAGCAACTGGCAGCTGGCTTCAGGCCCGGAACGCAGGCTCTTCGAAACAGTGAAGGAAACCTAGTCACCAAAGCACAGGGAATAGTAGATGTGTTTAAGCAGCATTTCCAGCAGCTACTTAATGGGTACCAGGTAGAGAAAGTGATAGGGCAAGAAAAGAACCCGCATCCAGTCAATGAAGAATCCATCCCTCCTACCAGTTTTGAGAATCCATCCCTCCTCCGCTCAGCTATCGAAAAACAGAAGAACAACAAGGCCGCCGGCTCTAATGGTCTACCAGCAGAGCTTTTTAAACATGATCAAACCAGGCAGGTCCGGCCTGGCAGATCGTCGATCGACCAAATTTTCACACTAAAGCAAATCCTGGAAAAGAACAACGAATTTTAAGTCAAGACTCACCATCTCTTCATCGACTTTAAAGCCACATATGATAGCATTCATCGTCTTGAGGTCTACAAGGCAATGGCGGAATCCGGGATCCCGGCAAAACTGATCCAGCTGTGCCGCATGACGCTGGAAAACACGCGGTGCAACGAGCAAATCGGAAACAGTTCTTCCGAACTACTCCAAACATGCACCGGATTTCGGCAAGGAGATGCGCATCGTGTGGCTTTTTCAATCTTGTGCTGGAACAGGTAGTGCGCAGGGCAGGTGTGAACACAGAAGGCGCTGCCTTTAACAAATCTGTCCAGTTGCTGGGATACGCAGACGACATCGACATCATCGGTCGCTCCCAGCGCACCGTTTTAGAGGCTTTTACGGCAATTGAAAAACAGGCGAAACGAGTTGGCCTTGAAGTGAATGAGGAGAAAACCAAGTACATGTTGTCAACAAACAAAGAAGCATCTGTCCACCGCCTAGGACAGAACTTCTCTGTTGGCAACAGTAACTTCGAAGTGGTTAAGGAATTTACCTACCTCGGAGTAAATATCAACTCTACGAATGACACCTTAGTGGAGATTCGACGAAGACTTACCCTAGGAAACCGCTGCTACTTTCGTTTGGCGAAACAAATGGGGTCAAAACTCCTAACTCAAAAGACGAAATATATTCTCTACAAAACTTTGATCCTGCCAGTTCTGCTGTATAGAGCCGAGCGTTGGATGATAAGCAGGAAAGCAGAACAGATATTGAAAACTTTCGAAAGAAAAATTCTTCGTCGGATATTCGGTCCCGTATGCGAGGAGGGCGAATGGAGGAGAAGATACAACCGTGGACTCTATGAGCTGTACCAAGATGTGGATGTAGTCCAAAACATGTAAGCCAAAACACGTCGACTACACCAGCTAAGAGGATCTTCGAATCACAGCTCCCAGGTTCGAGACGACAAGGAAGACCGAACCTCCGTTTTAAGGATCAAGCTATCGCGGATGCCAGAGCGCTTGGTCTAGATAACTGGAAGCAACGTACCCAGGATCGAAGAGAATGGAAGGCTGACGTGTCTCACGCAGCCCGTTAAGTAAGTAAGTAAGTACATTGCTCCTGTAACACATGTGTAATGTTTGATATAAGCAGCAAAACAAAAACGTTTTCATTTACCAGCTTTGTTTTTCTTTATTCAGGTGACACACGTATTTAAAAATGTGTATTTTAATTTAAAAAAAAAAAAAAAAACTAAAGTTTTCTGTTCAATATGGAAGAACCCTTAGACTTTATGTAGGTACATATTTATTATTAATTCTAAATATATAAAATAATAGGTGTACATATTAATAAAGTGAAAATTAAGAAAAAACTTTCTATAGATTTGGAGAAATACATATATTGTGGCAACAGGAGACAGTAGATTGGAGTTTTTTCAATCGAAATAACAGTAACAGATACTGTCGCATTGGATGACAGTCTTATTCCTACAGATAACTCTACAAACTTTCCACAGAACTCAAAGGTAAGATCAGTTGAGAGGCCAACCAGGTAATTGAAATCCATCATTATCTAACGTCTCTCTATCAAAAATAGTTTTACTTACAAAACGAGTGAGCGATTTTGGACTAGTTCTCCAGGTGACATACAACATATTTTCAGAAACGTTTTCTAACCGTTTAAAGGCAGAATTAACACGCAAATATAGATAAGCATCTAAGAGTGTTTACTGTTATAGATTTGCCTTTCCTGAATACGTACATCTATATTTCTTCTGATATCTATTTTCTTTGTCGTGGTGTATTTTTTTAGAACGTTCATTCAAAGTTTTGCCATGCATATGTCAATTTTGGTCAAACATTTACCAACTTTCAGTTTCGTTATTGATCATTATTTATATGTGCATATATGTTTGTACATTTGTTGTAGCTTCTGAAATCAATGTAAACTTACCCACAAGTAAAAAAGCTTAAATATCACCACAGTGCTCAAATTTATTTTGTAATACATGGTAGGGATTAAGCAATTTACAATGTCTGCAATTTGAATAGCCCAACCATCCTTTTTTATGGACGACAATCGCAGCCTTATAGCAACAAGAATAATTTTCTTACAAACAAATGCAGTTAATGCCCTCACATAATAAACAATTTGAGCAAAAGTGCAGCAATAAAATCCACCATTAATTTGGTTCAATCCAACAACCACCCGGCACCAGGCACCATCATCATTCTCGCCATCCTTTGGACTTCGATTTTACGACACTCAGATCATTTTTAATGTTTCCCTCAGTTGTACACATACAAACATATATACGCAATTTAAAAAGCATAGCATGGGGAACATACAGGAAGACGGTTAATGCCTTCCGGCTAATTGAAGAGCGACCAAAATGAAAGCCCAGCAAAAGAATATTGTCATCTCTCATGTCTGCGCTAACGTAACACACAACAAAATTACCCATGTCACATGTCGCCATTCCGCAAATGATGATGATGGAGCCCCAGCGTGCCTAAACGCACACACAACACACAACACATACCGGATGCTGGATATTTAATGATTGAGATTCAAATTGTCTGCGCTGCCTGCCCAATTTTCAACTTCCCCAATGGTATCATTACAATTTAATTACGCGAATGACCGAAGAAGAAAAGTAGGATGGATTGGCATCATCGTTGTACTGGGTTGTCGGATCGATGCACTCCGTAAAACCAATTACCATTCCGCAGTGAAAGAAGATATTTAAGAATTGATTACCAGCCTCCTAAAGAGTTGATGGTCATGACGCAAGAATGGTTACTTGCTACTACTTTGGTGTTGCAGTTAATTATGACGTCGCGATGAGAAGGAAGTTAAAACGGAGTGTCATTACGAGTTCTTGTAAATATTTAACATGAATGCAGTCCGATCAAAGTAAACAGATCAAGTGTATTAACATACATACATATACAATTGCAAACAAAAAGTAAATCTATTAATTTAGTTTACGATACTGTGCCAGTTTATGTGTTTATTGCAGTATAATTTCAAGTGGAAACCTTATTATTCAGCATCGACAGTAAAGAAAAAAAAAATGCAAATATTTGGCGCAACAGGTTTATGGGACCCAGGGCCTAGCTTCTCACAACCATTCATATTGTACGTGTGATATTCTTTACACGAACAGAAGAGACCTACTGTAATGTAATTTTCCGAAGAGCAATTTGAGAATCTTTCATGATAGTTATTACTCTCGGATGTTTGTCAGGCGCTCGCGAGAGGTGGGCCGTGAAAGAAATTTTAGGTGTTGTCAGGTGTTTGAACCTCGAACCCCTCGGTCTGCCACTTGAACCATCGAGAGTAAAGTAGAACTAATAAGTTCCTATCCATTAGCATGAAGCTTCATCTGAGCGCAAACTCTGAGCAACAATCTGGCTTAACTGGTGAGTCTGAGGAATCCATCGATCTCAGTAGTATCCAAATGAGAAAAAAAAAACATCTGTCATCCATCAGCTATCGGGCAGAAAGAACCGTTCGACCTAGACGATGATAGTTAAGACTTCCTCAAACTGAATCAAGAAATCTAAATCGATGGTCATCGTCGCTTAACCGACCTTAAAGCAACAGCACTTTGCGAGACGAGTTTAACAGAACGATGTCTAATTTCTGCGCAAGTTGACTATGGAGAATAAGCAACGCTCCATTAAAACAACGATCTCATAGAAACAGCTTACCTACTTAAATGGATTCTGGGAAATTCATACGCATATGGTGACGATATTAAAATACACAATTAGAAGGATACCTGGTAGGTACTGTATGTATGTTTCGGCAAAAACATATAAAATATGTGTAACGGCATGGCGTTTGAGCATTGGCTAGGAAGACATCCTTAGTCCTTTCGAGAGAAAAATTCTTCATAGGATATTTGGTTCCGTTTGACGTACATATACATACATATACATACATACATACATATGTGTGTATATTTATGTAGTTAAAAAAAAAACTTGTCCACTGTTTACGCTAAATTCAAGTAGCCAGCCGGGTGCATTTACCACAACAAGATCATTTCCCACAACAGCATCCATGGGCGTTAAGATGACGCCAGCCATCCATCCATCTACGTTGCAATCCATCAATCCGTCCAACCAACCAATCTAAAGTCATTTCGTCATGCGCAAAAGAAACTTCCAATGGGCAGCAATAAAAAGTAACAGCAAAAAGCAAAACCAAAAAAAAAAAACGAACGCTCCTCAACTCGAAAAGACAACAGAAGCGTCATGCGGGGCCCACAACACACAAGCGCACAGAGAGAGCAAACAGCTTAAGTCAAAATCCTATTGCAAATGCAGAGTCACCTTAAAAGCCGGGTACACACAACACAAACACTGTACTCTCAGTTCATACAATGGTAGAGGGGCCTATAGAGTTATCTTTGACTTCAGGCTCATAATGACCAACTTCAGGCCGAAGCACGTTCACAGTGTGTGCCGGATTTTTCGAAACCGTGAGAACCGATTTTGTCGTGTGTTTCCCACGCGATCCGAACACCTGCCTTTTTTTTCTGTTTGGTCTTGGTTCGTCGTCGTATATTTCTTATCCGCTGTTCGCCGTACACTTCGTCTTCGTCATCGTCACCGCCGTCGTAGCCAGAGGTATTGGGTTCGCTGGAAGAACCGTGGTGGCAGAGATATAGCTTTTTGTGTATACCATGTGTATATTTACCAAGGGTATAAGATGACGGACGATATGTCGAAGTGATCGCGTCGTCGAGTGGCTAAAATGAGTGTATTTGATTTTTTTTTGTTTTGCTGAAGTCCGTCGAGTAGTACAATCAAGACATAGTACCGTGTTGCAGTCACTACACTACCACTGTATGGCTATCATTGTCTTAAGGAGACCTAAATGCCATGGTATCTACTTACGAAAAGGGGGGCCACTCGAGTGGAACCAGCAGCAGGAGATTACAGAGGTTCCGCTCCCTGGTGCCCGCTGGTTGTACAATCGAATTGCGGATGGATTCGATAGATGGATCGACCTCTGTCTGCGCGATTTTGTGGTTCGTGTGGCCGATCGTATCACTCAACCAACCGCGGAATGGGGCGGCAAATGGCTCCTAACCATGAGGCATGTGGTTAGTGATTGCGCCCTTATGTGTGGAGAGGGAAAGATTGGCACGTTTTAGCATGTCGATTCATGTTTGGACGTTTGTTTGTTTTTATTCTTTTTTTTTTCCTGTTTCTCTACTTGGTTGGGTGCCAGAAGACGTATGTATATATGTATGTATGTACACACATGTACATACATACATACATATGTATATGGATTTTTAAGCGAATTAGGTTACATTAGCTTCGTTAGGTACAATAGAAGTAGGTAACATTTATTTTTAAACTTTAGAGGTTTTGAAGTTGATAATGGTATGATAAGATCGCATTTGTTTGGTCGCTTGGGTTGTTAATGGAAAGCAAAGTTTGTTTTGTGATTTTATCAGCGTTAAAAGTGTGAGAATGTTTCGGATGAAGTTTGCGGTTAAACTATTTCAAAATTTTCTCTATAGGTACTTAGTGGTGTAGGTTTTTTCGAGGAAGTGAATTTAAAGATAGGAACTGTAAACAGGAATTCAATGAATCAAAATGGCACTTAAACTTAAGGTCATTCTTGCCAGTAATATCTACTGATGAATTTGACAATTTGCTTTAGCAGTTTGAAAATGTAGACAAGGTAAATCAAGAGTTGCTGTTTATCAAATCATACCGACAATAAAAATGTTAAATATGTACATACGTACATATGTATGTACATATGTACGTATTAATTGTAGGATCATCCCATTAGCTAGAACGAGTGAATCTAGAATGAAAAAATCTCTTCTATGAATCTCGAATGCAAAAATCTTGAATGGGACAAAATCTAGAAAGTACAAAAATTCGAATGACAAAATCTCGAAACAAAATTTATTTCTAGATTTTTCTTTTTTCCATTTAACGGTGAAAATAATGAAAACGGCTCTCAAATGTATACTGCGTAATTTTTGATTGAAAATAATAAAGGTTTAACACATTTCCATAACAAAAGCGTAACACACACAAATATGTGGCCTTATGTCCCACCTAACTAATGTACACTGGCGCCTACCAAGTTCCTACGACGATCGTTTAGGAGGAGCGAAGCGGAGCGGTACCGGATCAAGTGGTGAAGTAATTTAGCTTCCCAAAAATTGTGGACTTATGTACATACATACATACATAGTTTGTACATACATACATATGTCCCATCTTTGACAAAAAAAAAATCTGGACTCACGTCCCGATGGAGTGGCACATAACTCCATAACACAATTGTGGAATTATGTCCTACTGTGATTGTTACCATTGTCTCGAAAATTAATACTAATTCTAGGTTTTCGTTAATCGAGTACATTTGTTTTACCTACTATTCGAGATTTTGGTTTCGAAATTTGTTTATTCTAGATTTTTGCATTCTATATTTTATTTCTCTAGATATCTGGGTAAACCCAATAATTATCAAGTTTTCAATTGTATCTGCGTTTCTTGCTGCTCTTACCTAAAAACGTACCATGCCCAAGCTATGAATGAAGTAGATATGTACATATGTATGTGTGTTATGTACAATGTACATTCATATATGTATACAATATTATGTACATATACATACATACACACATATGTATAAATATGTATGGATATGTATGTACATGCATATGTATGAGAATCAAATTTTCCTACTAGGAAATTATTGAAACCTATCAGGCAAAGATCCAGTGGTATACTGTCGAAATAAAGAAAAGCCACATCGGGTTGTAGCAAGGGGATTCCCATTATAAACCAAAGAAGAGATTATGAACAACCTTCAAGCCAAAGGCTTTAAAATTCTTGATGCCTTCAATATCATCAAGAAAGAAAAGCAACAAACGGAAACAGATAAGGAAATCGTTGTAAGGCGTCGACTTCCGCTTTTTATGCTTACCTTCGATAAGTCTGACAATATCGACGACATCTACCGAATTAAAACTATATTCAATATCGTGGTCAAAATCGAGCCCAGGCGTAGCAATTTAACAATAATTTCACAGTACAAACGTTGCCAAAAATTCAATCATACGCAAATGTATTGCAAAAAAGAACCACGATGTGTTAAATGCGCCGGAAATCACCTCTTCCAAGACTGGAGTAAACAAACAAACCTCTGCAACCTGTGCTAATTGTAAGGGAAATATAATAGAAAAGTCATAAGAAACGGTACTGAAAAGTTACCATTAGCAAACCCACCAAATAATGGCCCTCGGACAGCTGGAGTGCCAACTTACGCTCAGGCCGCGGCATTCGAAGAACCAACAACCGGTGAAACTTCGACGGACCCTGTTTCTCATGTTGTCTCTGTTATTCTCGCAAGACTTGAAGAACAAAACGAAATAAACAAAACTATTCTCGATACGTTGGTTAAGCTCAAAAATAATTCACGGAAAACGCGTACTTCAACTCGAATATGAATATAAAACGAATGTTAAATATATGTATGTAAGTACATACATGGAATACAAACGTACTTTTGCAAAAACTTGACGAATTGAAAATATTCATGCACGAAAAATATATTGACATTTGTTTGATTTGTGCAACACACGTAAAAAAGGATTCGCATTTAACAATAAAAGGATATAATGATTTCCACGCTTGCCACCTTTCGGGTAAAGCAAGAGGAGGATCATCATTATTTATTAAAGATTGCATGGAACAATCCGAAGACCTAAAGATAAAGCTTGAAACTTTGCAACGATCCGAGTAAAAATTGCTCAGCGCGTTCTTAAAATCTATCTACTGTCTACCGCGTTTCGCACTTGAAAAAAGATAGAATGCTCTATAGGACAGGTATGGAATAAAGTTGTGATTTTCACTCGACGGGCAAACTGACTTACTGGCCACCTGATACTTCGAAAATACCTGACCTGATCGACTTTTTCATTGTTAAAGGAATATCTGCGAACAACATAAAAGTTGAAGAGAACTTTGATCTGTCGTCTGACCATTCTCCGGTTATTTTGACATTGGGAGAAAAACTCGTCCATAACCTGGAGCCAGCGAGATTAACTGGTAGAGCAACAAACTGGGAAGGGTTTGAATAATATTGAACTGAACGTTCCACTTACGACACCCTACGAACTTGAGGTTGAAGTTGATCGCTTCATTAAGATCGTACAGCACGCCTCCTGGAACAATACGCCCAATCCAAAGAAACGTCGGTCAAATACGGTTTACGATATCTTCCGGAAATAAAAGAATTGGTCAAGGAAAAAAAATGGCAACAGAGCCGTGCCCCGCAACATATAAAGCATATTTTAAATTCTTGTGAAATTTGTTGAAGGAGAATATTAAAGATATTTAAGAATCGTGAGCTCTTACTTTGAAAGTTTAACAGCGAAAAATAATTCCAATGATTCACTTAAGAAAGCTGTAAAAGGCACCAAAAGGCCCATAATCCCTGCGTCGCCAATTAAAATAAACCAAAATGAATGGGCAAGGGAAGATAAAGAAAAGTCTGACGCTTCACTACCTGTTATATAATCGTGATATATCGAAAGAAGATGCCACTATCTTTGTCATGCTTGCCGATGACACCGCTATCCTAGCAGTAGGTAAAACAATTGAAGAAACGCCTTCGCAACTGCAAAACGAAACTAAATAAAATAAATGAATCGACGAGGGCGAACCGCCCTCAACGAAACTAAATCTGCTCACATGAATTTCAGTTACAAGAAAACTAATTATTTGCCAATCTTTCTAAACTTGGCCCAAATACCTTTTGCAAACAAAGCCAAATACCTGGAAATGACACTCGATGCAAAACTGAAATGGAATTCGCACATGAAAATGAAACTTAAAGATATATAGGGCGAACCGCCCTCAACGAAACTAAATCTGCTCACACGAATTTCAGTTACAAGAAAACTAATTATTTGCCAATCTTTCTAAACTTGGCCCAAATACCTTTTGCAAACAAAGCCAAATACCTAGAAATGACACTCGATGCAAAATTAAAATGGAATTCGCACATGAAAATGAAACTTAAAGATCTTGAAATCAAATACAAAGACATGTACTGGTTACTCGGAAAACATTTCCAGCTGAGTTCAGAGAACAAACTGCTTCTATACAAGCAAGTACTAAAACCGGTGTTGACCTACGGTATACACCTTTGAGGTTGTACCAAGAAAACAAATGCAAATTATACAAACTTTTCAAAACAAAGTGCTAAGAGAAATTGTCCAAGCACCGTGGTATACTAGAAACGACGATATCCAAAGAGGTCTCGGAATTCCTACAATCGAAGCTTAAACTAGAAGCTTCGCGCGAAAGCATCAAAACCGACTAGTCGGACATATTAACAATACAGTCCTACAAATTTTGGATAAGAGCAATTTATTGCGCCGACTACAAAGAACGAAACCTTTCGACTTGGCGAGATAGAGATGTTCTATACCACGTGTCTGTCACCCCAATCCCACGTTAAAAGCTAGTATACCAGGAAACAAACCTGGTATTGAAACTCGTAATTTTTTGGTGGTATACCATGCTCTTGCTGACTGCAGCGCCACTTTCTCTCTGTTGGTGATTCTTCGTAGCTTCTTCACAACGAAGAAGTATATCCTCAAGTTTGGAAAATGGATTTAAAGAGGACACCATTTTATCTAAACTGTTTCAATAATATACTACATCCGAGAAAAAACAAATTGGGCCTTCAAACTGGAAACATTTCAACGAAATTAATTTGTTCATAAGTAGAAAGTTTCAAAAGCAACCGAATCAATGACGTTACATTGCAAAAAAAAAATTCAAGCATAAACGTCAAAGTATATATGTACATACAAAGTCAAAGTATATATGTACATACATATTAAAAAAAAATTGTCTTTACATTATTAAATATATAGTTATTAAGCTTCCTTTCTTAGTCTTTACAGTTCTGGGTTCAACCAGGAAACTGGTGGTCTACAGAAACTTTTTGTTACCAATAATGTGAGTTTAAAATATTTGGTCGGAATAAATATTTGGCGCGACAGGTCTATGGGACCCAGGTCCTAGCTTCGCACAACCATTCATTTTGTGCGTGTTATATTCTTTTTCTTCTTACAAGAAATTGTTAGGTGTTGTTTGGGTATTGAACCTCGAACCCCTCGCTCCGTAGTCATCTGGATTACTATTTAAATTATAAAATATTCTACTAGGACCCAGTATTACATACAGAAATTTGATCAAATAAAATGAGATCGCAAAAAATAACCCTAGGCGTTAATCAACGCAGTATTTGGATGTCAATGTCATACTGTGATCAATGAATCAAAAACGAAACTAATACACAGTCGCAATCTTCATTATCTAGCTTCACAAATTGTGCTTAGAAGATATAACCTTAGAAAAGTGGGTGTACCCACTTATTTTTTAAAGAATCATCAAAAGAATGTATGTACGGTGAATAAAATCTCAGCATCATGCGTTTTTAACACGTTAAAAACCTTATACCGTATTCAATCAAATCTATGATATCAAATCGTATGACTTGTCGTAAAAATTGTACATATTAACTAGTGCAAGCATGCTCTAAAAAACGATAGCTACCGTTTAAAAATCCAGCATCTAACAAGATACATATAGCAATCGATTGTTTGTCTTCAAGCTCTGATTGTAACAGATACTTTTAACAAAATATATTAACACTAAATAGCTATATATTTTCTAGCCAATTCCGAAAGAAAAACAAGTTTAGAACTTCTTTATTGCAAGCTTAATTTATTGTAGCAATTTGTCAGTAACATTTATGTATGTAGGTGTAGACGAAGAATATCGTAAAATTCCTGGCGCCATCGCCAGATGTGTTTATGTACCAGTTCACACAAAGAAACTACATTTGTTATAAAGAATGTTTACAAAACACCAAGACAGTTTATTGATCGACAATGATCTTAAAATGCGATGTGGAATCGATATTTTTTCTATAGTGACTGTATACTTATCGGAAAAAGATTTAGATGTCGTGATGGTTTGTTATTTTATATTGAATTTAATTACGTAAAGTTTTAATGACCAATTCACTAGATAGCAATATAAAAGTAGGAATTGAAATTCAAGATAGGTTTAAGTAATTTTTGTTAATGTTGTACAGTAGAAAATATACATATGTACATACATACATATGTATGTATCTATGTAATAGAAGAAGTATCGATTGATACATTATTGTCTAATTTTGTTTCGATTAATACAACTGATCAATGTTGTTCATGTTCAACTGATACATACGGGTGTAGAGTAAGCATAACCACAAACCATTAAATAAGGCAAAGAAATAACCATTAGGTGGGATGTATTGGATTCGATATATTACACGAAAACTATTAACACTAACAAAAGGAGAGACTATCCGTGAATGCATATGAACAATAGATCAGCTGATTGAGTTTCCAATACTGTGTTAACTAAGTTTTGCATATGTTGGAGAACCGACCAATAGTGCGAAAACCTAATTCACTTCAACACTATTTTCGTTTATGTCAATTGATTCAGGTTATTGCACTGAATTACACTTTGTCATACTCATATCATTTAAGAGTTATAGCACATTTTTTATTTCTCTTTAAATGTTCTTCATCACTTAGAATTGAAGTCCTTGAAAGTTATAAACCCAGTGATGGAGTGAAAATAAAGGGTATAAGGAAGTCAAAACTTGGTAGGAAAAGAAAAGAGAGTTGGGTGACGATGCGCGTTGACTTTAAATCTTTGTAAAATATTGAGGAGGACTAGTCATTCCATATATGTACGTGTTGATTGGTCTCAACTGTCCGACCCAAAATATGTTTAAAAAGATAATGTGCGAAAGAGCCCGCTCGTGTAGCACGATTAAACTGACCGGCAGACGGGACATAACGATAGATTTCATCCGAACAAATGTGGTGGAAATATCTATACAGGACCGTTAAGCATCCAACTTTCCGACGATGCTCTAGCGAAGAAATTTGGTTGCAAATTGATAGACATTCGTTTACGATGAGACTCCACGGCTTTGGGACTTAGCCGTGGAGTCGCCAAAGAATAAGCGAAGTTAAGGGTACTGTCTGTGTCACCCGGCCTTGATAGCATTATGCCTATTATGCTACAGAAACTGCAAGACATAGCAATTCCCTGGCTGCTACCGATTTATAGGAGCACCTTATTGTTAAACTATATCCCTCAGTTTTGGAAACGTGTCAAATTTGTTTTCATACCGAAGGTGGGCCGGCGAGGGCATGAATCCGCGAAGAATTTCAGGCCTATTAGCCTATCTTCTTTTGTACTGAAAACTCTAGAACGAATCCTAGACCTTAACATCCGTGAAACGGTGAAGAGCACTCCTTTATCGAAACCCTAACATGCCTACCTCAAAGGCCGATCTACTGAGACGGCTCTTCATGAGGTGGTACGTACGGTGGAAAAGGCTCTCCACTATAAAGAATATACTTTTGCTTTCTTTCTGGACATAGAAGGAGCCTTTAATAATATTCATACTGAAGCTATTCAAGAGGCTCTCACCGAGTTAGGTGTAGAAAGTTTTCTTAAACAATGGATTGTATCCATGCTAAAAACCAGAATAATTCAGAGAACCTTAGGTAACAGCATTACAACTAAGACGGTCAGTAGAGGCACCCCACAGGGAGGTGTCATTTCCCCTTTGCTATGGCTCATGGCAATTAATAAGATCTTAGTGCGACTTTATAGGGGGGGGGTTAAGGTGGTTGCTTACGCAGATTACGTGGTGTACTGGTGTCAGGAAAGATGCTCTAAGTGTGATTCTGCACCTGATTCCCCTTAAACACCATATAAAAGACTCAGTGACATGCAGCGCTGTCCGGCTCAGGGAATCTGAGTGCTGGACTGCCAAGCCGTATGGGCACTGCAGAATTTGGGAAACGATTCCAAGAGAATTGGTTTTTACTTGCACGTCGGTCTGTCTGTCGGTCCGACTGTCTGTATTCAACTGCAGCCTAAACGGCTGGACGGATTTGCTTCAATCTTCATATCTGGGGTCTGTGGGATGATCCCTATAGGCGAAATTGGAATTTTCATTCTAACCTCAAAATTAAGGGTACTTTACTTAAGGCCAATTTCACTAAAAATGGATTTTCTCGAAAACAGCTCTAACGATTTTGAAAAAATTTCATTTGTGAGTTAGTTTGGGCATATGCTATTAGATGCCATACAACGTTTTGCGCGAAAAATGCGTATAACGGTAATTTGACAAATTGGCTGCTTCTCGTCTATTTCTTCAGCGATTTGACCTAAAATCAATATCGGAGGTGGTTATCATGCAAAAATATGATATACCAAGTTTTGGAACTGGCGTTGCAGTGACTTTAAAATTAATTTTACTTTTTCAGATTTTTTTCTAGATCTGGCCATCAATTTGAAGAGAGACAATCTCTAATAGCATCTATTAAATTAGCCTGGAGAAATTTCACAGAATTTCTTAAAGAGAATTTTCGGTTCCATGCCGGGTGTGGGGAAAGAGCATTTGTTTATGATTAGTATCTTTCAACTCGGCTTTGAAATAATATTCAAAAATAATTCTATTTCTATTATATTTTAATTTACCCTATTGTGCCATAAGCTTTTCTTATTGTTTTTTTCGTTCCCATTTATTTTTTTTTTGACTATTTTGTTTTTCAATTGCTCTCTTAACGGATACAATTATATAAAAATCTAACACTAGTTTTTTATGTATTTGATTAAACATTAGCATTGTATGGCGTTTGATCTTACTTCTGGATCTGGACGACAACAAGTAAGCATCGAAAATAAATTTCTGTTCTCTGAAAGACGAAGTATATAACAGTGTTTTAATTGAATTCATTGATTTCGCCAAATTCTATCGATTAAAACTATTTCGAATATTCTCTTCTTTCAACCTCGTTAATAATCCTATTCAGCATGTATGGGTGTAGACAACCTCAACATCTAGCTATTTGGTCTTAACAAAATTTTTCGATTTCATGTAAAATAGTGAAGTTATAAAAAATTAGGAGTGGCATTAGGCGGATTTAAAAAAATATATGTATGTACATACTTTAAGATCCATCTCGATTATTTCTGTATGTTACAGACTACATATGTGTCAAACTTAATATACCCTTAGGATAGGGTTTTTTTGTAGGGTATCCCTTATGTTTTAAAACAGAGTTCAATCTGGCTGGCATGGATTCCACTAATTCATTTCTTAAGATTTATGGAATTTTTTCCCATTCCATCCTCTAAACCTGTTTCAAGTCGTGTATGTTTCTAATATCACAACATTTTAGTTTTTTTTTTATTAAATCGATCATAAAAGCTCAATTGGATTTATATCAGGGCTTTGAGGAGGAGTTTTTAAGTACTTTGGGCTGTTATGTAATATCCATAGACGTATATTCAACGCCGTATGCTTCAGGTAGTTGATAGAAGAAGTCTCGTTTACAACCCAAATTTTTCACACTTTCACATAAATTTGTTTTCAGGACATTAATATACTGTTTGGAATCCATGATGCCGCGATGAAATTTAATTTTCCGACTGCTGCATCAAAATGGTTGAACGTTGGCCGTTGTTTGTATCTCCTTAAGCTTGTATTAAGCTCACGCCAGATCTTGACACGTCCATCGGATATTTTTATATTAAATTTGCATTCATTTGCATTTATGCAGAACTGCATATCCATTTTTTAGTAAGTTTTTGCGAAAGTTATCCGTTTTTACCTATTAACTGGGTTTACAAATGGTTTCCTCACAGCGACTCTGCTCTTAAGAACAAGTTTTTTCACATAGTTTCGTACAGTTTGTGGAGTAATCCCAAGGTATTTGTGAAGACTTGGAGCAAGCTTAACACCACTACCTGACGGATTGTTGCGGTTTGACGAAGTAAAAAAAAAACTGATGTCTTCTGTTAAGTCTATCTATTTTGAAGAGATATAAAGTCCTCATCACCTAAAAACCTGGGGGAGGCCACTTTTCGAAACATGTACCTACCAATCTATGCTGTAGATAAGAGTCAAACGCATCAATATCAGTGCGGCCACTGTCTTCACTAGACATGTACATAGGTCTAAAAGCAAGAGTGTTTTCACTTATTCACACGTATTTTTTCCAATTATCCTTTCGATTTCAAAAAACTTAATTTACAATTCAAATGGATCTTTTCTAAGGTAGTTGTGGAGATGTTCCGGCATAGTAAGCATTAGGAATGAATTATTATTGTATCGGACATGAGGACACTCCATCTTTCCCAAGTAACATCTTTTGAAGAACTCTAAACTGGAATAGCAACATATGCCGAAAATTATCTCAAACAATTATTTACGTTTTCACGTACCGAAGAGAACAGCAATCCCCAAATGAACCCAATGAACCCAATTTCATCCAAGTACTTTTTGGATTAATTTGCTGTTCATTGAAATTCACTTTTACTCAGAGACATGCATATAGTCTGAAAAGTCGCTAGAGACAATACTTTTCAAACGTTCATGTTACAAATTACCAATCCGGCGCAAACCCACATTCACAACCATCAGTAGCATTGGTCGGGACAAGTCTCTATAAATTTTTCTAAATTGTAAATCCATGAATCATAATAGATCCCCAACGGCAGAGCATAGTCGGATAGAGACAGCACACGAGTACATTCACCGCTGCCATTCAAGATGCAGTTAAAGTACTTCTGACCGACGTTGGCTGCTTTTGCGATATCTGCCCAATGCACGTGCCAGTCGTTAAACTTGCCTCTTGCAAATTCATTAGATCCGACATTTGCCTCTTACGTGCATGTTGCATGCATGTACATATGTATGTATCTATGTATTTTACTTTGAGCACGTATGGCTAAACTATAGACACTAAGATATTCCCTTGAAATGAAATAGTGGCAGCGCAACAAGTTGTTTGAATTAATGGCGAATTTGAAATACGTATGTAGTTGCGATTAGTGGCATGTGGCTGAAATTACCTATTGATACTTCGAGTAGCGCATTCTATGCAAGGCAGTCTGATCAGTCTGTCTTGGCTGATGAAGGAAAATGTGTGATTATCTGCACTGTAATTGTTTCTTGCTACTGCTACTTATGTATATGTACATGCACGTAGGTGCGCCACTTACACTCACGTAAAAAAGTGGGTAGCATGCAAAATTTTTAAAATATTTCTAAAATTCAAATCATTTTTGGTAAATATGTACATATTTACAAAAGGGGCCTCCTCCCCGATTTTGATAAAATTTTAGTATGTGGTAGAGGGCATTTTTCTGTGCATTTTGATGTATATACATATGTATGTATCTACGTGTAGCAAACAAATAGTTTTTTTATAAAAAAAAAAAAACATTTTTTTTTAATTAAATTTCGCAAATAACCTCCGTTAAAAGTTATTATGGTAGTGCCCTCAAAAATACAGAATGGCACGCCCACATAAGGCCTATTAAGGCCTTATGTGTAAGAAGAACAAGACTTGAATTGTAGTGCTTATAAGGTTGTAAACTTATAGCATTAAGGTGCAAGTACGTACGACTCAGTCGTGCTCTTTATTTTAACTTATTAGAGCTCATTTCGAATTGTTCTTTAATGTACTATTTTTTAAAATAGTTTAAACAGTTGCTTGGAATATTTGAAATTCTTCACACAAATCATTCTTAAATCACTTTCATTTCTTGAAATAATGTCATATTTTGGGCAATGGAAAATGATTTACATTTACTTTTTGACAGCATTTTGAGAACTATACACTTATGCATGTATCTCATGCACCACTTTTTTCAAAAAATCAACGCTACTGAACTCTTCAAATACCAGATATGGAATATAAATCGAACAGAGATAGAGATGTAAGGTAATGCAGATTGCAAAACTATGGATTTTTTACATTTTCCAAAGAAGAATTTGGATTGTTCTTATCGTGTGCAAAGAGGGCAAATGGATAGGATACAGTCACAAATTCTATGAGGTTCACCACCATGTGAATGTACATACATACCTTCTTTGTATGGACGTCTCTGCGAAGAGCATTTTCAAACCATGTCACCATGTTCAAGATACATTTATTAACTAAAAATAAACATTCTAAGGTTTATAGACAAAACAACTTTCCTTTATGCTAAAGATTGAATGAATTGTTAAGGACCGAATCCACACCGGGTGTTAAAGTTATGAGTGTTGTTTTTACCAACTCTCCTTCGCCTTTGTAAAGAACAAGTCGAACTCTTTATATTTTCGATATTTTCTCTTAGTGAAGGAAACAATTTTATTTTAGCAGATACGTACATACATATGTACATACTCGTATGTATTATCTCAAGTTTCAATAGTTCGCTTTCTAACTCATTTTTTAATTTCTCTAGTCTTTACCCGTTACTCATTTAATAAATTTTGTTGAATTTGTTTTTATACTTGTCACAAATGTACTATTTGTATATTTTATTTTGTATACACCACTGCCGGCAAACTTTAGCGTCACAGTGTACTGTATAGTTACCACTCCTAGATATCGAACAAATTAAGATTTAAATACATTTGTATGTACATGCAATGTACATATGTACATATAAGGGGTGGTAAATTATAGTTATAATATAATGCTATTTCAGAGACTCATGTTTAGGGTGAAATTAGTCCTTGAACTTTAACCTATAGAAAAACTAAAACTGAGCACGAGATAGCAAAAAAATGAAGGACTCCTAATATCATACAATCTAAAGGGAATTCAAGTGGTAATCTATATTATTAAAAATGAATTGAATTTAATTTGTTAACAGCGTTCGCTCACGTGACTGGCACACTTCGTGGGAAAGTGATGTTAGACTATTGTTTGCTTATGGCAATAAAGGGATGAGTTCTTGTGAACAAGTGTACACTTTCGTTAATTGAAAATCTGAAGAGCCATGTAAGTCCTTGTGAAACTGCACTTGTTTTGATGACACACGTTAATATTTGAAGAAAGAGGAGAAAAAGTAAAATATGTAGACATACATACATACATATGTTTAATGTGTTCCAACTGAAGCTTTGCATTATTCAAAAAAGAAAAAAAAATGCCATTAATTTGGATTTCATAAGCAAATGAAACATGTATAACGGCAATGAAGACCAACATCCCGCTGTCAGGCAGAATGAACCATTCAATCTAGACGATGATAGCCAAAACTTCCTTCCACCTAACTAAAACGAAGTAAGGATAGCAATATCCAAACTTAAGTCCTACAAGGCTGCTGGACCTGACGGCTACCAGCAGAGCTGTTCAAAGCAGCTGGAAATGACCTGGTAGAGAGCATACACCAACTCATTTCTAAAATTTATTCAGTTGAGTGTATGACTGATGAATAGAATCTCAGCACCATTTGCCTGATCCAGAAGAAAGGAAATCCCCTCAATTGCGCCAATTATAGACGTATAAATCTCCCCAACATCGCGTACAAGATCCTATCTGCTATATTGTGTGAATGTCTGAAAAAGCTTCTCAAAACAAAAATTGTCCTTCGGATACGGCATTAAACAGTAGGCCCCTTCCATTCGTGTAAAAAATATAATACGCACAACAGGTATGGTTGTAAGAAACTAGGCCCTGGGTCCCATGGACCAGTTGCGCCAAAAATTTGTATTTTTGTGTCTGTAATTAATTTTATTCCTGCTTTGTTGACGATCGATTTTAAGCATTAAGTAGATCTTTTCTTTAAACAAATAAGCGATGTTGAGACTATATTCGTCTGACATATTTTCTCCGACAAAAAATAAAAGATACTTCTAAAGTCATTTACCCCAGACTTTGAAAAATAAGTCTGGGGTATAGTTGAAGGTTGATCCTCAGATTTTCCACTTGCTATTAGCCAAAATCAGTATTCTTCTCTTAGCTGGTTCTTTACTTTGCCACAATATAAATATTGCCAAATACTCTTTCCAACAGATCTAACCCGATCTGTATTAGATGTTTATACATATGTACATTTATGTACACGCATCAGACCCAGGAATCTCAGACTAAGTTGAATGCATGCTCAAAACGAGACACATTATTCACTCAGAACTGTGAGACTACTCTGTACATTCCTTTCCCTCTACTACTGGATTTCTTTCCCTCTACTAGTCGCGAACGAAATCTTAAAAATATTTGAACAAAGTTGAGCCAAAGATGTCGCATATGCGAACGACGTTGTCATAATGACGACAGGCAAATTAATACATCACACAACTACTTCAATACCCTACAGAAATAGGCGAAAAGATGTGAATTAAAAGTTAACCACCTGAAAACAAATGTGGTCCTCTTCACTAACAAGAGAACAATCCCACAGATCGGGCTCTGAGACTCAGCAAAACTCCAAATCTCAGATAAGGCGAGATACTGGGGCTGTATACTTGACCATAAACTAACTTGAAAAGAGAACATGTAAAAAAGAAAAGTATCCATAGTTTTCTATACATCCATCCACATGGTGGGCCGCGTTATTGCAAGGTGGCCACACTTGGATAGACTTCGATCTTTAAAACCACCTTAATACCGCTCAAAGGAAGATTGGATAAATCGGTAGGGCCATCAACACGAACAATATCTCTCAAACACAGATAATAAAGTAGACACAGTCATAATACTCATCTGAACCCGAAATTGCTCGCTCACTCAGATTTCAAATCACGGTAGTGTGTTCCAAGTGGAAGTATTAGCAATCGCTGAAGCGGCGCGAGAACTGTCCACGAAACTGCACTCCATGAAGATAATCGATATACATATGTACGTATGTATATGTCATTGACAGTCAAACCGCTATGAAGGTCAAGCCTTCGTGAGACTAGTTAATGTCTAATGTCTCCAGAAAACTCTGGATAAAAAACGACAATGCCAATAGTAAGTAAATTCTAGCGCTTAATAGAACCAACTTAGCGGTCTTCGCCGGGATTAGGTAATACCCGCCAAATCCTTCTGGCGGCCCACCGAAAAACAATGCGGCCAGACACAGATGACCTTTGCAGAGGGTGTGGTGACACTAAACCAGGAGGAGAACACATCTCACTTGATATGCGAATGCCCAAGCCTGTGCAGACCTACGAAAGCAGTCCTCCATAACCATACGGAAATTCATAACAATCTCGAGTGGGTTCACGGGGGCCGCTTAGCTCTTCCCAGGCTACAACCAACTTTTGTCTTGTTTGTAGGTTACTTCACAAAAGTTGTTCACAATGGATCCATTGTTGATCCGATTAGTAATTGAATATGCAACCGCCCCTTCTACTAACCCACCTACATACTCTTATGTACATGCATATGAAAACACATCTGTTCAGTTGTTAAAATAAATCAAATACCTAGTATCTGCATAAAAACCAATCACGTCTCTGAAAGCTCTTGTAATAATGCTTTTTACTTTACCTTACGTATGTATATATGTATGTACATATGTATGTACTTTTACCCTTAAATTTACAATCAAATTAACGGAAGTTTATCTTCCATCCACACGAGTATTTTTGCCCCATCAGTTATCCCCACTTTCCGTCAGTATTCATCAAGTAAATTTACACGATTGCTCTTAATTGCATTTCTCGTCCATTAACAAGAAATCAAGTGTCTGTCTTCCTACTGTGCAACAAACTCAAAAGGGCAATTAATAATGACGGTTACTTCACTCTGGATTCATTCATTCCATCAGGACATCGTCATTAAGACTATCAAATTAGCTTTCCCCTTGCCCTTGTCTGTTCAACGACGTTCGTAACGAAGCTGCATCTCACATTTTTGAAGTCATTAAATTGCGTCCACAGAGTAATTCAATTTTACAATCTAAAAACCTCAAGTGGTTGTTATACGCTCCGATTATGAATGAAACGACGCCACAAGCGTTCCGAAAACGAGGGCACATTACACGGGCGCAATGGGACAACGAACTGCCAATAATAATTAACCACCGAACCACCACCACAACGCCGGTGCAGAGAAATTGTTTCCCACGATTTGGCTTTCCTGTAATCTGCCCCCTCTATCATTGTGTGTGATTCCTTCCACAAACAGGACATTGCATCAATTGAGTGTGTCACAGCAAGTGTATCCCTACACGCTCGCCTCAAACTTAGTGGCAGAAAACATCCCTAAAAAAAACACTGTTTTCGCAAACATCTGCCACGAGTAAAGAACCTGAAACCGTGGGATAGTTTCTCAGATTCAAATTAAGGACAACACAAAAACGACAACAGCAACACAACACAAAACACACATGCCCACTTTCCTCACTTGCAAGCAGTATGCGGAGATTATGTCGCAGCACACATCCTTTCTCACTGAAAAACATTGGTCTGGGTCAATCGATGGGTGTAAGGGGTGTTTAGGGGTTGTTTACGTTACTCTGCTTTGCTTCTTCTTCCCGGTGTTCATTTTTCCCCTTTTTCTGCAACACGTGTGCATGCATTGTGCCTGTACGCAGTAGCAATCTCTCAGATACTCGGTTTCGGGAGTATAAAAGCCAAAGTCGATTTGCAACAGTTGCACATTATTCGTTTATTCGTCGTCAGAGGTACACATAAAAATCTTATATTCTTTTTCGACATTCGAGGCATGTTCGTGAGTAAAGGCAAAAGTTGTGGAAGATTCGCAATGACGTGCAAATTTGTAAAGAAATTCCTCTTGGCCATGCTGGTCATTCATAAACGTCAACACGATGCTACCGGTGAACAGGTGTCGAGTGGAGTTGAGGCTAATTATCCGCTATACAGTGAGGAAATTGCGGAGAACGAAGCCAATGAAGCCTTGCTTACTTCGTTATCGTATAGTAAAGGAGCAGTGATGGACATCAAGGAGGAATACCATTACTCAGTGAAGTGCATTAAAACGGTTGATGGCAGTTTTTACTGGGACGATAGCATGCAGCGGTTACCTGTTGATGGGGATTTCATTGAGGTAAACGGCACTTCATTCAGAAATTTGTTGGCCGACAATCAGTGGATGTGAGAAATGGCGGTCGGTGGTCTTCATGAATGAAGTAAGAAGCTTTACGTTGAGAATTTGAAGGGCGCCAAGCCTGCACATCGATCAATGAATGGGTAACTGTGATATCGTGGATAAAGGCGAAATATCGTCAGCTTTAATTTTGTTTGCTTAATAAATGTGTAGTTTTAACCTTAAGATTAATTGAAATGAATTATGTATATGTACTTAGTTGCTAAGTGAATGGCTTTAATAAAATACATTATTTTTATAAAATTATATACTGAGTTTGCTGTTTTACTTTTGGAATACTTCACAAATTTTCAAATTTCAGTTTAGTTTCAGTGGAAAATTGTTGGTTACAAAAGCTTTCTTCATATTTTTGCTTATGGTTTTTAGTTAATTGGTAGTTGACGTTTTCGAATGGAGGGAAACATCATATTTGTTTAATCCGTTTATTATCTGATCTGGTTGTTGCTGTATGGTTGGAACAATCTATTGCCAGTTTACTGATAAGAATAACACGCCCAACATTTGTGCCTAGCCTATGCAGAACCAGGAAATCGGCACTCGGAGAATACCATTTCAGAGACCTAGGCGGCCTATAAGGAAGGTCACCATTATGCATCCTAAAATTTATAACACTTTTGGGTTGGTTCAGGTAGGACGAAACTCAAAACCACAGACGAATTTTGATTTCTTTGAGGTGTCTGCACGAGTGAAGATGAGGGATGAGAATCTGAATCTCATATTCAGCCGAGGGCACTTACTGTCGACAGCGAAGAAATGTATTGAATTAGAAGCAGCAACAGAGATTGATTATAAAATTAAGAAATATAGTCAGTGATAAGCCGAAGCCTTGGAAACGCTAAAGCATTACCAAAATAACTCGACAAAGAATTCACATATTTCCAGCAAAATAGTTTAATACCAAGCTCTGCTAAGAGCTTGCATTTTGATCAGAGAGTGTCCCACTTTGCGGCATTTCTGGAATGTTATTGTAGACGAGTGCTGAGATAGAAACTGACATTGTTAATAAGTTTTTAAAATAACTACAACTGTATATTTCATTACTTGACTATATTTTGGCTCGTTTGAATTTTGTTTGGTTTTCCTCAGTTGGGTCGGCAGAAAGAAAACTTAACTCAGGTTTAGATCTGACAGCCTTATTACATTAGCTTGATGTTCTTTATTCTGTTAATAATAAAATATTCTATGCCGAAGGAGATGTTATTCGTCACAAAATCGTAAGCATAGCGACCCGTAAAAACTCTTAAGGAACCTATTCGAGCATTGACCTCGTTGTACCGCTAAAAACTTTTTTTTTAGTTGTTTTTTTAAACATGCCTCGATGTACCTACGAAAATTGAGCCGGTATGACACAATGTATTCAGGGTTGGAGCTAAGAAAAAAGTTCTTGGTTTTAATGGAGTGAGTATCAATATCAACTGAATCGCGAGTTGATCGTACGGATCAATCTCCGTACCTAAATTCGAATGAGAATTTATGGATAGAGGTCAAAACTGCAGTAGGTAAGTCAATCAAAAATACAACAAAATTGTGGGAAATTGTGCAGAAGGAATGGTCATCTATACCCGTCCAGCATGCAAAGCTGTCATTAATTCAATGCCAAATCGCTGTAAAGCTGTAATGAGAAATAATGGACACGCAACCAAGTACTAGTTCTAATAGCTTAAATGACAATGGCAACAGTTTAATGTTTCTACCATATTTTTGTAAGTGTTTATATTCTGTTTAAGTACCAATGAAATAAACTATGCATTAGTTGCAACTATGTTATTAATTTATTTTCTTAAATATGTGATATTTTCTGGAAGGATATCATGCATTATATTGTATATTTAGTTTCCTGAATGATCGATAGGATGGGGCAATTCTGCAAATATGATTGGTCAATTGGCGACAGAGTATGTACTATGAGTTTATCATATCAAAGTAACCACGCTTTTCAGCAGAAATGAATTACTTGAACCTGCTACCTCAGGCAGAATAGACCTCTCATCTTTAGGATTGAAAAGAAAACTGATAGAATCGATACCCACCACAGCTCTGCATCTCTCCTACAGCAAGGGTGTCAGCAGTAAATCATTGCCACTCAACCTAGTTGTTGGGGTGTTGAACGATTACCTATGAGATTATTATTTCACTACTGCTCTAATAGTAGCAAATTAAATACAAGTATGTACCTACTCCCATCAAGAATTTTACAAATCAATTTGATTATTTGAATTTGATAATGAGGACAACATAAAATTATTGGGTGGAGTGTTTGTGCATTTCGTAGATTTAATAAGTACTTTCCAATACGAACATATGTACATATGTACATACATATGTGCGTTCATATGTACAAACATAAGTATATACATATGTGTGTACATATGTACTTATGTATGTACATACATATGTATGTACCTACCCTAAAATAAAAATTCTACTTCCCCTTAATTTTTCAATTAATCCATCTCCTTTCACATTCAATCATTTTTTTCCCTGCCCTTATCTTACTTTTCGAGTAAATTAAAGCATCTACTCCACTCCCATCCACCCAAGAAAGCTCGCGTGCCCAACGCGTGTACATCGCAATACTCCCAATGACCGACAATGCGATGATAAAGCAACTCCCAATAACGCGACAAAAAGCAATCTGAAAAGTGTGTCCAGCATCAACCCAACCGCCCGTCGCCGACTACCACCTACGGCACAGACTATCACTTAATCACCTCTACTCCGAGGCGTCCCATAAACTAACCTACCTGGTGCACCTACCAACTACATAGCTAACGAAAGTCAGCATAAAAAGAAGAAAGAAAATGCCAAACGGCAGAAGAGCACACGGTCAACGTACAGCACTCAATAAGTGGACGCACAACCAACGACGCGACAACCAAAGTCAAAATCCTTGCAACCTTCCGTGTCTACCAGTACTCATATGTGCACACTGAGTTCAAGAAAATGAAGTAAGAGTGCAGCAGAAATAACGTTGCACGTGAGCGGAAAACCATATGAAGCGGAATGCCCATAACTCCCCCCGCAATCATCACATCCATCAAGGAGCACTAAAGACTGTTGTGCCTGCCTGTAAAAGGGTCTTCTCTCGCTCTGGCACTGATAAAAGGATTGTATCCTAAATTTGAGTTGAATAATAACAACAACAGCTGCAATCACGAGTTTCTCACACTTTCCGATGGTCTTGCTCTCCTGGATGACGATGACGAAACCTACACAGCACTCACACACACGATACCACCGTAAGTAAGTGCATTTAACATAATTTGACGAAGGGCAGGTGGCTGCTGCTTCTGCCACTGCTGCCGAATAATAATGGAAACATCGTGTGGGAAACTCACTTCGAAAATGTTTCCCACGGATCGTGAGTTGAGAGTGTAGCATGGAAGCAGCTTGTGGCAAGCAGGCTGCCTGGCCCGAGGATTGAATTCGTCATCCCACCACCACTATTATCACCATGTGCGCAACGCACAGTGTATGTTCTTGAACCACTACTACTAGCACCAAACAGCGTCGATTACACCATCAACTCTGGGTTGTGCAGCCAGCAGTGCTTATCTCTTCTGTTCTTCTTCGTCATGGAAAAGGGACTGAAGAGAAATGCTTGTTATTTCTCTCCTCCCTTCTCATACAAGTGATATGGCAGAGGGTAATTCTTTCAATCCCGTTTATGTTTGCCTGGCCACGTGTGAGTATATAAGGGTGACACGATCCCTTCTGTAATCATTCTTAGTTCAGTTATCGAACGGTCAACACGGTTCAGACGAATTACAGTTGTAGCAAAAAGTCTTCAAAACAGTTACATATTTTTTTTTAACCACAGAATTTCGTCATACAAAATGAATAGCGCCAAATACGAAATGTCAAAAACATACCAATACCGCAAAGTGATGAAACCAATGCTGGAGCGGAAAAGACGTGCTAGGATCAATAAGTGCTTGGACGAATTGAAAGATCTAATAGCGGAATGCATGCAACAGCAGAACGGAGACCCAAATGTAAAATTGGAAAAGGCTGATATTTTGGAACTAACAGTTCAACATTTACGAAACCTTAAAAAAGTCAAATCAACAGTAACCTCTGATGGAAAGGAAAGCTTCCGTACAGGTTACATTCAAGCTGCCAATGAAGTCTCCCGTTGTTTGGCTAGTCTCCCGAATGTTGACATCAGCCTGGGTACGAAACTAATGACACATTTGGGACTTCGTTTGAATGAATTGGTGTTACAACCTCAAACAACACGGATTTCTGTACAAAAGATGAATACGCCATTAAATGTGTACTGTGGTGCGCCGAACTCGTATCCTCAACAGCCATCGACAATGCTCAGTCCTGTGTCTTCTGGATATGGAAGTGACAGTGAATATTCCACATCATCTTTGTCATCATCATCATCGCCATCAGGGTTGTTGCTGAAAGTGGCTATGACCCAAACAGTCAAAAGTGAAAACACAGTTTGGAGGCCATGGTGAACATTATCCAGAAAGAATTGATTGCCGCTGCCGGGAGGCATCTTAAGATTGTTAGGCTGTGCATTAGTAGGTTTTAATAGTTGAACATTGATTAGTTATGTTAAAGTCTGTGATAGGGAAAAGCTTTAAAATATACATACAATTTTTTCTACATTGTTAAATTAGTACTTTAGTATAATTGATAAATAAAATGTGAAAAGAAAACTAACTTTTATCTAAATTCAAAAGCATTTTCTTTGTTTTCCTTCAGAATTTCTCTCTTTTTCCAAAATTTAACTTTTCACGAGCGCTGCTACAAACAAGTACGTCCATTGAATTCGAAATTCAAGGTACGGCACATTTGCATCTGACAATGTGTACATACATATATAAATGAATTTGTTTGTAGTTTGTACAGGCATACTCGTATCAACAGACATGGATAGTGTAGAAGCTAATGTGAAAGTTAACAACCAGTTGGTCACATCTATGAGCAGAAACTATTCTGTTTACATTCGGTTGAGACTGTGTATATTCTTAGCCATTTTATTATACTTACTGGTTTTTCATTACTTGGCACCTGTATCCTGAATCGTGTGTGTCTAAGTTCAACTTATTTCAAGCAGCGAGTTCTCATGGTCACCCTTCGACCTAAGCCATATCTCCACAAAAGCGTTAAGTTCATGTTTATTGAGACTACTATTACTTAGGTTGTCAAAGAAGGGAGCTCCTAGATGGAGTAGTCTTTTTTAGAGATGGACACATAGGAGATGGAGAACGTTCTTCCTCATACCCACAGGTTCTGCAGAAGTCGTTTGAAAAGATGCCCAACCTACCCAGGCATGTTGGCCTATCAGACAGTGACCAGTATGTACACCGATAATGTGGCTGATCTGGGATCAGTTCAACAAAACCAACTCGGCACTACGTTTCAGATCAAGGCTATGCCAGACGTCCCTCGAAAAGTTGCATTTGGAGAGATTTTATAGTTGAATTCTGCTAAAAGCATTCAGCTTTAGTAAGAGTTCACAGCAAGGAGCATACCCAGGCGTCGACTTTTCGGCAGGATCCTTTGGGTAATGCCCATCAGTCTTGGAGTCGTTCGCATAAAAGTGAACTGAAGTGTTCTCAGAATAGGGAGCAGTGACCTCTACACTACGATTAGGGATGGTCGTATGAAATTTTCAGTGAAATAAAAGTGTCGTCGGGGTGTAGTCGATGTTTTCTAATAATAGTTACCCCACTGTGAGGAAGCCTTGTGTCGAATATCCGCATTAGCAGCCAACTCCTTGCCAAGACTATCTAAGGGGAGCAGGTGGAATGTAATGTCCAGAGCCGTTAAGGGCGTAGTTCTCATTGCACCACTGACGTACATATGTATATGTAGATCTTTGCAACTTAGATAGAATATTGAGGTGAGTAGGTGAATATTAAGAACCCTCCAGTAGACGATCACGCGATACAGAAGTACAGGCCTGATAACGGACACGTAACGTGTCAGGATAATGATTATAAATATATTAATAAATTTTATACGGTTTATCTCGATTATTTCTCTATGTTACAAACTATGTATCAAACTTAGTTTACCCTTAGTCCAACGGCTGGTTGAAATACATACATATATTCATTAGATGTTTAAAGAACGCTTTTGTTTAATCAAGTTCGCTTTTTGCCCATTATATTCGACTGGTACGTTTTTAAGAACGAGTAATTTGTACTTTTATCTTTAGTTAACTTTTTTCAGTAACCATTCAGACTTTCATTTTTAATTTCGTTTATCTCATATTTTAGTTGCTGGCCAGTCCTGTTAATTTTTTGTTTGTCCAAACGAGCCTTCTGTGATGAAATCGTCTCCGAAGTCTGAGTTTTTCTGTGTTTAGATGATCTAAGGGATCCAAGGGATAGATTCGTCCGACAGTTTTTCTTTTAAGTCTTGAAGGCCTATGTCATGCACCGTTTTGGATTGTATTAGTGAATTTTAAAACCTCACCATGTAGTTTATTTTTAGTTTGTAATGAAACTTATAATTCATTTCGTTTTGAAATATTCCGAATCCGTAAATTTGTAGGCAATTGGTCTTTTGTAAATAATCACATGACCTAGTTTATAAACTGAACCTGACGCCAGCTTAACTGTAGATTACTTATTGTACAGAACATTGGTAAATATGAAAAAAAAAACGAAATATTCCTTTTGAGGTAACCAGCCTTTTTTTTTTGTTGACTCCTGAACCTGAAAATATTCCTTTATAATATAGGCTGCAAGCAGGTAAAGGATTCGCATAGTGTATTTAGTCATGAGCATGGCGCCTAACACACTCAAAAAGACATTAACGTAAACACAAGATTGCAATATAATATCATTAAGAACGTCACGTGCACCTTTGTATCACAAATCTAAAATCCACCCTTATTTAACAAGAAGAAGAAATTAACTTATTAAATTTTTTTTTATCCGCAGCACTGTATGCGTTATCAATCACACAGTTACATATGTATGTTCATACATAGTAGATACATGTATGTAAGTTCATACCTTTTCATTTTAATTACTTGGACTTAAAATGAAGATGTCGTCCTAAATCCCTTTTAAGAGCATTGCCGTCAATATTACTGACGCAGATTACTGACGGTAGATATTTGGTAGGTACATAGATTGTTGAACGTTAAACAATTAATCTTAGTATGGGGCACTAATAAGGTTTTACTTTTACGACATAGTATTTCTTAAGAAATGTTTTCAAATGTTGAAGTACATGTACATATGTGTGTAAGAATGGAAAGAAGATAGTTGATATTTGGACAGAAACTCTTCCGGAATACTAATACTTTACTAATAATTGATAAATTTCAGACTGGAAAAATGAGTCAATATATTTGAGTACTTTTGAATACTTGGCCTCTTTTCTTAAAATAAATTTTAACAAATCTATTCCAGTTGAATATTGGCCGAAGGTTTAATTACTTGAGTTACATAATATTTACATATGTACGATTCGATGGCTAGGTGATCAACCTGAAGCTAAAAAAAAAATGCATAGTTGATCATTAAAAGTGTAGATCAGTGTTGCCATTTGGAACAACAACAATCTGTTTACATACATATATTAGATCTGTTACGTAATTTGCAAATTCGTAAGAATTTAAAAAAATTCTAATCCGTTTTCCAGGGCAAACAATTTGCAAAATTAAGTAAGTGTCAATGGAGAGCAACCCTTTGGAAAATCTTACAAACGATTTTATGAGTTTTAGTGAAGAAAGTAAGACTTTGTTTAATGGCAATCACTAAAATCAATGGAATCTGAGGAATTTCCATCGTAGAAGTAAAATTACAGGAGAAATGTATTAAACATTGTCTAGCAACGAAAGGCAGTAGATTAGACATTTCTGAACCTAAATGACAGCAGAATCCTATTAACAGGAGAAATGCCAACACTTACTCTGCATCCACACTCTGATTTCCCTCACCTTGTTACACCTTGGAGTATAAGCAAATCTTATTATTTTACCATCCCTACTCTAGAACTATCATTGGTAATTGATACAGTACTTCCGGAAACTATCTATTTGCCCCATCAGTTGTTCACCAATGCTTAAGTCAGATCGTGTTTGTTCTCATAGTGTTAATAGATAATAGAATATTAGTTTGACAGTGAAATCATGCCCGTGCCCGAATTACAAAATAGATAAGAGTTGCATTAGAGATTGGGGTTTAATGAATTGCTTGATACTGATCAGTGAGGTGTTAATATGTTGGACAAGCAATGAAAGAAACCCGAAAGTTATTTATTTAGTACTAGAGTATCTTCAAGATGAATTCATTCTAGACCAATATTTAATTTAACTTCCTGTCCTGACTTAGCAAAAGATTGAACTTAAACGTCCATATGAAGGTACATACATGTACATATGTTAGAGTATACATGCAGTACCTACCGACTTTGGAAAACTCGGCCCCTCGTCCTAGGGGTGTTAAAGGGGACTGATCGTCCAGGTTAGGGGTTGTGCGTCGGGGTAACTTCCCTACCACGGAAAAAATTGTTAGTTCCGAAACAATTACAAGCCAACATCAGCCTGATATGCCCTAACGCCCCCTTAGAGGAAAGAGATGATTCTACCAAAGAATGTCTCTACGAGCTCCTATACAAGAAGCACCAGCCTAGGCTACACTACACCACGTCTGGAAACGGATTTAGGCTAATTACCTTTGCTGCGGGACGTAAAGTTACTATAGCCAGCACACGGTTTCCTTACCTCAACATCCATAAGGGAAAATGGCCAAAACATTGTAGTTCAGTCACAGTCGGTGTTGAGGATAAGAAAAAACCACTTCTGCAGACTGTTAAACGAGGACCGAAATTCCGCTATCACGCAGAACGAACCATTCAACCTGGACGATGTTAACCAAGACTTCTGTCCACCCGACCACAGTGAAGTGCGAATACCAATATCCAAACTCAAGTCCAACAAGGCTGCTGAACCGGACGGTCTACCAGCCGAGCTATTTAAGGCAGTGGGTGATGACTTGTTAGAGAGCACACACCAACTCATTTCCAAGGTCCGGTAAGTCCACAACCGACCAAATATTCACAATAGAAGTCCAGATCAATACTCACCATCTTTTTATCGATTTATAGGCCGCATGTGACAGGATTTATAGAGACGAGCTATTTAGAGTCATGTCTAGTTTTGGTATCACTGCCGAACTCGTCAGATTGTGCAGAAAGACGATGGAGCACCCTCGCTGCTCCATAAAAGTTGGAAAAAACCGCACCGATCTCTTTGATGTCAAAAGGATTCAGACAAGGTGTTGCGCTATCATGTGACTTTTTCAACATCATACAGAGGCACAATTTTCCAAACGTCTGTCCAATGACTTGCTGATGACATTGACATAATTGACAGAACACAGCGTGCTAAATCTAAGCGTATGATACCCAAAAAGTGGATATGACGTGCTGCATTTTATTTTTGTTTTTTTTTTTTGGTTTCTAGTGGGCGTGGCAGTGGGAGGAATTAAAAAATGTTTAATGTTTCTCATTTTCAAAAGCCCAGGAATGAAATTTCATCATCCTAGCTCAAAAAGTGATGACATGGAGACAGACGGAAGGACGTAGGTACATGGTTCAAAAGTTTTCGGTTTTGATATTGATCGTGAATATAAATATGTATGTTAATATGTGTGTACATACATATGTATGTATGTATGTCTATCTCGATTATTTCTCTATGTTACAAACTATGTGGATACATATGCATTAAACTTAATATACCCTTAGGATAGGGCATATAAACATATTTATTAACCAGAGAGCCATCTCTGTAAGTATCGCTTAGCGTCTGCACGAGATCGAATGACCTGGATGAGAGAAAAGTAATAAAATACATTCCAGCACGAGATTTAGATGGTCCTGGTAGATATACATATGTATGTATGTGAGAGGAGAGCGGCTCCACTAAATAATAAACTTAGATTTTTTTCTTTTACATTTTCTTAAATAATTAAGGTAGGTACTACTACCACTGAGGTTATACATATTTTGAGAGAGTAGGAGTCCCAACAGTACAGTATTAGTACACCAAGTACCTGCCAAACTTACGCCAGACAAAACACTTGTATTACTGCAGCCCCTCAAAAGGAAAGAAATACAAATATGGACCTATGCTCATCAGAGCGCATCACAGCCATTCAAAATTTACATGTTATATTCTTAAAACAATTTGAGGGAACATTTCTGAACACTTTTTCTTTCATTCCCTCGCACTTTCTTTACCTCGGCCTCTGGAATTTACTTTATATTCTAATTAAGTTGGTACGTACAATTAAAATTGTCTACTTCCTACTACCCCGTCAAACATACATATGTATATACATATGTACATACATACATAAATATAAACCAAATCCTTGGCTCTCGTGTTAATCGCGTGCTGGCGTCGCATTGCCTACCCCTAGTTGGTTATATCCTAATCACCAATCCTTATACATCTCTTGTAGTAAACGACATTTCCTGTCCTCATACACCTATTATTTCTTATTCATAAGCGAACAATTCAAATCATTAAGCACGCCCGGCACAAGAGCGAATTACCAGAACAAAAAATGACAAAAAGATCACATTATCCGATCTGATTTCGTGTACGGACATTCCCATGCGATTCATTTCATAACGTACTTTTCCCGTATTCCCATTTGCCCTATAGCCGCACACGCCAACACGAGTGCATGAAAACGCATTCAGTCCTAAGACTGTTGTTTTTTTTTTTTCAATCCACCTTCTTCGCTGAGAACCGTGGGAGTAAAAATCCAAGTGTCCTCAAAAGAATCCATTTATGAAGGGAATAAAACGAGCAAACAACGACAGCTGCACCCCAAAAATTTGTTCCACAAAAAAATTATCTGCACATCCATCCATTGCATTGCAACAACCCCGCTTGATGAAAGAATCTCTTTTCACTGTATCCTGAGTACGAAATGAAGGAGGGAGAAGAGAAAGGAAAAAAAAAACCAAGCATGTGTCTCGAAATTCCTGTGAGAAACTCACTTTCGGTTCGGTTCCCACGGCCACGAGCCATACGGCCTTTTTTCTCTTCTTTCTTTTGATCCTTTCCAAATACAATGTCGAATCATATGAGTCCTTGCTCTGAACTGAAATATACGTAGAGTAAAAGGCACAGAACATAGGGGTTGATTTTTCTGCTCGAGGACTATAAAAGGATCAGGGGTAAGTTATAAGGACAACATTCTCAGTTCTACCATCGTGAAGTGAACATCTCTTCTTTTATTTGAAAGAAACATATTGAAGTTATAAGAAAAATGGAATACGTATCACGCACTCAGCACTACCAAAAAGTGAAGAAACCTATTTTGGAGCGACAACGTCGTGCCAGGATCAACAAGTGCTTGGATTCTCTCAAACAAATGGTGGCAGAATTTCAAAACGATGAGGCCATCCTGCGAATGGATAAAGCTGAAATGCTTGAAACTACTATTGCATACTTGCGTGAAAACAAAACCATTGGACGACAACAACCGACACAGGTGCCAATTGATAGTTTCCGTCATGGATACATGAATGCAGTGAATGAAGTATCTCGTGTATTGGCATCAACCCGTGGAGTTACTGTGGACTTTGGAAAATCTGTTATGACACATTTGGGCTGTCAGTTCAACCGCCTTGAGCAAATACATCAGCAACCATTGATGATTAACACTACATCGGTACCGGCACCATTGAGTCCAGCTTCGTCAGGTTACCACAGCGATATGGATAGTCCTGCGGCTTCTCCGGTCTCAATTGTTGATGAGGATAAAATTCCAGCTGTTTGGCGCCCTTGGTAAACAATATCGGGTCAATGATCCTTATAAAACTGCAGGTAATATGATAATTAACCAGGCAGAGAAAGCATAAAGAGAACGAGAGGGAGAGCGTCCCAGATGAATATTGTGTAATTGTAACCATAGCTGTGATGTCAAGACATGTGATTCTAATTATAAGATAATAGATAATGTACAAACAGAAATCTAGACAAATATATTTACAAACAAAACAAATTTACTTCAACAAACATGCATTTTTTATATACTTAAGTCCTCGACTACAAATTGATTTAGGCAGGACTTTTCTTCAATTCGGTCTCTTCTCTTGCTAGTGATGGTGATTTTAGGTCCTTCAAGAATTTACGTTGCACTTTGCAAATACATGCATGTTTTGCTTCATAGCACTTCGCAGGTTTGTTCTTTTGATTTGCTGGGTTGAGTTCATAATTGCAAACAAAACCTATGCAGGGAATGCACAACTTTGACATGAGTTTATGGTAACGTATTTATTTCGCCAAAAACTTCAGTTTTTTAGTGAAATGACCAGACAAGGAAGCGAGCATAATGTCCCGATAATATTGGACAAAGTAGCCACCTGGGAAAATACACTTAAAGTATTACTATTTAGGATTGAAGTGTTTTCGTTACCTAGAAGGTAAAAGAAAGCACAACTAGGAGTTTGTATCGAATAGTGCGTTATGAATATGGATATAGAAACTACTATCACGACCCATGCCCTACAGAACCGATCGCGATGAGGAGTGCATAGAGGAGTACACTCTATGCAACTTACGGGTACGAGAGGATGTACCTACTTTCCACTTCCTCGGAATATGTCCCATTCTCAAAGTAATTGGTCGAAATCATTGGTTTGGTGGGTTTGTTTGAAGTGGTTGCCAGCTTACAAACGCCAACACAATTAGACCAGCAATAGGTCTGTTGTGATACTACATGGATCATATGAGAAAGTTTCTCTCTACCTACTCGTTTAACCATTTTTAACTTCTGATGAAGCGTAAGAGGCTCTTGATATCTATGCTTATCAGATCTTATCAGATCTATGCTTATAAATCATTGTTATAGAAGGCTCCTAAGTGAAGCTCCCTTCTGCTGGGCATAAACAGAAACAAAGGAATGGTTTCATCCTCTTCTTCATCCATGTAGCTTCTGCAAAAGTCGTTCACAAAAAGGACCCAGCCTTGTGGCATGCTTGCCTATTAGGCAGTGTCCAGTGATAACACATATTGTAGTGCCGATATGAAACCTATTGAGAGAAATCAAATTCTTAGAGCGTTTTGAATCCAGCTTTGGCCAAATTTATTATGTCTCTAGATATTTTGACCCACTTGTCCACCAAAGATTTGTACTCTCGATAGCATCCAGATTGAATTTTAGTTTGCAAGTAGCGATTGGTGTACCTGAGGTGCCTTTGTCCGGCAAAATGGGTAAAGTTGTTCCTATTCTGGCGAGTTCTTCGGCCTTACAGTTCCTTGGAATATCACTAAGTCCCGGCACCTAACAAAGGTGAATATTGAACTGCTCAACCATTTTCGTGAGAGTTGATCGACAGTCTAGAGATAGAGAATTTATAGAGATCGATTCCAAGGATTTGATAGCTGCTTTTTCTTCTTCTTCTTTGTTGGGGCTACCATTCAGGGTGAACCTGGGTCTCCAATAACAAGCTTCTCCAGTTAGCCCAGTCATACCATTCCGGATGTTGGACAGCTTGTCGCGGTGGGGTGGCTTAATTAGAGGAACAGGATGCATCCATGCTGGCAGGGCTGAATGTGAGTCGAAAACTAAGATCCAACAACCCTTAACAACCCAAGGTTGTAAGTCACCACGCCGAGGGATCTGTGTTTAAGTAGCGATACTACTGGAATACAGGGTTCAGGGGTAATTGAACCGCTAGTGGTAACTCCTCAGCTCAATCCTCTGTTGTATACCTACCAGTTGAGTAGGGTAGGTAATGGGGATCTCTGCCTTCCTGGTCTGTGATTTCTCCCCGGCTAGTGGGACCATTATGTACCTACCCATTTTTCAAAAATTATAAAAAAGAGAACGAGTCATCAGAGGAAGGCTCCGAAGAGGTCGAGAAAGCGCCGGAAGCTGCGGGATCGACAGCGGAAGAGCTCGTGAGCACAATGGAGTCCGGAGGGAAACCAAAGGATTCAGTTGAACAATCGTCGATGTCGATGTACAATGCGGTGCTGCAAGGCGCCAAGAGGTTAATCGACGTTGTGGAAGCTGAACCCAAAGATCCAAAGATGACGGTGCGAGTCTGTAAAAACAGCTTAAGCAAAAAATGAAAAGGGCGAGAGGGAGACAGAGGTTGCAATTGGCAGGATCTGTCTCGTGAAATAGTGACATATCAGCCAATGAATTGACTGATATGATTGCTAATTTAGCCGAAACCACCCCAGAAGAGGCAGGATCTAGGCAACGGTTCAAAACTGATACCGAGACCTTCAGTTCATCTAAAGCCAAGGTGGTGGAGGCGGAAAGTGGAGAAGGTGGATGGACAGCCTGTTTCCGGGAATGTTAATCAATCAAGACACGTGAAAGTGGAAAGGCTGAAGGACAAACCTGGAAACAGAAGATCAGTCAACCCGAACCGCACTAGGAAAAACTTAGGGTGATTCAATTAAATCTTCACAACGGCAAAGTTGCATCAGCAATGTTAATCAGATGCTTTGTGGAAGAGTCGATATTGTCTTGCTGCAGAAGCCATGGATCATCAAAGTGAGTGGTGAGGCACGCAGTTAAAGCTGTTATGCTGTCGCAACTACGTGTCCTGACCTTGTCGCTGTGCGAGTAGGAGCAGGTGCAGACAGTATTGTCATGGCATCTGCATACCTGCAGATATGACTCTCTATAGCCTCTCCCAACAAAAAAGGTAAAGTCTCTGGTGAATGTCTGCAGGGATAGGAGTGAAGATCTAACGATTGGTTGCGATGTTAATGCACACTGTACAGTGTGGGGAAGCACCAACGATAACTAGCTACAGAGGAAAAGCTTTATTCGAGTTTGTAGTGTGCAAAGAGCTAACACTTTTTTTTTATAGCTATAATAGTTCAGAAGTTATACTATTAACAGTGGTTATACCTCTAAATCGGAGGTGTCTCACTTCAACGGGCTCTAACGGTAAATGCAGTGAAAATAGATACCTCCTTCCATACAATTTTTTGTTCGCAGAAACTTCAGGAATCTCCCCTTAAAGGATTGACCTTTTTAACTGGGACACCTTGCATGTGTTTAGACCGGTCATAAGCTGTCTCCAGTAGCGCACTCCAAGTCGGTTGAGGTCTCCTACTTGCGCGTGTCAACTAAGGCGAGGTCTTCCTCTGCTGCGCTGTCATTCCGGGTTAGATTCAAAAACTCTACGGCCCGGAGTATTTGTGTTCATCCGCTCTACATGTCCTAGCCATCGTAGACGACTGATGCGCAATTTTTTTACTAGGTCGATGTCGTTGTACAGCTCGTATAGCTCGTCGTTAAATTTCCTCCTCCATAGCCCGTCAACGCAAACGGGTTAGAAAATTTTACGAAGAATCTTTTTCTCGAAGCGACCGAGGATATCTTCATCCACTTTAGATAAAGACCAAGGTTCAGCGCCATAAAGCAGGACTGGGATGATCAAGGTCTTATACAGTCTCCTTAGTTGTTCGGGACAGGGCTTTACTACTCAATTGCCTTCTCAGTTCAAAGAAACATCAATTGGCAAGAGTTATTCTTCGTTTAATTTCTGCTGAGTTGTTATTATTAGAATTGGTAGCAGTTCCGGGATAGACAAAGTCCCTTACTACTTCCCTTACTATTACTGTGTGACCTTTCTTGTTGACAGCATATACTTGGTTTTGTCCTCAGTTACCTCTAGACCCATTTTGGCAGCTTCCGTTTGAATACTAGCAAACGCACCAGTGACAGTCCATCAATAATGTCAATAATATCGTCGGCATACGCTAGTAGTTGCAAAGACGTTTGAAAGATTGTGCCTCCGGTGTTGACCTGTAAGTTTCGCACAATCCTTTCAAGTATGATGTTAAAAAAATAACATGACAGTGCATCACCTTGTCTATAACCTTTTTTGACATCAAAGGTCTCGGTAAGATCTTTGCTGACCTTGATGAAGCAGCGAGCGTTCTCCATTGTCTTTCGCACAATCGATCGAGTTTGGCAGGGATGCCAAAACTAGACATGGCTCTGCTTAGCTAATCTCTATAAATGCTGTTATATGCGTAATCGATTTGGACTTCTTGGGTTTTCTCCATAATCTGTCGAAGTGTGAAAATTTGATCGACTGTGGACTTTCCTAACCTGAAACCACACTGATAGGGTCCGATCAGGGCGTTGACAAAGGGTTTCAGGCGTATGACAGATAAGATCTTGTACGCAATGTTAAGGAGACTAATACATCTGTAAATGGTGCAATTCAGGGATCTCCTTTCTTGTGGATCGCGCAAACAATGCTGGGGTTCCATTCACCAGGCATACTCCCGTCTGTCCAAATTTTGGATATGAGTTCGTGTAAGCTCTCTACCAAGTTATCACCAGCTGCTTTGAACAACTTTGTTGGTAAAACTTCCGTACATTATTCCTGGAGTATAATCTCTCAATATCTTCGATCGCGCGTTTCCCATGCTCATTCTTGTCTTTCGGAAAAGCCAATATTCTTCCCGTCTATTTACTCGTAAAACTCGCGAGCCGTTCTCCTATTTCTTTGAAGAGCCGCTTTATACGCTTCTTGTTTAGAATTCTTCGTCAAACAGTGGGTTTCTTGGTGGTGGTGTGGCGAAACCCAAAATATCAGTTGTGACGTTTCTGATGACATGTTGGCATCATTCCCATAGTTGTTGTAGTGAGATTTCGGAATACGCGTTTGGAAAAGGTGCTAGCGGTGTCTAGCTTTTCGACGTTAGATCTTCTCACAATATTTCTTCTTTGTTGTTGCGTTTAGGATATCCGCATTTGTACCTTGGTGGTTAGTACTCCGTTGTAGTTGGCTGCTCAGAAAGTTCGGACATCCAGAATAATTAAGGAATACCTTACGTCGACCGCAATGCGATCAGCAGACCGTCATGTCTCCTTGTGGACATTGAGATGAGGATACCGTGTGCTTGCTATAGTGACGTTTCGGCCCGCAGCGAATTCAATTAGCCTAAGTCCGTTTCCAGACGTGGTGTCGTGTAGACTGTGCTTGCGAATTATCCAGCCATAGATGTCTTCCTTTCCTATCTTGACGTTAAAATCACCCAGTATGATTTTGACGTCATATTCAGGACATTGCTCGTAAGTTTTGTCAATGAGCTCGTAGAATCATTCTTTAGTGGCGTATTCTTTGTCTGCTGTGCGGGCATGAGCGAATATAAGAAATATTTTGGCGAATTTAGCCTTAATCCGGATTGTCGTAAGACGCTCGCTCATGTGTCGAACGCTTAAGACTTCTTGCCTTAGTCTGCCGCGTATGACAAATCCGCATCCGAATAAGCGCTGTTTCTGCTCTCTATAGCAATCACCGTAATGTCATAGTTTTTCATCCTTTTTTTATGATATAACTAGCTGACCTGACAGACGTTGTCCTGTCTTAACTAACAATAAACTTTGAACACCACGTGCCTGATGCAAAATACATACGTTGGCTTAAAGTACGTTTGTAGCTCGGTGAATTGCCAAAAGCAGCCAGAAGTGAGTATGTTTAAAAAAGTTAATGGGGGAATCAGCTACATGACCATGCGAACAAACCCTAAAAATTTGATCGAATTCGGTTTGACCGTTCGTGAGTTATAAAGTCACAACGCACTTCCAACAATTTTTTATATATATAGAGATATAATGTAATAATTTATAGTAGTCTAGGGCCTCTGCTAATTCTTCGGCTAGTTAAGCGTTCGAACATTCCACGTTCGGTTCCGAAGGTCGTTGTCCGTTTTTCGATTGCTGGGGTCGTCAGCAGTGAAGTCATCCATATCCGAGGCTTGTATTAGTTTCGGAACTAATTTTTTTTTTCCTGGTCGGGAAGTTACCCCTACGCACAACCCCCAACCTGGAAGACCAATTTCCTTCGTTACCATTAGGACAAGCAGCCGGATTTCCCGGAGTCAGTATACCGCTTCGTGGATATTAGCGCTCCCGTTGGCCCATTAAGGGTTCATCCGCCTCCAACTCTTCTCCAACACTCTGGCTCAATATTGGCAATCTCTATAGACCTGGAATTCAAATATGTCGAAGCAGCTCATATAAGGATAACACTAATAGTTCCACCTGACTGGAACTGGCAGACGTCCCCTTTTATTCCATCTAGGGAAATTGTCCGCTGCTTCCTGGATCAAGAGGAAATGCCTTAGTGACAAAACACTTCTCCCACCTCTCTCGTCTGCTACCACCAATGACCTTCCGACATAAAGAGCCACGAGTTATTTCCCCCTACTTTCAATGTCTTACGAGATGATGACCATACCCACCCTTTAGATGACCCCCCTATCCACAATGACCCCGACTCTTCCCTCATTGATACTACTTCCTCTTCTGAGATCGACTTCGTTTCAATAAAAATAACTCTTCCCTGCAAATCATTGTATGTTATGTGTTGTTACATTCTACCGGCACAGCCTATCGAATCTTACCAACTTGTTATCGACGCGATTGATCAATTAATCGAATTATCTGATTCCCTAGATGGCATACTTATATTTGGCGACTTTAATCTCCCTCAGTTGCGTTAGACTCGATGACGAATCGTTCTTCATCGCTTCAAATGTTAACTCAATTAAGGAATGCCTCTTCATAGATCTGCTCACTAATTCAAGTCTATGCCAAGTTAGTAGTGTCTCTAACTACATGGGTAGACAATTAGATATTAGTTTCACAACTGATCCTATTAACTCCTCCGTCTCGCTCTGTCCCCTATCACTATCGACTATTGATAACTTTCATCCCCACTTCTTTTTTCACTTTTCCATAATGTTCTACCCCAGTCCACGCACTTCACTCCTACCCCAGTCTCTTCTTACGACTTTCATAAAGCTAATTTCCGCCAAATTAATGCCTATCTGACTCGATGTCATCTCGAGTTTTTACAGAGTAATATTCTACGGTATTTCTCTTTATGCCCCCTTGTCTCGTCATAAAACAGCATCTACATCGCCCCCCTGGTACAATCGCAAACTTCGTACCTTACGCAACAAGAGAAACAAGTTATGGGCAATTTTCTTTTGTACCAATTCAGTTTTTGACTTTTCCAACTACCTTGGTTATTACCTTCAAACCAGCCAGCTTTATAATTCTCTCTACCAGCTTTATTTTAATAAATGCGCAAAAAAATCTTATAAACAACCCTAAGTCTTTGTTCGAATTCGTCAACCTCTTTCTTTTGAAAACATTTCATCAACTGATCCACTTACCATTGTCAACTTTTTTGCCACCTATTTCAAAACAATCTTTCGCCGACAACTCCTTCGATCCGGATCCCTCTTACTTCAATCATCTACTTAACTTCTCTGGTGGTCCTTTTCTGTCTCAACACTTTGATCATACTCTTATCGAAAATAAATTACTGGGTCTTAATGAATTGTCGCCTGGTCCGGATGGTCTCCCTGCCATCTTTCTCAAAAAATGTTCGTCCAATCTCTCCCTCCCCCTCTCTCATCTCTTTCGCTTATCTCTTTCTCAGGGAGAATTTAATCAGATTTGGAAAACCTCTTACATAACCCCGATTCACAAAAAGGAGTCAAGGAACGAAGTAACAAATTATCGTCCAATTGCTAAACTTTCCCATATACCCAAACTCTTCGAAAGTATTTTATACGAAGTCTTAAGCTTTCAATGCAAGTCTCTTATTTGCCCCAACCAACATGGCTTTCTGAAAGGTAGATCAACTACGACAAACCTCGTCGAATTGGTGTCATTTGACCTCCGTGCCTTAGAGAATGACAAGGAAGTAGACGTCATTGCAACTGATTTCAGTAAAGCTTTTGATAAGATATCTCATAACCTGATCCTTTTCAAATTGTCTGCCCTCGGTTTCGAACCCATATTGTTAAAATGGATATCTTCTTACCTGAAATACCGTTTTTATAGTGTTCGCTTCAGATCCGTCTTATCGGCTTCTTTTTCGGCCACCTCTGGTGTTCCACAAGGCAGCCATCTTGGCCCCCATTTCTTTATTCTAACCATAAACGATGTCGATAGGATTATAAAACACTCCTCCCTTTCTCTCTATGCTGATGATACCAAATTTTTTAAAACCATCTCTTCACCTCAGGACACTGGTGCTCCAAAAACTGTTTAGAACTTAATATCGCCAAGTGCCAATCTATTACCTTATCACGTAAACACCACGTATCCCCTCCCCTCCCTTACCTTCTCCACGGTCAGCCTATATCTATCGTTCAATTTCTTTGCGACATTGGAATATTGTGCGATAGGGAGCTAAACTTCCGTTCCCATATTGATGACCCTTAAGTGACTAAATCCCTCTCCATTGCCTTTGTTCGTCCTTTACTTGAATACGCCAGTCAAACGTGGTACCCCTATCAGCAAGTACATGTGTCAAGAATCAAGAACATTCAACGTCGTTTCCTTCGGTTTGCCGAAGGTCTTTCTTGGAACGACCCACTTATCCTGTCTCCCTATCAAGACCGTCTTAACCTTATCAATCTGAATTCACTTGAGAAACGTAGATATTGCAGACATTCTTTTCATTCATCGACTGCTCTCAGGCTCCATCGATTGCGCATCTCTTTACAACTTAATTTTCTTCAACACTAACCCACGTAACTTACGATGCCCCCGTTTGTTCTATCTTCCTACCCACCCCACCTTATATGGCTCCAATGAACCAATCTGCCGTATGCTGCGGAAAGTTAACTTAAACCTGATCCAGTTCGATTTTAACCGTTTAGTTTTTAATGTCAGTTGTAGCTTGTTATTAAGCAAAATAAATGGGGGCCGTCGCCCCCAACAAATTAAAGGGGTTGGTTACCCAATCTCCAGTCCAGGTACTAGACACCCAGCAGCTACCAACGTTGAGGTATAGAGTAGAAGTTGTTAGTGAGAGGCTGAGGTGGGAACGCTTGTGCCCCCACATATTCGATAGTCAGTTGATAGCTGTTTGGCTATGCGCAAAGATGCGAATATCCCCAGCAGATATCACGTTATCCTTAAGCCAAGATAAAACTTTGTTGATTTCCATAATTTCCGTTTGGAACCCGCTACAATGATTTGGAAGACGGAAGGAGAGCTTAAGATAAAGGCTGTCGGTGAAAACACCTCCACCAATCCTGCCTTTAGTTTTTGATCCGTCACTGTAGAAGTGAATCGACTTATCTTCTAAAAGTGCTTCTGGAAGGGATAGTGACGACGAAGTTCTTATCAAAATTTAAACGTGGGGTGGTGTAGTCCGTGTTTTCGGTAAAGATTTTGCAGGGGTGGCCAAATTCTCTTCTCGATCACTGTAGGGTGTCGAAATCATTTGGGAAAATATATTTTAACACAAAATAAAATAAAAACCATTTAAAACGAATGGATTGGGTAATTTCATTAAAATATACAAAAGTTGCATGGAGTTATCGACAATAAATTTTACATAAAGATTTTTAAATGAAACAAAAATCAAAAATGTATCTGCGACGATCGATTAGTGAATTAAGCTTATGTTATTTTGTTAATTTTAAGTAAATAAACAGTTAAAACTCTCTTAAATGGATGACGGCCAACGCCAATGATAAATATTGTGATTATGTAAACAGTGAAGTTCTTATGAGAATATTAAAATAAAAAATTACTACTATACAAATTGAACAAACTCCTCTATAAACGTTTAATATGTATGTATGTATGTATGTACAAGTATAACGTAATATTTGGGACAACATTGCACTTAGCATTCTCAAACCAAACTATCTCTCACATGGATGCGAAGAGTGTTCACACAAGAAAATAAGAAAATAAAGTGCACCACTGGATCGTTCGTAATTAAACTTTTCTGTTATATGTTTACAAACTACTCAAGATTGAAATTCAAATATTACTTTTGGCGTTGGATTCTTAATGGAAAAATCCTTTCGCCCCCAAAAATTGGCTTGGAACGTTTAAGTGAATTACAAAAACTTTCAACGTCTAGAACTTTTGTTTTATCAATTTTTTTTGATATAGAACAATGTTAAGTTATATATACATATAGGGGTTTGACACCCACACCAGCATCAGATAACAACGAATTCCCTCATTTAATATCACTATCCGGAACGTTCACAAACTATGCACCTGGAACGTACGTACACTGTATACTCCTGGTTCTACTCAAATTCTTGAATCTGTCCTCAAGCAATACAAGGCAGATATTGCCGCGTTCCGGGAGATACGATGGATAGGATGAGGTATGCAAAAACGGAAAAATGAAGACATTTATTACATCTGTCATAAATGACTGCACATGCTTGTGGATTCGTCGTGGGACATCGGTTACGCTCAATGATAATTGACTTTAAGATGATCAGCGATAGCCTGGATGTGATTCGCGTCAAGGCAACATTCCAAAACATCAGCATAGTATGTGCACTAGGTTTCCAAGACTTCGAATCCACACAGAAACTTGGCGCTCTCCAGATGGTCGAACCGCGAACCTTATCGACTATGTGCTAATAGATGCGAGGCACGTATCCAATATTCGGAATGTTCAAACCTCGACTCTGCCCATTTTCTTGTTGCAGCCCCAAATTCACAGCTCGACTATCAAAGGAGAAAAAGCTGCAAACCGCCAAGAAACAGAAATTCAACCTTGGAAACCTTAGCACGACTGGAGTAGCCAGAGTCTACATAGAGCAACTGAACGAGAGACTCTCCACTGTGCATTCACCATCCACAAATGCCAACAATCTGTGGAATCAGTATCGCGACATCATTACAACAACAACATCAGTATCGCTACCAGCCATCATCCAAAAAGTGCCCTTGGTATGATTATGAATGAGGAGAAGAGGATCCTGTATAAGAAGAAAAGGGCCCACACAGTCTCCCAGCTCAAGGATATCGAAGAGTCTCGCGATAGGAACAACATCTGGATGTTTTTTTAGGAAAGCCAAGCAACTGGCTTCAAAGAATGCAGGCTATTCGAAACAGTGAAATAAAACTAGTCACCGAAGTACAGATCATCAGGTAGTAGTGATAAGGCAAGAAGAGAACCCACATCCAGTAAATGAAGAAGCCATTCCCATTCCTAGTCTTGAAGAGGTTGCCTCAGCTATCAAAAAACTAAAGAACAACAAGGCCGCCGGTCTGGTGGGCCTTTTCAAATATGGTGGTGATGCTTTGGTAGGGTGCATGCAACAAATCATCAATCAAGCATTGGTGGATGAAGCCATACCCGATGACTGGACTATCAGCTCTGTATGCCCCAAAAAAGGCGATCCTATGTTTTGTAAGAACTATCGAGGCATATCCTTAATGTTGCATATAAGATCCTATCCAACGTACTGTGTGCATGTCTGAAGGATTTCTGCAGTACACTAATTGGCACATAGCAGTGCCGATAGACCAAATTTTACACTAAGTCAGATACTGTAAAAGATCACTATCTTTAAGAAAGCTGTCCAGCTGCTGGGATACGCTGACGACATCGACGACCGTCTTAGAGGTTTTCATGGCAATTGAAAAACAGTTGAAACCAGTTAGTCTTCAAGTGGACACAACCAAGTACATGTTGTCAATAAACAAAGAAGTATCTGTTCACCGCCTAGGACAAAACGTCACTGTTGGCAACAGTTACTTCGAAGTGGTTAAGTAGTTTACCTAACTCGGAGTAAATATCAACTCCATGAATGACACCTTAGTGAAGATTCGACGAAAACTTACCCTAGGGAACCGCTGCTACTTTGGTTTGACGAAACAAATGGGTTTAAAACTCCTTACTCAAAAGACGAAATGCATGCTCTACAAAACTTTGATCCTGCCAGTTCTGCTACATATATGGAAACGGGTGTTGGACGATAAGCAGGAAAGGAGAGCAGATATTTAACACTTTCTTTAGAGCGAATAAACAATAATGCTCCAGTAAATAGGATCTTCGAATCACAACGATAAGGAAGACCGAACCTCCGTTTCAAGGGTCAAGCTGTCGCGGATGCCAGAGCGCTTAGTCTAGACAACTGGAAGCAGCGTGCCCGGGATCAAAGAGAGTGGAAGGCTGCCGTGTCTCAGACACAGACTCTTCACGGGTTTTGGACCCGTGAATTGAATCAAATACAGGTTTTTTTTTATCCAAGACTTGATGCACTACACATGTACCTGTATGCATACTTTTTTCTTAAGGGTGGATGGAAATATGAAAAAGACATAAGAGAAAACGTGCTTACGGTACTGTGAGATTCGTACGCACTAAAAACCTCCCTTAAAAAAGTTTTAAGTTTACGTTTAACAACGAAGATTCTTGGATTACACCTATGTAAGTAAATTATAGTCATTGGGAAGAAGACTTTGTGAGATTGGTAGAGCTAATAGCGTGCAGCTGTAATCAAAACATAATGGTGCTCTGTGACTTTCGCGTAAGAATCAGCAGGAAACGAAAACAACTCAGCGGGAGTATATCTGAAGTCAAATGATACAATATGTAATGCGAAAGGCTCACAATTGCTGGAAATGTATGACTCCTTCGGACTGAGAATATTAATAGGAACAAATGTATCAGATGAAGCACGCAACTTTACTTTTCTGGGACAACAAGAGACTACGGATTATCATTTGGATGCTATTGGATTCACAAGATGTAGGAGGGTTAAAACATCGACAGCAGCCGTTGAACCTTGAGTCTTTACTATCGGGAGTGTGAGATGAGTTTCGACACTTGCAACAGTTGTGTCAATTGATGACTGACTCGGAGCATCTTCATATCAAGGAGATCAAATGATGTTAATGCGGACATAATGAGTCGCTAGTATAGATAGAGTCCGTAAGGGGTTGACGAAATGGAGTTTGTCTCTCTACATAGAGTGACTTCAATTTTGTCTCCTTAGGTCAATTTATAATTATTATGATATTGATATATATAAACATTAAAATTTTCTAAGTTTCTATCATTATCATACATTATCATTCGAAATTTGATTCTAATGTGGCATTGTTTATTTTTAATTTTAATATAAACAGATCATTTACCTTCTTGCTCCATACAATTATTGACCGAAATGCGACACCTGTGAGGTAATAGATGCATCCGCGAGGAATGTAGCTCCACTTTATCCACAACTTGATAATACAGTGCACCACCATTTTCGAACTCAAACTCATACACTAATGAAATATCGAAGAAAAAAATCAATTATCGGCCATATTCTTTTTTCCTAGCACTGAAAAAGGTTGTAGCCGACAGTTTCAAAAAAAATTATTAAAACTCATTCCCACTTCGAATAGAAAATATCTTAGACTGTGCTTAAAACCATTAAATAAATGTTCAGTGAGTTTTTGTGAACTTTGTAAATATAATTTATATATTCCGCGAACGCATTTGGGTGCTCTAAAACTAGTTTTTGTCAACCGGCTGTCAAGATTTTTCTAAAAAAAAAGTGACGCTTGTGAAATAATCGATTCGGCGATTTGTATAGAAAGTAATTTTTAAGACCAAATAAACAAAAAAAGCGAATGATTATGGATGCACCTCCGCCAACTGGAGCTATGGGACCACCACCGCCTGGTCGTGGTGGATTCCGAGGACGTGGAGGACCACCTATTCGTGGGGGTTTTGAACGAGGCCGTGGACGAGGTATGGGTCGAGGACATTATATGGGTATGCGTGGTGGTGTAATGGGTGGACCACCTCCAATGATGCCTGGAAGTAGAGGTGGCATGCGCCCGCCGCGAGGAATGGGTTACCAAAGAGGAGGTTACATCCCCAGAGGAGGACCGCCCATGCGCGGAGGACGACCACCTATGTATGGACAGCGTAAGTTATATTAAATGTTTTAAGATGTATTTATTATTGCTAGAATTTTTATTCAAATCAAAACTACAAAGCATATGGTTTGGTATTTTTTAGAAGTATTATTCTTGTGGTCATTGCATCTTACGAACACTATTACATGGTGATAAACACGTAAATCTTTTTTCCATCAATGAAATTTGTACATTGATTAAATAAATTGCACGAATTAAACCCCTATTAAGAACACAGTAGTCATATTTGTGTTTTTGTTTCTCTAAATATCGCGGAACGGCCACTGGGTCAGGATCAAGGGACTTTCAACAATTGGGCATTTTGATAGCTCTGTTCTCGAAAACTTGAGGTGAACGGTTTAAACTTTCGCCTTAAACAACAATCATCTCTAGTAAGATTGTTTCCAATTGCGCATTCCAAGTCGGTTGAAGTCCTGTTCTATTGATGAGTTCCACTTAAGGCGATGTTTTCCTCTTCTTTGTTGTCCCTCCGTGTACCTTCAGGGTTAGATTTCTCTGAATATCGCGAAGACCCTATCGACCGGTGCATGGTATCTACACACTACATGTCCTAAGCATCTCAAACGGTACAAAGTTTTTTGATTAAGTTGATGTGACTGTACTGCTTTGCATACTTCGTCGTTATAGTCTTCTCCTTCAAATGATGTTAAAACAAATGAGAAGGATTATCATAGGAAGAATTTTTCTCTCGAAATGTCTGAGGATATCTTTATCCGTTTCCGAGAGTTCACGGGGTTTCATAAGGTTTTATATTGGTAATCCAATGAAACAGAATTATTCTTCTAAGCTGTTTTATTTCCACAATTTATAGTAGACAAAGCCCCTTTCTTGTTGTCCTCAGTTACTCTTCGTCCAATTCATCGCTGCTGTCTATTCCATCTTGTCGCAACAACATGTACATATTTGTTTTTGTCCTTGTTTACAGCTAAGTTCTGAACAATTAAATACATAACAAGAATAAATAAAAAGTCATACATTTTTTTAGGCAATGCGTTGGACTACAGAGCGAGGGGTTCGAGGTTCAATCACCAGACAACACCTAAAATTTCTTCCACAACTCCACCTCTCGCGGGCATCTGATGAACATCCGAGAGTATAACTGTTATGAAAAAGCTTTTCAAATTGCCCTGCAGAAATGGCATTTGGCTTTCATTTGATCTGGTGGGTGAAAGTTTTAGCTATAAACTGGTTTTCGTCGCCTTGTGCAAAAGGAGATAGCTATTACCCTAGCTAGTGATCCTTAACTATCAACATAAATAAAAAAAATTCTTTCTTCATTGGGGCCCTTCAGTTTACATACATACATACATACACATGCATCCAGGCATTAGTTATGACCATTTGTGCAAACGTTTTATCTAAATCTGGTTACTAGTTATATTAGCAGCATTAACATTTTAAAAGATTCGAACTGTTTTGAAACTAAGGTCTCATGATGTACCTATGGCTGGCAGGTACATACATTGCTAGGATTAGGTGCAAATATACATATGAATGTATGTATGTATATATATAATAACTTTAAATCAATAACTAAACAGGCTATATAAATTTATTTTTACAGAATTGTATACACTTCTTTTTAAAAATATTATATTATTTGATATAATATTAAATGTTAGGTGTTTTAGCCCTGGGTTGATCGCTGGAAACTGACCCCGAAGTCCTCTGCATTTCGTAGTTGGTACGGTTGTACTTCTTCCACTCGCCTGATGTAACAAGTTAACAAATTGGCGAGGGTTTGTACTTGATTTTGTAGATAGTCATTAGAGTGTTTGATTCTAACCTTTCCTAACGGTCCACCAATTACGAGTTTTCACCATCCATCTGATCGATGTACACTTTATAATGCTTCGCATTGCTTTATTTTACAATTTTTGTAGTCTTTCCATTTGTCCCTGTTGAGGTTTTACGATGGTATTACATGTGTACTATTATCGTCCATCCTCTTTCTGATTCGTTGAAAGAAACCGATTGTTTTTTTTTTACATATAAAGTCAACATTTTCTTCCAAGTCTAGGTTTTTATCTATAACCAGTTATTATATACTTACATATATAATATTGTTTCTCCATTAATTTCAATATTCATTCCATTATTTCAATTTATTTGCATTACTTTTTTTTTTACTATATACATACTTACTTACTTAGGGGGCGCTACACTTCGGGGTGAACCTGGGCCTCAACTAACAAGCCTCTCCAGTTAGCCCGGTCCTTAGCTAACTGCCTCCAGTTGCGCACTCCAAGCTTGTTCAGGTCCCCTTCAACTTGTGCGCGCCACCTAAGGCGAGGTTCCTCTGCTGCGTTGTCTCTCCGGGTGTGATTCGAAGACTCTTCGGGCCGGAGCACTGGTGTCCATTCGCTCTACATGTCCTAGCCCTCTCAAACGACTAATGCGCAGTTTTTTGACTAGGTCGATGTCGCTGTACAGCTCGTATAGGTCGTCGTTGAATCTTCTCCAAAGCCCGTCAACGCAAACGGGACCGAATATTTTACGAAGAATTTTTCTCTCGAAACGACCGAGGATATCTTCATCCGCTTTTGATAAAGTCCAAGCTTCAGCGCCATAAAGTAGGATTGGGATGATCAAGGTTTTATATAGAGTCTCCTTAGTTGTTCGGGATAGGGCCTTACTACTCAATTGCCTTCTGAGCCCAAAGAAACAGCGATTGGCAAGAGTTATTCTTCGTTTTATTTCTGCCGAGGTGTTATTTTCAGAATTGATAGCAGAGCCGAGGTAGACAAAGTCCCTTACTACCTCAAAGTTATAGCTGTCGATTGTGACGTTCTGTCCAATTCGTCGATGTTGCGTGTCCCTTCTGGTTGACAGCATATACTTGGTTTTGCCCTCGTTTACCGTTAAACCCATTTTGGTAGCTTCTGTTTCAATACTAGCGAACGCACCGGTGATAGCCCGCTGTGTCCTTCCAATAATGTCGATATCGTCGGCATACGCTAGTAGTTGCACAGACTTTTGACTTGTGAGTTTCGCACAATTCTTTCAAGAACGATGTTAAAAAAATCACATGACAGCGCATCACCTTGTCTAAATCCTTTTTTGACATCAAAAGTCTAGGTGAGATCGTTACCGACCTTGATGAAGCAGCGAGAATTCTCCATCGTCTGTAAAAACTCGTCTCTATAAATGCTGTCATATGCGGCCTTCAATTCGATAAAAAGATGGTGGGTATCGGTTTGGACTTCTTGGGTTTTTTCCAGGATCTGCCGAAGTGTGAAGATTTGATCGATTGTGGACTTTCCTGGTCTGAAACCACACTGATAGGACCCAATCAGGTTGTTGACGAAGGGTTTCAGACGTTCACACAATATGGCAGATAGGATCTTGTACGCGATGTTGAGGAGACTGATCTCCTTTCTTGTGGATCGGGCAAACGGTGCTGAGATTCCATTCATCAGGCATACACTCATCTGACCAAATTTTAGAAATGAGTTGGTGTATGCTCATTTTCGGTCATTTCCGTCAGGTCCAGCAGCCTTGTTGGACTTAAGTTTGGATATTGCTATCCTTACTTCGTTTTGGTCAGGTGGACGGAAGTTTTAGCTATCATCGTCTAGATTGAATGGTGCATTCTGCCTGACAGCGGGATGTTGGTCTTCGTCGCCGTTATACAGTCTGCAGAGAAGTTTTTCCATATACTCAGCACCGACTGTGACTTTACTACGAGGTTTCCTTCTTCATCTCTACAGGCTTCTGTACGAGTCTTGTTGGCTTACACGTTCATTTCATCTGTTTGTAAAACTTCCGTACATTGTTCCTGGAGTATAGTATCTCAATATCTTCGATCGCGCGCTTCTCATGCTCCTTTTTCATATTTTGGAGAAGCCGATGTTCTTCGCGTCTCTTCTGCTCGTAGAGCTCACGAGCCGCTCTCGTCCTTTTTTGCAGCGCCGCTTTGTATGCTTGCTGTTTAGCTGCATGTGCTTGCCGGCACTCATCGTCAAACCAGGGGTTTCTAGGTGGTGGTCGGGTGAAACCCAGCACATCAGTTGCGGCACTTCTGATGGCTTGTTGGCAGCGTTGCCACTGGTCTTCGGCGCTTGATGCTGGCGGCATAGGAGTAGTTGAGAGATTTCAGGATACGCGTTCGGCGAAGGTTCTGGCGATCTCTTGCGATTGCAGCTTTTCGACGTCAAATCTTCTCACAGTAGTTCTTCTTAGTTGTGGTGTTTGGGATTTCCGCATTCGTACCTTGGCTGCAACAAGGTAGTGATCCGAGTCCATGTTGGCTGCTCGGAAGGTTCGGACATCCAGAATACTGGAGGCATGCCTTGCGTTGATCGCAATTTGATAGACCGTTTGATGATCAGGAGATCGCCATGTCCCCTTGTGGATATTGAGATGAGGAAACCGTGTGCTTGCTATGGTGACGTTTCGCCCCGCAGCGAAGTCAATAAGCCTAAGTCCGTTTCCGGACGTGGCGTCGTAGAGGCTGTGCTTACCAATCGTCCTACCAAAGATATAATCGCCTAGAACGATTTTAACGTCATATTTAGGGCATTGCTCGTAGGTTTCGTCGAGGAGCTCGTAGAAACATTCTTTGGTGGCGTCGTCCTTGTCTTCGGTGGGAGCGTGAGCGCATACAAGGCTTATGTTGGCGAATTTAGCCTTGATGCGGATTGTCATAAGACGTTCGCTCACGTGTTGAAAGCTCAAGACTTCTTGCCTAAGTCTGCCGCGTAGGACGAACCCACATCCAAATAAGCGCTGTTTCTGTTCCCTATAGCAATCACCGTAGTATACGTCACAGTTTTTCATCCTCTTTTTGCCCGGGGCATCCCATCGCACTTCCTGGATGGCGGTGATATCTGCATTGTAGCAGTCTAGGGCCTCTGCTAGTTGTTCGGCTTCACGCGGCCTGTTAAGGGTCCGAACACTCCACGTGCAGATCCGAAGATCGTTGTCCTTATTTCGTTTGTTGGGGTCGTCAACAGTGGGATCATCCTTATCCGAGGCTCGTTGTTGCTTCGTAACTATTGGCTTTTTTAAGTGGTAGGGAAGTTACCCACAACGACGCACAACCCCCAACCTGGAGGACCAGTTCCTTTTTTTACCCCTAGGACAAGGGGCCGGTTATTCTAGAGTCAGTACCCGGCTTCGGGGATGTGAGCGCTGCCGTTGGCCCATTAAGGGTTCATCCGCCACCAACTCTATTCCAACACCCTGACTCAGTATTGAAAAAAAAGCTCATATAGGGATAACACTAATAGTTCGGCCTAACTGGAACTGGTTGACGCCACCGTTGATTCCATCTAGAGAATTCGTCCGCCGTCGCCTGAAGCAAGAGATGATGTCCTAGTGAGAAGACACTCCTCCCCCCTCTCTGGTTCGCTGCCACCAACAACCTTCCAAAGGGGTTGGTTACCCAATCTCCAGTTGAGGTACTAGGCACCCAGCAGCCACCATCGTGGAGGTGTAGAGTAGGAGTTGATAGTGAGAGGCTAAGGCGAGAACGCTTGTGTTCCCATATGTTCCGCATCACTACCCTTTGACCACCTTACTATATACATACATACATATATTAAATTCTGCCAAATGCCACCATAACTCTACTCACCAAAACCCAGACTTACATGCACTCAAATCCCTACTTATGACAAACTGCTTGTAATGCGACCGAGAAATAGTGCTTTGATTCAACCACAATATTAAATAAATCGTTTAAATTCGCGCTATTGAAACTGTGCACCCAAATAAATGGAAGGTCCCCTTATTGTCGTCGTCGTCTGGCGAAAACGACTGGCGACATCTGTCGAGTCGAGGCGTTTTTTCACATTGCGTAACTAAAACGACACTACTCTCTGAACACTTATATTCTACATACATTCCACACGAATTTATATTTTTCGTGTGACTTGAGGGAAAATATTTAAAGAATTGTTTGAAAATGAATGAAATGTTGAAATTAATCTGGGACTAGATGATGATTGAACGGGTAATGATGATTGCGCTTCTATGGACGGAGACGATGGTGACTTAGGTTGAATTTGTAGCGGAGATCTATTTAGAGAAACACCTATGGCAGTTACTTGTGTTTATTAAGCTATTGTAGGAAATGACTTCCTCCAAGGCAGATACACAACTGTTTCTGATAATACTCTCTTCCTCCTACGACCTATCTTTCATTTTATTGTGCTGGAGAAAAATACAATCCACATTCTTTGACATTTCATTCCGCGACAAAAGTCGTCCATTTGTCATCGCAAATGCCAAACAGTCGCGTCGTTTTTTTTAGAGTCGTGGACGACAACGACTATAAGGGTAAGTGTTTTATGTCGCCTCCGAAAGCTTGAATTGGCACAGTTTTACGCTGGGATCTTTGGTAGATGTTCGAGACATAAAAAGGTTTTGCTATTTTCAGTAATCCGAATTTTGAATTCATACCCAGTAGTCTGACGCATTTACCACTGGGCCTCAATGCTTATTACTTTCTACAATTATGTATCATTATAATTCACTTACTTGCTTGGACGCCCGGACATGTGAGATCATTTAATTGCGAGTGTATTGATCTTACAATAAAATCAAGTTAATACATATGTATATTTTTTTTACTCGTAGTTTGTGTATCCAATAATAGTGTGATAAGGTAAACTTTGTTTTTTTAAATAGCAAGAAACTCTGACTATCAGTCAGAATTCATTTTCAGAATTTTAGGAATAGAGTAATACTTTTTGACATATAACATTTTAATGTATTCGTATAATGGCGGTATGTGATCTAACATCATTCAATCACTTTCAGCTCCCAAACAACACACTGGAGCTGAAAACAATAAAACAGTGACACCTATCTCAACAACACCTACGCCAACAAGCCCTCCATCAGATGCCACAACATCCCAAACAAATACAACACAAACAACCACGGCTCCGGTATCTGCCAATGGTATGCCACCATCACGAGGAATTCCACGCGGGCGTGGTGGTCCTCCGGGAATGCGAGGTGGCCGTGGTAGTTATATCCCTCACTCAAATGGTTCCACATTTGGTGATCCAAATGGTATGATAAGGCGAGGTGGTCCCCCACGTGGTCGTGGCGGCTATGGCCAGGGAATGCCACGTCCACCAATGTCACACAATGCTAACACGCAAGTAGCTCCAGTTCCAACGTTAAAACGTGGTGCCCCTGGTGGGCCTCCTGGTCCAAAACGTGGTCGATACGATTCCGGACCATATTCGCAACGCCCCATGGCTCCAAAATATCATCAGACTGCACAAGCAACGTCACATACAAACACAGGATATGCCGCACCCCATGCATCTTCTCAAGGGTAAATTTCTTTATTATTTCTAGAAAGATTGTCTCTAGTCAATTTACTTCTTTAGTCACCACTCTTATCAAGATCCATCTCAAGCGGTTGATCCATATGCACAACAATACTCAGCACCTGCGGCTCAAACATCTTACAATGGATATGCACAGTCAGGTTATGGAGCTGCAGCGCAACCAAGTGGAGGTTATTCACAGCATGGAGAATACGATCAGAGTCAATACTCTGGATATAGGTAAACAAAATTAAGTGCTATTTGTAGTTTTGTTATTAAGTTCTGTAACATTTTACAGCAACACTGGATATGGAAGCCAACAAGATACAAGGTATCAGACGTATGGTCAAGATTACACACAGACATATGGGGCACCTGCTGTCGATTATAGTGCACCCTCGTCAGATTATTCGCAGCAGGGTCAATCATATGACGAAAGGGCATATGCCGGTTATGGTAAGTGAATTTATATTTTTCACTCTAAACCATTCAAGAAATAAATGCATCCGGATAATAACGCAATTAGATGAAATTATAGTTTCTTATTTTTTTATCTGTTTTGCTGTGAGCGCCGGAACTCAGGGGCCTGATTTTGTATTCCGTTTCTATAGCAAATGCATTCGAAATTTGCAATTTTGTACTTCTATAGAAAACGCCACTATCCGAATGTGGAAAGGAAAAGTCATACCAACTCTTTTTTCGAAAATTTGGCATTTTGAATTCCGAAAGTGTTTGTCAAAGTCATCTATTCTTACGAATATTCATTCGAAAGATTTCTTGCTTTCCGATAAGAAGAATTTTCAGCGAAAATGTAGAATGTAATTTTAATTTTATTGATAAAAACAAATATTATGTTGTGATTGATAAATATAAAGGGACACGGCCAAAAGTTCGCACACCAAATTTGTGTAGTTCGAAGTTTTGGTGGTATTTATGGGAGCTAAGAGTTTTATCAATGCATGATAATGCAGCTTGATTTGTCTGATTTCGACAGCTGAAAGTTTTCCACAAAAATTTTAATATTCATCGGAACATTTGCGTAGAATTTTCACTTAAACAATAACTCAAATGGCTGACCTCTCATGCATCAGTTGGAATTATCCCAAAGTTTTCTGAATTAATATATATCTTTTCTTACTAGTTGGTATTGTGTAGAATACGCCATGGTTCGATAAATAAATGAAATTATAATAGACTATACTAGACGCGTGAATATTACGTTGAAAAAAAAAAAAACAAAATTTTTCATAAGTATACACACATAAACCTTCTCGGAAAAATGCAGAAATAACAGTGAAAATCGCATCAAAATTTCTTCAGTGGTTCATACAGACAGACACGTTTTGGGGCCTTCCTTTTATATTATGTAGTAATATTTTAGAACTGCAATTAACAGAATCAAAAAAAAGTATGTATGACATGTTTAGCAAATGGAAGAAAAGGATAAAATGTAACGAATAATATAAAATTAGATTTGATAAATATAATGTATCGGAAAAGAAATGCTTGATTTGAAAAATATAGATAAATAGTAGCCAGCAGACATCTACAACCATTCTGATAAACCCTGCAATCCTATCAGAAATCCATTTAAATAGTGATAACTTTTGGCTCCAAAATCACGACCACCCTATACAATAGTACAAATAAATAGCATTTTACTGAAAAGCAAAGAAAACTAGTCCAAAATATGATTTCAACAGCCCAATTCTACGATCCTAACTTAACTACAGTTCTGGACATAGAGGTTCGAAGAAGTGTTTGAAATCAGCCTGGAAACTACACTAGACTGAAACATATCTTTTTATTGAAAACTAAAGGGAACTAGTCCAAAATATGATTTGGCTAACCTACTTCCCTAACCCTGATACAACTTGCATAATTTATTTTCCGGGTGTATTATAGACACACGCAAAATTCTTAAATTCACTGGATTAACAAATTTTTTGAGATCTGGTAGTCGAAAAAATTATTTCTTTTGTCTATTTAAAAGTTGTTTCTTTTAACTTTTTCGTAGGTTTGAGTGTAAAAACTAGGCGAAGGGTTTAAAAAAATCATTTCTTTTTCGTTTCTTTATTTCTTATGAATTATTTTTTTTACTTTAATTCATTTGTAAAAATAGTTCATTTACTTTAAATTTTACTTTAACCCTTTCGATCCGGGTGGGACACATAGGTCCCAGCCAAAGTATAATCACACCTAATATGAAAAAAACTGACTTTGAATGGGTCTTATAAGTCCCGTCTCGTAGTTTTACTTTAAATAAAATACTTGAGTTCTTAAAATTTTAGACTGGAAATTGTTTCATATCAACTTTCTGAAAAAGAGCAACCTAAGAAAGAAGTTATATTTTTCTCCTTACAAATCCAAGCACTAGCAGTATAATTGACTAGTTTATTCCAATTAAAGTCACTGATCCCATATAAAACATCAGTTCATGACACAGCTCAGTTTTCCCGAAGTATCTCATACGAAATTCTTTTAAAATAGGACATCGACCCAAGAAGTATTCGATATTTTCACATTCGCTCGGGTTGCTTAAAGTGCAGCTGCCATCTGTGTTTCTATTGGATACATTCAAGCGAATGAGATCACTCCTACATTTAAAAATTCACAATCACATTCATTGACTTTGCTCTGCTATTGATTTCGTTAAGGTAATGTCTTCCAACGTAATGGTCTAAGTATTTGTAAATACTTATCCTACAATTTAGCGCTTTTTGAATCATATTTTGTTTAACTTTTTGGTTTAATTGACCTAGTAGAATAGTCCTGTTATTTATCCAATCACTTGGCTGCCTGTTTTTAGCTTTCCACCTAATCCCATATTCTGCATCTAACTGGTTAATTTATTTTGCCCAAAATTACCCCTATCGGGAATTTCGAGGGAAAAATGTTTTCCCCGAATATTTTTTGTTCCCGGAAACTAAATCCACATATCGTGAATTTCCATCGGAATGCATTTCCCCCGGACTATATTCGAAGTAATGTTCGAATGTTTTTACAGGAGTTTGTGGACAAAAAATAAATAAATAGAAATAACAACATTGAATAACATTTATGTTAAAGATCGCAGCTTGGATGTGAAGATGATGAGAAATTTAGGAAAAGTTAATTAATTTCTATGAGAAGAAATCTACGACACAAGTCTAATCCTTTGGGATTACCACAAGCAATGCTACCAGAAGCAATGTTAGTCAATATACTTTTGCATTTTTTTTTAGCTCGCTCTTGAAGATTTTATTTTATTTATTATGTGTTGGGATAAACAAACCGATGTACAAGCATATGTGGCACTTGTTTAATTCCTTAACACTCTCCAAAAAGGCCTTTGGTTTTACTCATTTGAATTAGTTATCCATGAAGAATCAAAAAAAGGGAGCGTGTTAACGAAGACTTTCTGAAGTTTTCGATCTCTAAAACTACACCTAGTTAAACGAGAATTGGAGGAGAAGAGAAGAATAGATCTTCGTTAATATGAAAATACAATTTTCATTCAGAAGATTCCCTCAAAAGCTTAAAATAACATTAAATATAGAAAGATCTTTCTGACATTGTTCCTTTTTCGTTTAAGTTCTCCAACAAAAAGGCAGCGGAAAAATTCGGGGGAAAAAGACTGAATTTTTCCATCGAAATTTTTTTTCCGATACCTATTTTTCCGACGGAATTTTTTGTTCCCTTTCGAAGATTATTCACCATACCTATTTTTCGAAAAAGGGAAATATTATTCCCAATAAGGGTGAATATATTTTTACTGATTACTTTTTTCGAAAGTTTGTGTGGAAGCCTCCTCATTGTATTCAAAAAGAGTTTTCTGCACGTATTTTAGGTTTAGATCCAAAGAGTATATGTATATGGCCGCTTTCCAGTCCAGTTTCTAGTATTAGCTTACTAATATAGCTTACTAACTTGATGTGCAATCCGGCAGTTTAAATATCCTTTTTATGAAATATATATGCAACTTGTGCAACTTGTCTAGTTCCTCAAGTAGAGTATATCCCCATATTTGTGCTGCATACCATTGTATAGCTCTTCATATTGCTTGGACCATTTTCCACTTAGCGCTTAGAGTTAGTTTTTCCATGTGGCATTGATACTATTTTTTGCTGAGGCTTGTCTTGCTACCAGATGTTTTCGGAAGATAATTTTCGGCGTCAGCAGAACTCCTAGATATCGATACTCACATGTTATATTTATTAGTTGCCCTTTATGTTTCCACATCTCCTTATTTAAAAGTACACCTCCTCTTTATAATTTCTGATTTATCGCGATTGATTTCCATGTTCCACTTATCACAATAAACTTCTAATTTTTTTATCATGCTGTGTAGTGTCACATATGTATATGTATGTATTTGTAAATATATACTCAGATGCGGCAACTCTCTGTGTTAGAGAAATTTAATTTGAAGAGCGCAGCCAGATTTAATTTTTGTTTTCTCTCGCAACCATTTCCACTGCTTTAGCAAGAAAGTATAATAAGGATCAGAAGAAAGCTGATGCAACCAAGGCAGTCTCTGCCGCAAATCCACTGCGAATCAAAACAATAAAAGAAAGCAGTTCTTCTCCTACCAAGTATTATAGCATTGGGCCTTTTAAAATGAAAATATAAAATTTTAAGAAGTTCGCTGAGAAAACACAACACAAATGTTCTCCCATCCTATAGAATTATAACAGTTACCAAAAAAGAGGCAGTTCCAAGAAATTACGGAAATGTTAGCTAGATTGAAACTTCAAGACATGATAGCATTAAAAAGCAAAAGTAAAGGGGAATAATTGCACTTCCAAAAATTCTTACATTACAAAGTAAATGGGGCTCTGAGGCTTACAAGCAAAAAATAAAAATACACCAGGTGGTGAAACATATGCAAACATGTTTATGGCCTCAGTTGTTTCACCGAGGCTTAATAGTTCAAATGGTGAACATTGGAGGAACCCTCGCCCATAATGTTCCAATATGTAAAGGAAACTGGAGAATTCGCAGAAAGTACAGTCAACGATATCAAAAGTCAAATTGCTAATGTTCAACCTACTAAATATAAAGATAATAACAAAATAGGGATAGTTATAACCACGAATTCTTTTTAACTATGATTGACGGAAAAGTTCTGAATGAATCTGTATCTTTTATACAAAGTTAAGGTGATCCTCTCCCATATGCACAAAAAAAAAATTTCAACAATCAAAAGGAAAACAAGAGATCCTAAAGCATTTTCGCGTTGAGATTGGGCTCGATGTGGATGAACCAAAACAAAGGCAGAACCGAAAAAGATCTTAAAGCACAATACTCTCCAGAAATGATAAGTTTATTAAACATTACCCCGGATGTTGACAACAGTTTCCAAGAAATCTGATTTTTTTTTTTAATTTTTGTTCACTTTTACCGTTTACTATTTATTCTGATGATTTCCAACCTCCGTAGCGGAGAGGAACTTTAAGAAGAAGAAGATTTATTCTGATGTGCCATAAAAAAAACTTTTAAAAAATGATTCGTTTACTTTAATTAACCACTGTTTTGCTCGGATTAGCTTCTAGACAACCTGTTATTACTTCAATCATGAACTTTTGAATATTTTTGAAGCAAAATATTATGAAATATTATTTCAGCAGAAATAAAAGCATTTTTCTCAATTTCATATCCAGTTTCTATGCAATTAGTAAATCAATTGTCACACCTTTATTCGTTTAGGAGTTATGATTTTTGCAAGCAAAAAAGTCAAAATGAACCACTGGACGCTCTTCCTGTCCTAACCGTACTGATATCCAGTTTATTTAACACAAAAAAAAATATTTTCTAATAATTTTATTTATATATATTACTTCATACAAATTTAGTGTTTTAATCTTTATAATCGCCCAAAATGTACAGATATGTTTTTGTTAAATGTATATTATTTAAAAAAAATACATTAAAATTTTTTTTGTATTCTAACAATAATATTCCAAATCTAAATTTACAGATACACAAGCATACCAACAGGGGTACTCTAACGCAGCTGGTTACTATTAAAGGATTTCATAAAATAGGGTATATGCCCTAATAACATATTTGTAATGATAAGTCTAAAGTTTTAAAACTAAATGTTTAATAGATAAACATTGTAAACAATTAAGAAAAAAACAAACAAATTACGAAAATTATTTCAACTCTAACAAAAATAATAATACCAAACAAATTACAAAAGAAGGAAACACTAATTTATCAATATTTTAAATTCAAACCAAATTTAAATAAAAAGCTAAATAAAAACAAAGTCTATACCTATATATTAACTAAATATATTTTTGAGCAACAAGAAAACACAATTTATTTATAAAACAAAGAAAAAAGCTGTTAAAAACAGAACAAACAATTTTATTTTGACTTTTCCAATTATACAAAATTTTACACAAACAACTGGACAATTATGTTTACAACATTTTTTTTTTTATTATTTTGACGTTATTATATTTTATGTTTTGTTATTTTCTTATATACGTCTTTGACGGCATCATCTAACAAGAGCAACGAGAATGTATTCTTTGTTTATGTATAAAAAAAAATAATTTATAGTTCAAAATTCTTGCGTGCACGTCTATATAAATTCATATTTAAAAAGAAAACAGACAAATCTTTATAAAAATATAATTGCAACCATTTTAAGCTTAAACTGACGTACTAATTAAAAAAGAAAAAGAAAATAGAACACAAGTTCAAAAACAAAACCGAATATAAAAGGAATCTTCACATCAAATAGAAAAGAAACAAATTGTGAAGCAAGAAAGTAGTTTAAGAATACTTTGTTTAGGTGTGTGTCTGAAAGTTTTTGTATCTTTTTTTTTTGTTTATGCAGGTCATGTCTTAGTTAGTTGAGGAAACCCTTATTATGATTGATAAAAAATAACGAAAAGAAAAAAACAAAAAATACTTTGTAAGTTTACTTATAAAATTTATCTAATTTAAAATATAAAAATTATCTATATATAAATATAAAAACGGAATAAATTTCAATAAATACAAAATTGAAAACAAAAAACTCAAAAACAAAAATTTAGTTAATTTATTGAATCTATATATTGAATTTATTTTTATTTATTTTGCTGTGAGAACAAATTCTTTACCATTTTCATTTAATATTTTATTTAATACAAACAATACTTACCTTCAATGGTAAAAATGTGATAAAACATATAATTGATCTGTGATTTAAAGGAGACTGAATGATAAGTGAACTATAATTCACTGTTTATTGATACGATATTCTCTAATGATGCAATTATTTTTTTTTATGCGAGACCCCTAATATTTATTGGGCATTAATTCGATATTTGAACACAAACCATATGAATACGTTTAAAGTTGGTCGATTTTTTCAATACGTTGCAGTTCTGGATTCAATTTATTGTATAAAGTTTGAAAAAATAATAATTTTTTCCCCAGTAAGAAATCAATATCAATGCAATATATAAACATAATTCAAGCAAGGAAAAAAGGAAAAGTCAAATCAAAAGGCAAAATATTCAAAACTACATACTTTTTGCAATAATACGCATTTTTATAAAGTTATATCATTAAAGATAGAAAATATTAATTATATCAAAACTCGAAAGTGCAAACAAAATATATTAAAACAAATGACTTTATCTAGACTAAGTTAGGTACATTTATTTGAATTGGAAAATAGTATACTAAAAATATTTTAGTTTTAAATTAGTTTAAATTCGAATGCATAAATTTAAAAACGTTAAACTTCATCAATTAAATTAATTGAGGCTAATCTCAACGAATCATTTTTTATATAGAGACTAATAATATGCCTAATAAGTTATGAATAAAACTACAGCTAGTATTCTTGTTTCCAGTTTAGTCATAAATACTGTAATATCGCTTCGCTGGTTCGAAGAGTGTGCTATGTAATAGTGGTATACATACATATGTATGTCCTTACATATCCGTTTTTGTCTAGGTGTTATAATCAAAGATACTGTCTATATATAGAGACGTCCGTTAAGAGCTTTCATTTTAAATTTAAAAAAAAAGATAATTTAAAGTAAAGCATATAAAGTGGGCGTCGTGACTCAAGTGGTTAGTGCGTCGGATTACAGACCGAAGGGTTCGAGGTTCAATCTCCAGACCACCTAAAATTTCTTTCCACCTCTCGCGAACGTCTGACAAACATTCGAGAGTATAACTGTTATGATAAAGCTTCTCAAATACAAAAATTGCGCTTCGGATATGGCATTAAACAATAAGCCCCTTTTATTCGTGTAAAGAATATAACATCCACAACGCGAAAATGGTTGTGAGAAGCAAGGCCCCATGTAAAGTGTGTATGTATTTTTGTAATTAGTATCGATAGTGACATCGATTGAACCATGTTCGTTTGTGCGTCTGTATGTCACTACTTTTAGGGTCTTGAATTTTGAGCTAGGAGAATGAAAATTCACATCTGAAAATTCTCTGTCTTTAGTAAAATTTTAGAATTCCTGGGTTGGTCACGCGTAAACCGTATTACTTGACTTTCTTAAAAGCTTAAAAATACCTCGAAATTCAAAATGAAATCTGTTAATGCAAAACGCTCTGTATATATGCATACACCGATATTTTTCCCTGCTCGATCAACCTAGTCACCATTTCCACTGTATATTTGGAGTTGTTATCTTGCTGGAAGTTCCATATGAAAGAAATATTTTTCTTTGCATAAAGAAGCATTACGCTCTCTTTCAGATCCAAATAAATTTATCTTTGTTTCATCGTAATATAAAACATTCCTCCATATTTTATTTATTGGCTGATGCGTGGTTTGATTTGGAAAACTTAATCCGTTACCTTACAATGTTCATAGCGTTCAGCAATGAAATTTTTCTTAGAATCTAATATCCAAAGATAAATTTATTTTAATCGATGTAGATATAAATGGATCCTTAAGCGCCGCCTTTCAAATCGTTTATCGAGCAAGTGTTTTTTTTTTGACGTTCTCTTCTTTTTTTTACTGTTAAATTTCACAACTTTAATAATCTTGCTATGACATATGACGAGTGATGACGAGCATCTGCCTTTCTTCTTTGGAACGAAATGAGATATGATTGAAATACGGAAGATTTTAACAACAATCTCATTATTTTCTCCACTGAACTGAACTTTGTTAATGAAAGTAACGGGGCTTTTAGAAATGCACATTAAAATTTACCAGTGTCACTGGAAATGCGTAACAGTAAAGCAAATGGATCATAAAGATGTTACTCATGTAGCTTAGTAACTTTTTTGACCTTCACTATTTATTTATTTTGTCACCGTTCTAGCTAATAATGCTCTCATCATTTCTCTGATTCTTGATGATTTGGATGATGATACAATTTTCATGGACTATACTAGATTATACTATTCTCTACATTGCATTTTCTTTTTTTATAGCAAATACTTTTGTTTCACTTTTATCACTGCATATTTTATTATCGTTTCCTTTAAAAGCACTAACTTTGAAACAACTATCGTTAGAGATTACTCACTCCATTATGCATCTTACCTCGTTACTCGATTAATAGAGTAACGAATACAACAGCTGATGCAGTTTCAAGTAAAAGCACACAACCATTAGCTGATACATATTTGCATTGCTGAACATTTCGCCCTTTTCATCAAAAGTTCTCCTATTTTCAAACTCCTTCAAAATTATTTGAAAAAGATTATGATCTGAATTAAACGGCGTGGTCTTCCTTCGAGATGCGTCTTCAAGTATTCCATTCTTCCAGTTGCACTCACATGTATGTATAAGCCTTGTTATTTATAACACTTGAGTCATTGAATGAACTACGTTATAAGTAATTTGAATGTTGGGGATAATCTCGTAGTGGAATGCTTGCACAACAAAAAAATGCTTGCTTCGTTCTTAAATTAGTTGTTTTCTCTAGCTTAGAATCGATTCGGTGGAATCAGTGGTTTATGCTCTTGTATATTCACATCTATTTATGTATATATGATTCTAAGCTCTTCGTCCGTTCCAGTAGTATCTTCTGTTGATACTTATACTCATGGGTTTCCTGGGTATATGTAGTTCTCATACGTTTCCTCCAAGTCGTAAATAATAAAAAAAAAAAACGCTTACAAAAGCTTTTATGGCTAAACTGGTAACTAGGAATAAAACTTTAATGAAAATAGGTAGCCAGCATTAAGTACCCAAACGAGTTGGTGGCAATTTTATAGATAAAGAGATAAAATAGCTCTTTATTCGTTTAATTACAAAAAAAAATTTGAAAAGAATTATATTAAAAATTAATACCATATTTTGCACAGATTAGATTACTTAAAAAAATTAAGTACATAGTCTCTTTTTAATATTAATGCGATCTGATATGACCTAAAATTAGTATTAAATGCTATATGTTTTTATTGGTAATATACATTATACAGGGGATCTCCACTAACCATAAAAATATTTAGTTCCAAGATTTACAGATAGAGAGAAGAAATGATTCACAATAACAAATGAATTGTTCAAATCGTTCATACGTAAACATAAGATAGATAGGACATTCAATAAATATCAATGAATTCTATCTACTACATAATCATTATCATACTAAGTAAATTGATATATATACACCACTTCAATACAGGTATACATATAGTATGTATACGTTTGTATAGGTACATCTGAATATTGCATAATAGTGTTTTGTTTAACAATACCGTAAAAATATCTTCTTTTTTTTTTTTGTCACATACCAAGAATCGACTCGCTTGAAGCATGTGTATCTGTCTGTTCGCTTGTCCCTCTTTTCAGATAAAATACCATATACAAATGTACATAGACATATAGCTATCAATAAGTTGTTTCCATTCAATTATTAGTAATTCATTAGTTACTACATACAGTACGAACTCGCGACTAATAGAAATCAGGGCAGTTGCAATAACCGAGTTTGTTGCACTTACCGGGTAAAATTTTTTTAAACAAAAATGTATAGTAAAAATAGCAGTTCTTCTGCATAGAAAATAACAATTTAATAATAAAACATTTTGGAAACCAAAAGCAGACGCTGTTTTTGTAAAAAAAATTTATTCAGAAAACCAGAGGTTAGACCATTACAAAAATTAACATGCACGCAGTCAAAATTATGCATCTTTTTTAAAAAAAAGTTGATATTTTACACTGAGTTTTTTTGGACTCTATATTTTTTAAAATTGCGATCTCTTTTATTTTTTGTAGGATTAAAATGTCCTCTACTTGAATATTATTTTCTTTCACCAATTGTAGACACATGCTGAAGGATCGAACTGCAACTTCCGTTTTAACTTTTGGTAAATGAAACAAAAGAAGTTGCACTAATCGAGGTAGCTTTTTTGAAAGTTGCACTTATAGAGTCAACCAATGCGATGATTTTTGTATTGCGAAAATCGAGGAGTTGCGCAGATCGAGTGTTGCGTAAATCGAGTTCGTACTGTAATTCCATCTACAATACTACTACTAAACAAAACCTTAAGTAGGTTAGGCATTATTTTAATTTGTTTATTGTTTTTTAAATAGTCAGTCTGGACTTGTCAACATTCAACAGGACTTGTACTTGGTGGGGCTACATTTTTTTCATTTCTCACGGGCAAACTACCATCTGACAAATATCCAAAAGTGTAACTGTCATGAAGAAACTTCTCAAACAAAATTTGCCCTCGTACACTGCAGTAACCAGCAGACACCTTTCATTTGTGAAGAATATAGCTCGAATGGTTGTGAGAAGCTAGACCCTGGGTCCCGTATAAACCTGTTGGACCAAATATTTTTATATATTTGTATTCTGTTACAACTTTAAAACTTTTTAAGCCGTTGACATAGAAAGCATTATGAAATGTTAGCTGTAAGCCGTAAGCGCGTAAGCGTGAATTTCGCTGTGTACACAAAATAGAGTGTACACTGACTTTCCGATTCCGCAAGCGTGTCAGGGAATTTGTTTGACAAAAATTGTGTACCCTTTTGAAAAATGTATACATTTTGTTTCAGAGCGTGAGTTTAGAAAACGTAAAAATAAAAATTCACAACCGAACGGAAATGGGACAAGTTAGAGTTATGTTCTGTAATACGGAATGTTGATATCCCATTTTAACTAAAGTTACAGAATGTGGTGGCATTATTGTCCACAGAAATTGTAAGGGAATAAAAACAAAGTACTAATTAATTCCATATTGTAAGAATACATATTTCAATATAGATTTGATAATAAACCATTAAATGTTAATGGATTTAGATTGCTAAAATTGATGTCGAAACTGTTTGTTACCTCACATTGCATCGTCGTTTGCATGAGCAATTTGGCAATACGAATATTCTCTTATTAGCTCTCTAAATTTGTTTATTAGGGCCTCCAGATCCTGGACGTCTTTTCTAACTATATAAAGATACAACATAATGCACAATGTACATATATGTATAGAAGAATGTTACGCAAAGTGAACATTTGAAGGTATTAATAGGTCTAACTGCCTCAGTAGAATACCTGCATTATTGGGTATTATTGATATTCTATTGCCTATATATGGATAACACAATAAGTTAAATAATTTCATAGTCCGTCAATAAAAAGTCAAAGTACAACACTCTTTTTTTCACATATTTTATAAAAAGTATGGAAATTGAACTTTTTATTTATGCATTGCGTATGTTTTTTTAGTTCTTAAAGAATATTTAAATACTAATCTTGTGCTTTTAACAAACCAAATTTTTCACTCCACTGATTTATTCAATGAAAATAAAATACATACATATGTACATATGTACATATATAAATACATATTACCCATTTTTTCAGACAAAATTCTTTCAATCAATTTCTTTTAATAAACAATTAATAATAAAGCACCGCAATCGCTGTGGATCAATAAGTTCGTTCGGCAACATGATGCTATGGCCAACTTTTTTATAAATCGAAATGGATTCTTTAGTCTCATAAAACACATTGAATACATAATTTTGTTAAAGAACCTAAATATAGATCAATTTTCAAATACAAACAGCTTTAAAAAGTAAAGTTTTATACCGTTTTGACAGAGAAACACAGTAAAGTTTTTTGATAGCATCATGTCACCGAACTCCCTTATAAATTTAGATATTAACAATTTTATGAACCGACTTCAATATACAACAAATGAAACAGTCTATTATTAAATGGTGGATTAATATAATAGATTTTATTTTTTTAAATTACTTTTAAAAACATGCTTAAAACGAAAACAAAGTCATTATAGAGTCGATGACCAGAATTTACCGATTCAAAAACAAAAACAAAAAACATAATTGCTAGAAAATAAGACCAATTTCCATTAAATGAAGGAACTAAGTTGCGCTGATATCATTTACTAACGAAAATTCACATCCTTATTTACAAAGATGAGTCGAATAATAATTTTCTACGAAAAAATGCATTCGTCACTGAGAAGAAAAAGAACAAAACAAAGTGCTTGGTCACTAATTATATAAAAGAATTTTATAGCGAATCGTATTCATTAAATATAGGTTATGAAAATATACAGTGGTGGTCCAACATGAAAAATGGCATCTGTTACTTCGTATAATCATTTCTTTTTTCGTTATTCATTTAGAGACGGTTATGGATTTGAAAAAGATTGCGTTACACAAAGCATTGGTTATACTGGACCACCATTGTATAGAACTTTTTTTTTTTAATCCTCGCTGCATTTCATTAAATATATACATAAATAATCCTAACAAAATGAAAATCGAAAATATTTCACGGAAAGACCAAATTAATGGCACTCAGATAATTAATTTTGAAACCTTCTAAATAGCTTCTAATCTTGTTCTTATTGTATGCCAACGGGATGAGAAAATTTCTCTGTGATTGCAGTGATAACTTAATATCATAACCTTTTTTATATAAAAATTAGATTTACAATTCTATACCAATTATAAAACATTGCACTTATTGAGTTTACAAAAAAAAAAAACACAAACAAAAAATATAATCAATAATATTGCCAAAATTAAAGTACAGCTAAATGGTAAGTTCTAACAAAAATAAAAGTGAACAAACTGTGATAAAACTTCTGTGATACATTTAATTAGTACGAAATCATAATAATGAAGTCAAAAATTCAATGGTAAATCAAAACGACAAATGCAAAATCAAAAAAATTAATCAAGTATACATATACATATATAACTATCAGTATATCAAAATGCATATCGAATAATTTTATAATTCCAGGGAATGGATATTCCATATGTTAAAGAGGAAACGTTCTCAAGCAAAAGGATTTACATGAAATGGTACTAACTGTGGTAACAAAATGAAAACTTATTCTTTGTTATTCTATATTTTTGCCCATTTTTGATTTATACATTCTCATTATATATGTACTTGTTTAAAGTATAATTTTATTTTGACTTATTTATAAACTTAAAAAAGTAATTAAAACATGATTGAATGATGAATAAACTGAGACTATCAGTTGGATGGGGATACTTAAAATATTAATTTAACTCTTTTTTTTAAAAAAAAAAAAGAATCAAAATCATTAACAAAACACTTGGTGAAATTCAATATTACATACTTTGTAATTTTAAAAATTTCCTTCAAATGCCATTTTAAAGAAGCCTATTATAAGTTTTATGACGGAATAAAATACATACATATTAGCAAAAAAAAAAAGTCAAATCATACAGGCAATTAAATTGAAATTAAGCACAAATAAAAAACTTAACCGAGATACATAAGCAATATTTCTCCGTTAATACGAGTAAAACCAAACACAAAAGAAATAAAAAAGCAATTAAGTAAAATAGAATGGAACAATATTTTTAAAAGGCATTTGATCATAAATTATTGTAATTGTGATAAATAATTAATTTTTATTAAACAAATAATTGCCACATCTATATTTTCAGGACACGGAATTTGCAAACAAAGCAAACGTATAACAATAATTCATAAATAAATTGATACGAATAAAAAAAATATAGAAGAAAAGATTGCAAAACTCATGAAACTACATTTTAATTATAATTTTTTTAATTTTGTTTCAAATGTTATATTTTTATTTATACTTTTATATTACTTTTTTTTATTGTTTTGAAATATCAAACTCTTAACTTCTTATAAATAAAAGAAAAGAAAATATTTTAGATGTGTTTTATTCAATTACAATGTTACTATGTACATAAGTTTTTTTAATCTCTGCATTTGGAAGTCACATTTTCCTTAACAAAATATAACCAACTTTACTATTTTGATAAATACAAACCAAAGCTGTGTTTTTATAAATATATAAATCTTATCGAATTGTTCAAACAAACTGCTATTTTTATACCCTTACTTAAGGGGGTTGGAAATCTTACTTAAGGAGGTTGGAAATCATTATTTTAATAGTTCGTTTGTTTTTTACTCTCAATATTTCTAAAGTGGAAATGTTGAACCATTCCTGCATGTTTGACAGCCACGTCAGCCTCGTCGCTTGACTTCGGCAGAATTCCGAAACGTGCTATGCTATGCATTCATGATGTTTGTTTTTTATACCCTATCCTAAGGGATGACCGTCCGTCTGTCCGTATGTTACCGCTTTTTTGGCCTTAAATTTTGAGATAGGAGGATGAAATTTCATATCTGGTCTTCTGAGAAAAAGATACAGTACAAGTGTAAACATTTTTTAAATCCGCCCATTGCCACGCACACTTTTTCATAACTTCACTAAATTATATGAAAGTGAAAAATTTTGTTAAGACAAAATATTTAGGCATATAGATTCCCTACAATTCACCCATACAAAAGTTTTGGTCGAGCCCACTTTTAGGGGGCGTTTTCGTCAAAAAACCAATTTTGATGAAATTTTACAGCGGAAAAATAATTTGCACTGCAGGAATTTATGATGCGCTATTTGCGCTGCTGATTCATTCATGATGACTTGTATTTTGGAACGTTTGATGTTGCAGTACTATACTTAAGCCTTCTAACTTCAATAAGCTTCTGTATATCCACATTTCGAAGACCACTACTCTTCTTATTGTTGCTCTGTGTAACGTCCATGTTTCCACTCCATATAAGAGTACCGACCAAATGTAACATTCGACTAATCTTATTTTGAATAAATGGATTTCTCTTCTGCATAATACTCTTTTCATTTTGCAAAAGACTCCTTGCATGTTCTATCCTTTACTCTATTTCTTTACAAGGATCTGCCTTATTATTGATCAACGTTCCTAAAGATTTAATACTGTCGACTCTTTCTATGTTTTTGTTGTTTACTTTTAATTCGAAGTTCTGCATTTGCTATTTCCTACTGAGAACTATAAACTTTGTTTTGGCGGTGTTTATTCATAGTCTGTAGCTATTGCTTATATCATTTAGTTTGTTCATCATGCTACTCAATTCATTTATGTTGCTTGCTATTATAATAGCATTATCTGCGTAGCTTATGTGGTTTATGTTGACGCCGTTTACTTTTATTCCTACGTCGTTTTCTGTGATAGCTTCCTTGAATATTTTTTTTGAGTACATGTTGAAAAACGTGAATGATAAAATGCATCCTTGTCTTATTCCTCTTCGAATCGCTATTTGATCTGACTCTTCTCCTTCTATTGCTATTTTTTCTTTTTGACCTCAATCAAAAATTTCAATCGCTCTGCTGTCATTCATATCTATATGTTTGCTGTACAGGATTTCTACGATTTTGTTGTGTTAGACCGTATCAAATGGCTTTTCATAGCTTACGAAACATGCAAAAACGTCTTTTCTCATGTCTAAGCTCCGTTGAGCCATCAGTTTGAATGCAAACAATGCTTCGCGCGTACCAAAACCGGGTTTAAAACCAAATTAAAAGGAAGTAATGCCTTCGAAATTATTATATATTCTTCTGTGGATGATTTTTGAGAAAATTTTTAACGTGTGGCTCATTAAGTTTATTGTTCTATAATCAGCACAATGTGATGCGTTATTTTTCTTCTGTAGTGTTACAAAGACATGCTGAAGTGGACGCCGTGGCTCAAGTGGTTAGTGCGTTGGGCTACGGAGCGAGGGTTCCAGGATCCCCAAACAAACACCTAAAATTTCTTTCACGGCCTCACCTCTTGCGAGCGTCTGACAAACATCCGAGAGTAAAAACTGTCATGAAAAACCTTCTCAAAACAAAAAACTGCCGTTCGGATCCGGCATAAAACAGTAGGCCCCTTCCATTCGTGTGAAGAATATAACACGCACATCACGAGTCGTTGTGAGAAGCTAGGCCCTAGGTCAAATGGACCTGTCGCCCCAAAAACTTGTATTTTTTTTTTGTGTTACGAAAACAGTTTGTAGCCAATCATCTGGAATTGTGCATTTCTGTAGGTTGCATTAAATAGGTTGACTATTGTCTACTTGCATACCAAGTAACATCGGGTGCTTTCCCAAATTAAGCACTGTCTGCATTGTGAACCAGCAGACAGAACCCAAAATGAAGACTCATCGCATTAATTTCCAAAATGCATTCACCCCCATCGGGAATAATATTTCCACCGGAATGCTTTTCTTTTCTGAAAAATAGGTACAGTGAATAACCTTCGAAAGGAAAAGACAATTCCGTTGGAAAAAACTGGTAACGTGCAAAAAATTCCGATGGAAAAATTCAAACTTTTCCCCCGAATTTTTCCGTTGCCTTTTTGTTAGAGAACTTAAGAGGCCTCCACCAAAAAAATACGAAAAAAGCGAAAAATGAACAATCGGTCTACAATGCCATTCAGCGAATCGGTAACCGATTTAAATGGTAGTTATCATATATTGAAGAATAGAGTTTAATCTGCAATGTGGTCGACCAGATTTTTTAAAAATGTTTTTGTTGGTGTAATATTTGAAATAAAAACTTTCGTTGTTTTGCATAAAATTATAAATCGGTTTACAGTTTTACGATAAGAAAATGTTGTTGGCATAATATGATATTGGGCTCTTTGGAAAGGTAATGAATAAACAATGATTTTCATGTAATATTTTCAATATTTTCAAACTAAATTTTCGGCAAAATGTTAAAGGGACATTCCATGTAGCCGATAAAGGAGAAATAAATTCAATTATTATATTAATTCAAATTTTTGTTGCTAAAGCGTTTATTTCAGAAAAATAATTTTTTTGATGTCGAAAATATTTTATTAGGGTTTGGTTGATTGTTCACAATATGAGTAGTGTGTCGGTGTGCCAGAATTTGTTTTTTTTTTCATATGTTGAAACATTGGATATAATTTTGATACAATATTTCTAATGAATTGATTACAACATGAGTGACTTAATGTATTTATTTTGGTAAGAAGTGTGTTTCCTCTAAAGTGGATACAATCAGACCCCAATACCTATTAAACACATTGATTTCTGATATTCTAAATGTTAGTTATAGTTGTATTCTATGTTATCAAATATATAACTCTTTATATTCGACGAAATTGTCTTCAGATCTCCAATAAGAAGCACAGATATTTAATGTGCATATTGGCACACATGAGTAAATACCTAGGACCGAAACTAGTAAAGAGACAATTCCAGCATCGTGAAGGTTTGCGTACGAGGAAAGTGATTTCCTTGGGAAATTGTTTCCCTTCGAAACAAATACTGTGTTACATGTGAACTGTATAAAAGCCCAGATAACATACATATGTGCCATAAACTATAGCGCACTTTTTCTTCAGGGTTTCAAAATAAGTGTGAAAGAAAATGGACTTTGAAATCTGATAATGCTGGAGATAGCAGCTCCTACCAAAAAAATGGTTAAAAATAGTCCATATGATGGAAGGCTAATAACAAAAATTGAGTGCTGCAATCAGTTGATGCTAAATTTTCGTAACAAATTGGGAGCTAATGGAACTAAAGGCTGGAAAACAGCGATAAGAGGCACTTTAAATTACCGATTAGCAATTATATCTTAAGCGCTATTGAGTTCAGAAGATATGAACATTTATTAGAACCTGAAGTTATAATATAAATGTGAATAAAAAAAATACATATGTACTATGTCATCCATCATGTTTTTGGCGACCATGATAGCTGTCCAGCCTGTATAAGTGATAAGTCTAACAAGAAAGATATCAATTTAATTCCAATTATGAAAAATGGCGGCATTTATGAGTTAATTATACCGACGAAATTATTAAAAAAAAAAATACATCAGTCAAATCGCAAATTATAGAAAGACAGACTATAGGACAGTCAAACAACATAAAGTGGATGGAACTTCGCAAAAATATGTTGATTTCATCTATTTTTGGCCTTGTGTGCAAATCTAAAAAGTTTGAGGGGCATGTGTAAAGGCTAACTAATTTGAGAATGTTACAACATTTCATCATGTTATGCAACATTTCATCAAAATCGGATTTTAATGAAAATGCCCCCAAAAAAGCCACAAGTGATGTACGGGTGAATTGTAGACAATTATCTAAATAGTGGGAGCGGACGGATTTCAAAAATTTGTACACTTATTCTGCTTTTCCTTACGAAAAGACATATTTATGTTTTGCTTTCTTTTAACACATTTCAGAAAATTACTTATCAACACTTTTTATATGATAGGTAAAAAGGTAATTTGATCCCATACACAGTTAAAGCTCGCCCTAATACTAACAAGGAAAGATTTTCATACATTCCTACAATGCTACTTTATTAATATTGTTGCCCAGCAACGCAAATATAAACAAAAATTAAACTTAAAACTACATCTCCCTTGCTACATTTCATCTTATACATCATCTTATTTGTTATATTAAGTTTGACACATAGTTTGAAACATAGAGAAATAATCGAGATAGACGCTATATTACATATTCGTGATCAGCATCAATAGCGAAATTGATTGAGCTGTGACCGCCCGTCCGTCAGTATGTCTCCGCTTTTTGGGCCTTAAATTTTTAGCTAGGAGGATGAAATTTCATATCTGGGCTTTTGAGAAAAATTTTTGAAATATACCCACTGTCCCCACGCCCACTTTTTCATAACTTCACTAATTATATAACAATGAGGAAGTACGGTTAATAATTTTTTTTCTATTAAGTAGGTGCAAATCTTATACATAGTTAATATAGTTGTGTATACATGGGATATTTATAGGTAGTATATGTCTCCTGTTATTTTTGCTTCTTGAACAGGAAATCTCCTGTTTTTCTACAATTCCGAAACGGCAGCACTGGTATAACCAGTCAGTTTGCCACTAGAGCAAATATTGCAAAATACTTTTATATAGGATATTTTCAAACATTTTAATTTCGAAAAAAAAATTGTCTAGCTTATATGTATTTTAAACCGCTGGTTGTTCTCGTAAACTACGTGTATGTTCGACTCTGAGTTCGAACTTTTGGGTGGAGACCTATTAAACGTAAAAGGAAAAACGTGAGAAAGATCATTTTATAATTTATATTATGTTAGGTGTTTTGACATGATGATGCAAATGACATTTTTGTTATTGTTACAGTTTTTACTTTTTCTTTAACATGGTTTTTTATGAATATTCGATTGTCATTAAATGAGTTGCAATTAATTTGTTAGTTTTTTTCCAGATTTTCAAAAAACAAACTGAGAATCGTATAACATTCCAAAACATTATGATTCAGAACGAAACTGTTTGCGCAACGCAGCCTGAAAGCATCGTGTTAGTTCTGGGCGGGGAAGTTCCCTAGCATGAATAGTCTCAAAATGGGAGCCGATCAGATTCTTATCAGTCCCACTATCTATAACGTAATGGTTATCAATAATGGGACATAATACTAATATGCTGACTACTAATTTCTGACTGAGAGAAAAGTGACTGAGAAGACAGTGGAACTTCAGTTTTAAAATTTTGACAATGGTACGAGGTTTGTATATTTGTTTAATTTTAGGAAACTTCAATGGGTTTTCCGCGTGTTGTCTCCAATAATCGTTGACATCCAGCCCTATCGTTGTATCCGATCGGTACGGAATTTTCTCCGATTCGTAGTATCGTAAAATTTCTTATCATGGTATCCGTTTCGACACTCTTATCTTTCGGATAATTTTTTCGATACGAGTGTCAGAACGGATGCCATATGAAATTCTAAGATTTCGTACGAATCGGAGAAAATTCCTTTTCTATCGGATATCATGATTCCGTTGACTATTCCGAAATGGCTGGCTAAGCAGTGTTTTCACATTTCTCAGGAGAAATTTGAACCTTCGCAATTCCAAATTGGGCTCTTATTCTTGAAACTGGCGCTGTATTCGATTCATTAGAGTGCCCTCATTTCATGAAGATTTACAATTTTACTTGTTCAGTAATATTTATTTATTTATTCCTTCATCCCATCAGCAAAAATTGAGTTCTTAAATTTTCAAACAAGCTGTCAAAAGAGCACTTCCTAATTAACAATACCCACAATAACTATAAATGAATACCCTCAGATCCGTCGGGTTGCACGATAGGGGTGACTAATTTCATCAAAATCTTTGACTAGATAATTGCCGATTTTCCGCTCTTAGTAATCATTCAATCAGAGGCAGCTACATTTAGTTGATTGGCATATTAACAATGAACAACATTTACATACTCATAATAAGCTTTTATCAGGCTTCACAGCGCCGTTTGACTATTGAATACTGATTCGTTTATAACAAATATTTCAACTAAATTCCATAAAATAGTTAACATAATGTCTATAAAATAAAATTACTATCCAAATAACAATACAACAATAATCAAAAGCACAACCTAGAACTTTTTGCTTGATACAGCATCCTCATTATTATAGGGCACCGAAGACAGTCGACTTTCACCCGAAAACAATTGAGGCGAAGATGCACTTCCCTGTGACCCACTCACCGCTCTTTCAGAAGACGTTGACTGCGATGCCATTGGTGTAGATGTTTTATGACGTTCTAATCCCGGAGCAGCTCCATTTACTTCTTGGTGCGGGGAAGGAGACATGGAGCCAAGGATGGAACGCAGTATAGAGCTTGCTACTGAATCATCACTGAATGAAAACGATGACGAGGTAGTCGTTCGCTTAAGGAGTTCTTTTGTAAGGAATTCACGAAGGTTCAACTGTCGCCCACCATCTTCAGTTTCCGTCGTTGTCTCGTAAGTCGCACGTGTTTTCTAAAAGTAAAATGTGAGTAAATTCAATTTCAAATTATGAAAGGACGACATACCCTCTGGAAGGTAGATTCCACTGTTTGTTTTGGTTTTCTTCTCGAATTAAATGTCGGTTGTTCAAGACTTGACGAAGTGCTACTACTAAGAGCTTGAGTTTCCATTGTCTTCTTTTTCATAACACTTGGCCAGATTATACCTAATCGCCTCAGTTCATTTTCTAAATGGTCACATTGCTCGTCGATGGAAGGGGCACCCGAAGTCAGCTGCTTTATGCCTGATATGTCACCTTGTGCTTTCTTCTCCAATAATTTACGAGGAGAAACTAAAGCTACAGAGGCATATGTTGAATTCAAAGATTTTTCATCTGGCGGTGCGTTTTTTCCAAACGATTTTGTCAGTATTTTTCGCAACATAAGTTCCTTCTCAACGTTTATTAATGACTCGGTAGAAGAACTGTTAGAGTTTATATTTCTGCTTTCCTCTGCGTTATCTAGACTCTGTGAATCAAGAAGGTCCGTTGTTGAAATACCAATCTTGTCTAAATATTCTTTTCTCGTCGGGAACCTTTTAAAGGAAAGGTTTGCTAACTTCAGAGATGCTAAAAGCTCCTCTGCTGCTTCTCGATCGTCGCCAGATGAAGATTTTCCAAGATATTTACTGAATGAAGTAAATTCCTCGTAATCGATAACCTTACCCGCTCTGGCAAGATTGCTGAATTCATTGAACTCCTTTTCGAATTGAATACTAAACTCTGGATCGAATTGGCTCAAGTCCAATTGATTGAGTCGGGCGTATTCTTCAAATGTGGGGAACTTTCTGTACGTTATCTTTTCTGCTCGCTCATCCTGTAACTGTGGTGCTCCCTGTTCTTGAATATTGTTTGTGTGAATCGATGTGTTAATTCTAGATGTTGCTGGTGTGTCTACTTCGAAAATTGTTGACAACTCATGAGGTATATCTTCAACCAGTTGAGGGCTGTACCGTGCTATAGAAATAGGTGGTTTCGGTTTTTTTAATTGTGCAGACAAGGACTCCGTTGACGATTGGCCTTGCCGAAAGTCCTCAGTAGGACTGTCACGCGATTCTTGAACAGTTATTGGCCTAGATAGTGAAATTCCACTGTCTCTACTCATTCCGATTGATTTGTCTTTCTCAAGTTGTGGAGCAGTTTCCGGTGATTGAATTCCAAGATTTTCGGCAGATTTGACTAATTGTGAGTCAAGGATCCTACTTGCTGATTCACCACTATTATTGCGGCGATCTGGTAGATCCAGATATTCAGTGGAGTTGCGCCCATTCTCACTTACTGACGAAAGGGTTGTTTCGAGGATTTTCTGTTTTTCTTGGCGGACTTTGTTTATCATCTCTGTCAGCTCGGCAATTCTTTGATTGCAATTGTCCGTTAATTGAGTGGATTTATCAACTGTCTGGTGTTTTTCTTGATTAAGAGTGGGTCTTTGTTTCTTGATAGTTTTCTTAAGAGTGGTTTTAACATGCTTTTCGGTGGCAGTTTGGGTGCCTTGTTCAGTATCTCTTTTTTTGCTTTTATGTTCTTTTAATGCTTTTTGCCAAATAACTTCAATTCTTTTTAAACTAGAATCTGTTGTATTGGATTGACGGAAAGATTCTTCAACTTCATCAACGAAACTGTAGTTATCTTCTATGAACTTTTCTACTTGCTCAAGACGATTTGAAGCCATTCTTTCAGTTTCTGCAGCTGATAAATTTGCCGTTCGATTTATTATTGAACTTGACGGCGTATCAACATCAGAGCTATTAACCTCCAGCGCGTTGATTGAGGCACGCGACATGCCCAGTAGTCGTTGTACATAATGTGCCATAAGGGGATTAAGATTGGAAGGTTTGTTTTTAAGTTTATTCTTTTCTTCTTTCCGTGATTGCGGCTCAGTTAAAGTGTCAGCAGGTTTTTTAACGGATTTAGGTATATTGGTTAATAATTCGTCAACATTATTGTGAATAGTCGGTGGTAGACTTCTATAGGAGGTAGAACTTGAGTCGTTCGAACGAACCGTTGACAACCTCTTTCGACTTTTTCTCACAGTCGGACTTTGAGCTAATGTCGACAATCTTCTTGGGCTTTTGGCGGGATTTTTCTTATATTTTCTCGATTTCGAATCACCTTTTAGTTTTATTACAATCTCCAGTGGTTTTTCGCCTACCATAAGTTTTCGTCGTTCTACAAACTCATCTTCCGATTCATCCTCTGAACTAAGCAATCTTTCCTCATCATCTTGTTCCCTATCATTTGTCACAGTCCTCTGCTCATTTTCTTTCGTGATACTCATGTTATCGTTCTTTGTTGACCTTCTTTGGATATCTTTGTTAAAAGGGTTCTTCGTTCCGGTCTTATCTATTTTATCCGATCCCCTTTTAACATCCTTATATTTTTCACTACCTCTTCCTTCATTTATTTTTGATTCTTTAAACCCCTTTTCATATTCTTCCTCGGCTTTCCGAGATTTATCTATTTTGTTCGACCTGCTTTGAAGATCTTCAGATTCTGTCCCCCGATTTTCCACTTTGTTCGCAGTTTTTTCTTGTTTTTCCGATCCTCTTCCCACACTTTTTTGTTGTTCTCTCTCTCTATTATAATTGTTATAATTGATTTCTCGTTCACTACTAGAATTTTCAGATTCTTCCTCTGGACTATCAGCTATATATTTTTTATTCGATCTGCTTCTTAAATCTGCAGCTTCTGCGACTCGTTTGCCTGCGTTTGTCAGTTTTAAGTCATCTTCTGCACCACTCTTTAAATCCCTGTTCTTTGCTGCCCTTTGTAAGTCATAAAATTCTCTTAACTTCTTCTCCAAAATAGCCTCTTTCTTTTTCAAATCCTTCTCTCTTCTTGTAATAGAATCCTTCGAGCTGTTGTCAACCAAAATACTTTCGCGTTCCTTTCTGAATTCGCTGATCGAATCCATCAACGATTGGGCACGCTCCTTGTCAGCTGTAGGAGTTGAGAATTTTTCAAGCTCTTTAATAAGGTTTTCACGAAGTCGATTGATTCGGTCTAGCAAGTTTTGAAGCTTCTGTGCTTTCACTTTATCAGTTTCTCCATTTTGATTGTTATATTTTTTTATATCGTCTGCAATTTGTTTGCTTTGACCGTTAACATAACCTAAAATTATAGAACAGCAACTATCGGAAGAGTTTAAACTGTTCATTTCATTGGTCGTAAAAGCGGAACCGAGATTCAGGTCATAGGCGTGAGGTCTTTGAATATCATTTGATGAAGTTGTAGGTTGTTCACGGTTGATTACAGGACAAGTAATAACAGCAGGGCGTTTCAGAATTTCTTCTATAGCGTTGTTAAGTTTAGCTTCCTTCTGTGCCGCAACTTGACCAAGGCGGATAGAAGAGAAATGATGATTCTGTAATATATAATCAACATTAGTATAAATACGTAAAGACAAACAAAAAGCTTTAGAAACTAACATCAGATGGAAGAGCTGGGCGTTGCTTGGTTAGTGCATCTAATTTAGCAGTCAAATCCTCACAGGCACGTCGAACTTGTTCTCTTTCAATAGCTTTTTGGCATCGTTCATCCGATCGTTGTCTATAAATAAATAAGAAAATTTTAATATTTTACGTATAGCTGTGTAAGGTAGGATCTGAATCAAATTAACTTTTTTAAGATTCATATGCGCTGGTTCCATAATGCAAATCTGGTATTTTTTTTTAATTTCGAATGTTTGCACTAAAATAATTTATTTTTATTTCAGATCAACAAAACTTAAAAACATTGTGCCATAGTACGCTTTTTATTCAAATCAGAAATCATTGAACAAAGAGATATTAAACTTTCCCGGCACTTTAGAGGTGCCTACAAGCTATTTCACGCATATTGTTACATTTTCACGCACATTTGTTAGAAATCCGTCTATTCACCCCTGAATCCGTCTATTCACCAAAAAAATCCGTCTATTCACCCCTAAACACAACAACAATGGGTCAATTTCACAACAACAACGAGTGAATTTGACGGGCGATGACAACCGAATTATGAATTCATGGAAGGAGCGGGAAAGTATTTTGGGGCTGTTCGTTAGATTTAAAAAATATTTAAATTTGAATTCTCCGTTAAAAGCCAAAAAGAATTTAAATTTCATTGGTTGACCGAGAATGTAAAAACCAAAAACTATGTTTTAAGATTCATTATTGATTAAATCTTCTTAAAATCGTGAAAAGAAGAAAAATGCCATTAAGCAAATTGGGAACAGATTGAAACAATTGTTAAGATATTAAAAAGAGTAGAAATTGATTTGAATTTTTATAAATATGTACATGTTTCAGTATTTCAAATTATCGCAAATAACTTTTGTCAAAAGTTTTGGATAAATTGTGATACTATCTTCTTTAAAATTGTAACAATTGGATGAATACAATTGGATTAAACACTGATTTTCATGTAATTAGAAAAATGTTTCCAAAAATATTTAATGGCACAAAAAAGGTCTCAGATAAAGTAGGAAAACAGTAGTACGACTTGTTGTTAGTGTAAATTCTGTTTATAACAAGTTCATGTTTCGGATTCTACAGCGTTTATATCGGAACATTTTTATTTCCGGCTTCGATAATATTTTATTAAAGTTCGGTTGATTTTACAAATTATTTATTTATTTCCTAGGTTGCCGATAAAATATGTTAACTCACCATTAGAATTAATTTAAGCATTATTTTTTGGAAATTGTATTCAATTCACAAGAAATCATGTCAATTGCATAAGTAAAACTAGTTTTTTGTCTGAGAAAATTGAATTGAAAAGTATATAACATTATTAAGGACAAGAAAAAGGAAGGTGAGCGAGTTACCGATGGGTCTTGAACCAATAAATTACTGTGCATCCTCACTGCACAAAGTTTCGGCTGTGTCAGGACTAGCATGGCTGTACTTTGTTAGACAATTAGAAACTTATTTTTCATTTTTAACTACATACTTAATTTTCCTTTATATAATGTATTTTCTAATATCAAAAGCATAACGTGTGCCTTGAAGTAAACACTGGATCAGAACCAGTCCAAAAAAATTTCTAAGCGTAAACCTTAACAAAAACATTACCATCACTTACATCAAAGAGCTAAATTCGAGAACGAAATGAAATGAACGATTCTGTTAATATATATATTTCCATTAAATCAAAATTCGCTGAAAAATAAAATCAGTTTGACTAAAAAATAATTTCTTATTTAAGAAAAACAGTCGTTTTGATGTTATTCAATTCGAAAAACAATCAATAATTATTTTAAATTGAATTTTTGAATTCAATTTTCTCGTTTCGCATTGATTTTCCAGTATTCTTTCCAATGCTCAATATTTCTAGTAAATTTTAGTTGAATGCTTCCGTTTTATGCGAACATATCCGTTGGCGTACTTACTCCACCACTAGGGATTGACGTTGCCAATGACTGACAATAAGACTTTTTGGCAGAAAGTCATTAAAATTGATTGTTTCACCATAGCTATTGATTCTATTCATCTATTGATTCTAGTATAGACAAGCACCCAAGGTTTTTGCCAATGCTCACACGTATTTACAGACGAGGAGCGAATTACAACAAAAGCAATGTAAACAAATGGGTTTTGAAAGGAAGGAGGGGTAAAGGTTTAATATCTCTTTACTCAATGATTTCTGATTTAAATTGAAGATTTATTATTTCAAAACAGTTGTCTATAAACCGACTTTGAAGGCCATGTTCATGCGATCGATTAGAATATCAAACGATAACTTATTTAAAGTTAAATTATTCCCAAATTAGAACCTTAGATGTACATAGAGATTACTCAATCAAAGATTTCAGGTCAAGAGCACCAACCCCCTAATCGCTTTTAACTCACTTTTTGCAAGATATCGGGAAAAAATGGGAGTCTGCAAGAAATCCCTCAACTGTACGACAATCTTTCAATTGGACTGGATTCGATACCTTAAACTGATTAACTAGAGCCCGAAGTTTTTATCTGCAATGTGGCTGACCAGATTTTTAAAAAAAGTTTTTGCTGCAGTATTATAACAATTCTGTAAACAATTTTAGCCATTCTGCATAAAATTGTAAATCGGTTTACAGTTTTCCAATAAGATAACGTTGTGGACATAATATGATATGCACATACGCGTGGCTAAAGACAATGTATAGATGAATTGTACACAATCTGAGTATCTACATATGTACGTATTTGGCCTTAACAAAAATTTTCGATTTCATGTGAAATAGTAAAGTTATGAAAACGTGGGCAGTGGGTGGATTTCAAAAATTTATTCACTGGTACTGCATTTCCTTTTCAAAAGTACAGATATGAAATCTCATCTTCCTAGCTCAAAATTAATGCCCAAAAACTGGTGACATGTCTCAATCATCTTCGCTATTGATACTAACCGTGAATCTACATATATGTATGCATACTTTATAGGGTCTATCTCCACAATATCTCTATGTAACAAACTATGTATCAAGCTTATTATATTCTTAGAATAGGGTATAAAAACAAGTTTTGGACCTCACAGCGTGATCTATTTAGGTGTCATGTTATAGGACTATACTTACAAACGTGCTTATGTATGTAATCTTACAGAAAGTAAATATGTAAAAATGATGAACTTCTGAATTGGACAGAAGTAGTCCATTACAGAGAAAGAGTAGTAGGAAACTCTTTAACCGAGGTAAAATGACCAAGGAGCCCTCGGATTAGAACAATTATAAGGAGTTTTAACGACCTCAGCGTAAAAAATTAAAAAAAGCGAAAATAAGTATGTAGCTGGCAGCTCTTCTGCTCAAATATCGAAAGCATAAATGAAGCCAGTAGGATTAGGAAGATTCAGTCGTAAGACTGAACTGAAGATCGTAATATTTTTGACTCCCTACAACTGTGTCCTATTTTCGCTGATCCACATTTTTGTTTTTTTTTGTGTATTATGCAACTTTATTTTTCTACCATGTCTTGCGGAATCTTTAATTGCTCAATCAACGACACCAATACTGACCAGATCGCTTGCTAGGGCACCTATGGCAGATTTTTCCATGCCATTTGATTCTTAAAAAAAAATAATCAACCATCTCCCAAGCAAAGCGATCCAGTACTCGAAATGAAAAAAAGAATTAGAATCGGTTATAGGAAGTTGTAATTGTAAACAACTACTTATAATGCCTACGAGAATAACTAGTAATATGTACATCTAAATTAATTGATTAGGTTATAACGAATAATGAACGCATAAAAACGCAAACATGTACTAGCATGAACATTAGTGATCATGAAACTATAGTGTTAGACTTGAACATTCATAGCTAAAAGTGAAATGAAATCGGTGAAAGGTATCAATTTTGAAATACAAAAGAGATTCATTTACTAGATTAAAACCAAAGTGAAATAACGTGTTTATACAATATTGAAGATGTAGATAGAATGGGTCGTGTTTTTAAAGACCAATTACTATACATATATGTATTATAAATCAGTTCGTCGCAAAAAAATATTCAGCGATGAGAATAATAAGTGCTATAACAATAGCTTGAAGATCTTGAAACATGAGAAGACCATGTGGTACTCTAGCGCAAATTTAACGCGTGATGAAAGTGATTGGTCATATCACAGAAATATTAGAAATAATTATAAATTAGAAATCTATAAAGCTAAGAGTGAGTACATAAAAAGGAATAACAGCAGCGCGGTTGATCAAAAATCTATGAAAAATGATTAAAATTTTAGTGTTAAGGGAAAGTGAATATTCACTAGGCAAAATTTGTTTTAATAACGTAACTTATAACGACAGTCATACTTAAGCTGTAAAATTTAATACATTTGGAGAGAATCGAAAGTGATCGTTATACCGGAGACCGGGAAAGCCATGCACAGCACGCCAAAAGTTCAGTTCAGTTGAAACCGCAGTACATTCTCTTGTTGGGACCATTAAAAACTCGTTGGCTAACAAAGAATTCACGATGTTAGCCTTCCTTGACATATTAGAAGGGGCATTCAACAACATAAAACCAGACGCCATTGCGAATGTTCTCAAAAAATTGAGGTTTAATCCTAGTCACTGGATCAACCAGATGCTAGTCAACAGCATCAATTCAGAGCTTGGCCAATGCAAATCCAGAAAATCAGTTCTTCACGGCACACCACAAGGGGGGGTTACTATCACCACAACTGTAGCTCCTTACCGTGAACAAATCACTACTCACCTTATAAAAGGTAAGGTTCAAAATTACAGCTCATGCAGACAATATTGCTATAGCAGTCAGTGGGAAGCACCCATAAAGACTGTGGGATCTCATGGAAACAGCCCTGGCAAACGACGACTATAGAGTCACTCAAAAATCCCGACAGTAACTGGACTGAATCTTGTTCATACTTCCCAGGAAGAATAACTCAATCTGTCGATAGCACCAGAGTTATTACAAACACGGAATATGAACTACCAACGGACTTGATCGCAGAGGAGAGAATTGAGTGGGCATTTACATCGTTTTCCCCTTACAAATCGTAAAGCAAGTCATTTCACGGCAAAAGACTTCGGACCAATCAGACTTATTTCCTTTATATTGAAAACTTTTGAAAGAATAGCTGACATCCACATTCGCAGTAAGCTACGCCCCGATATATTCACAGCTCAACATGCCTACACCAAAGGTAAAAGCGTTGAGACAGCTCTGCACTATGTGGTTAGCTCAATCTAGAAATCGTTAAAGGATAAGTAATACACTTTAAGAGGTCTCCACCTAAAAAATACAAAAATACAATGCCATTCAGCACATCGGTAACCAATTTAAATGGTAGTTATCACATATTAAAGAATAGAATTCAATCTGCAATGTGATCGACCAGATTTTTGAAAAACGTTTATGTTACTGTAATATTTGTAAATTCCGGACACAATTTTCGCTCTTTTGTATAAAATTGTAAATCCGTTTACAGTTTTACGATAAGAAAATGTTATAGGCATAATATGATATTGGACTCTTTGGAAAGGTAATAGATCTCCAATGTGATCGACCAGAATTTTGAAATTTCCTTTCTTTTCCGAGATATTAGTGTTTGAAAATTGATAAAATTAGTCAAATTAAACAATGATTTTCATGAAATATTTTCAATATTTTCAAACTATATTTTCGGTAAAATGGTAAAAAGAAACATTCCATGTAGCCGGTAAAGGAGAAATAAATAACATTTATCCCATAGTTACTGAGAACCGCTTCATTTCATATGACTTTATTTTAAGGCAAATTCCATTTTTAGCGAGTACAATTCAGTTTTTAATTCAAATTTTTGTCGCTAAAGCGTTTATTTTAGAAAAATATTAGTTTCGATTTAGAAAATATTGTACAAATTAGGGTTTGGTTGATTGTGCAAAATATGAGTACGGTGTCGGTGTGCCATGATGTAAAAGTATTTTAGGTTCCTATGCTTCGTTGTTTGTTGCGAAAGTATTATTATGTGTCTACATGTATTCATTGAAAATATTTTTTGAACTCTTTAAGAAATGTGTTTTTTTATATGAACATTGGATATAAATTTGATACAGTATTTCTAATGAATTGATTACAATATGAGAGGGTTGACAAAGTTAAGGGTATGTTGGTAAGAAGTGTATTTCCTCTAAAGTGGACACAATCCGACCCCAACACCTAATAAAGATATTGATTTCTGATATTCTAAATGTTAGTTAATATATTTATGTACGTAGGTTGCAAAGAATGATGAACGCTGATGTTGCAAGAATGCAGCTTCAAGATCAGCGGGGCAAAATTATTTCATGTTGTGGTATATTCACAGATCAGGACAGGATACTAATTTTCTGGGGGTTTCTCCCGATAGTCTTATTAAAAAAGATATTCTTATCGAAATACCTTACTAAAGTAGGCCTGGCATACTGGATTTTTTTTCCTATGATAATGTTGAAGGTGTGAGGATGTAACATGCAACATTTCACCAAGATCGGTTTTTAATGAACATGCCCCAAAAAAGCCACAAGTGATGTATGGCTGAATTACAGACAACATTAATGTAGTAGCCCTAATAAAATTTTCATGTACAATAGTGAAGGTTTGAAAAATGATTGTGGGAGTGAACGGATTTCAAAAGTGTGTACACTTATTCTGCTTTTCTTTACGAAAGCACTTATATTTATTTTTTACTTTCTTTTAACACTTTTCAGAAAATGACTTATCACACTTTTCCTATAATAGGTAAAAAGGTAATTTGATGTAAGAAACAAGAGCAAAACCAAACTAATTCCCTGCATGAGTCTATTTTGATAACAGCGATCGAATCAATTGTATTAAAAGAAAGTTAAAGCTTATTACTTATATTTCTTACTTGTTTGAAGAACAAAAAATACGCTACAAACAGAAAACGTTACTATTGTAGTATGCTTTAGTTGCTTAACGGTCCAAATAAATAGCCAAAATATGAAATTATTCATAAAATACGAAAATTAATTTTTTTATGTTTTGTTGTGAAGCAAAATTAAAATCCCATACACAATTAAAGTTCGCGCTAATACTAGCAAGGAAAGATATCCATACATTCCTACAATACTACTTTATTCACAGTGTTGCCCAGCAACGGAAATATAAACAAAAATTAAACTTAGAATTACACCCTCCCATAACCAGTCAGTTTGCCACCAAGGCAAATACTGTAAAATATATTTGAATAGAATATTTTCAAACATTTTCGAAAAAAATGCGTCCAAAGGGACGCGGTGCTTAGAACACTCACAAACCTCGATATCCACAATACCCTGATCAATTGGATTGTGGAATTCCTTGACGAAAGACATATCATATCGGAGCGCGAGGGTACGAAGTTGGAAGCTTATGCCTCTAGCTTACCCCTCAAGGCGGAGTAATCTCCCCACAACTTTGGGTCATTGTACTAAATGAAGTACAGAGAACTCAGGTATAGTGGGGTCAAGATCATCGCTTATGCGGATGACGTCATATTGATGGCTACGGACAAATTCCTCCCCACCCTTAGTGAACAATTGGAAGGTGCGCTGGATTCTAGATACCTGGAACAAGAAATATGGACTAGCGGTCAAGCCACAGAAAACCGAGTTGGTATTATTTACTAACAAAAGGGAAATTCCTGAGTGTACATTACCTTCAATAGGGGACACTCCCCTTAGAAACTCGGACAGCGCCAGATATCTAGGCCTCATACTGAACTGGACCTAATATTAATGAAAGAATCAAGAAAGCCACTATTGCGTTCTATACATGCAGCAGAATGTTTAAGAAAACCTGGGGACCAAAACCCAACATTATACTATGGATGTATACGGCTATAGTAAGACCTATTCTGACTTATGACTGTCTGGTATGGTGGCAGGCCGCCAGCAAGACAACCAACTTAGCGACTCCAACAAAGATATAGAAATTGGCTTGTATTGGCACCACAAGCGCCATTAGAATCACACCTACTGTAGGACTGGAGGCTATCCTCAATCTGCTTCCGCTGGATATCTTCGTTCAAGCCTCGGCAGCTATAAGCGCCTTGAGAATAAGCCAGTCAAACAGTTGGAGACAAAATTCAACGGGTCATTCTATGATCCTGAATAAATGTTCCCACCGCGGCTTACAGATTCAATCCCCAGGCAACGCCTAAAATTTCTTTCACGGCCCCATCTCTCGCGTACATCTGACCTGACAAACATCCGAGAGTAAAACTGTCATGAAAAAGCTTCTCATAAAAGACAAAAAATTACCCTTATGGCAATAAACAGTAAGCCCTTTCCATTCGTGTAAAGAATATAACGCGCACAACACGAATGGTTGTGAAAAGCTGGGCCCTGAGTCCCCGAACCTGTCGCGCCAAAAATTTGTATTTGAATTTTTGTAATTTTGAAATTACAATGAAAATTCCGACTGTTCCTCGAATTGTGTGCCTACAAACTAAAGACATGAAGCATGTGCGAACAGCCGTTTAGGCTGCAGTCAAAAGTACAGACAGATACACAGACAGAATTGGCGGACCCACTTATAAAGGGAAAGGAGTTAAGGAAAAACATGAGAAAAGAAATGAAGAATATAACAGGCACAACATGATAGGTTGTGAGAAGCCAGGCCTTAATGACATGTTGCACCAAATAGGTATGTATTTGTATTTGTAATATGTAAAGGTAATTTCACAATTCCATATCCAAATAGCATGGACAGAAATTAATCTAAACTAAAAGAATTCAAATTGTAATAGTATTGTTGAGTGTCTATTTTATATGTTCTTTGATAACGAGAAAAATATGGTGGTGAATGGGATGTTAATATTATATGGAGAAATATGCTATTTCTTATATTCATGTATTGTTGCAATGTACAGCCAAACAAACTCTTTGAATACAAATATCTTTGAAATAATATCATTATAAGCTACTTGAAGCTAGTGAAAGAATGCAGAGCTGAACATAATCGTTGCAGAAATTCGATAGATACATGTTTGCACACTGAAGGCAAAACATTGATGTACAAACAGAACAAAATTGATCCTATGATTTATCCTTGAGGAATACCTTGCTGTATCCCTCAAGAAACTACCTACGACATTAGTAGCATTGTCCCTAAAACCAAAAAATGTTCCACAGTTTTCGAGAAATCACAACTGGGCACAACTAAGTAAAAAATCCCTTATCGAATTCTTTTTTAGTTTTTGTTTTTAAATTGAAAACGTACGTTTTGTCAGCGATGTTCAGCCATATAATTTAATGTCGTTTTCCATTGGACAAAAAGACTGCTTGGACTGCACTCCGAACAGGAAAAAACACTCCCAAATACGTTCCATTGGCTGTTCGGAGTGAGCATTTGGGAGTGTTTTTCGATTCCGGATTTCATTTCGGAGTGCACTCCAAAATCACTTACACATATAAACTCTTACATCGGACTGCGTGTCAAATTCAGTCAGAAGGCAAATTATTTTGTTTAATTTATTTTCTCTGTTCAGAGAAGTCGACAGAAACAAATAATTCCCCATTTCTTCGCTGCTTTGAAAAAAAAGAACAAGAAATCTGTCATCTGACACATACACACACAACTGGGCAAAATGATTTTCCCGTGTTCCTTTGGAATCCGAAAGGAGTGAATTCCTTCAGAAATAACAAAAACTTTAGACTTAATCTTCACCGCACAACAGGAGGACAAAATAGAGCGATGCACATGGGACTAATCATTTTCAATATGCTGACACCCGTAATTAAGAATAGTGCAAATATTTACGAAGTTAAGAAGTTTATTTTGCAATATGTAAGAGAAAACTTTTAGTTATTAGAATTTATAGTAGATAAGTGTTATTTTATTATTTTTTTACTTTTACTCTTTTTAAATAAATATGTATTGATTTAAATTTTTAATATTGTAAATTAAAAAATAAACATTTTCTAAATTTCAATGGCTATGAACGCCAAATAATGTTCAATTCAAATATAAAGGGCGGGAACTGGGTCCATGATCCAATAGAGCCTAGTTCCTTGCTGCAATTGCACTGGGATAGGTGAATCCCAGCTACCCCGCTGAGATGAATTGAAACTCAGTTCTTGGTTATATCATCCACCACAATGAGTTGAAGACTAGATTGTGCATTTGGACGAAAGCATGTCCTACATTATTATTATTATTTCAGAATTATCACTATTGAGATATAAAAATTTAATTTATCGTGTACGGCGAAATCGTATCTATATACACCTACACTAAGTTATCAAGTTCTCAACCCCGCTGACACAGAGAAATGCGATCCACTTGGGCTTGAAAATGGATTGTGCAAGTCAACGCATGTGAAGCAATGTTTATGGAGCACACGCTCTTCCGATCAGAAAGATAGCTGTATCAACATATGAATCGATTGTATGTAAAGCTAGGTCCGTAACTACGTTGGTGAAATTGGGGTCCGTTGACGGTTAAAGTAAAACGGTGGGAAGTAAGGATTATAAATTAGAAGATAATAAAGAACTGTTGTAATTCAAAGGTGCGCGTTTCAATTTAATCGAGGCTTCCCGCAAACAATGGTACTATTGTAGGCACAAACTCGTGGATTATGTGAAAATAAAATAAGAAACAAATTACTCTCAGATAAGGAGCTAAAAGTCGATTTTTTTTTTAGTTTTGTGCCTGACGTGCATGGCACGCTCGAAGAGCCTTTGATAGCTCTCAAATCACTGCAAAATTAACCGAAGATTAATGTTTTTATCCTCTTAATTATTGATAATTTTTAAAAAATTGATAATAATAGCAATTGTTTTCGTTTTGTTTTTCATTGCCTCACCTCCTATCAAATGTCAAATTCATAGTGCTTAGGTTTTAATTAGGATGCTCAGTCATGAGCTGATAGAATGCGCTCTGATTGCTCAGACTTAAATCTTACCTTACTTTCTCCATTTCCAGTTCCCTTGCTTCACGTAACTTAGCTGCCAATTCAGCTTGCTCCATGGCATTCATATGTGTACCATCAGTTTCGTGAATTTCAATTGCAGACGTAGATTGCTCATATTGTTTTTGAAACTTGTTATTATAATCGTAGAACTGAACTCGTGTAGCACTACTTCGTTGTGTTTGAATAGCTGAGCTGGATTTGGTGGCTTGTGACCCTGCTGTTTGGGTACTAACTGGCCGAGAAGAAGACGGAGATTTTGTTTGAGTCTTCGCTGGTGATTTCTGCAAACGCGAAGTTTCGGAATGAAGAGGTGCTGTAATTATAGGCGTAGTTTTTAGCTTTCTTGGCGATTTTTCCCTGTAAGATGTTTCGGATTGCTGTTTGGGTACTGTTGTTGGCTTCTCTACCTCATTACTCGACTTTTGCTGACGAATTATATCAGTTATCTGAGTAAAACGTTTCTTGGGAGCACCAGATGTAGACGGATTTATTAAAAGGTCTTCTGTCGTTGATTTAAATTCTTCTTTTCCCACTGATTTGCATTTCTTTTTTTTTTGAGTCGTCTTGGGTACTTGGCAGCAGTGCATATTTGATTGTTTGTTATCTTCAATGTTTGGTATAAGAGAAATTTCGCTTTCAGGCTGAACATCAAAAACAGGGATCATCCTTTGGTGTTTCATTATAGATTTGTCTATTTTATTAGTTTCCCCTGTGACATATTTAGTTTTGCACAATATAGCAGAATCGGATGAGGATGATGTGCTGGTCAGCAAAACTTCAGAAGACAACTCACTAATAGAAGTTTCTTCCTCACTTAACTCTTCTGACTCTGAACATTCTAAATTTGCATCAATTGTTCGCGTGCTTGATGCTTTTAGAACTTTTTCTTGTACCACTGAAGTCGATGGTTTTGGATAGCATTTGCCAGTAATGTCAGTTTGAACATTCGCATTCTTTAGTTTGTTTTCCTTGTCCTCCTTCGACAGAAAGGGCACATTTTCAGTACGCTTAAATGATTTTCTTTGCTTTTCTTCGACACCTTTCTTAATTTTCTTCGCATTTTCTCGTTGAGCTGCTCGGTGTGCAGTTCCTACTTCGAAAATTGCAGACCTAAAATCCCTTTGCTGTTCTGCAAGAACTTTTTGGCGCCACATTTCCATTTCTTGTGCCTTGATTTCCTCTATCTTTTTCAGCTGCCTTTCCTTCTCCAGTTCCACATTATTACGTACTTTTTTGGCCATATCTTTAGATACCTGACGCACCTGTGTTCAAAAGACATTAAACACAATGATAGTAAGTTCTTTATGTATTTTTACCTGTTGTATACGCATTTTCCTTCGCTCATTTTCGGTTTCCTTCCTAACTCGTTCGGGGTCATCAAGCAAATTATGTTTTGGGCAACTTTTTACATATTTTCCATTAACAGTAATGTTTACAGACATTGCACGCACGATGAATGCATTAAATTATAGTGATTGCTTGTATAAATTGTAGGAAATAATTAATGAATACGAGTGCTTTAAATTTTTCTTTCGCAACCGACGGTTTTTTGTTGTGGCATTTTGACAGAATTCGAAATGAAAACTTTATATTTGTACAGCGGCTTGAATATATTTGAGTAGCTGTGTTGTAATAAAAGACTGAAATCAAAATGTACGAGTCAGGTGCATAGGATATAGAGCAACGTTTTTGAGTTTTTTAGGGCGCAAATAAATAATCTATGTATATAGAGAAAAAATTATAGCAAGTTCTGGTAGGCAAATTGGTGTGAAATAATAGTTTCTCTTGAAATGCCAGCCTTAATAGCAAATGTATCATACGATACCTTGTCGACAGCAAATTAGATTAAATTATGCCCTTCATCCCATTCGCAGATTTGTTGTGGTTGTTGCAATTAAATCCATAAATGCAGAGGACCACACCCACATCATTATATTTAATAGAGTATGTGCGATACATATGATATTTTCCAGATGGATTGTAAACTTTCTGTATGGTATTTCTGACCTAATTTCAAATATCAAATATTGAAGGGAAAAACATTCCATAACATTGTTCACTGGTTTTCCAGAATCGGCAGGTCGGATTGATTTGGACGTATTCTGATCGGTATTTCATTGTTCTCACATTTATAATTTCAGCAATCATTTTAATCCATATTCATTAATTTCTCTGTGCGAAAGCAAAAGTTTTTAAAACAGTGCTTACCACAATTAATTACATGGAATGGAAACAGATTAATGCTCATTCTACTTATTCAATTATGCTCCTTTGGAACGCACCATCGCACTGTCAATGTCACAATGTCATGTCAGCTGGTAGTCACTTTTCACTTGCATAACCTCTTGATCAAAACATGTTAGGGGTAAAGCATAAATTACAAATTTAATATTAAATGTTCAGTTTAAATTATTAATTAAAACTTATTGACCAGGTAATAAGAAATCATCTAACATCTCGTCTTGCTTCTGGCGTTGACAGCTTCTCCAGACTTGCTGTTTTTTCCACTGAAGCTGGAACTACTACTGTTCAAAACAATGATACATCACTTGATTTGAGTATACAACCAAATGAAATAGTGGAAAAGGACAAATTGTACAGTCGTTTAGAAATCGAGCTACGAGGCATTGATCCTGCTGTGTTGAAGAGTTATTCTTGGTTTGCTACAACTGCAGCCAATCACTTAGGAATTGAAATTGGAAATTGGTACGTTACATTAGTGCACCTCGGTGAATTCATCTTAAACCGTGTTCTTGCAGCTGGGCACCACGAAAAGCTCATCATGACAGGTTGACACTTCTAAAGTCTGTTCATATCTTCAAGAAGCATCGTGTGCAGTATGAGATCCGTACACACTTTCGCTTTATGAACTTCCACAAACTCACCGGCTCAACATTGGACACGTTTTTGGAATATATTGAACGAAATTTGCCTGAGGGAGTTGCGCTCAATGCAACTAGAGTAGAAATTCAGGAATTACCTGAATACCTAAGAGAGCCTCCACCGTCAGAATAAAAGTCTAAATAATAAAGAAGAATTATTACAGCGAATTGGTTTTTTCAATTTACTAAAACAAGGTGCATCTGCAATTGATAGGTTTAAAACCTCTGTTCAATCTCCCTTAAGCTAACCTAAGTCTTCATACAGCTCAAATCTTCATTGAGCATCCTTGCCAGAAGACCAAATTATTCAAAATCTGTTTCTATTCACACTTATTGTACAGCATTTGTAATAGTTTTGAACCCAATTGTTTTGGCAAACTAAAGTCATTGGTCTCACAAAACCATTCTCTAGATGGCATTATTCATTAGTGGGGTGATTTTCATTCCGTGGTATAAAGGTGGAGCTCATGGTTCAGACTAGTAATTGGGAGCATAAGTCATAAGAAAGCCTTACCGAAGAATAAATTGTTCTTAGAATACACCATGCATGATTGTAAAAACCTAGGCCTCGGGCTGTATATGGGCGAGTTGCGACAAATATTTGGTTTTCTTGTATTAAAGGTAACACTCTCCTCATGCCAAATCTCTAGAAAACTTTACAATAGGAATGTTTTATTTCAGATATCCCACACCGGGGAACACAATGGATCCGCTGAGATCCAAGTGAGGATTGTCGAGTTGCGACAAATATTTGGTTTTCTTGTATTAAAGGTAACACTCTCCTCATGCCAAATCTCTAGAAAACTTTACAATAGGAATGTTTTATTTCAGATATCCCACACCGGGGAACACAATGGATCCGCTGAGATCCAAGTGAGGCTGCACCTGCAGTGTAGTTGCAGTCACCCGCCAACCTAACGGGAAATCCCGCCCGGTCCTATGGGTATAGAAGGAAACTGGTCATCCAAGTTGGAGGTTGTGCATAGGGGTAACTTCTTGACCATACAATCAAATAGTTCCGAAAACAAAACAATCTTATCTGAGGATAAGGATAATTTTACTGTTAAAGACCCTAGCATTCGAAGCACGGACAACGACCTCCGGATCTACACCTGAATTATACCCTTAATAGACCGCGTGCAGTAGAGGAATTAGCAGAGGCTCTAGACAGCTAGAAACGCTATAAAGCAGACATCACCACCATCCTGAAAGTGCGATGAGATGGGCCGGGGAAAAAAAGAATGAAAAACTGACATCTATTACTGTGATTGGTATAGAGAGCAGAAACAGTGCTTATTCGGATGTGGATTTGTCATAAGCGACAGACTTAGGCAACAAGTCTTGAGTCTTGACAATCCGAATCAAGGCTAAATTCGTCAACATAATTCTTATATTCGCTTATATTGTGCTAGCTTTCGTCCGACAACCTACAAGAAACCCATGGTTTGAAGAAGAATGACGGCAAGTAAATGCAGCTAAACAAGAAGCATACAAAGCATGTAAAGAGGAGCTCTATGAGCAAAAGAGACAGAAGGAACATTGGCTTCTTCAAAAAAAAGAAAAAGAACCGATCGATGATATTGAGAGATTATACTCCAGAAATAATGAACGAAAGTTTTACCTTCAGGTAAAGCCCGTAAGACCCCTCCAGAAACCTGTAGAGATGAAAAAGATAACCTCGTAGTAAAGTCACAGTAGATGCTGAAAATATGAAAAAAATTTCTTCTGCAGACTGTATAACGTGGACGAAAACCAATATTGCGCTTTCAGGCGGAATGAATCATTCAACATAGAATATAATAACCAAACTTTCCATCCACCTGATCAAAGCGAAGTAAGGATAGCAATATCCAAGCTTAAATCCAACAAGTCTTCTGGACCTGATGGCCTACAAACCTAGTTGTTCAACACACCTGGAGATGACTTGATAGAGGCTCATCTCTTTTGGTCAGACGAGCGTATGTCCGATGTATGGAACCCCAGCATGTTTTCCTCGATCCACCAGAAAGGAAACCCGCTGAATTGCGCCAATTGCAGAGGAATTAGTCTCCTCAACATCGCGTACAAGATCTTATCTGCCATACTGTGTGAACGCCTGAAACCCTCTGATCGGCCCCTATCAGTGTGGTTTTAGACCAAAAAAGTCCACAGTTGATCAAATCTTCACACTTCGGCAGATCCTGGAGAAAACTCAAGACGTCCAAATCGATACGCACCATTTCAAGGCCGCATATGACTGCATTCATAGAGACAAGGTATACAGCCGCATGTCTAGTTTTGTCATCTCTTCCAAACTCGTTCGCCTGTGCAGAACTCTCGCTGCTCCATTAAGGTCGGGAACGACTTCACCAACCCCTTTGATGTCAAAAAAAGATTTAGACAAGTTGACGCGCTGTCATGTAATTTTTTCAACATCATACTTGAAAGGGTTGTGCGAAACTCACAAGTCAACACCGGAGGCACAATCTTTCAAAAGTCTGTGCAACTACTAGGGTATGTCGACGATAGTGACTGTATTGGCAGAACTTAGCGGGCTGTCACTGACTGGTGCGTTTCCTGGTATTCAAACGGAAGCTGCCAAAATGGGTCTAGCGGTAATTGAGGACAAAACTAAGTACATATATGCTGTCAACAAGAAGGGATACATAACATCGTCGAATTGAACAGAACGTTACAATCGACATCTATAACTTTGTGGTAGTAAGTGACTGTGTACTCCGGCTCTGCTATAAACTTTGGTAATAACATCTCAGCCGAAATACAATGAAGTACTGAAGTAGAACTCTCCAATCGAACCAATCGCTGTTTCTTCGGGCTGAGAGGTAGAGCCCTACCAGAACAATTAAGATGACTCTGTATAAGACCTTGATCATCCCAGTTCTGATTTATGATACTTAAGCTTGGATTCTATTTAAAGCGGATGAAGATATCCTCGGCTGCTGGAAGAGAAAGATTCTTCGTAAAATGTTCGGTCCCGTTTATGTTGACGGGCTTTGGAGAAGGAATTCAACAGCGAACTATACAAGAACGTAGTCAAAAAATTGCGTCTAATAAGAACAACGGCCTTCGGATCTGTACGTGGTATATTGGACCCTTAACAGACCGCGTGCAGCCGAAGAATTAGCAGAGGCCCTAGACTGCTATAAGGCAGACATCACCGCTATCCAGGAAGTGCGATGGGATGGGCCGGGCAAAAAAAGGATGAAAAATTGTGACATCTATTACGGTGATTGCAATAGAGAACAGAAACAGCGCTTATTCGGATGTGGATTTGTCATAGGTGGCAGACTTAGGCAAGAAGTCTTAAGCTTTCGACACGTGAGCGAAGGACTTATGACAATCCGCATCAAGGCTAAATTCGTCAACATAAGCCTTATATGCGCTCATGCCCCACGGAAGAAAAAGAATACGCCACTAAAGAATGTTTCTATGAGCTCATTGACAGAACTTACGAGCAATGTCCTGAATATGATGTCAAAATCATACTGGGTGATTTTAACGTCAAGATAGGAAAGGAAGACATCTTTGGAAGGACGATTGGAAAGCACAGCGTTCACGATAGCACGCCCAAAAAAGGAATTAGGCTAATTGACTTCACTAAGGGTTGATACGTCGACGCTGCCAACATACCATCAGAAGTGCCGCAACTGATGTGCTGGATTTCGCTCTACCACCACAAAGAAACCCATGGTTTGACGAAGAGTGCAAGCAAATGCAGCTAAACAAGAGGTATACAAAGCGGCGCTGCAAAGAAGGACAAGAGCGGCTCGTGAGCTCTACGAGCAAAAGAGACGGGAAGAACATCAGCTTCTCTAAAAGAAGAAAAAAGAGCATGAGAAGCGTGCGGTCGAAGATATTGAGAGATTATACTCCAGGAACAACGAACGTCTTACCAACAGGTAAAAAGAACGTGTCAGACCAACAAGACCCGTACAGAAACCTGTAGAGATGAAGAAGGAAACCTCGTAGTAGAGTCACAGTCAGTGCTGAGAATATGGAAAAATTTCTTCTGCAGACTGTATAACGGCGACGAAGGCCAACATCCCGCTGTCAGGCAGAATGAACCATTCAACATAGACGATGATAGCCAAACCTTCCATCCACCTGACGTAAGCGAAGAGAGGATAGCAATATCCAAACTTAAATCCGACAAGGCTGCGGGACCTGACGGCCGAGCTGTTCAAAGCAGCTGGAAATGACCTAGTATAGCGCATAAACCAACTCATTTCTAAAATATGGTATCAGTCTCCTCAACATCGCGTATAAGATCCTATCTGCCATATTGTGTGAACGTCTGAAACCCTTCGTCAACAACCTGATTGGGCCTATCAGTGTGGTTTCAGACCAGGAAAGTCCACAATCGATAAAATTTTCAAACTTCGGCAGATCCTCGAAAAAACTCAAGATGTCCAAATCGATACCCACCATCTTTTCATCGATTTTAAGAGCCATGTCTAGTTTTGGCATCCCTGCCACTTAAAAGAATTGTGCGAAACTCACAAGCCAATACAGGAGGCACAATTTTTCAAAAGTCTGTGCAACTATTAGCTTACGCCGATGACATTGATATTATTGGTAGAACACACCGGGCTGTCACCGGTGCGTTCGCTAGCAATGCAACGAAGGCTGCCAAAATGGGTTTAGCGGTAAACGAGGGCAAAACCAAGTATATGCTGTCAACAAGAAGGGACACTCAACATCGACGAATTGGACAGAACGTCACAATCGACAGCTATAACTTTGAGGTAGTAAGGGACTTTGTCTACCTCGGCTCTGCTATCAATTCTGACAAGACAATAACACCTCTGCATAGATTAGTATGTATGTATATACATACATATGTATACATATGGATATTTGGTTGATATTGATGTAATCAATTCCGATGTTATTACATCTATTGCTTTGAGATTGTCATGTAAATAAATAAACACTGGTTAGAATTTGATACCACCTATTGTAAATCCATAGTATTTTTTAAACACTTTCCTACGAAGTAAACATTTATGTGAAAATAAATATGTAATATCATATCAGTGAGAAGGTCTTATTAATTACTCAATGACCATCGTTGTTTGTAACCCATTTAGATTTTACGATGCTCAATTAGATTATTACTGTACTCAATTATCAAGCTACTTTTTGTCCACTTCTATTAACCCCCTGTGGCATTCTTTATCGGAATTCAAATCACAATAATAATAATAAAAATGTACATCTTGATAACTTCACAACGCAATCGACATTCACCGATAAGCTAACGCTAAGATTAGCGCACCGAAATATTTTGAATAAATAGTTACACATGTATATACATACATATTTATGTATATCTATTGTATATGCATTTTTGATAATAAAAGTATTTTTATACCAACCTACCAACCAGACCAATAACACTTATTTAATCTGCCGTACTGAGTACGGACGTTAACTAAAGAGTAAAAATATAAAATGAAATTGGGAGTAATTTGTGTCTTCGGACTAGTTGTTGCTACCTGTATGAGTCCTGTAACAGCCGGACTGGAAGATGATATTGTGAATTTATTAGAAGAGTTTCGAGTAAGAATGTGCCATCCATTTCCTAAGTGGGGTATTCCAGCATTAGATCCTTTTCAAATAACACACGAAGAGGTATATCTTGATGACAGTATATTCAAGAAGTGAGTTTTGAATGTTAAATTGAATGAAAGCCTTAATATACGTTCATTTCAGCTTTTCCGCTTCTATAACTAATCTTAAAGCCATCGGACTTTCGGACTTCATCATTAATGAAATTAAAATTACAACCCTTACTAGAAAATTTACATTCGACCTTACTTTTCCATTAACTAGTGTCGAGTCGTTATATACCGCTCAAGGATCACTTGCCTATATTGTTAATTTAGTAGGAGATGACCAAATGATGTAAGTAAGCATTTGTTTAAAGAATTTATATTTATTTATTTATTTAAGAGGTCACATTAAGGGTGTTCGAATTATTATCACTGGAGCGATGAAAGTTGGACTCTCTTTTGGAATTAAGAACCTTAAGATTCAGGTAAACTACTTAAGTAGCTAAGAGATATTGCAAACAATGTTTTTACCGTTTAGTTATTTGCTGATAATCTATTTATGAACCTTGGTCAATTAGTCGAACACGACAGGATTAATAACTTTGTTCACAATGTTATAAATGAACTTATGCTTGAATTACTTGGTGATTTTTGGGATGATTATGGTGAAACTTATACCTCAAAGATGGAAAATGTATGTAAAGCTTATATTTTTGAGTGAATGGATAATAATTTCTCTAATTTTAGGTAATAAATAAGAAACTGTCCGGATATACATTAATGGATATTATTGCCATAATCTCAGGCTCAGGGTCAGGTGAACCCATTTTTGGTGAAAATCCACCTGGAGACTGTAAAGGTATAGTTGAATCTAATGTAATTGAACCCAATGTGATATTGCATCAGAGGAATTAGATGCCATTTTGATAGCAACTGTACCTGATTTTTCATTATCTGTAAAATATATAATATATAAATATAAAACCACGTCTGTTTCTGTGTTTATTATGTCTTTAAAGTTAGTGCGCTTCATGCTTTGAAACGTGAGGCGTTAGATGACCGCGGTTTAAAATTTCTAATCGAAATATGTCCCATATTACCACCGTACAAAAACATTTATTTTCTTCCGTTTTACGAGAAATACATATGTATGTACATATGTACATATGTATATGTTCACTTTTAATATCAAAATTTCTTCCACTTGTCGAAAGGGCTCAGATTATAGAAAACGACGTAAACAACGTTTTTTCCGTTACTCTTGGAAATATTATAATGTTTGGACGAGCTTCCAGATTTTATTGATATACGAATCGGCAATATCTTCATGCTCCTCGAAAAAGTATTCTCCCAAACCTGCTTTTTTAATGACGATAAGGCAAGGCAGCTGTTAAGAAGGTGAAAGTGGAGGTCGTTGGTCGGAATTCCAAGCCTCAAAGCTTGTCTACCTAACGCACAATGACCCCTGAATACTTGTAGTCCGACCAGGTTACCTATGCGTGGTCTGCGTATGAGTAGCAGACTTCTTGCCCTGTGTCCGCTCAACTGTGGCCACATTTGTCTTGCATGATTGCACGTATGTATAAAGATTACGCCATCTTACATTTGCCTGATGCAGAGATATTGTATCTTGCCGTTTCAATAGGCAGATGACAACCCATTTAGCAATTCAGAGTTCCTGTTTGGGGCCACTTTGGGATGGTCAGTCAACGGTTTCACCAATAGACATAACCTCTTGGACTACACTTCAATAGTCTTAAAACACAATAGTAGTCTAAAAGACATGCTTATGCCAAGAGAGACTGAAAACAATAATAGTGTTCTCTCCCCAATTCTGTCGCCTGGGATTACATCTGTGATATTGTATGTAGTAGCCTCACTTTATATATACAGTGGCGGACAAAACAATACGACAACCGAGTATCGATTTACATTTGATTGAAAAACTCAGATATTTAATAATTTTTTAAACAATTTTTTTCATTTTATTATTGTTTACATAAAGAAAAACAAAAACTATTCATACAAAGAGAAAGAAAAAGTGATTTAAAAAAAAAACAAGAAATTATTCAAAAGACAGTTATCATAGGAAGGAGCTATGTAGCCCTTATAAAGTGGACGTGGTCATATGCATATTGTATCGAAATACTCCGATAACGTCGAAAGTTTGACTATGTTGCATGTAAAATTTCATCAAAATCGGATTTTTGATGAAAACGCCTCCAAAAAGTGGGCGTGGTCAAAACTATTGTATGGGTGAATTGTAGAGAATCTAAATGTCTAAATATTTGGTCTTAAACAATTTTTAGGTTTCATATCATTTAGTGAAGTTATGAAAAAGTGGGCGTGGCAGTGGGCGGATTTAAAAAAATTTTACACTTGTACTGTATCTTTTTCTCAAAAGCCCAGATTTGAAATTTCATCCTCCTAGCTCATAATTTAAGGCCCAAAAATCGGTGATATACGGACGGACGGTCATCGCTCAATCGATTTCGCTATTGATGCTGATTATGAATATACATACATATATGTACTTTATAGGGTCTATCTCGATTATTTTTCTATGTTACAAACTATGTGTCAAACTTAATATACCCTTAGGATAGGGTATAAAAAGTCTCTTGGTGCCGAAAAACCAAAAAATAAAGAGTTATGGAGCAGATTTCATACTCAAACGTTCGACGTTATAGCCATATTTGACACAAAATGCTATTTGGCCACGCCCACTTTATATAAAGGAGGATAGGGTATCATACGATCCGTTCCAGAGGGATTGTAGCTTTTCTGTTATGTTTTTAATACTTACTTACTTAACGGGCTCCCGACCCGTGAAGAGTCTCTGCCTGAGACACAGCAGCCTTCCACTCTCTTCGATCCCGGGCACGCTGCTTCCAGTTATCTAGACCAAGCGCTCTGGCATCCGCGATAGCTTGATCCTTAAAACGGAGGTTCGGTCTTCCTTGTCTTCTCGAACCTGGGGGCTGTGATTCGAAGATCCTCTTTGCTGGAGCATTATTGTCCATTCGCTCGATGTGGCCGAGCCAGTGTAGTCGACGTGTTTTGGCTTTTTGGACTACATCCACATCCTGGTACAGCTCATAGAGTTCGCGGTTATATCTTCTCCTCCATTCGCCCTCCTCGCATACGGGACCGAATATCCGACGAAGAATTTTTCTTTCGAAAGTGTTCAAAATCTGCTCTCCTTTCCTGCTTATCGTCCAACACTCGGCTCCATACAGCAGAACTGGCAGGATCAAAGTTTTGTAGAGCAAACATTTCGTCTTCCGAGTTAGGAGTTTTGACCCCATTTGTTTCGCCAAACCGAAGTAGCAGCGGTTTCCTAGGGTAAGTCTTCGTCGAATCTCCACTAAGTTGTCATTCGTGGAGTTGATATTTACTCCGAGGTAGGTAAACTCCTTAACCACTTCGAAGTTACTGTTGCCAACAGTGACGTTTTGTCCTAGGCGGTGGACAGATGCTTCTTTGTTTGTTGACAACATGTACTTGGTTTTGTCCTCATTCACTTCAAGGCCAACTCGTTTCGCCTCTTCTTCAATTGCCGTAAAAGCCTCTAACACGGCGCGCTGGGAGCGACCGATGATGTCGATATCGTTTGCGTATCCCAGCAACTGGACAGATTTGTTGAAGATAGTGCCTTCCGTGTTTACACCTGCCCTGCGCACTATCTGTTCCAGCACAAGATTGAAGAAGTCACATGATAGCGCATCCCCTTGCCGAAATCCGATGCATGTTTGGAATAGTTCGGAAGAACGGTTTCCGATTTGCACGTTGCGCCGCGTGTTATCCAGCGTCACGCGGCACAGCTGGATCAGTTTAGCCGGGATCCCGAATTCGGCCATCGCCTTGTAGAGCTCAAGACGATGAATGCTATCATATGCGGCTTTAAAGTCGATGAAGAGATGGTGAGTCTCGACTTGAAATTCGTTGGTCTTTTCCAGGATTTGCCTTAGTGTGAAAATTTGGTCGATCGTCGATCTGCCGGGCCGGAAGCCACACTGGTACATGCCAATTAGTGTGCTGCAGAAGGGCTTCCGACGTTCACACAGTACGTTGGATAGGATCTTATATGCGACATTAAGCAGGGATACGCCTCGGTAGTTCTTACAAGACATAGGATCGCCTTTCTTGAAGATGGGGCATATAGAGCTGATAGTCCAGTCATCGGGCATGACTTCATCCACCCACACTTGGTTGATGACTTGGTGCATGCACCCCACCAAAGCATCACCACCATGTTTGAAAAGCTCTGCTGGTAGACCATCAGAGCCGGCGGCCTTGTTGTTCTTCAGCTTTTTGATAGCTGAGCCGACCTCTTCAAAACTAGGAGGGGGAATGGATTCTTCATTGACTGGATGCGGGTTCTCTTCTTGCCCTATCACTCTCTCTACCTGCCCATTAAGTAGCTGCTGGAAATGCTGCTTAAATACATCTACTATTCCCTGTGCTTCGGTGACTAGGTTTCCTTCACTGTTTCGAAGAGCCTGCGTTCCGGGCTTGAAGGCAGCTGCCAGTTGCTTGGCTTTCCTGAAAAACATCCGGATGTTGTTCCTATCGCGGGACTCTTCGATATCCTTGAGCTGGGAGGCTGCGTGGGCCCTTTTCTTCTTACGCAGGATCTTCTTCTCCTCCCTTCTTTTGGTTCGATACTCTTCTCTCGCTGCCCTTGTTTTGCGTTGCAACGCTTGCAAGTGTGCATTTTCTGTCACCTTTTTCCGGCGTACGCATTCATCATCATACCAAGGGCTCTTTTTGGGTGGTGGCTGGTAGCCTATGGTGGTCTCTGCTACCCCTTTGATGATGTCGCGATACTGGTTCCACAGATTGTTGGCGTTTGTGGATGGTGATGTGGCGAGTCTCTCACTCAGGCGCTCCCTGTAGGCTCTGGCTACTCCAGACGTGCTAAGGCTTCCAACGTTGAATTTCTTTTTCTGGGCGGTCTGCAGCTTCTTCTCATTGGATAGTCGAGCTCTGAACTTAGCTGCAACAAGAAAATGGTCAGAGTCGACGTTTGCCCCTCTGAACGTTTGCACATTCAGAATGTTGGATGCGTGCCTCGCATCTATTAGCACGTGGTCGATTTGGTTGGCGGTTCGACCATCTGGAGAGCGCCAGGTTGCTGTGTGGATTCGTAGTCTTGGAAACCTAGTGCTACTTATCACCGTATTACGAGCTGCTGCGAAATTGATTAGCCGGAAGCCGTTGTCTGTTGTCGTGTCGTGGAGGCTGTGCTTTCCAACTAATCCGCCGAAGATGTTTTCCTTACCGATTTTGGCATTGAAGTCCCCGAGTATGATTTTGACATCATACTCCGGACAGGCTCCGTAGGCTCCGTCCAGGAGGTCATAAAACTCCTCCTTGATAGAGTCTTCAGCTTCGTCGGTAGGGGCGTGAGCACATATTATGCTGATGTTTTGAAATGTAGCCTTGATGCGGATCACAGCCAGGCGATCGCTGATCGGCTTAAAGTCAATTATCATTGAGCGTAGCCGATTTCCCACGACGAATCCGCATCCTAACATGTGCAGTCTTTTGTGGCAGCTGTAATAAATGTCTATCCATCGTATCTCCTGGATCGCGGTAATATCTGCCTTGTACCGCGTGAGGACAGATTCAAGTTTTTGAATAGCACGAGGAGTGTACAGTGTACGTACATTCCAGGTGCATACTCTTATGTCATAGTCCGTGTACGTTCCGGGTCGTGGTATTTAATGAGGGGGTCCATTATCCGAGGCTTGCGTCTCTCTCATAACTAAATTTTTTTTACGCGGTAAGGAAGTTACCCCGACGGCACAACCCTCAACCTGGAGGGCCAGTTCCATTTTTTGAAACCCCTAGGACGAGGGACCGGTTTTAAACCGATGTCAGTATCCCGCTTCGGGGATATGAGCGCTGCCGTTGGCCCAATAAGGGCTCATCCGCCACCATCTCTTTTCCAAAAACCTGACTTATTCTTGGAAATCTTTATGCGCCTGAGCTCCGAATATGTCGAAGTAGCCCAGATAAAGTGTTATGCTTCCGTTTGAAGCTTTAACGCCACCGTTGACTCCATCGAGAGAGTTCGTCCACTGTCGTATTTATAAGTTTAGCAAGTCGGGTCCGGATGGACACCAACCAGTACCCGATGGCTACCACTAGGAGGTAAAATAAGCACAATTGATGCGCAGTTTTGTTTTTAATAATGTCTATAAATTTTCCCACTGACTGGTATAGCAATGTCGTCTGCATAAGCTATTACTTTCAATTCTACCTTTTCTAAGGTGAGGAGTAATTTGTTCACGGTAAGGAGCTACAGTTGTGGTGATAGTACCCCTTCTTGTGGTGTGCAGCCCTGAACTGATGTTTTGGATTTCCATTGGCCAAGTTCTGAATTGGTCACCCTGTTCACTAGCATCTGGTTGATCAAGTGACTTATCCTAGCATTGATCCTCAATTTTCTGACAGCATTCACAATACCCTCTGGTTTCATGTTGTTGAAGAAGAGAATAGAAGTTAGGCTGACAAGTCGGAAATCCTTCGGCTTGGTGTGTGTGGCCTTTTCAGTCTTCGGTATAAAGACCACTTTCAATTCTCTTTAAAGCTTTGGTATGTAGGCGCTGTCTAGACAGGATCCTCCCGATTTGACGATTTGATGATCCCTCACTACCTCCTTTCAGATATGCGGAGTCTCCGAGCTCGAGAACCCTAGCTGCTTAATACTGGAGATTTCTCTTAATATGACCGAGTACAGTAGATGGATTAGACAGGATCTTCTTAACTCTGCTTTTGATATTTGAGCAGAAGATTTGCCAGGTACTTATTTTTGCCGTTGTGATCTTTATTCTAAGGTAGTTAAGACTCCTCTTATAATTGTTCCGAACCGAGGGCTCCTCATTTCATTTTAGCTCGATTGTAGAGTTTCTTACTGCTTCCTACCTTCTAAGAGTTCTGTTAGTAAAAAGAGTATTAAATAGAAATTCCAATAATCAGTTATACAAAATCTGTAATGTCCGTTCAGGCGCTAATTAATGAGACATCAATTCCAAGAATACCAAGTGATAGACATATGTATGTACTTATGTATAAATAACATCATAAATCACACTGAACATACTGCAATGTTCGATAATGCAGTGTTTGCAGGACAGATGTTCATAAACGTCAACTGCGCTGCAAAAAGCCACAAATCTGCGCTGTTCAAAAAATTGGAGAAAAAACTGGAAATGTTCGTTGTCCATTTAGCAGTTTTAGCATTAACTTATTTTTGTTTAATAGTCTGTTTCTTACAGGTAAATTATTATAATTTTAGTACAAATACTCTCATTAAGATTTTCTCAATAAAGTTCCATTCTGTTCAGTTCGGAAACGTCAAATGCTCTTGGAAGATAAAAATCATGCAGATGACACAGATCAACGATTTCAAATGACGTTTCCAGTTTGATGTTCGCAACCCTAATGACGATCAATTTGACGATCAAAATGACGATCAAATGACGTTTTCGAAAAAGGCGAAAGGCTGCGCATGTATGTATGTAGGATGCGGGGTTTGACGTCGACAATGTCGTTTGCCATTGGTTTCACTCAAGGAATCACTCCTTTTGGATTGCAAAAGCCCGTATGATACTACATTTTTTCCGCATTTTTATTGCTCTGAAAATGAAGTTAGAGCAGTACGCAAAATTACCTACTGAAATTCCCATTTGGTGTAAGTGTATACGCACTAACCTTATAAATGCGAAAATGTCAAAAAAAAATGCATTAAAAATGTATCTCAAACTACATTTTTCAGCCACTGGCAGCTTTTTTTTGACATTTCCCCATTAAAATTGTACGTTTGCCATTTGCGCCTGTTTTGCTGTCTAACTTTATTTGAAAATAAAGTGTGACTCATTTGATTTGTGTATGTTGCTTTGCAAAATGATAGCTTTCCTTTTCTTAAAAAAACATGTTTTCTCTTTTGTGCAAAGCTGAAAACTAATGTATTAAAAATGCGGAAAAAATGTAGTATCATACGGGCTAAAGGAACATACAAAAGTCATTTTGCCCAGTTGTGTATGCATTGGTCAAATGACAGATTTCTTGATATTTTTTTTTTTTCAAAGCAAAAACACAAAAGAATTAATTAGTTGGTGTTTTTAAAAGCAAAAAAGAATTAAAGTGTTTTTCGCCGATAAAATGGGGAATTTTTTTGTTTCTGCCTACTTTAGGAACTGAGAAAATAAATTAAACAAAATAATTTGTTTTCTGACAGAATTTGACACGCAGTCCGATGTAAGAGTTTGTATGCGTAAGTGATTTTGGAGTGCACTCCGAAATGAAATCCAGAATCGAAAAACAGTCCCAAACGCTTACTCTGAACAGCCAATGGAACGTATCTGGGAGAGTTTTTTCCTGTGCGGAGTGCACTCCAAGCACTCTTTTTGTCCAATGGAAAACGACATAATTAAATAAAATAAGGTGTCTTCTACTTGAATTTGATTATACATATGTGTAAGCGATTTTGGAGTACACTCCGAAATGAAATCCGGAATCGAAAAACACTCCCAAAAGCTTACTCCGAACAGCCAATGGAACGTATTTGGGAGTGCATTCCAAGCACTCTTTTTGTGCAATGGAAAACGAGAGAGGGAAGTGTTTAAAGAGGGGAGATGTGGGATAGTGGTTAGGCGGTATTGGAGCGTTGATGAAGGTTGTTCCGAAGGGTGGCTCTGCTGCAGTAAAAGTCAAACTAGTTTTCCATATTGTTAGCCAAACGGAGCATTCTAGACAGAGGTGCGTTTTATAACCATAATTGGTGCAGTGAGTATTGAGACGGAAGAGGGGAATAGACCTAAGGCTACGGGGATTTGTATTAAATGAGACCGATGCAGGAAGCGCTGGACAATCAATGTGACCAGTTATTAAATGATGTAGGAAGAGAAGGTCGGCATTTTCGCGACGGTTTTCGAGAGACTGAAGATTGATCAGTTTCATGCGTTCAGAGAAGGGAGGCAAATTGAAACTATCAACCCAACCTGCCTTGGACAGATTCAATACGTCGGACGTGGACAGCATAGTGAGGGGACCAAGCTTGGCTAGCGTATTAGAGGATAGGTCTGATGACGGTAATATAGTGATTTGGTAACATAGGGGTCTGAAAATTTCTTAAGGGTCTGAAAATTCCACAGGCATGCAGGAATGCTCAAATTTATGCATGCGCGTGCAAAACTGCCTGTGAATATCAATACCTGTGAGCTTGCGCTGGCATGCATGCGAGAATTCAAAAAATTTTGAATTTGGCTGGCATGCGTGCGCATTTCACATGCATGCGTGCCTGTAGATAGCAAGGAATGCACAAATTCTATTGTTTTCGTCAGTTGTGTGAAGTGTTATTAGTGAAAATAGACAATGGCAGCATTGCAGAAATAGGAAATTTTGTAGTGAATGTATCAACATTTATGAGGAACGCACATGCATGCATGCTAGTGGATTGCAAAATAAATTTGCACAAACCCAAAGAATGTGCGTTCTTGCATGCCTGTGGATAGCCACCTTTAGAGCAAAGTTTTACAAAGCCCTCTACGCTTGGCTCTACTTATAATGTTATCAATATGCGAACGGAAGTTAAGCTCCCTATCGCAGATGACACCTAAATTGCGCAACGATGAGACTGAAGGGACAGGTTCGTTACAGCGAAAGTAATTTCTATGGGGTGGTGGAAGACGTTTACGGGAGTATGTCATGTATTCACATTTGCTAGTATTAAGAAATGGTTCGAGATGATTTTTCAGACACCAGATAAAAAATGTGTTTAAGACGTCTTGGAGAAAGCGAGAGTCGGTGGTGGAAGACATGAATTTAAAGATTTTCATGTCATCGGCATAGATGGAGAAATAGGAGTCTTTGATAATGCGGTCGCACACAGCGCAGCGCCTGAGAAACAAATTCTGTTAAGTTGGTGGTTGTCGATCTACCTTTGAGGAAACCGTGTTGCTTAGTAGAGAATAATGATTTACAATGAAAAAACATTGTGTCGTATACGAATGGGTATGATAAATGATTTCTTCCAAGTGAAAGATTCTTGGGAAATGGACATGAGAAAAAGTGAGGTCAAGGGTTGCGCCAAATGTGTCACTCATTGGGGACCGGGGGAGTAGTCATCCTTAAATTTGTTAATCTTCTCTGTGACAAGTTGCGCTGTGATATTGACCGAGACTAAGGACGGTTTAGCGCAGTTATCCATGTAAGAGAAATAGTCAAGGTCAGGTACGGGGATGCGGTCAGTAAACGAAAGTGAGCGAATAGGTTTGCAACAATTTTAGGGTCCGATGAGGAGTTGTTGGCAAATTTGAGGGTAGATGGATAGCTATCAGATTTACGTTTCGCATTTATGAAATGATGAAAACGCTTAGAGGCAGTAATTAGAATGGATTGCACACGGACAAGGTAATCTGGTTAAAGAACCTCACATAGTTCATGCGAAGTGCGTGTGTGTGTGCTGAAAGAGAGTAGTCAAAGTCAGAGTGAGATTTCAGGTATGCCCTCCAAAGTTTGTTCCTCGGTGGGGACGAACAGCATTTTTTTTTGGGCGAGTATGGAACAGTTTGCACAAGGCAATCAATGAGTAAAGAATAGGACGATGCGAGAGCAATATCCATAGAAATATCTCTGTAGTTAAAAACGGCGTTGCTGCCCAAGTTGTTGAGTTTGGCGAAGTCAGCTTCCCGCAAATTAAAGCTGTATAAAGCTCGAAAAGGAGAATTAGAATTTAAGTCACCGTATGCAAACGAAAGAAAGAGGGGTGGATGGCAGCCAAGGCTATTAGTTATGCCACTGATTTGATGGAGACCAGAGTTGGAGGGACAATCTGTGAAAAGGACTTCTTTGTCTGAGGTTACATTTGAAAGAACGAAATGAGACTCATCCTCGCACTGAACCCATTGTAGAATTACCGGTCCACATGTACCCCAAAGGGTATATAAAGAAACACCCTAACAGGAGAAAGAGGTCAATCACCAACGCGTCGTAACTGAAGTAACGTTGCGGACATGCTAATGAAATAAAGTATAGCGCTCCCACAGTACCACAGTGTTTTATTTTAGCTTTTAGTTCTCCGGTTCTCTTTGCTCTTTTTCACCATTGAAGATGGAGAAGATTAAAATTATCCGAGACTATGACATCATCACAGAAATCCGTAATATCAAAGAGAGAGTCTATAGCTTCTATAAAGAGTTGGTAGTCTTGAATAGGTTGAGAGGGGTGGATGTAGCAGTAAAATAGAGCCAGACTACGCTTAAGGATGGTAATTTTAGCGCAGATAAACTCAAAATCTGCGGTCTGAGATGTTTTATAAAGTTCAGAGTTCCAACTCCCTTATGAAGGATAAGTAGTACGTCAGAGAATACGACAGAGAATGTGCTCAGAGGATTCGTCATCTTCTAAACAGAACCTACATTCCGTTTCTGGGCGCAAATTGATTTTGTTAAGGTGGTAACGGAGGCTGCAGTGGCCTCTGAGAAAGCTCACCAGCTTCCTAATGCTTTCCTTATCTAGATTAAGGATTTCCTTGTAGGAAAAAGGCCTGATTAATCGCTTGGCTTGTCTCAGCCCCAGAACGTTTTCCCAGTGAGCCAGACGAAGTTTATGTTCACAAGTATTGATCAGCGCTGTGGCAGTAGCCCAGTTGACACTACAGTAAGGTTCAGGTCCTATGAACGCAGATTTCGTTGCCTGCAATTCGTTTATGACCAGGGACCAAACCAAGTTTCACCCTGTTGTATCTGGCAAAAGATTGTAGTACATCGCAGCAGTATTTAACTGATAAAGAGTCCATTAAGTTGGACGACAGCGCTTTAAGTGCTGCCTCGCTATCTGAAAAGATATATATCCCAGCGCCTTTAATACCTGAATCCAGGTTTATCTTAGCGCAGATCTCAATGGCATGGAGTTCAGCCTGGAAAACTGTGGGACACATTCCCATAGGTATTGAGACTTTGGTGGTGGGTCCAAAGACACCAGCAGCAACTCCAGTTTCCATCTTTGATCCGTCTGTGTACCAGATCAGACCTCTAGGGTCCAGTGTCGGAACACCATTAGACCAGTTTGCACGGTCCAATATTTCTACCTCAAATAACTTTCCGAAACAGTACTCCCTGACCATAATGTCGGGGATAGTACAGAACATGTCCTTTTTGGGAATTGAGTCAAGAATTTTCAGGTGTCCCACATGGCATCTAGCGGCCGTCTTCCTAATGAAGATTTGTATTTACATGGCCCTAGTGGCGCGCTCAATGGCGGACTTGATATGAGAATTCCAGCTAAGCCGTTTATCAAGGATGACACCGAGATATTTAACCTCACTGGAATAGACTAAGGTGGTGCCTTTGATCGTAATAGGTCCTAGATTGACCAGTCTTCTTTTTGTAACTAGAACGTTTTTGCAAGGGTTGATGGATAGTCCTTCTCTGCTGCACCATTCTAACACGTATAGTAAAGCACATTGCATGACACTAGAAATGGTTGTGCTGTGTTTACCACTGATAAAAATCGTCAAGTCATCTGTATAACCAATGGCGATGTAGCCTAATCTCTGAAGATCGACTAGGAGATTGTCGATGACTAGTGACGGGAAAGGACACCTCCCTGGAGACATCCCTTAACTGCGGTCACAGACACTGACACTTCTCCAGAGGAGGAAGTAGTAATTCGACTTTTCAGCATGGTCCGTATCCCTCGATACCTCTGCTACTAATTGCTCTTGCTATTGAGTCGTAGCCAGTGTTATCGAATGCGCCCTCAATGTGAAGAAAGACACACGGGGCTATTTCCTTGGAATGTATAGTTCCTTCTATCTTCTTCACAAGATAGTGAAGAGCACCTTCTGTTGATTTTCCTTTTCTGTATGCAAATTTACTTGAGTGCAGAGGGGTAGACAAATCTAGCCGACCTCTAATATGAACGTCAATGAGTCTCTCCATTGTTTTGAGGACAAATGATGTTAGACTTATAGGTCTATAAGATTTATGCAGCTCACTAGGCCTTTTGCCTGGTTTGGGGATAAAGATTACATTTACCTGTCTCCAGGTTGCCGGGCTGTAACCCCAATTGTAGCTAGCTCTAAATAAAGCAATCAAACCCGGCAGGATGAGATTAATTACCTTCTACAAAAGCGCCGGGAATATACCATCACCGCCGGGGGCCTTAAATGGTTTAAAAGACCCTACAGCCCAGTTGACCTTATCCGGACTAAAAATAAACGGATAAACTGTTTACTCTACTAGCAATGCAGACCCTATGGTCAGATGCGTTCGGGTACGTGTGAAGTGAGTCATTTAATTGGTATGCTGCTTCATCTAGGTCCCCTATGGACTCGATAGATGTAACTAGCATATCTAATTTTGAGAGGATAATCCCCCCGGTACAGATTCCAGTCCGTGGACTTGGGATCATATCTAGAAAAAGCATGTGACAATTTGCCGGGAATGTCGAACCTGATGTGTTGGTGGTGAGACAGGCAGGTGGTCTGACGAGGCCTTAGACACATGCCAATTTTTAAAAAAATTTGAGATAAATGGACTGGCGAGAGTGAGGTCAAGTACCTCTTCGCGAATCGCATTAATGAAGGTTGGTTTAGAGCCTTTATTCAAAATATCTACATGACACAAGATATTCTAACAGACACTCACCCCTTCTATTGATGCCACTACTGCCCCAGACCTCATGATGCGCATTTGCATCGCAACCTATGATGTGGTGTAGGTTACTGTCTTCGCAATGTTTGATCAGCTCCTGGACCTCTATGGGCGGGATGTTGTAGTCGTCGCCGGGGAAATATGCCGAGGCACAAACGATGTTCTGTGTTCCCCTTTCGGTCGGAACCTCTGCAAGTAGGGCTACCAGGTCTCTTGTCATAAATTCTGTAATAGGAAGAAAGTTAATATTTGTGTTGATTAAGCAGGCCGCCCTTGGCACTGGCTCCGCACATTTAAAAATTAACTTACTTGCCTCGTTCCGTAGACCTTTGATTTGTTCGCAAATTACCCAAGGTTCTTAGATAAGACTAAGGGTTATATCTTCATCGGCAAACCGCTGCTCATTAATGCTCCTTTGAGGATCTAGCTTGCCGGAGTAGTTGGGCTTTTTTAGGGCCCTTCCCCTACGGCAAGCAGTCGGATTAGGATGACCCATTGGTCTAGTTCTAACTGACTCATCTTCAGTGGTGCCGCTTGTCGGATTGAATTGATAACGGTTTTTTGTAGATGGGTGAAAAACAAGCATTTTTTACTATGGGATTGGGGGTCTATCTCGCCCCGTTTAGGAGGTAGGGGGAATTTTAGAAAAAAAAGACTTAAAATGAAAAAAAAATTATTAAAAAACAACGGCAACACTTACAATGAAGAACTATTTTGAAAGCCAAAAACCTGTGCTTTAAACCTAAATTTAAAATAAATTATTTATGTCAATAGTTTTTGAAAAATTCGCATGCAAACTCAAAATTTTTATAAAAAAAAATAAAAAAAAAAGTTTAGACCAATTTTGAAAATTGTGAAATGAAGTGCTAAATTGGCTTTTTGTGCTCAATGCCTATATCAATTTTGAATCGAACATAAAAAACCGAATGCTTGTATCTTCTAGTTTTTGAGAACATTGAAAATTACTATTTTTGTTTTGTTTATAGCGGTGCCGTGAATTTCAATATTCGGCTTTATTTCACTTTATGGAAGTGAAATAAGGCCGAATTTCAAAAGTTGGCCTTATTTCACTTTCCAACTTTTGAAATTCGGCCTTATTTCACTTTTTAATTTTTTTCTCGCGAGCGTCTGACAAACATCCGAGAGTAAAACTGTCATGAAAAAGCTTCTCAAAACAAAACATACAACAAAGCTACAATCCGTCTGGAACAGATTGTATGATACCCTATCCTTCATCCTATCGAGCCCCTATAAATTGGGCGTGGCCGTATTGCATTTGCTTTACTGAATTACGATGATAACTTCGAACGTTTAAGGATGTTACATGTAAAATTTCATCAAAATCGGTTTTTTGATCGTTTGAAAGCAAAATTGTTTGAAAGCATTGTGAAGGATAAACTTTTTTCCGCAATAAAAAAATTATTTCAAATAATCAGCATGGCTTTTTCGCGGTAGATCATGTAGTTCTATTATAACTTTACTTACTAATTATATTTTTAATAGCTTTGAAAATAGATTGCAGGTTGATACTCTACACAGATTTTACAAAAGCCTTTACTTACTTTTAGCGAAACTTAATTTCCTAGGTTTTCACTCCTCAATGCTTAAGTGGTTTCTATATTATTTAAAAGATAGAAAGCAAATGGTAAAGGTCGATGGTTTGACATCTCGCGTTATAAAAGTAACTTCTGGTGTCCCTCAATGTAGTCATCTGGGATCGTTGCTATTTATGTATATTATTTGTGAATGATGTCCTTTCTTTCAATTTTGCAATGTCTTAACCTTCACGGATGATTTAAAATTATACTATCGTATACATAGTCCAACAGACTGTATTCGTTTTCAGTCTGACATCGATAGGTTATCGGAATGGTGTAATTATAATGCTTTGGGGCTTAACATATCCAAATGCAAAATTTTTTCAGCATACCGCATTACAACACCGCTTCTTTACGATTATTCAATTAACGGTCATGGACTTCAACGTTTTGAGGAAGTCAAAGATCTCGGTGTCATATGTGACAGTAAATTAAGCTTTTCCTTTCATTATAAATACGCCATTGCTAAGTTTTGCTAAGAAAGTAAGGCTTTCTTAAATGTAATTATAAAAACTTTCGAGATGTATTTAACCTTAAAGCTAGGTATATACTGCTGATTAGTCAGACCATATTTACAATTTTCATCCATCATTTGGGATTCACCATATGCTATTCACGAGCTTCGTTTAGTAAAAGTTCAAAAAAACTTCACGAAATATGCTATTCGCAAATTAAATAGGTTTTGATGAACATCCTACTTATGACAAAAGGTGTAATGTGATCGGCTTGCAAACCTTAAGTTTCAGACGTAAGGCATCATCGGTCGTGTTTATTCGCGATATTGTAAATTAGCATATTAATTTCCCAGAATTAGTTTCTCTCATAAACATTTATGCTCCCCAAAGGTCATTTCGGGTGAGAAATATATTTTTTTCTGATAGGCACAGAACCAATTATGGTAGTAATGAGCCAATTTCAAACTGCATAGGCATATTTATTCAGCTTTGCAACGTAATTGATTTTTGCTTATCTCGCATAGAATTTCGGAATAGTGTTTATTCCCTTTTTAAATTAATATTTTGTCTATTTGAAGTATTCTATGAGATTGATGATAGATGATTCCGTAGTTGCGCAACCAAAAACAGTTGTGCTAAGCGATACAGAGAGTTTACACACACTGGGAGAGCGTAGTATGCTCTGTGATGGAAAAAAAAAAACTTTTGGCATAAAACAACAGTGTCTCCAAAAAAAAAAAGGTTTTGTCAGTTAGAGGAAATTTAAATGCTGCTCCTAAAAGCACCAAAACTATTTTAACTGAAAATTTAAAGCAACTATACCACGGTAAATATTTTGTGCTGTATATAGTACACGGGACTGAAATGAATAGTCGCAAAAAAAAATGTGCGGTCTGAATGAAGTAGTGGAATTTGTACTTTGTGTAGCACATTGGGTCTTAGGAGGATAAAGTAGTAGCAAAGAAATGCTTACAAATTGTTCGTTGGTTCGGGTTTATGTGTGGTTCGTCATTTAACTTATACGTCAATGAATATTGCCTAATGAAATAACGCAACCTGAGCTGACCTAATGTAAATAGTATATTTTCCAATTACATGCTTGTATACATCACATACATATATGTATATGTATGTACATAGTGTTGAATATAAGAAATAATAGAAATTTAGCCCGAAAGCAACCAACTAGAGTATATCGCTTTATGGTCAGTATTAATAAACGAGTGATTCAGCCATGTTTTTGTTAAAATTTCCTAAACAACATCTACACACGTTCTAAACTCATTGCAATTGAATCTAAAAGTTCACTATAGCTGTGTTCAATGAGGTTGTTCTGAACTGTTCGGAACAGAAAAGAACAACTTTTGGTGTTCAATGAGGAATTTTCTGTTCTGAACTGATCGGATTCTTGTTCAATGAGGTTGTTCTAGAACAAGATTTTCTGCACTTACTTTTTAGTTATAACAGATTCGTGAAAACTGTCAAAATAAGCTGTCATCGTTTTGTTGTCATTAATTTGTTAAGTATTGTGGTAAATTTTGTTTCAGATAAGTTTTTATTTATTTTAATTGATACCGAATATTACTGATAGAGTATTTTTATCAATTCTTTTGCAAAATTTCAAAATATTTTAATTTTTTCGATGTAAACAAACAAAAAGTTAATCACAATTTGTTTTGACAACTTCATTTGACATATGCTTGACTGTTCTAACTTGTGTGACGTTTTTCACTGTTCTGTTCTATACTGTTCTACACTGTTCTAAAATTCATTGAACAAAGCTTATGGTACCTATAGTTTGCATTAAAAAAAGTTAATTTTTCTCCCAATTCTGAAAACTATTACAGTTCACAAAAATCCAAAGCGAAAATTGAAACTGGAATTTCGAAAATTTAATTTATGATGTATGGGACTGTCACCTAACATGTTAGTAAATTTTGTGTTTAGAAATCTAGGCTTAACATTCTAGGCCTAATAGTTAATGCCTAGAATTCTGAACGTGTCCATTGTCTGTGCTTTTAGTCTCGTAAACATCGTCTGATATGATGACGTTTCGGCATTCTTAAAAGCTCAGTATCAGCTGTTGCCGATAAAGCTCAGTTTGCGAAATGTCAAAAACAACTGGCTGGTTACTACTTCCTTTACTGTGCGGCTATGCTTTAAAAATTAAATGGATTGTGTACGTATACAATAAATATTTTTTTTCAAATCTACATACTTCACCGCTAGAACAACTGAGGTGGAAATATCGGTGCAGGACCGATAAGCATATTCCGAAGATGATTAAATTCCAAGTAAATTACGGTGAAGTTCTTAACGATTAGAGACAACCAGAGCATATAGTCAATTATTGTTAAATGCGTGATGTGTTTGCATTTCTTACTTTAAATCATAGGTGAAGCGGCCATTACACGGTCAATCGATTAACTTCAATCACTTTTACATGAGTTTGTGAAAATGTATCTGTAAGTGTCACACATTTATTGAAGATTGATGGACGAAAATCAAGGTAAGTTTGATTTTGAATGATGAACATCATGCAGATTGATGTGTGTAAGGATTGGAGGATTGGATTGATTCTATAACTTCATTGTGATTTCTGTCGCGGAAATGTAAGAGTAATGTCTGTCGTTTGTAATCAATGCGGAAAAATTAAGGATGATAAAGACTGAGCATTTATGTCGGAAATTATGTTAAAAACTTATCGGTCATTGCCAAGTTTATGGGACGTGAAAAGCAAGGATTATTGCTACCGAATATATGAAATACAATCGTCCGTTTCACTCATTGCTCATCCAAACTCACAAATGCCAAACATTTAATGTCATGGTATAGCAATACCATGTTCTATACCACGTGTCTGTCACCCCAATACCACGTTAAAAGCTAGTATACCACGAAACAAACCCGGTATTGAAACTCGTAAGTTTTTGGTGGTATACCACGTTCTTACTGACTGTAGCGCCACTTTCTCTCTGTTGGTGATTCTTCGTAGCTTCTTCACAACGAAGAAGTATATCCTCAAGTTTGAAAAATGGATTTAAAGAGGACACCATTTTATCTAAACTGTTTCAATAATATACTAGATCAGAGAAAAAACAAATTGGGTCTTCAAACTGGAAACATTTCATCGAAATTAATTTGTTCATAGGAAGTTTCAAAAGTAACCGAATCAATGACGTTACATTTCATTCAAAAATTCGTGCATAAACGTCATACCATGGTATTAATACCAGCAGTCTGTCTCCCACATAAGGCGCAGCGTCAATTCACATATACGAGTACAATCGATTCGATATACACTTTATTTGTGTATAAACGCTATTTCAGTGTTTAAGAAGACCAAAAGCATGAATGTTCTATTAATTTTGCAATCAGGTACTGCTCAATCGTGTTTCTTAAATAAATCAGACCGTTCAGAGCTTGCTCCGTTCAGAGCGCGCTCGACATGTTTAGGCTCTGTTCAGAGCTCTGTTCTGAACTAAAAAAGTAAAACGCCTAATACCAGCAATCTGTCTCCCACATAAGATATTTTGAAAACTACAGTCCATACTTTATCGAAGGTGAAAACGAGAAGTGAAAATGAATATGAACTGTCACCTACTTTTTCAATCAGTTTGTTTACAAAAGGAAACGTATTTAATTTTTGTTTTTATTTGATGAAAGCAGTTGTCCAGAAAGTAACTACAGCTAAAGTAATAGGTAGCAAAATTAACTAATCACATTACCTTAATAATTATAAATTAATTCTCTTATTCAGTTGGAGAGGAGGAAGTAAACAGTATTGCGAATGGCCTTTGTGTTTTTGTTGGTTTCTCTAAAAAGGATACCGAAAAGGATATTGATTACATGTAACTACAAAAGTTTATTTTGATTTTCGAAATACGACTGATTTTTTTTTTAATATAGGGTAAGAAAACTTCTTGCTCTTCGACTCTTTGAGGATGATAGTGGCAAGCGTTGGCAAAAAAATGTTCGGGATACAAACAATGAAATACTTTGCGTTAGCCAATTTTCGCTATACAATAAATTGAAAGGAAATACGCCAGATTTCCACCAAGCAATGCAAGGTGAAGATGCACATAGTTTCTATAACAGCTTCCTCCAAAAATTGGCGAACGTATACTCAGATGAAAAGATTAAAGGTAGGTCTGGTATTGTAAATGTATTTAAAGTGATGCACATCAATACATAGTTTATCAATTGGATTTCAGATGGTCGCTTCGGCGTTAAGAGGATAGTACACATTCAGAATGACGGTCCAGTAACTATTACATTAGAATCGCCAGGTGTAGATCAGAATATGTAATGAATGAATTTTTAAGTAAATTTGTTTGAATATAGCTAATAGAATCCAATATTTTCTCATTTAATAACTTCCTTAAACAGGACAATGCTATGATTCTTGGGCACAACTATAGTTACTATAGGCGCCAAGATCTGAAAACGCAGTTTTATAGGTATCGATGAAATAAGACCAAAATATCAAGTACCAACAATCTCGTTTTCGCCTAGTTTAGGAGATATCTATGGAAAACTGCATTTTCAGGTTTTGACGGATCTTGGATTTCGAATGTCCATTAGAAAAAATACAAATATTTGGCGTGACGGGCGTAGTTTCTCACAGTCATTCATGTTGTGCGTGTTATATTCTTCACATGATTGGAAGTAGCCTGATGTTTAATGCGGAGTTCAAAAGGAAATTTTTATTTGAGGAGCTTTTTAATGATAGTTATACTCGGATGTTTGTCGTGGAAATATGTTGGTATTTGGAAATCGAACTTACCTCTCGCTCAGTACGCTACGCTACGCAATAACCGTTGACCTACGGTATAGATTAAGGTAAGTACATCATCTTGCCCAATGGAAGAAAGAAAAGGAAATTGAGCTTTGTCCCTCTAGAGTGTGACAAATTTTGCAAAAAAGACCTTGGCGAGAAGTTTCAATTGGTGCTGGAATTAAACCAAATAACAATTATTTGGGCTGTGATTTCAGTAGGTACTTGTCCCTTGAATCAGCTGGTACTTTATTTTTTCTCATTTAATCAAACTCATTTCTGGATTAATAGATATTTGAAAAAAAACAAATTGTTGAACTTGAGTGCGCGTTACGGTCAATTGATCCCACTACTAAACCATGATAAGTGATTATTTTTTCCATATTTGTGTGACAATGCCATATATGCACAATATGGGGTTAGTGGCCGAGAAGTTTGGCGATAACATTATCTAATGAAATGGACCAGTCAATTGGCCACCAAGTTTATGCAATTTAACGCCAATGGATTAGTTCTTATGGGGGTGTGTGTGCCAGAACTGCACTTCCATATCTGGTGTAGTGTGTCGGTGTATGCTGGCGCGATGGCTTTCATGGATTTCTTATGGCTAGAACCATAGTCAACTTTCCATCCCCTGTTCGCTAAAACCCAAGAATGCAAGTGACATGTCTAGTTTAGGAATCCCTCCCAAACTCGTCAGATTGTGCCTACCATCAAGGTAGGTAACGATCTCACCCAGACCTTTGATGTCAAAAAAGGATTTAGACATGGTGACGCGCTGTCATGTGACTTCTTTAACATCATACTTGAAAATATTGTGCGAAACTCACTAGCCAACACCAGACCAACACTTAACACAATTTTTCAAACGTCTGTGCAACTACTTTCGTACGCTGAGGATATTGACATAATTGGTAGAATTCAACGGGTTGTCACCTCGTATTGAAACGGGAGCTGCCAAAATAGGTTTAGCGGTAAACGAAAGCAATACCACGTATATGCTGTCAACAAGAAGGGACAAAACATAGACGATCTGAACAGAACGTCACAACCGACAGCTTGTCTACTCTGGCTCTGCTATAACCTCTGATAATAACATCTCAGCAGAAATAAAATGAAGAACAAGTTTTGCTAATCGAGGTTTCTTCGAGCTGAGGAGACATTTAAGTAGTACATATATCCCTACCCCGGAGAACTAAGACGACTCTGTATAAGACCTTGATTATCCCAGTCCTGCTTTATGGTGCTGAAGCATGGACTTTAACGAAAGCGGATGAAGATATCCTGTGTCGTTACGAGAGAAAAATTCTTCGTAAAATATTCGGTCCCGTATGCGTTGACGGGCTTAGGAGAACGAGATTCAACGACGAACTATACGAGCTGTATAGCGACATCGACCTAGTCAAAAAACTGCGCACCAGTCGTTTGAGATGTCTAAGACATGTAGAGCGAATGGACACCAGTGCTCCGGCCCGTAGTCTCCGAATCCAACCCGGACGGACAACGCAGTAGAGGAAGATCTCGCCTTAGGTGGCGCGCACAAGTGGAAGAGAACCTCAATCAACTTGGAGTGCGCAACTGGAGGCAGTTAGCTAAGGACTAGGCTAACTGGAGAGGCTTGTTGGTTGGGGCCCAAGTTCACCCCGAACTCTAGCGCAGCTATGTAAATAAGTAACCAACCGTTGCTTGTTGGTAATGGAGTAATGTTTAGCCTAGTCGCAAAATATTGAGTTATATCTATGATTAATGGCTTATCAAATCACTGCCTTTTAGCTCACCGGAGTCTATTATAACACAGACACATATGTAGGTGCTAAAGCCGGAAGTACAGATACAATTATTGTTTTCTTAGCGGGGCTCACACTCATCCGATGTTTCGTTAAATTGGTATGATGACTCAAGATTTGATGAATGTGAACGCAAATTAACTTGAGTTGGATGGATGGATGATCAAGCCTATTTGATGAAGAATTTGTTCAGTGTGAATCTCACTATTCGTAAATATCAGTGTAATCATCAAAACAGAAAATCGGTGAGTCAATTGTACGGACTCAAACAAACGATACAATTTCCATACAATTTTCTTGACTTACGATCTTTGTGCACCCCATTCCAAAAAAGTATGTACATACATATGTATATATGTATCTCCAATTTATATAACGCTTAATGCACAACACAGTCGACATCGGCATCGCTAAGTTTAAATTTCTTAGACACGGGTTTTCCCCTTTTTGGTTTGGGACATAGTTTTTAAGTCTCTCTTGGCTCTCTTACATGTGTATGCATATATGGACGTGTATGTTACAGTCTTATTCTCAGCTTTCATCTTACATACATACATTTTAAATTATATTGCAAAATTCCTTAAATATTTTCTAAGATAAATTTTTTAATACGATTTGGCAGATAAGAACATAGACATTTATGTACATACAATACATTTATAACGTTTTATCAATTTTTTGGATATTTTTTGAAGATTTGGAACCAATCTAATGGATTTTGTATAGTTTTGTATGAAAACAAATGACTCGTTATGCGGCATTTCGCTTTACGGCCTGATTTTCTGGAACGTATCTTGGCCGCTAACCGAGGTATGAGTGTATTGGTTTTCGGTCGAAAGCGTTCGACCAATGCAGGTATAACAGTGCATTTCGTGCAGACACGATATAGTCATTCCATTTCGACTAGTAAAAGAGGTAGGACTTGTTTCACTCATCCACGTTCAAATTGTACCTACACATTTCTTTTATTTAACTTTTTCACTAATTTTTAAAGCTTTTTCTCATTACCAAAGTGAAAACTTTCAAAAGCGACGAAAGCTGCAACAGCTGAAAAACTGACATTTGATAGACAAAACCTAAACACACCGAAATCGGCGCTACGTAATTTTTTTTATTTAGAGTATTTTTTATAAATAATAATAAATAAGATTTGTGAGTGAAATGAAAGCAGTTATACAAAAAGTTACATCAGCTAAAGTTACTGGTATCTTATTATGATCTTTATTTATGACGTATCAATAATTTGTTCCTTTTATAGTTGGTGAAGAGCTCGTTAGTAGCATTGGAAAAGGTTTTTGTGTCCTAGTTGGAATTTGTCAAGCTGATACGGAAAAGGATGCCGATTATTTGTAAGAAGCAAATGCGATATTTTTACTAATTTTTTATATAATAATTGCATTTTTCATAGAGCTCGTAAAATCTTATCGCTTAGACTATTTGAAGATAAATCTGGAAAACGTTGGCAGAAAAGTGTGAAAGATGAAAATCTAGAAATACTTTGTGTTAGCCAATTCACATTGTACCATCGACTGAAAGGAAATAAGCCTGATTTCCATATGGCTATGCAAGGAGATCTGGCACAAGAACTGTATAAGAGTTTTCTCACAAAACTTGGAAAGCAATATGATTCTAATAAAATTCAAGGTAAGAAAATTGTCTTCTAATCATATTAACCTAAAACCGATAATATCGTAGCTAAGTGAAGTTTATCTAGTATAGGAAGTTGGTAAAAGCGGAAATATGTATGAATATACAAAAGCCCAATCAGGTTAAATATGTATGTACATATGAACATTTAGATTAGATTAACAAATGTGGTGGGATCCAGTCACCATATCACTGCGGCCACAGATGGACCTATTGTGATTTCCTCCAATTAGAGCTCACTCATGATACCCGAGTTAGTAATGAATCCTAGAATATCTTTCAGTGAGCTAGCAGATATGTCCTCTGCTTCTAGGTAGAATTTCCCTAGGTGACGATGACGTGTTCTGATTAGACAGTTACAGTGACACAAAATGTGTTCTGCTGATTCTTCGTCCTCGTTGCACATTCTACAAGTGTTGTCTTGAGTTATTCCCATAGTCATAAGGTGTGTTTTGACTTGACAGTGTCCAGTAAGGAATCCTGTGATTATACCAATCTGACTTCTAGTTAGACCTAGAAGTTGTTTCGTTCTTGTAAGGGAAATGTTTGGCATGAACATTTTGGCTTGTCTGTTACCTTCAGTTTTCGTGCAGTAATGGTAAGCTTTATTTTTCAGCCATTTCTTAATGCAGTGTTTCGCAGTGTTTATGGGTAGTCCACAGAATGGTCTTGGCATAATGCCGTTGATGCCGATCCTTTTCTGGCTAGTATATCTGCCATTTCATTGCCTGTATGTCCACTGTGTCCTGGCACCCAAATGAGATGAACTCTGTTTGTGCTGGCTAATGACATAAGTAGTTGAAGGCATACTAGTTCCATACTAGTTTTGATTTGATTTCATATGCCTTAATGGCTAGAAGCGCAGCTTTGCTGTCAGAGAGAATAAAAATGTTCTTATTTGTTATAGATCTGTTAATATTTTCTCTGAGACATAATTCTATAGCAAAGATTTCCGCTTGAAATACGGAGTTACATTTGTCAATGCTTGTGTAGATGAATGTTTTTGTATTGACACCGTATACTCCAGCCCCAACTCCTTCATTCATTCATATGAACATATGTACATACATTGTATGTTTACACTGACAATAAATTGTTCTTAGAAGTAGTATTAGTGAAACATTTGATAATATTGATAAAATTGATAAAAGAAAATCTATGACAGTTTTAACACCTTAAAATAAACCAAAACGTCAGGGATACGTGTTTGGGCCTATCTATCCATGAACGAAATTATGACCAGTGGAGTTAGGTTATGTTATATAGGGTTATGAGTTCGTCATAAAGCACTAGCCACCATAGTGGGCCAATCGCGATCCCTAGGGAACCTTCAAGGTCAGAAACTTAAACCAATTCGCCTATACATTTAATTTCCCTACAGTTTCAAGCAACCAACTTCCTTTAAATTGTTGAAAATCAATCTTTCGAGGTACTCTATTTTACTTCGAGCAATGGCTTGATATTCACAGAGTAAATGAGTGATATCCTCTGCGACATATAGGTCATCGTTATCACAATACCTGCAAGTGTCCGTGTTCGTTAAACCTAATCTCATGCGGTGCTACCTCAGAAGGCAATAGCCAGAGAGTATCCCTATCGCTATTCTTAACGTTGATCTCTTTGATTTTTATTAATTCTCGAGATTTTTTCCGATCTAGCTCAGGCAAAAAGGCCTTAGAAACCCATTGATAATTTTATTGAGAATTATTATCTTAGCCACGGCCAATGGCGTGTTAAGCCCTTTAATTATATCATTTACCAGGAGCTTTGCTGCATTTTTGAGTAGTAAGTCGGCACTTTCGCCGACTTTTCGTGGGCGCCGTGGCTCAAGTGGCACGCAACACACGAGTGGTTGTGAGAAGCGAGGCCCTGGGTCCCATGGACCTGTCGCGCCAAAAATTTGTATTTGTATTTGTAAGTCGGCACTTTTGTTACCCTCTATATCATAGTGTCCAGGTACCCAACCTAATCTGACCAGGTTCAGCGAACATAATGCCCTGAGCATTGTGCGGCAATTCCTGACTAGTTCAGATTTAGTGATATAGGACTTTTGGGCAGCCTGACTATATCAATGCAGATGGCGATATTCTTGTTGGATATTGATCCCATCTCATAAAGTTCCGCAGCTTTGAGTACGGGAACATTCGAAAGTCTGAGAACCACTTTTAGGTCTTTCTCTCTCGAATATATGCCCGACCGCGTACCCTCACTAGTTTTGGAACAATTCGTATAAGGTATAAATTGAAATCTTTTTTTCGATCGAAAATTTTTTCCTTTGCCAATCCTCCCTATCAGTGTACATTACTTCGTAGAGTGCGTCGAAGTCGAGGGTACCAAGCCTTTCATCCGTTTTATTACGGATTTTGGGGAATGAACCCTTAAGAATAGAGCTATGTCCCATATATGTAGTTGGCTTGCGTTAGTGAGACGAAGCGCACTGATATCTGCTTGTAACTTTATTTCCAGATCCAGTTTATGTATCTCTTACCATACATAAATGCTTCGAGTGTAGCCCCACTTTTTTCCCACTGTAGGTTTGCAAATGAAGAGACCATTGTGAAGAGACATTTATCTTTTCCAGGACATGTTTAATTGTCTCAACTAGTGCGAATTCCTTATGGTTAAAACTGCTTTTTAATTTAACTACTACTTCATGTAGAGCTATTTCCACCAATTTAACCTTTAAAGTTCACGCTGAGCTTTGCATAAATTTCTATTACAACTCTTGCTTCTTACATAAATGAATGTCGAGAAGCGTTTCAAGTGTCTTGAAGAGAAATGACGAGAGTCTTAAGGGGTGTAGTCTTTCACTGCAGTGTGGCCTGGCTTACCTGTTTTGGGTATAAATATCAACTGTACTTTCCTCTTTAGAACAGTCCCCCCAATGTTTAGCGGTCACGTGATTTAGGATTGAATTGGTTTTTTTGTGCAAACATTTTATGTGACCAGGATTGTAGATTCCTGTATAATACAAAGTAGTGAAACACGTTAGAGGGTGTTAAAATGCGACATCATAGGCCTCTCTGACGATGTATATATGTGTGTATCTATATATGTAAAAGTACAAATTAGCAACGGGTATGAAAACAAAATTAATCGCCAGTTAGTTCTGAATTTGTTTTAGATGTAGACTTTATTGTAGAAATTACTGAGTTTTCAATTACCCACTAAAATTTTCTTTCAATTTCAGATGGTCGATTTGGTGCATATATGCAGGTACATATACAGAACGATGGACCAGTAACAATAGAATTAGAATCGCCTACGACAAGCAGTAAACAAATCATCGGCGAATGTACTAGCGAATCGTGAAACTTATATATTGGTGTCATATTTGATTAACACTAAAATTTCCCCAATTGATTTCAATAAAATAAAAAAAAAACTATTTTCATTATTGGAATTCTTAGTAAGTTAATAAACAAAATGACCTTCTAACTTCCTTGAATTTGTTGAGAAATACATTTCAATGTTGCGTTGATCACTTTGATTGTTTATAACAATTATAACAATTTATAATTATTAGTAATAGCATGGCTCAAGTGGTTAGTGCGTTGTACTACAGCGAGGGCTTCGAGGTTCGAGGCTCAATCCCCAGACTCTCGGATGCTAGTCAGATGTTCGCGAGAGGTGGGGTCTTGAAAAAAATTTTAGATGTTGTCTGGTGGTTGAACCCTTCGCCCCGTAGTCCAACGCACTAATCACTTGAGCTACGGCGCCCACAGAAAAAGAATATAACATGCACAACAATAGTTGTGAGAAGCTAGGCCCTGGGTTCTAAGGATTTGTCGCAACAAATATTTATATTTGTAATAATAGTTTCCTACCCCAATTAACTTAATTTTTGTGTTTCTTATATTATAAAAACACGTTCTCTTGTTCTTTTGGAGATGCGCATATTGGAAAGCATAGCCGAATAGATGGCACTGTTTAATGCCGTATCAGAAGGGCAATTTGATTTTTATGACAGTTACATATACTCTTGGATATTTGTTAGACGCTCGCATGAGGTGGAATGTAGATGTTTCCTGGAAAACAAACCTCAAACACTTGTTCAGTAGTCAGTAGTCAGTTTTAATGACTTATTTTCTTTTCATACATTTAAGGTTTTGGTTAAGGCCGTCTTCCAGATTGACATTCATAAACATACATATATACATACAGAATGAAATAAGAAGAAATAATATATACAGTGTGCTTTCCTTTTCTTTAAAAATCTCCATCTATAACACGTTTTCTGTAGCGAAGTGCATCGGATGTGTAGATATGTACATATGTATATGTACATTACAGTATAGAACATCCCAGCCTCGGTTACCGGTTAAAATATTGAGAACATCCTCTAAATACAACGACATTACATTAAAGTAACTTACACGAAAGTATTTTAAAATTCATCTTGCGATAGAATAGTATACATACATACATATATCCTCACTCTCTGAGATTCCAAAGGTCACATAAGATTGAAATGTTGGGTTGATGTAGGATAAACAGCAATCATGTATTCACTTTTAGTTGACTATTTTTAATACTACTAATTAAAATATAATAAATTAAATGAAACCATTTTGAATTTCATTACAATTTCATAAGTGCTTATAAAATATGCATCCTGTTATCGATGCACAATTGGAAAAAAAGTCACAGCAGACAGATACAACTTTGATGAATGTAGTTAGGCTCCTAGGTTAAGCAATTTATTCGTCATAATGCCATTTAACGCATTTTTTCGCCTTTTTAATGTTTCACCGAGGAAATCACTGATTTTTTTACAACAGTAAAACAATTGAATTTCCTTTTCTATGAATAATTGTTTTTATTTATTTCTAAATATATAACCAGTATTGATTTTTAAATATAATTAATGTGAACTTATATCTAATCTACACATGTAGATCTTACATCTTAATTTTATATTTATTGTTCAGAATATAAAGTATTCGTACTATTTTACAAAAGACAATACAATATGTAATGTTATTTCATGTACATATGTATGTATATTTGTTGATAATGCATTTTTCCTCCATTGGATAATTATGTGGTGTCATTTAGTGAAAACACATAACATACATATTTCTTCTTAAGAGTGCAAACAATTTAAACCCAAAAACCTTAACATATCAAATACATATGTACATATGTCTGTAAATACATACATACATACATGTATATTGTTTTATTCACAATTTGAGAAATGAAAACAACAGCGAGTATTTATTGTTATGGCAGTTAGATGTTGATTTATGTATGTATGTATGAAGAAGTGGAAATAAAAATATTTTTTTTTAAATTTATTGTGAATAAAATACCATAATAGTATATAATCGTATTATGTGGGCCTTTTATTTTTTTTTTTTAATTAATTACTTCATATTTTTGGGTTTCTTTGCGCTTATGATGAATAATTAAGTGCAAGGTACAATAAAACGTAGTTTAAAATTTCAGAGTTGAGTTTTAGTTAAAGTTGAAACTGTAATCTTCGAGGGAGAGTCACACCGCTTTAACATTATTTTTCAAGTGTGCGGAATTTTAATATACCTACACATGTACATATTTACATACATTTTGTTTGAATAATTGAATTAAGCGCAACTCGAAATGGCTTGAGCTGTATCGACATATGGATGAACCAAGAAGTAAAGCTAATACACAACGAGAGAATGGACAATTAGGCTCCAGCTAAGAAGATCTTAGCAGCAGAAAGCTTAATCTGAGCAACTGGAAGCTGGGAGATCGGTTCTTCGGCTATAAAGGACTGCGGTGTCTTAAACAGGAATTTTTTACAATTTGGGAGTCTTGAAATTAATATACCTAAGTAATGTGTATGTGGACGCATACAATGGATTTTTACATTCTCATTAATTCTAAATCTGAGCCTAAATGAATGAATATTTGTATAAATGAATCTAAACAAAATTCTTTGCGAATAAATGATTTACATATTTGTGTATGTATGTACATATGTTTAATACACAGAATGAAAAGCTGAAGTGAAGTCAAATAGAACACATCGCCTGGACAAACTTGAAAATTTCCTACCTCCATCACCTAAAACTGGTCTATATCAGAGACAATCTTTCGATGTGCACTTGATTTTCCCGAAAAGAACCATGAACTATACGTCCTGATTTAAATACTCTTCCTTTTACGAAATAGTCACAAAAGGCTCCACTTCAAGCTGCAGATATTCATTATTTTTAAGATAACATTTTATGCGTTTAAGTATTTTCTTTTATCAAGTACTACTAGTTGCTACATATGTAACTTTTTTTAAAAAAAGATTCTCCATCTTATTTGTCTTTCCAAAAAATTTAAATTCTAGCAAATATACATATAACATTTATAATTATTATTTTATAATATCTTTTATAGACTAGAAAAGGCAATCCATATAAGCTTCTTACCCAGTGAAAATGTATAAAATATAGGATAATAATTAAATATAGGAGAAATGATAAACGTTAGGCTAAAGTAGCAAAATATGTAAAAGAATTATAACAAAAAGTGAAAATATAAAAATGTATATATACATATGTATATGTACATATGTATGTATACAATGTATGTATGTATGTAGTCATTTTTTGTTTCAGTCGAGGCAAAAGACATTTTTTTGGACATCACAATAATGTCAAGTTTGATTAAAATTTCGAGTTCGTAATTTTTTCAGGAAACCAATACTTGCCCTACATGCACATATGTATGTACATATTTATATCCATGCAAATGAGTATACATACGAGAGTAGATACTAGTAAAAAAGTTAATCAGGAAGATAACTTTCAATTACAGACTGCATACATACTGTATCCATACAAAACAAAAACAAGAAACAAAAAATAGATCCACTTGTTTCGACAGCGGATGGTATCAGGCAGATCCCAAGCAGGACCACGACACGGTCCTGGACTCCAGCTGAAACCTCAGATCTATTCACGATTCTGAAAATTATTCCTGTTAGCAACAATCTCGAACAATTGGAAGATTACCAAGCTAGAGGAACAGAACAGAGATTCTAGGAGTATGGTTATTATGATCAACAAGGAATCTCTGGCTCCTCTGGTTGAAAGTGTGGGACGAATCAGCTATGGCTTCGGAGCCATAACTCTTCGGGTTTATAAAAAGCATGAGGAGGACCTGGAAGTTAAGGCAGAGTATATCTACTTACAGTGAGTAGGGACACTCTCTACACATATGCATTGCTATTATTACAAACCAAAACCCAATATATAAGATTTCACCCTTACGTGCGATCGCTTAAAATAAAAAGAAACAGCAATACATTTTACCAAAATCATTACATGCGACTGCCTGTATAAGATATATAAAAGTGGTTTTCCCATAATGCTTTTCTAAAGGCGGGTTGACTTGATCGTGAGTGTGCTAGTTTCTCTCTCTGCCATCGAATGAACTGGTGTAATCATGTATGCTTTTTTAAATCGGTTTCATTTATGGTTTTTGTTATTCTTTCTTTTTTAAAAAAGGGTTAGTTACGGATCTTTAAATTAAATGTTCTATTCCAAACATCAAAATGAACATTTGTACTTTGCTATCACTTTATGAAATATCATACTTAGCGATTCAAAATTTTCTATTCATCATTATCTGGCTGCTAAATTTTGTTGTAGCTGGTAACACTAATTGAGTAGTCATATTGTGGTGAGGGTTGTTTACATTTTTTTCGCACGTCTTTTTAAAGGCGTGTTGGCTTGAATTGTTATCAGTCATGGCAAAGAGAACAAGCAAAGAAATAAAGGGTGCTTCGTGTATAAAATAAGTGAAAGTACTATTTTAAAACTTTTCAAATGGGTAAACATGTTTATAAATGTTTACCGTGCGATCGGGAGGAAAAGGTAAATTATATAATTTATTAAATGTATAATAAAAATGTATGGAAAAATTATTTTTGTTTTTTTTTAACGGAACACCCTGTGCTACTCTCCGAAATAATTTGCCAAACTTCTATCCCTCTTTCACTACTGTCTTTCTATTGCCGTCCCTTTCTCGTGTCGGTGAACTTACTGACAAAATATATCTACTCACTGTAAGTAGATATACTCTGAGTTAAGGGATCAAACTCATCCGTTCTACCGTACAGGTTAGTAATATACCGGTCACCTTACAAGTAATGGTTGTAGGGGAAGTGATATAGTTCATTACCAATCATACTGACAGCCTGGCTATGTCGGACCTGGATCTCTCCAGCGATCCCCATATCCCTACCAGTTTTTCCTTGGCTGCAACCGGACACGGGAGAGACGAAAGTCGCTGTGATGGAGGCATCTGAACGCGATTAGGATAATGCGATTCGTATCGATTATCTCCGGCTACATAAAAACGGTGAAGATATTTTTTCCAAGTCCAGAAACCTTGGGTCATTAATGACCTGATGTGTGGGTTCAATGCACTTTAAAATATGTTTCAACTCTCTAGGAAGACCGATTGGTCCAAGTATAGGGACAGTGCAATGTTAATCTTCAATGTTAAAACCAGCAATCCTAGAGGTACACCCTGGTGGAGTCAGGAGATTAGTACTCTGTGAAGTGACTTCAGGCACTTAAACCTCAGAATTTACAAAACCAAACTAAGGGAAGCCCAACTTAAGAATTAGAGACTCTTTTGTGGTAAAATAGAAGAAACATCAAGGCTCAGAAACGCCTTAGCTTTCTTCCCAAATCCACTAGTCATCCGATAAGAACGGATGGCTCCTGGGCCACATGCTGTATCGAATCCCTTGAGCTGTTGATGGATTCTCACTTCTTTAGCTGTCGCAACAGCTATGCCATGCACCTCTGTGAATCTTATTACTAGAGTGGAATTCTTTGGGCAACAAGGGGCTACAAGCCATTGAAATCGGCAGGGCCAGCTGAAATCCAACACACTATGGTCTTACGCTTCCCTGGCTGGATTTAGTCCATATTGCAAAATCTTGGACGGAAGGCAACGTGGTTTTTATACCAAAGGCAGATAAAAGCTCGCATGTTAACCTCAAAGATCTCAGACCGATAAGTCTACCAGCGTTTCTTCTGAAAGCTCTGGAGAAACCTAAACCCAAACCTGTTATCAGCTTCTCAGCATACGTATAATAAAGGGAAATCGGTGGAAACATTGAAAAATTTATAGATTGCAAAGAATACATCTTGATAGCATTTCTCGACATCGAAGGAGCTTTTATCAATGTTGAACCTAGGTCTATTAATCGGGCACTTGCGGCGCCGATTAAGGCCAATTCTTAGTAAACAGGGTTATCAACTCAAAGCTAACTTACGGTGAATGAACGGTTTCTAAACCTAGAAAATGATGGCTGTAAGGATGGCCTATGCGGATGACGTTGCTATAGTTATTTCGAGTAAACACCATAATACGCTCTGTAAACAAAGTATTTGATCACATATTCGATAGGAAACTTAGCTGGGAACCCAATATCATAGAACCTGTAAAGAAAGCCACCACAGCCCTGTACTACTGTAAGAAATCCACGTTATTAGGCCTACATATATTAACGTATCGCGTGATCGACTGGTGGAAGTCTTTGTAGAAACCCCGTCACCTAACTTATCCTAGCCGGGTGCAAAGATCAGCTTGCCTATGCATCAGTGGAGCACTAAGAGCTACGCCAACAGCGGCTCTGGATTTATTGTTTCAGTTGTTATCTTTAGATATCTGTAGTAGACAAGTGACAGCTTATGCAACCCCTCGTTTGAAGGCTGTATCTCAGTATTCTAATCAAAGTACTGAACACTTATCTAATCTTAATGACCTCGACTTCCTACCGGAAGTTACCGACTACGTGCATTCATAACTTATGTTCGACAAGAACTTCGAAACGCTTATTCTCTCAAGAGTAGAGGATCTATCGCTTCAAAATACGGGATCCATATATTTCTTTACGGACGGATCAAAAACAGAATCAGGAGTAGGAGGAGGTCTTTTCTCCAACGATCTAAACATACATATGTACCTATACATATCTCTTTCTACCTTCCCAACCACTGTAGTGTTTTCCAGGCGGACTTTTTTGAAAAAAACATTTTCTTAAGAATTCACATGTTTTTACAATCTTTCTCAAAAATACACGAGAAATCCATGGCAATCCTTCCATTTCCTTGCTACAATTGCGTTTAAATTTATTCGTATGGATAAAATTTGATGTATTTATTTGTATTACCAAACTGTTTTAAAATAGACGCTATCATCCTAGTTTGGGTGGTCGCATTTATTCTTCGTACAACTAGAAACGTGGTTATGATCTGTAACAAATGGTCAGAACTTTGCGAAAGGTTCTACTACATTAGTCAAACTTATTAAAAAAGTACTGTTTATCTAGTCGACCAGCTTGAAAACTCAGTCAAATATACTTTAATCTTTTATTTAATACGGCCATTAATGTGTTGGCTAAAATCTTTAAAAAAAAACAAGAATATTATTTTTAAATCCGCTTTTAGTTTATGTTTATCTTTAGCTACAAATTTCATTACAGATTTTGAATCCTATATAATACTCTACTAACTCACCATTAGGATTTCTTCGACTAAGTCGATTAAAATAGTTTGCATTTCTCTTACTGTGATTGATTTTATAATGCCGACTTTGAGCTTATCTGGAACGGTTACATTTGCTGGGATGTCTAAAATATTTAGGAACACTATACATACTTTGAGAATACTTTTTGACAGATAGGCATCAAATTATTTAATTTTGTAAACCATGATTTTGTTTTTATTTCCACATACATACATACATATGTAGGTATCCAAATACGAGCATGTATCTGATTAAAAAGTTCAATTCGCTCTCAATCTGCAAAAGTTTTTGCTGTCGTTAAAAAATGCTATACTCTATATACTCGGAACATGTTTTCTAGTTTGTCTGTTTACAACAGGGTCACTGAAGTAAGCTATTTTAGATCAAAGTCGCTGTCAGATGGCCTATTATATACAAATTAGGATAAGAAAACACTTTGGGAAGGTTTATAGTCCCTTAATCCGCATTAAATAAGAGGAAATCAGAGCATTTGTTATCGAAGATTGGAAAGATCAGTCTCACATAACATAATTTTGAGCTCTAATTGTATGTTATACCAGACTTGTTAAATGCATGTGTTGCCTACAATAAACTATGTGTGTCACAATCCTTATTTAATATGCTATCATTAATGGAATTTATCACTGTTGTCCTTGTGATAACTTTCTTATCCTTTCATATAAGAAAGTATCAGTTATTTTTAAAAGTAAACAAAATTGATAGGGCCTTACTATGATACTCATACTAACACATTAGCAATTAACTTTAACCCAAAAGCAAATAAGTTTAACCTTTTACCAAATATGAATAACCAAAGGCGCAATATATTTAAACCAAAAGCGAATCATTTTAAACAAAACACAAATTTATTTCATTATTAGTAAAAATGTTTTGTCCATTTGCTGCCTTTGGAATGAGTAAAACCATATCCATTACATAATAAGCGCAATCGGTTTGTGTAATTTATTGTAAACTATACATATATCTTCAATTACTGCAACCGAGTTATGGTCCCATGCTTAACTCCAGTGAAAAATCTTTTTCAAAACTAAAGGCGCACGCCTTCACCATCTGATGATTTAACATTCACAAGTGCAACGCTAAGAGAACTAAAACACGAAATCGAGGTTCTAAAACCTAAGAAAGATCCTGGTCCAAGTGCCGAGCCTATGGAAAGTTGCGGAGGTGTGATGGTTTTAAAACCAGGAAAACCGCCAAATGAGGTAAAATCGTACAGACCAATTTCGCTTCGTTATATCCAAAATCTTCGAGAGGATATTACTAAGGCATCTACAACCGGTTATAGAAGATAATAATCTTATCCCTGACCAGCAATTTGGGTTCAGAAGTAAGCATTCGACAATTGACCCGGTGCATAGAATCACTGACGCAATCGAGAAAGCATTCGAAGAAATAAAGATATTCTCAAGTGTATTCCTTGATGTCTCCTAAGCCTTCGATAAGTTGTTGGCACGTTGGCTTAAAATGCAAATTAAGACAAGTTCTCCCTGTATGCCTACACGAGATTCAAGAATCGTATCTCGGGAATAGACTCTTCCGTGTTAGACATGGAAACGAATACTCGGAACTTAAAGAAATTTCGGCCGGCGTACCGCAAGGAAGCGTTCGTGGGCCGCTTCTCTACCTCTTATATACTCGTGATATACCGAAAGAAGATGGCACTATCCTTGCTACGTTTACCGATGATACCCCTGTCCTAGCAGTAGCTAAAACAATTGAAGAAATGACTGCGAAATTGAAAACCGTACTGAATAAAATAAATGAATGGACGAGGGACTGGCGGATCGCCCTCAACGAAACTAAATCTGTTCACGTGAATTTCACCTACAAGAAAACTAATGACTTTCCAATCTCTCTAAACTTGGCCCGAATACCTTTTGCAAATGAAGCCAAATACCTAAAACTGAAATGGAATTCGCACGTGAAAATGAAACGTAAAGAACTTGAAATGAAATACATATGTATGTATAGGGAAATGTACTGGTTACTCGGTACAGCTATGTACCGAGAACAAACTGCCTTTATACAAGTAAGTGCTAAAACCGGTGTGGACCTACGGTATACAACTTTGGGGTTGTACCAAGAAAACAAACGCAAACATTATACAAACTTTTCAAAATAAAGTGCTTAGAGAAATTGTCCAAGCACTGTGGTATAGTAGAAACGACGATATCAATAGAGATCTCGAAATTCCAACAATCGAAGTTGAAACTAGAAGCTTCGCGCGAATACATAGAAATCGACTAATCGGACATATTAACAACACAGTCCTACAAATTTTGGATGAGAGCAATTTATTGCCCCGGCTACAAAGAACGAAACATTTCGACTTGGCGAGATAAGAACTACCCGCGTCTAAATTGCGGAACACGCAGGATCTTTCATTGGAAAGTAACCTGCCAAAAATTTTTAAATTGTGCCAAAAAAAGTGCCTCATAAGTTACATACATATATCTTAGTTGCAGTATCTAACAATATTATATATATCGAAGGGTGGTGTTTTTAGTCAGTAAAAATCTGACACTACTATGAGCACACGCTTGCTATTCTCATAGTGTCTATAGAATATTTGCACATACCATCGGAAAAAAGAAAATTCCAAAGGCAGCAAATGGACAAAACATTTTTTAAAAATATTAATTTTGTTTTAGAAGTCTTCTAAATTTTTATACAATTACAAAGTTGAAATAAATTTGTGTTTTGTTTAAAATGCTTTTGGTTTAAATATACATATGTACATATATTTGTTCTTTGGTTATTCATATTTGCTAAAAGGTTAAACTTATTTGCTTTTGGGTTAAAGTTAATTGCTAATGTGTTAAGTACAACTGGTTTTTGGTATACTTCCTTTCGAAAACGTATGCTTTCTCTTTGCTTTCAACTTTCAAAGAGGGTACATGCGTTTAAAGTGAGTATTCTTCGAACGATTATAAAAAAGTTTTTGCTATTTCATCGTTTTTAATTGAAAAAGAACAAGAATAACAAGTAATATATATGTATATGTACAGATATTTTTATCACACGTTCTAGATCGAAAATAGCGCGATTTAAAATTTTTATTTAATTTTTTATTGCGTCTCTTAAGAACAATGGTGATCGCATCTTGGACTTGGTAGGAAATATTTCACCGAAAGACCCATAATAACCAAGTTAAAATTCAATACTGCATAAAAGTGAACTGGAGACCTCTGAACAACGACTTTGGAAATGGTGCCCAATATTTTTTTCTTAATCACGAAACTATATATGTACATAGTTATACAAACTCACTAACTATCCAAATGCGCACCGACTTTAAACGTCTCGAGGCTCGATACAAGCAAAGGAATTTTTCATAAATTGCTTTGCCCAAAAGGTGTTTACTTTAATAGAAGCCTTTTTTCAAGTAGCTTTGAAAAAGGGTGGCCAAAGGGTAGTGATGCGAATATGTCAGCACAAGCGCTTTCACACCAGCCTCTCACTATCAACTACTACTCTACGCCTCCACGATGGTGGCTGCTGCGTTCCTAGTACCTCGACTGGAGATTGGGTAGCCAACCCCTTTGGAAGGTTGTTGGTTGCAGCGAACGAGAGAGACGGTGGGGTCTACCAATTCCAGTCAGGCTGAACTAGTAGTGTTATCCCTATATGAGCTGCATCAATATATTTGAATTTCAGGCAGCGCTCACATCCCCGAAGTGTCCTTGGGTAAAAAAAGGGAACTGTTCCTCCAGGTTAGGAGTTGTGCGTCGGGGTAACTTCCCTACTACGTAAAAAAACAATAGTTACGAAGCAACCAATAGCCTGCAGATCTGCACGTGGAATGTTAGAACTCTTAACAGACCGCGTGCAGCCGAACAGAGGCCCTAGACTGCTACCATGCAGACATGACCGTCATCCTGCAAGTGCGAGGGGATGGCCCGGGCAAAAAGAGGATGAAAAACTGTGAGGCCGAGGCTCAGCCCGAACTGTAGCTCCATCTAAGGTCAATTTATTGAAAATAAAGGGAATAAAATAAATAAATAACAATAAAGAATTATGAAAAAAGTAATGGCATCATATACGTTTCAAAACAGATTACATATATGAAAATTACTTCAATTTTTCTGCATGAAAACTAGTAGAATAAGTGACGCCATTGCTGCTAAGATGAATACTATGCACATCTACAACATTTAAAAAAATATTTTACGATCGTATACTATGATTTTCATAGCGTCTATTACCACCACAAATATAAAACTACATACTCCATAAACATCAAATAAAAATTAAATAAAAAGATCATGCTTGTATTTTATTTAAATAATTTTTTATTAAACAAATCGATTTTGTTTTATTGAGAATATTTTACAATATGTGTAAATGTTTTTTAATGTGTATATTTAAAAAAAAAATATATTAAAAGAAATAAAATGAAAATGAGGCGAATGGTATAAAATTATCAGACAAAACAAATATTTTTAAGACATAGAATTACAAAATATATTGAAAATGTATATGACGAGAAGATCTACACAATAACATTCAGTAAGGTGATAAAAAACTGCACACAACTTATTATTCGTTAAATTCTTGCGAGTGTCTTAAACAATTGTTACAAATGATTTTCATGATAAACAAATGAAAAGTATGATGAAATTATTGTGATTGAAAACGAAATTAATTAAATTTAGTACAAACTACTTTTTTAATAGGAAATATGATTTTAATTTCGTTTCATAAATTTTGAGCAACCTTTTTTTTTCTTTTCTTTATTTTAATTATCATATTTCCTTTGAAACAATATTTTAATTTAAGGCCCAAATAATGTTTTTCTTTATTTCATAAACGTACGTCAGTCAAGTGTAAAAAAGAAACTATTAATTATAAGATACACTTCTTATTTTTTTCGTTTAATTACTAAATATATAGATGTCGTAATTATGTATATAAAAAAAATTGAATATATTAAGAAAATTATGCAGATTAATAATAAAACAACTAAATTGCTTCTTTTCAAAATAAAATAATGTTTCTTTCTTATTCGTCGCCTTTAATTCTTATCAATTTTCGTTTTATTCCTCTGATTTTTAGCAGATAAATTCCACTTAATTCAAATTTAATATTTTGTAGAATAAAAATAATTGATACGACATTGTTCACAAGATTAGAGCACAAATGTCTTTCGTATGATGTTGTGTCGTAAAATGAGAATTCGTTACAAATTACTAGTAAGCTAAAAAGTGAACCAAAAATTGATAATCGCGCGGATCTCTGCTTAAATTCTCTTCTAGATTTTGGAAAATATTTTCTTAATTTTTTTTTTGTTTAATATGGTTTTTTTTTTAAATTTCCCTTTTGCTTGAGTTTAATAATATTTATGTCCTAAATGTCTGTTTTAATGATCCTAAATGTACTTTTTTCTAAATGCGTTTCGCGATATTTGATTTTAAAATTATTTTGTTGGTTTTAGCAAATGTTATTTATTATCGTTTTATTATTTTTTTTTTGTTTATTTTGTGACAAAATTGATGATTGCGGTGCAATCAATCCATCTACCAGAGTCCGGAAGAAAAGCCACCAGGTGGAATGCGATTTTTGTTAATCACTTGGTTGGCACCATTTAGACTTGGGATGGTTGTGTTAATTTCAGCGCCAGCTGGTTTGTATCCTTCCCCAGTAACTGGATTGCCATCTGAAAGAAAAGAAACGTATTATAGAATTTTATTAAGAAATATGTATTAAGAAAATTAACAAAAACTATCTGAAATAGAAGGTGCACCTACACATTTAATTAGTGCAAAAATTAAGAGATGAAATATATGTATGTATACAGAGATTAATTCTAACATAAAGAAATTAAGGAAAGTTATTTCTAACTTATGTCTAACGGCAAACTCAAAAGGATAAATAAAACTAGTGAGAAGTGTCAGAGATAAGTAAAAGAATAACTTAGATTTTAAGAGAATGTGTGTTGCAATACATGTAATAATAGCCTACTAACTTTTAATTCAAAAGGTGCACAAATTTCAGATCCTAAAATATCAAGGAATACAATATAAACTACTGGCTACGCCATTTCTATTTTCCTCAATTCCTTTCCGTTTTTTATAATATAATATTACTGCATTATTGATGCACATCATATCCACATTACGTTCAGTAACCCATCACATTTTTATATTAATCATACGAATGTCTGGGAACTGCATGCCGCATCCGAATCGCAATGTTTTTTTTTGGAATTTCTTATTAGGGGTTATGTTCTTAGATGTTAGACACTCGCGAATTTACACCTTAAAAAATAAAGTGCATGACTGGGTCGAATACATTTCCAATTTTACACTAATTATAGAAACTTACCAGAATTAAAATTCACGTCTTATTTTTCTAATATAAGGCTTAATAAAATGAACGTACCAATCTGTATTTTTGATGGAATCGTAACGTTTACATTAAACTGACGTTATCTGGAAGATTTCACAAAAACTTACTTTTCTTCAACACACACTAAAGGGGGGGGGGGGACCTGTACAATATTCATGTGAAAAACGTGGTATGCTATCTGATAGCATGTGTGTCCAAACTTATCCAAATATTAAATTCTATCAAAATCATTAGATCAATTTTCGAGAAAATCGACCTTTATTGAATTTGGTCTTAGGTAAAATACCCTTAATTTTGAGGTTTGCCAACGAAATTGGAAACGCATTATTTCAATATAATTGAAATAAAAATGTAGCACGATTTGTTTGCTTTTGAAATTTGTTTGAACTGAATTCGGACAGTTTCCAAAGCTACTTAGGGAAAAACTGCACTCCATATGATGTGGTATGGTGAGTGGATTATGAACACTGCGACAACTTACAACCTTAAAACTAAACTTAAACATACAGAAAAAGCTACAATCTGTTTGATATCCTATCCTCCTTTCGATGGAACCCTAATAAAGTGGACGATACTATATTTTTTTTTCTCGAAGTACTATGATAACTTCGAACGTTTCAGGATGTTACGTGAAAACTCGTCGTCAAAATCGGTTTTTTAGTGAAAACGCCCCCAAAAAGTAGTGAGGCTGAAGACAATGTATGGGTGAATTGTAGGTAATCTGAATATTCAAATATTTTGTCTTTACAAAATTTATCGATATCAAGTAAAATAAGTTTTATAAAAGTGTGGGCATGATAGCGGGCAGATTGAAAAATTTTTTACGTTTGTACTGTTTCTGCTTCTCAAAGGCCCAGATATGAAATTTCATCCTCCTAGCTCAAAGTTTAAGGCCTAAAAAGTGGTGGCACACGAAGGGACAGACATGGCTCAATCATCTTCGCTATTGATACTGCACACGAATAAGTATACTTTATAGAGTCTATCTCGATTATTTTTTTATGTTACAAACTATGTACGAGTATCAAACTTAATATACTCTTAGGACAAAAAAAGACAAACATCGGACTACCAATGAGAGTGGTAAGTGCAGTTAAAACGATAATACACCTCTTGTTGTATACATACATACACACATACAAATAGTATCTAAATGACTTAACATAAAACACCATTAGTAAGACGAAGTGGTAGCTAACAAAATAGCAAACGAATCGTTGGGAAGAACTATGAAAAAAAAATATTTTTCGCTAAAGGAGGAATGTTCTTCACATCAATGGGATGGGTCTACTGGTTAATGCGATGCCGAAAATATAATTTTTGTTTGAGAAGCTTTTGCATGACAGTTATACTCCCGAATGTTTGTCGGACGCTCGCATCGTATAACCTTTTTACAGTTAAAAGATAGAAATTGGTACACAATATTATCAATTCGCAGTATATATGTATGTATAACCACAATTGTCTCCCAAACTCCTGCATGAATTCACTTTAAACGTTTGCAATACAAAATTGTATAAAGATGTAGAGTAAATTTTTGTGTTTCTGGTGTTACATGTCTACACTTATTTGCTGTTGTGTTTTGTTAAGATCGTTTGGTCACTCAACAGATCTAAATGATAACTGAGAACTATGTATGTCTTTTTTAGATGAAAATGTAGAGTGGAATTCAGTCACATGCAAACAAATCTTATAGCTAAATATTAGAACTAAAAACAAAGGGATAAACGCATGGATGTTGCACCCGAATCAAAACAAAAGAAATTTAAACATCCATCGTAAAAGTAAAATAATTAAAATACCTCTGCGAATATTATTTCGACGAGCTCTCTGACCATCATCTCCTAGACCCAATCCTGTGATGGGATTACGAGGAGTAGATTTCTGTGATCCACTAGTGGCACTAGTGGTCTTCTGTGAAGACGAAGTCGAAGTTGTTACTTCTGATCTTGTGTCTTCAGAGCTATTAACTGCTGTGTCTTCAGAGCTATTTACTTCTGGTGTACTACTTTCAATCTCTGTCTTCTCAGATACATTAGCTGCACTACCTTCAACTTGTGTCTTCTCAGATACTTTCGATGCTGAACTTCTTGCTGAGAGATTGTCATTTGTTTTTTCATTGGATACTACCTCTACATCTTTTTGAATGCCATTTTCAACGACAGGACGTGGTGATGAAACAACGGACGTTTCTTCTGGTTCTGCAACATTAATCGTTTGTGCGATCAGATGCGTAAAAAAAAGTGTGTTGAAAAAAAGTTGTACCGTGTGTACAAATTGTATGCACATGAGAGGAGTTTGTGTATGTGGTGGACAAGAAAACAACGAATTTACGGATTGAACTAAATACATTAATATTTACAGAAGCCAAAATCAAAATTTATGCAAAATTTTAAATAAAATATTAAGTAGTTTTCTTTTTACTTACTACCACTCATCTTTCGGTAGAATGCTTGCGGCGTGCAAAAGAATGTTCAATTAATATAAATTTAATTGTGCGCTGTTGCGTTTGGTGAAAAAGCACGGCTAAATAAAACCAAAGACTGTACAATAGTTATTACAAAAAAAATGATTCTATAAAATTAATAATACAAAAATAAAATATTTTTTTCTAAACAAATGACAACAATCACCGAGATTGTTTCTTTCTAATTTTTTTTTTCTTAATAGCAGATAGTCATACATACATACATAGAAATGTTTTTCGACCTTCGAGTGTCTTAAAAGTTGTAGCTTTTAGGCTAATAGTAGATGGTTAACATTTTGCATTCACATGAGTTAAGAGGTCGTAGGGCCAAAGACAACTATGTAATCGTCTCCATACAAATGTAATGTACATATGTACATACATACATGCGTACACTTCGCGTCACTTGAATTTAAACCCGCGTTATTCTCAAGTTAAGAGCATTTAGCGCTTAATAAAGCTTATGACCTAAGACCTAAACTGTTTTTTTTTTATAATCCATTTTTCTAAAAGTTAAATCAATATCGGAGTCGTTATCTCAGACAAAATGAAATTTAATTTGTATATTCCGGATGGAAATACCATAGTCGAACAATCCAAATTAAATTTCTTTTCGTATGAGAAAACGACTCTGTTCCACATTTTTGTTCGTGTCATGTGCGTCCTTCGAAAATCCAAAGCGGCTTTATTTCCGTTGTAGATTTGAGATTCTTTTTTAAATTTGAGCCGTTTCAAATGTTGTTGCACTAATAAATTACACCTCCTACGGTAGAAATGCTCGCATTAGTACCACTTTCTGCTTTGCTTTTTGCCGAATCGGAGACTAATCTAGTGTTAATTCTTCTTTCTGGTGCTGATGTGGTTGTTTCTTGTCATCCATTCATGTCTTCCCAATAGCTCTCTTTATTCTTTTAAAATGACCACACAACTTTGGCACTTCTTCCACTTTTTTAGGCAGTGAAAAATGCAGTGAGTGTTATTTTCATCGTTATCTTGTATTTTTGCCCGTACTGCAGTATTTAGTGTATTTACTCGGCTCATTTCTATGTCAATTTGGAATTCACGTGACCGTACAGAAACTCAATGACTGCTGTTTCTATTCACGTGACGCAAAAAAAAAAAAATAAACATTTTTTGTACGAACCCAAGAAAGCATAAAAAATTACCCTAACTGGATTTAAGTTTTAGAGAAATTAATTAAAAAAAAAAAAACAGCTTCAGAAGTTTTATTAAGTACTAAACGCTGTTATCGTGAAAAAAACACGTGCTTTTATACAAGTGACGCGGGGTGTGTATGTAGGTATGTATTATGCATGTCGTACTTACGTTACGTTATAATAAAAAAATTTTATCGGAACTTAATTGTTGGATCATTGTCTGATTGGATATTGGATCATTTTCGTATCAAAATATATAACTTTTGATTGTCTTACCAGCATTGATTCGTGTCTGACAACTGTTCATAGTTGCATCATTGTATAATTTAACCCTTAAATGCCCAAGGAAGCCAAGGAAAAATATTTTTTTTTAAATTTATTGAAAATGGTTTCAAGCAATAATTTCGTTAATAGTAACTTTAATTTAAAAGTTATGGATCTGATCTTTATAAATAATATATAACTTGAATTAATAAAGAATAAACCTAAGCCTTTAAGGAATTAAGTCAATTTTAAGGGAGAAAAAAAAATTGAATGGTTGTATCTTTAAAGATAAAGTGGGCATTTAAGGGTTAAGACTCGTTACTATGTGCAACTGTATGAATATATTGGACGTCATTTGCTTTTCTGATAATAAGTCACAGTCATCAACAGAAGGAACTATATGGAATTACATACATACATACATATGTACATATTACTACATACATACATATGTACATATTACTACATACATACATATGTACATATTACTACATACATACATATGTACATATTACTACATACATACATATGTACATATTACTACATACATACATATGTACATATTACTACATACATACATAATGTATGTCTCATAAAGCATCATAAGACATTACTGTCTGTGTTTAGATTAGCTGGTAGGCTAATCTAAATAAGATCAGAGGACCTCGTAACCAATTTTCAGGGCGTCATTTTGGTATTTCTGTTGAAGCACGAAAAATTCATCATCGCACTCACAATTTAGTATTAATATCCTGCTGTACCAAGAAGCAACCCGGATTTAATTAAATTTCTTCTTCTTTCAATAAAGGCTAATCAGCTTTGCAAATCTTGCAACTGATACCACCAAATGTAAGACAATAGCACAGGAAATTATTCATAGTGTTGTAACCCTTTCCATTAACTTAGTAGACAGTGGTGTTCCTTCAACCCAGAATGTTGAAATGTCTCGCAAAAATGTATTAAAAACGTCATTAAATTTGTATCCAGTTCTTTCTCAGCGTATCGCAGCAGGAAGTTTCAAAATAGGTTCAGGTTCTGAGAAGTCCTCTTGTGAGTCTTGCTTAGCATCTTTATCAGAGTTCTCATTTGCTTAGCATCTTTATCAGAGTTCCTCATTGAAACCTAAGAGCCAAAGACTTATCAAGTTCAATCTTGTGACCGAATTCGAACATTTATTATATTCTCGGTCTATTTTGGAAGTACCTAACAGATTGTTCCAGTCAATAATACAACCAATGTTAATGTTAATACAACGACAAATACTTCCTCCTATTTATATCCATTATAAGAGCATTCGTCTTGGGTTAAATGGCAGATGCTTATTCGGCTAAGAGAAGTATTATGCCTTAACTGAAACACTAGAACCATTCTCTGATGGGTTTAAAGCCATCAGTAACTAAGAAATCCACTACATATCATTCCTGGCTCAGCACTGACTGGAGACAGTCGAGATAGCGGAGTTATAGTGTGACGGCATTATCTATAGAAAAGATAATACATACGAAAGCGAAGATCTTATTTACCTATAAAATCTATCACTTCGCCAAAAGATTTAGTTAATGAAAAAGTAACAGTTCAATAAACCCAATGTTGCTAACCGTTACTCTGATAGCATACACTTGCCCGCATAAGTCTGCGTACAACGAAAACAAAAGCAGAAACATTAACTTCAAACGTAAATATTTCAGCTATTATAGTACGCATCGAGTTCATATTTGTTTTATTTTATACATTAATGATTTTTCTTACTAATGACTTTTAATATTCCATTCAATTTCCAAGAAATAATATTTTAAATAATAATTTAAATAACGTATAAAAAACACACACGCAAAAGTCTGCGTACAAGTCCTTTGCAGATGCGCACAATGAGAAAATATGCGAGTACCGTTAACTGTGCATGCGTGTCTAGACTCCAGATGTTTATTTCATTCTTTTCTGATATTTTGGCGAGTTAAGTTCATATGAATAGCACTATGGAAAACAAAGGAAAGGAAATTTGTGCCGATGAGAGCAAAATTATTTTCAAGCTATATGTTGAGGGTAAAACCTATAGACAGATTGGACAGATAGTTGGAAGAGCTCACTCATCTATCTAGTGAGTGATAAATAATTATGTTTCGACGGGTTCCATCTTGCCAAAGCCCAGAGATGACCGTCCATCATTATTAACAAAGCGAGAACAAAAATGCATTGTTCAGCTAGTATCCCTTAACCCCAGGATTACTGCCCACCAAATGAAACTTGAGGTAGAGGAAAGGTTTGGCAAAACAATATCCGATGACACTATCCGGAGAACTTAAAAAAAAGCTGGGTATCATAGCCAGGTAGCTCGTAAGAAGTCACACGTCTCAGATATTAATAAAGAGAAACGCATGGATTTTGCGAATGAATACGTTTCCAAGCCTCCAGAGTTTTGGAACAAAGTCATCTTTTCCGATGAGAGCAAGTTCTGCATCTTTGGAATAAAAGATAAAAAGCTTATATGGAGAAAGAAAGGTATACACTGCATCAAAAAATTGCACATACACTAAATCATTTACCAATGAAACCGTATTTTTTCCTAAAATACAACGCAATCCTTAAAAAAATTTATGAAACATTTTTCGGTGTTATATGTAGATTAGGATTATAAAAAAAAAATTTTCTAAAAATAGTTTTTTTTGACGAACACACCCAAAAGTTTTCCTTGCATCCTAAAATTCGACTCAAATAATTGCACATACACCCTGTTTCTTTCGTAAAATCCTCGATTAGCGGTAAATATTTTTGCTGCTGTGTACAGTCAATAAAAGTTTAAGATATTTGGTAGTGTACAGTCGCATTTGGTGGTTTTTTATTTTATCTTAAGAGAACTAATTAAACAAATAACAAAGTGATGGCAGACAATCATAAAAAAGTGCCTATAGATGTAAAAAAATAATTGTAAAGTTAAAAGCTGAGGGAAAAAGTTACGCAGAAATTAGTAAAATAGTGAATAGACCTCGTGCCACAATCCAATCCGTCGTAAAAAATTTTGAAAAAAATGATTCGTATGACATGGCTGTAGGAAGAGGCAGAAAAAAAATCCTAACTACGCGAGATGAACGAGTTATTGAGCGAATGGTCAAGGCTGATCCGAAAATTGGGGCGCCTTAAATAGCTACAAACCTCGAAGAATCTAGGGAGCCATCAGTAAATCCTCAAACCATTCGCAACTTGTTGCATACTAAAGGTTACAAAGGTTGCCTTGCTCGTAAAAAACCTTTCATAACGAAGAAAAATGCCATCAAGCGTTTAGCATATGCCAAAGAGTATGTCAACAAACCAGATGAGTTCTGGAACCAAGTAATTTTTGTCGACGAAAGTAAATACAACATATTAGGTTCAGATGTTCGACGTTTTGTATGGCGGAAACCCAATACTTCCATGAATAAGGAAAACTTAATCCCAACTGATAAACATGGCGGTGGGAATGTCATGGTTTGGGGTGCCATGGCAGCTAGCGGCGTTGGAAACATCACTTTTGTTGAATGTACCATGGATAGATTCCAGTATTTGTCAATATTAAAGGATAATCTCAAAGCTAGTGCGCAAAAATTGGGAATAGGAGACGATTTTCTGCTGGTGCAAGATAACGACCCCAAGCATAACTCTGAATTAATCCGAACTTGGTTGATCTACAATTGCAAATCCACTCTCCCACACCCCCCTCAATCACCCGATCTCAATCCAATTGAGCATCTGTGGGATTTGTTGGAACGAAAAGTGCGACAACATAATATAACGAACAGACAGCAGTTGAAGCAGGTTATTCTAGAAGAATGGCACAAAATATCTCCTGATGAAACTAAAAAATTGGTGGAATCAATGAAAAACCGTTTGAGGGAAGTCATTTTAGCCAAAGGATACCATACATCCTATTAATGCTCATTTAAACCCTTTAAAATAAGAATGAATTTATGTTAATATCTATTGTATGTGCAATTATTTGAGGTGAATTTATGAAGTTGTATTTTGATTTTTGTTTTTTTTTATCCTATAAGTGAAATATTTAAATAAAAAAAGTTAATTACTGTGCATTATAAATAAAATAGAAATTTAATAAAAATTTCCAAGACAAACTTTTATTTTTAAAAATAAGCCCTTTTATGTGCGAAATTATCTGCTGTATGTGCAATTTTTTGATGAAGTGTAGCTTTTGAAAAGCAGAATTTAATCCCAACGTATGGTAGCTGTATGGCAGCTAACGGTGTGGGCAAACTTACATTTATTGAATCCATAATGGATCAAATGGGTTATATTCAGATTCTGAAGGATAATTTATTGCAAAGTGCAGTTGGGGCTAGAAGAAGATTTCTGGTTTCAACAAGATACTGACCCGAAGCATACCGCGCACAATGTGAAGCTTTGGATGTTGTATAACATCAAAAATCAGCTGCGGACACCTCCCCAGTCGCCGGACCTAAATCCCATAGAGCATTTGTGGGACTTGCTCGAGCGCAGAATGCGTAAACACACCATTACCTCCAAAAATATGCTTAAGAATACAATAATGGAAGAATGGGGAAAAATTACAGCCGAAGATACAAAAAATCTAGAGGATTCCATGCCTAAACGTCTAACAGAGGTATTACAAAGAAAAGGTTATCCAACAAGCTACTAGAGTATCATAAAAAAATAGTTTTCTGCGCTCCAAACGTCTTGTACGCAGACTTTTGCGTGTGTTTTTTTTATACGTTCTTAAGAAATAAATTATTTAAAATATTATTTCTTGGAAATTGAATGGAATATTAAAAGTCAGTAAGAAAAATCATTAATGTATAAAATAAAACAAATATGAATTCGATGCATGCTATAATAGCTGAAATATTTACGTTTGAAGTTAATGTTTCTGCTTTTTTTTTCGTTGTACGCAGACTTATGCGGGCAAGTGTACATATGAACTTACATATGTCCTATCAACTGAGGACAACGGATTTTTAATGGAATAAATTTCAATCGCTTAAAGAAGTTATAGAGTCGAACCTACTTACAACTTAATGAAAAATACATAGAATAGGGATATTATCATTCTCTGTGACACATTTTTAAAATATTGTCACTTTGGGTGATTATCATAATACAAACAAGGTAACAATATAATTAACCACCATCCTTTTACCAAAAACTACTATTCGTATTTCGTACAAAATATTTTCTATTAAACGACTTGCAACATCTACAAAACACACAAATTCCAAAGCCTCACCTGTCTTTGAAAGACCATTCATCTTTAAATTCTCAGTGGAAGAAGAAACTGACGATGCCGATGATGATGAACCATTCTCCAATTTGCCATTTCTACCATTGCTAGCATGAAGTCCATTACCGTTGGCTGCGCCATTGCCATTCTCAGCAGCAGCAGCAGCAGCAGCGGCAGCAGTACCACCAAATGGAATGCTACTCTTCATGTGATTCTTAGCTGGTGTGAATGGACGCTCTGGATCACCGAAAAGACGGGTGTATGAGTCCACATTCTTTTGAGCGCGACGTGGCTGGTCACCTGGAAAAGTAAATTAAATTGGTTAGCCGCATATCCAGTCGATAATGGTTCAACTACAAGTAACTATTAATATTTGTTGCATGCAAATAGAACTATTTTTATATTCGGTGATTTTGTAGATGGAATTTGTGCTGGAATTAGTAACAAATATACAGCAACGCCCCCCTTGGCGGTTGCTTAACAGAACGGAAGATAAATTCTTCACCAAGATATGCATATGCCCTGTAATTTTGCGCTACTTATAAGAAAATAAGGAAAGGATCTCGTTTGGAATGGCGGAAAATTCAAAGCCACTATTCATTTTTCGAATTGGATTCCAGCTGCAGTCGCATAGCCACAGGTGCTGGTTGAGAGATGGTGTTAACCATATTGGCGATGTAAAAAAAAAAAACACACACACACAATCGAAATAAAAATGAATTAAAAGCCCGCAGCTTTGATCCTATATCTATGCGGTGCCGCACTACTAGAGTGCTTCTTGACCAACTGTGTATGTTGTATGAATTTGCCTCCGAAAAATAGTGGTAGGTCATACTTTCCCCAGGATAGGTATCTGGGAACCCTCTAACCATCCATTTAACACTTTCATACAACGACGCAATACAATAGTTACATAGTGGTCGGTTGAATGTCCAAAAGAAGAAGGGTGTGGTGAGGTAGTGTTTCGCACATACTTTTGTGAGCCATATAAAATGTTAACATTGTACGTACAGCTTAACCCGAGCGTTATTATTTCTTTTAGCACGCTTTTTCATAGACGAAGCAAGAGAGAAACTATTTTGCAAGAAATTTATTAATTCAACGATCTATTAAGGCGATATAAAGATAGGAAGAAATCTCATTTGCCAGAACTGGTTGTAATTTGCGAGTGAGCCATAATGGCGAGGTCGCTTTAAAAGTTTTCTTTGCAACGGTTATGCATGTCAGAGAATTTATATATAGACTGTGGTTTGCTTAGAAGAATAAAACCCTGTTCTAAATAAATTTGGTGCATAGATTAGTGCAATAGGATGTGGTTGCTATGTATTAACAGATGACTTCTATATTTGCAACTGCTATGTACATATTGACAGAAGAATTCGTTACACGATTGCATAATATTTTTATGTTATTGTTTTTCTTTTTTTAAATAATTATTTTAAAGCTCAAATACTAGAACTCTACAGATTCGCGGATTACGATTCCACTACTGGAGAAAACACACAAAAACCTCTTTTGTAACCACATGAGTTAAACGATGTAATAAAGAGATCAATAGACATGGATCATACAAGAACAAGATATGAGTTTTAATAGACGCGATAGACCATGATTTATACATCCCAAATATTTGCAAAACACGCCAACGATGACGAAAAAGTATTTACGCAGAACGCTTACTGCAAACTCATCAAGAAAATCAGTGGTTAGAGCATCGGACTACTGAACAGGGGTTCGAAGTTTGATTCCCAAGAAAACGCCGCGATCAGTAGGTTCTTACCATTCCTGCGAAGAATATACTATATGAACTAAAAAATATTGAATCGAAGCAACGCGTTCTTCGCGTTTACCTTCCCACGAAGAATAGATTATAAACAGCTCTTTTCCTAACATCGTAAGATTTGATATCAATTCTTTCACTCATATCAGGGCAGAGATTTTTGGAATTAATAGTTCCTTTGCTTTCAACTATCTGGATTACGGTGTATCTTACTAAATGTAAAATTTAATAGTCTTCATTGGGTCATTTTTATAGACATAGTAGCAGGTGTTGGATTTTCAGAAAGACATGGTTACAATTTATTAAATTAAACTTGAGTACAATTCGCATGAGGAATAACTTAACTACGGGAAACCTACATATAAACCTCGTAAAACTACGTAAGGTATTTTATGGAGAAGATGTACACTTCCTGGTGACTAGAAGACGCCATCAACAGCACACAAAATGTATAACATGGGTTCACTCAACAAAAAATTATGTAAAATGCACCGTCTATCACAATATAAAAAAACTGGGATTGAAGTGCTCTGGTAATAACAAGCCCGAATGTAACGTGTAGGAAATAAAAGACCCAGTTTATTCAAGCCTCGTAAAAGTATCCTCAGCGTTTTCAAGAGAAAACAATCAATGTAATCCATGTGAAAACTTAAAAAGATTTTCTTATGTGAAGATCTAATAAGTATTAATAAGTATTTGTTCTCTATTACTATAGAGATAAGCACAGTTGCAGATTATATGCAGTCAAGAGACAAGAATCAAGCAGGAGAATGGAGAATAAAGACAGACGCCAATATCCTAATTGATATCGAGATTGAAAGAAATGAACCCGAAATTGAAATCATCCAAATTAAATGCGAAGAGTCAAATATGGTAGCTATTACTTAATTAGTTTTAATTATGATGCACTATTAAGAATTGCTCATTTATCTATAATCTTTTGTTAAGACTTTAGTTGAAAAATGCAAGCGATTGCTTTGTGCAACAATATATCCTATATTCCGTGTTTTTAAAAACAATTGTTTTAAGGTGAAGTTGTGCGATGTTTCATCAACTCGTTGATACTTATTATAGAAACTATTTAAGTAAAATATGGGATTAACTCAAGATTAAGTTATGTTATTGATAACGCATCATTTTAGTGAAATTTGAACGAACGTGTAAAATTTGTTATCTGAACATGTGATTTTAGAAGTTATAATAATATCTTTTGAAAGACAACACATTAAACAAAAAAAGATTTTGAAATATACCAATGAAATAGAATCTGTGAATTCCTTGCCGGACTGCAAAGAGACGGAAGAAAAACAAAAAGAAAACAAACAAAATCGAAAATTTTGCATTATTATTCATTATCTAATAATAACAATCATACACTTAATTTATACACACATATTTTTAAACATACATACAATTAATATTTTTCTTATTCAATAAAAACATGGTGGGGCAAAATAAAAAGGCATTCAAAAATTTCTTTTATATGATATAACCTTTTAAGCGTGGAATAAAGGTCACCCTTATGACAAAGGGTAGATCCATTATGATTGTGAAATTAGATTCTAGATTCTCTATGAGTTTAAACGAATCGTGTTACAGTTTCAGTTAAACGAAGTCAAGACTTTTGATATGATATGCTGTTAACAAACCCTCGCGTAACGATTTAGTTCGACCTGTAAATTAAGAGTACAGTTTACTTCAGGCTAATTTCAATAAAAATCGATTTTCTGGAAAATTTGCTTTATCGATTTCGATACGATTTTTTATTTGAGCTAGCTTAAATACACCATTAGATGACACACCACGTTTTATGCGAAAACAACATATTACATATTAGGGTAATTTAAAAGTTGTAATTATAAGTGATTAAAGATAAGGCTTAGTGATTTGTTCGTTGAAATACAGAGCGGCAGGTTTACCAAGATTTATTCACGGCCCAACTACTCGAGAGCGCCTGAAAAACATCCGAAAGTTTAACTGTATTGAAAAAGCTTTTCAAATTAAAATCGGCCTTTGGATACGCCATTTTGCACAACACGAATGGTTGCAAGAAGCTAGACCCTGGGTCCCCATACGCACTTGTCGCATCCAATATTTGCGCTTGTTTTTTGCTTCGTATTTTTAAAAAAATTGCTATTTTTGTGGGAGTATTTAAAAAAAAAAATTAATGAAATTTTGTTGATAATATCCGTCAAAAGACATTGCTCTAAAATGCAAAATGACACACCCACTTTACAAGGCCTCTTCAATAAGGAAATGGATGGAATGTTATACCTATCGACATATGCTATTAACTTTAACTTTTCTACTTGAGCATCAATCTTGAATAATTCATAATCTGGTGAATTGGGAATAGTAGGTTATACGCTGGTGCCGTTATTAGATATCTCGATCTTCGTACAAAATGAAGTAGTTCATGTGTTCGACTTCTTCAGAATCGAATTATCCATCAGGAAGAATACAATTATTTTCTGTATCAAGTCCAGGTTCAGGAAGAGTTAACATTTTAGTACCTCGACAAAATAATTGACTCGGTAACTGTTTATCCGTTTACCAAAAAACTAAAACATTTAAATTTCCATAATATTCAAAAGTACAACTACCTTATTCCGCTCGTGGACAAAGCCACACACATTCTGCAAAAGGCAGTGCATTTTGTTGGTTATTCGTTAAAAGAATTAGAGGCTCATCGACCATCTCAGGAAATGTCCACAATGATCAGAATGAATATCATTGAATCTCATGAGAAAGTCAATCTCTTAGCAGCAATATTTCCCTCAAATTTCACCTTACCAGATACCCCTCTACCATCACCATTACTGAACCGGATATAATAATCTTTAGGTTAAATAAACCTAAAAGATACCAAGAGTAGCAAATCTTCAGGTCCAGATGGGACTCCTTTCTTGTTTTGAAGAAGTATTCTTCTAAAAAAATACAAATATTTGGCGGCAAAAGGTCGGTACGGGACGACTCAGGACAGTGTCGTGCGTGTTATATTCTTCACACGATTGGAAGGGACTTACTGTTTAATGCCGTGTCCGAAGCGCACTTTTTGTGACAGTTATATGAATTTGTCAGACGGTCGCGAGAGCCAGTGAAAAATATTTTAACGTTATTTGAGAGTCACACCTAGAGCCTCCCACTCAGTAGTCCGACCCTGGTTAAACCTCTACGTAAGCTCTTCCATCTGACATAAGTGACTGGCATCTCTCCGGATTGGTAAAAACTTACACACGCCCAAGCAATCTTCTAAAAGGGCGATAAAAAATCCTAATCATACATACATAAGGATTCCGACAACAACGTTTCACCGCCGAACGAAAGAATTCTTCATCATGGTGTGTGCCGAATAGTTGCTCTCGATATCTCAAAAGATGGTAGAGTGCCCTTTTACACAAGATTCAAGCTTATAGTTAATGGCATTTTTTCTATGTATGTATTTAGATTGCGAGTATATACATACATAGTTGGTCAAGTTGTATTGGACGGATATATTTATGGATACAGTCCTTTCTCCAATCCCGTTGCTAATATTCATTAATGACATTCTCTCTTCCACTCGCAACCGAAACCACTCCTTCGCAGACAACAGCACTCCCAAATCAATCGGCTCGTCAATGGTCGGTAGGAAGGTTACACCTTCGATAGAATCAGAAGATTACTGATGGTAAAAATAGCAGCTACATATCTCGGGTACCACAAAAACAGGCCTACACTATATGAACTTTACATTCGTCCGAAGCTGACATACAAGTCATATGTTTATATGTATGCACATACGCGTTAACTTCGCTTCTGGATTAAATTTATTATATCGACTTCAGTGTTAACCTTGTAAATTGAATGGTGACCAGTCTCTTTGTTCTTCGCAGAACGTTGTCAGAAAACTATTATTTCCACCACCATTTTTCGGATGAAATCTATAGTTGTATCCTTTGTATTCCTATTGATCCGTTTAGTCGCAATACACGAATCACCTCTTGCACTCACCTTTATACATATTAAAACCTACTATCGGACGCGCATTGAGATTCAGAAGTTTATTTTTTATGCGCTCAACATATATGTGGAATAACTTGCCCTCTTTAATATTACCAGTAAATTACACCTAGCAAAAATTTAAGGTAAACACATCGTCATCTTACTCTATTTCTTTTCATTCCATAATTTCTTTATACCCTTTCCTTTCACTCCATCCATCCATGGATTTATAAATTGAAAGGATTTAGTCTTAAGTGGGGCACTACATTAAAAAAAAAAAATTAAAAGACTGCAATGACATACACTTTTGAGAGGATATAATTCGTATACCACGTGAATGTCAGGGAATTGTTTGGAATCGAATATGTACATATAAAACTAAGGCAAATATTTTTCAATAACTTGAAATAGATATGTTGCGTTAAACACTTGCATGATCACGTTTTGATTCCTGTACCATTTTACGTAGGTTCTATAGGGATCGCGATCTCCACCGCGATTTATGATAGTTTTTAGCGTTATAACTATACTTAGCATCGGACTCTGACTCACCAGAATTGATTAGTATGTACAAATACATTGGTCTAACGAATTTAAAAAAAAAAACGGAAACTGAAACAATGTAAAGATTCACAATCATCTTTTTACCATCGCAAGATGTTTAAGTTAAAAGGAATTAGGAAATAAATTGCGCGTATGACCTCTGATGCAAAGCGCTCAAAAGGAATTTCGCAATGCTTGAATTAAGTCAATAACACTACTTTGCATTATAATGCTCATGGCTCATCATACAACCCAATTTTATCTATTTATTTCATTCCCTGTCTAGAACGAATTCCTTGCTTAAAAGGTTTAAACTGAAAATTGTCTTATATCATATACATACATACATATGTATTGACTTACCATTATTTTTTACTGAACCTTTTTCACATGAGAAAATATTCGATTGCATGTGATTTTTAACACTCCTCGGTGTGGATGGAACATCGGAACCAAAAATGTCACTGGAACCGCCACCTGGTGGTCTCAGGACCCTGAAAATAAATAATAAAAAATAGTTAATCACATGAGTTTGAAAAGATATTTCGCTGTGCTGAGTCGTACCAACAAAAACAAAAGAATTTGGTTGTACATAACTTCAAAATAATGTCGCGTGCTTACATTGGCTTTTGTTTGTAGTCACAACAACGATCAATATAAACAGAAAAACAACTGTTCTTTTAGTTCTTCTCAACTTAAAGCAATTATGCCTACAAACTTATGGCAATCTTAGTCACACTTTCTCTGTAGCAAACAATGCGTTACAAACCCATTTTCCTGCCAAAAAAGCCTCATATTAACCTAGACATATTTCATTATCAACTACACAGTTCAGTTAGATTTCTTTCAAAGAAAATATAGGTTACGCTTGCTTGCTCGCGTGCAATCTTTTTTAGTCATTTAATTGTTAATTACAAACCTCAAGAGAACGCACAACAAATCAAGAAGCGTGAAATGCACTTCCATAAGATGCATTTTTTTCTGCCCGGCTTGTCTTCTCTCAGTAGTAATTGCGGTTGTGGTAAATAAAGAGAAGTATTATGACCAGGTTAAGACTGTGTTTTAATTGCAGTTTCCAGTAAACGTACGTAAAAGAAATTGTTATGTTTTTTTTTGTGCTTATGTGTCGGATGCATTAAAAGTTAGCATAGTCTTTGAACATTGAGGATAACACATTTAGATGAAGGTAGAGATTTTGAAATGTACTGCCTGACCAAACATTGCGCATTGACCATTAAATTTAGTTTAATAGGAGAAAAACTAGTCGGAAAACTCTCAACACGCATACCTCAATTTGTAGATAAAGCTCTGCCTAACTCGCCTCGTTCTTCCTAGTAAATTGATGATCATACATACATATCTGCATTGATGTAAAATAGAGGGTTATGACTTGATAGCCATTCCAGCACAGCTTTTCCAAACAGCGTCAAATACATCAGCAATTATTAGTAGGCCTAGGGCATGAAAAAGCTAACACTTTCTAAAATAGTAGAAGAACGGTTTTCAAACATTTTGATTTCACTCTCGTTCCCGAACAAGATAGTTTCCCCTTGAGATCATTCTGTATTAACCACATGCCACATGCCGCTCTACGACAGGGCATTAGCAGATTGTTAGGTAATATACTTAACATCAGGAACGGAAACAAAGTGCGATTCAATTAAAAAGCAGGATAGTACCTACACTTTTCATTCCTAAATCTTATAGAACTATCATCATTTTTATTAATAGTGAATCTGCACTTAAAGTTCTGAACTGAGACACAGAATCGACCAACACAAAACTAACTTCCAGACGAAATAGTATGAAATGGTGGTAAAGTCATGACGGCGATCAACTGGAAATAAAACACTTTCATGTGTATAAAATGCATTAAAAATTGTAATGGTCAACGGAACAACCTTGGTCTATTGTAAAAGATCACGGGGTATTTAAACACAATCTTAAAACTAAATAGGAGACAGTATATACCAATATAATATAATATTTTGCTCGGTATTGCTTTTAGTAAAAGCATGCCAACTATGGATTACGGATTCAGAAGCATGCAGATAATAGATAGTAACATTAAGAGTAATCTAGAAGAAGTAATTAATATAGACTACATCAAAATTCTAGAATTCTGCGGGAAAACTAAATATTGTGCGGTTTAAGGAGAATTAGATTCGTCACACGAAATTACAGCTTGATGCTTATTTGCCTATTCAGTGTATATTTAAAAAAAAAAAAAAAAAACTTGTTTAAATTTTAAACTTTTTCTGAAATTAAAAAAAAACAATTCGTTGATATCCATCCGGGATCAGAAGGAAACAAGTACTGTAAATGAAGATTGTTAGATATTTCTTTAAAATACCACAAGGACAAATAACGTCTGTTTATAGATCATTAAATTCATATATCTGAATTAACTTAAATCAGGTTTAGATGCAATTTATTTGCGGTCAGTAAATTAGTATTAATTAATATTGTACCCAAACAATTGGCATGCTAATAATAATCCATTAACAATCTGTGCATTCACTTTAAGTGCATTCCTTATTCAAGCATCAGATATCAACTCTCTCAAACATACTTATGTCAGCGTTAACGAACATCGTGTCTGTCATTATGGCGCTCAGCTGTGTTATATATTGCACAAAAAAAAAACTGTGAATACATCACCTTACATGAGCATTGACATTGAGAAATTACACGAAAGCATTTCACTTGATGCCAATAAAAAAAAATATTTCAAAGTCAAGGTAATTCTAACAAATTGCTAATAAACCAGCGCGCGGTACAAATCACAACCACCACGGACACTTCGAATAGAGTGGACTTTTCACACCATTAGTACGCATTCAACACGCGCGCCTCTCGTTGTCGTCAGTCGATAGTATCTCAAACTGGATTGTTTTGCTGCAATTCCTGCCGCTGTGCCGCGATTTATCCACTGATGTGGCAAATTAAAATAATTGGCAATGGTATTTTCCCCTTTTTTTTGCACGTTTTCTGGGAAAAACTAATTTGTTCGTGAAAAGTTAATACATTCCTTTCGTCACTCTTTAAAGTGTAGCCGGTTAAAAAAAAGAAGTAACCAATAATTAGTTCAAGACAAATCTGAAATTCATAGGATTTGATTTTAATCCCCATCCTCATTACCCAAGTGCCGGAGTTGATTTCATGTTTCAATGTTAAAGGCAAATTCTGATGCCTCCTTCATCCCATTAAAGAAACACTGTTAGTCTGGCTTGTGTTGGAAGATTAATTTATTCTCGCTTGAATGCGTAGCCAGAGCATAGAACTATTCCGTGTTGAGCAACAACTTCATTAAGTAAAATCTTATGATGATATCGGCACATTGCCACTTGAAAGCAAGAAGAAATATCTTCTTTCCCATCTAACTATGGAGTACCATGATCTCACTACTGTAGCGGATCGCATTATAATTTGCCTACAATACCAAAGTTGGATGTGAATCTAAATTAAAATCAAATGGACGTTGCCATTCCAAGCATGCAGATGTATTTGCGAGATACTGGAAGAGACTATTTTTTTTTTCCTTGAATGCGTTGCTTCGTGCTGTTACATGAATTAGCTATCTGAACGGTTTCATCTCGTCACAGAATCTTGAACATAACAATTAAGAAAAATCCGAATGCAACAAAAGAGGGAAATCAGACCACAGATGGTCTGGTCTGGACTGGTCGGGAACGGGTCCAAAATATAATCAACATGCTTGTTATTAACACATACATATTATGATTTCCAACGAAATCATGAAAAGTCTTTAGATTCGGCTGTGGTTTTTTTATATCCATGTAATGCACTCTTTCGAATGGAGGTGTACAACCTAGGTACATACATACATATGTTCGTACATATTTTGAATAGTTTGTAACAACTTAGACGAGGAACCCCTATCGTGGAACCCATCGGTGGGAATGATTCTCTAATAAAGTGCACCACTGGGTCGTACGTACTTGCACCTAAATGCTATAAGTTTACAATCTTGTACATAAGCACTGAAATTCAAGTCTTGTTCTTCTTACACGTGAAACCTAATAAAGTGGTCGTGTCATTCTCCATTTTTGATGGAATTGATAACATTGAACTGATTCTATCTCTGATGCTATCTGGGAGATTTCGCAAATAATTTTTTTGTAAAAACGCACTCAAAAAGTGGGCGTGGTCATATATGACGTTCAAGTGAATTACAGACAACTTCAAGGCCTATCAATTTATGTTTTAACACATTTTTTCGATTTCAGGGTAAATTTTTGAAAATTGCCAAAACTTGGTATGTACGTCATATGTTTACATTTGTGATACTCACCTCAGATATTAATTTTAAACCCAATCGCTGAAGAAATAGCCGAGAAACAGTCAATTGATAAAATTACCGTTATACGCATTTTTCGCGCAAAACGTGGTATGCCACCTAATAACATGTGCCCAAACTAACTCACATATGAAATTTTATCAAAATCGTTAGAGCCGTTTTCGAGAAAATCGATTTTTAGTGAAATCGGCCTTAAGTAAAGCACCCTTAATTTGGAGGTTAGAATGAAAATTACAATTTCGCCTCTAGGCGAAATCCCACAGACCCCAGATATGAAGTTTGAAGTAAATCCATCCAGTCGTTTAGGCTGCAGTTGAATATACATATGTCCAGACAGACAGACAGACAGACGGAATTGGCGGACCTACTTTTTTGGATTTCTCCATCATAGTAATGTCAAGTTTGATTAAAAACCCGAGTTCGCAATTTTTCACGAAACCAATACTTGCCCTATAGGTATAGCTGCAAGTAAAAATGAAAAATTTGTATTGTGCAGTCCGCTGTATGTCGGCAATGTGAATGAGATTCACTGCATGGTGAAAAACGCACCGATCAAACCTTCAAATACATTTGACTTCCGCAGCTTACAAAAATAAAAATAATAGTAATTTAACAAAAAATTACGGAGAAAGAGTCCAGAATATACTATAAAAAACAATAGCGAAGTCATGTTCTGTACCCAGGATCAGAGGTAAACCAATTTGGTGTGCGCCGAAATTAAGGTTTTTTACGAACACTGCAGCCGGTTAATCAATGAAGCCATGGAACTATTCAGTTTGGAAATCCTACAGGTAGATCCTCAAAGCATTGAATTTGCAGAGAAGAAAGCCGAAAGGAAATCATTAATTGAGGAGTTCCTTGAACTACTTTTGAATACTCTATTCCCCCGTTGTTCCAAAGTTGCACTCTATCTATTAATCAACATAACCACACCACTAACAAAAAGTCTCATATACACATATAAGGACATATACACCACCCTGTTTAACAATACATTGAATAATGCATATTATCCGGTGTATTAGATACACCGGATAATGTGCATCCTATTCCCAAAAGAGGAAAAGATACATCCAATCCGGCAAATTTCCGGTCGATAAATCTCCTTCCGAACATCAGGAAGGTATTCGAAAAAGTGGGTTGAGGACAGTTTTATAATCCCGGACAACCAATTCGGATTCAAGGCGGGGCATGATACCCTACATGCCGCGTCTAAACTGGTCTCGGATGTCCAATGGAATAAAAGTTAATTGACTTGGAGAAGGCCTTCGATACCGTATGGTCTTTTACAAGTTGAGTAGGATGCGAATAAGCTAACCACTGCTGTACATTCTTATGTACAGCTCACCAGTAGACAGTTCGTTGTGAAAAATGTCAATGTTTGAGAGGGCTTGCTTCTGGGCTTGCCTTCACTTGTAGAGAACACCAGAGTCTGAGTACAAAAAATTCTACTCCAATGAGGTCCTATATAACAAAGCGAATCTGATCAGAGTGGACAATTTCTTGGTGGAGTTGATTCGAGGTCATATTGCAAGAGCAATGAACTCGACCAATAACCTGATCTTTGAGGCTTACTACCCCAATGCTTTGTACCACGAGAGGGTGCCCCTTAACGGCTTTGTCCCCCCAGAGGCGTTCCTCTAGACAATGTCTGATCCAGGACAGACCGGGGTTTCCGCTTATCTTGCACGTCACCAGAAAATCTGTTGATAGGCGACTCAACTACGATCGAAGCGCAGCACAGAGCAATGAGGAGCGTCTCCGATTCAGTATCTCGGTATCGGGACGCGATGTGAAAGACGTAGAAAGACATAAGTAGAAATTCTGGTGGCTTTTAGAACGAGAAACTCCTCGTCGATCCCTCTCAATCCTGGTTAGTCTTTGTAGGGCATGCTGGTCATTTAATTTATATATTTATTTATTTAGCTTCACTGGCTTAAGTAGTTCTAAGTCCACGTTTAAACATACATAAATATTTATTCACAAAAGTATCCAACTGAACTTCCTCAACCAGATTTCTCCAAATTATAGTATTATTACTAAAAAATCTTTGCACAATCATGCAATATCTTTCTTTTCAAAAAGCAGTCCACTTGCCCGGGAAATTTTCAATAAATCTACCAACTACACCCATAAAATAACCTAAAACTAATTTGCATTCCAATCCAATTTCACTTTGAAATACCACCATCGTACCCCCATCCATTTATCAGATAATGATCCTGATAATGATATTTTAATCAGAGAAACAACACAACGCTGCATACCAAACGTCAACGGCACAGCGACACTATAGGCACACACGGTAGTAGTAACCGAACAACTTGAAATTTCAATTTAATTTCGCACACCGTTCGTGTGAAACTTAGATGCAAACCAACGTAACAAAAAAAAAAAAGATTCATAACTGACAATTATTGAGATACCACTGTGTCCAGGGTACCTTTTCTAAGAAAGGAAAAAATTCCACCACACATCACATACAACAAGAGGACAAGGTGACTACTGTACTTGACTGCAGCTCGTATTACTGTCGCGCCAAGCCGGGGGAATTGCAACAGGCATCCAGCTATAGCTGGTGCTGCACGGTTTCGTACGCAATCCAATTGGGAAAAATCAAAACCATTTTCCAAAGAATTGTGTGCAGACGTGTAATCTGCAAAATTCAATTTGTCTTCGGCGCACGAGCGCGTAGGAAAACGCCATGCCAAATCCAGCCAAAAGACACGTCGATTGTGCTAAGCTGTTAGCGCGAGGTAACAGAATTAAGAAACAACCAATTCAACCCATCTATTGGTGAAAAACTATAATTTTCTGCACTATGATTGTCGTTATTATGTTTTTTTTTTTCTTTTTTTTATACTACTCACATCTCATCACATTTCTTTTTCTTTCCTGAGTAGAATGTTTTCAGATTAATTTCAAGCAGAAAAATATTGTTCACACTCTGCGAAATCACTACGTATTCAGTATGATATGATGGTGAAATTAGAGTTTCAATAATGGTGATCATTTATTTCCGTAATGTGTTATTTATAGTAACTGTTTTGACAAATCCCACTTATTAAATCAATTTTATAACACAAAAGCATAATTTGTAATCTCAGATAATACAATTTTAGGAGCAACTAAAGCTACTTAATATCTTATATATGTATTTTGAAAGTCTATTTACCTTATTAATATTTTTATTAAATTAAAAGCAAAAATCCACTACAGGTCAAAAGCCTTGCCAGCCTTGTTGTTTCAATGTTCCATTTTTTTCTGCTAAGTGTAACAAAAACATAGAATATCGATTAACTAACTAAATAGGAAGGCTCAAATAGGAAGGCTCAATTCTAGTACTACAGCTTGAATTAAATCTTCTTTGTTAGATGTCGCGGATCAAATTTTGGGTTGAAATTTACGATATCCTTATCAACTTCAAAATAGTATACAATTAAGTTAATTGTCTATTAGTATTTACAGTATGTAAATTCATGCTCTGCGAAGCAAAGCAAGGAAGCAGGAGCGTTGTAAAATTATTTACTTCATTTCACAACCAACGAAACATATTTGAATGTTACGAGTGGACCGGAGTACGGATATTTTTCCACCGATTAAAATGATACTTTTCATAATTGGAATGAGCCCTAGCTTTACTTCGGACTGTAATGCCATCTCATACAAACGAGTAAACTCAGACACTTCGATAGGTGCTGAACGCCGTGGCTCAGTGGTTAGTGGGTTGGAGTACTGAGTTGGAGGTTCGATTTAGAAATCACTGACAACACCTAAAGTGTATTCACTGCCCCACCTCTAGCGAGCGTCTGATAAACCTCCAAGATTAAAACTGTCATGATAAGGCTTTCAAAACAAAAATTAGCCTTCAAGCAAAGCATTAAACAGGCCCCTTCTACTATTCGTGCGAAGAATATCACACAAGCAACGTGAATGGTTGTGAGAAGCCATGCGCGTCTAATATTTTTGATAGGTGCCATGAAATAAAACCCAATGTCATAATGCTGAAGTACTTAATTGTGGAAAACCCAATACAGATTTGAAAACTTTATTGCATTGGGCTTCATTTCATGGGAACACAATATGAATTTGGACATTATTGGAGTTCTAAAAGCGTAATAATAATTTGTTTTAAATAAAGATGGTCGTTAAGAAGCAGCATAGTGGAGCGAATGATACTAGTACTAATTAATTCAACCTAAAGGCAAAAAGTGCAAAAACCCCCCCAGGGTTTTATAAAGACACCTCGCTTTGCAACAACAAAGTTCTATAAAATATTATTCTAAATGAACCTACAATAATTTCGCTCACTGTTTCAACAAATTGGATCCTATCTAGCAAGTTAATCTATATGTCTCGCGCATAAACAATTTCAGCCCAATTGTAGAAATTCAGGATTCATAATTGTATTTGGAAAGGAAATGTCTTCTTGAATGAAGCACCATGAGAGAAGGAAGGAGGAGAAATGTAAATTATATCCAGCTGGGCGCGTCGTATTGAATATATGTATGTATATATGTCTGTACACACGTATATTTTTTTACTGCACATTTGTATCACGTATATATTTGTTTATTTGAGGATACATATTCACAAAGAGTTTGTACCGGTATCCAAGTCTTGTCTAACGACACGACCGACCGCAGTAGCTAGATTTTTTTTTTGTCTTGGATTACGATTACTATTACTCTCGAGGCCTTCGATGGTTGGTGGGAAGACATGCGCACCGCCAAAAGACACAGCAACCGCTTAAAGTGAAAGGTCGGTCTTGGGGGATTGCCATTGAAAACAAAAAGAATTAAATTGAATTCATGAACTCATCTCGTTTCAAGTCTCTAGTGTAATAGCAAATCGGTCCATTTAGTGAAGTTGCAATTATTATTGCTTTTATGATTTACATTTGCTTGTTGCATCTTGATGATGACAATGCGCACCTTCATAGTGTATATCTATGCTGGATCAGCAACATCGGATTCGTTTGATGTGTATAGTGGCGAATCCAGATAAATAAAAAAAAAAAAGAACCACCAACCAAGAGGATTGAATTTCAGTAATGGAAAATATATGTTTGATGATCATAATTTGTATGGTTGTGGTTTTTACTTTGCGGTCGTGCGTGGTGATGATAATGGAGCTTGAGCGGGATTGAAGGAAACTATTAATTGAAATTTTATTACTAAGACACACCCCGAGAAAATAAATTAATAAATGAAATGTACAACCATAACTTTCTTTTTTTTTCGGCATTCATTCTGTGAAGTACATACTTGTACAAAGACTGGGAAGAAGATCTAGTCATGGATGACAAGTTTTATTGAAATACATACATAATGTAACATATTGTATTATTTCAAAATTAACGAAAAGGAAAAACACAGACAGAGTTTTTGTTTCTATAGTTGTCTCTGTGCAAGCTATGCCAAATCAAATTAATGTAAATGTTTAACTATATAAGAAAATCTATCTATCTAAAATGAACTTGAATTGATTTTTAACATATTTGAGCCCTAACTAATTGAAGGCAGCACATGAATGCGATTAAATGATTTTAAAGTGTTTTCTTTTGCTTTTCCTTTTTCCGTTCGATGTATCAATTCCTTTCAGGAATATACTTCCCTTCAAAAGAAGCTTGCTAATGGTTAACTTGGACCTACATTAATAGATGATGTTGTGCGACTATGAAGCATTTGGTCTAAGCCTCCCTTACATAACTCAAAATCTGCTATTCTTAGAAACATTTTAAGACTAAAACTGGTATATAAAGGAAAAGAAGATTTCGTTAACGTGACCAATTCAATTCAATTTTATTATCATAATAAAGGTTTATACAAGTAAGACTTACATATGTCTTTTATAGTATTCAATGACTATTAATTTCTCCTTCATTATTAATGAGGACAATGATATCCAAATTAATTAAGACTGGTGAAGATGAAATCAATCAAGCTACAAAAAAACAACCTTATAGACGTATTGCTTACAAAAAGTTCGTTTGACATTGGCACTTAGGCATTCGTCTGTTTTAATCAAAGTTGTTTTTATAAAAAGTCTATCATCGACAAAATCTGGAAGATTCATATTCAGTTTTCTTCCAAATACAGTAATAACAATTAAGCCAACGTAGCAACACTTTATCAAAGTTTTGGGAAAGTAACCTTTTTGTATAGAAACAGTTTTATCAAAATATAAATACACATTTTTGGCGCGGCAGGTTCATGTGACCCAGGGCCCAACTTCCCACAACCATTCGTGCTGTGCGCGTTATATTTTTTACACGAATGGAATTACCTACTGCTTAATGCCGTATCCGAAGGGCTATTTTTGTTTTAAGAAGCTATTCTATGACAGTTTTATTCTCGGATTTTTGTCAGATGCTCGCGAGAGGTGGGGCCGTAAAAGAAATTTTAGGTGTTGTGCCTGGATTGAACCTTGAACCCATCGCTCCGTAGTTCAACGCCTAACAACATGAGCCACGGCGCTCTATAAGATGTAATATTCACCACGAAATATTGGTGTTTATCTATTATTGCTTAATCCTCTGTCCCCTTATGAGTATTATGATATCAAACACGCCTAGCCTACACGGCATCGTTCTGAAGATTACTTTTCGACAGTTCTGCGCCACGTTATACGGGACTATCCACTATTCACCTGTTACCGGGTTCAAATGCATCCTTACGTATAGTGTAACCAATCCATTGTCACATTCGTTTTTGCATAATCCCAATTATGTATGTACATATATGTATATTCCTGTCTCGTTCTCTCATAAAACTGTTCGTTTCTTAGACAACGATTTACAAAAGTTTTCAGCTTTCTCGTCACATTGACGGACAATGTTTATCTGTTGCACCTCACCATTCATCGGTAAACGCTTAAAGTGTATATTTTATTTTGATTCAGGCTGCATATTCGATACTATAATCATGATCTTGGCAGGTGAAAAAGTACCTACCCTTTAACATAACCAAGTTCAATTGTGCTGAGTTTTCATTCATTCCATCGGGCATACTGTCAAGCAGAACAAAACCATTTTATCTATGCGAAAGTGATTCCCATAAAATCTCAATCGCTTTACGCATTCTGTACAACCCCAACAAGACTCTTACCGATCACTTATTTACATTGCTTGACCTCTTTTGGTTTTCCTTTTCTAATTAAGAAATGTACAGAAAAATGCAATCAAAGAGGCAAACACTTTTTAGTGAAAGTGTTTTCTGTGATTTTATAAAGTGTATCCGTTGTTGTTTTTTCTTCAGATCCATTTAACACATTGCACTTTAGTATATTAAAGATATAGATACATGTACATACATACAATACACAGTACAAATAAAGTGAATTAAGATTCGTAAAATTTACGCAAAGAAACAAAAATATCTGATACATCCATAAAATGTTATTTTAGAATAATTGCACGAAAGCCAAGGAAGGGAAACATAAGCACCTAGATGGGACAAAATGCTTAATCATTTGGCATTCGGTGTGAAATTCTTCTCATTTGTTTCCACCACTTGGCGGTCGAGAAAGTCATCAGGTAAACGTTAAGAAATAGCTAGTTGTAGCATTCCAGACATTTTACGATTGAAAGCGTCTTAAATTATGGAACTAAGGGAAATTGTTTTGTTTTCTTCTTAATTTAAGATGTGCGAATGAGAACCATATGATTTTGAGTTAAATGGAATCGTATACTAATTAAGGTTTGCATCGAATTTGAAATCAAATAAAACTAGTCAAGCATATTACATGAGCTCTCAAAGAATATGTACATATGTATATATAGGTACATAGCTGCATAAAGGAAGAGTCTACATATGTAACACCATTGAAACTGAGGGCATTATTGCTGGTCAGAACAGGGCACTTTACCAGTTTACGTATTATAACGAAGATGAGTGTTAGTTTTATGTGTCACAACTGATTTATCTTCTGAGATAAATTAGACGATCAATTTATTAGTGGAGATTCTTTACTGCAGTTGCTATCCGAAAAATAAAATTATATGGAACAAATATAAAAAGTATCTCAACTGCTACCATGAACATATGTAGTACATACGAAAAATAAAATTATATGGAACAAATATAAAAAGTATCGCAACTGCTACCATGAACATTAAGTACATACATATGTAGTTTAACCCGGCGAGAGTGTGGTGACAAAATGTAAAATTGAGTATGTGGCTGGGTATGACATACCCACATACAAAATTACATGTAAATATTGTTATAATAAACATTAACATTTAATAAATGGTATTTTATTATAAACGGTATATAATAATTAGTTGCAAATGAAAAAATACAGTTATGTAAATAACATTGTGGGTATGTCATACCCTGCCACACTCTCACCGGGTTAAGAGTGGAATGGTTGCTATACATTTTTCATAGGGAAACGGAAGTTAGAGCTGTCGAATGACTACTATTGCTTGAAATGGTTTTCCAAGGAGAGATAATTTCACAATATTACTTTTGATATTCATAATCGATGAAAGTCGTCGATGATAATAGTGGCCTAAACCAGAAGGGCTTAAGTCAGAACTACCAGTTTCCAGAAAATGAGATTTAGTTTATGAGCAATTCACGGAACTAGTTGCGATAGACTTACGTTTTTGATACCAATCGAAAGAAAGAGAAAAAACCGATTTCCATTCAAAAACTTAAAATTTGACTTAAGCCTAAATATTTTCAAGGAATTAAAGCACATGATCCATTCCAGATATGTGTCCATATTGTAAATTACCTTGTGGTTTAATTTTTTTTTCAACAGAGTTTCAGGTTTAGTAAGCCGAAAGACTAAGATTTCAAAAAAGTCTTTCACACATCTTCATGCCACTCTCATTTGATGTCATTAATATATAAATAAACAGCGAACTAAAGGGTTTTTCAATAGGAACATAACAACTTTGTATTTTAATACAGACGCAGCCTTAAACTTTTTTTTGTGATGTGTCGATGTCAAAACGTCAGCCAAGGTTTACATTTTTATCATGGTGAAATTCACGAACAAGCAACGTTTGGAAATTATTGAACATTAGTACCGAAATTCTGAGTATGCGGTAGCAACTTTAAGAGCGTTTACTGCAATTTCAGGTCGTAATAATCTAAACTATTGAATGTTCCTGTACCAGTGAGACAATGCACCGGTCGAAGTACCGAAAATATCGCAGCCGTAAGTGCTTTAGTTCAAAATGAATCAAATCAGTCGATTTTACGACGTTCACAGAAAGTGGGAAAATTGTGCCGAATTTTACATAAAGATCTTGGCCTCTTACCCTTACAAGATCAAAAGTGGGCGGCGTGCCTCAAGTGGTTAGTAAGTTAGACTAGGGAGCGAGGGGTTTGAGATTCAATCCCCAGACAACACCTAAAATTTCGTTCACGAGCCCTCGCGAGCATCTGACAAACATCCGAGAGTATATCTGTCATGAAAAAGCTTTTCAAATAACAAATCGCCCTTCGGACACGGCGTTAAACAGTAGGCCAGTTCCATTCGTACAAAGAATATAACACGCACAACACGAATGGTTATGAGAAGCTACACCCTGAGTCCCATGGACCTGTTGCGCCTAATATGTGTATTTTCTTATTTTTGACCAAATTAACTCAAGAACTGAACCTCTTGATCAATTGAAGCGCTAAAACTTTTCCGATTGGGCTCTGCAACAATTTGAAAAAAGCCTGAATTTCTCCGAAAAATCATCTTAATTTGACTGAATTTTTTCATTGATGAAAATGATCGCCATGTCACGGTCAATGGATTTCGCTATCGTGACATGTTGGAAGACTATTTTTAGGCAGAATTCTATGGACTTGACATCAGTGATACGTGGTTCCAACAAGATGGATGATGGATGGAAACAATTCATCTATTGAAGGTGAAGAGCAGTAATCGTGTAATCTCGATTGTATTCAACTCGCTCATACGATTTAACGCTGTTGGATTTCTTTTTATGGGGTTACGTTAAGTCGTTGGTTTATGCCAACAACATGAGAGAAGCTCGGAAACAATACCGAACGCACAATTGCCCAAAGTTCCAGCCTATATGTGTGGAAGAGTGATGGGAAATTAACTCCAAAGAATCGATCGCTGTAAACTCGCTCGCGGTGGTCATATGAACGAGATCGAATTCTTTAAGTATGGTTTAACATATGTACTACACAATTATTCTGTGTTTTATTTAATTGCAAAATTTTTATGTCTTTATTCAAAAACCCTTTACATGTTCCCCGTAATCAAACTTATTGTTTCTTTTTCTTTTGAACCAACATAATCCATTTCACTTCTTACATGCTTTCTTTAAATAGCGGAGAGAAATAGACAGATACATATAATCCACCCAGGATTGTATCTCAATGGAATATTCACGAATTATTTTTGACCCAAATCCCATAACCTCTTGATGTGCGTGCAGAAGTAATTAGAAGATCCGATAATTAAATCACTCCAATTCGTTTTGGTGAAGGCGAGTTCATTATGGAAAACTATTAAAATTTTCAAATCATCACTCTACTGAATAAAAAAAGTTTACCAGCATTTTTCTATCTAATTGAAAACAATTAGGAAGCTCAATAAATTGATTAGACACTAGTGGAAAGCAAAACTGTAAAAGAAAAATTGGCTCTATTTGAAGTAAAATAACCCGAAATTGAAATGCTTACCACGAGTTGGGTTGAAAAAATCCGTGCCCATAAAAATAAGTGATTCATAAATCAATCAAAATGCTTAATGATACTATTAACCCAATTCTTAATTTGCCCATTAAATTAATCAAAATGCAAAGGGAATTTTGTTCTGCAGTTGTATCAGAAGGGAATTGTGCATGCTCTAGCGCTGCGAGGTACAAAAATGATTATCTGTTGCACGTACTTAGCTGCATTTTGGGCCCTAGTGCAGTAGAATTGATGATTAATACAAAATACCCTTTGTACAAAGTTTGGTGGTGATTGTATAGAACCAAAAGTATGAAAGAACAGTCGTTTTCGGGTGCTATTAAAACAATGACAGGTAATAACGAACCGGCGGCGGATTGTTTTTGAAATTGTATTCCAGAAGTTGTTGAATACTTTTATAGATATGTTCATAATACAAGTGTGGTATTCTGATGTCGGCTATGGGATCGTAAAATTCCGTCAGTTACGATCAGATACAGAAGATAAAGGTTAATTGAAATTTATGTTTGGAATGCTGACCAATTCGTAGGACAGGTTGCAGTTACTTATAGAAACATTTTTATGGAGAAAGTCGATACACTATGAGTGATGAGTGTGGTTTTCAATATTATAGTGTAGCATGTAAGGTAATATTTAGAGGACTCTTAACATTCATTGGTTTGGTTAATACTTACTAAGAGAATGGAATCAAGGTAACGACTTACCATGGAGGTATTATACGTCGTAAGAGACTTTTGGCTATTGCGCGAATTCTCTTACTCCAATTGGAAATCAGTGAGTCTGGTCTATGTTTGCACTGTTAACACTGTGAAAATCTTAAAGCAATCGAACTTAATGACAACATCCAAGAATCCACTCATTAGTTGACGCCGAAAAGAAGAATACATTTTACTAGCAATTTAACGCCTGATGGAGATGTCAATGACTTGTGCACCAGGCTTGCTAAAAAATCTTTTGAATGTTAGGCTAAGGCTTGAGACGTATTCAAAATAGAATAAAATCATTTATTTATGCTGGCCACCTTGTTCTAACGCTGACACTAAGCTTCGATGAGCCAAGTATGGACAAATCACGATGAAAACGCCTACATACATATGCTACCTAAAATACGAGGTTATTGGCAGGTTAAGAAAATGTACGTACTTTCAAACAGAGTGAAAGTAAGTTATCATAGCATCCGCAGAAAGCACCGAAAATAAGCGATGCTTTTCTAATATTGTCGGTATATCTTATGCTTACTTGAATACTGACATACATATTCATGTACATACATATACATGTACATACTTATTCATGTATGCACTAAGTAATAATAGGAGCGAATTATTTTCCGCTTTAAATCTCTGACTTAGGAGTGGCATCTCGGTCAAACTGTAAGGTACTCACCCTAAATAAAACAAAAAATATTTGACTCGCCAGGACAGTAGATACAGGTCCGTACAGTCGTTATGAGGTAATAGTTACCGCACTCTATGATTGCAGTGTCCATAGCAGTGATACTCTTGGATATCTGTCAAACGCTCGCGAGAGGTTGGACCTTGAAAAAACGTTGGTGCTGTTTGGGAATCAAACCTCGAACCTCTCACTCCATATTCCGACGGTCTAACCACTGAGCCACGGAACCCACAAGATGTTTAGTCTCTAAGATCGATATTAGTCCGAGCCATTTATCACCATTTTGCTTGAATTGTATACATTGTGTAAGAAATATTAAGTTTTAAACCCAAAGCAACCAGATCACTTTCATCTACGACAGTTTTTTTTTACTAGATTTATATCTTAGCTTAATTTTCCCTTAATATTATTACATTTAATCGATGGTCTGATGTTTTTCGAGCATGAAACGAATTATGTATTAAAGAATCATTACCACCACTAAATCTGCCGGTCACAGCGAACTTTCCATTCAATATCTCTAGCAGCGGCGTACCTGTTCAGGCCTAACAATTTGTTGACCAAACAATTCATTTCATCCAACACTGGCTGTTATTCAACGAAAACAAAGAGCACCCATACGGGGAATGAGCAAATTACTGTGAACAATCATACAGTTAATTTAGTTTTTAAGCGATTATACCACAACTTGCACTTCCGTCTTCCACAGTTCTAAATGGAGACTCAAGCGCGAAGGCGCCAACAATTGTAATGAGTCAGTGTGAATAAGCAAATCCAGTGCAGAGGTCAAAGAACCACACACAAAATAAAGCATTGCAAGAGAATGTCCACCACACAAAGATAATAGTTGTAACAAAGTAATAACAATCATCATAGTCAACTTCAGATACACTTAAGATACAGAAACACAAAAGAAGTTTTAGAGATAATTTCTCGGACCCTGTGCCGGTAATGAGTAGTGGTAGTGGCACAGTGGCGCTTAAATTGTTCAGTAAATAGGAAATAAATTGGTGGTCATAAACATTTGGTTACCGTCGCGCGACTATACTTTGGAAACCACCATCCAGACCACCACATTCGGCAATTAACCAAATTCAAAGTTAACGTCCCTTGTGAGGAAGTTGGCAGTTTATCTGAATCACACAGATTCGCTGCGCGTTGTGTTATGCTGAGATTTTTCGTGAGCAGCTAGCAACCGCACGGTTTAATTATTTCGCTGTCAGCCTGTGGTTTTACGTGCGGTCTTTCTTTTCAGACCGCAACTTACATTGGTGGTTCTTGCTTGCTAATTGATGATTCCGTTCGCTAGTGGAGGCACCGTGCATGCATAACGAGGAGTTGCGTTTTTGTTTTTTAATCAATTCTCAGTGGATTATTCAAATAGTTTAATCGTAAAGAAGGAGAAGGGAAGTGGTGCTGCATTTTGCGGTACTCCTATGAGTTATGTGTGTGTGGAAAGCGGGGGAATTAATTAGTTTGCACACACAGGTGGTGGTGTAAGGTTGAACGAGTATGAAGATCTATAATCTTTGTTACATGCACTGTAGTCCAAGTGATTTTTTACATCTTGTTGGTTTTGTGATTTGCAAAAGAAGAGATGTCGGTAAAGCCTTGGATGCAAGTATTGTTTTTTAAGCTATCTTGCTTACAAGAAAAAATAAAAACTAAAGTTGTTCATACCATCATAAAGCACTGCGACTAGGACGATATTAGGTTAGGTTAGGTTCGAGTTAATGCCTGTGTTTGAACTTGTCTATGTTTATACCAGAAAAGGATTTTTTTAATAACATATGATTTTTATATTTCGTCATACATTACAACCCTTTCGAGCATCTAATAAAAATTTCGTTCATAGACAAATGAAAAACTGCGGAAAACCCGATCAAGAAAATAAAATCGTAGCTGTCCAGATACCTCTAAAATGTGAACAAGAAGAAATGCGGCACAATCGGATTCGTCTGAATTTTCTCTTTGACGCATTTGGACCTGAATTTGGATTGACAAACTCTAGACGCAGAAGTAAAATTCAGTGCTGCATAACATCGGAAAAACTGGTGGACCATCTTTTTTGTTTACTATTTAAGATTATTGATTTATGTGAATAAACCATAAACATTCGAATATATCGCAATATCATCCATGAGTCTGAATTTAAAAACATATAAATTATCATTCCAAACGTAGGCATATTCCTTAAAATGGAGCACTGTTTCCGGCTATGTATTTTAATCTCATTTAGATTATGCGTAAAATAAACATCAAAATCGATTTTTTTTTCCTGTAACCCGTTAAAATGTCTATTACATTGACTACTTAATGATTATCATCGCATTATCACAAATTTTACTCTTCATGCCGCGAGGCATGCGCATTGTTGCACTACATGCAACATAAAGAGAGCAGGACAATAGATGAAGCAACCATCCTCTTTGTAATCAGTTGTATCTTGTAAAAGAAATAAAAAATAACACTACAGTTAATAACCAAATGCCCCAAACGACATAAGCCACATTTATCGTGATCATTTACTGCAATTGTGCCAATCACTCCCAGTCAACTTCGAATAAACGAATAAACACAAAAACAAACCCCGTCCTCATTACTTTCAATCAGTCTCTTTAATGACCACACAACTGTTTGGAAACAAAAAACCCCTCATCCCAAAAGTGTTCGCAGCTGGTAATAGCGACCACTAGACAGACTTCACTGCGCATGAAGTTAGAAAGTCAAAGCCAAGCATGCTGTTAGTTTACAGTAGCAGTAAAAGATTTACGCAAGTTCATTAACTCAATTTAATTGCACGAAATTAGCTGTACCTATTAGTAACACGGACGGGGCGCTGCTATAGGTGCTCCAGCTTCAGAGGTTATCAAGCAATGGATATTCTCATGCGTTAGATTCTACGTAGGTTGAATATTTATAGTTACACTGTTTATATTTTGTCTTTACGCAATTTACTGCCCTTTAGAAAGTTATTTACACATATGTACAAGCATTATTGAAGTGTAGCTATGTATGACTAAGATCAATAAATTTGAATTTAAACGAATGTGGTCTCATGCCGTAAGGTTACTTACCAGTCAAACCACATATGTATGTACATACACATTTACTCATGTAGACTAAATTTAAAAGTGCAAACCATTTCCATTCGTATTCAAACATCCAATTAGGATGATAAATAAGGAATAGCTTAAGTTAAAATGCTGGAAAATCTAGGTGCGGATTTTCGCATAAGCATTTTACATAAGAGAGAGCCCATCAACTAATAGTGACGAAGTTATTAAATCGATATTACGTGATAGAAAACAGTTCGCTGGAATTGTATTCGTATTATTTTATGAATGAAGGACACTCTTTACATAAATCGTTCGACATGCGCCTACAAAAATTGGTGCAATATTATTGTAGAATTACGTAATATCTAAATACATATTATGTACATACATATATGGAGATTAGATAAGAAGATTAATTGCTGAAAGTTTATTGCATTTACACTTATCTATGAATGTAAGATAAAGGACGTGCAGACGCTTACCTGAATAATAAAAAAAATTAAATAATTGATTTATTTTTAGAAGGTTTTCCATGGGGAATTAGTAGATTTTTATTACAATTTAAAGAATACATTTCCAATATACATATGTAAACTTGAATTAATGGGTATGGAAGCAGAAATGGTTGTTACGTCGTGTATTAGTAAAAATGTTGCAGATGGGGTTGTGAGACTGTGTCTTAGAGTACCTGACAAGCCACTCGAATTCTCACTTATTCTTCTTAATCCCAAATTTTTTGGTTTTTTTCTTTAATTCTGGATAAAAACCTCTCCTGAAACTTCTCCTGGTTGTGTAGTTTATCAGACTTGTTGATGCGACCGTAGGATCACGCAGACCAACGTCCTCAGTCTTTGTGTGGATACCCAAAACCCTAAACGCTGCGTCAATTTTTTGGGAACTAATGTCAGTTTCAAAGACAATTCACAGATTTCGTTTATTTCTATCAACTCTCTTATAAAAATGAAGCCGAGTTTTGCTTAAATTAACAAATCGAGTGGATTTTAATTGTCCAGATGATATATACAATGTATTCATCTAACATATGGATGGTTTTTACGTGTCTAAAAAATACAAATATTTGTTATATTTGGCGCGACAGGTCTATGGGAGCATGTTCAATTGTAAACATCTTTTCTTCTTTACATCACTGGACTACCCATTTTGATTAAATGCCGGTGAAACCACTGTTGCCGTTATTTTTCACTGTTCACGTAACATGTTAAGGGAAGTGGATGTGAATAAAGTCAAGGTGCAATGCAAAACAAATATATTGGATCGATTGCACAATTAAGGAATATGGTCAACTCGTAAGGTATGAGATATCAGATTTTACACATGTTTTCACTCTATCATTTGGATTAACCTATTCTTGCGCCGCTTTATAACCAAATCAAGCATGGTTATGAGTGATGCCAATGACAGAGAACAGAATATATTCTACCATAATAATTCGACACCTAGCGAGGTACAACTGCAAGAGAAAACTGCAAACAAAGCAACGAAAACGAGTTATACAAACATACATCCACTATATGTACTTGTTTGATACATACATACAGTACGTGTGTATAGTTAAGGAAAGTCGCTCGATTTTTTTTTTGTAGAATTAGGGAATTTGATGTTATTTTGTTTTCACAAAGACAATAGTCTAATAACTTTAAATTAAAAAAAGGTCTGTTCTACCTATGCACATTTTACATATACTACATACATACATATGTATGTACATATTAAATTTATATCTTGATATTTCTGGAGCACACGCAAACATCAAAAGATGAAATACCTAATATAAATTTTAATGCATATCGAAACAACTTCCAAACAAATGCTCTTCGTACTTCTCACGTCGACAAGAAACTGTTCCATGTAATCACAATAGAATTCAGTCCCCACTAATCGAACGTTGCCCCATTGAATCTCATAATGCACCATACAATCTTTTGTTAGCGCTGCACTTTTCCCAGATGTAACAGACTGTCACTCATCACCGTGGAACTGTAAGCTATCTTCTGTTCCCACATAACTTTAGAGCAATATTTCTCAACCTTTTGGATCGAAAAAAAAAAAATACTTTCAGTTATAAGCAAACATATTTCTGCAAATAGGTCCGAAATAGGGTTGCTTTTCTATGCATGCTTAGGAATGTCCTACACAACTACACATATCTACAGTTTAATGAGATACACATACATAATTACATAGTCTTGCTGACAACAATTTATAGAACTTTTATTGTAAGACCTAATGGGATCAAGGTACAAGAACTGATTGAAGTAGTATACTTTATTATTCAAAGTTCCTTAGAAATAAAATAATGTAGAAATGATTTTTGACTAGGATTGACTCTAACTCTAGTCTTGTAGAAATAAACTGAACATTTTTTTAAATACATATGAGACTGCAGTCCTAAAGGTATAAATATTGTTCAGATTAGTAGTGAAAAATTACTTTAAAAACTCCTTTTCCTTGTGTTGTTCGTTGGATTCAAAACAGTCTTCATTTCAAAGCAATGGAAATCTATCTAGAAAAAAGATCTCGTTTGAGTGAAATTTCAGTTGGAATTCGAAAATCAGTTGATTCTAGGCAATTCAACAGAGCTGATGCAGTTATTATGTGCAAGTTGGTAGTAAGATCAATTAAAAAAATTGTAAGTTACACGTTAAAAAAAAATTGTTTCTCTCTCTAACTCGAATTTTTCCAAAACTCCCTCTAACTCGAACAAATCATGGTATCCCGTGAAACTTCGACTTAGGGGTCCACTGTAGTTTGTAACATAGAGAAATGATCGCGATAGACCCTATGAAGTATATATGTATGTATGTATGCATATTCGTGATCAGTATCAATAGAGAAATCGATTGAGCCATGACCGACCGTCCATCCGTATGTCACCGCTTTTTGGACCTTAAATTTTGAGCTATGTAGGAGGATGAAATTTCATATCTGGGTTTTTGAGAAAAACATACAATACATGTGTAAACATTTTTGAAATCCGTTCACTTTTTCATTACTTCACTATTTTACATGAATTCGAAAAATTTTATAAAGGCCAAATATTTAGTTTTTCAGATTATCTACAATTGTCCACACCCACTTTTTGGGGGCGTTTTCATAAATAAAACAGGTTCTGATGAAATTTTACGTGTAACATCCTCAAACGTTTAAAGTTATTGTCGTAGATCAATGGAAAACTGGCGTATGCTCACTTTATAAGTGCTGCGTAGAAATGAGGATAGGGTATTATACGATCCGTTCCAGACGGATTGTAGCTTTTCTGTATGTTTCGACATCTACCTCACCGTTTCCTCCTCAAAAATAATAAGATGTATATATGTAAGTACGTATGTATGTTCATATGTGGATCGTTTCGTGGCACATGAGGACCAATTAACGGTTTGGAGCTAGTTCTAAGGCGGGTTAGGTAGTGCAGGTATATACATATGTACATCAGTAACTTACTTACTTAACGGGCTCCCGACCCGTGAAGAGTCTCTGCCTGAGACACAGCAGCCTTCCACTCTCTTCGATCCCGGGCACGCTGCTTCCAGTTATCTAGACCAAGCGCTCTGGCATCCGCGATAGCTTGATCCTTAAAACGGAGGTTCGGTCTTCCTTGTCTTCTCGAACCTGGGGGCTGTGATTCGAAGATCCTCTTTGCTGGAGCATTATTGTCCATTCGCTCGATGTGGCCGAGCCAGTGTAGTCGACGTGTTTTGGCTTTTTGGACTACATCCACATCCTGGTACAGCTCATAGAGTTCGCGGTTGTATTTTCTTTTCCATTTGCTCTCTTCGGGACCGAATATCCGACGAAGAATTTTTCGAAAGTGTTCAATATCTGCTCTGCCTTCCTGCTTATCGTCCAACACTCGGCTCCATACAGCAGAACTGGCAGGATCAAAGTTTTGTAGAGCATACATTTCGTCTTCCGAGTTAGAATTTTAGACCCCATTTGTTTCGCCAAACCGAAGTAGCAGCGGTTCCCTAGGGTAAGTCTTCGTCGAATCTCCACTAAGTTGTCATTCGTGGAGTTGATATTTACTCCGAGGTAGGTAAACTCCTTAACCACTTCGAAGTTACTGTTGCCAACAGTGACGTTTTGTCCTAGGCGGTGGACAGATGCTTCTTTGTTTGTTGACAACATGTATTTGGTTTTGTCCTCATTCACTTCAAGGCCAACACGTTTCGCCTCTTCTTCAATTGCCGTAAAAGCCTCTAACACGGCGCGCTGGGAGCGACCGATGATGTCGATGTCGTCTGCGTATCCCAGCAACTGGACAGATTTGTTGAAGATAGTGCCTTCCGTGTTTACACCTGCCCTGCGCACTATCTGTTCCAGCACAAGATTGAAGAAGTCACATGATAGCGCATCCCCTTGCCGAAATCCGGTGCATGTTTGGAATAGTTCAGAGGAACTGTTGCCGAATTGCACGTTGCACCGCGTGTTATCCAGCGTCACGCGGCACAGCTGGATCAGTTTAGCCGGGATCCCGAATTCGGCCATCGCCTTGTAGAGCTCAAGACGATGAATGCTATCATATGCGGCTTTAAAGTCGATGAAGAGATGGTGAGTCTCGACTTGAAATTCGTTGGTTTTTTCCAGGATTTGCCTTAGTGTGAAAATTTGGTCGATCGTCGATCTGCCGGTCTGCCATACTGGTATGTGCCGATTAGTGTGCTGCAGAAGGGCTTCAGACGTTCACACAGTACGTTGGATAGGATCTTATATGCGACATTAAGCAGGGATATGCCTCGGTAGTTCTTACAAGACATAGGATCGCCTTTCTTGAAGATGGGGCATATAGAGCTGATAGTTCAGTCATCGGGCATGACTTCATCCACCCATACTTGGTTGATGACTTGGTGCATGCACCCTACCAAAGCATCACCACCATGTTTGAAAAGCTCTGCTGGTAGACCATCAGAGCCGGCGGCCTTGTTGTTCTTCAGCTTTTTGATAGCTGAGCCGACCTCTTCAAAACTAGGAGGGGGGATGGATTCTTCATTGACTGGATGCGGGTTCTCTTCTTGCCCTATCACTCTCTCTACCTGCCCATTAAGTAGCTGCTGGAAATGCTGCTTAAATACATCTACTAATTCCTGTGCTTCGGTGACTAGATTTCCTTCACTGTTTCGAAGAGCCTGCGTTCCGGGCTTGAAGCCAGCTGCCAGTTGCTTGGCTTTCCTGAAAAACATCCGGATGTTGTTCCTATCGCGGGACTCTTCGATATCCTTGAGCTGGGAGGTTGCGTGGGCCCTTTTCTTCTTACGCAGGATCTTCTTCTCCTCCCTTCTTCTGGTTCGATACTCTTCTCTCGCTGCCCTTGTTTTGCGTTGCAGCGCTTGCAAGTGTGCATTTTCTGTCACCTTTTTCCGGCGTACGCATTCATCATCATACCAAGGGCTCTTTTTGGGTGGTGGCTGGTAGCCTATGGTGGTCTCTGCTACCCCTTTGATGATGTCGCGATACTGGTTCCACAGATTGTTGGCGTTTGTGGATGGTGAATGCACAGCGGAGAGTCTCTCACTCAGGCGCTCCCTGTAGGCTCTGGCTACTCCAGACGTGCTAAGGCTTCCAACGTTGAATTTCTTTTTTTGGGCGGTCTGCAGCTTTTTCTCATTGGATAGTCGAGCTCTGAACTTAGCTGCAACAAGAAAATGGTCAGAATCGACGTTTGCCCCTCTGAACGTTTGCACATTCAGAATGTTGGATGCGTGCCTCGCATCTATTAGCACGTGGTCGATTTGGTTGGCGGTTCGACCATCTGGAGAGCGCCAGGTTGTTGTGTGGATTCGTAGTCTTGGAAACCTAGTGCTACTTATCACCGTATTACGAGCTGCTGCAAAATCGATTAGCCGGAAGCCGTTGTCTGTTGTCGTGTCGTGGAGGCTGTGCTTTCCAACTAATCCGCCGAAGATGTTTTCCTTACCGATTTTGGCATTGAAGTCCCCGAGTATGATTTTGACATCATACTCCGGACAGGCTCCGTAGGCTCCGTCCAGGAGGTCATAAAACTCCTCCTTGATAGAGTCTTCAGCTTCGTCGGTAGGGGCGTGTGCACATATTATGCTGATGTTTTGAAATGTAGCCTTGATGCGGATCACAGCCAGGCGATCGCTGATCGGCTTAAAGTCAATTATCATTGAGCGTAGCCGATTTCCCACGACGAATCCGCATCCTAACATGTGCAGTCTTTTGTGGCAGCTGTAATAAATGTCGCAATTTTTCCGTTTTTGCATACCTGATCCTATCCATCGTATCTCCTGGATCGCGGTAATATCTGCCTTGTACATCAGTAAAGCTAAGGAAATTCTTAACGATATAAGAATTATTACCAAGTGTTCAGAAAAACAGAATGATATGAACTTTTGCAATGAAAAATAAATTTATGTGTACGTTCACAAGATATTCGCGCATCATTAAGCTACATTGGCAATTGACTTTAAGCAAAAACCCCGGTGATATTCAAATCATAAATAACCATCAAAATGCCTACATTTAACAGCATAAAGCGTATATACTTTAAGGAGGCGATTTAAAAATAGTGTAGTCCGAAGCGATATAAAAGACTTTCGAAGAAACTTACATAGGTTTTAAAGTGTGCTTATTGATAATAGTAATTCTAAAAAATACCATAGTAACATCATAGCTAACCATTTATATATAGAAAGAAACTACTACTAGACTAATTCTTTTTTTTTTTTAATTCAGTTGCGGTAAAAAAATAGCACGTTAGAAGCATTTACGAGTACAAAGCATCATTTATTTTTGTTCTTATTTATTTTTGACTATTAAGGACCATTAGTCGAAGTGTGTTCTCTTATATTTAAAGTAAAACCGATCACAATAATAGCGGTAATTTTTATTATTGGATATTTTTCAACATCATCGTTGTGGGTGTGGAGTTTCTATGGCTAGGGATTTTTTAGAAACTGTGATTTCAACGACTTTTGTAGCCTAACCATTTATGATATTATAGTATTTAATTCTAGAAAGATAATCATATAAAACCATGTACTTTTGATCATACATTATTATTTTATTTAATTATGTATGTAGGTACTATTCAAAGAAATGAGTCAATGATTTAATACGAATAATGTTTAATTTAAACAATAAAAAAAACGTAAACTCTGTACACAAAATTTTACACAATTTCCCCGCGCCATACATCTCTGGGACATATGATTATCTTTTTAGGGTTAAGAAATGTGAAAAATAAAAATTAAATAAAAAATATTTCTTCTAAATGCCACTAACACGCTTATATACTAACGCGCTTATATACATATGTATCTATACACCGCTATTCTTTCACGTGCTAGATAGGAATATTGACTTCCATGAATGAATACTTCTTAAAATGCTGCCTTCACTTTCTCTATCTAAATTGACCTATCAACTCTAAATGACTTCGTATACAGACAATTGGAATGCATTGTCAAAGCCATTTGGATTTCATTTCAATTTACATTGGGAATGCATTCTTTCCCCTCCGAAAAGCTTGATCATCTTAATGCAATCTGAAACCAGATACGATTTGAATCTGAATATATTGTAGGCTTACGGTACATTATCCAATAAATTCATTAAGCAAATTCTATACCGTTCGAATACAGAACGTTATAAAAATCATCCAATCCGATTCAATTCGATCTTCTTGGTGATCGTAAACCCACTTTCATTCCCAAACACCTACGACCCTCAATTACCACTCAATCTTAATTGCATTTCTTTCATTTACCCCATGCCATTTGATCTAATAAAAACCCGAGAGCCTGCTTGCCAGTCAATCTATAGAAAACTTTATTGATACAATCAAACATAATTGATTGAGTGGTGAGTATGTGCAGGAGTAAACGAGCTTCTGTTTTCGATTTCAACTTGGCTTATGATATGCAAACAAAAACTAGCCAAGCTATCATTATCCTTTTAATTATACACACTAGTCGGACTCACTGGACCGGTTAAAGACATCCGCAGCATGTCATTTAACGCTGAACTTTACTACCATGCATCGACATACAGAAAAAGTAAAATACGGGGAGAGAAGGTGTAACCACAAACTTCCATCGCTCGATCATGTAGTTGTCAAAATTCGACACATGTTCAACATATCAAAATGACAATTCAAGTGAAAGTGCACTGCACAGGCGCAACAGAGTGTATCTTTCGGAACATCTTCGGAAATGTATCTCTAAACGAAAAGTGGTATCTATTCATACGTAACCATGACCCTCGATTTTTCTCTCTTGTTAGTGCTGTGGCAACTGTTAAGTTCATTGCACAGGTGCAAAGATAAAACGTATAAAATTTGGGATAGGAAGAGAGTGAAAGAGAGGGAGGAAATAAAAAGAGCAACAAGTCAAGCGAAAAGAATCGGACTCCAAATGAAACCTTCCAATCAAATGAACTGCGGCCGCGGTGGAAATTCAAGTTGTGCACTGTCATGCAATCAGGTGTGCCATCGAAAATTCTTTAACCGTACAATTTTCGTTTTTTTTTCGGTTACTGATCATTATGATCGCACCGTTACGCGAAGAGGGCCACCACCACACCACGACAGAACTTATGGGCCTTCCGGTAAAAGTGCATAAACATCACCTGAATCTGAAGTCTTCTTTTATATTTTTTCAATGGTTAGTTAGCAATATGGGCTTGGGCTTGAATTTGGGATGGGCTCAGAGGTAATTCCCGTCCGTTTATCCTGTCAGTGATATATGAACTGCTGTGGGTGTTGAACAAGGGTCCGCCTCCAAAAAAAAAAAAAATGTTTAACTCGTTCATGGTTTATGGCAGCATCTTCGTTGATAATCGTTTGGGAGGTGGTACAGCAATGTACATCTGCATTGGCCTATTAAAATCCTATTTAACCCTTTTATTGTTAATGGAATATCGTAGTCGCCCAGTCTGGCAAACTACTGCAGCAAGAGATGAAAAGCTGAGAACTATACATCCGTCACGATTAAAAGGAAATGAGAAAATGTAGTAGAAGTTGCAATGATTGTAATTCTATTATAGGAGGAACGGTATTCATTAGTTTTGACATGGTACATCAATGACGGTTGTAACGTCGAACCATAAGGCGTAAAATTAAGGAAATGGTTTCTTTCGCATCTTCTTTCTGAATTGCTTTCTTGTCAATGAAGTTTTTTTTTATGAATTAAATTAGAGATCTTTTTTGATTTGGTTGTTGGAACTAAGTTATAGTGACCATTAAGTTTTTAGATGCACTGTAATTAAACGGTAAGCTGGAGTGGCAATTAGTCACAAGATCACTGAGTACATAAAAAAAAGTTAAACTGGTTCTAACCAGTGCGTGTAAAATTCACGAACCTAATGTTTTTTTTTGTGACATGGGGGAATAAAATTTGAAGTCATGTCAAGCTAGCAAAACTTGGAGCATTGACATATCTTAAACTAAGTTATTAATGATTATTAATTAATTAGGCCCTAATTTGGCAAACGTTTCTTTGCAGCAGTGCAAATAGCCAACGGATGAAGATACTAACTAGGGTAAGTGTAATTGCATAGTTAAAAATACCAACTTCGTATAAGCCGAAGAAGCACCAATTGCTAACAAGTTAGTATTACATCAACTGACTATAAGTCTTACGACATCAGTCATAATTTCAGAAAGCAGACAACCTTTTTTCTTCTAAAGTCAGAATTATTAATTTCCCACTGCAACCTGATGCCGTATAAAAAGACAAAAATAAACCACTGTGCAACCACCTGACACTATAATCCCTCCTTTGCATAAGCTCGCAGAAAAAAAATAATGTCCACATAACATAATCATTACTCGCTATCGCAATCGCCGTCGTCTACAATCAGCGTTGTCCGACATTTTACCATGTCCTATTTGCCTGGAAGACTCTTAGTCAATCTGCACAGACTATTATGTGCTTTTTAATGCACAATATTTACTTAGTACTAAGTAGAGTGCAATAAAAGGTATAGTGAAGAGCTACATCATTGTCTATTGTAAGGTTTATGTTGTTAGGCTGACTTCCTAAAGAAGACCGATAGATGGACAAAAGAAGGCAGTGGAGGAAATCATTAGCTGAACTCATTTCTTGTGGTGATTTCACTGTATTTCTTTTTGCCCATCTTGATTAAGGCAATATTTTTTTCTGTGTTTTATGGTCATTATTTGTTCAAGCGAAGAATATTGAAGCAAAGATAGAGTATAAAAATCAACGACCACTTCCTGAGGTCGCAATTGATGTTGCTTTGTAGACACTGTCATTAAAGACTTTTAATTGTTTAATTTATTTTTTTTTTATATGGTAAATATGTAAATGTAGTTAACGAATAATTAAAATATTATGACGACATAGCCAATTTTTTTAAGTCATTGCTTAGTTAATTACAAATAATCTCGGCATTTATTTCAGATGCGGATTTTGGATAAGCTTTAGGACAAGTAAGGATTTCGTAGTAAGTAGATTAGAAGGAAGAATATTTTTAATTAGAACTGTACTCTCAGTAAATATGTATTGATTTAATACAAGCGCAAGAAAATTATGTACTTGTTTATCCAATCAAGTCAAATTTTTAGGTCTGATATTATTTGGGAAGCAGCATGAAGGCAACAAAAACGCCCCACTGTACTGTAACCTTGAAAAGAAACCGTCGTCTGCATGCTGATAAATATAATAGGCTACGTACAGAATCTTTGACTGCACAAAGTTGATCGTGTATCTCTTCCCAATAAGATTTAGAGGACCAGAATATAACGATACCGAAAACTGGCTAGGAATTCCAATAACTTCTGTCGCAGATGCATAGATGACGAGAAAAATAAAGTGCCAGACTGAGTCGTGGGTAATTGCACCTTAATGATATAAGTTTAAAATCTTACAATGAAATTCAAGTCTTGTACTTTTTACACATGAGGCCTAATAAAGTGTGCGTGGCATTGATGCTATCTGGGAGATTTCACAAATTCTTTTTTTTTTTTGTAAAAACGTTCTCAAAAAGTGGCCGTGGCCATGTATGGTGTTCTGGTGAATTAAAGTAAACTTCAAGGCCTATTGATTGTGTTTGTAAAAGTTAAATTTTTTTAAAAACGAGCGTAGCATTTCCAAAACAGATATTAATTTTAAGCCCAATTGCTTAAGAAATAGCCAATTTGTAAAATTACAGGTATAAGTATTTTTCCCGCATAACGTGGCATGCCATCTATTAGCATATGCTCAGACTAACTCACATATAAAAGTTTTTTAAAATCGTTAAGAGCCGTTTTTGAGAAAATCCATTTTTGCTCAAATCGGCAATAAGTAAAGTACGTTTAACCCTTTACGGACGAAATTAATTTTTTCTACAAAACAAACAATTATTATTGTTAAATTCTATTTACTTATGCCTCTTAGGTTAGATTGAAAATTTAAATTTCGCTTCTACGGACCAATCCACAGACCCCCGATATGAAGTTTGAAGCAAACCCGTTCAGCCGTTTTGGCTGTAGTCGAATATACAGACAGACAGATAGACGGAATTGGCGGAGCCACTTTTTTGGGCTTCTCCATCAATGTCAAGTTTGATTAAAACCTTGATTTCTAAATTTGTGCAAGTTAAACTACATTTCCACTTACTGGTTCATGGGACCCAGGGGCTAGATTCTCACAACAATTCGTGTTGTTCGTGTTATATTCTGTACACGAGTGGAAGGGACTACTGTTTAATGCCGTATCCAAAGGGCAATCTTTTTATTTAAGAAGCTTTTTCATGACAGTTATACTCTCGGACTTTTATCAGACGCTCGCGAGAGGTGGGGACGTGAAAGAAGTTTTAGGTGATGGATCGAACCTCCAACCCCCCGTTTCGTAGTCCAACACTCTAACCAATTGAGCCACGGCGGCGCCCAAATTCAGACACAAAGATAGCCAAAATAACAGTTGATTTAACAAGAAAATTAACATCGTTTCGCTTAAATATTTACGATTAATTTTTGGAAGCGCAAGTCGTAGTATAGCTACCCAAAAAGACGCAAATAAATAATCTTACGACTACAACTCGAAAACTGAATACAATGGTTTAATAATGTATCCTTACTATTTACTTGCTTAACTCCGATGTACATATATATGGAACTCTAACTGGCCTATAATTTGGAAGCTGACACACCCTTTATACACTTTTTATTCTTTCCCATTAATATTAAAGACTAAAAAAATAAAACTTCATATTGATGTCACTGAATAGTAACAACTAATCCAATAGATACGAATATCTCAATGCAACGCATAATTACCTATTCCCAACACAACACATTTCTCTACGCCTTTCGATTTTCCACTCAATAATTTTATCACTTTTCCTCACACACTCACCGGGAAAATTTATTACAATTTCTAAAATAAAAAACAGAAACAATAAGTACAACAGAAAATTTCCCGATCACTTTAGCCCAGATAGTTTACCCGAAGCGCTACCACTATGATTTACCAAATCAAATCTCTTCGATTCTGTCCATTCCAGCCGTAAAATCTGCGATGTTGCCTTTCACATGCTAGCTTTGCACCATTTCCTCTACTGTGTGTGTGTTTTGTTTTTTGGTATATGTGTGTATGTGACCAGGTTAGTAGATCCCCAGGTTCTTGTAGTCGAAATTGATTGCATGTTTAGGGCAAAGCAATATAGAAGCCTCACTCACTACTGGTATAGCCGCGCACCGCCTTTCTAGTGCTACTCTATGTGAGCATATTTTCCTGTCTCTCTTTTGCCTGAGTAACACACAACTGATTTTTGCATTAGTTAGTTTTAAATTTAGTGAAAGGAGAAGAGACAAAAAAGTAGTTATTCACTTGTGTTTAAACCTAAAAAAAAAAAAAATCTAAGAAATATTTGCGAACAATGCATGCAGACAATTAAAAGAGGTGCTGGATGCCCAATGTTAATATCCCCTTGTAGTTGGCTTTAATGAACAATAGGTACTGAGAGATATTTCTTGAAATTCAAACTCCACTAGATCATTTCAGACTTACTCCCAAAATGGGTATGGACATATTTCTGTAGATATAAGCTTAAGTGTTCGGTATTTAAACTTAAGGACATAGAATTAAACAATCAGATCGGAGTGCGAACTAGGTCTAAGAAGCGAGATCCAAGTTTTAAAGGAATCAATTTGACTTCAGGGTGCTGTGAAAAAGTTTTATAAAACTTTGTTTAAGGATGCAATTTTTAATCAAATTAAATCAATCAGTAACAAGTTCATTAAAAAGATGCCGATTTATTAGTGATCAATTGAAGGAGCCTTAAATGCACTCAGTAAATACATATGTATAAGTACTAGTCCAGATGATGCAGAATTTCGGTCAAAAATACAACTGTTCTGTTTTATGAACAATTTAAAATTCAACACATGCAAATATTTTTTCAAAAATTATGGCAATCTGGCCAATCAAACTTAAACTAATGACTTATAAGTGAATAGCATAAATAAGTGCTGCTAGACTAATGACAACAACATCTATTGCAGGCTCCAAAACCCATTGGAACCATTACATTTATTTGTGTAAGAATATGCAGCGGAATGCACTCTTATGCTAGAGGAATTACATATATCTTTAAATGATGACAAGAACGATTCCTGCTATAAATATGCAGTAGAAATCTGTTATAACAGTACCTGATATAGCAATGAACCGGATATAACGATATATTTTCAAAGTTCCGGCAAAACTCCATTTAGCTTAAAGTAATTTGCAATCGGATCCCGGACATAACGTTGAAATCGGTCATAGCGACGAAAATGTAACAGATTTAACTCTAAAATTTCTACTGTATGTACTTAAAAATTAGGTTTAATGTTTCTTGCTACGCAAAGTAAGATAAAGAAAACCCTTTCAACAAGTCGGTCTATAAAAGCTTCTAAAGGGGTTTTCAATAGGTTCATAACAATTTGTGTTTTAATACAAACGCACCCTTAAACTTTTTCATGATCTGTCAATGTCAAAACGTCAGTCGAGGTTTACATTTTTATTATAGTGAAGTTCACAAACGAGCAACGTTTGGAAATTATTAAAAATTCTAAGTCGGTGGTCGCAACTTTAAGAGCACTTACTCCACTTTTCGATCGTAATAATCCTCGAGTAAGCATATTCACTATTGAATGTTTTCAGTGCCAGTGATACAAAGCACCCGTCGAAGCACCGAAAATATCGTAGCCGTAAGTGCTTCAATTCAAAATCAGACAAATCAGTCGATTCCATGCCGTTCACAGGAATTGGAAATCTCTCAGTCCATATTGTTGCAAATTTTACATAAAGATCTTGGCCTACACACTTACAAGATGAAATTAACTCAAGAACTGAAGACTCTTGATCATTTGAAGCGCCGAAACATCTCCGATTGGGCTCTGCAAGTTTGAAGAAAATCCTGAATTTCATCGAAAAATCATCTTCAGCGGATGAACCTCATTTTTGGCTTAGTGACTTTGTCAATAAGCAAAATATGCATTATTGAACAGCAAAAACCCCACATGTACTTGAAGAGGCACCATTGCATCCACAAAAAGTGACCGGTGTGGCCAGAATTGGACTTGACATCAGTGATATGTGGTCCCAATAAGATGGTGCCACATGCCACACAACCCATCAGACAATTGATCTATTGAAGAAGAAGTTCGGTAATCGTGAAATCTTGAGAAATGGTCTGGTCGAATGGCCACCTCGCTCATGCGATTTAACGCCGTTGGATTCCTTTCTATGGGGTTACCTTAAGTCCTTGGTTTATGCCAACAACATTAGAGGAGCTCACGTGCTCGCGGTGGTGATATGAACGAGATCGAATTCCATACTGAAATTTAACATGTGTACTACGCTGGAATAAGTTTCAGACCGATATCTCAATTATTCTGTGTTTTATTTATATACGAAATTAACTATAGTTTGTAACGGTTGTGAATCATAAATTGTAGATGAATTTGGAACAAGCTTCTTGCATTGGTATGAGAGTCATACTCCATGAGCATCACAACGAATCTAAATTGATTTAAGCGTGACGGAGACAATTTTTTCTCATTTGCTTTAACCCACTAACCAATCTGCGCATCCCAATGCCAACCATTTAAACTGATAGTTTGCGAGAAATCCCCATTTACTGCTGAGTGTCATTGCATTGCATGCCTTCGTGTTAGTGTTTGCATTCACAGTCATGTTAATTTCGTTAACGGAGAACTAAAGAGAGATTAAAACTCAGAAACTCATAATGGTCCTATTATCTTGACCGTAAAGAGTAGTGAACAAATCGCATTATTGCGTTAGAAGTGTCTTTAAATATTTTGCTAAATTTTGACAAATCCATATGTTAGTGGATAAATTTGGATATTTATAAATATCCTAATTATTGGTTATTGGAGCAAAGGTGTTGGTTTCCAATGTTTGATATCAATTGAGTGATGGATTCAAGCGGATTTGTTTTATGAAGTACATAATACCAGAATAAATAATATGTACATATAAAATAGTTTGTACACAATGATACTTTGACTAATACCTTAAACGTAATGAAATATTATGAAATGTTTGAAATGTTAGTTTTTATATATGACTGTCATCTACAGGTCTCTACTAATGAAGCTGACACTAAAACTGATAACATGATGAAACTTATCGCAGCTTAAAAAAACCTTTTGATAACCCAGTTAACAAAACAAAATAAAACAATTGATGTTGACTTTGAAATTAACCGGAATTCAATAAAGGACTAAAGCGCCATTTGAATAGAGCTAATGAAGGCCCAAATCTTCTTTTTACGATTTATTACCTCTAATCAAAGGCATTGTCCTTATAGAAAGTTCTTTCTTCAATCTTATAAGATTAATACCTATAAGTGTTTTGAAAAATTACCACATAGTAGTAGTCAATGAGACACAATATCGTTTGAAGTAAAAATTTTCGTTTCATTCGGCAACAAACGCACACAGATCAATAAAACACAATCGAAGCCGAGAAGAAGACAAATTACTTTCATCGACACGCGGGCTACACACAACACAGAATGTATCTGTCCATCCAACTGTCGGCTGTGTTCATAAATAATAATTTAATAACAAACTTTTCAGTTAAGGTTTTCTAATATTTTTTTTTTTTCCTTTTTTCATAACTTTTCCCGCCGACTCGTCTCAGTATTGGGAAAAGCTAGTGATTCCCATTAATCAATGTTACATGCATTGTTGAGAGAAAAAAAAAATAAAAGCGACACGACGAAGAAAAGAGGAAAACATATGTATATGTACGTACAAGCTGATTACAAATTCCACCCATTCAACAAAAAAAAAAAAGATGATAGTTTTGCAAGATTGGCAAACAAATCCTTGCGGCTGACAGAAGTGAATGCTAAAATATGGCAAATCGAGGACATATACTTTCGCATCGAGAGATGGCACTCGGACAACTTAATCAATGGATATTGATGACTGCACACAGTCGAGTAGGAGAACTATCAATTTATGATGCGTGAATAATATGAAATTCTAGTAAAACCGGATGGCCATAGAGCAGTTAACCGATTGAATATTCCCTAGAGTGTTGATGTGGCGAGCGAACGCGGCATTTTAACTTTGGAGACGCACCCAATTGTCAACTCGAACGATTAAGTAGCGAGAGGATTTAAGAGCCCCTCACTTAACGACCACACTTTCTGATGGGAAATTGTTGATAATAATATAGATGGCTATTGATATCCGTTACCTGGTTATATTTTTATGCTAATTTTTATTAGTTGTGAGAGTATGAGAATGTTTACACTTTGAAATACAAAAAATTAGTAACTTATAACTAGGTTACCCGTCTGATTAGAATGTATGGTGGCAAATTGTTTCTTACCTGAAAAAAAGAGAAAAATTCAAGGTTAAGTTATTATTTTATATTTGTAGTTTTGTTGAGAAATAAATTTTATTACTTAATATGTGATATGTTATTTTGTTTGCCTAAATTTAAAACTGCGTACAATAAAATTTCTTTTTGTTCGCTATAGGATTCTCCAATTACAAGCAAACATCTGACCCATATGACGCAACTCTATAAATGTTTTTTAAAAGATATCTTAAAAGTTGAAAATATTATCATTTATGGTAAAAAAAAAAAAACAAATGCTAGAAAACATTTATCGATCTAAAACAAAGTGCACTAAATTGATGTCATAATAGCAGTCTACTAACTTCCTAACTTGATTAGTGCATGGACTTCCGCAAAACTTTCATACAACACACTACCACCGCTTCAGAGTTAAAAACTTATATTTCAACGACCATGTACAAAGTGCAATAAACCCATCTGAACATTTCGTGCCGAAGCAGAGTTCAAAATAAAACTGATAACTTCACTCACCCCTAGCACGCGCCCAGCAATATACACTCGATTGCGCTGTTCAATCGAAGTGTTGAAATCACCGCATCCATAAAACCATCAAGGGATTTTGTTTTGATTTTTCAATCCGATACAATTTACCTGTTAATTGCGTGCGCTGTAAAATTTCACACCTTGTCATATACTATTATCGGTAATAATACCAATAACACCGCCCATCTGTCTATATAAAAAGTCTATGGACTAGACAAAGGTATTTAATGTAGATAGACATTATACGAGGGCATTATCCTTTCCATTTACTGCGGCGGATTGCAACAAAAAACTGACACCAGCCAACAAACAGCTATATAAAGAAATAATGTGAAATTATCCTATTATCGTCGTCCTGCTAGTGTTACAAAGTGGGATTCAAAAACAAAGCCCATGTGAAGTACGTATGTATCTACAAAAAAGGATTTGCACTTGAGTGAACTCTAACAAGGGAATAGCGGATAAGAAAAACTGCAGTAAAACTTGAAATAGTACTCGATGTACATAGTATACATTTTACACATATAGTAGGCGAATGAAGAAACGTAAAAGAAACAAACTGGATACTTTGCATATACTCGTACATATGTACATATGTACATATATCCTTGTAATTGTTGGTAACATACCCGTAGATGTACTTTGTTGGCTTTACTAGGAAATATTTTTATTCTTTAGGTTTCTTCATACGTAAAGACTCATACATGAATAGATTTTGGTTTATACTACTCACGACAAAGTGGTGCATTAATTTTAATCCATGGCTGGTATAGAACTAAACATTGACCGACGAAGTATATAACAGACAATGTTACTGCAACATACCGATATACATATGTATTTAAAACTACATACATATGTAATTAATCAATTTATATCAAATGGTTGACATATGAAGAAACGAATTGATATGATTATGTACACTCCTAACAAACATATGTATGTAGGCATTTATGTATGATACAGAGATTCAGGTTAGATTCTAATAACCTATAGAGACATAACACAAATAGAAGGTAACTTGAACTGACTTAGAGAGCGCAACTGAAGGCAGTTAGCTTAGGAACAGGCTAACTGGACTTGTCGGTTTACTATGAGGATATCATATTGTTCCTGAAATATTCAACTCTCAACATTGATACAAAACTACAATCTACAACGCGAATAATGCGTTAGCAATGTAGTATAAATCCTTGGCCACTATACTTATAGAACAGTGTTTCAATAAGTTCTAAACTGGGTGAAGGGAAGCAAAACTTCCAAAACAAATACATATAGTATATTAATTCTAAAATAATCTTTGTCATTTACAAAGCTTGAGTAGCAACCAAGCTCCCTGTATGACACAACCCTCCAATGAAGTTATTTACTTTGCAATCCTATTTAGATTTTTTTTCACTTTATATTTTGTCGCATTTCCCTCTGCCTGATTATGAACAAGAAAAGGATAACAATTCTGTTCAATAAGAAGACTGAGAAGTGCTTACACACAATGACTGTCCACAACGGATGGGAAACTTATTGATTTACTGGGTTTCCCAAGTACATATATATGTACATACATACGTATGTTGCCTTTATCCTTATATGATACTCTTCGCAAAATCTGTCTTTGATTTTTCATCCTTCTTTTCATCGATGTTAAATAAGAATTTGTTTATCACACGTGATATTTAAATGATTTAGACATTCTACCACTAAGCTTTTGAGGCATTGAGAATCTAGGACAACTCTACTGGTTCGTACCAGTCACGGACAATAACAATTTACCAAAAATACCTTCCTTCGTTTGCCAAACTTTGTTGTCGTGTGGAAAACGTAAAAAAAAATTCCTTCTGAATATGCTAAGGGTTGTTCTATAAAAATGGTAATTGTTAAATCAATTCCAAGAAAAATGCCATCCATCCTATAACTGGCAGAAAAAAAGAAAACTAAAGGAAAAGAATGAGCATTTTTATTGCTGGAGGAGCATTTCTGGTGCGTCTGTGGGCGGGCCTTAAACTAGTTAAATATTTAGCAAGTAAGAAGGAAGTAGAATTGATTTTTAGCATACAGTTGATGGCGGTTTCATTATTTAACTTGGTTAAAGTTGGATTCAATTAGATTGTGTGTAATCGAGGCAGTTAAATTGTAGTTCTCAAATGTTTAGTGCACGCAAGTAATGGAAACGAGACTTTTGACCTTGATGTGGCTTCAGGTTTCTTGAAATATTGAGGGGTTCCTATTTTATGACCTAGTTGTAACGATTTTTGCTTTGGCGTCAATTCTACATTCGCTTACATTTAGTAGTAACTTCAAGGACAGGAACTGTATGTTTGTCAAAAAGTCAAGTAAAATCTATTGGAAGTAGATTACAAGGGCATTTCAATTGCTCGTATATATACATATATGTATGTATGTATGTATGCATGTAAATTCATTTTCATTTGAAAGACCAAGACGTTGTAGGCCTATTAAAGTTGGTGCCAATATGTTCATATATGTTCATAAACTTGCAATTGGAAGTAAAGTGTAACAACTCATAAGTAGTTTCGGCAGAGAGTACATGCCAAAACAGGTGATTAATATTTTACGCATACTGTTAAACCATAACCTAAACAACCAAGTACAACAATGTTTAATTTGCGAACAACATTCCTGAAAATCAAATTTCTAATTTCGTCAGCTTGAAGCAAAGTATATGTACATACATCTTGAAATCAGTGATGGGGAGTTTTTTCTTTGTTGGAGGGACAAATGACGAGCCTAAGACCAAACGGAGTATTAAATGAGTTATTAGTACGCTTGAATTAGTTGAAAACGACTCTTTTGGGAGATTATCCTTTTAATGAATATGGATTGGATAATAATGCACACATATGAATGTATGTTACAACTAACGGTTTCCAGAAGAAATCTTGTCGATCTTAACGTCTCCAATTGTTTATGAGTAAAAACAAATGAAATAGCATAGCCTCATACACGTTTTCCGAGTTTTCCGCCAATAACATCAATGTATGCATGTGCCGTATGTGTTGGAAGAACACATTGTTAAAAGGTTATTGGGGTCAAACCTTGGTCAACCCAAGTACCTTTCTCCCGGTGGCGTCTTAGTAATAAAAAAAATAAATATTTGGCCCGACAGGTATATAGGACCCAAGGCCTAGCTTCTTACAACCATTCATGTTGTGTATGACATATTCTTTACAAGAATAGAAGGGACCTGATGTTTAATGCCGTTTCTGAAGGGCAATGTGAGGAGCTTTTTCATAACTGTTATACTCTCGCATCTTTGTCAGACGCTTGCGAAAGGTGGATCCGACCACTCGCTTCGGAGTCCAACGCACTAACCACTTGAGCCACGGTACCCTTGGTAATCCTCGAAGAAAAACCCAAATCAAGCACACTAGAATCTGACCCCGGATAGGAGCAACAAGTTGCCCGGCTTAGTTTCTTAGCCAGGAGGTTTAAGAGTTAGTTACCACTATTACGAATGGCAGTAATATTTTCGTTTGACAACGATTGACTGGTATTGACTAATCTACAAAAAGGATGTATTATGTAAGAGTTTCTAGAATTGAACATTCAATTCGAACATTATTTAAATGCTTTTCAGCGAATGGTTGAAAAACCTTGTCAAACATCATCGCAATCGCTGACAATATGTCACATTACATGTGTGTTTCTACAAAATGTAGCTGCTGCTGCAAGTTAAAATTATAATCGTCATTACAGGCCTATCTTTACACTCCAAAGAACACGAGAACACATTTTTAGTTTAGTTTAGTTTATGTGTAGTTTATGTCACACCAAAATAACACATATGTATGTACATATACTTTCTATTATTTGAAAGCTGGATGAAGGAATGAAAAGGGCTTTTGGTTAACATTAGCTGTCAAAATTTTTATTTTATATTCTTTTAGTCATTATTCATTATGATCTCTTATTTATTTATGATCTCTATATATTTCGACTAGTTGGAAACATATAAAAACTCAAAGCATTTTAACAAGTACAAGGACAAATATGATGGGGTGTTAGATTTTAATAAAACACAAGAAGTTCCATGATCTACCAGCATAACTTGATCCAACAACAATATAAGAAAGAATTAAAATGGAATTTAAGGTTTTCCCCATGAGATGTATACAATTTTTATGAAAAATTAGAAAGAAAAATCAATGAAAATTCCAACGCTTACATCATAAATTATATATGTATGTTTAACGATCCATCGTGCCCTTTCTCCAAACCCTCATTGCTTTAGGTTTGTTTAAGCCTAATCATTAAAAAATCGCTTTAAACCCATGAAATTTATTTCAGTTTTGATTTTTTTTTTTCCATTTTGTATGGATTTATTTATTTATGTTATTGTAACAATCATTAAAATACAATTAAAACTGATTAATGGTTCAATGAATTAATAATAAACTATTTCAAATACCCTATTGAAATGATTTTTTTTTTTCGCTAAATAAAAATGAGATTTATTATTATCATAACTCATTTTAGACAAATAAAACAACACCTGTCGTTTAAGTATCATGTTTTGATATCAAATCACAAAATTAAAGATTGTAAAACAGAACACATTGTGCTAATTTCAGAGTAAAAATTGTAGCAGTATTGCGATGAATGTGAAGTGAGAAGAAGCTAACATATTCTTAGTGAGGTCTATCAAGTGTGACAATTTGCAGTCGACCGATTTCTTAGAGGTGTTATAAATCTAGAGCAGTACATTAATCGAGAATAATGACTAATAAATGTAATAAAGGCTATTAGTAACTCCAATCCACCGAAATGAATAGTTTTATGCAGGTTATTCGCCAAAAGGTATTATTGACCCGCACTTTTTAAAATATGGAATGAAAACATAGTTACCATGAATTTAGAGCACAATAAAAAGGCGCAATATCACATACAAGTCTTGAAACATTCAATTCATTGAGCTCGAAGCTTTCGAAACATTTCCTAAAACGGGTAGCTAACTGCGTTCAAAGCTTCAGCAAATAAAACAATTTCGATGAAAAAATTACGAAAATACTAGTGTCATCACTCTTATATTGTATCTTCTTAACTAAACAATTTCTTATTGCTGTCCCTCTATCGTTATTCTTACGATGTTCACATGTTATCGTTGCGTCTGTAGCTCCGACAAATTTACGCCCTACTAGTCCATAAAAATCGATGAATGATTCCATTATAACATACTACATTTTTATGACCGTACCACAAAACGGAATGCGGATGGTTTGAGGACAGCATAGAAGACTAAGGTCATTAAAAAACAAAAATGTTTTTAGATTGATGCATTCGAAAACTATGTTCAGTTTTGCTTAAATAAATAATCGAGAACAGGATATTATTTTTTAGACAGTCAAGTACCCATTAAAAGGAATTACAAGAAGTATTTGTAGTAGTTTGTCGGAATCAAAAAGATGTATGAAGTGGCCTAATAAATTCAACAAACTGGGCAAGAATCAGATAAGCCTGTAGATCGGTAAGACATAATAAGTAAGACAAAGTTGATAAACAAAAAGATTCGACGAACAGATCTCGAACAACGTATACTCGGATCGACAATAGAATTTACTAATTCAGTTGTTAAGCGTTCTACTCAATTATGGGAAAAACTGAGTTTTTTGAGGAAACAAAACCGATAAAAATTGAATAGCTATATAAATACATTTGTATGTATAACCAGCAAATTGACTTTTGATAACAAATGTCGCATTACATCGTCCCACCTATCATTTATTTATATGCTCACCTACTGATCTGTATTCAACATACGAGTGTAGCAAAGTCAATGACCTGTAAAAAAAAAATTAAAATTTACTTCCAATGTTATAAAATAGCCGGCCGGCCTATTTGTCAATTTTCATTTCTAGATGCCTCTGGTCGATTTATGTTTATCTTGTGTAACCTGTAGATAAATTCATCCCATTAAAATTCGAAGAAATGTTGACAGATTTTGAAATAGGCACGCGAACAGTATTATTTCAAAACATTCAGTATTTACTTTTTTTTAAAATTCAAATATTATTTTCTATAAATAAAAATACTTTTGGAATACGTACATTTTCCTACTTCCAGTTTCCTATATCGCAGAGAGCCAGTAAAACACATTTTACGCCCCAGGTGTTCGAAAAAGTGTAAAATTCCGGTGATCACCTTCACCATCCGCATAGCATTCCCTCTTTTGTTGAGTTTCTAATTTTATTGACACGTTTGGGAATTGTAGGAAAAGAATTTATTGGTCACACATCGTCTGAGCATTGATGGTGGAAAATTGTTTTTTTTTTTTTAATTTTTTTCTTAGCTATTTATGGGTGCTTATAATTAAGAAAGTTTGGTTCTGTTCAACCGTATGATAAGAAGAATTACGAATATGTCATATAAGATAACGGATGTGCAACACAGCGTGTTCATGAAATTAGTGTTGTTTAGTAATAATTACACACGTTTTTTCCTGTTTTGATATCTTTCTATAGATGCTTTATCAAATCCAATTTGGATTGACGAACTGCTGGTGAGGGGAGTAAAAGAGGGCTTATTGCATTGCATATATCAAATACCAATCTTAAGAATGTGTTATGTTGGAATGTTTTTAAACATATGTCTATTTTTACTAATATTAGGAAAAAAAACTAATTTTATTACTGATTTTGAAGTGATCGGCGTATAAGAAGATATGAATCTAGTCCTGTTTGTCTGTTTAAACGCGTTAATCGCGAGAACCTCAAAATAAACTTACAAAAAAAACTTTGATACACAAATTTACGCTGTAAATCTAAGTGCAAATTATTGGACATACATCAAATATGTAATGAAGTAATAAAAAAGTTAGTTATTACACTGAACACTGTTTCGTATACGTAATATTTCTTGACTGAACTTAATTTAAGTAGCAGTTTACTTTTACTCTTCACATGACCACTTAAAATTGACTGTCGTGTAATTATACCCTATATTAAGTTTGACACATAATTTGTAACACAGAGAATTAATCGAAATAGATATAAACATATGTATGTATGTACATAGAGAAATCGATTGAGCCATGTCCGTCCGTCCGTCCTTAAATTTTGAGCTAGGAGGGAGAAATTTCATAATTGGGCTTTTGAAGAAACAGTACAAATGTAAACATTTTTGAAATCCGCCCACTTTTTCATAACTTCACTAAATTATATGAAAACAAAAAATTTATTTTGACCAAATATTTAAATACATACATATTTAGATTCTCTACAATTTGCCCATACATACATCAGTTTTGGCCACCCCCATTTTTTGGAGTCGTTTTAATCAAAAAAACGATTTTGATGAAATTTTACCTGTAACATGCTCAAACGTTCGAAGTTATCGTCGTAATTCAATACAAAAAGCTAAATGACCACGCCTACTTTATAAGCGCTGCATTGGAAGGATGATATGATAGCATACGATCCATTCCAAACGAATTGGTACTGTTTTTTTATTGTTACTGAAAATGTCTACAATGACACCACATCCGTCATGTTTGTGAAGTAAACATTATTTCTGTCTAAGACTATTGTCCAAAAGTTCAACAAACAATGAAGAAACCAACTGAAATAAATATTTTAATATAGCTGTGTATTTTTAGTGTCTTATTTTTGTTATATTTTTCTAAGGATCAAACCTCTCATGAATGTGGATGATATACATATATATCCATGCACGGAATGGGAACTGGAAGGTTAGGTGGAGATGATACCGAGATTGCTAGAGAGTACGATTACCTCCTAGGCTTAAGAATAGAGTCTTATGAGCATGCAGCGGCATTTCACTCATAAGCTACAACTAAAAAAGTCAGCACTTAATTCGACATGGAAGATGTCTATAAACTCGAAACGACTCCAAGAATAGTGCGGATATATGGAGCACAAGTCTGTGACTATTAACCGTACGAAGAAGTCGAAAAACTATTATGGACGTTTTCATCTGAAGATAGTATTCCGTATAACTCCCGGATTAATTGCTGTACCTCAAAACTGGCTTACCACAACTTTTCGTAACGACACTAAGACTTCACACAAATAACGTTATTAAAACTAAGGACCTTCCAAATAACTGCATGCTGCAAAAGATCCGCTATTTATTAAAGAATGGCAACTCCTACCACAGCGGTAGGAGTTAGTATCGAACATTACGACGGACAAGAAAACTTGGACGTCAAATGTCAAACGTTGCTATTTCGGATACCTATAGGCTAGATTATAACGGTGCCATGAAACAAAGCCGAGTAAAATAAGGCCGAATTTCAAAATTCGGCTTTATTTCACATTAGGAAATTTCACTTCCGGAGGGTTAGTTATATGCTAAGTTTCTTTAAATTCATGCGGAACATGGATATAAAGGAACTGTGCATACACCCAACTTCGCACCTACTCCAAATCCAATAGTGACCCCAAGTAGGGGGTTGCAGGGGGCATGCCCCCCATACATTTTCCACTAAAATTTGGCTTTATGTCACTTTACCGATATCGCCTTATGACGCTTATGTGACTGCACCGAATATATGTACATATGTATATTCTCAAATTCTAAATGGGACGACCGAGAACTTTTTTATGAGGAGTTTGAGAAAATAATTGTTATAAATGCGTGTATAAAATCAAAGCGTAATAAGGCCGACTCGGCTATATTTCACTTTGTCAAAGTGAAATAAAAATAAGATCGAACATTGAAATTCGGACAGAAAAATATTTTAATGAGTATCGAAGGATGTGAGCCGCTCTACGAATACTACATACATATACATTTCTGAGAACTTTTAATATACATACAATGTTCACATATGTATGAGTACAGGCTTTCCCCAATTTTTCCTTTTTTCATTTGTATCTTATCTTTTTCTTTTTTTATACCCTATCCTAAGGGTATATTAAGTTTGACACATAGTTTGTAACATAGAGAAATAATCGAGATAGACCCTATAAAGTATATATATTCGTGATCAGCATCAATAGCGAAATTGATTGAGCGATGACCGTCCGTCCGTCCGTATGTCACCGCTTTTTGGGCCTTAAATTTTGAGCTAGGACGATGAAATTTCATATCTGGGCTTCTGAGAAAAGGATACAGTACAAGTGTAAAAATTTTTGAAATCCGCCCACTGCCACGCCCACTTTTTCATAACTTCACTAAATTATATGAAACCGAAAAATTTTGTTAAGACCAAATATTTGGGTATTCAGATTCCCTACAATTCACCCATAGAACAGTTTTGGCCACGCCCACTTTTTGGGGGCGTTTTCATCGAAAAACCGATTTTCATAAAATTTTACATGTAACATCCTCAAACGTTCGACATTATAGCTATATTTGAGTACAAAATGCAATTTGGCCACGCCCAGAGAGAGGAGGATAGGGTATCATACGATCCGTTCCAGACGGATTGTAGCTTTTCTGTATGTTTTTTTTTTATTTATAAACTTTTTGTTTTTCCTTTATTCTTTCTAAATCTTCAAAATCTTAAAATCATATTCTATATTTCTATATAGAAATTATAAAATATTTGAATTTGTAAACCGACTTCCACCTAGAATTTTGGAAATACCTTTTTATCTCACATCTACAGACAATAAGAACTTCATGTGTAAAATCTCAAGTTTCTATATCTAATGTTTTCGGAGAAACTATGATTACAACCATTTATTGTAACCCAAACGTTTTCGATTTTATAGTATATTTAAGATAATTAGAAAATATTCTCTGGAAAGTATTTATTTTTATCAAGCAATTGATGTACATTACAAAAAGAGACTTCTGCTTCCAATATGCAAATTCGAAATCGGGTCAAAGAAAGAAAATATTCTTAGAATATTTATTCTTGGGAACCCGTTGCTACGAAAATGGATTCAAATCTCCTAAGCTAAAATACATGTTCAGCGGGAAGAGTTAATTTACAGGATTATGATCAGGAAAAGAGGCCAAATATAGAACTCTTTCAACAGAAAAAAAAAATATTCTTAAGATACTCGAAGAAAATAGAATAAGATACAAGATACAAACTTTATAAATTTTTCGAACATGTGAATGTAGCAAATGGGCAACTTTTCCCCGATGCATAGAACTTCCGTTTTATTACAGAGAACTAGAAAATTGTAAGTAAGAACGGAGTAGCATTTTGTCACCATTTGCGTTTGTTACTTGTATTCTTCATGAAGTCTCGGTTTTGGCATCAATTTTTCGTCCAAAATATACAGCCATAGGAAAAAATTGTTAGGCACTCATGTTTTTTGTATGAATTATTGATACTTCCCAATCTAAAAGCTCTAAGATCTTAATGAATGAAAATCAGGTAGTTGAGAAGGACTAGCTGTGAAAGACCATTTCCGAAAAATAGGAAGGCATAGCTACTACCATCCATATAATATTCGTTAACGGGTTGCCAAGACCCAAGTAATGAAAAATTGTCTAAATACTAATTTTAGTGTCGCATTAATATGTATGAAAAACACACAATTTTAAAATACGTTTAATATGAAATACAAAGATAATCGAAAAGAAAAATAAGGTTGCCCAATTAATTTGTTTATGGCTGTGCATATACATATATATGTACATATACATATGTATTTAGCACCCAGAGGCCACATATAGACTTCAATTAGTTATGAAGTTCCAGAGATTTATTGAAAGAACAATGCGATCTGATTAATGCACATGGTGAAGGATGTATGTATCTAAGCCATTTCTGTTGACCTTTTCGCAGATGTTTGTTTGATGAATTGAACGAACCCAGAACTAATATCAAGACGCGTAATCATGTAAAAATAAAAATTTTAAATAAAAAATGACACGAATTACGAATATAAATGATAAATATTGTCTCTTAGGCGGACACCAGAGCAACATGTCTCCAAGCTATTGTGTTGGCTACGGCAGGGTTTTTTTTTTTTGAGAAAGAAGAAGGAGCTTTTGAGAATGGAAATCAAACTCATTTAAAACGACGTTTTGTGCTGGGACTGCAAGTCAACACCAGGTAGCAGAAGTGGCAAGCCATTTAGGAGTCATAGATTTTATAGCATCTGCAGGCTGGCTGGATTTCGAAAGCGTCACGGTATTGCTTACAAAAACATAAGTGGAGAGGCTGCGGATACAGATCTTGGGAACTTTAAGACTTTTCTTGAAAAGCTACCTAAAATTATAGCAGCTTATGATACTGACTGCATTTACAACGTAGATGAGACTTATCTCTTTTTCAGAGCTTGATGATAAATAAATAAATAGCTATTACATTGTACATATGTACATACGTATTTGTTTTGAAAATTGATACTTTTTTTATGGTTTTCCCTTAAACGGACAACTCCCTGGCTTTGCTGTCCACTCAAGGGAGATTACACTATATATGTATATGTAAATATACATTTAAGAGGAAACAAAATGCAAACAAATTGAGCACTCACTCCGTATGTATGTATGTACATACATACATAAATCGGAATGCATTGATTCCGAATTAAGTCCAAGTTTCCCGCACTGTGCCTACTGATAAATTTATTTTTCAATGGGAAAAATCTCCGGAAATGGGGGAAAACCCACCCGATAACCCCACTGTTTCTTAGAAAATCTCAACGCCATAAAAATAAGAATTAGAGAGGGTGCCAAACAAGTCCACAAGAAAGACATACATACATACATATTACGCGCTACAATAATACAATAAGAAATATTTATTATCACTTCTCCTAATTACGGCGATATCTCATTACTATTTTAGACAGTCGAATTTTAGACTCCATATACGAAAATCAATGAACCACAAAACACACACATTGAATCAAATTTTGACATTGAATTATCGAATTACGATCCCCTCCCATCTGATCATAAAATTTTCAATTTTTAATTAAATTAACTTTTAAGGAGAGTTTTACTTCTTCCCTAATTACGTCTAATGCTTTCTGTATACATTAAGTTCGTCCGATAACATTTCCTTCTCCTTCGTGTAAACATGAGACTTTATGTTTAGCTTTAGCACTCAGCACCCCTATCTTGAAAACCAACAACATAAGAAAAAAATTACGAGAACAACAACAAGAACAACAAAAAAGAACATCAATTCTCCCGGAAGGAAACCAAACCCAAATGCACCCCACTCTGTAGTATCTGATTGCCGCACACAAATTCGAAACGAAAATATAAAATTCCCGGGATTCACTAAGTGAAAAAGAAAAACAAAGAGCAACATAATAACGAAAAATATAATAGTTGGGGTTGCCGACAATGGTCTGGAGTGACGTCGCGATAATCGCCTCATTGCGGGTCATTAACATTGGTTTAATTATTATTTTTAAGTACAAATAAAACTGGTGTATACACTTATGCAATAGTTTAAGAATCGATCGTAAACAGTTTCGTTAGTTTATCTTACCTCTTTTTGGTTTTGCCAACATTGTATAATTCAACGTGTTTGAATGCAGCGTATGTTGCCATTTTGTAATTTTATTTATAACTTTTATCTTAACAATAAAAATCAACAGCACAGTTATATTTCCCTAGACGAGGAAAAGAAAAGAAGAACCAAATTTTATTTCTTTTTCAAGGATTTCGTCTAGAGTCCTTGAGAACAACTACTACAACCCCTCAGCACTATATAACAAAGACACAAAAACAAAGGATGATGTCAGGTGAACAACTATATCGAAGTATCAACTAGGTGTACTCAACAAACGATATTTTTGTTTTTATTTTCTGTATGTCAATGAGTATCCTTTTTGCTGCAGCAAGTGCATCGCAGCGCGTGGGAGTTGGAAAAGCTGCAGTGGGTAATCGATATTATGAGCAAACACGTACATATTATGTAGTCCTTTAAATCACAACTAGAACCTGAAAACGCATAGAAAGTTGAAGAGATGAAGCTTGATGAAGCTTCTTTTCTTTCTCTTGGCATCTAAGAGATACACACCGAAGCAAAAGGGACACTCATTTCTTTAAACAAAAAAATCTCTGTTCACATCCTTTTGTTACTTGTATCTTTTAATGACGAATGTATCTAAAGTTTAGATTTATTACTAGTATCGCACCCTTTTAAACTTCACAAAAATAATCCAACACAAAAACAAATACTATATGATATCCGTCAGATAATTTGAAGAAGAAAATGCAACTGAACTGAGAAACTTTTATTCCTTTTCGAGAAGGTAGGTTATACAAAATCGAACAACTTTAGTCTGTACAGTGTGATGGTGTGCTATCGGTTTGGAATTAAGCTTTCGACTGAACGTAACGCGGCGCAATGGAAAACATTTTATATCGATCCAACTCAGCTGAGTGTGCTGTTGAGTTGTGGTGGTGTACGGGTATCTTTCTGGATATGATGAGGCACACTCTCTGCACAGTAAAAAGAATAAAAACAAAGCGCCAAAGAAGTCGTCGTTGTCGTCATAGCATAGCACACCACAGAAAGAAGGCGAGGGAGCGTCCGAATGAACCGAAACAAGAAGAGGGGATCCCACCATCATCATCACCATCGGCGGCGGCAACACATCGAGCGCAATGGTAAGTTATTTATGTACCTAGATATGTATCTGGTTGTTCCATGTGCCTATAATTTGTCTATGGTATGATGACGTTCGTTTGTCCGTTATGTTGCGTGATTTTTTTGGTAGCAACATGAATTTTTTTTCCCTCCGCATTGCAACATAATATGGTAGTGGAGCGTGGTGAAAGTGCACTAGAGCTTGCAGCATAGCGTGGTGAGATAGAAAACAGCTGATATGTACGGGTTATGGAAAAGAGAGTGAGAAACTCTCTTGACAAAAAAAAATAATTTAAAGAAGTGCACATTCTTAAGTTTATAGCAAAGTTTTAAATAAAAATCTAGGAGTCATCGAAGGAGACGTTATTCACGATATTGAGAATTCCACTGACTCAAAAACAAATCTATTTGTCTCTCCTTTGTTTTAAACATTTAAATTCCAACGAACACCCTTAGTCACATTACAATACAATAATGTATGTAGTATGAGTATATCGTTCGGAATAGGAATAACACTATATCATGTGTATTGTTAGTAATGAAGCGATACTGTTGATTGGTTCAATAACTTTAGTATGACGAGAAATGCATTTCTTTAGAGTCTTTTAGGCAGGTAATCGAAAATGTTGTATAAAAATGAATTAAAGTTCTAGTCTACAATGCCGAAAAATAATAAAAAAAATAATACGCGTAAGAATAAAGTAAGTATGTATATGGATAATTAATCGAGAGGTTTAAGGAAGTTTTTGGCCTCTTTCCGAGACAATAGAAAACGCAGATTCCATAATAGAAAAACATCTGACTTGGATGGGTTGCAAAACGCTCAAGATCGCAATTAACACACGACTAGAGTTAGACTGCACAAGCTACACGTGAGAGAGTGTTCCCGAATCAAGGCAAACAAAATCATAATCGTGGTATCGATATTGGTAGTAAATTGTTGCAGTATTTTGCTGGCAACATATGGCCATATATCATATATCATATATCTGTACGTACGTAAGTAACATGAACGCCGTGGCTCAAGTGGTTAGGTTAGTGCGTTGGACTACGGAGCGAGGGGTTCGAGATTCAATCCCCAGACAACACCTAAAATTTCTTTCACTATCCCACCTCTCGCGAGCGTTTGACAAACATCCGAGAGTATTACTGTCATGAAAAAGCTTTTCAAATTAAAAATGGACTTTCGGACACGGCATGAAACAATACGCCCCTTCCATTTGTGTAAAAAATATAACGCGCACAACACGAATGGTTGTGCGAAGCTGGGCCCTGGGTCCTATGGACCTTTTGCGCCAAATATTTGTATTTGTAAGTACCATAGTCTTAGAAAGTACAAGTTGAAAAAGTTCTGATAAGCCGTAGGTATTGTTTTGTTACTATTTTAGGTCCGTTTCGTTGTGGATTCTGACAGTAGAAGATCAAAGTTAACGATCCAATTTGTCTAATCGCGATGGTGGATTGTAACGATTTGTAAGTTTATCATAGAATGTAAGTATACTATTACAACAGTGCTACATTTGTGCAAATAAATCTCAGTATGACGAAGGATCTACTAAGATAATGTGGAGCTATCATCAGTAGCAAAACCACTAACTAACTATCGAAATTGTTTAGCTGTAAACTTGTACTACATTCTGAATCCGTTTAGCATTGCTTCATAGAAAGCCAACTTCTTAATAATTGAAAGAAGATTTAACAGCGAACTCTACGAGCTGTACAGCGACATCGACCAGGTATGAAAAGTACACATCAATCGTATAGAATGGCTAGGACATGTAGAGCGAATGCGCATCAAAGCTCCGGCCCGAAGAGTCTTCGAATCCAACCCGGAGTTACAACACAGTAGAAGAAGGCCGCGCCTTACTGGAGAGGTTTGTTGGTTGAAGCCCAGGTTCACCCCCATTGTAGCGTCATCTAAGTAAGTACGTAAGTAAAGAAGATTTTGTCGAGTTACTTGGACAACTACGAACTGAGGTTTGTTTAATTTAATTGATTTTATGAATTGTGTAGGTATGAAGGTAAGTAGAGTGGCGGTTCTTTAGAAGAGAATAAAATCTTTAAATCTATATTGTTGCAACGCAACATGAATGATATGTATCTGCATCTCATCATCTTAACGCCATCACGATCAAAAATGAAAATCGTGATTCAAATGCCGTCGGGAATAATTGAGTAATAAATACAGATAAGGCCTGGTTCTGACAAGTCCAAGTTCGTTCTTTAGTCCAAATTCGTTCACATTCCTCCCACACAGTCAAATTTGTTTTCTGGAGGCATAAGGCTGAAGGCATAGAGGCTAATTCACATCTTTGCAAAAGCTTTTATTCAACTCAGTGATTTTATAGCAATAGATGAATAACGTATCTGCCAATACGTAGAAATATACCCAAACTATGAAGGTAACTAAGAAAGTAACTGGGACTTGGATTGTTTTCCAATTGTTACTAAACCATTTGTATGCGATATGTACAGATACATAATAATTGCTACGCATAGAATCTTAAGAATTAATTCTTATCCAAATCGATGCATGTGGACTTTTTGTCACATTACATATGTAATTTAATTATACACGTACATATGTATTATGAAGTAGTACTTCTGTTTTTCATTCCAAAGAAGACAGTTTAAGGAATTAAATTACTCGCCATATTTTGTTGTCAATGTCAATGAATTTCGGTGACAAATCGCCAAGGCCTCCACAACACTAGTTTAATGAGAAACATTGCTATTACATCTAAAAGTGTCAATGAAATCCACAAGACACCGTTCACATGAACTAGAACCATTTTGGTCATATGTAAACTCTATTCTACATAAAGAGCAGCACATTGACAAAATAAGATTTAGTTGATTCAAGCTGTTTTATGTGCAGACAACGAACAGTAATGTAATTGGAGTCATTAGTTTTTAAGCACCATTCAAAATGACCTTCCATTTGAAAAGAAAATCATCAAAAGTGATGAGATTCACTTTCACTTCATTTTCTCCGTATGCAAAAATAATCCGGAAGTGAAAATCTGCGGAGAAACATGAAAACGCTATGAGGACTACAGGTGTGATAAATCAATTTTTTTAGAACATTCAAGGGAATGATGTTACATCGCCGGCAAAAACCCAAATTCAGGAATCTCCGAAATCGTTGTGTCTATAGACATTTTAACATTTTATCCGGGATTCGATGGCAAGAAACAAAATTCAAAACTTGGTGTAATGCGAAAGATATGGACATATTAAGGTATGGTAATGCAAAACATTAATTTTTCGTCATTAGAATCCATCCTTTACCAAAGAGAAGGATTTAGATTTAGAGGTATTAGTAGATGAAGTATCGATGTACATGTAAGAGCAAGCACTTATAAATAGTACAGGTAGCAAGTACATATAAACATATTAAAATCAGAAAAAAGAAGTTAAACGAATGCTTTAAGTCGATGTCTTATTGAAAAATAAGCATAATAATTGATACCGATTCATTGCTCTGTGATATTACACATTACGTGAATGGGCAATGTTAAACTTCCGAGCGGGAGTTTAAAGGTCGATTCTCAGAAAAAACAATGTTTTTTTTTCACTTCTCACAAGCATTTTTTCCGCTTGGAACCGAAAGTAATTACCAAAAGATACAAATGAAATTCTTTTACAGTAATACAAACACGTAAAAAAGAATTATGAAAATTAGGAAAAACAAAATTCAACATTTAGAACTTTCAGTTTGTATTAGTTAATCGTACCAAAAATTCCCAAAATAAGGCCGAAAGAAAAAAAAGTTTATCGAAAAAACAATAAATACCAAAGTAAACCCTAGACAATAAAATATTTAAAATAGTCCCAACCATTTCCCAAATACGTAATCTCTCCAAATTATCACTAAAAAGATCAAAGAATTTATAACATTTTAAAAAAATAAGTTATTTCTTCATTGAGTGCATCCGCAGATGCATATACAAAGGTATGCACATATATGAATGTTTGTATATCTTCGAAAGTAAAATTAAAACCCTAATCCGATTTTGTTATGAAAATTACCTTTATTTGCTCGTTTTTATTCGAAGCTTATCAATTAATGGGAGATAGTAATATCTACCAAACCCTTTACCAAAAATTCTGATTTAGTTTCGATGTGAACAAATCAAATTTGACATTTATGCTCATCATCTAGCGACACTAATTACAATTCTCCTCTATCGCAGGGCGCATCAATATAAAAGAACCAGCAGCGGTATTTAAATTTTAATTAAAAATTTAACAAACTGAATCCAAAGTTTTCACCTCAACATCATATTGTTTATTGTTTATTTTTTTCCTTTGCATAAGATTAATGACACAACACATCACAATGCAATTCGGACATGGGGCGCTGGAGTTCGAGAACTTGATGCACCCACCGAAGCATAACATAAAAAAAAAATTAATACTAAGAAAAAAAGAAATAGAAATAAACCTATCAGCACATAATGTGTGGAGGAATGTCAGAGATGCAGATCATGAATCCGTCTAACGATGAAAGTGATTTGCCTAAATGCATCACACATCACAGAATGCAGTAAAGATAGACTACGCGCTTACAGGGAAGTCTTGTTTTACTGGGTTAACAAAAGTACTGCACCAGCACCTGTACCTGATTGTAGCGACGACGCGTAGTTGAGGGACATAGTGGACGTGTTACTTGCAACACGCTCATTAGAGCGGAACTGAGAAAAACAAAAGTGATATCTGACGCGGGAAAGGGAATCTAAAAACTGATTCGAATGGTTTATTCTCTCAGAATTGACATTTGTTTAAATGTTTTGATTGAAGGGTTTGACAGGTGATGTTTTGATTGATTGTCAGCGAAAGGAAATTATAGAGGATGACTATTATTAAGTTTTGTTGGACAAACTTTTTCGAATGCAGTGATCATTTAACAGATTATACCAATTTCGTAAAAGCTTCCGTGTCTGAAGCTGAAATTTGATATACATATGTATGTATGTATCAAATTTAATAATCTAAATCATGGATTCGTTTACAACTGATCTAAGTATAAAAGTTTTAACTTAAGTACTTTATGTATAGACATTATCGATCTGAATAATAATAATAAAAAATTATTTTGGCTAAAATAAGTGCACGACTGGGTCGTACGTACTTGCACCTTTATGCTGAACGATTATAAATTATTCAGTTTAAAGTTCAAGTAAAACAATTAGTTAACAGTCGATAAAACGATAGATATGAAAAACCACCCATTTTTCTTATACATGAGGCTTAGTTCAGTTGGCGTGACACTCTCCATTTTTGAGGACACTACCACAATAACTTTTAACGCATGTTATCTGCAAATTGGAGTTTTAAATAGAGAGCGTGGCCGTATTTATTCTAAGCCGAATCGTTACAGAAAAAGCCGAGAAGCAGTCTATTTAAAAAAAAAAAAATATGTTCCGCAAAACGTGGTTGTACTTACATATGTACATATGTATACATATGCCATCTAATAGCATATACTCAAACTAACATATAGAAGATCCATTTTTAGTGCATTTGGTAAAAAGACCCTTAAATATGTACATACATATGTATTAGATTAGAATGAAAAGTCCGATTTCGCCTTGAATTGTGATCCTAACAAGCTCCAGATATAAAGTTTGAAGTAAATCCAAAAATTAAACTTGGGTTAAGGACGACCAACGGAACAGACGTCCAATTACTGTTATCGACTTAGAAATCATTCTTGCCGTAACGAAAATGTTGTGTAGCCTCACATTAAAATAATTTTTCATGATGATTTCCCCGTAATGAACATTTGTTCTGAGGGATTACTGGACAATTTGACTGAAGACCTAAAGAAAGTGCGGGAAAGCAGCAAAAAAATTCTCAAAAATTCAAATAAGCTCTGCTCAAAGAAATACATTCTTACAAATCACAAAATTTGTATTTACTGTTAAAAAACCAAAAAAACAACAAGCAGTAGTCATAGCATAAATTGTTGCCAAATTCTTATGCCGTACATTTGGGCAAGGGCGTATTGCACATCATTTGTTTGTTGAATCCAAAATGACTTGTTGTAGTTGTAGCAATTACGAACCTAAAAAATAGTCTATGATAAAACTGCATGCTGTCATGTGATTTCTTCTGCACATTTTTGAACTGATTGCGCAAACGCCAGATATACAAGTCTTTAAATAAAATTTGCAAAAATGTACCGGCATATGTAAGCTTTGAGGCGGAAGTGACAAATCTAGATTTAATGGGTAAAAACGAGTCTGGTAATGTCATTGGACTGACTTCCTCGAACATTTAATCAAAAAAGATACTATGTGCTTCCACCAAAACTGTATGTGAAGCATTAAACCGATTAGTAGAAAAATGTCACATGTTGAAGTACATGTCTACTCAAATAAACCAATTGAAAACCTTGTTTAAGTGGTGGTATAGGGCCGCAGTTTTTCCAAAAAGCCATAAAAAACTGGACCTTTACCCTTTAGGCAATTTCTTGTTACTTGCATAGTATGTTAACTTACTTAAAACTACTTTTTACTTCACATAACCCTTGGGAAATACATTTACTTTCTATTTTTCCCAATTAATTCCTAAATATCATTTCCGTCTGCCAAACATTTTTCCACCTTACACATAGAAAGAGCAAACTTAAGACCAATAAACTAAACGATCACTGATACAGCTTAAGTGGCACACTTTACTTTGCAAGTCGTTCTCCCATGATTGTCTCATACTATCTTAAATTTTCCTGCTTGCCCAAGCACAATTCCACAATTCACCACCATACAGTGCAGTGTCCAATCGTATTACGTCAATTAACATCTTAACACGACCCATTAATGTTTTATGTTCTTTCACGCATCGCATGTGTGAATCCTTTTGCAACGACTTCTAGCACACCCACACCTTACACGAAACAATTCTACGCCGGCTGTCGTCGCTGATCAGCATTAACTTCCATCTTCTATTGCCTGCACAGCCATTTACATAACACTGTAAGATATTTTTAACACCCTGAATGCAGCGCTCTCTCCCCATGATAATGAGAAAAACCTGCCTTCTGTTCTATTTTGTTACACCCTCGTCCATCGTCAAGCAAAGCATAAGGAATACACTCTATGCGCATCACCAAACCACACACATGTATGCATTCCCAAATAGAGCGCACGTCAGCAACTCCCGATTGAAGAGCATGGTCGTAGAGGAACGCATGTGGGCAAAACCCAACAAAGCACGACTTAACCCCTATTTGGAAACTGGGTGCATGAAAGTTCTGGGAAACGTTGTGAAAATCACGTTAAAACACCTTTAAGTGGATTTAAAGAGCAAAAGTGTAGCATGTGCAGTAGGGGTGTATATAGCTGAAGAGTCAATGACCGATAAAAAGAGATTCTATTTCACATGAATTGTACAGTACACATGACAGACGTGACATTTATAATGTAACCCAAGAACTTTCGGGGCAAGTCCCCATTTAATGAGGATGGGATTGTTCATACATACAGTGGGGTAGTAAGGGCTTTTTCTTATGGATTGTATTGTTTTTGTGTTGTGTGGTGCAATCTGTCATAAAACCATTGTAATCCTGAGTTAAATTATTCTGTGTTGTACAAATTGAAATGATAGTCATTCCACATTGTACGAAATCGATTTAACAATAATCTTTTGCACAAGAAACAATATAATGGTGCAATAACTAGGTGCAATTTATTATACTTGTGTACGAACAAAACTGTTCTGTATACTACCTCTTTTGGTTTCGTACTAGATATCAAAGTTCTTGAATAATGTTATTTTGCTTTATAGCGTTGAGTAAAGGAGAAACCTTGATGAGCATTTTCCCAATTCACTTGGAAGAGTTCTCCAGAGTGGTAAAGCTTTCCTCTACAAATGTACATACCCATGTGAAGGGCAGTAGGTACAATCTTGTTTAGCACCTGAATTAGATTTTTTTAAAGAAAGAGAATCGGGTTTTACTCAGAGAATCTGTATGTTCGGTTCGAAATCCAATGAGTCTATGTCCCTTCAGGTTGAAGCGCCGTCTATCAGTACCAATATTTTATAGCGAAAGCAAACTTACATATGTATGTATACCCTTACGAGACATGTATGAATAATCTCATATTTTGGAAAAGCTGAATTCCAATGCAATAATGAGCAACTACATTTTTGGACTTTTGAACTTTTGAAAAGAGAAACTACCCAAAAATTAAAAACTGTCAAATATGTAGTATATAAAGCCGAAAACGACACAGAGCGCGATTCAAGAATTATGCACATATGTATGTACCTGTGGGTTAATTGAATAGGGACAACCTATTTAGGAATTATTTTACTTCATTTCTACCTTCTTACTATAAAAAGTGTTATACGGTGTGAAAGGTTACTTTGTCGTCCTCACAGTTTTAATCTATTATACTTACACTTTCGGTATGTTTACCAATTTCTTCTCTAACTTAATTTTGATCAACTAAAAAAAGAACGAAAAATTAGGTCAATAGAATAGAGACACTAGTGAAATTCAGCTTTTTTCCATATAATGTAACAAAAAAAAGTATGAATTTTTTTTTCCAATGAGTACTTCCCTCTTTATTTAAAACTAACTCAAAAATTCCATTCGACATGTAATCGTATAAATATTTTGAGTAGTTTAGGAAAATTTCACTCCAAACGACTTGAATTAACTTGTTTTTGCACTCGAACTGCCTGCTACCTTCGTACACTTTTTGTGTCAGTCAGCCCCAAATATTTTCCATAATGTTTAAGTCTGGGGAGTAGGCGGCCATGTCATCAAACCCACATTTTGAGCTTGGACCCAGTTTTTTATAATTCGGATTGTATGTACATACATACATACATATGTATGTATCGGAGCATTATTCTGCTGGTATTTACATTTTAGGAGACTAAAAATGTCCTGGCATTGCGGAAAGTTGTTTCCAATACCGTTTGTTACGATTTTTTGTACTTCGAAAGTTAAATGGTATCACGCTCCTCAAATTATAACGCCAACTTCCTTGCTGTGGTACCTCGTCAAAATCCGATCATCCTTTCGCAGAACATGAAAATAAATAGTAGTTAAACCCGTCTAAACCATCGAGGTTAAATTATTTTACATACAAGACACCTACTTTTGCCACTCCTGCCATGTCATCCCATGCTGACGTACAAAATCCAAACTTCTGTTTTTTCTAACGGAATTTAATTGTAGATTTTTCTTATTTTTTTAATCGCAGATGTTAACATATTCACTCGGTTGATGAACTAGCAGAGGCTTCTCTCTCGTTGATCATAAGTAGGTAGCATTCCCTGCGTACGGCCTTTCATGTTTTTGTCATAATTACTCTGGTTTTTAAATAATTAAACACAATAGACTTGTTATTTTTGTTCGTTTTAATATTTCGGTTATTCCAAATGCACTGTGACCGTCGTCGTTGAAAGCGTCGATTTTTGCCATTTCCGCGACATTTAATGACTTTCCTCTACCCATGTTTTCTAAAACTTTAAAATTAAAGCAAAATCACAATCTTAAAGTCCGCTGGCAAATTATTTTTATGATTTTTTGATACCACTTTTAGAAATGACGACCGAATTGTCATCCCTATTCTATTTCCCCAATTTTTAACGTAGAATATATTAGTGCATCAAAATAAAGTTGACGAAATATAACTGTTCTTAACCAAAGTTCTTTCATTTTGCCCAAAAAGTGTGAGCAATAAAATAACATATTAAAACGAAAAGTAAGTTTTGCTCTACGATCTAAAGATCTGGAGATTTTGAGTAAATTGAATCTTGAAACGTTTCCTTCCTTATTCAAGAGCCTGCAGTGATGTGCATATACAATACAAGTAAATACTGGAAAGTACTTTTTTTTTTAAATTTTACTTTGATACCGTTGTCGCTACTACTACTACTACTTGTATAGTAAAATTATAGACAAAGTCAGTAGGAAATAGGCACATTGTAGAGCACATGCCAGAGCAGGGATTCTCAATAATTTTTCAATTGGTTCTTGCCACCCACCTTGTTTTTTTTTTGTTTATTCGACCGCTTACTTTCTACATTTTGTTAATAAAACAAACAAGTACCACAATTTTATATCGCATGTTGAAAATATTAACATAATTTTGGAAGAAATGGGGCCAGTCCAATAAAGTCTTAGAGTATGATATTACATTATAAGTAATAAGACTTTTTATGATATTCGCAGAATTGTCTGAGGACGTACATGTTAGAACCTTATGCGAATATAAGGCTTGAATATTCATTAATCTACTTCATGTTTGCACATATATTGTCTATAAAAAGTGTTAAACTGACTTGTATTTACTTCTTTATTAATTTGTCGCAAGTTTTGAAATCATACAAATTTCTGTTACAATTATATTAAAATTAAATCAATTATGTGCACAGCAGCTTAAAAAAAAACGTAAAGGTGCAAAGTAGCTACCTTGTGGAATACGAGATAAAAAAAAATAAATTCACTTTTTTACTACTCTATGGTCACGCTTTCAGTGCAATTATGACAATAGTGAAATCTGAAATAGTGACTGAAAAAAAAGTTGAAAAAATCTCAATTAAATCCCAACGATGTCAGTTTGTTTAAAAACAAATAAAGGAAAAACTTCTGCATAGCCGACTAATTGGTCAGTCATAATCGTCGTAACTTCAGAAATGGAGAGAACAGTGACTAAACTTCATACCAAGCGTCATGCCCAACCCATTAAGATTTTATTTATAGAAATCTAAGAGTACAACGACTTAGCTGTTAAAACAACAGTAAACCATTATTATAACATTTCTCTTGTGCACCGACATTTATTTGCAAATTGGATTTTGTCTTTTGGATTTTACTATTCCATGTTGCATGCAAAGCTAAATTACTCTAACAACAAGACGACGCCTTTTCTTCTCAATGCAAGAGTTCAGTGTGCCATTATTTCTGATCAAACACCAACAAAACAGACAGAAAGTCCATAAGCAATTCCAAGCGAATTTTCTATAACGAAATGAAAAATAATTGAAGAAGAGCAAGGAAAATCGAACCAAAGAAACTATGTCCAATTATGTCCGATAAACCTATTTTTACTAATGTCAGAATGTGGAACAAATTTCAAGTTCATGGCACGAAGTTTAACCTTAGTTTGTTATAAGTGGCAGGGGCACAGTGAAGTTTAGATTATTTACATGGTGTGCCATATATGTATAAGCGTTTCACATATTTTCTGGTCTGTGTTGTACATACTTGTAAAAAAATTACTCAAATAAATAATTATTTTTTCTAATTTCGGATGAGAATTAGCCCGAAAGATGGAAGATATGTTTTCATACAACATGGATCCATTTTGTCACCAATATTGTTTTTATTGTTAATCAATAATGAAGGAACATACCAAGATATACAGTGACGGACAAAACAATAGGACCACCGAGTATCGATTTAAATTTGATTGAAAAACTCGGATATTTAATAATTTAAAATTTTTTTTTCATTTTCTTATTGTTTACATAAAGAAGAACAAAAATTAATCCTAAAAAAATAAAGAAAAAATCAATTTAAAAAAAAAAAAACAAGAAATTAGTCAAAAGAGTGTTATATAAAGGCGACAAAACAATAAGACCACATTACTTGTATTGACTTTTTTTATTGGAGAGAAATAGATTTAATTTTTTTTTTTTGAAATATGCTACTGTAAGTATAAAAATAAAATAAATCTGTGCATTAGATGAATAAAATTATTTACGAAAATAGCTAATATGGGTCGCGAATTGCACTGCTCGTGCACTGCACAGAACGAAATTTGATCCTAAATCTCACGTAGGGAGGAAAGTTGTAGAGGGTGGTGTCCGCGCTCATTGGCAGATTAAAAACGTTTGTTTTTAAAGCCGTACAGCCCCTTAAATCCCATTTACAGACAGGTCGACCACGAAAAATGTCGGTAAAAGATGACGCCCACATCACACGCCTGGTCACAAAACACCCGTTTAAGTCAGCTGCAGAGATTAGACGTAAACTAGACTTACCAGTCTGCTCTAGAATAGTGCGAAGGAGACTGGAAGAAAAGCTTCTCTTCGGAAGAAGTCCCAGGTAAGTAACGCTTTTTATCAAAAGGCACCGAAAGAATCGCATCCAAATCGCCAAAGAACACCTGGAATGGATAGGTTTAGAAAACGAAAAAAAAGTGGCGAAACATTCTTTTATCCGACGAAATAAAGATAAATTTGGTGGGTTCGGATGGCAAGATATGGGTCAGGCGTCCAGGGAATGCAGCATACTAGCCCCAGTACAGCAGCAAAAGCTTCATTCATGGAGGCGGAAGTATTATGGTTTGGTGATGTTTTTCAGGGTATGGTGTAGGTCCAATATTTTGGATACAGGACCAGCATTTATACGCTTAGATATTGGATGAGATCATGCTCCCGTATGCTGACCGGGAAATGCCACTAAAGTGGCAGTTTATGCACGACAGTGATCCGAAGCATATGGCGGACAAAGTAAAAAGGTGGCTCTAAGAGTACAATATCGATCTCTTGCGTTGGCCCTCCCAATCTTCAGATGTCAATCCCCTGGAAAATTTATGGGCACTAGTAAAAAGTCTCTTGGTACCGAAAAACCAAAAAATAAAGAAGAGTTGTGGAGCAGAATTCAAGAAGCTTGGTAGGCCATACCGACGAGCACTTGCCGCACACTAGTCGAGTCCTTGCCAAGAAGAGTCCGTGAAATGATAAAAAATAAAGGGTACTCCACGAAGTATTAAGTTTATTTAAAGAAAACAACAGATTAATATAGGATTCCTAACATTTTGTATAGTGGTCCTATTGTTTTGTCGCCTTTATATAACTGTCTTTTGACTAATTTCTTGTTTTTTTTAAAAAAGTAATTTTTTCTTTACTTTTTTATGAATAATTTTTGTTCTTCTTTAAGAAACTAAAAAAAAGGTTTCAAAAATTATTAAATATTCGAGTTTTTCAAACAAATTTAAATCGATACTCGGTGGTCCTATTGTTTTGTCCGTCACTGTACATATGTACATATGTAGCTCGCGGAATCGGCAGAGAAGCATCTGCGTTTGAACTTCTATCCAGTAGACAAAAATTCAATTACTTTAAACACCAAACTATGACCACCCGTTCTAACGTGGAATCCGTTCTACAGGTACAACATAGACATACCCATCAAATGATGAAAGTGGCTGCGAACCGGCCATAACCTTTGAATAGGCTCCATTGCCAATCACGCTATCGAATGTAATTCGCTAATGGAAGAATAACAGATAAACCAAAAAAATACATGGCACAGAAAAGTTAAAGAGGATATCCCTTCAAGGTTAAACTGATCGCCTGTTCAAAACAGTCCAGAAAAAAAAAAATGCTAAAATTAATTAAAGAACAAAGTGACTGTACATGGATCTCCAAGGAATCCCTTTACTATAAAACCTATGTATCTAACATGGCAGTACTTGAAGTACTCCTCAAAAGATGTGCAGCTGCTGCATTTAGGGCGAATCTTTATATTATAACTCGCATCTAAATTTAATCCATCTGAGTATCATTTTGGATTTGAACTACCCAGAATAATAAAAAGCATCTAATTAAACATTTGTTCATCTGTGTTCTTGTCATCCTAAAGATTTGTATGTCCAAACATAATTTTCAGATAAGTTTTCTTAACGATTTTAATAAAACAAATTAAATACAGCTATGTTCACTATAGGAAAGTACTACTATGGAAAAGTAATTTTACTCTTTTCTCAAAACCATTTATCCTAGCATTCTTCTTCGAGTACTCATCGTAGTTCTATTTGTGTATTCTCACACAATATTCGCAATAGTTGGTGTTACATCAACACTGCATTTCAGTGATTTAAAATTTTAATCAAAACTACCAACAACCACTGAAGGCGCACACTCAAGATTCAATTTATGACACTTGGCCGCTGCTTTGATTAAACTTTTTGACGTAATTTACGCAAAAAGAATGCCCTTTTGTACGTCGTCGTCGTCATCGTAGTGGTCATTGCCCTACTCTTGAAGTAGAATTACATTTATCAATGCATTTCATCGCACTCATGCAGCGTACAACGCGGAAAGAAATTCTGCTGGCTTGAAGTTTTAGAGTTGAATTGAATTACAAGTGTAGTCGGGATGCTAGTTTTACATTTAAACTTTATCTTTAATCTTAAGAACAGATGTGCGTGTTTAAAGGAAAACATTAGAAAAGATGGCGTTACTTAGCAAGTGGTTGCTTTAATTAAGATTAGTGATAAAATTATTACATCATTACTATGGAGAATAGCTGAACAAAATTATACAGTGCGTTTGGATTAGGAATACAAATTGAAAGTACATCTTCTAATAAACGTTGTACTTTTTAGAATATAAAAAAATTATTTAAGACTTTGGATAATCGCAGCTTAATTGGGAAGACATTTGACCTTAAGAAATACCGTTATATAGAACGGTTAAACCAACAGCTGTTTGACCTTTCTTCTTTTTACTTGCACCTATAGGTACCTATATTTTCGTGAAAAATTTCGAACTTATGATTTTAATCAAACTTGATATTACTATGATGAAGAAGTCCAAAAAAGTAGGTCCACCAATTCCGTCTATCTGTCTGTATATTCGACCCTAGAGGCGAAATTGGATTTTTCATTCTACTTTAGCCGATTTCACTAAAAATGAATTTTGTCGCAAAACGGCTCTAAATATTTTAATAAAATTTCACACGTAAGTTAGTTTGGGCATATACTATTAGCATTATACATATGTACATATTACCACGTTTTGCGCGAAAAATACGTATCACGGTAATTTTAGAAATTGGTTGTTTCTCGACTATATCTTTAGCGATTGGGCATAATTAATATCTGAGGTGGGTATAACAAATGTAAAGATATGACGCACGTAGTTTTGGAACTCCCACGCCCACTTTGAAACAAAATTAATAAACCTTGAAGTTTTTTATAATTTACCCGAACACCATATACCATATGGCCACGCCAACTTTTTGAAGGCGTTTTTACAAAAAAAAAAATATTTTGTGAAATCTCTCAGATAGCATCAGTTATAAATTTCATCAAAAATGCAGAATGCCACGCCTACTTCATTAGGCCTTATGTATAAGAAGAACAAGACTTGAATTTCAGTGCTTATTGTAATATGTACTTAGATTGTAAACTAATAGAATTAAGGTGCAAGTATGTACGTACGACCCAGTCGGGCACCTTATTTTGTATTCCAATTCAATTCAATTTAATTACAAATCATTGTGGACAGTGCTTTAAAATTTATATTATTTTATAATACTTATGATATTAAATCATAAATAGAATATAACATTAAATGTGTAAGGAATTGTTATATACATATGTACACATGTATGTATGTACATACTTCAAGGATAAGAATAGGATTTAGAGATTTTATTACTGGGTACTGAAAACCCGTATTCTTCTATAACTGTAGAGCAGCTAAAATATGATCTAGATCCAGATTGGTAAGGATTAAACAAACGACTACCTTCAAGGCTTTTAATGTGGTTAGCTAGCCTCTTTTCGAAAATCTTGGTATTGATTGCGTACCCATTTATAGTCAGTCATATCTGAAAGTTGATTTATAAATGTAAATAAATTTAGCAAATTTCCAGCTTTGTGGCGCAGTCGAAACTAGTATTACATAAAGAGCAAGAAAACTGAAGACAATAATTATTTTGTTTTTATATGAATTTTAATAAAAAACAACTTTAACTAAATTTAACACAAATTATTACTGAATCATACAGAAAAGCTACAATACGTTTGGAACGGATCGTTTGATACCTTATCTTCCTTTCTATGCAGTCCTAATTAATGTGTAATGTAAAATAGTGAAGTTATGAAAAAGTAGGCGTCGCAGCGGACGTATTTGTTTCATCGTCCTAGCTCAAAATTTAAGGCCCAAAAAATGGCAACATACGAACGGACAGAGAGACAGACAGAGAGACGGATAGACATGACATATGTTACAAACTATGTATCAAACTCAATATACCCTTAGGATAGCTATGTGATAGCTACTATTAAATGTGATAGCTACTATTTAAACCAAAACTGGACTCATGACGAGTGACACCGTGGCGCAGTGGTTGCTCCATTGGATAACTGAGGTCGGTTCAAAATTCAATTCCAGACAACACTAACGTTTTTTATAATCGTTATAAGACACTCAAAAAATATATTGTCTTTCGGATACGACACTAAACAAGCTTGCATGCATCGTCGTGAGATGCTAGGCTGTGGGACCTACAAATGTATACGACTCTGTTACGCCAAAAGTTTGTTTCTTTAGACTAATAAAGGAGAGCTGTTGTCACACAGTGAACCTTTCAATCAATATGCTACAGCAGCTTCAAACTTTAAGGCACTCATCAATAACTAGCCAGATGACTAAATTGCAGGCCCAGGCTAAATATGTAAATATATATTGAGTTTGTAACATAGAGATAAATTTTATAAAGTAGGTATGTACATACATATATAAATGTATCAATATCAAAGACGATGGAGCCATGTCGTCCGTCCATCAGTATGTATGTCACCACTTTTTGGGAATTAAATTTTGAACTAAAATAATGGAATTTCATATCTGGGCTTCTGAGAAAAGATGCAGTGCAAATATAAATATTTTCCACACCCACTTTTCTAAAACTTCAAATAAGGAATAAAAAAAAACATTGAGACCAAATATTTAGCTATTCAAATAATGTACATGCATACATATAATCAATTCACTCCCACACCATATGTGACTTTTTAGCGACATTTTCATTAAGAAACCGATTTTGATAATATTTTTCCAATTCACATCTAAATACGGTCGATGTTTTCCTTGTTTCTTAAACCAAAAGTATAATAAATAAGCCATGTCCACTTTATTGGGACTGATACAAAGGAAAAAGAAGGCGATACGATTCTGCCCAGATGGATTGTAGGTTTTCTTTATGTTTATTAATTTGACTGAATTTTATCAGGCTAATATATTTAGATACATTCATGAGATAATAGCTTGACTTTAAAGTAAGAGTGTATGATAGAATGTCTAGTCACGTAATACCGTATTGTTATTTAAAATAATACTAATTAATATTATTAAATTAATAATACAACCCTTTAATAATTTTTTTTTTAAAATTCGAAATGTACCTACTTATTTGCCCATTAGATATTTTTATATCGTCAATTATTATAGAGTGCTTACCTGCAAAAAGAAGAAACAAATTTTTTTAATTTTTATAGAATTATCAAAAATTGATACATACTTAATTAAATAATATGTATAATATTGTATATGTATATATATATGTACATTAAATAATGTTACCATTACGCTGTATTAATAAAATACAAATCTGAGTTCATTGATCTACTCTTATCAATTGTTGTTAACAATAAGGTCTATTCAACTAATAGCCATTGGACCACCTCCTAACCGTCATCCGATAAATTGTTTTTCTATCAACTGTTCCCGATCAACACACCAAATATATCTCGGTAGTTAATAATTCCAGATGCCAAATACCCATAGTTTGATAAAATAGACATTGACCCCTTTTAGGATTTACAAATAGTAACGATACGAACACAATGTATGTGTGTATAATATTTCCATTTTTAGACAATATTACACCTCAATTAAGTTAATTATTTAACCATAAAAATAAGCACACTGTAATTTCAATCGTACATAACTAAAACAGTGGGAGTTAAATAAAAAAAAAATAGTAATTAAGACAACGTTGTGGTCCTCTCGTGTTTTCTTTTTCTGTGGTTCCGTTAGAAAATCTATAGTGCATGAAAAATTAAATAAATTAAAAAGCGACAAAACACTGTCACTGACCTCAGTTGTAACTAGTGCACTTGAAAGCGGGTCAGAACAATTTGAGATAAATTCAGTAATTAAAAACAGCAACACAAAGTCGAGTACGCTGCGTTTTTATGAAATGATGTGGACGTAGATAACTATTTGTATTGTCCGATTCATTCGAATGAATCGCATTAACTTCTTTGAATTTTTTTTTTATTGTAGACGTATGGGATAAGTTCGCACACCATTGAATAGTAACTAAAAGGCTTAGTCCGAATTTTCTTAATTGAACGTATCTAAATTGAATAAGCTGTTCATATTTCTAAATGTCCTTGGAAAGTTAGCCATCCGCGGTGCAAGAATTTTAGTCTAACTTATCCCATCAGTGTGTCACTTTGGTTGAATGAAAACATAGCTAAAAAATACGGAATATACATATTAGGTTAAGAAATACTTCTAAATACTAAAATACTAATACTAAATACTAAGTTTCGTCCAAAAACTTAGATCTGTTACTCAATCTAAATTTAAAGTCAGCGGTTTTATTTATTCTATTAAATTATACTGTTACATCTGAATAAACATACATCAACCCAATAAGCAGTCCCGACTGAGTAACTATGTTTCATCTAATTTATTTCTCCTTATTTTTACCTCCACCCTACAGGGCAAGTACATATTGGTTTTCTGAAAAATTTCGAACTCGAGATTTTAATCAAGCTTGCGATGGCGCAGTTCAAGAAAGTAAGTCCGCCAATAATCTGTCCGTCTATATGGTCGATTACAGCTTAAACGGGTGGACGGATGCATCAATTCAAGGAGAAAGCGGAATTTTCATTCTAACCTCAAAATTAATGGTACTTTACTTAGGGCCGATTTTAGTAAAAATGGATTTTTTTGATAAAATTTGGTATTTAGATTAATTTGGATGCATCTCATAACACGTACTTTTGAAAATTGCCTATTTCTTGGTTATTTCTTCAACGATTGAGCTTAACATTAATCAATACTACAAATGCAAAGTAATGGCGTACCAAGTTTTGGAACTGCCAAGCCTACATTAAAAAAATTTAACTATCATACATACATGCATATTTTAAAAATTTTTATCAGAAATCGAAAAAATTTGTCTAAACTAAATTCGCCTGAACATTAAATATGGCTACGACCACTTTTTAAGGGAATTTTTAAAACAAACATTTTTATGAAATCTTCCAGATAGTATCAATACTATGTTATTATAAGTTCATCAAAAATGCACAACCATACACCCACTTTATAAGCCCTCATGTGTAAAAAGAACAGAACATAAATTTCAATACGCATTAGATTGTAAACTTTCGTGCAAGTACGTACGACTCAGTTGTGCACTTTATTTTATTTCATTTCATTTGAAAGTTCCAAGGTTTTGTGAGGCACTACATAGATGAACTTAGAACCAGGTTTATACCCAAAACATCATCCTGTATTTTAAGAAACACCCCAACGAATGAGTTGAAACATATCGCAAAAAGCTGAAACTTGCACATTTTTGGAGTCTTTGAAGTACATATAAGGTCAGTCATATAATCGACTAACGCTATATGTACATATGTATATTCATAGATGTCCTTGACATGGTTAAATTGAATTTTGAAATTCGGCCTTATTTCACGGCACCATTAAAAAGTCCCTTACATCCCATAGTGGATGCCTAACGCTCTCTCTTTATTTTTTCTAAAAAGTTTAAATTTTTTGAAAAAATTTCAATTTGTCTACAAGAACGAGAAGGAATCTCCTCTTTTAGAGAAATCGTGGTGATCTTGACTAATGTATAAAGCTCGTAGGCCCGGAGTACGTGAAATCATCGTGAATGTATTTTCATGTTTTCCCATAGGTTATTAACATTTGTTTCTTTAACGGGCCAAATCAAAGTGGAGTTCACTTTTACTTTTGTGCTTTGTTGACGATTTAGTGTTTACTGAAGCCACAGTTTTTGGGCATTTAGATGCAAACCTATGCTAACCTTGTTTTGTACTGGTACTGGGAAAATCTTTAAGCACAGTCTACTGCCAAATGCAAATTGCGATGATTATTCCCCAAATAGAATAGCGCTTCGGCTTTGCCTGACATTTTCAAGTTAAATTATAGGAATTCAATGCATCCGATCACAATGTCGCTTTCACTTCGTTTGGCTTTCGTAAAAAACAAACTAATGCTACGTAACGTGACTTTAATTGAGTTTAATGAGTTGAACTTTTTCTTCATTTTGACAGTTAATAGCTGTGGAACAAAGAAAAAAAATTGTGAACAAAAATATTTTACCAGATATACTTCATCGAACACTAGGTTCAATAGGGTTTCTTTGTGACGTTTTCTGCAAATGGGCTTCAATAACTGCACGGAGTATCTCAAACGCTTGAGGAAGTTATTTTTATAAAAATACTCCAGATTCTTTTCTTCATTTCTTCGTAGTTTAAGGCATAGAAACCATTCTCATCTCTCTGTATATCCCATAATTTCAGAAATATCATTTCAAAACTCATTCAAACTGGATTGAATGTAAAGTGACCAAAGCCGAAGCGCAAGCTATTTTTGCTCAAAATTTTGTGGCAGCCTTGAAGAGCTTATGGTGTCTGTACGTTGCCTTTTTGGGACCTATTTTTGGTCACGTTCTAAACACTAAAATTTGCTACCACTAGGATTTGCTCGTTCAGATGTGTGCTGTCAGAGTGAACGAATGTGGCGCGAGAAACATATTATTCAGCAAGAAGCAACTATGGAGCGGAGTTATTTGCTCATGTTGCATGAAGTGTGTTTCCCCGACCACCATAAGTGGAAATGGAGCTAACTGAGAACAATTGCGACTCTCTTACTATACTCAAAGTTACAAACTAGGGAACAACGTTTCAGTATTTCTAGAGATAACCAGGCTACAATCCCACAAATCACCCACAAGTTGTTCTGGAATGTTAAGAACCGACTAAACTAGTTTTTTGAATGGAATTGTATACTCTTATTAGATCTGAGAGGATTAATAGGCAGTGAAATTTTCAACGAGCTTGCGAAAGAAGACGCCGAGGACCGATAATGCTTAGCACCGATCAAAATTTGATTAGTAAAATACATAGTACTAAATCAACTCTCATGTGATTTTTGTGCGTAAAGAATGTGACTGAGCAGAGTGTGGGATTTCCAGTTTTAGAAATTTGAGAGTATGTTTCTTCGGTATTTATTCCACACTTAAATTTAATATGCCGTATAACCTGTAAGTCAATTTGTTATATTTTATAATTACATAAGTACGACCTTTGCTCACATTATTAGTTACAGGTAAGAGCTCTCAAACCTAAAAGCAATTATTTATACCAAATAACCATTTGTTAGATCACCCTTTAAATTCACTCAAATCGGTTCAGTAGTTCGAGTAGTTCATCGCAACCATATCCACAAGTAGGAAATCAACGTTTTCCATGCAACTTCATTTTATAGTCTTTGGGAAGCAATAATAAATGTTTTTTAATTGTTTCTAACGTTATTTATTTACTTATAATTTTATACAAATTAAATCAATATAAAAAAACCTCCGTAAAGATTATTCAAATTACTCACTGAATGCATTTTTTTTTATTTGCTTTAAAAAAGAAAAGAATTTGATTCATATCATTGTAATAATCATCAATGAACAGCATCTTATGTAATCGGAAGCACTGTAATTATTTTCCTCTATTTCTCCAAGCCCAACGTGACTGTCAAAAAAAATGCAATAAAACACCACTTTTCGTGTTGCGTCAGATTAAAAGCTAAAGATAAACACATTTTACCGTGTCGGTGTAGGGAATCTAATTTCTATGAACTTGGGTTCTGAAAAACCTAACATCGCAACATCACGTAGTTAATGATGATTATGCTGTTGCAGTAGTTTTGAATGAGGCGGAACTGCCCAAAAGTTAACCAAAAAGTACACAAAACCAACAGAAACGCTGAAAGCATTTCCATTACTTTCGGTTGTTTTGATTTGTGTTGGACCTTCAATTAATCATGCTGCATCGTGGTAAGGTCGTGTGTGATTTATCTTTGGTTTTTTTTTTTTCTCTTTGGATCTATGTACCTAACTTGTGTGAAAAAATAATTTCCTTAAGTGAGTTTTTCGATTGTAAGCTTTGAAAACAAACCGCTGGGATAATTGTTTTTCATCGGATGAATGCGTTTGTCATAATAGACTTTCACTGAGTAAAGCTTTTATAAGAAAGGCTAATTATGGTTTGTCTGTTTGTGATTATCTAAGACATATCTGAGCATCTAAACTACATTTCAAATGAATGTTACATGAGAGAGTTTATCTTGTTGGTAATTTTCAACTGAGCTTTAGTCGTTATTCTTACACACGACCTGAGTATTTAGATTTTCTCATAGATTCAAAACAAATGGTCCCGTCTTATGTGCCCAGATCTGATGATAATGTTTCGAATGCAGTAGATGCATTTATTGTATACTAGTGACACTTTAATTCTTCTATTTTCATGGTTGCATTATCAGAATGAATTTATGATTTGATTTGTAATTTAAGTTTAGTGGTGTCAAACTGGCTGGCGTCAGTGGGAAATCAGCTTAATTTTAATAGTCATTATATGTTTACCTATCAATGTCAAGATAGAGTTATGTAACACAGTAGTATGGGTCATTTTGTTGGAAAACAAGGTAAATAGTGCTCACTCCTTTGCGTAATGGAACATTGTTTTGAACATTTTCAATAAGCCGATACAAGCAGAGCAGTACATAGTCAATAAAAAGCTTAATTATGGTCATTGGTTATGGCAAAGTTAAGTTTAGAGTGATAATTATTCAATGGTTTTAGACACTTTGTGAAAGAAGATATGACCAAAATCAGGATGAAGATGGTGAACGAGCTCTTAATATGTCAACAGCATTGCTTGCTGTGACTGCAATCCGTCTAAAATTATGGGACTTTTAACAGGTAAGAAAAAAACTTCAGTCTAATATCCACTCAAGCCCCATAGGCGAAGAGTTTTGTTTTTATGCGCTTCTCGACAAAAGTTACTAGTAATGTCCTCATTATCACGTTAGGCAGCTGATAAAAACGAAATTGGGGGCATATTACGAAAAGTCAGTTGATTCCAGAGGCTTCTACTTTAGTAAATCAGCAGTTTGAGACACTGGAAGAACAATCTAAAAAGAAAAACTACAAAAGAATCTAACTCAATATTATATTTAAATTAGCTATACAGACAGATAGAACTAAAACAAAATACAAAAACATAAACTCACTCCCTTTCCTTCAAATTGAATTGGGCTTCAGACAAAGTGGTTAAGCGAATTTCACTTTAATTGACCCTTATTAGGCAGAAATTTGTTCGTCCGTCACGACCTTACAAATTGAAATTTCTTCCAAAAAAAAAAGAGCGATTTTCTCATTGAAATCTGACCCACATTCTCATCTGTATGTATTTACCACATTTTCTAATTTAAACTCAATGGTAGTAGGTACACACGAAGAGCATCCAATTATTATTAATCAAAAATTTAAGAAAAATAATGCAAAACGCACTAAATACAAACGAAGATGAAGAAGAAGGACCAGACTTCACCACAAAGGTCTTTTGTCTTTCTTCACTGCTTATGAAGATGTGAATGTGAAAAGCCATCTCATTCCGAAGATATTCTCCTACATTAAGCCGCCTCTCATCCGCAGATACGACTTAAGATAGTTACAGAAAAGACCCTTTGTTCACATCACGGAAATCTTCTTGCTTAAACTGGGATTTATCTGTGAAATGGAATCGACTGACGTAATTAGTTCTTGGCAGCACAGCACCACTAACGGCAGCAGTGGCAATAGAGATGCAGCAATTGATTCGTTGTGGCAAGATAAAGATTCTTAGTCTCGCGTTTTCATACATAGACACAGCGGCATGAGTGTTTTTTTTTTTTTTTGTATTTTAAAAAAAGATTTTGTCATCGACAGACGAAGATGGTAGACCAAAGCAGCGATGAAAAATGACGTGACGGCCGGCGTCTCACCACTGATGATGATGATGATGATGAAAAAGATTACACATACGATCTAATAGAAGAGAAGAGAATTACCATTAAGGCTTCCATTTAATTGGGATTAAATTACACCGAATGCACTTTGTTTATTGAAAACGTCAGTGCGCTGCACTGTTGCTACTGGTACTTTGTTACAGAATAAGGTTCAAAAGAAATTTTCTGTTTAATCTGTTCCCGCGATCGTCACGTCTCGGATTTTAGGTTCTTTATGACAAAGAACCACGCGGGCAGATCAAAATCTTTAAATGAGCGAGAAGAAGCGTTCATTCAAAACTGCAGTGTCAGAAGTCAAATGGTGATGATTGAGGCGTTTTAAATTCAAAATCGAGGGGAGTGGTTGGTTGGAAGAAACTACGAAAAAACGGTACTGCAAGTAGCAGCGCTGGATTCATTTTTAATTGTGGCAACTATGATGATAGAATACACGTGAGACTTAATGGCTACCGCCAGGTTTATAATTCTTGGTAACACGGAAAATCATTGAATCAAAACCTAGAGTGCAATTTGTCACAGGTGCACAAGAGCATGGACACTTTTCTCAATCTTATCTGTGACCTATGCGGTGCTGACATTGAGATGGGATTTTAAACCTTTTTAAGAGTTTTTATGACTTTTTTTTTTGTACGATGTGCATCGCCGACCACGTGAGAGTGGAAATGTGAATTATTAGAAATCTGGCTTTGAAGCATATCAAAGAGAAAATACAAGTAAGAAAATAAAGAAAAAAATATCTGATTGGAAGGTAGAGATAACTTACATTCCGACTGTTGGATGCAAATGGGTTACCATTTTTGGACGGAATGTTTGTTTCGAAATTTAAATTATCAGTCATTTCTTTGTTTAAAATAGAAACTGACAAATAAATGCTGTAAGTAACTTTTCTATCTAGTGAACTAGAATGATATATATACCTACTGTTGTTACCCAATACCTAAATGTTAAACAGTATGGAATACTCCAGTCTTGTCTCTGGAAATTGTTTGGAACTATGACTGCCTTTTCCTAATCTAAGGTGTTTCATACGCTTCATACAATGCTCTTTATTGCGGCTCCACCTCAGCAATTTTTACTATTGAGGCGGCCGGATTTTGATAATAAAGTTCTGAGCTGTGACGCCCATTACATGTGGTACCCAATAATATGCAGGGAGGTACAAAAGATGTTGGCCTAAATATGAGAAGTAATGTTTTTATTAAAACTTTCGTTTTTCTCGACATAATATCCAACCCCAACACACTTTCATGTCCGTTTCAAAGCTGCGATTCCATGAAAAAAAAACAAAAACATTGTGAACATTGTAATCAAAATATACCAAAACAGCAGCTCTTCATTAGTCGAAAAACTCTTGCCTTGGTGATCTTTTTTTAGGATCGGGAATCAAAAGTAATCGCTTGGAGCAAAGTCTGGAGAATACGGTGGGTGGGTGGATGAGAATGATTGAACAATCATTTAATATAGTCTATGAAAGCTGCGACTTGGAAATAGGTACATTGTCGTGGAAAAAGAGCACTCCACGTCGGATGAGCCTAGTCTTTTGCTGAAGGATGTTGACGAGCAATTTTTCAAGTAAATAGTAAGTATCCTTACGGTGCACCGCGGTGGTTCTGTGTGGCAAATAATCAATCAGAAAACAGAGCCCATAATCTTGTAGGCTCTGGGTTGAACTTTTAACTTGATGAGGTACAGTTCTCCCGTCGCTGCCATTGCATGCTTTGTTGCTTGTTTCGGAGTCGTAGTGTTGGATCCAAGTCTCATCACATGTCACAAGTCACAATGCGATTGAAAGTTTTCTCGGATCGGTCCTTTACATGTCGAGAAATTCATTCGCAACCTCCAGTCGTTGCCGTTCGCTTTCGACTGTCAGCATTTTGGGCACCCAAAGGCAACTGACCTTGTTCATACCAATATTTTCACGTAAGATTTTCAATACACTTTCAGGTAAAGTGTTTAGCATCTCCTCCAACTATTTTTCGTCAAACAATTGTACTCCAATTCTACTCCAATTGTACTGTTTTTGAAAATACAAATCCAATTGAATCATTACCCATCGCCTCGTCCGGGCATCCACTGCAAAGATCGTCTTTTAGGGACTGTCTGCGGAACTGGAATTAGCCCGGAATTTTACCGTTAAAAAGGAAGGTACATTGCTCTCATAAAGAGCCTGTAACCCTTAAGTTTTTTCGGATGGAAATTTTTCCTCATTTATTAAGAATTCCATCACTTCACGTTTAATTATGGCAAAAATTTTCCTTACTAATCCTGCTATTGTAGTCTGATTTAATAGATAATCCTCTTCTATTGAAGGTACATACTCATATCAGTTTATTATATTCATCTTCATTCTACTTACATATATTCCCCGTTAACAAATTTTAATTATAGCTTTAAATTAACCATTAAACAAATTTTCTTCCGCTCAAAAAATAAAAAAAATTAAAACATTAATTTGACGCCCCAAAATCTGCTACTGATGATAATGGCCGAACTTCATTCATTTTAGAAGAAAATCTGTTCTATACGGACGGAATTCCCAAGCAGACCAGAAACGATACAGAGTCATGTGTTATGTTCTCATCAGACATCTCCTTAGCATGCAAACCTATACCATCACAGCTCTTTATCTTTGTATGTTTAGAGGATGCTCTAGAAGAAAAAAGAAAAACCAAAACGAGACACAATTTTTCGCATTTATGTGTCACAGCATATAGAGGCCACAGATCGCAAAGTATCTGTGACAAGAAAAAACAAATTTCTCAGTCTCTTATCAGAGGTAAGGTTTATTTTTTATTAGAAATACGTATTTTTTGTGTTCCACAATCCTCTATTAAACATCGTCTTCTCTTGTATTTCTTATCTGTGGTAATCTCTAACACTAGCGAAAGGTGCGAAAAGATACAGATTAAAAGATATCCCGGCATCGGTGTTTTGTTAGTGCAAATGAAGCAAATTCTATTACAAGTTGGGTGACCCAGTTTCATGTGTATGTGCTGTGGAAGAGATTATCTTTAGTTCCACACCCCCATCCGTTCTGAGGTAGTACTATCTATCTGCCAGATCGCTGCTGCAGAAGACAACATTTTATATACGCGCACATGGTATCAAATATCTTTTCCATTGCTGCTCTGGCCCTAAAGTGCAATTTTAACAAATTTCTAAAAATTTGTCTAAAAATACTAACAAGACACTGGGTACTGTGCGGCTTCCTTCTACACTTGTGACAGCGACAGCGGCGGCGGTGGCGGCTGGTTTGCTTGCCTTATCCAGAACTAAGAAGTGTATATGTGGACATACCACCAGACGCAACCGCTGCCAGATTCTCCACAAGAGTTGACTTTTTGTTTAGTTAGAGCTTAGAATTAGAATTTGTTATTTTTTTATTTTAAATATGTTGTATCTGTATCCCTGACTGGGTGTAATGTCTTCCGTGTTAAGAAGACGACGAAGATGTTATTTTTATGAATTTATTTAGGATGACTTGCTGCTGTTTGGGGTAACTTGAAAAGTACTTAAACAGTATTTTCACTGTGTGTTTATTTGGTTTTACATAACGCGAATGACTATTTTGAGAGGCGTTTAATGGTTGAAAGCAGCAGCGGCGGTGGCGTGTATGCGTTTTTAACAAAGTTTGATGCCTGAATTGCTCAACGGGAAAATTATGGTTACTTCGTGTAAGACATTATGTTTTATTTTTATCATTCAATAAATAAACTTTGCGCTTAGATGAAAGGAGTTGTGATGATTTCTTTTTATGATTCTCATAAATTCAATATAGGTCTTCAGTTCAATTGGCAAATTGTCTTATCTATTGGTTTTTAAGGCAGTCGATTAACCAATTAAATGTGTGAATCAATAAAATCTGAATATTTGCTTTGCAACTTTTAGAGATAAAAGTGAAATTGAAGCTATCAATTTGTTTATCTATTTGTCAATATGACAGAAGTTCTAACGATTGGGAGGATAAGTACCAAAATTAATATATTGACGGTCTAGTTTGGATACTATTTAATTTTACAACTAATTTAATAAATATTTCGAAGTGATGAGAAATATACCTTAGTATAAAAAGACAATCCGGTTTGTCATAACAAACTGAAATCGTAAATTTATATTGTCAAGGTCTTCTAAATTTCGATTTGGGTGAACTTTTAATAGACGATGATGATCCGAACTTTTGGGATAAAATAAGATTTGACTTAATGGTATGGTATATTAACATTTACAAATTGCTGCACAGCTCACAACAGCACCGATTCCAACTGCAGCTAACTTTTCTGACATTAGGTGGTATTTGATGACATTCAATCATATTATTCTTTATCCTTTGATAGCACATACAATACCTCATGTTACGACTGTAATGCGTTCCTAAAAAATTAGTCATATCCCGAACGGTCGTATCTTGGGTATGATTTTCCACACATTTCGTCTAATTCCTTCAGGCGGGAACAGAGCCGACTTTTTTAATCAAATTTACAAATTCATCAAGAAGTTTAGAAGCGGATCATATGTATATCTGCACTCGTAGCTTCACCAGAGAGTTTTAGACTGCGCAAGTTCATTCTTTTTGTAAAACGACTGAGCTCTATGTAAAAGACGATTGGTCTGCTCTGGGTTCTCCACATATCGGTCTTTCCAATCTTCAAGAGTGCTGTTAGCTGTAAACTAAATAATTGTCATTCTTAGCGGAATATTTTTTTGAACTTGGTAATCCACCCAAATAACAAGAACATTTAGCTCTTTGGATGTTAATTTTAAAGTATGCTACAGATCAGATAGTTGGTCCATGTTGCATCAGAGTTAAATGTGACGGTACATGGTGTGGTTTGTGGTTCAGACACTATTTTCACAAGTCAGTAGAACAGTAGAACTTCAATAATGGCATTAAGCCACTGTTCTCGGGCTTGTTATAAAAGAGGACAAAACGTAAACCATGTACACCGACCCACAACCTCGGCATCTTGGACAAAGCATTAAGATAGATACTATAACTCTAAGGTAGTCTACCTACAGCTGTGTTCAAAATAATAGAAGTGGACCTGAAACGTTTGTATAGAATGGTGTCATAGCGAAAATAAAATTTATTTTAATATAGTTATTATATAACATTAACGTTTACATACTTGTTTATTAATTGCAACCTTAATATAAATTTTTACATATGTACTTACGAAAAAAAAAAGTTTTTGTAAAAGTACTATCAAAATTGACTGTTCAAAAAAATAGTAGTATTTGATTAAAACTAAGAAAAAACAAAAAATTAAAAAGTAAATTCATCAAAATATTAATTTAAAGCTAAAATTCTACTTCGACCTTTGTTGAGAACCCTTTATTGTTTAAGACAGCCTTTTAACGACGTTGCATAGAGTCCGCCCGATTTTGGCACCTCTTTGGAGCAATCTTACTCCATGCATTTTTGAAAACTTGGCATAAATCTCGATTCTTCCTTGGTTTAGCTCCTCAAACCAATTTTTGACATTGGCGCATAGATTTCATGTGGGATTGTGGTCAAGCGATAGTGCTGGCCATGACATAACCTCAATCCACTTCCTACGAAACCATTCCTTGGCTATCTAATTGGTGTGTTTCGGGTCATTATCTTGTTGGAAGACCCAAACTAGAGGCATTTCATATTCTGTATATTGTACATAACACCGTTCATGATATTCACATACAATTGTTGATCCATTATCAGATTAATCAGATGGATCGATCCTACATAGCAGTACGGAAAACAGTCCTACACCACTGTTTTGGTTCTACAATTTTTTACCGTCTTCGTGGTGTACCTTTGATGATATTCGGTATTGGGTGATCGATGAATATATTGCTGAGAACTTTTGCTACCAAATAACATAATTTGACTTTCATCCGTCCACAATGTATTACTCCACTTTTCGACTGGCTATTTGAGGTGTTTTTTCGCGCGCTCAATCCCAGGTTTAACGTGTTTCTCCGTGAAAAATACGACTTTTCGAGGAGTTCGTGTAAACAGTTTTTCTTCTAATAGTCGTCTACGAATGGTTAATTTGCTTACTAGAAGTTGAAGCGCCTATTGGATCACTTTTGAGGACGCAGACAGATCGGATTTTCTGCACCTTAATACACGCCTGCCCTCTAAAAATAAAGTTTTTCACTTGCGCCTACAAGTTTCCGACTTTTCTTAGAATTTTATTGTATTAGCAATCATAAGAGCTGTACATTCAATAAATTCATTGAATTTCGGCGTAAGTATTTCCTGGGAATTGGATTTAAATTCCGCGCCCTTGATTATGTTGAAATATTTCAATTTATAAATTGTTAAGGGGCACTACTATTATTTTGAACACAACTGTACCTAAAATTTATTACTAGTTCTGCGAACAATATCAGGGTAGTAACAAAAACTAAGATAACGCAAAATTAGATCCTCATCGTCCATGTCCTGCTGCATGATGCAGCAGCATGGATTCTATCAAAATCAAATGAAAGAGCTGAAAACAGTTCTTTATTCGATTTTGAAACCTAACAGAAGGAGCAGATTTAACTAGGAACTCTATTATCTGTACAACATAGAACTGAGATGAACTGAAAGATGGAAAAGATAAACACTTCTGAGGTGGGTTTCCTCAATCCACTCGTCGCATGCAACTGGAGACATTTGACCAAAGAGGCCTTAATTTACCCAAACTGTAACGCGCTGTCAAAAAAAACAAGTGCTCTGCTGCTCCGCTTCATCCGTATCACAGTATTCCGAAGAAGTTTTTTTGAATAATATCAAAGCAAAATGTGAATGTTCCGAATGCACATATGTACTCTATTTCTTATTTATGTGCACTTATAAGTTTACAATCTCGCTAGACCTAGTTTTATGCTATGAGACAGTTTTGTATTCGATTCCTCTCTAAATCTTGTCCATAAAAAACTTAAACTAATCACACTTAAAATTTGCATTCTTAAATAATTTAAAGAAAATCTATTTTTGCAACCCATTATAATCATTTCCTTCACTTCGCATTCTTAACAGAGTATAGAAAGTGCTCACACTCACACATATTCCGTCGATACACTCGGTATCCATTTGGCCAAACAAATAACGTCACCTTAGGCGACCACATGTCCTCGTTCCTTTGTTTTATTTTTTCAATGAATTCACATTTAAGTATCAACAAAAGAAAAAAAAACAACACAAACAACAAAAACGAAAACAGAATGAATCTAAACATTTCACAACCATTTGGAGCGAAAAATCTTTTGTGTTTTCTTGGTACACATACGATACGCGATGGTAGAAGAGAGATGCAGTTTAAGCGATGGCAAACAAACAAAAGTTCTTTCCCTGACTTTTGCAGAAAAAAAAAAACAGAAAGAGTATACAATATTTTCAATAAACACGACCTTCAACTTGGCTAGAAGAGTCTATGTATACCATTCTCAGCCTTGTTTATTAAATTTGTTTATATGAACTCGCTATAGCGATAATTGTTATAGAATAATTATGCTACATGAAAAGGATCAACATTATAATTGGTTTCGTTAGTTGTTTTACCAAAAACAAAAGAAGAATGTGGAACAAGTTGTTTCATAAAATTTTTCAAAATAAAATCCTCAGCAGCTTCCAAAGAAAAACTGTAGCCCCCTTGAAAAAGGGGGTAACGTCACGTCAAGTTGCAGTCCCACCACACTGATAGGTGGGTCACTGATACACAAACCCCAAGGGGATCTTGTCGTTTAGTATCAAGCATTTTACTTTAATTACCAGTAATTAAATTATTATTTGTCTGTTAGATTAGGCCCCACATTCTTTTCAGGCTAGGTTCTATAGAGCCACCACTATATATATACATATACATACATCGTTGCAGTTAAGAGTTTTACCTAGGATATTTACGAGATTATACATATGTACATAGATGTGTAGCTCAAGTTAAAATTACTAGATGCTACAACCGAAAGTCACCATTTGTGTCTATATTGCTTAAGTGCGCCGATCCTTACATATGAATCACTAGTTTGGTAGTCGCCTAACTATAGAAACGCTTTTAAATTTCTTCTTTTTCTTCAATTCCCATTTGTTGTTTGGCATCGGGGTAGTCTCATGATATCCATTTTCTCTAATGAAATCGGTCCCGGGTCTCTCTTTTCATCTCTGCCAGGGTCTTGACCCTCATCCTCCCACATCTTGGGTGTGATTCTTCGCAGTCTTCCTCTCGGTGCATTTTCTTCTGTTTTCATTTCCAGTAGGTACCTGTTTAACTTTCTTTGACTCGTCCATCCGATGCAAATGTCCGAACCATTTCAACTGTCTCTCCTCGATTTTTTGTAGGATTGACTTCTTCAGCTCTACTTCTGAGGCGAACTCTTTCATTTCTGACCCTATCTCTCCTAGTTTTTCCTGCGACCCTTCGTACGTACTTCATTTCTGTTGCCTGGAGTTTGCTCAGATGTTTATCAAATAGCGGATGTTTATCGGTACCGTATAGTACTATAGCCTTGTTGTAGAGCTTGAATTCTGTTTCTGTGCATATCTTTTGTTTAAACACAATGTTTTTTTTTTTTTTAATTCGCGCGCGTTCAGGGGTATAGTACTACCCTTTTAATGTTAATACACAATTTGAAGGCGGAATGCAACTGGCTATTTCGCTGGAACACTGTTTGTGAAAAAAGCGATAGAATAAAGAAAGGCAAGATACATTTCTGCGATGTTGGAACGAGTCAATAGTCTCCGCTATGCTTCTGTTCCCTATTAGTTTCAACGCGCGATTTTCGATTCTATCCAGTAGGTGCAAAGAGGTCTTAGGAGCACCGGACGAGACATGAGGATTATACGCGAGCTTGAGGCGGATGTGTGCGTTACATATATATTGCAGCCAGATCAGAGGGGCTAAAAAACTTCTTTCACCGTTTGAGGAATCCTAGACATTTCGCAGCATTCTTGGAGGATTCGAATATGTGGTCATTCCAACGGAGATGGTCATGAACGCACATACCGAGAATGGAAAGTTTTTCGCTTTCGACGGTGCAGGTGCCATTCACTGATAATGGCAAAGGGTTTAGATTACGCTTGAGCGACAGCATTGGGTTTTTAAAGCATTAAATTCCACTCACAATTGTTTATACCCCATTTAATTATACGGTCAAGATCGGAATTTAATAGAAGTAGCAGACAAGAGATCATTTATGAATATGTATAAGAAAGAGAGTCGGAGACAAAATGGAGCCTTGAGGAACACCAGCATTTATATGGTGGATAACAGACTTGAAACCGTATTGTATTATTTATCTGATAGTATGCTGACACTGCTTTCTTGAACGCTAAGAAAACGTCTTTGCCCTTAGCAATCCATTTTTCTGTGATGCCTCTTAACGTAAAGATGTGGTTTTGTGTTTGTCGACCTTAAGTCGCTTTTACAGTATTTTGGTACCTACATATATAATTTGTACAATGTAGATGATAAGGTTATCGGTCTGTACTTGTTACAATCGTAGCTGCTACTCTTCTTGTGAATTGGTATTATTAGTTGTCGTTTCCAGTCGGTTGGTATCCTATTTTCTTCCCATGCCTTTTGAAATAGTTCAGGTAACGTTTTTTGTAACTCCAGTCCATCATATTTATTAAGTTCCGAATGCTATTTCATCTGATCCGGCGGCTTTTCCAATTTTCATTGTCTGTGTGGCATACTCAACCTCTTCTTCTCCAATTTGTCCTTTTGTTATTTAGCTCTTTCTTCTACTTTCTACTGATTTCGTAATGTCTTCCCAGGTAATCCTTTTTGCTTCCTTAACTGCTTCTTTTACTGCATTTCTCTTTCCCTAGGACTTTTTGTCAGTCATTGAACGGGTCCGTATGTATTTCTTCCATGCCTCTTTCTTTTGTTTAATTTTCTGCCTTATGTCGTTTGTCCACCAAGCTGTCTTCTCTTTGCTATTGCCGAATTTTGTCTTTCTGCATACTATGCCGTGTCTTTTATTCTTCTCCATTTATCCTCGAGTTCTTCATCTCCAGTGGTATCTTGCAGACAACTGTTGATCAGGTGATAGTCTTAAGGAGTACTGTAGAATCTTTTTCCACAGAAATAAAAAGTTATACTTAGACTTCAGGGCAGCATTTGACTCAGTGAGCCGAAACGCGTTATTTTAGAAGATTTATAGAATGGGCATGCCCTTCAAGTTCGGACGAGTCATCCAAAACTTGTATGTGGATACCAGCGCAGCGGTATGGAATGGTGAAGGTTTATCGGATTGGTCTTAAGCATGCTCAGGAGTTAGGCAGCAGGAGCAGTAAGGAGTGGTTGGAACTGGCTAGTGGTTGTGGAATCGATCTTAGTCTCGAAGATGCAAGTAGTTGGAAGCCTAAACTTTACCAGCTGATCGGCCATGCGGACGAACAGGCCAGGGAGAGTTTTTTTTTGAGGACATTTATCACTTTATGTGCCCAGTACTGCGAGAGACAAGGTGTATTTGGAAGCGACGTCTTATCAGAGACCCAAATCATGTAGATTTTAAATGAAATAAACGTTCCAACAAGGTACTGCAAAAGCGCCCTACAGTATAGAGAAAAAATTGTAAATGAAATTTTTTAAACAAAACTCAAATGAACATTACAGATTTTTTTTATTTTTGATAAACAAACTTGTTTATATTTTAGAATGCGAATAAAATGTATCTATATTTCTATCCAGCTATCTTTAACATCTGTTATGCTTCTTCTTATGTTATGTGGATATAGGATGATATAGTCAATTATGCTCCTGGCATCCCTTCTATCAACTTGGATTGAAGTATTCACCCCTATCGTGGAACCCGATGGATCTGAGATTCACTTCACCCATTCGATTCACGTGAATCTCTCATAGCTATCGTGGAGCCCGTCGGATACGCTTTCTTACCGACGAGTAATGTTGATTAGGAAGTGCTCGTTTGACAGCTTCTTTGAAAGGAATTTGGGGTAAATGATGACTGTGGTCATAATTTAAGAATTTAATTTTTGATGATGGGAAGAAGGAATAAATAAATAAATATTAATGAGTAAATAGATAAGGCATAATTACTTCTTTCTTCTCTTCATGAAAATTGAGTTTTTAAACTGATCATGTATTTAGACCAATAAATCTTACTAGAACTACAAACAACAACGTATTATATTTTTTTGTAGATTCTCCCTATATTCTGGACTGTCCTCCGTCGGTTTGTTAAATTATCCTTTGTTATTTTGGGGTATTCCTTCAGAAAACTACAACACAACAACCAAATCCGCAATGAAATAGTTGCGGATGTTAAATGTATGGGAAGATTCAATCCGTCCGTTTCCACGATACAGTGAATCTCATTCACATTGCCGACATGTGAGTCGTTCACTTCAGCGGATTGCACGATGCAAATTTTTCATTTTTAGTGAATCATTCCCCCCGACGGGTTCCACGATAGGGGTCATTGTTTTATGTGGAGAAAAAGGAGTTGCCTATTAACAACTGATTATGAACACAGAATTATATCAGCCGCCTACCATTGTATTTCAGTATTGTATCCTCTCCATCCTTACCCATAGTTCCGTGTCCTACACTCATGTCATGCCTCGTTCTGTCGCTTAGATTTCACAGGAGAATACTGTTGTTCTTACTGTCGCTGCTTTCTTATCAGATATGCTCTGCAGTTTTCTAAAGAACCCTTCTTTATCTACTACCAAGCTCTCCTGCGTATATGCATACACTTGGATAAACGATACCTTTACTTCCAGATCTAGTTGTATCACTAGTATCCTAGAGTTTACGGGTTTCCACTTTTTTACTTTTGCCTCCAGTTCTGAGCTCGTTACTATGTAAACTCGTTCTTCTTCTCATACAATTACCATCAAAATATACAACTGTTTTATCGTTTAATAATGAATTTGACTGCTGACAGTTAAAATCCACTCCATTAAAATTCTCCTCTGTAATTGAACTAGTTCTATATAGTTATACCCATCATTTAAGAAAAACAAATGTTCATTAAAAAAATAATTTTTTACTTTCCGCTATTCAATTAGAAATCAATAAAATATAAAATCAAACGTGCATACACATTAGAAATCTCATTAATCTTTGACAAATGAGATTTAGCGGTTAACATACAATTGTTAAACACACACATCTCGTGTAGTCGAATGAAATTAGTTCACACATCTAATGACTATAGTGGTCGCGTTTCTATTTTATTTTTTTTACCTTTTTATAATACCAGGCAATTCATGATAAATCTTACGAAATGCAGTCTGTCAGTTGAATTAGTATAGTTAATGCGTATAGTCAAGAAAACTGTATTTTAAATTACATACCACGTTAAGGAAAAGTTAATAATAGCACTATAGTTAATGTAATGCATAGTTAATCAGGTGTTACAAACAAATTCGTTAGCCTTTTATCCTACAAAAGCGGTAACAGGTTGCGGTTTGGTTTAATTCAGTTGGTGTGCAGCCAACAATATCATTTGGCTTGTAGTTACACTTAAGGTAATAATAAGAAACAGCAAATTAAAGGCGATGCCGGAAGTAGACACTTGACAGTTTACTGCATGCATCAGGATTATTAACCTATAATATACATATATGTATATACATATATGTATATTATAAATAATGTATAATTATTTCAGAAGAGCTAAATCTGCTTTATTTCTACGCTAAAGTCTTCTTTATCGCTGGCGTCGCGCCTGCAAAGAAATGGAGCGCGTTCAGTGATACCATTAGTTAGTTTAGAGATGTTTACTCTTTTATGTCCGGGAAGTATGGTAGACATCTTCTTTTTGTTTGCACCTGCAACTATTGGTTTCACGGATAAATTCGAGTTCGAGGTTTTAATCAAAATAATTTAATATCGGTCCAACCGTTATGACGGTTTTATACACGAAAATACATTATACAATTATCATACAACCTGTCGAATGCGACGGCAGGTTTTCCATCGATTGCGTTCGACCGTGCAATATCGACCCAACATCGAAGACAAGCAAACACACAATGCAATTTCAACATTGTACAACAGTTGTATCGGGTATTCCGTGCTTTACATTTAAGAAAAGTGTACCGTTTGCGAAAATTAAATAAAGGAAAAAAGAAAAGAAAATTTTTTTTGACATGTTTTGACGTGTTTTGACAACTACATACCACCGTAAGATGTCGGTAAAGTATGTTACGCTTCGAATTCAATTTTAAAGATGTAACTGTACAAGGAAGATTCGCTTCCTTCCAGTCAGTGAAACGAGATTCGTAGTTCCATTTAGAATCCTTAAGACACTTGATACTCTTTACTAGTCTGAGCGATTGTATTCTGTTAACAATAATTTGACAGAAGCTACGCCACGACCTGCATATGTAGGTGCCCTCGAACCCTAATCTAAAATTGTTTAAGATTGTATTGTAGATAGAAAAGTATTCTTTTTGCTGAGCATAACCCAGGGCCGCTGCATAGACGTCGTTGGCCGGAGTTTCAAGCCCCAAAGCATGCCTGCCTATCCTAAAATGGCCCGTCAATAGTCCGACCAGGGTACCTACCTAAGCGCGGTCTCATAAGTATCAGACTTGTTATCTTGCTACTGATTAACTGTGGCCACATTAGCTTAGCATGGTTCCACGTATCACGAATACGTCATCTTACATTTGCCTGATGCAGAGCTAATGCAGAGATATTGTATCTCTCCGTTTCAATAGGTAAATGAAGACTTCTTGACTTTTGAGTAATGATTTAAAAATTTAGATTTTATTATTGGTGATACAAGTGATTTTATAGCTCCCTGGCCACACTCAATACCGATCTCATCGGCAGACAATCAGCTGCTTCACAAATAGCCCTAACCTCCCCTTGGAATGCACTGTAATAGTATGGTTGTCTAAAAAAAAACATGCTTACACCAAGAGAGACTGAAAACAGTCCAGCTCCACACTCCTCGTCTATATTGTCAATACAGATTTATTGATAAGTATGTTCTATGTTCAATTCTTTCGACTGACTACCTTAGTCACAGCGCCGATATCATTGCAATTTCTTTTTCATAAATATCGAGAGAAAGGATGTTTCCAGCGCTGTCGTGTTAATTGTCCGAAATGCACTGGTAACTTAAACGCAAACAATTTTCTGAATCATACTTATGAGAAAGAGGTAGCTAGTTTTATTAAGTGCTGTCCATCAGACTAGGATTCCATAGATGATCTTACTACCGCTGTATACCCCCAATTGCACCTTTTAACTCTTTTACAAAAATATAGTGCCGTAGCCGCCTTCTTAATACTTCATGTATGTACATATGTTCAGTTTATAAGTCAGTTTCCTGTCAAGTATAAGAACTAAAGACCCAACCATAATAGACTTCAGTGGGATTAACCTTAGGTCAAAACTGAATAAAAAAAACCCACTCAAGTTCTACCAAACGCTCTAGTTACCCACAATGATCTTAAACAAACTTCAGAATCCATCAAATTGATTACATTTGGTTTGGTTTCATTGCAGGGGAACAAATGGAAATAAGCAAAAATAAGAATTAAAATATTCCCAAAATCGTATTCTGAATTAATTTCTATTGCTATATCTTTTTTTTTGTATCATTGGGACTTTCCGTAAGCCCACAGTAGTTAATGAAAACTTGACGAAACCGAGCATAATTCCATTATAATTGTGTTTCCATGTAATAAGACATTTCATTAAGCTGGTGTAAGCCCACCTATTATTGTTGGACCTTAAGCATTTGGCATGTTCGGAGAAACTTAATTGAATTCCCCTCATATTTGGCGATTATCTCTGGAATTCTGCCTTTTAATAAATAAAGAAAAAAGCTATCTGTTCACTTTATGACTGTTCACTGACTGCTATACCAATGTTGTCTGCATATAAGCTATAAATTTGAATTCTTCCTTTCCTTAGGTAAGGTTCACTGTAAGAAACCACAATTGCGGTGATAGTAGCCCTCCTTGTGGTGTCCCGCGTTGAACTGATCTTCTGCATATGCATTGGCCAAGTTCTGAATTGGTCACCCTATTGACTGGTTGATGAAGTGACTTATCTTAACATTGATCTTCAATTTTCTGAGAACATTAACTATGGCCGTTGACTTTATTCTGTTGATTGCTATATCTATGTCAAGGAAGGCTACCATAGTTAACTCATTGTTTCCAACGATCTTTTAATACAGCCAACAAGAAAATATAAAGCGGTTTCAACTTTTTACTTTACAATAAGCATGCTCCGATCTCGAAAGTGTTCTTAATGAAGCAGTTAGTCTTAACAATACTCTTATCGAATTTAAAAAAAAAAAGAGTTCGGTCACCCAAGTTGGAAGTACATATATATAGTGGTTTATAAAAGATATACTTGATAAAGGGAGATCATAGAAGAGACATGGCAGTTGGATGAAAGTTAGTCACCCCTATTACGACTGGCGTTTTAGTTCATCGACTCTTGTCGTTTTTCGAGTCGAGGCGGTTAAGTAGCGTTTTAGTGTCGGAATTATGAGAGCGATACGCCTTGAGTGTCGTTTTACTAATGTTCCACAGAAAAAACGACACTGACTGACTTATATTTTGCTATATGAAGTTGCTGCTTACAGTGTTTTTTATTTCCCTGAGCACATAAGTAAAATAATTGACGGTTTTTGTGCAAACTAAAATTAGAAAAAACAAATATGGACAGCATTTCCATATTTTTGCGGTGGAGTAACGATGACGAAGACCAAGAAGAAGCTCGAAAAACGGATCTAATGCGAATACCATTCTTTATCATCTCGAATCGGTGATCCTAAGCCATTAAAGACAGCAGCTACCTCTCCTCACCCAAACTGCGAAATCGTTTGTTGAACGCCTCTTATAAAATTGGTGAGTTCTACCAGACGTCTCATTTGTCTATTATTTGTACCTTTAACCCTAAACACATACAAATTAAACTAAATTATATGGAGAAATTAAAGAAACCTATATAATACTTGGTTTTGCCCTCGTTTACCGCTGAACTCATTTTGGCAGCTTCCGTTTGAATACATGTACATACATATGTATTATCATAAAACCTAAATTGGTGTTAAGAGGTGCTTTGAGGCCGTAATGCTCTGGTAGTCCATTTATTCATAAATTGATGAAAGTCCCAGGATTTCAGTCACGGTAACTCTGAATAACTCTCTATAACAAAAACAAGTAAAAAGTCTCATCTTCGGATTTTTTTATTTATACTCTCCCCGCCTTTCCCCATTTTTTCGTCGGATAATCACAAATGTTTCTCATTCAAATACTACATCCACTTAAATTATCATCAATCATTCAACCATTTGTTTTCTTTGAATTTTTCCCACTGCACGTACACGAAATATTGTTGCTTTTTATGTGTACATCTTCGATTAACAAGCAAACCTGTAGTATCCAGCAAAAATAAAATAAAAAACAATTACTTTCGTCTCATCATTGATGCGAAAGTACTTTTATCAAACGACTAATCAAACCTGTGACTAGGTAACCTGCCAACCAGCATATCTTCAGCCATCATCATGTCGCGTATGGATATGGCATGACGACGACGCACTCTGCCTAATCAGATGCGTGTAATATGCGAGTTGCAATTATCAATAAAATGCGTAATGATGATGTTTGACTTTGGAAGACGGACTAAGTGAGGTACTCTACTGGTGTGACATAAATATAATTCGCCGAAGCTAGCCAACACGGTAGTTAAACGATGCATTACCTCTTCCATTGAACTGCAGCACCAACGTAGCAATAAATGATTTGAATGCATGATTTTTTTGCAACTCATTGTACGCATATTTCCCAGGCACCACCTTTTAGTCGCCATGTGCAAAGACTGGACAGCTATACGTCTATCCAAAGCACGTTCAGTTTGGACATTTTTTCGTCGGTCATGCAAATTTCTTATATGTTGACTACGGTCTTAAGCTTGGGCTTGGTATTTTGCATCAAGTATTAGAAATGAGTGCCGTCAAAAATGATTAAAATGAAGACAGACAGACTTTAAAATTCAAAATTTCATTAACACAACAACTACTTACGAATTCAATTGATCAGAAATACAGTAGTTGAATAAAAAAATCCTTACCTAGAATTAGAAAAAAAAAACTTTGTTTAGAGGATGATATTAAAAAAGAAAACAAAAAATTAGTGCTAAATATTATTAAAAAAATACATATGAACACATATTCAAACCAATTCAAATCAAAGTGCGTAAATATGGAATTACTTAGTACCCTACATTCATAAGCCAACGAATTGAAAACATGTATATATAAAACATCTGTAGATACACACGCATTGGAAAAGATTTTTGTTCAATAATAAATATGTATGTATGTATATGTACGTTGATTGATTGAATTGAAGTGAGTTTTCCTTGCAGTTCCACATATTCCTGGAATCTTTTGGAGTGGAACTCAAGACTTGTGCCGACAAGTCAAGTGGAAACATGAAATGCAGTACACATCTAATTTTGATAAAAACGTCTATTAGAATGTGCATCTATCGAAAAAATAGAGTGTACGTGCTATGTGAAGAAACCAGCCAATTTTAAACAAAAAATCAAATTAATTGCAGTTTTCTTAGAAACCCTAGATTGGCCGCATTTCCTATAAGCATTCTTTATTCCTAAGATGAATAAGTAATTCTTACACAGGTGATATTCAACACCCACCCAAAATATCCTATACATATGCTCTGTAATTCTGTAATTTCAATTTTTTTTTAAAAGATTACTAGTCAACTGAACTATTTCTTTATTTAGTCGAGGTAGTCAATTGGTTACAGGTTTATTAAGTAAATCCAAAATTATTGTATTGACAACTCCAGATGATTAAGATACTTCAGGGGAATTTATCATAAGCTGCAATTTCAGCCAGCTCATCGAAAGGGTCAACCAATGTCCAGATTTCTTTTCTTCGTGAAAGATGCATCGAGACGTTCTCGCACTTTTAGGACCACCGATACGTACGCCTGCAGGAAATCATCATCGAGGAAATTCTTGTCAAAATGAATGCGTGTAGCGTTTATTAAACTAGGCGGATACTACCACCCTCTTTGTTATCTCAACCTATCTCCCTCCCCGTGGAAATTGATTAAAACTCATCAAGCTGCGATAAAAAAAAAATTCCGTGATAAAAACCTTACATCTCTATAACTAAAAAAATCTTCCATAACTTATTAGAATTATTTACTCACTCTAGTTATTTGAATCCATACCAATTTTGTTAAATAAAAATGAATTAAATACAAATTGATCACTAATTGTGCACTTGACCACTCCACTTTGACTTGGTCTAAAATCATTTCCAAGCTCTTAAATGAAGAGACAATGTTATTTACTTACCTTTCAGTTATCCCTTATCAAAATTGCATTAGCAAGTATGTACTCTCAATTTTTTCATACATTTTTAGAATTTTGTCTACTCATTGGTATGATATGAAACACTGTGTGCCCATAGAAGCATATGAACATGTCTTGCTGCACAGAAAACTCTCCAAAGAGTAAGAAGGAAAATACTCACCACACAGTGAAGACACACACCAAAAGCACGTATGAAAAAGCTTTCCTATCAGGTTTGGATATGCGATATTTAAAGAAAAAAGCCCAAAACATGGTGATGAGCACAGGAGACGCATTTGCTAAAAATAACCGTTACTATGGTGAAAACTTTTCAAACATTCATATGAATCGAAAAGCTTTTCAAATTAAGGGTGTAAGCTATACCATATAATTTTAATAAAATATGTTGTAAATTTGTAACCACAATCAAATTATTATAATATTCTGCGCCTTCGTCCGCTTACACACAACCATACAAATGTCCCGTTAAATAGAACAAGTTCAGTGCTTTGTTTAAATATAAAAGCATTTTTCGTTAAACTATGTATGTATGTATTTAGCAGAAGAAGGTTTACAAGAAATTACTATTACTTATTTTTATTGGTGTTCTTTAAGTACATTTAAAGAAATGAGCTTTTTTACTGCGGAACTAGAATAGGTTCACCTACTCCAATTCGTAATCGGGAAATAGTAAAAAATAACCGAATATTTTCATGATTATCTTTATTGTTCTTAAAGTTTAGTAGCCTCAACGATTGGGTTCAGAATGGAATCATACAGTGGCGTTAAATAAGTTAAGAAAATTTTGTTTTAGGGCAGTAATGAGAGTCTCTCTATCCTCAACTTGTCGAACTAGCCACCCCCATACATTTCCTTTTATGGAGTGGTCCGGTGAGTATGGCAACCATTTCAATAATATCACATATCCAATTCTTAACAACCTGAATATGAATTTGGACAGTATGTTAATCATGACATTTTTTACAGGTCTAAAAATTTCAGAAAAGATTCAAAAAGTTTGTTCCAGTATTCCTGTGTATGCGTTTGGCTTCATTCTCGACATTAGAAATCAATAGTTCAAAATAGTTCAAAAATAGAGTATAGCACTACAAAAAAATGACAGCTCGCTCACTGGTATGATAACATTCAAAAGGCATTTTTCTGTCTATGATCAGGGAAGTAATGATTAAATCCATCCGGCTTTTTTTCATTCGCACTGCCATTCTCTCTCTCTCTCAAGTCATATGGCGCTGCAGTAAACCAACAGGTATTCCTTAATTCTTAAATCAAGAAGAGGTTTATTTTGAAGTTTAAGATGTTTCAAGTGAAACATCAAGTGAATAGAAAAGCTTGCATTTACGGAGGCCCCATATTGAATGTTGAGTAGGAATTATTGCACGCTAATCGCAAAACCAATTTCCTATTTATAGCTAATGTGACAGTATATGTACGCTTTTTCAATTTTTACAGCTGTTCTGCTTACATTTTTTTTAAAAAGGACATACCACATTTTGCGATTTTCTGAGTTTACTGACAATTTTACGCGTATTCAGGATTTGTTCACTAAAGAATTGATTTTTTCCTACCCAATTTAAATGTCTGGTCTTAATGGTCCCGTTTTTTTCCGAAAATGATTTAATATCAATTGACATAAAAAAGATGCTCAAAAGTTGGACTGATTGTTACAAAATCTGAGCTCAAACTTCATCTAGAAGCGATGAACCTATTCTAATGACGCAAAGAAAGCTAATTTTTTAAATACCACCCAAAATGAGTGATGGTCATTTCTTGATGATCCTCTTATTGTAAATAGTTTACCGTTAAACTATTTTTTAAAAAAAAGGACAAAAAACACTTTTCCTAAGAAAAAAAAAGTTTTACTTTTCAACAAGGTACTAAACCTATTCTGTTGAACGGGAGTTTATATCGTAAATCGCTATATATGTATATACATACATACATATGTATGTATTAACATAAATCTATTTAGAAGATATAAATAAAATAGGATTAGATATCACTGTGACTTTTTTAGATACTAGCTTAGAAACTGATGGGTCTCAGACAAGACAGAATACGGCACTGTTGTTTCTAGTAGAGACGCGATATCTTGTAATGAAAGCTCACCTTTTGAAAACTAGTCGAATTCTGTGATGTGCTACCAACTCATCACACAAGCTTCAATAGACAAGGCAGTTGAGATTGGAGCCCAAGATTCTAATCGTACACTTGTACGTCTTAAAAACACGTATAATTCATATCAAACACGAGTACACGCGTATTTCTAATGCGAGACAAAACTGCATTAATTTTCAGTCAACCAACAATAGGTTATTATGATTATTATAAAACGATCATAGACTTTAGCATTTTGAAGAAGTCAAAGATCTGGGGTCATATTTGACAATAAATTTAATTTTAACACGAAAACTTTGATGTGTTCTGGAATTGTAATCACTCGGCCATTATCAAAACTTTTCTGTATAGCCAACAATTTAACTCCTGGATAGTTCAACTGTTATTACCAAAAGAGGTAATCTGAAAATCAAATTAGACTATGCAGAACGCTATTGAGGCTTCGACGCAAACGTGCGATGAAAATATGTAAGGTTAAAATGGAAGAAAGCAGAATGTAATGTAGGGGGCTCTAGTTGAGATTGTACTCATAATAAGTGGCTAGCTTATATAGATGCTCTACAACAGAAAGAAGTCGAAATCACCGACTTAAACATACAATTATTAAGATAACTTTCTTGAGGAATACACTGAAAAAACAGAATGTCAAATATCTACAGGTGAAATAATAAAAAAAAAGAGGATTTTAAGTCACTCAACGAGAAAACTCTGATCCCAAGAGGTGCCCTAGCAAAAAAACACAATAACACAGTAGCAATAAAATCATATCCTCAGATGATATATCATACAGATAGGTAACTTAGAGGGAGTCTCTCTTTCGACCTTCAAGCTGAAACGCACCAGAAAACAGCTGTTTTTCCCCGTCGCTCTTTAGATGTATAGGTGCTTCCATATGCAAATTAAATGGGAGCTTACTAACACATTCTTTGAGCAATTGGGATTTTCATGGATGCACTCATATTGGTGTCAAAAATTGAATACCAGGGGAATTTTTTGTTATTATTCAAAGTTGCAATTTGAAAGTGCTATAACTCTTAAATGAATGGAGATTAATATCTAATTCCAGCTTTGAATTCAGTCAAGTTGATTATCTGTTTAATCTTGTGATTATATCGCTTAGTGACAATGGAAATGATCCTTAAACTAATAAGAAATATCTAAATATTTGGAGTCGTAATCATTTTTTTCGAATACAAGTAGATAAAAATACAAAAACTAAACAAAATAGAGAAGCTACACTCTGTTTGGACCGCATTCTATGATAGGCTATCCTTCTTCCTTTCCATAAACCTTAGGCGTGTTATAATGCATTTTTCTCGAATTACGACGATATTTTCAAACGTTTGAGGGTGTTACATGAAAAATTTCATTAAAATCGTTTTTTTTTTTTTTTTGTGAAAATGCCACCAAAAAGTGGGACAAATACTATCGGACCATGTTTATTGATCTTTTTAGGATATATTGGAAGAGGTTGACTTGAAGCTTATGTTGCTTCAATAAGAAGGCGTTACATCCCACACAGTTAACCACACAATTATATTATTGAAGTTTAATTTCGATGACCGTGTTATGATAAATAGTGGGCGCCGTGACTCAAGTGGTTAGTGCGTTGGACAACGGAGCGAGGGGGGTTCCAGGTTCAATCCTCAGACAACACCAAATTTCTTTCACGGCCTCACCTCTCGCGAGCAAACATTCGAGAATAAAACTGTCATGAAAAAGCTTCTCATAAAACAAAAATTGCATTTCGTATACGGCATTAAATAGTAGACCCCTTCCATTTGTGTAAAGAATATGTATAACGTGCACAACACGAATGGTTGTAAAAAGTAGGACCTGGGTCGCATGGACCTGACGCACCAAAAATTAGTTTGTTTCTTTTTTTGTGTTATGTAATAACACAAGCTGTTTTATTTCAAAAAATAAAAATAAAAAAACGAATGAAGAACCATTTAGTTGCACCTTAAAGCTATACATTTAAAAAATACTCAGAATTTAAAATAGAGCAAAAAAAAATAAACCAATTTGCTATAAAATTTGGTACGCCAAATTCTTGCATTAGTCTTACATTCCTCAGATATTTATTTTAAGCCTGGTGAAAGATACATATATATGTATCGTTTAAGTACGCATTTACATGGCATACTATCTAATGGCATATATACATATGTATACATCCAAACTAAACCAGATATGATATATGTACAGTATGTGGCCATTGAATTATGACCGATGAGAAATATATGCGATTTTTCGCTTTGATTTAAAATCTTGTTGCACATATTTATTGTTACATGGCATATCAGTGATTATAAAGTAAAAAAAAATTATTAAATCTTAATACTTAGTACTACCGTCCTTTTGTTCGTACCTCCTTTATTCGTGTGGGCATGCTTTCAATGCATTTCGCCCGTTTCGGGCTGGTTTTTCCAGATATCTTTAATGTTCTGCTTGAGCATGGTAGTGTATGGTATTGTTTCATTCACTATAAAGGCGAGATTTTAGGTAGGCTAAGCAGTTTTTAATCGGGTTCAAATTCGGAGAATTACCAGGCTACCAGTAAGACTTCCAAGTTCATAGAACTCAAGCTCCATCTTGCCTAAAGACGTATTCTTCTCTGGGAGAGTCTAATGTGTTCAAATACGGCCGAAGAAATTTCCTCAGGACAGGAATATACTGATTGGGGTCTATTGTTCCATCAACGTAATAAATTGACCCCGTACTTTCGCATATTATGCAACTCCAAATCATCACTGAGGGTGGGTGTTTGACCGTCTGAACTACGAAATTTGAAGAACAAATTAACTTGCTTTGTTCCAATAACCACTCTCGCAGTCTATGTGAAGTTGTGCCCAATATAATCGCCATTTTCACATGACATTGGTCAATTTGGGCTTCTTTGCTTGCCTCCTTCGCTTGTCTCCAATCGACGCCGCAGAGTTCTCACCGATATGTCGATTCCAGCTTCGTTCAAAACCTTTAAAATGCAGTGAGCTGGTGGATTACGTTCCTGTAGAGCTTTATGAATAATTTTCCGGTCAGTCCACGGTGTTATTTTTCTTTTTTTGCCACAGTATTGCCGATTATTTGGAGTAATCAAGGTTGCACCGCCTGGTACGTCCACGTGTTTTGCTATGTTGACTACTGACGACTTTGCCATTCCAACAATCTTGGCTTTTTAAGCATAGCTGGACTTCTTCTCAGTCAACAAAGCAGCAACTTGTGATTTTTTTCAAAAGGAATGTCGGCTTATTTACCAATATTGATAAAAATCAATTAAAATAAGGTTTCCGACTTTCTATTCAGTATATATATTAATTTTCTAACAAATATGTAATGCTACTAACTGCAACTTATTTAATTTAAGACCCAAATTAATTTTCCACTTATTAAAATACTTATTTACAACCGCACTATTGCCAACTGCGAGCTTAAAGAAAATGATAAGTGAACCACGTTAAAACCTTTTATGTGTTGCTGCACACTTATCGTACGCACGTAGGCAAGTCCTTTGGTACCTGCTTTTGAAATTAAAGAAAGTATAGAGAAAACCCGTTGTCAGCCGTGTTCTTAAAAACAAATAACGAAAAAACGCATTTCACAGAAAAAACACATCAAAAAGAAAAAAAATCGTTGAAACCACCATCGGTCATAATTCATTGGCCACATAATACTGTACATATATATTATCAAAATCATTGGAGCCGTTTTTGAATAAATCCATTTTTATGGAAAATGGTTCAAATGGGTATGTACATATACCTCTCGGATTAGAAGCGCCGCCTTAAACTCAATTTAAAAAAAATTTCTCATGTACTGAAACCAGTGTCAAAGTTGACAAAATGTGATTGAATCACTGATGTGTTCAGTGATTGTCACTGAAATTAGCAATAATTAATTATAGTTAGTTTAGTTAGTTTAATTGCCTATTTATTTCATAAAAAAGAGATTGTTAACAATTTTGAATTCTTAAGACCATATGGTTTGGCTTAAGGCCGTCTACCAGAGTAAAATGTCCATAATATTAATTAATTATATTAAATATGAGTGCCAGGTAAAGTTGACGCATGTTTATTTAAGTCGAAAATTAACAAATGACTCGACATTATTTCGCAGGCAGACAACTGTTGGTAAATAAAACAACTGTTGGCTGAGGAGCTGGCAAATTTGAAATGGAACATGGAGTTCATTGCTATAAATGAAAATATGAAAACCAATCTTACCTAGCATGGCTACATTTACTTTCTAATGTTCTTTATTCATTCATTCATGTAACATCATTCTGTCCATCAGCGTAATCACGACTGTCCATAAGACAAATACACTTAATGTCAACATTGGACATTTCAAAAGGCATTAAAAGTAACATTAATTTATAAGCGACAAACTATGACATTGATTCTCTACATAGATAGTTTACCCACTGCCAGGCAGTGTCTGTGCGACCGAATGATCTACGAGTATAACTCTTTAAGGGAAAGGAAACGCAACTCATACGCACTTAATGCCAAGTGCAAGCAAGCACTACAAACAACTGGCCAACCATCACACATCCAACAAGTTTTGTGCCATTGAGGAAAACGTTAATTAAACTGAATAAGCCGAAGAAAGTTCACATCCTATCTTGAGACGGTGATCAACGAGAGGAAGACAAGGCGAGTACAGACAACATAACCAAGAAACCAAACGACACTTAATAGTGCAGTCATTTCGAGACATTGACTTTAATTAGACGCAATCATTGAATAGATACGATGACATTCACGAATCTAAATTGCGCAATGACACGACATTGCCCGCCATTGGTTTTATTGATAGAAAGCGAAAAAAAAACCTTATCATCAATCAACCGAATCCTTTATTCTCACAAATTTGTGAATCATCAATCCAGACAGAAGGAGGAAGTGGTTCCCGATTCAAAAACTCATATGCATTCGAATATGTACATATGTAAGTCTCGGTATTGGCGTCAACTAAAAGGATAACACACCCAAGGGTATATATGTATGTATCATAGTCACTGATCCGTAACATGGGCACAACCAGCACGGGGGGAGCACAACCAAACACAATGCAATCGCGTGCACCATGTCATTCGAGTATATCCCATCCCTTCAGAACAAAAAAAGAGTCACTTCACAAAAGGGATGTTTGGTGTTTGCTTATTCTTCTATTACAGGGTTTCAAGCAATACGGGCCGGTTGCATTCTAATATACACAAGCGTACACAAATCGTTATTGTCAGAAGCAACTGGGTGAGGTACAGATGCATCATGTAGACGCAACTCACTACAACCAAACCAGATTTGTCATTGAAAAATAGAAAAGAATTTAAAATGGCTTAATAGGAAACCGATTCCCAGTATAAATAATGATCTTAGAAATAATCGGCTGTACAAATACCAGAAGAGCCTGTTTGATTCAGATAATGCAGTATTTACTTTTCGATAAGGGCGGTAGAGATTTATGGACCCACATTATGTTCCAGAGTAGGAGGAATCCCAATCAACGATCATTTTTCATTTGGGACGGTAGTAAGAAAAATGTGTCTCCAATCATTACCGGTATAACATTTTCTTTTTCTTGTTTAATGTCGTTGAGCTAGCGTTTCTGCTGCTCTAATAATATTTCTTAAACCATTTTTGCAAGTAGAGTAATTTATTTTCCAATTTCAGAGTTATGTTCGACCGCATAGCAGAGGATCAGGATTTTCAAACATTTTGATTTGTCGAACTGGTTACTGCAACGAAACAATCTCCATACATTACATTCTTTCATCAATATTATTTCTCATTAGTGATTCGTGACGGGCTTTTGAAGGGGATTTGTACGATTTGTTTAACCCCATGCTTATTCCTTCTTAGGATGACGGAAATTAAGAAATATACTCCAAAATGTTGAAAGTGATTCATCCGCTCAAGTTAGCAAAATTCTGTCCAAACATTCCAGATGCAGTTCTAGTATCGATTTTGGAGTGATATTAAATTTATTTTAATTGACAGGGTTTGTTTTAACGAAAAGTTGAGTAGATGACGTTGACCATCATATAAAGATGCTTGGAGCCATTACAATTTTCTATTGACGATTATTACCAGAATAGTGTAGTCAATTCCTTCGACCCATTGATTTATGAGGACTATGTGTATGGTCAACATTTGACAATGAAAGCATCTGTTATATTGAAAAAGGCTTCAATATTGGTTGCAAAGACATTAAGTAGTGTCTCAATAGACAGAATGAAAAAGTTGAGATTCATTAATTCGGATAAAAATTGAAGTATACCTAAAAATCTTCATCAAATCCTTCAACACTCCTATGCCGGTAACTTTAAAATAACTTAACTATTTTATGACACGTAAATAATGTTCTCACTCAAAGTAGGAGAACACCATTAATTTGGACAAGTTAATCTAACCACCATCTTCATCTTAGGTAGCTTTGACAGAATCGTGATTCACAAGCTGTAGAAAAAAAGACATGCAACAAAGTATAGAGAAAAAGGAAAAACAATATCGGTCTCGGAACCCTTTGAAGTGAGATGCGACTTGGAAACGATTCTCGCGGGAGAACCTGATCAGCAGCATGACTGTCACGAAAAAATTAAGTTGTTATGCGGTGTAAATTCAGAGATTTGTTTGGCAGATGAATTTTCCGTAAAGTGTTTAAGATTACAAATCAATTAAATTGTTAAGAGGGTCAGTTTTCAATGACTCATTGACGGGAAAACACTTTCTGGAGTGAATTATAATAAAATATATCAGATAGAACAGTCAATAAAATACAATCGCTTTCAATAATAGCAATCTTTTTTGTAGACAGAAAATTGTTTTGCGATAGTGCAGAAAATTAATAAATATAGAAACACAAACAGGCGAATGATGCGTGCGCGTGTTCTCCAGAACTTGGTTTATACTCATGCCAGTCGATACTGTGTCAATTTTGATAACAAATTAATTTGTTCTGACACAGCATGGGTCGTCATAGATTACTTGGAATAAGTGAATTTAGTTCAATAAATTTCTCTGTTATTAGAACAAAAGTTTAGATAGACTACAAATGAAATTAAAAAAAAAAAAAAATAACATGCATACATATGTATGTATGTGTACGTATTAGCTGGTATTTAAAGAACTTTTATTTTAAAATGAAGACAATGAAATTATTTGGTTAAATGATTTTTTCCATTCATTCGAATCCACTTACGTTCGTGTTTGCCTTAATCGAAAACTAACTGCTGGTATTATTTTATCTTTTGTTGATCATTCTGCTGATTAAATTCAATGCATCCTATAGAAGCGCACAATTCTCTCTATTTCGAAACCCTCCTGAACTGACCCACAACATTTCGTATCTATAACAACACTAAAATCAAAGACTTTCTATCTTCCTTTCGTTAAGGACTGGCTCTGCTTAACATTTTGGCAAATACTGATGTCGTCCTGGATGACGACGTTAACAAAAAGCTCTATTTTTTGTAATGACTATTATGCCGAAAGGCGAAGTACCTACTTCGGTACCGAAAGTTCCGCACTTGTTCAATAATTCAGTATGGTTAGCCTCAATGCCTGCCGTTTTTATTGAATGTCACAGGTTGAAATTAACGATGAATAAATTATTAGATAAGTTTTAGTTAAGGACTTGTGAACCTAAATATGAATGAATGTAGGTACGTAGAGTTTGCTTGAGCCATTGATCAGTATTTTTTTTTATGAGGGCAATAGAAGTTCGAACGTCTCCAGACTAAATATATCCTTGTTGACATTCTAGATATTTAAAATTAGCTTTGACTTCAATTTTTAATTTTAGTGATTCTGAGTTTCAATCCATATCCGCTTTTTGGAAGCTCTTTCCATTCCATGTCACCACTTAAAAGACTCAAATTTTGTGGTAGATAGTTGAAATGTTTTGCAATTTCAAGCAGTCCGTCCATGTTTTGTTTTTCTTTTTACTTTTACTAGAAACTACATTGTGTATAGATTGAAATTCTCGTTTTAATTTGCATGTTTATTTATAAATGCAGCACTTCAAAACACTACCAAGCACGCTCCCCAATAGATTTCTTTTCACATTTTGTTGGACTCCAAGATGTCACAAGAAATAGACGCACATATCTCAAATAGATGCATACATATGTATATCTCGGCAACAACGTTAGTCATACAACAAGCATAAGGTTCTTATCTGTATAATAAAAACAAAAGTGAACAAGAAATGTTTAGCACGCTGCAAATATTCCAAATACTTAAAAGCTATACATGCGAAATATTTATACTTTACATAAAAGCTTCAGAGAATGATGTGTAGGTATCTAGTTCCTAAAGGTAGTTTAACATCCTCATATGACATTAAAACCTGAAAGTTAACAGCATTATTTAAAGACAATTTGTTGGTACAAATGCGACACATGTACCAAATTCGAAAATGACGCAAGAGAGGTTGCCAAAAATGTGTTATAGGTATTACCGAACTTGCAGCAAAAGTGACAACTTCAGCTTCATCATTAGTCTTCCTTGTACGTGCAGCATTTATCCAACAGTGAATGGTAAGGCATATACAAAGATACATATACAAAGGTATATATATGCATACATACATATGTACGGTCATTTAAAATGGACAACATTACCCGAAGAATATCAGATGTCATACAAGATGAACGCGACGAGACCTGTCTTTCTTTTCTATTTTCTTCATCACACAATCCATATACACGTTCTTTTACAACAACATCGACAAAACCCACTAGAAACAATATCACATTCACTAGCTGTACTAAGAAACATGCGATACTACCACATGAACATCAATTACTAGCAGTGTACGTGGCATTAAATGCTTTTATCGATTTTTGAATCCGTAGTTGTGCCTCACTCCAGGATCTTAAATGGGAACGGTTGACTGCCTGAGAACATGCTTTACTACGATGTGATTATGGTTTTGTAATTGGAGAAGAGAATGAACTTCATGACCGCGATGATGATAAGTCCGTCGATAAGTTCAGACACATCCGCGCCTCATATTCGAACAAAGGGGTTTACGTTCCTTTTCATTGGCATTCAGTAGCCCTTAAGCTCATTGCAGAGAGTATCGTACGACGTACCACTGTGTACGAATTGTTGCACTTTCCGACATATCAACTTCATTCTAAGTTGACTAATTAAACATTTTGTAAATGCTAATCCTTTTCTAATTGGATATCGTCGTATGGTGCACTTGGTATATGCCTCCGGCAATTCCATGTGTGTCTGTTATCACTGAAGATAATCGGACATCACAGAACTAATTGATGAAGTTTAACTTAAGTGGATTACGTTGGAACAAAATAGGGGTAAATAGTGGACAGAGGACTGATGAACAGCAAGGCGGTCAATGACAATAAATCGTGGATTGGTATTCTACTTTATCTGCATTACTGCAGATTGTCCACAGGCAGGGTGACTTTTGTATTATTACAGGCTTGGTATATTTTAAATATATCTGTATGTTTGTGATTCACTTTACCAATTTGGATTTACGCTTTCTCAGAGAGAATTAAATCCTTACGAGAACTGCAAGCCAAAGAAAATGGAGAATATACAACACTATCGAATCAGTGTTAAAAGGCTTACCGTAAAAGAAAGAAAAAAGCCCAAATCTTAAACAGAAAACTACAGAAAATATAATTTGCAGATTTCTCAACGACGATTACGACCAAAACTGAGGAGACTGCAGAAACTGTGAGGCTGCAGAAATCTCTACATATACTTTATGAAATCTTTTGATTATTTCAATTCTACATTTCAAGACTTATGACTTTGAGAAGAAATTAAATAAAGCACGTATATTAGATCAGATCAGATACATGTATATATGTACGTATATAGGTGTATATATAATTTTAGTAAGATTATATCTTGTATCTCTGTTCATTCTTACTCTAAGCCTGCTTTTAACCCCATCTACGAATGTTTATGAAAACTGTATAAATTTTAGAAACGTCCGTCTTAAAATCACAATCAAAGAATACTACATTGTAGTATGTATATATGTACACACATATTACATATGTACATATATAGTTTATACATACATACATATTCAAACTACGGAGCAAGTCTCGAATACCAGAAAATAATATGAAGCATCCAAGAATTTCTTATGAAAAAGCTTATCAACAACAACGCAGTTCATCATATACGGCATAAGATTGTAGGTTCCTTCCATTTATGAGAAAAATATAACACTCGCAACGCAACACGATGGGTGTGAGAAGTCTGAAATTTTTTTTTTCATGTTTTCGCTGGGAAAACTGTGTAAACCATGTACATAAATACTTTGGATTCTTCAAATACATACATATGTATCTCAACTATGTTTTCTATATGCATGGGAGAAAAACTTATTTATAATAGAGGTATTAAAATACTTGTTTTCCTCAAGGTAAGGACTCTGTGCTGTTTCAAGCGGTTATCAGTAATGTACTTGGTACACTATTAACAGAGGCAAACTCCAGAATGGATTTGACATTACGCATTTGCCTTATCCGCTTTCAATAGCGTGGTCATATACCCACCTAAGATTAAGTGGATGACATCAGTTTTGAAGCTGCTGTAATCTCCAAAGTAAAAAGTCCTGACTCTCTCGAATTCCTCATCTTACTTTGAAATCGTGATCACAAAGGCCGAATTCGTCACTCCCTTTGACTTCAAAAACAGTCGTAACAAATCGTAACCTGATTTAAGAAGAAAAAAGCTTCCAATCCATGTCATGAAATGAAATTCATTCACCCAAATTGGCAAAAAGTGGATCTGTAGATAAGATGGCGCACAGGCGTTGTTGATCCCATGCTGCGTGGAGGATAGCAGGAACTGTTTACAAGTTAGCAGCGTTTAATCAGAGCTTCTTGAACGAGTTTTTATTCGGTGGCGTTATAGTAAAAACACGGTAACTTTGACAGCAAAGGTAAATAAACAGATGTTGTGATGTAAAACACATTAGCACAGCAAACAGCACGCAGCGGAATTTGACATTCTGGGAACATTTCTCCTGGATTATCAGGTTGGTACGATTGAAAATTTCGACGCAAAGTTGGCTGCATTTGGACAGCAATAGCCAATTTAAGATTAATATTGAAGTTGATGTTGCTGTAATCAATGTGTTCTGTTCCATTGATAAGCATTGGTTCTTTTTTTGCTGTGGCTGTCAAATTTGCTATTTGGTGTTGCTGTGTCAATGAGTTTCTACTATTAAGCTTATTTGACTGTGGACATCGATCCAAAATAGAAAAATAAACAAAGAAGAAGAAGAACAACAAAGAAAATCGCATATCGTATAAGAGTATCATCACTTCGTTTTATCTTTCATGTGTCAAAATATATATACGTTTTACTTTAAGGTTAGATTTTACAATTCATTTCATGGCTAATGTCGCTGAGGTTTGCAGACCAATTCACGGATGTGAGCATCTTTATTTTATGTATTGTAAAATAGGAAATAAAATTGATTTATAAAATGTTCCCATTATAAAATCGCCCTTCACCAAATTAAGATTTTGTTTTCCTTTCGTTTTGGGAATTGTTGGTAAACACTTGGAAACGATATTTACACACGGAATTTTTCTGGAGCCTGGCGCAGCAACATCTCGGTAAAAACACTATTTACGTCTAGTATTTTCATTCCACTGTCCTTTACTGTTATGATAGTACAAGTCTTTTTTTTTATAATGACCCAACAGGGTCGTGCCTTCTAGTTTTAGTTAAATACTTCAAGTTATATCTGTACTAGCGAAACTAAGTAAAACATGCAAATTAAATCTGATTTATTATTTAAGAAAAGTACACAAGAAGTACATGTAATCCTATGTCGTAAATTCATTTGGGGTAATCCTATCCTTAGTGTACTATACGATGTACACACATTTTGAAATGTTATCCCCTCACAAAGCTTGTGAAAAATTGTCTTCCTCATTCTAATCACTTATTACATCAAAACAAGAGGACACCTCCAAACGTGTCTTTCCTATGCCAGCAGCAAAACCTGAACAGCTGCTGTGATATATTACTTTACAGCTTGTGCATTCTGATTTGCATGTCCCTGGGGTGTCGTCTTTTACGTCGTCGCATACGCGGCCAACAGCACCACCAACAAGAACAACTAAATGCAACAAAACTATTTTTATGTGTGCGGATAAAGTTCGCATTTGTAAATTTCCAACCGAAGACCAAAATAAAAATAAACTCTCTCGGCAAGCCGGGAAAATCCAAGAGTTCATTCACATTCGACACTGACAAAGTGACTGGCGGCGCTGGCGCTGCTTGTAGAGCCGTTTGCTGTTTGCTGCAAGTGCCACAGCGAGGAACTGAGGTGGCTACTGTGGATGATGCTACTTTTGGTCCGAATGCTAGCAGCAGCGACATGCAACAACTACGATGACACAGCATGTCAGAAAAATAAAATAAAAAAACGAACATGTACAAAGAACTATGTTGCTCTGCTGCTGTGGATTTTCGGAACGAATGTGGACCAGGCAACAAGGATGATATCTGGTTGAGTTTTGTGAAACAGGTTCCACGAAAAAGGGAATGAACCACGAAAATTTAAAATGGGGGCATTTATTTGTCGCTGATGCGGTGGGGATGTGTTTGTCTTTATCGTACACTTTTGAAAACAAAAAAAAACAATAATGAAAACTCATATATTTTTTGCAACTATACGAGGTAGGTACATACATATGTACTTAGGTTTAATATATAAATTTTGGTTTGACTGCACTTACATACGTCTACGGACTCTACAATAGGTAGAATTCTAATAATACTCTTGACAATTTCTCGCTTTTTCGCAGAAATTCCTGTTGTGCGTAACACGTCGCATTTTCATTTAAAGTCAACCAATACATATATATGTACATAATATGTACATTCCTGGTGTCTACTGCGAATCTTAAAATACAAATCGGTCCTTCAGACTTAAGAATGATTGCAGGGTATTTGAAGCTAATGTCACTGCAATAAAATAATATTTCTGGTAATCAGTATCTATGAATATACTTATGTTGACACTGAGTATCAGTAAGGTCCAAGCTCGTAAAAATGTGCATAAAAAGACTGGACGATATTTCAGTGCCCAATTAGGTGACTCTCTGTTGGGTACCAGGTCACATGGATATCCCAGGTAACGAATGAAATTAAAAAAAAAAAAGGGGGATGAACCACCCAGGGCAGGGTCACATTTAAGCTCCGCACAGGCCCTTCCAGAGGTTAGTACACACTTTGAACAGGAAAATAGACAATGAATCCAACGAGGAGGTTAACAGGCGATGTTAACTAATATGTGCTACAGCCAATCCATTATCAGTCTATGACAAAAAGAGATCCGCAGATCTGAGACACTACGTGATACGCATCATGCAGCACGCCTAGTACTACCCCTCCATAGCATCATCTGTACCAACTGCAAGCACGAAGAGGAAATGGAATCCATTCGTCACTTGCTATGCGATTGTCCAGCGTTAACCACCAAGGGAAAGACGCTCTTGGTAGCTACTTCCTTGCGGGACTAGACGATCTAAGAAACATTGAGCGAAACAAACTCCTGAGATTCAAACACTATGTAAATACACATGTGTATCTCATTCATTTGTAAAGCTGCCATCAGATAAAGCAATAATGAAAATAGATATGGAGTTGTTAAAACAAAGCGAAAGCTGTCAGAAATAAAGTGCACGACTGGGTCGTACGTACTTGCACCTTATTGCACTGAAATTCAAAGTTTATGTATGGTGTTCAACTGAATTATAGAAAACTTCAAGGACTATTAATTTCGTTTTAACAATTTTTTCGATTTCTAGTAAATTTTTTTAAAAAAAGGTACATTTTTGAAAAGTGGGAGTGGCAGTTCCAAAACTTGTCATATCTTTGCCTTTGTCATACCTACCTCAGATATTAATTTTAGCTCAATCGCTGAAGAAATAGCCGAGAAACAGCCAATTTCTAAAATTACCGTTGTACGCATTTTTCATAGACAGACAGACAGACAGACAGACGGAATTGGCGGACCCACTTTTTTGGACTTGCCCTAAAGGTATATGTAGGTGCAAGTTAAAACGTAAGGACCGCGTGTGAAAGAAGCTCCTGATCTCACCAACAAATAGTCATTAAAAGGTATTATATTCTGTTTCCTTTAATTTTATTTAGTCTTCTTTTAATTAACAATTTTCGCAAACAGTTCCTCCCGACATGTTATATAAAACGTTTTTATAACCTATCCTAAGTAAGTTTGTTATATAAAGAAATAATCGAGATAGACCCTATAAAGTATACATACATATATAAATATATATTCATATATAAATCAATAGCGAGGTCGATTGAGCCATGTCCGTCTGCCCGTCCGTATCTCACCACTTTTCGGCCTTAAATTTTGAGCTAAGAGAATGAAATTTCATATCTGGGCGTTTGAAAAGGAGAAGCAGTACAAGTGTAAACTTTTTTGATATCCGCCCACTTTATCATAACATCACTAATTTACATATAATCGAAACTTTTTATTAAACACCAAATGTTTAGAAATTGTCTACAATTCATCCATACATCATATGTGGCTACGCCCATTTTTTGGGGGCGTTTTCATTAAAATGCGGATCTTGATATAATTTTGCATGTAATATCCTCTCACGTTTCAATAAAAAATGCAGTATGCAACGCCTACTTTAGTAGAGCTAATACAAAGGAAGAAGGTATGTACATATGTATGTATATATACATATTTACTTATGTTTGTATATATACATACATACATACATATGTATGTTATTTAGTAGGCCTTTATGGGTAGAATGGCAGCTTTGTTATATGTACTACATAGATCTGCTTACATTTTTCTGGGACAAAGTTCTAAAACAAGGACTTCCGATTACAATAAGGAGTTACATTTGTTAATGCTTAAGCAGATGAATGTTTTTGTACACTGTTTTTGGTCCATCTGTGTACTATATATGTTAGTAAATGTAGGTTCGTTCTGTTCCCAGTTATGCAGGTCTGGGGATGTAATCTTGAAGTAACATTTTGATGATTTGATGATTTGATCACTGCTGATGGTCATACATATCAAGTAGTCATTGCTTGATTTCAAGGCAATATCTGGATAGACTTACTTGGAGTTAGAGTCATCTCCAGCTATGAGCATGAAGGTGTTAAACCATGTTTTTTACTGTATCTGAAGTTGAAGGGGTAGAAGTTTAAGGACAACTTCCAGCGCTGCAGTGGGAGTCGTTCTCATTGCACAAAAACTAGTCAAATTTAGCTTCATAAGTTTTTGCCACCATACCTGTATAGGTCTGTAAAGCCACAACGTAATTTTGGTACTTAAGCAGATCCTGGATTTGTCTACAATTTTCGTGAAATGAGAGTTCCAAGTGAGATTTTCAACTAGGTTAAGACGCAGGTATTTGACTTCTTTTGAGAACTCTATTGCTTTTTGGAGTTGATGTTTGCACCAGTCAGCAACGAGATTAAGTGCCTTCTAGAGAAGGTCCGATATTGTTTCTTCGAATTAATCTCTCATTAAGATCGCAATGTCCTCACCGTATCTTTGCACATAAAACCCATCTTTGCTGAATATATTTAACACCAGGACCAGGGGGAGAAAACACCACCCTAGGGAAAACCTTTCGCATTGACGCTGTTTCTGTCCCTAACTAGTGTTGTGTTGATATTTTTACCATTAAGCATGTGCCTTATCCAGTTACTGTACATAAACTCCGCATGTTCGGTGTTGTTGAAAGCTCTTTCGATGTCAAGGAAGCAACCTACCGCCATGCATTTTTTAAGCCATGTTTAATTTTCACGTTTCTATGTATTACAACACTACGAGACCTTGATCAGGATGAATTTTAGTGATCCAAAAAATTGGTTCGAGCTATTTCTCATTAGGATACACTTTCGTTCGCGAATATTAGTATAATTTTTGACAATTGAGAAGCGGCCATGTTGCCAGATTAGATTAGATTAAATATTATTTGCAACAAAAATATTATTCAATAATTTTTATGTTCGAATATATTAATATTCTGTTCATAGTGTTATAAAATCAATAATAAACTTCGAATTCATACAACCTAATGAATGAATAGAAACTTTTTAGATGAATTAGTGCCGGTAAAATATATGTACGTAGTCAAAAATAAATTGTATTTAATAAACTTAAATAAAAACTGTTTGCTACAACATATTATTCTCATTTAGTATGTATCTGTAATAAAATATTAAAAAATACTTCCTTAAAAAAAGTTACCGCATTAAATTCTCATTTTAAAAAAATATGCATTCGCTAAACGTCAAAAAGGAACTCAGCTAAAGAGAAGATTGTCAAGAGAGAGAAGAGAGTACTAAATGTCAAACCATACCACTTAAATGTTTCGTTCATCTGGAGTCTGGACTGTTTTATTTTCACCGTGTGATCTATGTATGTATGTATATGGATTATGGGTGATGATGAAACACTTTGCAAATTGTACCATTGTGGGTTAACAAGAATTTGTACAAAAATTTACTTAAAGTTGGAATTCCGGAAATGCGGAACATTGCTAAAAATTCACTTAAAACATTAGCAAAAGTACAAAGAAGTTATTATAATCTAACATGAAAAAATATTCTATTTATACATAGTGTTGATGTCATGGGAATGGGGTCAATACAATCTGTCCCTTTAGGCTAAACATATATTTTCAAATGGTCAAAGTGCAATGAACCACTTTTCATGTCTCGATAGAAATTAATTAATCATCACCATTGTCACCTACCTCTTTCTTTTTCTTTATCATATAGTTTCGTAGGACGAACGTGCCCCTTTCATTATACCATATTCAAACAAACAATTGAAAATTATACTTATGAGTATGTATCAACAAATAATTATATTCACACTTCATCAAGATCCGACTCAATTGAAAGAGAAAGAACAATGTATGTACATACATACATACATATGTATGTACATATGTATATACATATGTATAGGTATATATGTAAGTATCACGAAAATCAAGAAAAAAACCACTAATCAATTCATTAATGCAAATTAAATTGCCCAACACAATAAAGAAACAAAAAAAAAAAAAAACGAAACGACAGAACTTATGCAAATTATTCACCAAACTAGGATGAACCACAAAATTTAAAAGTTACAACTTGCCGAAGGCATTAAAAGAACCTAGTTTCTCCTCTTTTTGAAATCCAATACCGTAACAGCTTGCAAAGATTAGAAGAATACAACTGGAACTAGATAACTATAAATTATTCAAACCCAATGAAATGTACCAATCATCTGGATTGGGCTTGGGCGTTGGGCAACCTCTTTACTAATCGGTCTACTTAACACACAAAGTCTCGCCGCACCGGCTGGTAACCGATATGGGGAGCAACTTTTGAAAGGACGACTGCTATGTAATGATAGATTATCACCCCGGTTTAGCAACCTATTACCTTTTTGCTATCTATCTATATCTAATGATGTCTGTCTGCCAAGAGGAGTATTCTGATTGAAGGTAATCAAACTCATTATGCAGCGCAGTCAATCGTAACCAAAAAATAATAACACAGTCCATTATGGTTAGATTGGAATTTAAATTGCAACAGCATTGCTATCGCTATTCTGGTTGCAATTGCAAAAAAAAAAAAATACAAGAATTTTCCTCTCTTTTGTTGAAAATTACTGAAAAATTTCGTATGCAAGTCACTTCTGACGTCTAATATGGAGAAAATGAATTGTTTAACGGATGCGAAGTATGCCTCACTGTTTGTTGATGGTCAATGCTCTGTGTTGTTGCATTGTGCGCACTGCATTTAAAAAAGAACGCGCTAATGTGATAAACTAAACCCTTTGTATGTTAATCAATCTTTGTAACCAAAGTTGAGCGCTCTCGATAAGCGAAGGTTATCTCGACCCCAACTGAAGGAACACAAGCGTCACACAAAAAGACTACTTTCCTCTTATGTGACGCTGTTTCCGATCAATTTATCAATACGAATACTTAAAAAAAATTTATTCAAAAAGATTAACCGCTTTCTTTTGAAGCGTATAATATGTCATAAAAAAAAATCACGATAGCAGTGATTACAATTTGGGAGTCATCTTCATTGTTCTAGATAGAAAAATGTGTCAGCGCACAAATAAAAAGCAAAAATGTAAAAAATAACAATATAGCATTTTAAGTAAATATTTAAGCAAAGATGATGCATAAGAAATGTGCAAATTGAATTCATCTTTCAGTAAACAAAAAAAAAATGTAAATTCTTGTTTCGCTTTATCTATTCAATCTCCGTCGATTTTTTTAACAGGTTTTTATTTACTTTAATTTTGGTTTCTCCACAGACATTAATAACCATTAGCTTTAATTTGCAGTATCTTTAATAAAAGATATATGTATTTTAGCAATTGACTGAAGCACTTGAATGACAACATAGACAAATTTTATAATTACCTCTATCAATTGTGTCACCTCATCACTCATTTTTTGCAAAGAACAATTATGTGAGGGATAGAAGATATGTATGTACATATGTATGTACAAAGATCAATTTACCTTTCTTTCGATGAAATAGTTGTGTATTAGCATTTTGTATTTCGGCGGAAATATCTAGCTTTCTAAACTGACACCACACCACTTCTTGTTTAAGCTTAATTTTTACAATTGAACATTGACAACTTATGAATACCCGAACAATCATTTTTGGAAGGTGATTGATATTGAAAAAGAACGTTCCTACATACTTACTACATACATATATATATATTATTAGATTTCACAAAAAAAGTAGCACAGCATCGATTGCGTCGCATTTTGCATTTTTGACGGAATTGATGACATTGAACTAATGCTATCTGGGAGAATTTTAGAAAATTTCTTTTTTTGTAAAACGCCCTCGAAAAGTGGGCGTAGCCATATATAGTGTTCAGGTGAATTATAGAGAACTTCGAGGGCTATTAATTTTGTTTTAACAATTTTTTCAATTTCTAGTAAAATTTTTGAAAAAGTTAGGTTTTTGAAAACTGGGCGTGGCAGTTCCAAAACTTAGTACGTCATATCTTTGCATTTGTCATACCCACTTTATTTTATTAATTTTAAGTTCAACCGCTGAAGAAATAGCCAATTTGTAAAATTACCGTTCTACGTATTTTTTGCGCAAAACGTGGTATGTATGTACGTCATCTAATAGCATATGCCCAAACTAACTCACATATGAAATTTTATCAAAAACATTAAAGCCATTTTTGAGAAAATCCATTTTTAGGGAAATCGACATTAAGTAAAATACCCTTAATTTTGAGGTTAGAAAGAAAACTCTAATTTCGCCTCTAGGGATCATCCCACAGACCCCAGGTATGAAGTTTGAAGCAAATTTTTGTTTCTTAAAAATAAGCATTAAGACATCAGAGTCCCAATCTAAAGAGTTCCTTGGCTTCATTGATTAAAAGCCTGCAGTTTCCGCGAATAGCCTTTATCTTCGTGTGCCACCAAGGTGGTCACTTCTTGCTTCTGATCCTGGTTACCGAACATGAGTTCAGTATAACTTTATTAAATGAACCTGTGAGCTGTTCTACTAGATCATAGGTCTAGTGTACTTGAGAACATAGTTTTTAAAAATGAGCTTGTATTTAGACCAATCTGTTTTCTTTAAACTACCAGAAACAACAGTGTTTAAATTCTAAATTCTCTTATCTCCTCCACAGGACATTTTTAATCATTCTTCTATTTCGTGTCATTCTTCATTGAATTAATCAGTAAATTTAGTGAACATATCACAACAACCAAACCCGCAATGAATAGCTGCGGATGTCAAATACATACATATGTATGTATATGATATCCACGATACAGTGAATCTGATTCTGATCATTCAAATCTTATGGTCAGTGAATAAGGAAAGTATCTCCGTAGCCGTGGAGGAATTAAAAGGTGTTCAAATGCATTGTCGGATTGCGCATATACGCAATGTTGTCTTATGTTCTGAAATCCACAAGAGATGAATAACGTTATATATGTATGTATGTACTAAGTAGACACTGAGTGAATTCATTGAGTTTAGACTTCAACTAAATTTGGTTGTTTTTTTGAATAGGGTAAATAGAATAAAGAGAAATAGGGTCTTGAATTGGATTCATCCACTTTCGAAATTATGAATAAAATCCGGATGAAAACAACAAAGTCGCGGAGAACTCTAGTGATCGATCAGTGTGTGAAACTTCCGACAAGCTCCGTGGAAGTGAAAGTTAAAGGTTTGTTATTTCGTAAGAGAAGGGTATTGGTTAATTTTTATCGTATATGATGGCGTGGAAAAATGGAAAATAAAGGAGAAGATTCAATGTGGAACTATGTATGTATACGCAAGACCATAGATTCGTTGAATCTATACAACACCACGACCAACCGGAACTGCGCCATCTTCAAATATGTCTAATGAACTATGTATGTATTTTATTTCCTACGGACATATGTACATACATGGGCATAAGTATGTAAACGTAAAACACACACTGTAGTGATCCCATGTTAATCAGAAACGGTATAGGGACCTTTTTAATTATCCGAAGCAATGAATGCTACATCTGCTTAAATATTATATACACAGTCATGTCTAGTACTCATTAACTCTTGCACCAAACACAAGTCATCCAAGAGCTCAAACAAGAGCAATTTGATACCTCTGTTTTCTTTGTTTAGATTGAGATACATTTCTGTCTTCCGATTTGCATGGATAACTCTTTCTTTTCCTCGACTCGATGCTTTGTTCAAAGACACTGTGTTCGTTTATTTAGTGTTTTGTGGTTTTCTCGAGAGCAGAAAAATAAATCAAAAAAAATTATTGTGGGATGTTGTAAAACTAGTTATTCTTGTAAATCATCCCATGTTTGCGCGTTGCACTGGTTGTCGTACAAATTACCTACATAAATACGTAGCCCCCTCACTTTTCTTTTGCAGAATTTCTTTGTTCTGACTGCAGCAGTGCGCCGCATTCCATGAAAAATAAAATTATTTCGTTTCTTCTGGAAGAAATACGCCAACCCCTCACCATTAACACCAGCAGCACTACTCATTCGTCGTTAAATTTGTTAACCTTTTTCACTTTTTTTTTTTCTCACTTTCACTGTTCGTGTTCAAGTGATCAAAATTGTTAGGTAAGCGCGTTGCCGGGCTATTATGTGTTCAAGTGCTGCCGGCTTTTTAATGTTTTCGCAAAGGAGGCGACATACTCGTCGTAAGCCCAACATTTTTAGCCGGTACATTATATTACCGCCGGCCAGTGACGGAGACGATGACGATGACGATGACAACAAGAGGCATGCATATTGGAAGCATGTGCGGTTAAGAATTAATTTTAATTCACTTTGAAAACAGAGAAATCTCAAATGAAATACACAAATGAGTCACACCTCCTCCGGGCGTTCATTGAGGTGTTTCTTTTTTTTTTGTTTTTTGCACTCACTTGACGGTTCTGCATTTTTTCGTTGACTGATTAAGCGTGTTAAAGGCGCCCCATCATAAGGCTTGTTTAAGTGGAAAAGCAAAATTTAAATTTGAGATTACTTATCATATCACCAAACGTATCGCATTAAGTGGTCCGCTTCATGCACCATATGTGTTTGCCATTAATCACCACAAATTGGAAGGGAGTGGGTGCGGTAGTATATTTTGGCAATGGTGAATCAGAGTTTTATGCCGTGAGCATTTCGTGTTATGGCAGGATATAGAATTCAGTCAGAGGCGACTAATCCCCGAGTGATGGATCAAAAGAAGTTACACTTACATACACGTTCATTTGCAACGCTCATCGTCACTGGAGTAGTATACGGTTCGATCGATTTTATATGCAAATTGTTACAGCTGCAGTATATTTCATATGTATCTGGTTGTCTCTTTTGACAAATTAAAAATAAATTAAACATGAAGCTCTGAAAGTATGTAGAGACGTGACGATTACTTCTGTGGCTATAAACAAGGGTAACATCCTTTGTTTTGCAAATTATGGAATTTTCGAGTTACTGCAATACATAAAAAAGGAATCACATTGGTTGAAAAAGTTGAAAGTTGGTGTCGCCACAAATACATATTCTAAGACTACTTTAAGTCACGGTAAATACAGATAATATTTATGGAGATACATATTTCTTCTTGTGGAAAAGTAGGCGGTATTGTCGTCAAACCCCATATGATGGGCTTAAAATAAATCCCTAATACTTCAATGTTTTGTTTTTTTTTTCTTTGAATGCATACTTCAATGTAATCAAAAATTATATGTATATACGTATATGTATGTATGTATATACATATAGGTAGATACAATTGGGATATTCGTTATATCATAACAAAAAAAATCACAGCAATCCCTTATGCAGATGTTTCTTAAGCTGCCTCAGGAAAGCACTTAAATACTATAAAAGAACTTCTACAAAACGCTTTAAATAAGCTACCCAGTTAAGCAGTTCGATGTGGTTTGGGGTTTGGCGCACAAAACCCTTTGCTGCACTGGACATAATGTTTCAAGTGGAGCTTTTCGCCTCGAAGCTACCCTTCGGTGATCAAGAAAAGAATTTGGCCACGCCCCCATTCAGAATCATTTCAAAATCTTTCCCGAAAACACAGGCTATACCACCTCACGTCTAAATTTTAATAAGAACTTCGTCGTGACCGTCCCTTCCAGATCACTCTGGAATGAAGAAGCACTTTTAGAAGATGATTCGATTCACTTCTCCACTGACGGCTAAAAAAAAATTGGAATTGATGAATGTGTTTTCTCCGATGTCTTAATCTTAAGCTCTCCTTCCGTCTTCTAAATCATCGGAAGTTATGGCGATCAAAGAAGTCTTATCTTGGCTTAAGGAGAACATGATATATACTAGGGATATCTGCATCTTTTTGGTATAGGAACAAGCAGCCAAGCAGCTATCAAACCCTTGGAATCGATCTCTATTAATTCTCTAGTAGCTCTAGACTGCGAACGACTTTTGTAGAAGCTAAATGGAGGAAGAAGAGGATGAAACCATTGCTCACCTTCTTTGTTTCTACCTAGCTCTCTCCCGCAAAAGAAAGCTTCACTTATGAGCCTTCTATTATAATGATTTAGGAGGTTTAATAAACATACACTAGATATCAAGAGCCTCTTACGCTTCATCAGAAATTCAAAATAGTTTAACGAGTAAGTAGAAAGAAACTTTCTCCTATGATCCATGTGATATCACAATGGACCTATTGCTGATCTAAGTGTGTTGGCGTTTCTGAGCTGGGAGCCACTTCAACCAAACAACGCTTCCTGTAATAGTGACACTGTCAGTTTTCTGTCCAATAGCTAACGAGTTGTCTGTACATTTACAACTCTGGAGGCAACATTTGTCGCGAGAATAACAAATACATGCAAAGGTGCGAGGTATCCCATTAGAAAAGTTTTGTTTTAAGATTTGCAGTTTTGAATGAATGTAGCACAAAGAGGGTACCTACGCCGGCGAACAAAAACCATGGTTATATACTTCCGAAATAGTCGAAAAAATTGTAAAATAACTAAATTCTCGGGAAGGTTCTCTTTCTTTATTGAATGATAAATTAACGATTTCACTATTTTTAAACTTTCCGCTATTTTAACTGATAAACGTTACCACGGCTGATCTTAAAACAGGGCGTGTATGTGATTGTATATATAATAAAAAAAATCTACCCTAAAATTTGTATCAAAATAATTACATATTAAAATCAAATTATCCTGGAGAATATTTAAATAAACGAATACCGTCTTAATTCGTCACTTGACCTTATACCTAAGGATTGTCAAGATTTATTTTAAAAACTTTGACTATTTTTTTGACTAAATAGTAAACATTTTTATATATGTGCATATGTATATATGTATGTATGTATGTATGTACATAGAAAACTAAATTCTTTTGATCCTATCTAAAACAAATGACTTCATTGTGAGTTCTATGAGCCGAGCCAATATAACAAAGACTATTCAAATAATAACTTCTTCAAGTCAGGGGAATGCAAAAAGTATTCTCAAGTGATTCCTCTTAATTTTCAAAAACCCTTTTGAATGATAAAGCCCTGAAATATCTATTACTCGTACACATATGGCTGCCTCCACTTGAAGGGAAAGAACCCAGTGCACGTGAGTGTCTGATAGAGGGGTGTGAGCTAAAACAACAATACAACAAAATGTCCTTGAACCAAAAAGTAAATAGTCTGAAAGCCAAAAATGTGCAGTAGCACAGGAAATACACTGAAACCGGATAATTACAAGACGGAAAAGTATGTATGGATGTATGTACATATGTATGCACGTAAAAAAATATGTGAGCGCTTTTTGTCGCAAATCCTTGTCGAAGATACATACATATATACAGACATATGTATGTACCTACACATTATGAACGAGGAGGTGGTAAAAATCACAAGCAACCATAAGAGGTCCTTTCCGTAGTTCATAGAACAAAAAATGATTTGTTTTGCACTTTGGTTAAGAGTCATGACAAAGCTTATCTATGTGTATGTGTTTGTTCTCCTTGTGACAGTACTATTTGGCGTCCACTTAACTCACTTTATTTGTATTATGTATTCGTTATTATTCGAATGATACTCGTATAAAGAAGGGGCACAAGGCTTCCTAGTGCGGCCAGCATTCAAATTGTTTATTTAGATGTTCTCCTGGTGCAACGAATTTGATTTTGTTGTAAGGTTTTACTTGTCTGGACGTACTCATAGTTGCGCGCTTATTTATTCATGTTGGATGTCTAGAATGTATGTTTTTCATTTCAAGCTGCAGACTGGACTTGTTAACAATTAAATGTTGGAAAATTCTTAGTGAACAATTTTCAGGCAATGCTATAAACATAAAAGATTTCATAAATAATTTTTAGTTGCCATTTACAAAGATGTCCATCGGAAAACACCCTTATCGAATTAACTCTACTACTCATCTCACATTTCGAGAAGCATCATCAAAACCTAATGTTACCAAGTTGTACCCACAATGTGTACCCATTAGTCTTCATATTAAATTATATTAAAATTAGTTTATTTTTTTGCATTAATTATTTGTTTTTAATTTGTCAAATGTATGTACACCCATTTCGTTGTAATGCATGTACATGTATCTACATACGAGGGTGGATCAATAAGTACCAGTGTTTAAAGACAGGTGGAGTTGTTAGTAAAAGTTTGTATTGCCATCGTGAATTACCATATTTCAAACAACGCCATACCAAATTTTAGACAGATTCATAGGTTAGTTTTGACTTGGCAGCCATTTGAATTAAACGTTGTTAGTGTTTTTTCGATAAGATGGTAAAAGAACAATATCGATCCGCAAATGGGTTTTTTTATTTTTGAATGGAAAAACTTGCATAGGAATAAAATTGAAGTTGGATTCTGTCTATGGGGACCCTTCACCATCTATGACAACCGTGAGATATTGGTTCAACGAATTTAAACGTTTAAACAGAAACCCATTTCGAAGAGTTTGAGTTTGATACATCATATTTTTTAGAGGGTTTAAAGAAATGGGAGGGACGTTGCTTTAAAAGGAGATAATGTCGAAAAATAAAAAAAAGTTTGTCAAAAATTTGCGTTTTTACTGTAAACACGGGTACTTATTGATCCACACTCGTACATATATTTCGCACAGCCAAAATAACGATAGTTTAAAATTTATTTGATACTTATCTGGAAGAGTGTATTACAGAAATGAAGGCTTCTTACCTGAAAGGAGATATAATTTAAAGAAATTAGTGTTGATTATCTAAGATATATTGTATATAACATAACTTATATATATGTACATAACTTACATATGAATACATATTTATGTACATATGTATACATGTTTTTAATTTTGCAAACCAAAGCATAGAGATTCATATAATGTATCACATTTATAGGAAGCGAAATTAGACTGTCTGAAAACGAAACCCTGGTCTTTGTCGATATGTTCTAACAATATGTCGCTTGTAAGTACAGTGTACGACTTTACATATATATATAACTTTCTGTTATACATTTACAAAATTTTTGGTACCTATTGAACTTCAGATTTGCTCTTTTTATACAGAGACCTAATAAAATGAGCGTGACATTCTGCATTTTAGATTTAATTAATAGAGAACTAATATTATCTGAGATTTGAAAAAAAAAAAATATTTTTTTTACAAAAGCCGCTAAAAAGTGGTCGAGGTTCTATACATATAATGTTTAAATGAATTATAGAGCATGTCAAGGCTTATAACTTTTGCTTTGACAACATTTACTTGCACCTATATATGTACATATGTATGTACATATGTATACCTACATATAAGGCAAGTATTGGTTTCGTGAAAAATTTCGAACTTTAGATTTTCATCAAACTTGGCATTACTATGATGAAGAAGTTAAAAAAAATGAGTCTGCCTGCCTGCCTGTCTTTCTGTCTGAATATTCGACTGCAACCTTAACGGCTGGACGGATTTGCTTCAAACTTCATAAATGGGGTCTGTGGTATGATCCCTAGAGGAATTTTGGAATTTTTATTCTAACCTGAAAATAAAGGGTACTTTACTTAAGGTCGATTTCACTAAAAATTTATTTTCTCGAAAACGGCGTTAACGATTTTGATAAAATTTCATATGTGAGTTAGTTTGGAAATATGATTTTACAAATTGGCTGTTTCTCGACTATTTCTTGAGCGATTGGGCTTAAAATTAATACCTGAGATAGGTATTACAAATGCAAAAATACGACGTACCAATATTTGAATAGCCACGCTTACTTTTGAAAAAATTAACTCTTTCAAAAATTTTACTTTCCTACTTCTCTACTTATTTAGGTAGCGCTACAGTTCGGGGTGAACCTGAGCCTCAACCAACAAGCATTTCCTGTTAGCCCGGTCCTTAGCTAACTGCCTCCAGTTGCGCACTCCAAGTTTGTTGAGGTCCCCTTCTACTTGTGCGCGCCACCTAAGGCGAGGTTTTCCTCTACATGGCTTAAATTGAAGTACATACTTATAACATTGTAAACGTGCAAGTACGTACGACCCAGTCGTCCACTTTATTTGTCTTTGATTTGATATGACTTAAGCAGCCCATACACATGAAACATTTTTTAAAAAATGTATTAAAACATTGCGGTTTCAAGTAATGTTTAACGTGTTTGGCTGGGTTTGAACACTAATGTATTCGGTTTTAAAACATGTTTCGAAAAAATCAAATCAGATTGATTTTTTGTTTCGGTCTTAAAACATGTTTCATGAGTATGGGGATCTTTTATCACATTGCGTTATTTTCAGTGCAACCTTCGTGGTGTTTACGTCGTCGCATACAAATTTTGAGATATGTTTTCAATACAAAGATCAGCAATGCTTTCGGTTTTGATTTTATGTGTGGAATTATAATTAGAAATAAAATCAAAGAGCATAAAAACTAAAGTAAATGAATAAAATAAAAATACAATGAAACACAAACATAATTTGAAAGGAGCTTGTATTTGGTAGTGTAACCATTATTTTGACGATCAGCCAGGCATCGTTTTGTTAAAGTGGCTACGCTACCAACTGCAGGCTTCTCTTCAGCGCATTGTTTTTCCATGCTTCCTCGATATTTTTAAAAATAATTGGCTTGGTAAATTGCTTTTTGACAGCCAAACTTCTCTTAACATCGGCTCATAGGTTCTCACTAGGATTGAGGTCGGGACTTCGTGATGCTCAGCTCAGAACATTTATTTTTTGCTCCTCAAACCAACACTTTACAAGCCGTGAGGGATATTTGGAATCATTCTGCTGCTGAAAAATGAAGTTAATCGGTAGATATTCAAATGAATACGACTCCCTTTGGTTCTGCTGAATGTGGGTGAGTTCGTAAACGTCTGACTAACATAGATCTGCGATCATAAAGCGATATGCAAATGGAACTTACGCAGGCCGACAAAAATGTAGTACGGTCAAACACGTCAAAAACGCACAGTAAACAAGTCGGCGTCGAGTAGAGTGTGCAGTTAAAATACAGTATCTGCAGGCAACCAGGCGAAAAATATTTTCATTTGCATCCACAAAGCAGGTATGTAGTGGAACTTTCGCAGATTACTGCGTTTACGAATTCGCCCTGTCTCTGTAAACCGATCTATACGTTCACAAATTGGGACTATAGGATCAACGCCGTACCATGAAAATGCTTCCACACCATTACGGTTCCTCGGTCATGTTAGATGGTCATAATAGTGTGCTTGGGGTCTAGTTTTTGATTCCAAGCCCATCGAACACAGGGTTGCAGTCGAAGTAACAGACAGACAGGCAGACTGTCCTAATATGTATCTTAAAATAATTTTTTTTGTTAATTTTTAGAATGTAAAATAGTCATCCAATTTAAACACTATCTCTAAAATGATATAACAGTTTTGAGTCAAATAAGTTTTGTAACATAAGCCGACATTATTCAAATCCTCTAGATGCCTCCAAGACTTGAAGACAAATTTATTTAGCAATCATCAAGATAACTGTTTAAGTAAACAAATGCCAACCACTCTCTTGATGTACGCATCTTCTGTTTTAAGATAACGACACCCAGAGGTACATTAAGTAAATAAATTCCTTATAAGATATTTACCTTGGAGTCATTCACAATTTTAAGATAGCACCAAACGTCTTAGGACTTGCAAATCTTATATGTATGTTAAACCAGCCTTACATGCAAAAATCACTACTTCTACTACTCCTTACCTACTCGTCATACTTCAATGCACTTATGCCAGTCTTGCAATGAATTACGCTGTAGGCGTATCAGACACACTCTCTCCTAGCATGATTGATTGCTGTCAGGTTTAGCCACCTAATATGGTGGAACCAAAAATCTCCGCACACACAATGATTGCCAACCATACTTAACGTGAAGATTAATTTCATCTGACAAACTACTAAGGAAGTAAACACTTTTCTCAGTGTCTGCATAAATGCAAAATAAAAAGAATAAAATCTCGACGCCATATTTGGATAGATTTTCAAAAATTAAGATACTACTACTGGGTGCGCATGCTTAAATGGAATTGAATCCATTTTATGGTTTGCCAATATCGCTGTCGTTAACCCTGACGCATATACACTTATACAATTCGATCTAGACACCGCAGTTATCGTGGTTTCATTTTCAATTGAAGAATTATCGTCGACCAGCTTGTTGCTAAATATGGCTATGGAAAAGAAAAGTATTTACGCAATGAACTGAGACTCGATGTGAATACAAAATCATTATGAAGTGTATTGAATGTACGACACCACCAAGAACCCATAACAGATGTTTATTCTCTGACGAATACTCAGCAAATGAATGAGGACAACAAATATCCCGTATAGACAAAGAAGAACAAACACTTAAAATAAAATGCCAACCGACGAAAAAAGAATCGAAGGAAATTGAAAAGAACAAAATATACATACATATGTATAAAATATACATATGAATGTATTTAAAAAGAAGAAAATAAATTCATACTTCATTTATAAATAACAGTGAAGTTAGTATCACACCAAACACTTAGACTGATTGTGGGGTCAATGTCGAGAATACATGCAACGATCTGTTATTCGACGAAATTAAAACTTCAAACATTTACTGCATCGAAAACATGAGCTTGCATAAAACGGATATATACATACATGCATTCATATGTACATACATGTATGTATGAACTTAGATACTTTTTAAAACTTAATTGTATATACATACATATGTATGTACAGCTGCTCAAAGAAATAGGTCTGAGCCACTGTTTTCCTTCAATAATTGGTTGGAACTAAAATAATGGTTGTTCGAGAAAGGAGAACATTTTATGAAAATATTTACATCATGTTTCAAAAAAAAATTTAAAGTTAACTTAAAATATTGAGAAATTCATATCACAAAAGTAAGTATACACGCATAAGCTTGAAAGACTAAGAGCCCAGGCCAAGGCTTATAAATTCATCGCCTAAGGCTTCGGTAACGCAGTGAGCGACGAGCGACTGAGCGATTGAGCGACGAGTGATCGAGCGACGCAAAAAAATTAAAACACATGAAATCGTATGGCGGTGGCCACGTAAGCCCTGAGCGATTTGCGATTTTTTTAAGCGACAGAGCGACGTCGCTCGGCAATCAAATCTGTTTTAATTTTTTAGTTCATCGCTGAGCGACGAAAAATTATCAAAGTAGGTTTCAAATAATAAACTGCCATATATGTAGGTGACAATTTGAAATTAGAAATAGTGACGTCTTGAGTTGCTGCATGGGCGTGCATTAAGCACATAGTATATTTCTCTAATTTTACTGCACGGTCGAATTTCCAACAGCAAATCGAAAGATAGTACTGACATACGACAGTATTCCCAAAATTTGTCTGGATAACTGCGAAGATTTTGATACAGGTGATGAAATTCACCATAATTTGCCCTTTGTCGATTTATGGGGTGTACACCAAATCTTCGTTTTTTCGATCTTATTATAGCTCTATAAATATGAAAGCGACTTTCGACTAAAAAATTACGACGAACTGTAGTTGACAAAGGCATTTTCGCAACTAATCGCTCAGCGATGACGCTCAGTAAATTGCCACTCATCGCTCAGACTCGTCGCTCGATCGCTCGTCGCTCAGTCGCTCGTCGCTCAGTCGCTCGTCGCTCGATCGCTCGTCGCTCAGTCGCTCGTCGCTCGATCGCTCGTCGCTCAGTCGCTCGTCGCTCGATCGCTCGTCGCTCAGTCGCTCGTCGCTCAGTCGCTCGTCGCTCAGTCGCTCGTCGCTCATTGCGTGCCGCCACGCACTGAGCGACTGAGCGATAAGCGTTTGAGCGACAAGCACCTGAGGCCTGAGCGACGCAATAAAATTAAAACATGCAATCGTAGGGCTGTGGCCACGTAGTTGCTAAGCGATGAGCGATGTCGCTCTGAATTCAATTTTGTTCTAATTTTGTAGTTCATCGATAAAATGAAAATGGAGCAAATAAACTTGGAAATTTTGATTTCAACTGTCAGACTACGACGTACAGGACTCAACAACGATATTTTCACAAGTAATCGCTCGAGCGACGTCGCTCAGTAAAAGGCCACTCGTCGCTCAGACTTGTCGCTCTATCGCTCGTCGCTCATCGCTCAGTGCGTGGCCCTAGCCTAAGCATTGGAGAGATCTGAAAATTTTGCAACAAATGCCTTAACATCCGTCAAAGTAATGAAAAACCAAGAAAAGAAGACCTCGTTAACTATAGACCACCGCATACTGCTATTGACTAAATCGGATCCATTTGAGTCCTTCAGGACAATTTGGGCTCAAATTGTATACATATTAATTAAACACTCAGACTGTTGGAAGACAAATCCAGAATGCCAACCTTTCAGCAAGAGTTCCAAGGAAAGAGTCTCTATAGTGAAAAAGGAACTCTTAAGTTAAGCTTTCGAAAACAATTTGTCTCACCGCCTTTGGAGAGGTCCGGAAGTATTTAAAAAAAAAATGGCGTAACATTAGCTGAATTCCAAAAACACAGTACTGCAACGTGGAACATTCCGAAATGCCAACTCAATCAACAAACTAGCTCAAAATTTAAGCCCCAAAAAGTGATAACATTCGGACGGACCGACGGACAGACATGGCTCAATCATTTTTGCTATACAATATTGATCATGAATATTCATATGTACATATGTATGTAAATATATGCTTTATAGGGTCTATCTCGATTATTTCTCTATGTGTTAAACGTAATATACCCTAGAATAAGGATATACATAATTAAGTTAAGGGATAAAGCGAAACTCGTCTTCGTTTTCGCAAATACTTTTTTCGCCAACTTCAATGATAAGATAAAAGGTTTTGCATTATATAATTTTTACGTGAATGAAGGCAGTAACCCGGAAAAAAGCTGTCTGGCGGAACAATTCAGTTTAGGCCTGAAATGCATCTGATGCATCTGGTGCACCTGGTAACGCTACTGAGAATCCAAATTTATCGTTGGACTCCATCACTGGGTTGATACTTTTATGCCTAGTCCTAAATCGTGCAAAACATTTAAAACCAAACCGGTAATTGCTTAATAGGTGAAGTACATGTTGTTTTAATAATTAAAACACCAGTTTTTATGTTGTCATCTTTAATGCTCGTTTAGGATGCGGTATGTACATATATCGTCACATGAAAGTATCAACACTCCCAGTTTTTTCAAGAATATTGTTGTTTGTTGTTTTTTTATTCCATTTTACACTTCACAAGTATAATGACTCATTATAAACCATTCATTTCATTTCTACTTGGGTGTGCTGTGAAATTGCAATTAGAGGATATCATCCTTCATTGGTGCTGCAGCAATCAACGGTTTGTAATAGCCATCCGTTGAATAACTCCAAAACAAAAAGTTATGATAAAACCAACTAAGCAAACGAAAAGGAAATCACCTCTATCTCCTATAGTTGCAACCACATCATCATCAAACTGCATGTGGGTTGTAATGAAAATGAAACTCGCGAGAAAGTTGAGGAGGACGATAATGATGATGACAAAACAGTCAACGACTAGGACGACTACAACAATTCTAGAAGGGAGTGTATGAGTGTATACTATTCGTACACAAAGGAACGATGATTTCGTCGTCGTCGTTGACATAATGGAATAAATGCGCACGCCAACCAACATGTTTCAAAAATCAACAAACGAAACAATCATTCAAGCGTGCGACCGAGTGGCGGGCATTACCAGACAACGTCAGGTATCCCTAGATAGATAGGAGAGGCAAGGTTTGGATGCACTGTCGGATGGCACTTTAAATAACAAATAATACAAAAAATAGACATAAAATATACTTTTGTAGAGGCTTGGGCAGACAGAAGAATGAATGGACGGCAAAATGTTGTTTGGTGTACACCCCATTTTCTATCTTTTTGGTTGAACTCCTTGGTTTCCCTTTTACCATATTGTCATTTATTTGAATACGAATGAAATAAAAATGACAAAGAACGACTTCTCTGTGCCTCGGGGAAGAAATGCATAATTTTAAAATACAGTACAAATAAATAAAACAAAAAAGAAACTCACTTGTTCACGTGCAATTCAGAACTGAAATCAGCCCCTCTTGTAATAAATCAGAGAATACGCAAATGACAGCTTGTGTAGCTCAAACTTTATATGGCGTTAAGCACCGTAATAACAAGACATCATTATGTTCAGGAATTTCTTTTTAAGGAAGTTGCATTGTGTACAGGATGTAAAGGGTTGTACATCGACTTTGTGCATTTAAACTGAACAGAAAAGAAAATTTAACTGCTATATCGCATCGGATCGCATTTCGATCATGATCACATACTTTTCAATTCAACTGTTCAGTGTAGGGGTGGAATTTATAAGGAATCGTGTAATTCGATTACAGAACCAACTACCAAATTACACCATATGGTAAAAGGAAATTGGTAATTGGAAGAGCGCGGGGATCGCTTCTGTCGGAAGCACTTAATGGGTTGGAAAGCGATAGTCAAAACTTTCTATACACTTGTTTATCTATTAGGTCGGCTGCCAAAGGGTAGTGATGCGGAATATATGGGAACACAAGCGTTCTCACCCTAGCCTCTCACTATCAACTCCTACTCTACACCTCCACGATGGTGGCTGCTGGGTGCCACCAACGCGTCCTAGGCGATTTTAACGCCAAGATAGGAAAGGAGGACATCTTTGGTAGGACGATTGGTAAGCACAGCCTACACGACACCACTTCTGGCAACGGACTTAAGCTTATTGACTTTGCGGCGGGGCAAAATTTCAGTATAGCAAGCACACGGTTTCCTCATCTCAATATCCATAAGGGACAAGAGATATGGCGATCTCCTGATCATCAAACGATCAATCAAATTGACCACATTGCGATCGACGTAAGGCATGCCTCCAGTATTCTGGATGTCCGAATCTTTCCAGCAGCCAACATCGACTCAGATCACTACCTTGTTGCAGCCAAGGTGTGAATGCGGATACCCTAAACGCCACAACTACGAAGAACTACTGTGAGAAAATTTGACGTCGAAAAGCTGCAATCGCAAGAGATCGCCAAAATCTTCGCCGAACGCGTATCCCAAAATCTCTCAACGATGGGAGTCGTTGAGAGATTTTTTTTTTTCGCCAACATCAAGTGCCGAAGAACAGTGGCAACGCTGCCAACAAGCCATTAGAAGTGCCGCAACTGATGTGCTGGGTTTCATCCGACCCACCACCAAGAAACCCATGGTTTGACGAAGAGTGCCGGCAAGCAAATGCAGCTAAACAAGAAGCATACAAAGCGGCGCTGCAAAAAAGGATGAGGGCTGCTCGTGAGCTCTACGAGCAGAAGAGACGGAAAGTACATCGGCTTCTCCAAAAGAAAATAAAGTGCACGACTGGGTCGTACGAACTTGCACCTTATTGCAATAAGTTTACAATCTTATAAGAACTGTAATTCAAGTTTTGTTTTTCTTACATATGAAGCCTAATAAAGTGGGCGTGGCATTTTGCATTTTCGATGGAATTGATAATATTGAACTGATGCTACGTATCTTGGATATTTCACAAAATTATTCTTTTGTAAAAATGCTCTCCAAAAGTGGGCGTGGCCGTATATAGTGTTCAGGTGAATTATAGAGAACTTCAAAGCCTATTAATTTTGTTTTAACAAATTTTTTCGATTTCTAGTAAAATTTTTTAAAAGTGGGCGTGGCAGTTTTAACATTTTGGTACGTCATATCTTTGCATTTATCATACCAACCTCAGATATTAATTTTAAGCCCTATCACTGAAGAAATAGCTGAGAAACATTCAATTTCTAAAATTACCTTTATACGCATTTTTCGCGCAAAACGTGGTATGCCATCTAATAGTATATGCCCAAACTAACTCACATATGAAATTTTATCAAAATCGTTAGTGCCTTAAGTAAAGTACCCTTAATTTTTAGGTTAAGGATCATTCCACAGACCTCAGATATGAAGTTTGAAGAAAATCCGTCCAGCCGTTTAGGCTGCAGTCGAATATACAGACAGACAGACAGACAGACAGACAGACAGACAGACAGACAGACAGACAGACAGACAGACAGACAGACAGACAGACAGACAGACGGAATTGGCGGACCCACTTTTTTGGACTTCTCCATCATAGTAATGTCAAGTTTGATTAAAATCTCGAGTTCGAAATTTTTCACGAAACCAATACTTGCCCTATAGATATAGGTGCAAGTAAAAAGCATGAGAAGCGCGATCGAAGATATTAAGGGATTATACTCCAGGAATAATGAACGGAACAAGGGGATATGGAAAAACTTCTTCTGCATACTGTACAACGGCGACGAAGACCAACATCCCTCTGTCAGGCAGAATGAACCATTCAATCTAGACGATGATAGCCAAAACTTCCGTCCACCTGGCCAAAACGAAGTAAGGATCGCAATATCCAAACTTAAGTTCAATAAAGCTGCTGGACCTGACGGCTTACCAGCCGAGCTGTTCAAAGCAGCTGGAAATGACCTGGTAGAGAGCATACAACAACTCATTTCTAAAATTTGGTCAGATGAGTGTATGCCTGATGAATGGAATCTCAGCACCATTTGCCCGATCCACAAGAAAGAAGATCCCCTCAATTGCGCCAATTACAGAGGTATCAGTTTCCTCAACATCGCGTACAAGATCCTATCTGCCATATTGTGTGAAGGTCTGAAACCCTTCGTCAACAATCTGATTGGCCCCTATCAGTGTGGTTTCAGACCAGGAAAGTCAACAATCGATCAAATCTTTACACTTCGGCAAATCCTGGAAAAAAACCAATAAGTCCAAATCGCTACCCACCATCTTTTATCGATTTCAAGGCCGCATATGCCAGCATTTATAGAGACGAGCTATACAGACCCATGTCTAGTTTTGGCATTGTCGCTGCTCCATCAAGGTCGGTAACAATCTCATGGAGACCTTTGATGCCAAAAAAGGATTTAGACAAGGTGACTCTCTGTCATGTGATGTTTTTAACATCATACCGTAAACCGGGGTTACTTTGCACAGATTTTTTGAGTTTTTCCAAAAATTGCTGAATTATTCATAAAAGATAGGAACAAATTTTGATTCTGGGACATGTAGAGCGAATGGACACCTGAGATCCGGCCCGAAGAGTCTTCGGATCAAACCCAGAGAGACAACGCAGTAGAGGAAGAACTCGCCTTAGGTGGCGCACACAAGTTGAAAGGGATCTGAACAAGCAACCGGAGGCAGTTAGTTACGGACCGAGCTAACTGGAGAGGTTTGTTAGGTGAGGCCCAGGTTCACCCCGAACTGTAGCAACACCTAAGTATCTATTAGGGCCCCATAAAATAGATTAAATTGTTATTTTAGGGTTACTTTCGAATTACGTACTGCATATGGTACCGTCCATAATAGGGTACATTTGTAAGGTGAAGGTGCAGCTAAGCTAATTGTCATCCCTTAGCAAGGATTAAAGAAAATTTAAATTAAGGATGAACCTTAACAAACTGGTGCGATTTGTGTTAAAAAAGTAACCATTTATCAAAAATACTTGTATCTTAATTACAGGACAATTCATGTTTTCCAATTGTATTTAATGCTTTACCTACAACTAATGATTAAAACGTACATACATATAATTGAACCAATTACTATGCAACGATCTCCACTGAAACCACTACTTAACTCATATTGTTTCTGCGAAACCTCAGCGGGAGAGTGCACTGCACTTTAAATTAAAACCTCAATTGAACCAATTAAATTGGTATGCATTCTGGCGAATCTTTGTGTTAACCAAGAAAGCCAATTCTTTCTTTCCTCCACTCCGTTTGCTTCTTTTTTTCTTCAACTCAGCAATTTAAAGAGTTGCATGCATTGTTATCTGGTCTAGCATGGCAGTCCAGTAATTAGTCCTATTAAATGGAGCGTATTAAGCTTATCGATGCAAATGCAATGCCGTTAAACAGTAGAAAACCTCTCTCTTGCGGTAGTAGACATTCCTATATTGGTTCTTGCATGCCAATTGGCATAAACCAATTAAAGCTGAAAACTTTGAATGAGATTGGGAACGTTATTTTTTTTTAGAATAATAATGACATTCTGCATGATATGCCGAATTGGCGCGTCATAAATTTCATTCCATGAGGGGCTTCTATTGATTTGCGAATGTATTCTCGCCAGAGGCAATACTTGAGTACGAATACAAATGAAAAATTTTAGAAGCAAAATGCAATGGAAAAACAGCAGCTGGGATTAGGCCACGTGCAATACACCTTCAGCTCTCCCTTTCTCAATACGAAAAAGCGGTGTCCATGGTTTAAAACAACGGGTGGTTTATTGTATACCCTTTACGAGGGTTGTTTTTTCAGTCCACCTATAGTTGTTTGTGTTGCGTCCACTTCACTGTCATAGTGACTGTGGGCTGCATGCAAAAATGGACGACCAAGGGGACAATGGCACTTTGCGTTTGAAAGGAGAAAAAAAAAAACTAGTGTTTCTGCCGTGCCATGTCCTGATTACACTATTTGGGTTATGCCTTTATGTGATATTTATCCCGGATAACATTAATGATAGTTGAAGTCAGCACTTAAACGATAGAATTCATTGGAACTCAGTGCAGTGAATGGCAGGTAATTTGATTGTAAATTTAGGACTGAAAAAGATAAGGTGGTGTTGACATTTAAACTGAAATACAGATTTGTCTGCTGTTAAAACTATTCCAAACTAGTATGATGTACCTTAACCTCTATATTTATATCTACTTATATATGATTCGCAAATAAGGCCACAGAATGCAAGCGAAAAAAATTAAATAATTTTCAGGACCTATTATTATTTAGCTATGTTTAGCACTCGCGAGCATTTGACAAACATACGAGAGTACAACTGTCATAAAAAAAAACTTTTCAAACAAATATTGCCCTTCAGCCACGGGATTAAAAAGAAGCGCCCCTGTGTGTGAATAATATAACACCAGAACACGAATGGCTGTGAAAAACCTAGGACCCGGCGTCCCGTATGAACTTGTAGGGTTTTTTGCGTTAGTTACATGTATAACTATATATACTCTTCATTTAGGTATGTACATACATACATATATCAGGAGTGGCAGACTTCACCCAACTATTCGTGGAATACAAATCAAAATAAAATGAATACTAATAAAAAAATAAAACAAATTTTTTTAAAATACAAACTGTGAACGAAAATTTGGAAAAAACGGGGACTCGACCTCCAAAGACCATTTCAAAAGGAGATCAACGTTTCTCCAACCATCTGAAAGGAAAGAAAAAGAGACAGAGAGGTACGAATCACATGCATATGTATGTAGGTATACCGCAAGACCAATTAGATATACAGTAGCCATTTTACCACACGCAGATTGTTAAATATTAGGCTCACAGATGTATCATACTTCGTCCGGTATCACGTCTTAGGAACCCCGACCCTTCTATGTATTAGTCTTAAGATATCAACCACGCCGAAGTACCATCGTGAATGGTTCCTATTGACTCTTTCCTAATTATGTATCACCAATATTGCTGTAGATTTGTTAAGTTGAACTTTTGTTTTTGTATAATTACATAATCTTCTCGTAGAGGTGATCGATTGAAATACGTGTTGGTCAAAATACGCGTATAACATTTTTAAGGTTGATAGTGAAATTCATTCAACTGAAAGTAAGTTCATCCGATACAGGGTTGGCCCTTTGATACTACACGAGAAGACTACCATTCACCAACAAAAAGCACTGGCTTCAATCATCACAATACGAATCTCCAATGAATCCCAGTAAGTAAGTGGAAGGCACCGGTTTAGCAACTAAGCGCTGTCACTTTCGTGGCAGATCCCAGTATTCTCTTATTTCGCTGAATTCAGTGCAGATTCTGCCCGCTAAAAATCTCATAAGGATAAGTAGATTAGTAGGCTGATAAGGCATTTCTCAATTCCTTAACAGCTTCCCAAATAATTCGAGAAAGCAAAAATTGAATTCCCAATTCGCAACATTTGGCTGCAAGCTAGGTCACAATAGATTCGCGGGAATTGAGATCAATAATGAACTAGAGAGATAAAGTTAAGAGGAGCACCTCCTAGGACCTGAAACTACAATTACATTGGGTCTTTCGTCGTCCTCGATCAGGGATTGTAATGCATTTAAAAACAATCGATTGTTGTTGCTTGATTCTCCAAGACGCATCTGATTCAACGTTGGATATCTTGCTTGTTTCGTAGTAGAAATGAAGTGCAAGATTGAGTCGAACGTACTTGAACCTACATGCTATACTTTTACAAACTATATAATATTCAGGATTGTATTTCCAGTCTTGCTCTTCTTATGAATGAGGTTTAATAAAATACGAGTGCTTTCTGCATTTTTGATCCAATTAGCAATATGAATTTGAACTGAGATTTCACTCAAAATTGCTGTATATAATTAATTATAGAGAATTTCAACGCTTAAAAATGTTGACTTAACAAATTATGTAATTCAATTCCACGTAAATCTTTTTAAAAAATGTAACTTGCTGAGTAGCGAGTGCGGCTGTTTCATTCTTTAGTATGCCATATCCTGCCTTCTATTTTGCATATAGCAAAAGAAACAGCCTGTTTTAAAAATTACATGCGTGGAATGTTATTTAATAGAATATGTTTAAACTAACGCAAAAAATAAATTATGTCAATATCGGTAAGGCCTTGTTAAGGTTAGAAGTATAATATTTCGATTTCGTCTCGAGTTGTGACCCCACCGACACCTGGTATGGCGTTTGAAATAAATCCGTTCAGTTTTCACTTTAGGATGCAGAAAGACAGAACTTTTGATTAAAATCTCTGCATACACATTACATGCAATTTCTTCTCATCACAATGTTATCAGCTATTCAAAAAAAAAATTTGCTACATCTACATCGCTTACTTAAATGAAACAACTTTAACTTCAAAACACTGCATATCTGTACCTCCAAATACAAATCTCCATTTTCATTCTCTACACGAGGTCATTACCCGGCTGTTTCAAGGATAAAGTTGCGAGTATATTCCCTCGATGCCAGAAATTCATCCAAACGCAATCATTTAAAAAGGGAAAAACTTTTTTCATCTACTTACATACATACATACATACTATCTGTCTCGCCACCCAAAAGAAGAAAAAAAAGTCAAGCAATTAGATTTTCCAACTTCCTACCAATTTTATTCCTCTATTTCACAACTTCTACAGAAAAAATACAGACAGGCTGTGGCTGTGCATCAGTCAGGGAAGAAAAAGAAGATAAACAGGGAATACCAACCAAATTCCTATCTCCCAATAGAAACGACTCTGTCTTGCGTCAACTTTGTGCAACCGATTGAATTTAAGATGAGTGGAAGGAAGTTGAGACAACACACAAAGGCATCCAAATGGATTATGCACTAGGTACATCTGACTAATCAGCGATTAAACAAGAACTTAAAAAAATTGACAGCGGCGAGTGGTTCATATTTTAGTGACGGCACTCTTGAGTGGTCATGGCTTGCCTGATCTCAACAAATGCTCTTTGCGAATTCTTGTGGTTTAGCCATTCGAATATGGCCAAGTGATGCGACACGAAACACAAAGATTATTGGCAGAAGAAAATAAATAACTCATTAGTGAATGTTGTGGTTGTGTTTATCGTTTTATCGCTTTCCAGAGGTCTTTGCACTGACAGACGGTAATAGACCGGCAATGAGTCACCATCTCTTCGTCGAACAACAAGAAGACGACAGCTGTTACGGGGGAATTCACAGTACTTTTTTTGATAGTTGTATCGCCGCAGCTCGCTGGTGGGGTGTGTAGATTTCATTACTTTGACTTTGTTTTGGATTCCATCATCGATTGGCGAATTTTCTTCATATAAATAGAGCCCATGGTTACCAAAAAACGGAAGATACTCACACTCTTTCTCGAATTTTCTTATGAGTGACAAAATTTGTTATTTTTTTTTCTTGGAAATCTAGTTCAAGGATCATTGAATGTTATAAATTGTTTTTTTCTTTTTTGCTCTTACAGAAAAGATGACAAACCAGGGATGGAGAATGTGGGTGCGGTCTTGGCTTGAAAAATGTAAATCAATGAGCCATATGAACGATTGTCTTGTTTTGTTTGCACTTAATTGCTGAAACTACCTTTTTTTGCGATTTTGTAATAAATCCACATTTACGGCGGACATTTTCCGAATCAGTAAGTTTTATTCATAGTTTAACCTTGAAGAAACCATTTTCAATACTATAGCTAAGAATAATTTCTAAATTGAATTGTGGAATTACAGATTAGCGAGAAATTGCTCACCGCTTTTAAATGAGTAACACATAGTATATCTTAATAAAGATTATTGATAAGTCGACGGATGCAGAGGGTCTTACTGCCGAAAATCTTTCAATGGATGTACATATGTATGTATATGTATGTACATACAATGTGTATATGTATGTATGTATATGTATGTATTTAAGGAAGTCTGTAATACCCTCTCAAGTGAAATAAATTAATGGGATTTAAAGAGTGACACGAAAATCTAGTAGTGTGTGAAATTCGCTGTAACCCACTTCTTTTTTTTTCCAGTGCAGTACCTATGTACATGTGTATGTACCTACAAGGTAATAAATTGTAGCGCATTGTTGTCAGCTTTTTGTGCAGATGGCAAGCAAATGCAACAAAGAGAAAATATTCACTTCTACCCATAAATAACTAGAAGTAAAAACTGTTCAATTTACAATTCATCTCTAAGAATATATGGCTCATATATGTATGTACATAGAAACACTATGCATGTACCTACATCCATATACATACATTTATATACATACATATGTACATACATACCTATGTATCTTTATCTATACATATTAATGTATACCAACATTTCAGTTAGACCCAAAAGATGTTGAAAAACAAAACTGTATTAAAAGTTTACTGGAATTTAAATTTGAACCTACATACATACATATTAAAGTCTTGTCCACACCAAACAAATATTTAGAAAACATTCTTTACAGATTTCAAAACATTTCCTAAATGTTTCCTAAAGGTTTCTAAAATGTTTTCCCAATGTTTTGATGAAACACATCAAATCATATACGACCGTCTTTTAAGTATATTAATCCGGTGGCAGGTGTAGAATATTCTATTTAAGCCAGGACATTAACGGACATCTAAAAAAAATTTCGCTGCTTACAATAGATTGTTGTCCCACTAAGTCCCTCACACACGTAAGACTTTGCACCTGCTGATAGGGAAAGTAAACTCAATAATTTCGCGAAACTAAGCATCAAATAGATACATAGCTTTAGACATGTTCGACATGTTCGACATCGACATTCGGTCGATGTAGTGATTCATTCATACGGTTCTCTGAATAAAGGGTTTTTTAGTTGGGATGGTCCATTTTTATATCCAATCTAAGGGTATATTATGTTTGATACATAGTATGCAACATACAGAAATAATCGGGATATACTCTATAAACTATGTAGTATATATACATATGTATGTACATACACACATATATGTATTCGTGATCAGTATCAGTAGCGACGACGATTTAGTCACTTTTTTGGCCTTAAATTTGAGCTAGGTGGATGAAATTTCATATCTGGGCTTTTGAAAAAGAGAAGCAATACTAGTGCAATTTTTTTTTTAAATCCGTCCACTGTCATAACTGCATAGTTTACATGAAACCGAAAAATTCACCCATACATTGTCTTTAGGCATGCCCACTTTCTGGGCGGGTTTTCATAAAAAAAATCGATTTTCATGCAATTTTTCATGTAACATTCTCAAACGTTCGAAGTTATCGTTGTAGTTCGCAAAAAAAAGTGCAGTATGCCGCGCCCACTTTCTTAGGCCTGCATAGAAAGGAGGATAGGGTATCAAACAATCCATTTCAAACGGATTGTAGCTCTTCTATATGTTTCCGTTAGGGTTTCAGCCCGAAACCACTCACGAAATGCCATAACACCCGCAAAAATTAACTATTTAGTGCGGGTTTAATGCTGCACGGGTAATTGGCCATTACTTTTTTTTCAATGATGCTACACAGTCACATACCGGAAATGGTGACTGACCATGGAATAAATTGGAAGAGGAAAAAATGAGTATATGTACATACATATGTATATATGATTTCAACAAGACGGCGAAGTTCGTCCTCGATCGTGTGAATTGCAGCCTCTGGATTTCTCCTTTGGTGCTAGAACAAGTCCATGCCAATAAGCCATAGCCACCCGAATTTAGACAACACACAACAACAGACAACACTTGCCGGGATTTCGCCAGACGCAAACTCTTTTATTTAAAAAAAAAACTAAATGCGCTTTTAATGAAAGCTCTTTATAAATAAAAGGTATCCTGATACCTCCTCGCCCGCAACTTAATTGATTTTCAATACCCGAAAATTAAACAGATAAATGTAGACATGCAAAAATGGTTTAATGCATCGAAAAGTTTCATTGATTTGCCAATAGACGTCACGCGCTGATCTCAATGAAATACAAAAAAAAAATACTTTTCAAAACAATGCCAATCCCTGCAGTTCTGGAAGAAAATTAACTGCAAAACGTCAAGGTCTGATAATTTCGAAGCGGAAAACAAACCAAATTGCATAATCTACCGAGACATAGCCTGTATTTTTTCCGGCCAACCCTTTGTCAATCGATTGTAGCCAGTATCCCCCGATTGAAGTGAATTCACTTAAGGGCATCAAAAAGCAAGCCTGTATGTACCTATGTATGTATTCCCTGCAAAGTGTGAATCATATAGAACACGTGCTTAGTGAAATTATTGTGCCAATCGATACTTCTTGAAAATTGTATGACTATCATAGCAAAAGTCTAATTCTTATAATTAAATAACTAGATACACAAAGAATACTCCAATTACAAAGCACTTCTGTGAAAACTCTGTTCTACACATCTGGTAATAGTATCAGCTGCAATGAAATACAATGCCCCACAACACTTTACTGGCTAAACCACACTATGACTCAATATTATCGCACTGCAGATGTCTTTCACTTCCTATCACCAACAGAGAGGAAAAGAAAAAAGGAAGAACTAAAGAATACTTGAAAAACAATCTTGAATCCGTTTTTAATCACCCAGCGAAGAAAACTTGCATCAATTTTGTGGTCAGATTGCTGTCTTTCTTGCTTTGGGCCCATAACGCATGTACACCAAGAGTTTACAGTGCAACACCCATGGTCGATATCAACTTCTTGGCATTGAAAATCTCCAGTGCAGTGGTTGGGGCAGCGGAAAATTGATTGCTAACGGTGCCAAAGTGTAATTACTCATCTCTCCAAATGTGTGCGAGAACATTGCCGGAAGATACCTCTTGCACCAGTTCTCAACTGTATTTAATAGCAACTTCCCTTCAGTTATACTATTTCTGCTTATAATCGCACCCATGTGGTAGATTGCAATAAGGGAAACGTGTTAAATGCACTTACTTGCTAGAGGGTTTGTTGTTCTCGTTGATACCGGCAAAGTTGGACAGCATTTTCACAAAATTTGAGTTATTTGTTGATGCACAAAAATTAGAAACACGAAATACGATTTATTCTCGATTGTTCGGTAGCCTCGATAGTTTTTACTTCTAGACACGATTTGGACGCAAGATCTCGTTGCGAATTACAATATTCCGGCACAAGGTCAATGTTTTTTAGTACAACTATCAAAAGGTTTGTAAATGACTTACAAAAATATTTCGATTAAATGAAAATTAATTTGACTTCAATAAAATTTAGAGAACAAAAAAATCGAAGGACAAAATTCACAAAAATTAAACCTTGCACGATCAACTAAAAGGACGACGGAACAGAAAGCTCGACTTCACGGAATCGAATGCGGTTGTAAATTGAAAGGAATATCCCGTTGGCCAAAATTCAAATACTTACGAGCGGGTAAAAAATATCCCATATGTGGATTGTGTGTGGTTGTTGATGTGCTGATGAAAGTGACGTCTAGGTGGCAGTTGTCAGATGTGGAACTAGAAAATTGTACTTGCTTCTCACTATTACAATTGGGGCATGAGAAGGGTAATCACTAGGCCAATAATTTGTAATACCTTTAAACGAAATGCAATTTTTTTTGTTATAACATAATATAAGCAGTGCTATTGGAAAGTATGGTTCGAGTGAGACACATATGCAAACTTAATTTTTAGAACGTATCGAATGTACTGAATAAATGCATTCGAATATTAGTTTTCCCTTGTACTTGAAATACCCAGTCAGAAATACATTAAGCTACTAATTGGTACTGCGACTGCTGCATACGCAATATGCTGGCTATGTTTTGTTGACAAAAGTTACGAATTCTTATGCTATGTCACCACCAAAACTAGATCCGGGATTTAACAAGGATTTAGCTAAATCCACCTAAATTTTTGAGTGCTTATCCCGAAATGTGATAACACTGCTTTGGGTGAAAGGGAAAGTAGTGACAGAGAGCAAAGGAAAGGCGGACTCTCTAGCAAAGCAAGGGTCAACCTCGGAGCTCTCTTTTCCGGAACCATTTGCTTTAATTGGCAGAGGGATGGTAGAGCACCTAATTAGCAAATGGGTCGCGGCGGAACATCAGAGAAGGTGGTCAACCGTGGAAGGTTACAGACAGGCGAAAATAGCTATTAAAATGCCGATTGGCACCACTCACAGAGAAGTTCTAAGCTTAGGACAAAGAACCCTGAAGTGGGTGATAGCGTTATCTACAGGTCATGGAAATTTCGGGTATCAGATAAAGAAGATGGGTCTTCTGGAGGATGATACTTGTAAACTATGCCTGTGTTGGCGCGGCTTCCGAAATAAAAGATTTAAATCGATTTAGAAATATAATGAAATTTATTAAGGAAGTGAAGTTGCAACGTATGTGGTTTACGATCAGATGTCGCAAGTGTAGTTATATGGAAATCGGTGGATATTACCATCAGCCTGGAGGAAGTCAGTGTCCGGCGCTTGCTAGCAGAAAAAAGGATGTCCTGGTGAGACACTGGGTAGACACCAAGAGGATGAATCAGATTTCTGTTAAACAGATGCTAGCGTTGACACGAGGAATCGAAGCCAGAGATGAACAGCGGAGAAATTCAGAGAGACTTTCGGACCAAAATGGATTGTGAAAGAAAAACGAAAAGGAGCCCAACATTGTGGTCTAGTTCGTAATCTCTCGAATAATATACATATATATGTGCATACATGTTAGTACATGCGTGTAGGATACCTGTTTGCCTCGTGCTTATACATACATATATATACATATGTATTGTAATTATTCGATCCTCTCGTACTCAACAACTGAATAAATTTGGTTACAATTTTATCTATGATAAGTAAGCACGTGCTGTTTATTAAAGAGAGTGATTTATTTTCATAATAGATCGCATACATCCCTCCATTCAAGATATCCATAGCAAGACCCTATCATGGTTTAGGAAAAGAGCTAGTCTTATACCTAGAAATAATTCTGCACCCAATATTAATGAGTTGATTTTGAGTAAGGTAAATAGTGTTCCGCACCGCAGTTAATTCAGATGATCCAACTGAATTCGTAAATTCTATAAATCCACCAGGCCTTCCTGGACAATTGATTTCGTTAAAAGTTGGAGTACCAATAATTTTATTAATGTCGTTTTCCATTGAACAAAAAGAGTGCTTGGAGTGCACTCCGAATAGGAAAAAACAAATGATGTGTACAAAGAACTACTCTAGCTGCAAAAAACGGATATATACATATAGGTACGTATTGCTCAAGTATACATTCGCATTTGAGCTTGGCATATTCTTGTTCTTATAGTCGCATACATCAAATGGGCTTATAATTCTTCAATATGCAAGTATTTTTAATCAAACTCAATTCAATTCAAGAATTGGTTTAATGACTAGGTGCGATAATCTAAAGAACTATAACACGGTATATGCTCCATCTGAGCCTAATTCCAATGAGATAGGTATGTCTAAGCTGTTCGCTGAGATGAAAAGATAAACTCAGAAAAAAAAACCAAGTGCTGTCAGCGTGCTCCTTGGTGGAGCGGCTGCTCTGCTGCTTCACTTACCTCTGGCTTGTTGACGTCCAGCACTGCCAGCTTTAATACTGGTCGCTGATGAATACTCGATGCGGTTCTAACTGTAGCTCTCCTGACTTGGCCATCCTTCGCCTTGACCGTGGTGATTATAATTCACTTTGGTCAGGAATCCCTTGGCAGATCCTCACCACATCGTTTTGTCGATGTTTTGTTAATGTTGGTAAATACTTCCTTATCCAACGCCTCCAAAACATGTGAGACAGCTGCTGAATTATTCGCCGGCTCTTGTGAAGGAGAAGGTCTTGATCGCAAAACTCTCCAAGCGGTTTGCTACCATTTGATGAATCAAGCAAGAAATGGTTAGGTGTTAGCGCCTCAAGATTGTTTGAAGGCATGGATACGTGCGTTAATGGACGTGAATTTATAACTGCTTCTACCTTGATGAGCATGAATCGTAGCGACTCTGCTTGCAGTCGCTAGCTTCTGGTTATATTCACACACGTTTCACGGATCTTACTAATCTCTCCCAGCAGCCTCCTATGTGCGAGGCAGCTGGTAGGTTGAAAAACCATTTCGTTTCAGCACTGGTGAAGGTATTCTGGATGACATTTTTATCCATGTGATGATAAGCCACTCGCAGTTCTTTTCTGCTCCCCTTAAGCTGGTGCCACTATCGTAGTGTATCTCTATAGGGGTTTCACGTCTTGCTATGAAGCTCCGAACACACATTATACAAGAGTCGGCTGTAAGATTGTGCGCGACCTCCTAATGTACAGCGCGAATCGTTATTCAAGTGAATATAACTCCCCATCGGGCTAATGATGGTCGGGCTAAGGTAGTCTACCCCGGTGTACGAAAACGGCCTCACATAGGCAAAAGTTCTATGGAGGTGTTCCGGATACGTTGGGACTGCAACAGTAAGTCGACAGCGTGGGCATCTTTGACGCACTAATTTGATAAGCGTCCTCAAGCTCGGCACTCAAAACCTATGTCGTACTTCGTTGACCACTGTTTCTTGGCAAAACATCCAAGATCTCTCCAACCCGGAACATTGACAAATAGTTTGAATTTCCTGGCGTCAGTTTGCAGCCAGGTCAGGACATTTCTTACCTCCTCTCTATTCAGACATCATGGCTCTTTACTATCGCACTAGCAATTGGGGATCCCATCAGCGCTGTCTGTAACTCTGAACGTGGTATTTATAGTGGCTTTAGGGAGACTACTTAACTCTTGACGTTGACTCTTACACAATCCACTGACTGTCTATTCTGGAATCGAAAATATGCCACTGCTGCCATCGCTTCTTCACTAGCATCTACAAAGATATGAAGTTGGACCGACGACATTCTGCTAAAACCGGTAGGTAGGTAGTATCATTGAACACGAACCTGCTCCACACTTAGGGATTACTTCATCTCAAGCAACACCCAACTTCTAGACTTCTTGCAGTAATATCTTCAGCTTCACGAGGTAGAATGACAGAACTCCTAGAGGGTCATGCGTTGACATTAGACCCTAAGAAGCTCACGCTTCGATGGCATTCGCTTTCCGCTCAAAACAGCCTCGTGCGCTTTATTGAATTGGAGCGAGAAAGTAAAGACGTCTTCTTCTGTGTTCCCCCGAGTCCCAGAACCTTCGAGCTGCTATGCATCTCCGTTGGAAGCTCTTGAAAAGTCTTCGCTGCACTATGAGGCTGCTTAAGAGCTATGGGCTTTGACAAATTTTTTTTCCGGTTTGTAACAGTACCAAATGTCACACAGAGTTATAAAGGGTTAAATACATCGTATGATAAACAAAATCGAGTGAAAAGCTAATGCTGTACACCACATTAGCTGCTTAAACTGATCAATAACATTTGTGCACAAAAATTTGCATAATAACCTTGAAAATATATTGTATATATAGCACATTGTATGATTCTTTCCACTTTTTATAGATTTTTCATAGAAAAACACTGTTTGTGTGGCCACCAGAAGTCTGTGACATCATAAACGTTAAACGGTGAAAAGGTCTGTGGGTGATGGTCTCAGTTATGTCTTAACCAGCCCTATTTTTACCCCCATCCTTTCACCACCAATACAAACATCCAGACTGTACATATTATCAACATTGACCAATCAAAAACAATACTTTAAACTGTCGTGATAGTTTTATTTATTTATGAATGTATGTACATTCTATAATTTTTCTGAGAAAAAAAAATCTACTACATTTCTAGCGCTGAAAAATTCCCACCATAATAAAAGATCTTCTCCATTTTTCAATTCACGAAACCAGTGTACACGCAATCCATCAATTTCAGTATCCACATAAATAAAATCAAAGCATCAGTACAAAAATAAAAGGAAAATATTTTTATAAAGCAAACTGTCAAAGCCATAATTTGTTTCTCTGATGCGTGAAATAATAAATGTAATTTCACTTCACTATTCCTGAGATTGAGTGCATTTTTATATTATGATAAACCCAGTGGCATCGGAGGCAATATTCTCTGCAACGTATGTCGATAATTACATCGATTCTGTAGAGAATCTTCCCGACGACGTTCAGAGACACTTGTCCCGTATCCGCGACATCGACGTGCAATATCGAAGTAAGTTTCCACATAAAAGTTATCCCTCTGCATGGAGAAAGTGAAAGGCGCCATTTCTAACCTTATTTGCTTTGCGTAGGCCACCTCCGAGATGTTGACTATTACTACGAGCAATGGAAGAGTCTGTCGGCCACATCGGAAAATTCTGCAAATCGACGCAGCCGAGCAATGGCTCGAATGCAGCAAAGTTTGATTTCTGCTCAGGAGCTGGGTGATGAGAAGATGCAAGTAGTGAATCAGCTGCAAGAGCTGATAGACCAAAAAACACGACAATTGGATTCGGATCAGAAAAATTTGGACTACGGTAAGGAAGAGCAGCTGGTGCACGATACACCGCAGAAGATGACGCGAACTGCAAGTCCCCTTCCAATGCAGGCGGCAGTAGCCGCTTCAAATAAGTGTGACAATCAGTTCATTGCAGCTATTGTGAGTGGTTCCGTTGGTGGTGGGGGGCAAGGATCAGGGAATAATACACCTACGTCCCTGCAGGCGACTGAACGGTCAAACATAAACCATAGTGCCAACGTAAACAATTCGAACAATTCCAACGAATCGCGCTCTAATAAGCGCTCGCGAAGACCACGTAACGACAATAGCAACGTAATGGAAATCGGTGGTAATGAATCGAATTCTGCGAACGAAGGTGGCGCTCCCAGTGGACATAAACCAAGTGGCAACGCGCAGTCATCTTCCTCGTCAGCTTCGCAGAAAAAGTCTTCCGGTCAAGGGGTCAGTGGGGGTGGTGCGGGCGGTGGCAACAACTCCAGCAACAGTAAGAAGAAGAAGCGAAAATCTCGAGGACAAAGTGGTTCCCAATCAAACGCTAGAGATACCCGTGAAGAGACTCCGCCTCCTGATCCAATCGACCCAGATGAACCAACTTATTGTCTATGTGATCAGGTAAGTTTGATTCGTTTTAACCAGTTTTTGTCATCCAATTGATTCTGCCTTCTAGATATCCTTTGGTGAAATGATTCTCTGTGACAACGACTTGTGCCCAATTGAGTGGTTTCACTTTTCTTGCGTTTCTTTGGTGTCGAAGCCAAAAGGAAAGTGGTACTGTCCGAATTGTCGAGGAGATCGGCCGAATATTATGAAGCCCAAGGCGCAATTTCTCAAAGAACTTGAGCGGTACAACAAGGAGAAGGAGGAAAAGACCTAATCTGTGTTTCGTTATTTCTTTTTTTTACCTTTTAATGAAGTTATTGCAGGTCTTTGATTTCAATTGATTTTTTTGTACTTTAATAAGACGGAGGAGTAAAATTGGACATTGAGTGTTATTTTAGTTTATTATGTATTTTCCTTGATTTAAGTGGTGGAATTGTGTGTTGTTTCTTTTATCTCCTTTTTCTGTTAGCTCACAATCCACAGATGTAAAATAAAAGAGAAAAATAATGCAATTACAATTTTGTATTATATGTACATTTAAAAAATAAAAAATAAAATTCGTATGAAGCAATTAGTAGTGTGGTTTTATAAAATTAAAATGTTGCTAGACCCATAGTTTTACTATTATGTCAAGCGTCTACAGGTTGCGGGATTCAGTGAGATGGAATGGTAACTAAATCCGAACTCGAATACAGTGCTACTTTTTACTATTCGTAAGAGCGGTTTATATTTTCAGACAATGCAACTTACTATGTACATATATTCAATTTATGCACCACTTAAGGACCGCTCGAAAACTTGACTAACTCACTTCAGAAATTATTTTGCTTTCATTTCAATTTAAAATACATAAGTATAGTAACCTCAAATACATCTCACGAAATACAATCTGTTTTTACAAATTTCTTTGAATCGGGAAACATAATAGCAAATATTTGCTTTCGCTTGATCTTGCTTCAACTCGCGATTAATAAGTGGACCCTGAACTTGTGAACAGTGTAAAACGTGGCCCTGAGAAATGAAAGAATTAAAAGAACAGCACGTATTTGCAATATGGACTAGACTACATTGTCATAGCTATACTTATGTATGTATGTAAGTATCTACATGTATAAATTTTCAGCAGACTTTAAAATTTTAAAAAATTATAAATTAATGAATTTTAAATTCATTTTGGCTTATTCAGACTAATGAACATGAGAGAAAGATGGCAAATTTGTGCCGCTCAGCAAGCATAAGACATCAACCTCATTCGATCCCACATTTCTTGTTTTGGCACTCGACAGAATCCAATGCAAGTTAGCATGCATGCCTAGTTCAAACTTTTTGTTTGTAATTCTCCCTCAATTATTTCCTAATTTCCCAAGTTTAAAATCAGCAAAACCAACAACAAACGACTACTATTCTAAAACTCAATTAAGTATATAAACTTTACCAATTTACTTTTTCATTGAAATATCTGTTGCTATACTCTGGAACATGGGAATGGATTCATACATATATGTATACGCACCCGTAGGCACTAGGTACTGGTGTTCATGCACTCTAAAACAATGTCCTTGCCTTATGGTTGACAACGTAGGAGTTTGTTGACCTCTTGAGCGAAGATTAACTCGCTTTTAAGAAACGCATGTGGAATCAATGTAGTAACACCGTCTTGTTTTTGGCTTTTGTGGAAGAACACACCTGAATGTGCCTATGATGCTACATCCATCACAAACTATTTAAGCTTTTGGGATACTAATGCTAGATAGGTGTTAAATGATTTGAATTATAATAATACACCGCTCCAGTTGAGACTACAAATAAAAAAAAAAACTTGTTTTGTTCAAGTCATTTATTAATTCAAAAGCCCATTACTATCTCCTACCCTTTGATCTTGATCTTGATCGACCGCGCTTGCTTTTCTTTGTCTTTTTCTTGTGTCGTCGTTCGTCTTCTGAAGATTCAGGCGACGAATGTCGTCTTTCATGGTTTTTACTTTTACTTTTTTTAGTTTTCTTCGACTTTGAGGACTTTTTCCTGTGCTTGCTGCGATATGTACTTGAATCCGAACTTTTCGAGTCATCAGATTTGCTTCGATTCTTGCTAGGGGTTCGTCGATTTGAGTATTTTTTATGACTTGTACTGCTTTTGGAAAATTCATCATCACGCCTATCACGAGATCTTGAACGACGCTCAGTTTTTCGTGGATAATTTTCGGATTCTGACGAATTTCGACGAGAAGAAATCTTATTTTTGTCGTATAAACGGTCGCTATCATTGTGCCTTTTTTTTGAATGATGGCTACTTTCTGGTCGGTGAATGTCGGAATCTTCCTTTTTTATACTCTCTTCTTTTTTCATTACTATCTGACCATTTTCATTCTCCATTCGCTTGTATTCATCATATTTAACAGAGTCTAGAAATACGTATATTTTTTAGTAGAAATGATTAGTTAAGTAAACAGTAATACTTACTTATGCACTTCGAATATTGAGCGTATTCTTTCTTCGATACCGGTTGGACCATGAATTCGTTGAACGACTCCTTTGTGCTACCTAGTGCCATCTTAACTATAACTCTGCCGGCATGTTCATCTAGCCCCTCCACCTGACCGTACATATCTTTACGCTTCCCGCCCAAGATACGAATACATGCTCCTTTTTTAATCTCGAGAATTTCGTTCGCTTCTGGAGGAATCAAAAGAGCTTTTGGTTTGAGGGCCTTATCTGCACCCAGGCCCATACCTTTGGGTCGTAGCATAGGTCCTTCTTCAATTGGAGTTCCTTTTTTCTTCGGCTCATCTTTCCAACCCATACCACGAAGCATGGCCAGACCAAACTGTGTAATAGGAATAGATTCATAGTCGTCTATAGTTGGTTCCTTCGCACCATCCAAAGGTAAGTCTTCGGCTTTAACAGGAAGTACTAGAGTTGATGCTATTCCATCGTCGGGGTCTTCCTTGCCAACCTCTGCAAGTAGTTCTCGAGCAGCACGCTCTTCTATGTCATCGGCATCTTTTCGGTTTGGTTTATCTTCTACTTTAAGTTCTGACACAGATTCCTTTTTAACTTCTTCTGCAGGCACTTCTTCTCCATTTAAAACAGCTTGTCTGGTTTTTAAGCTTAACAAAGCCGCTGAGGTCTTTCGGCTATCCTTCAAAGGTATAACCAAAGGTGCTTTCTCTACTTTTTCCCTAAGGGTAAAACAAAGAATGTAAAACAGGTTTTCTAAAAAAAAAAGTATGTGTTAAATATCTCACTCGACTAGTTGAATGGACTGGCCTTCAAGGCACTTTATTAGCTCGATTTTATTCTTGTCATCTTTCGGTATTAGTTTATTTACAAATATATTAGATTTCTTTGAAACTTTACTAAAACCAAAGGATATCTTTTTCTCCATGTTTGACAACAATACGTTTCGGATTTTTTTAAAGATGTCAGGTTGACATTTCAAAAAAACAAAAATCGTGGTGAATACCTACGAACGATGTGGTCAGGAGCAAGATCTACTTACAGCGTTCACCAATACTCTTCGAATTGAATAGAAACTGTTGTTTTTTTTTAATATTTATAAACATATAGGTTAACACCCAAGTTGAGTTTTTTAAATATGTGTTTCAAAAATCAATATATAATATGTTTTTATGGCCCAGTTGAATTGTACTTGAGATTTGGCATAGTAGCTAGGAAAAATTAACTGCAACCTCAAAGTCTTCAGCACTAAGGCGACAAATCGCAAATAAGAAGGCAAATCACATCCCATAAATTAGATGGCAAATCAGTACAAAGTAAATTTTAAAAACCTGAACTAAAGTAAATTGAAATAAAATGATAACGTAAGCATCAAAACACCGTTAATTTGACGTACGTATTATGTGTATACATCAGGCAATAACATTCATACATATGTATGTTTGTACATGTAAGCTCGAGCATTTTGGTACAGAATATTTGCTTTCGCAAATCATATGAAAAATTTTATAGTTTTAAGAAAGTTATAATGTCTCTAATATTGTATTACATATTTATATTTACTATGTTCTAAACCTCTTTCTGGTCCTATTTTCTTCCTTATTTTGTGATTAGAATACAAGACAGCTATTTAGCATTGACCGCTTAATATTATGTCCTAGCCGACTTTCATATAACAGGTTATGTAATATCACAGATTAAACAGATACATAGTGTAGTGAAATAAATTAAACCAAAATATCTGTTCACTGTATGAACATATGTATATACATATGCATATGAATGCTTATTTGATGTGAGTAAAGTGAATGTAAGGGAAAATGTAAAATGAACGTCTACTCTCTACAAAGGTTGAGTAACGAATGAAAATTTCATTTCTAGGTGAAATTTACTGAATTCAAAGCTACGAATAGATATTTTCATACTCCTTTCATTTAACTGTTATAGCACTTCCAAATTTGATTTTCGAAAAAGAATGAAAAACAAAAAAAAAATGAAAAAAAATGCGCAAATGAATATTTTTATATCTCAAAGAATTTATGCGTAATCTCCCATTTGATTGATGCAATCATCTATACGAACCAAAGAGTCATGCTGAAAATCAGCTGTTTTCTGATAGTTTTTAGCTTGGGAGTTAAGAGACTATCTGTACAGGATATAATCTTGAGTGAAATACTGAAAACAAATTTATTGGACGATGAACTAAAAGAAAAATAATGACCAGACTCTCTTATTCGATAATGCCTATTTTGTCCCTTGTAATATATGGAGCAAAACTTCAGGTGGAGACACTACATAAATTGTTTGCCACACCCAAACATTTATATTTTCCAGAAACATCCATTGTATGCTAGTATTATTGAACACATCCTATTCCTTCCCTTTCGTTCATCCAACATTATGGTCATAAGCTATCACACACTATATTTTGACACTTACGTTTTACAGTTCAGTGTATCATTAAACATAACCTTTCGTCATCGCCAATTGCCGCAGACAGCACGAGTTCTTCAAATTTCCTCGAGTAAATTTATTTAAATTAAATTAAACATGTTTGGTGGTCAACAACCGATTTTAGTTTTGAGTAAGTTACAAAATTTGCTCATCAAGTTGATCAAAGACCTAAACGCATTTCCATTTAGGTCAAAACACAAAACGGGAGTCGGGTCGCAAAGTTCAGCTGGAAAACATCAATGCTGGGAAGGTGAGTAATAGACGAAGGCATTTTTTTTTTCGTTTTCTAGAACATCTTAGAACGTGTTAAAACGACGATATTTGGGATTCATTAAAATTTTCATTTTTTAGGCAATTGCTGATGTTATCCGAACATGCTTGGGCCCGCAAGCAATGTTGAAAATGCTTATGGACCCAATGGGGGGCATTGTCATGACAAACGACGGAAATGCGATCCTACGTGAAATCACTGTTCAACATCCGGCTGCTAAGAGCATGATTGAGATTGCACGCACTCAGGATGAAGAAGTGGGCGATGGGACAACATCTGTTATTGTTTTGGCTGGGGAAATGCTTGCCGTTGCTGAGCCCTTTTTGCAGCAGCAGTATCATCCAACTGTGATTATTCGTGCGTATCGTGAAGCATTGGAGGATATCATCAAGCATTTACAGAACGACTTGAGCATTCCACTTGATGTGAACAATAAGGAACGTATGGCGGAGGTAGTGAAGGCATGTGTTGGTACTAAATTCATTGGCAAGTGGTCTGATTTGGCAGTAAAAATTGCTCTGGATGCTGTAGACACAGTCACTCTGACTGAAAATGGTCGAATGGAGGTCGATATTAAACGGTAGGTTATTATATAGTATGCTCTGTACGGTTAATAAATATTTTTGGTGTTCTAGTTACGCTAAAGTGGAGAAAATCCCCGGGGGTTCCATTGAAGATTCGTGTGTTCTACGTGGTGTTATGCTTAACAAGGATGTAACTCATGCAAAAATGAGGCGTTACATTGAAAATCCTCGCATCGTTCTACTGGACTGTCCATTGGAATACAAAAAGGGCGAAAGCCAGACAAATGTCGAGATAGTCGGTGAGCAAGATTTCTCGAGAATGCTCCAAATCGAAGAGGAACACATTCAAAAGATCTGCGCAGATGTTATTGCTGTCAAGCCAGATCTCGTTTTTACTGAAAAAGGTGTTTCCGATCTAGCCCAGCACTATTTGGTCAAAGCTGGCATTACAGCTATCCGTCGTCTTCGCAAGACTGATAATTTGCGTGTGGCACGTGCTTGTGGGGCCACCATAGTCAATCGTACAGAGGAGCTGACGGAGAAAGACGTGGGCACGGGAGCTGGACTCTTTGAAATAAAGAAAATTGGCGATGAGTACTTTACCTTTATTACCAACTGCAAGGAGCCAAAAGCTTGCACTATCCTTCTTCGTGGTGCATCAAAAGACATCCTTAATGAAACAGAGCGTAACTTGCAGGATGCTTTACACGTCGCAAGAAACTTAGTGCTTGAGCCGAGACTTGTCGCCGGTGGAGGTGCTGTAGAAATGGCAGTGTCGCAATTGCTGTCCCGCAAGCAGCTTAAGGGTCCATACACTGCAGTGGCACAGGCTTTGGAGATCATTCCACGTACCTTGGCTCAGAACTGCGGAGCCAACACAATTCGAACTCTGACAGCGCTGCGCGCTAAACATGCCTCACACTCGGGTGATGGTGTCTGTGCTTGGGGTATTGATGGCGAATCTGGCGAGATTGTTGACATGAACGTTAAGGGAATTTGGGAGCCGCTCGCGGTTAAGATGCAAACCTATAAGACCGCTGTAGAGACTGCTATCCTCTTGCTACGCATTGACGACATCGTCTCTGGATCAAAGAAACGAAAGGACAACGAACCCATGAATCCAGCTGCTGCTGCAGCCCAAGAATAGGCAATTGGTTGCCCTTATTTCATCACTTACTATTACAAAAAAACACATTGCATCTTTCTTCATCGCTTATGAACAAAGAATATCTTTCAGAGAAACTTTAGTTCTGCTTCTTTCTGTATTAATTTTTATTTTAATATTTCATCCAAATTAATAAAAATGTTTTTTTAACACTAACTACAGTTGTCAATTTGAGAGTAAAAACGTCCGTCCATAAGTTTCAGAACTTCCAGTCCGATTGAAGTAAAGCCAGGTTGTAGGTATCTAGCGAAAAGTTCTAAGGATTTCGGATTCCGCGGGAGTACATCGCGGAAGAGCTTAAAAAGAGGTGGTTTGTGTGAATGTATAATACTAGGAATACTCAAAAGAAACTTGTAATGCTTCAGATCGCTCAAATCTTGTTTATTGTCTCTGTGATGTGCTATAAAAAGGAGTTCATACGGTTGTTTCCTGTCTCCTTCGTTTATTTCTCCTATTAAATTTCCTTCCGTGTTTAACTTAAGCCATACTATTTTATGAAGAAGACATAAATCCCAACGGGGGAAAAATTCTTCTAACAATGTTCGTTGGTGTTGCTGGGAATTTGTGCACCAAACCGCTACAATCGAATTACAATGAATAAGCTCATCTAGAGGGATATCGCTAAGCAAGTCGTTGTGCAGCATCTGGTAGCCAAGTTCTTGTTTGGCTTTTTTAATACGTCGTATGTACTTATTTCTCCATGGAGGATCCATGACTAGAAAGTCGTATCTCTCTAAACAGCTTGTAATATCTTTGAGTTTCAAAAGATCATGATTAAAAAATCGGCAATCCGGTGGAATAAGATATTCATCGTTGTTAAGTATAAATTTTTGAAATTGGTCGGTATCATTTACTCCCTTTAATTGTGGAAATTCTTTGGGTTCCTCCCAAATTCGATCAATGGGATCATCAACACGTGTAGGTAGAGTTGTAAATGCTTCTGTTTGCTTTAATTTTGTAACCAGAGCTCTGCAGGTATTCTTAAGGTCGAAGGTTTCCGCAGAAAGATTACTAGACCCAGCTTTTCTTTTCCTGTTCTTTGCACTCGTCTCGTTAGTAGTTAGAGGCCTTGGTTTGAAGTTGAACAAATTAGATTTTAAGTGGTAGGTAGAGGAAGTTTGTGCATTTGCATTGTAAGCTTCGTTTATTAAGCTATTGTGGTCAAGATACACTGCATTATTTCCCGAATATTTCAGTGATATCATAATAGAAGACTAGAAATAAGAAACGTAAATATTTGTTAAGGAAAGAACGTCACTTAGAAGTTTATTATAAATTCATAACCTCAAAACAGAGAAATCTGCTGTCAATTTATAATGGTGACCAGGCTACTGTTTTCCCGAAGTTTTATTTGTAATCGAACTGTTGCATGGGCTGTATATGACATGTAAAAACAGTAGTTGCATTTTTGATAGTTATGTCTGATTCATCACAAACTGCTCTATGTAATGTGAACTTGTCGCATGTCTGTTAAGGAGATAGCTAAAAATTCAAAAACTCACCTTATTTCGGTGCTAAGACACAATGGGCACGTGAAGTATTCTAGTCACTAGGTAGTTAAACGTTTCTTATTGGCCAAGAGGTCTAGGATTTGGCATTTCTTTTGAGGTAGTGGATTGGCTTAAATTCTTCCTACATTTGAAGTCAGTTTGCGAAATGTCAGAAAAAGTTGATCGGTTAATATTTTATTTATTGTTCGGCTATGCTTTATAATTTAAATGGATTATGTACAATAAATAAAATCGATAAATTCCAAGTGAATTGCGATGAAATGATTTACGATTTTAGGTCACCAGAAGATATGATCAATTGTTCAATTGTAGGGTAATACTTTTTTTTTTACATTAAAACACAAGTCTTACGTTTTAAGTGAAGCCGAAATTATTTCAGAGAATAAAGAAACCTCGTTTTCTTTGTTGTTCCTTTTTCGCACTTAAGTCTTTTATACAGTTCTCTTTTCCATATAAATAAATTTATCACTAAGATACTTTGAAAACATATATACTATACTTTATCGAAAGTGAAACCGGAAAGTGAGGATGAGAGTTATAACACATAAAATATCACTTACTTTTTCGAGCAATTTGCCGATCCATTTGTTAGGCCTTACCTCAAAAAGTATGATTGCTGACCGAAACGTAATTAGCAGCTAAGTAAAACATACAAATAGCTACGATCAGTCTGGAATAGATCGTATGATGATACCCTATCCTTCTTTCTTCGTCTTAATCAAGTGGGCGTGGGATACTATGTTTTTGGATTGATATACAATGATAACCTCGATCGTATGTAGAAGTTAGTTCCAAAATATCATCAAAACCCGCAAATGTGTTGACAGACTTCGGAGGAGGAGATTCAACGAAGAACTATACGATCAGTCGTTTAAGATGGCTAGGACATGTAGAGCGGATGGACACAAATCATCCGGCCAGTAGAGTTTTCGAATCCAACGCGGAGGGATAACGCAGTAGAGGAAGACCTCGCCTTAGGTGGCGCGCACAAGTAGAAGGGGACTCAGCTAAGAACCGGGCTAGCTAGAGAGTCTTGTTAGCGTTGGCACAAGTTCACCCCGAACTATAGTGCCACCTAAGTAAGTAAGTTAGTACCATCACGAAGATTACCCACCTTGTCGCGGTGTGATGGCTTAGCAAGAGCTCATGACGCTTGGAATCGACATCGGGAATGCACCACATTCCTAGATGCGACACCGAGTATGTACCACATTCCTCCGGTACCGCCGTGACGATGAACGATTTACGAGAGGAGGCTCGTAAACTAAGAGGTAATCACCCCACACCCAGTCTCTCCCATCCTTCTTTCGCTCCCCCGCCCCCCAAACTCTCCCTCTGGGCTGGATCAAGGTGTCAACCGTACCGTGCCGATGATCAACTTGGCTGAGGGCCCAGGTACATCAAAAATAGCTCAGTCGCGAACGGTGTATCCAGAGAAACTGGCGAACTCTGGATCAGCCTGCCTTATCCGCATAACGTGGGGCTCTGTGCGGACTGACTACCCTTTCCCTAGCTACTCGTGGGAACAAAATCTTATATATGTATGTCTAAAAACCTAACAAACAAACACAAAACAACTTCTGAGGCCGGACCTCAAAAAAATCCGGAAAAAAATTTCACCGCCAGCAGCTCCCAAAACACGTGTAGAGGAGTACTTGCAAAGCCCCTGCATCGAAGATGCTGCAAGTATATGTTCGTTAATGTCGGACGAATTTGCAAGCGCGACACCATCGTGCTGCTCAACTCCCCCAACCATTCCCAAACTCTCTGGCCAAGAGAAAAAGTCGCTGAGTTGTGAGACTGCTTCGGCTTTTCGCATCCTTGAGCGCCTAGGCAAAAAGTCGAAAAAGGAATGGAGTCAGGAAGAGCGGGAATCCCACATCTGGACAACCGGCATTGCAAAGTAGTTTAACGAGCTGATGAAGTTACAGATTTTACGGCACTTCAAGACTCAACGCACTGATACACGCGGCGCGTCTACCAACCACCTCTCGTGGAATAAGCCACCACCCTACTCGTGACTCACCCACTCGTGGCACCAGCCATCCTACCACCCATGGACAGAATCCCTCTCGCCGGAAGAATAGCCCCCAAGCTAAGGACTCATGAAGTCGACATGGTTTAACAAACCAGGCTGGGAGCCGATCCATCGCAGCTGCAGGAACGCCCAAAAAGCGCAGATCCGCAGATGAAGAATCCAACGTCTCGAAGAAGACTAAAACCCTCTCCGAGACGGTTAAGGATAGCCTCGTCGCCGCTATCGTGGATTTGTCTGATGATGAAGGAAGGATCTCCTACGACAAATGGAGGCTCATCGAAGGCAGAGTGATGAACTGCCTTTACGAGTGTACAACCACCCATCCTAACTCTCCACCCACCTTCAAAGATGTTGGCTGGCACCAGGGCTATGTAAAACTACTAGCCTGCGACTACCAAATTTCGGTCTATTTCATTATATATAATAGCGTTGGTGAAATCCGGCCAGGTGCCAGGGTTAAGGCAGTGGATCGTAGCCAGATCCCCCATAGGCCGAAAGCAAGAATTTGGGTTCCACTCGAACCTCACGAACCAGCCAAAGTTTACTTTGCTACCAAAATTCGGATCTCCCGGTCAAAGACTGGAAGCTTCTCGAAGAGATACCGACCTCTAAGAAGCCGGAAGATGTAAAGAAAACCGGCCGCTCGCTGGTACTGTCCTTAACCACTGACTCCATCCCTCTACTCAAAGCCAAAAACTTTAAGATCAAGTGTGGTCTAAAAGAAGTGGAGTTGAAGCACTTCACGGCAGACCGCACCAACATTGTCGGTCGCTCCATACCGGCGACACCTGCCTCACCCAGCGTCTTGGCCCCAGATGATGACCCATCATCCCCCGTAGACCTAGACGTTACTGTTGTGGAGAGGTCTGTACTAGAGAACAATGATACTCAAACTGGTACAGACTAATCTCCATCACTCCACTTTAGTATCTGCGACGCTGAGACTCCGCCTCAATGAAAGAGGTTTTGGCATCGCCCTCATCCAGGAAGCGTGGATAAGAGATGACACCGTCATGGAACTAAGGGCTCCTGGCTACACATTCTACCACGCTAGAAACATAGGTAACATCCGCGCTTGTATTCTTGCTAAATCTGCACTTAACCTAACCTTTCTTCCTTATCGCAGCGCAAATGATCTGGCAGTAGCACTGCTCAAAACAGCGGAGAAAAACATCTGGCTGGGTTCAGGATACCTACCCTACGAGGACATCGAATCCGCACCATCTAAGGAGGTCAAAGTAGTGGTAGAAGAAGCAGGAAGAAGAAAAGAAAGAATTGTGCTAGGGTGCGACACCAACGCGCATCACGAGATATGGGGCAGCACTGACACCAACACCCGAGGTGAGTCACTCTTTGAGTACTTAGTAGGCACCGACCTAGTAGTGTGCAATAGCGGAAATAGTCCCACCTTTATTACAAAAACCCGGCAGGAGGTATTAGATGTTACCTTCGCTTCCATGAACATATACAATGCGATCTCTAGGTGGACTGTATCCGACAGTCACTCATTTTCAGATCATCGCTATCTAGAATATGAACTGGAAACAAGCGACAACCCCTCACCATAAATTTTCCGTAATCACCGGAGAACTGACTGGCTAAAACATAACAACATTCTCTCACCCAAACTTTCCAATAGTGTGCCCATGACACCAACCACACAATTGGAACTAGACAAGCTCAACACTGTTCTCATCTCCGCCTTAAACTCAGCACAAGGAAGGTAGGCAACCGTCCGCCATGGTGGAATGCAGAACTCAGCAATCTTCGCTGCGTAAGCAGGAAAAAATTCAACAAAGCCAAATCAACAAGGCTACCCACGGACTGGAATACTTACGAACAAAGGCTTTCAGCATTATAGCGCATACCCTGTTCTGTATCCTGAAGCAGGCAAAACATCGCATACCCTTCCGAAAGACCTCAGACCAATCAGCCTAACGTCATTCCTTCTAAAGATCCTTGAAAGAATCATAGATCTTCACATCAAGGCCACAATTGATAGCACCCTACTATCTACGTCACAACACGCCTATCAAAAAGGCAAGTCTGTAGAAACGGCCCTTCACTCAATCATCCAACCTATCGAAAAATCCCTCTCAATTAAAGAATTCACACTGGTGTCTTTCCTAGACGTTGAGGGAGCTTTCAACAACTTAGAAACATATTCAATAATCAGTGCCCTACGTAGGCTCAACATCTGCGAAACAGTCTGCTGCTTTATAGAACATATGCTTAAAAGCAGGGTAATCACCGCGTCCTTCGGAAGTAGCCAGGTCAAACGACAAGCACATCGTGGTACCCCGTGGGAGAGTTTTATCTCCATTACTATGGAACTTAGTGCTTAATGATGCTCATCTGAAAATAGAAAAAACCGGATGCAAAGTTATTGTCACGCGGACGACGTCGCTATACTAGTAACAGTTAAATACCCGCAGACATTGGCTGATGTCGTGCAGTCTGCTCTCAATATACTGACAAACTAGACTAAAAGCTGTGGTCTTTCCGTAAATCCGACGAAGACTGAGCTGGTCCTTTTCACAAGAAAACATAAACTACCTGACCTACCTATGAACTACCTGTTTGTTTTTGTTTAACGGGCTCCCGACCCGTGAAGAGTCTCTGCCTGAGACACAGCAGCCTTCCACTCTCTTCGATCCCGGGCACGCTGCTTCCAGTTATCTAGACCAAGCGCTCTGGCATCCGCGATAGCTTGATCCTTAAAACGGAGGTTCGGTCTTCCTTGTCTTCTCGAACCTGGGGGCTGTGATTCGAAGATCCTCTTTGCTGGAGCATTATTGTCCATTCGCTCGATGTGGCCGAGCCAGTGTAGTCGACGTGTTTTGGCTTCTTGGACTACATCCACATCCTGGTACAGCTCATAGAGTTCGCGGTTATATCTTCTCCTCCATTCGCCCTCCTCGCATACGGGACCGAATATCCGACGAAGAATTTTTCTTTCGAAAGTGTTCAGTATTTGCTCTGCTTTCCTGCTTATCGTCCAGCACTCGGCTCCATACAGCAGAACTGGCAGGATCAAAGTTTTGTAGAGCAAACATTTCGTCTTCCGAGTTAGGAGTTTTGACCCCATTTGTTTCGCCAAACCGAAGTAGCAGCGGTTTCCTAGGGTAAGTCTTCGTCGAATCTCCACTAAGTTGTCATTCGTGGAGTTGATATTTACTCCGAGGTAGGTAAACTCCTTAACCACTTCGAAGTTACTGTTGCCAACAGTGACGTTTTGTCCTAGGCGGTGGACAGATGCTTCTTTGTTTGTTGACAACATGTATTTGGTTTTGTCCTCATTCACTTCAAGGCCAACATGTTTCGCCTCTTCTTCAATTGCCGTAAAAGCCTCTAACACGGCGCGCTGGGAGCGACCGATGATGTCGATGTCGTCTGCGTATCCCAGCAACTGGACAGATTTGTTGAAGATAGTGCCTTCCGTGTTTACACCTGCCCTGCGCACTATCTGTTCCAGCACAAGATTGAAGAAGTCACATGATAGCGCATCCCCTTGCCGAAATCCGGTGCATGTTTGGAATAGTTCAGAGGAACTGTTGCCGAATTGCACGTTGCACCGCGTGTTATCCAGCGTCACGCGGCACAGCTGGATCAGTTTAGCCGGGATCCCGAATTCGGCTATCGCCTTGTAGAGCTCAAGACGATGAATGCTATCATATGCGGCTTTAAAGTCGATGAAGAGATGGTGAGTCTCGACTTGAAATTCGTTGGTCTTTTCCAGGATTTGCCTTAGTGTGAAAATTTGGTCGATCGTCGATCTGCCGGGCCGGAAGCCACACTGGTACGTGCCGATTAGTGTGCTGCAGAAAGGCTTCAGACGTTCACACAGTACGTTGGATAGGATCTTATATGCGACATTAAGCAGGGATATGCCTCGGTAGTTCTTACAAGACATAGGATCGCCTTTCTTGAAGATGGGGCATATAGAGCTGATAGTCCAGTCATCGGGCATGACTTCATCCACCCACACTTGGTTGATGACTTGGTGCATGAACCCCACCAAAGCATCACCACCATGTTTGAAAAGCTCTGCTGGTAGACCATCAGAGCCGGCGGCCTTGTTGTTCTTCAGCTTTTTGATAGCTGAGCCGACCTCTTCAAAACTAGGAGGGGGAATGGATTCTTCATTGACTGGATGCGGGTTCTCTTCTTGCCCTATCACTCTCTCCACCTGATGCCCATTAAGTAGCTGCTGGAAATGCTGCTTAAATACATCTACTATTCCCTGTGCTTCGGTGACTAGGTTTCCTTCACTGTTTCGAAGAGCCTGCGTTCCGGGCTTGAAGCCAGCTGCCAGTTGCTTGGCTTTCCTGAAAAACATCCGGATGTTGTTCCTATCGCGGGACTCTTCGATATCCTTGAGCTGGGAGGCTGCGTGGGCCCTTTTCTTCTTACGCAGGATCTTCTTCTCCTCCCTTCTTCTGGTTCGATACTCTTCTCTCGCTGCCCTTGTTTTGCGTTGCAGCGCTTGCAAGTGTGCATTTTCTGTCACCTTTTTCCGGCGTACGCATTCATCATCATACCAAGGGCTCTTTTTGGGTGGTGGCTGGTAGCCTATGGTGGTCTCTGCTACCCCTTTGATGATGTCGCGATACTGGTTCCACAGATTGTTGGCGTTTGTGGATGGTGAATGCACAGCGGAGAGTCTCTCACTCAGGCGCTCCCTGTAGGCTCTGGCTACTCCAGACGTGCTAAGGCTTCCAACGTTGAATTTCTTTTTCTGGGCGGTCTGCAGCTTCTTCTCATTGGATAGTCGAGCTCTGAACTTAGCTGCAACAAGAAAATGGTCAGAGTCGACGTTTGCCCCTCTGAACGTTTGCACATTCAGAATGTTGGATGCGTGCCTCGCATCTATTAGCACGTGGTCGATTTGGTTGGCGGTTCGACCATCTGGAGAGCGCCAGGTTGCTGTGTGGATTCGTAGTCTTGGAAACCTAGTGCTACTTATCACCGTATTACGAGCTGCTGCAAAATCGATTAGCCGGAAGCCGTTGTCTGTTGTCGTGTCGTGGAGGCTGTGCTTTCCAACTAATCCGCCGAAGATGTTTTCCTTACCGATTTTGGCATTGAAGTCCCCGAGTATGATTTTGACATCATACTCCGGACAGGCTCCGTAGGCTCCATCCAGGAGGTCATAAAACTCCTCCTTGATAGAGTCTTCAGCTTCGTCGGTAGGGGCGTGTGCACATATTATGCTGATATTTTGAAATGTAGCCTTGATGCGGATCACAGCCAGGCGATCGCTGATCGGCTTAAAGTCAATTATCATTGAGCGTAGCCGATTTCCCACGACGAATCCGCATCCTAACATGTGCAGTCTTTTGTGGCAGCTGTAATAAATGTCGCAATTTTTTCGTTTTTGCATACCTGATCCTATCCATCGTATCTCCTGGATCGCGGTAATATCTGCCTTGTACCGCGTGAGGACAGATTCAAGTTTTTGAGTAGCACCAGGAGTGTACAGTGTACGTACATTCCAGGTGCATACTCTTATATCATAGTCCGTGTACGTTCCGGGTCGTGGTATTAAATGAGGGGGTCCATTATCCGAGGCTTGCGTCTCTCTCATAACTAAATTTTTTTTTACGTGGTAAGGAAGTTACCCCGACGGCACAACCCCCAACCTGGAGGGCCAGTTCCATTTTTTTGAAACCCCTAGGACGAGGGGCCGGTTTTAAACCGAAGTCAGTATCCCGCTTCGGGGATATGAGCGCTGCCGTTGGCCCAATAAGGGCTCATCCGCCACCATCTCTTTTCCAAAAACCTGACTTATTCTTGGAAATCTTTATCGGCCTGAGCTCCGAATATGTCGAAGTAGCCCAGATAAAGTGTTGTGCTTCCGTTTGAAGCTTTAACGCCACCGTTGACTCCATCGAGAGAGTTCGTCCGCTGTCGTATTTATAGTGCTGCAATTTTCTCTTGGTCAACACTCGCGCTTATAAGTTTAGCAAGTCGGGTCCGGATGGACACCAACCAGTACCCGATGGCTACCACTAGGAGGTAAAATAAGCACAATTGATGCGCAGTAACAGTTACAACACTGGACGTCGCCAGGTTGACGCCAGTCAGTGCCTACCCTATTCCTACAGCATCCAGCCATCAACTGAACTACCTATCCTCTCAAATAGCGCCACATACCTAGGCCTAAAGCTTGACCGTAAGCTTCTTTGGAGAGAAAACAGTCGAACGTTCCAAGAAATCACTGGCTGCCCTATATATATGCAAAAAGGCAGTAGGCTCCACCTGGGGCCTCCAACCAAACACTATGCACTAGCTATGTACCACGGTAATAAAGCCGATTATTATGTACGGAGTATTGGTCTGGTGGCCCGCCCTGGAGAAGAATTCGAACTTAATTTTATTGGAAAAGATCCAACGAGTCGCATGTCTCAGTATTATTGGTGCACTTACTCCCAATCGACATCATCAGCAAACAATTGACTGCCTGCTCAGCAATAAAGCTGAAAAGCTCTAAACAATAGAAGGAGCAACACATTGGACATGCCAAAATATTACTGATGCTTCGCCATCTTCCACAGGTCACTGACCACCTGCCCACTGTATACAACTTCAACACGGGCTATAACTCCTTATTACCTGACAGAACTGAATGGGCACAACGGGATGTCCTATACCACAAATCGTTGTCAATTTTCACGGACGGGTCCAAAACCGAGGACGGAGTCGGTGCTGAATGTTTCTCTGAAGAGCTGGACATTCACCTCTCCTTTAAGCTTCCGAACTATTGCAGCGTTGTTGAAGCCGAACTGGCTAGCGGGTAATACAATATCAGCTTCGGATATTGTCATATACATCGACAGTCAGGCAGCCATCAAATCCCTTGCATCCAGCACAACGAGATCCAAGGCAGTGGAAGACTGCCACGTATCTCTTAACCAGATACCTGGAGAGTGCAACCTCACCCTTTGCTGGGTACCAGGTTACTGTGACATACCAGGGAATTGTGAGACGGACGAACTAGCCAGACGAGGCTCCTCTGGTCATAACAGCATAAATGTCACCGACATCAAGCCGCCTACGTCTTATGTTAAACACCTCATCAACGCGGACGCGGAGAAAGAGGCCAACCATCGATGGCAGCAACTTGACCAATGTCACACCGCCAAGCTACTGTGGCCAACCTTAAATAAAACCAGGTCCATTGGACTACTAAAACATAAGAGAGGAACCCTCTCCAAGATAGTTAACACCCTCACTGGACACTGTGCCATAGGAAGACATGCCCAAAGATTGGGCATCCCTCACAACGACTTCTGCAGAAGCTGTTTGAACGAAGAGGAAGAGGAGACAATCAGTCACCTCCTATGCACGTGCCCTGCGCTCGCCAACACCAGGAAAGCAACATTAGGCGAATACTTATTCAATGATCTAAATGATCTCAACAGTGCCTGCACAGCTAAGATTAGCTCCTTCATACAAAGGAGTGGATGGTTCCCAGAGTAAGAGGGTGACCCACCCACCTTATTAGACCTCCTCTGGTCTACGTGCATCTTCCCATCGTGGGCCGATCTAAGCCAACCAACCAACCATTTTATTACTACACACAGTCACGGCAATAGCTTCCCTTTGTCTTGTATCCACAAAGATCGGTTCGGTTCCTCTGTTGACAATAGTTAGCTCTTTGTACTCTACAGACTGGAATAAAGCTTCTCCTCTGTAGTTATCTTTGGTGCTTCCCCACACTGTACAGTGGGCTTTAGCATCGCAACCAAGCATTAGATCTTCGCTCCTATTCCTGCAGATATTCGCCAGCGACTCTACCTCTTTTGTAGGGGGAGGCTCTAGGGAGTCATACGGCAGGTATGCAGATGCCATGACAAAACTGTCTGCACCTGCTTCTACTCGCACAGCGGCAAAGTCAGGGGCACATAGTTGCGGTAGCATAACCGCTTTAACTCCGTGCCTCAAAAGTACACAAGATTTAACTTTTTCGCCAGATCGCACATAGTGTAAAGTGGCAATAGTTTCAGGTAGACTTCTAATCCATCCTTTGAAGGTCCTGCCTTATCTGGAGTGGTTTCGGCTAAATTAGTAATCATATCAGTCAATTCATTGATCGATATGTCACTTTTTCCCGAGACAGATCCCTTTTCATCTTTTCCTCCGCTCTGAATCAGGGTCTGCACCTTCATTTTTGGGTTCGGCTTCCACAACTTCGATTAACCTCTTGGTGCCTTGGAGCACCGCATTGCCCATCCACATCGACGATTATTCAACTGAATCCTTTGGTTTCCCTCCGGACTCCATTGTCCTCACGAGCTCTTCCGCTGTCGATCCCGCACCTTCCGGCACTTTCTTCTCTTCAGAGCCTTCCGGCTTGCCCTCTGATAGGCAGAGATTCCCATTACCTATTCTACTCAACTAGTATACAACAGAGAATTGAGCTGCCCCTGAGGAGTTACCACTAGCGGTTCAATTACCACTGAACAGTGTATTCCAGTAGTATCACTACTTTAACACAGCTCCCTCGGAGTGGCGAATTACAACCTTGGGTTGTTAAGGGTTGTTGGATCTTAGTTTTCGATTCACATTCAGCTCTGCCAGAATAGCGTTAACTACCTGGTAGTGCATCCTATTCCTCTAAATAAGCCACCCCACGGCGACAAGGTGTCCAACATCCGGGATGATTCCAAAGGGGTTGGTTACCCAATCTCTAGTCGAGGTACTAGGCACCCAGCAGCCACCATCATCGAGGTGTAGAATAGGAGTTGATAGTGAAAGGCTAGCGTGAGAGCGCTTGTGCTGGCATATGTACATACATATATTCGTATCACTACCCTTCGGCTGTAAGTATTCATTTATATTATTAGTTTATGAGTATGCTTAAATTGACTTATGTATGTATATTCTTATTTTACTCACTTGTAAGACTAAGATTGTCCATACATACACAGTCTCTCGGTACATGAATACTCGTTGATGTCTTCTGGTGAAAGTATGTTTACTACAATACAAATTTGATAGGAGGTATTAAATATATTAATATATTCCTTTCAATAGTAATATTTAACAAATAAATGGTTAATAGATGGAAAATAAAAACATCCAAAAAATTAAATGCATTTGCATCCTCATTATTTATAAAAAGTGATTTATTACATGTGAAGCCTTTTTATTACGATAAATATATTTCGTTAATTTCCCATGAATGGTTATTATTGGAAAATTTTCAAAAAAAAGAAGAAAAGAATGCCAAATGAAATATAAACCATAATCTCATGTGCCGCGTAATCAAATAAACACAAGCGCCCCGAATTATTGGGTATTCCACTGACGTAGTGTGCATTTTCTCTGACGATCTGCCAAATTCTTGATGGGAATTTCTCGAAAATGTGTCTTCAATAGACTCCTCTTTTGTCAACTCAGTATTGTTTACATATCCGTCCTCTTCATTAATGGTTTCTCATAAATAAGATTTGTCCAACCATTCATAAAATAGTCTGTTAAACGCGAGAAAGTAAAGAAACGTTACATACAGAATGAAGCACGTTTTGAGAAGGTGATGTTTACAGAAATGCATTTATAGTATAGTATTAAATGCATTTGTTGTAGCAGATGGCTGAAGTTTACTACATGTATCACGTAAAGATGTTTAATATATAGGCTGCCCTTACATAGCCTATTTTTAGACTGGTATTAAAGACGGACTGAATCCGGGTTTAAACTAAGCAGCCTCTAACATCATTCGTATTACGTAATATTCTTTGAAAGGACTCGTTCGAAGACACAGATGAATCGTTGTGAAAAGGTAGCAAATTCTATTGTGAAATGTCAAATACAGATATACAGTATATAACAGCTTGTGAAACCATTTCTGCAAAGACTAACCTTGAGTACAATAGAAATTCTTGATTAAAGCAATGTATATATCTCCTACATGTAATTCTAAAAATTTGATGGCTGGATTCTGTAGGAATAGGGTAGACACTGACTTGCGTCAACCTGGCGATGTCCAGTGTTGTAACTGTTACTATGCATCAATTGTGCTTAATTTACCTTCTAGTGGTCGCCATCGGGTACTGGTTGGTGTTCATCCGGACTCGAGTTACTGAGCTTATAAGCGCGAGTGTTGAACAAGAAAGAATAGCAGCACTATAAATACGACAGCGAACGAACTCTCTCGATGGAGTCAACAGTGCCATCACAGTTTCAAACGTAAGCATAAGCACACTATATCTGGGCTACTTCGACATACTCGGAGCTCAGGCCGATAAAGATTTCCAAGAACAAGTCAGGTTTTTGAAAAGGAGATTTTGGCGACTGCGCATGTTAGTATGTGGTTCGTCGTAGGAAATCGGCTACACTCAATGATAATTGACTTTAAACTGATCAGCGATCGCCTGGCTATGATCCGCATTAAGGCAACATTCCAAAACATCAGCATAATATGTGTACACACCCTTACCGACGAAGCTGAAGACTCTAACAACAAGGAGTTTTATAACCTCCTGGACGGAGCCTGTGCGAAGTACGAAGTCAATTCATACTTGGAGACTTAAATGCCAAAATCGGTAAGGAAAACATCTACGGCGGATTAGTAGTAGAATTAAACACGACAACAGATAACGGCTTCGGGCTAATCGATTTTGCAACAGCTCGTAATAAAGTAAACCTAGTGCCAGGTTTCCAAGATTAGGCCTGACAGGTTCATAGCATCCAGTGCCTAGCTTCTCGCAATCATTCGTGTTGCACGTGTTATATTCTTTATCTGAATAAAAGGAGCCTACTATTTAAAGCCGTATCCGATGAGCAATTTGTTATTTGAGAAGCTTTTTCAATACATGTACTCGTATACTGTTCGTTATAAGATCATGACTTTCAAAAAAAATTATCTTAACTACAGAGAGGGATCTGTACACTTATCTTGCTAACAACTTTTTCGCTTACATATAAGCATTGTTAGACAACTTCTGTTGAAGAGAAAAAATAAATTTCGATTGTTCGACTGGTTGTAGAACACAAAAATCAATGATGTGTATGAGTAACCGTTTTTTAATTAATACCGAAGTGTATAAATACTTTTAGGTATGTTTCCTTTGAAGATACTCTCTGACAAATACCTTTATCAGGGGATAAATTATAGACCAATCGCATTATCAATGAATGATAGAGGTGCAAGCGAATAATTGCTTTTTAATTCTGCAGTTTCGTAGGCATGGACAATTTTATTATGAAATAAAATGATATAAGAACTGGGCTATCACTGCCAGAGAAAAGATATGTTTCTCTCAATTTTGATAAATACGCATACGTATAATACGTATGAACTAATATGTACTACAATATCATCATTGGTGACATGTCATCTCCATACCCCACTGCAAGTAACCAAATAAAGTTTCTGTAAGTTTTTCAAAAACTCTGTTGTAGTAAGTAGCCCAACAATTATACAATATTTTCAAGACTTTTTTAAACGCTGGTGTAACTGTTAAAACTCAGCATCACATTTGATAAGCTGCGCTAAAGATTGTATGGAATGACACCTCATCGAAATCAACCATATGTATAGTTACTACCCACCTGGAACGAATCGCATGACACCCTATCCTCTTTCATTTTCCACAACCCTAACAAAGTTTAATCTTCCGAGGTTTAAATTTAAGGTCCAAAAACTAATGAGAACCGGACTTTTTAGCGGCTTTAAAACGAAAACAGAGTTTTATGAAATTTTTCATTTAACATCTAGTCACATACATACATAGATATGTATGTATATATGCTCGAATTTATTATTGATAATCAAATACAAAAATACAGTACGCCATGCCCATTTCATTAGTCCTGATGAAGATCAATAAGATTTTGTAAGAAGAAAAGAAGAATAACGTGTTGTAGGTAGGTAGGTTGGGGGAGGTGACTGCACTGATAATGCGCAGCCTCACTCGGATCTCAGAGGATCCACTGTGTTCCCCGGTGTGGGATAAATGAAATAAAAACGATGACTTTTATTCCCAAAACTTAATCCATGTCAGAAGCGGATCTCCTGAACCATTCGGTTTTCATGATGAATTTTAGAGTGGTTAGCTAGTTCGTTGAACTCGTTGAAAAATACCTTTCCCAGGGTTGAGTATCTTGTTCTTAGGCATTCGCAGAATTCGCATGAATTTTCCTCTACTTCTCGGTCGCCACAGCCTCTTCATAGGTCTGTGGTGCTAATTCTCATTCTTCTAAGAAGGGCCGCCATTGAATTGTGGCCTATGAGAATACCTATGAGGAGACTCAGCTGTAGTCAATTCAGTGGTAGAAGTACTTTAGTTCTTCTTTTGTCGTATTAGGCCCAAAGTTTTCTCGAAACGCGGAATAAGGAGAGTGTTCTCCACCTTATATTGGCCATGTTGAGAAAGTCCGAGGTGATTTTGGACATAAGACGACTGATGGACGTTAGGACTGAGTGATCTGCTGTTAGGTCTTTTGATTCTGATCCTTTTCTCGCTAGCTTATCGTCCATTTTATTCCCGTGGAAGCCCATGTGTCCCGGAATTCAGCTGAGCGCGAGCTTGTACCTTAAGCTAAGGGATTTGAATTCCTCCCTACATCTCTTGACCAATTTAGAGTTAGTTGTGATGGAGGTGATGGCTGCTTGACTGCCTATATAGATGTCTATGTGTTTGTTGTTATTCAGAGTGGATAGGTCGCGGCAGGCATCGGTTATACCACTTGAAACACACTTGCGTGGTTGGGAAGTTTCATGGACTGGGCAATTGGCTGAGAAAATTCCTGAGCCAGTTCCTTCTTCCATTTTTGACCCATACGTGAAGATGGATATGGGGTCGGGATTAATGATGTTACCATTTGTCCAGCCCTAGCATGGCTTCAAGGGCAGCGGTGGGTGTTGCCCTAATTGCTCACTTTGGATCTTTGTGAGGGTGTTCAGGTTTGTGGTTTTTACGGCAGCAGTACGTAAAAATAGGTCTAACGATGGCGATGTACATCCAGCGGATTATGGCTGATTTAGGCCAGGTTAGGTTTTTTTTCCGAAGATACTACTGCATGCGTAAAAAGCAATCGAGGCCTTCTTTCTACGTTCGAGTATATTGTCTTTCCAGTTCAATTTGTGATCTAGTATGCACCCTAGATATCTTGCCTTGTCTGATATTTGGAGTAGTTGGGCTTCATTAAGTCTAGGTGGCTCGAATTCGGGTATTTTCCTCTTATTTGTGAAGAGAACTAGTTTGGTTTATTCATTAAGACCGACTCCACATTGTTTGGCCCAGTTGATTAGGGCGTTCAACGCTGTTTGTAGCAGGTCAAAGATTGTGGGCAGGAATTTACCAGTCGCTAATATGACGACATCATTAGCATAGGCGACGGCCCTAACCCCGTTTTGGATAATAAGTAGTTCTTTAATCACTAGGTTCCAGAGTAGTGGTGATAAGACTCCTCCTTGGGGGGCCCCATGCGAGGCCACAGTATGAGCTTGGGTATTCCCCCTTCAATGTCCAGGAAAGCTGCTAGTGCGTATTATTTTTGGTGAAGTAATTTCTCGATTATTGTAACCACTTCGTGTAGAGCTGTCTTAAATAATCGGCCATTCATATAGGCATGTTGGGCAGGTGAGATGCCCCTTGGGGGACGTCTGGACCAATTGTAGATGTCTAGTATTCTTTCTAGGGTTTTAATCTTTCTCGCCTTGGGTATAAAAATGAAGTTGACTTCTTTCGATGATTGGGGTACATAGGTGCAGCACAAGCAGCCTGTGAAAATCCGTGTGAGCCATGAAACGGAAAATGCGTTTGAGCTTTGCAGCATCATGGGAATAATCCCGTCGAGTCCCGGAGCTTTGTAGGAGGAGAAGGTGTCAATGACCCATGCTACTTTCTTTTCGTCAATTGTTTGAACGGTCAATTGTATCTCTACAGGTGGTGAAGGAGCAGCCAGGGACATGGGTGTTGATGAGTTCCTTTAAGGTGTCAGAATAGGAGTCCGTCCAGGACTGTTTGAACCTTTGACAGGACTTTTCTGAGTGGATTTAATATTATTGCAGAAGTTTTTCCAGGCTGCTCTCTTTGCGTATGTCGTTCTATTTTTGAATCTCCCTTTGCTTTTTTTTTGTAGCGGTCCCAGTTATTGGGATTACGTATCATAAAATCCCCTCCAAATGGATTGTAATTTTTCTGTGCACTTTATATGTACATACCTACATGTAAATATCTAATCCTTCTCCACAACAGAAATTTCATGGAAATGCCTGTAGATATTATCGTAAAATTCTCTTAATAAAACTAACAAGTGCAATAAGTTGTAAAATTGCCAAAATTTACAATGAATTTCTCGCATTGATTTCGGAAATGCCCTCGTCGTGATGTTTTCTTTTATTTATATTTGTGGGTAAAAGCTCGGCGAGGAATTTCGAAATGATTTAACACCTCTACATCTAAATTATATGTATTTTACATTATTCTATATAAGAAAATGTTTTTGACCGAGTTAAATGTGCATTGTACACATCCATGTGGAATGGATGTCACTCAGTGAGGTGGTCATTCGTTCGTCGTTTGTTACATTGAACTTGGACTTGAAATTTCCTTGGGACAGTCGTAGTCACTGAAGCGATTGGGGAAAATCCCTCGGTGGTTTTTATAAATTGCAATAAGTTACGTTTTAGTTTTAAATTGGTACTGCACGAAAAAGATCAGGGACTTCGGTAGAGAGATCGTGTTCGGAAAAGTCCTTAGTATTTTATTGGGTCGGTAGTGAATAATAGAAACGATAATAGGTGAACTTAATTAAATAATTTAAATGTATACGAAAATACGAGAAAAAATTAGTGTAAAAAATTATTTTGTGATTAAATAACGTGCACGTTACTTAAAGCGAGACCTTGACTGGCTGGTTCAAATAACTGAAAACATCTGTGCATTAATTGGCATTAGTAAATACATACGTACATACATATATATACCTATGTATGTATGAGAATTGCAAACGATCCAAATCATATTTGTGCATGTAAAAATAAATAGAAATTACTTTATTAGATTGCCTAAGGCACCGCAAACTTTCGTACACATCGACTTCGAGTTTAATAGAGCAAACTTTTTGGGGCCTATAACAACCAAGAAGTTCTCATGGAATTAATTTCCACAAGGCTCAGACAACAAAAATAAATAATTTTTCCGTTCTTTTAAATCGAATTATAAAAAAACTGAAGTGCTCAGTGCTTCAACGTTATTTCGAAAAGAAAAACTTGCATACATAAATCTTTTATTAATAAGTGTTCACTGTTTTTAGGAGTGAAGTTATTAGATCCGTTCTAAAAGTGATGTCCGCTGAAAGTGATGTCAAATCAGGCTGTCTGGCCTGTGTAGACCTGTGTTAAAATTTCGCAGTATTTTGATAAACGTCCGCAGTATATAATTATCTGCACGTCAGGTCTTTGAGCCGACAGCTGTCAGATTCCATGGGGACGCGATATTTTTGGTATTAAAGTTTGAAGCGCATTCAGTTGGTTTAATCTAGACTAGGGGAATCCTTGATGACTTCCACACTATTTCATCAAGGCCTTAGTTTTTTCAAAAATTACTCCTTTGGTAGATTTTGCGAACTGTGTACTTATTTTGCTAAAAGTCAATAGATTTCCAATAGGGGAGAATTGTTTTTTTTATTTTACTGTACGAGTAGTATTTAACCCAGTAAAATATTGTAGACGGTATTTAAAACATTTTAATCGTAGTGTTCGGCTTTATGCTTTATTTGATATAAGTATTTTAAAGTGATTACTTGAAAGTATTTCTTTTTTTTCAAATTCTAGAGTTTAATGTTTTAAAAGGGGATTCAAACTTTAATACTATACGGTTCATTTTGCATGTCTTAGGTTGTCATTGTTAGATTTTACCAATGAAGGGAAAATAAGAACTCAATTCTCTCATTTTTGTTTGTCGTGGTACCTTGCATTGGCATTGTAATTCAAAACTACTAAATTATTTGATACACTCCTAGAGTGGTTTGATCTTATGCATTGTAGATTTGGTGTGGATCCGTCTGGGTACTCATATCACCTACAACTTTGGTTTATTTGATTAGTTACTAGTAGTAGGTATAGTTAATAATACTGACTTTTAATCGGAGCCTAAAAATATATAAAGTGCACGACTGGGTCGTACGTACTTAATGCTATAAGTATAAAATCTTATAACCACTGAAATTCAAGTCTGACACATGAGGCATAAGAAAGTGGGCATGGGATTCTGTATTTTTAATGGAATTCATGACATTGAACTAATGTTATCTGGGAGATTTCACAATTCTTTTTTTTTTCTTTGTAAAAAACATTCAAAAGTGGGCGTGGCCATATACATATATTGTTTACGTGAATTATAGAGAACTTCAAGGCCTATTAATTTTATTTTAACATTTTTGAAAAAGTTAAATTTTTGAAAAGTGGGCGTGGCAGTTCCAAAACTTGGTACGTCATATTTTTGTATATACCCAACTCAAATATTAATTTTAAGCCATCTAATAGCACATAGCCAAACTAATTCAGATATGAAATTTTATCAAAATCGTTAGATCCGTTATCGAGAAAATCCATTGTTAGTAAAATCGGCCAAGTAAAGTACCCTTAACTTTGAAGTTAGAATGAAAACTTGTTTGCCAATTTTGTACCTAATGTCAAGTTTGATTAAAATCTCAAATTCAAAATTTTTCACAAAACCAATACTTGCCCTATAGGTATAGGTGCAAGTAAAAAGTGAATTGCAAACAAAATTACGGAAAACTAACTAAAGTTCGCCTTACTTATGTTAATATGTTATTTGGAAGTAATTAGTTTTTTTCTAAGTAAGTCGTATAGTGATCATTTACCAATTTGCTGTTTAAATGCTGATTAGCCCTTTCATTAAAAAATTTCAAGCTTAATTGTTTAAATAGTCTTGTTATAAAGTCATCAGATACCTTAATAGCAGCACTTATTGTAGCTAAATTAGGCGTAACACCTAATTAGCCTAAAGTAAGCGAAATAATACGAGATTATTTTTTCCTGGCAAAAATATTTACACCTGTAATTCTAATAATATCAAATACCTTCATACATATGTGGTGTAGAATGTTGTTTGCCCAGTTTTTTTTTGTTCAGTCGTTTAAACATTTGACAAAGAACGGTATAAACAAAATGAAAAGTAGTGAAAATGAAATGAAAATAATAATTTTGGAAACAATTTACTATAGACTGCGCTATTATTTCTTTTACTGAGCTAATTAGCTCTGACTACCATTAATAGTTTTACCTCCGGACGTTTGTCAGACTTTCGGGAGGGTGGGATTAGAACTTTTTTTTTAAATAAAACTTGTACATATGTTTTAATCTAAAAATTAATTTTAATCTTCATAAATCAGCATAAGTTAACAGTATCTGTTTCTTTATTGACTTATTGTTTTTCGTTTAAAAAAAAAATCTCAGTAGTCATACTGATTCGGTTTTGGAATGCAAATAGAAATTGCGTTATATGTACGTCATGGATTTCCCATCGTGCTCGGACGCTCTCAAAGATTGAATGCATTTTGTAATTAGTGGTATATAACTTTATTAATGCAAAAAAATCAGTTGTTATAAGATTTACAATGATAAGCATCGGCTTTTGCCGTCAGCCAAACAAAAAAAAAAGTTTTGAACTTATAGAATTTTTTCGTTTTGATCAATATTTTTCTAAAAATCTTGGTTTATAGGGAAACTTCACGGCTAGTAACCTAAACCAATTCACCCGTCCACTTAATTTCCCTATAGAATCGAAATATGGCCTCAATTTTGTTCATGGAATCAACTTTCTCTAAATTGTTGAAAAAGTATCTTCCGAGGTACTTTATTCTACTTCGAGCAATGTAAATAGCTTGATATTCACAGAGTAGATGAGTAATATCCTCTGCGACATGTACATACATAGGTCATCACAATACCTGTATGTGTGTATGTTAAACCAAATCTCATTGCGTGCTTTCTCAGAAGGTGATGGCCATTCTTAACTTTGATCAGCTGAGTTTTACGAATTCTCGAAATTTTTTCTGATCTAACTCACTACACAAGGCTTAGAAACCCCGTGCATCTTTATGTTTGACCATCTTAGGTCGGTCATATTGATAATTTTATCGAGAATAATTCTCTTAGCTATGGCCACCATTACCTGGAGCTCTGCTCCTTTTTTGGCCAATACGTCTTCACTTTCGTTGCCTTCTATATCACAGTGGCTAGGTATCCAACATAATCTGACTCGTGTCTGCGAACATAATGCCTTGAGCATTGCACGGTAACTCCTGTCTGGTTCAGATTTAGTGATATAGAACTTTAGCGTCTTTAGCGCATCTTGACTATCAATGTAGATGGCGATATTATTGTTCAAAATTGATCCCATTTCAAGTTTGAAATGGCCAGAGCCTCTGCCTGGAACACCCTACATGTGTCCAGTAGTCTCAGAACCAAGTGTTGGTCTATATCTCTGGAATATATGTATGTGTACACTCACTAGTTTTGGAACCATTTTTATATATAGATGATAACTTGGTTGTAATAGAATTTTCAAGGCATATAAGAAATGAAGTCTTAGCGTAAACACATCTAGCGTTGGCAACAAGTAGTTTGGCGTATTTTCAGGAAATCTGAACATTTGCTTTAGGAAGTGCTTCAAGACTTTTGCAATATCCTAAAGCTGCCAGATCCCCCACACTTGTCCCACATAGCATGTAATTGACCTCATGACTGCTTCACGGACCTTATACTCTACACTCGGCACGATTTTCGTTTTTTCCAAGATCCCTTTCCAGTAATTTCTCTTGAAGGTGCTTTCTAAACGATAACTGTGGGGTGATCACTACTCCGAGGTATTTGTATTCCTTGATTTTCTCCATTCCACATTTATCCAGATCCATTAGAAGGCGCTAATCCTTCCGACAAATCATATCTCTTGATTTGTTGGTGATAAGTTGCAAGTACCACATTTGGCAATATTGTTGCAGCTTATTTATCATGATTTGCAACATATTTGGTGTTTCCCGGAGTATTACGATATCGTCCGCATAGAACAAGCGGTTTATACATACGTGATTCATCGAGAAATATTCCCCCTTCGAGATATCCAACGAGATCGTTCGGTAAGTTTGAGAAAAGAAGTGGGCTCAGCAGACCTCCTTATTTCACTCTAGATTTTGACTCAAACCAGTTAGACAAAATGCTACCATTCTAGACCGCTGTGGTGTAATCTTGGTACATTTTTTAATAACCCTAACGATTGAACTGGTAACAGTTGCTCCCTATTTTTATACCCTATCCTAAGGGTACATTAAGTTTGACACATAAGTTGTAACATAGAACAATAATCGTATTAATTTTAGTATCAATAGCGAAATCAATTGAGCTGTGACCGTCCGTCCATCCGTCCGTATGTCACCGCTGTTTAATGACAGTACCAGTATTACGGTATGAATTGTGTAGTGCAGTATAGTAGTTACAGCTACATACATACATATGTATATACGTATCATTATACATTCATATATATGTAAGTATGTATTTGAACATTCAACTCAAATAGCATAATATTACTCACGTGGAGACCACTTTCTTAGATTTTACTTACCCCATAAATCACATATACGTTTGATATGAGCGGTAGAATAACGAGCCTCCATACAACTGCTTTATTCTTCCAACAGCTAAATGGAATTTTCTCAACGAATACTAAACTCGTGCGACATGCCCACATATCCATGGTGGGATGCGGAAAATTCTCAGATGTTCAGATTAGAAAATAACCACTTTATTCATAGCCTCTGATTCGTCACCCATTGCAATGGTGATCTCAATTCATAAAATTTTAAGCAGGGGGTAGGTTTTGCCGGGACATTTTATTTTTAAATTATGGACAACTGCAATCACTGTCATACGTACTTGCGGCTTAGATTTACGACGCAAGACCAATTGCATCGACAATCTGACCATTTACTAGTGCATCGACGCCAAAAGTGCTGATTAAATTAAGTGCAAACTTTGTTTTAAACTTAAATTTTGAACATGTGCACGGTGTACTTGAATTAAACTTAAGTTCTCGGTCAATTTCCCCATCATTTGGTCCAAAATATCAGTATGGGAGAACAACGCTAATTTAGTTCAAGTTCTTTAATGACAGTCGGGGATACGCACATATGTATATGTACACTATAATTCCATTATAGGCACTCGTCGCCAAGCACTAGCTTTTGCAACCCCCTGATTAACTAAAATATAAGCTAAGTCCAATCCATCGTTCGTTCACCATTGACTCTCTCAATCTGTGTACCACACACACGCCCATTTGTGGTAATTGTTTCACAAAATCAAATAATGTACACGTTAGCTCACCCCTCGTCGTTGCGGTCTCGTAAAGAATTTGTATGCTTGTTCCGGGCTTTTTTTTTGAGAATGGTCGCTTGTAGTATTACGAGTATGTATAGTACTTCTCAATAGTACACATTTTAGCAGCAGATTTAGTTTGAATGGAAATTGTGACTAGAGCGGACAGAATTAAGTCAAACGTGAGCTTAAAAACACTTCTCGACCTTAGTAGTGATATAAAACCTTTGGGGGATCCACGGTGCCTCAATCAGACCCTAAATTTAAAAGCTAATATACGCGCATAAAAGATAATTTCCTCGGACAGAAGTGAATTCGTACAATATGTCGGACATAGATAATATCCTCAAGGACCTGCAACGGTTTGCATGGCCAGATTACGTTGTGTTTATAGCAATGTTCGTCCTTTGCATATTTATTGGAATCTATTTTGGATTCCTTAAGAAGTCACTCTCCGAATCCGATTATCTCATGGGTGGCAGAAATATGCTAGTTATACCGATTGCATTGTCACTCGTGGCAAGGTAAATATGTGAAAGTACAAATCAAGTGAAAAAGATTGTTGATTATTTATTTAATGTTATTCCATGTAATTAAAAGCTTCATATCTGGCATTACGTTACTTGGCTTACCAACGGAGGTGTACTCTTATGGAATACAGTACCTTTATGTAGCCGGTGGAGTTATACTGATGGGAGTTGTAATGGGAGTTTTTTATCTGCCAGTTTTTCACGATTTAAATATAACGTCGACATATGAGGTAAGTGAAGGAATAATTAACGTTTATTATGTGAAAATTGCTATATATTTCTGTTATGTGAAGGGTTCTTTAATTTAAACGCGCAATAGGGTATCTCGGCTATCTATGAAGTTAGCTGCAGCTTGTTGGTCTATACTTGCTATTTAAAAATCATTCTCAATGATGAAGACAATTTCTAGCTATTGGGTTCATTAATAAACAAAATTGTTGAATTTGAGGAAGTCAGCAACTCAAAGATATTACACCCTGTTGATTAAAATTTACTGTTTAGTGGGGGTTTCATGCTGGGGGGCAATTAGCCCATACTTCTTTTCAATGATGCTACACAGTCACAGTCAATGGCGCCACATGCCACACAGCTGGACAAGCAATCGAGTTATTGAAATCGAGGTTCGGTGACCATGTTATCTCTGGAAATGGACCAGTCTATTGACCGCCTCGTTTGTGTAATTTGACGTCTAAGCATTTTTGTTTTAGGCTTTGTCAAGTCCATGACCTATGCCAATAAGCCAGAAACTTTAGACAACCTAATGACCAACATCGAACGTCAAATTGCCGTCATTCACGCGTGCAGTCTTTTCCATGGAAGTTATTTGAATCATGTCGCATACCAAGATTGTTATCATCGATGGTACTTTAATTCGATGTCTCAAACACAAGTTATTTTATTTAAACAAAACAAAATGGGCCGCTTTTAATGAAAAACTCTTAGAAACTAATAATAGCTTATGAATGCTAGCTTTCAAGTGCATTCTTATTTTTCTACTGCAGTAGTTTCATTTGTTACGCAATTACATTTCATGCATATCAAGTTGAATCATCATAGTGCACTACAAGATATCGTAAAAAAATTAGTGTAGAAATACTTACTATGCAACTATTTCCGTATAAACTTTATCAACTGCGGTGTTTGTATTACAACTGTATATAAGCAGATGTTATTAGGTACTGGTAAGACGTCTCCGAAATTTATTTGCAAATTAAATTTTTTTTGATTTTATGATTTTGAATTTTTTTATCAGATGGAACATTAGATAACATTTCGTTTGTATTACTGCACAGCCCATTTATCTCAAAGTAAAGAGTGAAATCTTGCGGCATGCATAATAACATTCGTATTTGAGTGAATTTATTACGAGTACATATATTCAGCAGGATGTGGTTACTTTCAACTTTCCGTCTCTGCTTAAACACGGCATGTTGAACTCTAAGTTGTTAGTAGGGGCACAACTTAGTTGTCATTTTGTTACAATTTTTATTTATTTTTTTTTTAAATTGCGCGCGCTCAAAGGTTTAGTACTTTTAATGTTTATATTTTTTTAATGTTAATACACAGCGCGAGCGTTAGGGAAATTGGGAAAAGAAGATAGGAGATACTGATGAACGTTGGTTTTAAATGTTTGTGGATTATAATGTGAGGGAAAAATAGAGCTTGGTAGAGCATTCCACATTCGTGTTGTACGGTTTATGAAAGAATCTCTATATTTGACGGTACGGCCGAAGATAAGTAGGCTTGAGGGTAAACTGATGAGTATTCAAAGCGTGACGGGTATTGCGGGAAAATTGATGAAGGGGCGGAATGCAACTGGCTATTTCGCTGGAGTACTGTTTGTGAAGAAAGCGGTAGAATAAGGAAAGGCAAGAGATATTTCTGCGATGTTGGAGCGAGTCAATAGACTCCGCTATGCTTCTGTTCCCCATTAGTTTCAACGAGCGATTTCGGATTCTATCCAGTAGGTGCAAAGAGGTCTTAGGAGCACCAGACCAGACAGTTTATTTATTGCTCATTTATTTCAACACTGCATTTAAAGAAAATCTAGTACATTTTTCGGGTGTATATGTAAAAATGTGTATAACATCATACCACCATTGTCGAAATGTTTGTAAAAAATCGGATTTCTACTCTTTGTCAGATCTTTGAGTTTTCAAAAATTAATTTACAATTTCAGCCGATGGCATGCACTTTCAACTAATAAAAAGATAATCAAGCAAAATTACTTCACTGCTCGCTCCGTTTTGCAGCTCCTTAACGATCGTCTTAGGAATTTTGTAGACAGGCGCATATATTCTTGCGCCTTTCCGCACCGACGGCCTTTGGCCTCATACGTAAGTAGGTGCCCAGAGCAACGCTACGCGGCATGTAGTACAAAGGACCCTCTTGCGCATTTTGATGAAGATTGGTTAATAGCATTGATAACGGCATAATTTTGTAATCTCTCAATTGATAATAATTTGAAAGCAATGTACTCACGTGTGGGTTTTAACGCCTATTCCGAATGGCAATAACATTTTTCTATTGTAGGTCTTATTGCCGCTTTAAGAAGATGATATTTGTCCGGTCAAATACTAACTTACGAGTAGATAGTCCGGGATGGATCTGGACCTGAATTAAAAATCCATTTACGTAGTTCAGTTAATGCATACCTGCCCCCAGTCGTGCACATACTGTTAGTTGAGGCTTCTTCCACTTATACCGACATACATATGTATGCATAACACCCTCTGGCCCTAACGCTCGTTAGTGAAAGGTTATAAGAAAGGTTATAATGGTGTTTATACCCTATCCTAAGAGTTTATTAAGTTTGAAACCTAGTTTGTAACATAAAAAAATAATCGGAATGCACCCTATAAAGTATGTACATACATACATATACATATATTCGTGATTAGCATTAATAGCGAAGACGATTTAGCCATGTCCACTCGTCTGACGGTATATCACTGCTTTTTGGGTCTTAAATTTTAGCGAGGATGAAATTTCATATTTGGGCTTTTGAGAAGCAGTATAAATGTAAATGTTTTTGAAATCCGCCCACTAACACGTTCACTTTTTCATATCTTCTCTATTTTATATGAAATCGAAAATTTTTGTTAAGACCAAATATTTAGATATTATGACTCTCTACAATTCATCCATAGATCGTCTTTAGCCGCACCCATTTTTTGTCTGCATATATATACTAAATATTCATATATGTATATAAACCTAAGTTTATACGCAAAATGCGTATGTTTCCCTCTATCGCCCGTTTTTGTTTTAAAATGTAGATAATTACGATGATAGGTCAAAAAAATTACAAAAACATTCAAAAACATTGAAAAAAAAAACTTAAACATTTTTGTGTGCAATACCGTTGTGCTACTTACAACTGAGTACAACAAAAAAATGCATTCGACGCGTTGTGTCTGTGCCTGGCGAAGCGGGCGAGGTTTAAGCTAGTTATAAATATAAATTAATTATATTTTGCATATAACATCCTCAAACGTTCGTTTTTTTTTTTATTTTTTGAACCATTCGCTAATAGGGATACAGTGTACATCGACTAACAGTGAGACAATGTTTCATAGAAAACAGTGTCTCACCTTTTATCCTTTAATCATTTAATTTTGGGGAAGAAAGTAAGCTGCAACCTACTTTACAAGATCATGATTAACTTTCTATTTGAAAAATTTTGAGGACACGGTGAAGACCGCCGCTTGCTTAGTGAATAATGGCACAGCCAAGGATTTTCATAATGCTGCTGAATATGGCATATATATTATTTATTGTCTAAGATGACGTATAGATTTTACTGCTTTATCCAATAATATATGGCCATGCAAAAGGGGACCAAGCCAGTATTCAGTTAAATACAGGGTGTCCCAGTTAAGAAGGTCAATCCTTTAAGCGGAGATTCCTGAAGTTCCGGCGAACAAAAAATCGTATGGCAGGGGGGGTCTATTTTCACTCCTTTACTGTTATAGCCCGTTGAAGTGGGACACCTCCGATTTAGAGGTGTAACCATTTTTAATGGTATAACTTTTGAACTATTACAGTTATAAAAACGGTTTTATACATTTTCGAGAAATAATTTAGTAGACATAAAAATTGTGAAAACTTTGTTTAATTTTATGCAGCCACAAAAAAATTACGACTCCTTAAACTCAAAATTATTAAAATTTGTTCGTCCAATTTTTTACTTAAAATGCATTTTTCTCAAAACTTTTACTTAATAATTTTCTTTTATAAAACTTTTATCTTTGATAAATTTTCTATAAATTATGTAAAACAGCTTTTTCATGTACGATTAACAGAAGATGTTAAAAAAACCATTTTTGTTAGACAAAAGTCGTCAAAAAAAAAAATTAAATGTACCGAATTACCTACTCTTAGAATATTTTTTGCCCACTTTCATGGTATTCTTCGATTTGGGTAGGTAATTCTATACTTTTAATTTTTTTATTAAATTCGTGCGAATTTTTAACTATTATTTCCTTAAACTCTTTATAGTAATTATATTTTCTCAAATTCTAAATGGAACGGGCGAAATTCGTTATGTAACTATTATTTCCTAAAATTCTTTTTAGTAAAAGTTTTCTGTCGTTCTTTTTAGAATTTGAGAAAATATAATCTTAGAAATTCGCTCAAACCTTTAACTGCTATTTCATTTAAAATTTGAGAACAGAATAATTTAAAGTACCTGCGAATTATTATGTTCGCAACTAGTTATCGTAGCCTGGGTTACTTTAACTGCAACAACATGAATGAATGAATAACATGAATCATTATTATAAATAATTGTTTCCCTTTCCATCCACTGCTTTCTGAAGTATATTAGAAAATCCTTAAATATATACTCGTCCTTTGTTTTAAACTACACACCTTTTGCTTCGTTATTTAGAAGTTCAAATGCAGAATGCATGTCCTTTGGTTTTAACAGCGGAATAAATAAAAATTTGCGGTAAAGGCGCTTTGCGTCCTTTTTTTATTTATAGAAGCTTTGAATCCTGGCAGCTTAGATGATTTTGTTCTTATGGTTTGACAAAAATGAAACCAGCAGGTTGTGTATTTAGCAGAAGGAAATATTCTCTGCAAAGAATTTCTTAACCCTTTTTCAAAATCGGTCATGAAAGAGCTGGGGTTAAATTTAAACAAATCGACTTCTACATATATACTGAAATGCATGCAAGTACATTTGTTCTAATTTGTTGCTCAGTAATACTTATATAAATAAATGGGTAAACCTAACAACAAAAGCTTAGTTAAATGCCCATAATTTTTTTTGTAATACAGATTCTTACGTGATCATCATGAGCAAAGTGTATAATAAGTAGTTGTTTATAACCGCAAGATGGGACGACGCTAAAAATGCCGTCCAGAAGATAGTTTTTCTGGTTTCCGTCTGGTAACTTCTGTATTCCTTCAGCAATTGTCGATGACATGAAGATTGAGTACGAAAAGCCTTGCTCGATAACAGTGCCTCTGTAGAATGGCTCACTACATTTGTACCGAGACATACCGAAATCATGCATGACATTCTCATTTTTAAAATGTGCACATACTTCTGAAGCCGATGTGGGAGTTTTAGGGAACGAACTATTTCGTATGATTATGAGTTGCTGCCGTACTTTGCCGAATTGAACTACAGAAGCACTGGTTTCACATGTTTTTGCAAAACTTCGCGAATCCCACTTCTTTTAAGCGAAACTTTAGCACACTCATTTTTTATTTCACTTAATAATTTTAATTTACCGCGAAGGTTTTCTTGCGTCGAATACTTTTGTAGAGCACTGACTTTTGCATTGCACGTATTTACATAACACGTATGTATATCGCTTCCACATTCTGGATTTCGGTTTAATTTTATAAAGTTGATTGATTTCAGGAATATAAAGAAGTTGACGATTTCATATAAATTGACAGATTCACCCAAATTAGCCATTATTTAATCGATCGATGTTTCTCACTCAAAGTTCACCAACTAATGAAATGACTGCATATCGAACTACAATCAACCAACATTCATTACGGTAAAGTTTGCTTTGCGGATTCTTTTGCCTTATCTTTAAAATTCGAATTCCGAATTCTGGAAACATTTGGTTCGGCCTTATTTCACAAACAATGTTCGGCTATATTTCACTTTATGGAAGTGAAATAAGACCGAATTTCAAAACTCGGCCTTTTTTCGCTTTCATAATGCGATATAAAGCCGAATTTTGAAAGTATGGATACTCCATTTGTTTACGTGGCTAAAACACTCCCTCTAACGGTACCGCCGCCGGTCAAGGCATTTCTTCATAGGGGCAGCCTTTAACGTCATGTCTTCCCCTTCTTATGATCCAGTGTATTCTCCCTCTTGGCCTCTTGGGGTTTGGTTTTTTACCCATAGTTCCTGAATGATGCTATCAAGACTTCTGTTGGCGGGGTCCCATGCTTCTTCCGTTCATAGCTTGAACGATATCAATCTCCTTGGGGTTAACGCATTGCATGCCACTCATTCTAAGGCATTTCTGGCTGCTTCAAATTTTTTGCATTCTAACAGTATGTGCTCTGCGTTATGGACTTTGCCTTTGCAGTGGTGGCAGAATGGGTCATTTGCGATGTATTTGTGAAGATATTCACGGAAATTTCCATGTCCCGTTGGGAATTGTGTAAGATTAAAGTTTTCTTCACCGTGTTTTCTTCTGGTCCACTCTTCTATGTTCGGTAGAAGTTTGTGTGTCCATCTATCCTTTTCTGAGGCGTTCCATCGCCGCGCCGCCGGTATCATTCTATGTTGACGTATGCTCTGATGACCTCTCTCTCTGGGTTTTCGCCATTATATATTGACGCCGCTGTCCTTGACCTCCAGCTCAATGGCCATTCGCACCGTTATTACACTTATTGCATCCCCACACACATTTCTATATGCATTGCATACTCTGAGCTAAGCTCTTCTATGCGCAGAGTTTATCCTTCTCACGTACGAATTTATTATTGCCGTCGGTGCCGATATAGGAGCGACGTACATGAGGATTGACTTGCTTACTTTCGAGAGCAGGTTTCTTATTGACTGCCTTGGCCCTCCAATATTTAGCATTAGATTGGATATTGCAGCAACCGCCCGATTGGCATTCCCGTTTTTGTGGGTTAGGTGCTTTCTCAAGTTGAGTCTATGATCACGCAATACCCCTAGGTACTTAATAAAGAGCTTCGAATCGATGCTGTGTTCTTCTATCTGCATGGACAGGCGCTCGCGCCTGCTAATGAAGACAGCTTCCGTTTTTTGGTCCACTTATTCCAGACCTGATGAACGATCTTCACTGATCTTCACCGCGATATCACCGGCGTATCTGATTATGTCAACTTCTCTTTGTTTCAACATATGTAGTACTCATAGTACATAACGTTCCACAGGGCAAGAACGAGAACTGATCCCTGTGGGACTCTCCTGTAATTTTATGGCTTTTCGGCTCTTCGTCCGTACCGTTGAGGAGGGTTCTGTCTTCAAATTAACTTGTAATTATTAAGAATAGGTAGCTTGGCAGTTACATATGCTTCAGTGATCTCATAATTAAACTCCAATTGGGCAAGTTGAAGGCGTTTCTGACGTCTAGCGTTACCATGGAGCAGTACTACTTTTTTCCTGCTTTCCATCTGGAATGCCCAGATATGGCTTCGCGTGCAATATCGCAAACTGCTCGTACCGCATGGGTGTTGCTTTTTCTTGAAGCCATATTCTTCCAGTTTTTCGCATTCGTAGTTTGAGGCAGTTTGCTCTCAGGTTAGCGATGACCAACAGTACACCGGTGTTCTCCTATTTCCATTTACGTGGCATGGATGCGTCGCATCCTCAGGTGAGGAAAGTTGTCAGCTTTTTGGCCTTTTCTTCAGCTGTGAATCTGGGTATTTCCATGTTGCTCAGGCAATAATCAACCACGTCCTTATTAATGTTCTTACTTTTCCAGCCCAAGTCTTGTACCTTTTCAGTGGCTTTTTAGTATTGAAACCGTCTTGGCACGAAGACTTTTCATTTTGTTTTCCTCTCTTTGCTTCTATTGGCGAAAGCTAGGTCTATGATTAAGTCAGCTCTACCATTATTGAATGTTTCTTTAATGCCTTGATTAAGTAGAACAGGATCAAAGGTATGTACTTACATATATTTAAATTAATTTATTTATTCGGTTTTAAAAATACAAAATACAAAGACTACAAAAAAATCTTTATTGCTTATGAGCACATTCCAATGCCAGTGATGTATTGATATCTGTTTGTTCCATGCATCTAATCACTGATTGATTGTTCAGTGCTATGGTAACTACCCTCGACCTGACCCTCTTTCAGGTGATCCAATGCATGCAACAGAGCAATCATCTCGGCTTGATAGACTGATGTATGTTTCCGCTGACTAATATGACAGGCTAGTTCCAGTTCTTCTGAGAAGATACCTGTTCCCGCTCTGCCATCCATCATGGACCCATCCGTAAAGATGATTATATCACCAATCTTTTTTTCCGGAAGCGTTCCATCTCCGATAAGAGTTTTGTGATATCCATGCGCATATTCAACTCCCTAATCTCGTTTTTCACGATATCCAGGATTTTCCTATGACCATCGATAGTATCGCGCGAATGCCAGTTGGCATCCCGGTGCGAACGAAGTGCCGTCGAACCCGCCGCTTTCTTAATAAATAAGTCGAGCAACAGAATACCTAGGATCACTTCCATTGCGCATGTTGGTGTCTTTCGTATTGCAACAGCGATCCCCAAACATGCCAGTCGTTGGACCTTATCTAATTGCTTCTTTACAGTTTTCTGGTTGGCTTTTTGCCACCATACAACTGACGCATATGTGATGATCGGTCTAACTATCATCCAGTATGCTAACCTCGGCGAGATTCCCCTCCTTAGTCCACATACCCGTTTGCACTGATGAAGCACCCTTTTCGCTTTTCTAATCTTTTCTTCCACATGGAAGTTCCAAGTAAGTCCAGAATCTAAGTATACACCCAGATACTTAACATTCCTGGTCACCTGCAGCTCCGATCCGAAAAGTGTCAAGGGCTGAAATTCCAGATCTCTCCCCTTCCTTGTGAAGATGATCAAATCTGTCTTTTCCGTATTAATGGAGAACCTTGTTCCGGACACCACCGCTCCAGCACTCTGAGAGCATTTCTCATGGTATCTGCTGTGATGTTCATGAATTTTCCTCTTGCCATTATTGCTATATCATCGGCATCCCACAGTGTGAATGCCAATCTCTTCAAGTCTTTTCAGGAGAGAGTCCACAGTTATATTCCACAGAGTAGGTGACAAAACTCCTCCTTGCGGGCAACCTCTTCTAACCCTTCCCCTAAGTCTTGAAGTTCCCGTCTGGATATTTATCGCCCAATTGTTCAGCATATTGTCCACCCATCTTACCACCAATGGGTTAACCCTGCTTTCTTCTAAGGTTACTCTCAGACTTTCGAAGGATATCTTATCTAAGGGACCTTCAATGTCCATTATTAGGTCATTGCGATGCCTTCGGTATGCATCTCCTCTTCTGCAACGCGAACCACCTGGTGCAGCGGTGTTTCGGTGGACCTGTCAGCTCTGTATGCATGTTGTCTACTACTCAAAGGGCATAATTTCAGGGCCGTGCTCTCCATATGGTTCATCAAAATTATTTCCATTGATTTCAACAGAAATGTTGTTAGGCTGGCTGGTCTGAAGGACTTCGTTTGGGTGTAGTCCTTTTTACCCGGTTTTGAAAGAAACACCACGACTCCCTTTTACGTCGTCGCAGTATTGCTTTTAGCTCTTTCTTCTTTGCCTTATACTCATCCCATTATTCAGGATCATCCCCTCTCATAGCATGATTAAAGGCTTTTCTCATCTCCTTCTTTAGATTTTCAAGTTCCCTACACAACCAAGGTGTGGGGTACTTTTCATCCAAAGTAGGTGTACACGCCTCTTGGTATGCATTTTCAAAAGCTGATTGTAAATGCTTCAGCTGCGACTCTACATCCCAAATGATTTTCGGTATTTTGTATTAATTATTTCCGATCTTTTTTCCTTTTAGATCCGTATCGAACATCAAATGAGATGGCTCTGTGGTCCGACATCATTGTCTGATCTATTACCTTCCAATTTGATACTCTATCAAGCATTCTACACAGAGTCACATCAATCACTTCCCTTTGTTTTGCATCCACAAAGGTCGGTTCTGTTCCTCTGTTGATAATAGTTAGCTCTTTGCACACTACAAACTCGAATAAAGCTTCTCCTCTGTAGTTATCGTTGGTGCTTCCCCACACTGTACTGTGTGCATTAGCATCGCAACCAGTCACTAGATCTTCGTTCTTATCCCTGCAGACATTCACCAGAGACTCGCCCTCTTTTGTTGGAGGAGTCTCTAGGGAGTCATATGGCAGGTATGCCGATGCTATGATAAAGCTGCCCGCACCTGCTCCTACTCGCACAGCGACAAGGTCTGCGGCACAAAGTTGCGGCAGCATAAGCGCTTTAACTCCGTGCCTCACCAGTACACAAGATTCAACTCTTTCACCAGATCGCACATAGTGTAAAGTGGCAATACTTTCAGGTAGACCTCTAATCCTTCCTTTGAAGATCCACAGCTCCTGCAACAAGGCAATATCAATCGATTCCTCTACAAAACATCTGGTCAGCATTGCTGATGCAGCTTTGCTATGGTGAAGGTTCAATTGAATCACCCTAAGTTTTTCCCGGTACGGGCCCTTCCCTCTTCCGACTAGTATTGACCTCATATCCATAAGGTCCATCACTTCGTCGACCTACCGGGTGGCTTCCTAAGCTGAGTCTTTTCTGCTGATCCTTGGCCAGGGTGATCTCTTTGCTCGTGGTTTCCCCCGGGATAAAGATGATCAACGATCAGAGGTAGCAAACTCATCCAGGAATGCTTCACCTCTGTGGTTGATCCTCGTACTACCCCATTCGACTGCCCATGTATTAAAGTCTCCGCCTACAATCGCTGGTGATTTTCCCTCCTTTATTTTGGCGTAGGCGTAATTCAGCTTTTTGTTTGCGTTTTCGCGCTCGAATGCGTAGTTTCCGCATGTTCATATCGCTGTATTCTATATTACAAATACAAATAAAAATGTTTGGCCCCACAGGTCCGTTGGACCTAGGGCTTAGCTTCTCACAACTATTCGTGTTATACGTGTTATATTCTTTACATAAAATGGAAGAGCAACTTTCTGTTTGAGAAGCTTTTTCATGATAGTCTTACTGATGTTATCGTTTATCGTGAAAGAAATTTTAACCACTTAAGGCTAGGGGCTAGGTCTGATTTTACCTCTTTTACGGTCTGTATCAGCAAATCCAGTACGGCTTCGCATTGGTTGAGGTTTATCTGGATGCATTCAACGTTTCTTTACCAGTTCTCCCATCGCGTTTTTGTAGGCGGCGCATCTGAAACTTCCAGTGGTGTGGTAGTTTCCACCTTTACATGTTGGGTCGCATATTGCACATTTTGGATCTGCTATGCAGATTTTGGGAGTATATCCCTTATATCCGCATCTTAGGCATGTTCCTGTGCGATTTACTTAATTTTTGCAGGGCCTAGCACTGTGTAACACTTGAAGCATCTTGTTGGCGAAATGAGCTCGCGCACACTGCATCTATCCCATCCTATTTTTAAGAGTCCTGCAGAGAGAGAGAGAGTGCAATTTGTGTTCCGTCACGCTCGCTACTGTTGGGATCTAGTCCGCTATGGGCGTGCATATCTCCTCTATGGTCGTTGCTTCATCTAGATCGCGGACTTCAAACGCCTTCTGGGTCTTCTTCGGGTCTTACTGCCCCCGCAATCTCGCTTCTTATTGTCGATTTTTGGAAAGCTCTTTTTTATCCACTATTTTCTTGACGCTCTCTTTGTGGCGTTGTTTAACTACTCTTGATCAATTTTCGTTACCTGACTGCTGTTCTTTTGGGACCATGCCAGGGTTGGCCTTTCTTGGTTTTTTCGCTGGTGCTTTCTGTCATTTGATGGTGGCTTCTGCTGGTGTTTCGAGCTCCAGGTTTCGGGCATAGGCCCCGCTTTGCTTTTGGCATCCTGCGCCGGCTTCACGGCATTTTAAAACAATTCTATTTAGGTTTTATCATATAATTAATAATGCTTACTCCTTGTTTTAAATCTTAAACACAGTTTACGAATTTTATAAGCATGCTAAATCAATACGCAATCAATGAGTTAGGTAACTAAAACAAAAATATGTATGTTCATATCTATGTATATTAGTAGATAAATAATAAGTGATTGTTGAATAAAACTCATCTATCCGAACTTCAATGTATGTATGTAGATGTTTGTATAATGCAATCAACAAAGAAGAAGAAAATTTTGGCAAGAGCCAACAAAAATTTCATCAACTTTAGCGCAACTGTGTCGCGTTGCTGCGAGCTCAAGAATCTTGGTATAGACGGTCAATTGAATGAATGTTTTTATGATATAAGCAAGAACCACGTTTAAAGGAATAAACAATTAGTCAAGTGATGTTGTTGTGTTGTTTGATAAAAAAAGAATTCTAGTCTACCAATCGGCGTTTGATACGTCAGAACTAATTTTAGTAGCTACATCAATATACCTACTTACATTATATGTATGTGTGCATATGTATGTACTGCAATTCATCAATGCCTTAAACTATTCTGTGCTCGGCGCCACGGTAGGGTAAATTGAAGTTCACATGTTGCATTTGAGGTTCATGACCATTCATGACGAAACCATCGCACCAGAAATAATTTCCTTATACATACATATGTAGAATACAGTTAATTTTTGCTGACTTCTAAAAAACTGCTCACTAATTCTTTAATTCACTCGATTGCGCACAGTTGCAGTATGCAGTATCATTACGAAACTAATGACAGTTAGTGAGCTGGAAATAGTTCTGTAGGTAATTTGAACTACTTTAGCGAGTATTTAGAAACCAAGGGGCATTCGAAGTGATCTAACAATAGCCGAACAAGCAAAAATTGACGAGAAAAACGAAAATGTCCATGTATAGCCCATCAAAATGGTAAGTGCAAGAAAGACGGAAGCACGCTCCTACGAAATAAGCAGAATTATGATACAAAATTGAAAAGGGTGAGTGCTATTACCACAACACAAGACAAACAGTCGATTTTTCGCGCAACTTCTAATTGCATTCTTTCGGGAACTCAACTTATCATTAAAGACCATTAGTAAGCCTTATCATAATTTTCTAAGAAGCTTCTCAGATTAATGTTATATTATGAAGCGTATTCGAAGGATATGTGCAGTTTATAAAAAAACAGTTGAAAATTCTAGTCTCTATTCAAAATATGATTATTTATTATGCGTTCTCTGTACACGAAGTGGCTAAAAACACTTTTTTAAAAACTCATTCCTTATTAACCAGAGATAAGGTCCATAACATCTGTAAATTTAATTGTACATTGTATTTTCATGACTCTTTTTAAAAATTGTTTTTTTTTTTGTTTTTTATTTCAGTACTTAGAAAGCCGATTTGACCGGCGCCTGCGAATGTTTGGCTCTATAATGTTCACCGTAATGAACGTACGTATTTGGTTGAGTGTATCTTTACGTCATTGAGATTGATTCGAACTAAGATAAATAATTTCTAATTGATTTCCGAATTGAGTACTGTGATTTATTTTTGTACTTCTGTTTTCGACTTCTAAATATTTATTTTTAGATTGGCTATTTACCAATTGTGATTTATGTTCCAGCTTTAGCCTTTAATCAAGGTATGTGGTATATTCTGTTGATTTATTTATAATGAGCCAAGATCATGTTTTGTCTGTTGGCATCTTACTACTCGACATTTAGTGTGTTTAAAACAATTCATTTGTTCTTGATTTCAGTCACCGGTGTTTCAATACACACAATCACACCGATTGTTTGTATTATTTGCGTCTTCTATACAAGTTTGGTGAGTTACATATATATGTATATACATACATATTGATTGAACTTTAATTGAGTAAAAGTTTAATTCTAATGGTGTACTATTTTTTAGGGAGGAATTAAAGCTGTAGTTTGGACAGATGTTGTTCAGACGGTTTCAATGCTAGGTGCCCTTATTCTTGTTGCTATTAAGGGCAGTTTAGACATCGGTGGAGCTTCAGAGGTTTTTAAACATGCATGGGACACAGATCGGTTTGAAGCACCAGAGTAAGTTAGTATGACATTTTTAATCTAATTTGTCTTATCATTGTTTTCATTCTATTTCTATTACCTATTTACTACAAAGTTAACTTTTTTAATAAACTTCTCCATATCATACTAATATCCTCAAGCTATTGGAGTCCTTGTTAAAGGCAAAGGTTGGTAGACATTCTTTTTATATAAATTATGAACCATTAGTCCGATATGATGACATTAGTTAGATGATATATTTGAGGAACTCCGAAATATGTACATATACACTTGCGATTATATAATTAAGTCAACTAAAAATTGCATATTAATGTTTTTGAAGTTCATGTTTTATTTAAAAAATCATATTCATTGTTCAAAAATATATTTACGTGGCTTATAAGTAATAAAATCTTATACTAACAAAAAAAAAAAAAAAATCGTAGGAAAAAAAAACAATAAATTTATGATAAATTCATTTTGGTACAGAAACATATAATTAAATCATATGTAAGAAAATGATATAATAAGGTTAGACTTTATTTTAAAGAACTAACTTTAACCTTTCTTACCTTAATTGGATTGGTTGGACAACCTATTTATTTAATCACATGGGTCCACTGATCACTCATTGTCTTGATCAATTCTGCACATTGACCGAGAGTGATTTTATACCACTCTTGTTGTATTATTTCCCATAGCGAGCTTTTGTTGGACGGTTTTCTTGCTGAAACTACCCTTTTTATAACATTCCATAGATTCTCTATGAGGTTTAGGCCAGGACTTTGATCAGGAGACTGGATAACTTTGAAGTTTTTCTGTCTCAAATCAAGCACAAGCAGTGCTTCGGATCGCTGTCTTGCTGAAATATCCATGGAATTGGTAAACTCCTAAAAAAATCTCCATTTAGGTGTTCATTTAACCCTAGAAAGATAACCTACGTCGATAAGACGTGTCCAGTTTTTAAAAATTCATTATAATTCATTTGGAAGGAAATATTTGTTTTTGGTTTTTCTTATGGTTTTGTCTAACGAAAAATTAAAATAAACTTATGTTTTTCATTTACCCCTAAAACAATATTATACTTTTAGTAATACCTGACCATTTGGACAGATAAATTATCTACAAAACGTTCATACAAACATGTATACGTCGAATCGACGTATGGTTATCTTAATTGTAATTTTTTATAAACTTATCTTTCTAGGGTTAAGATGGTCTTATACATTTCACCCGTAATTTTATCGTTGATCTGAACAATCGGACCCCTCCAGATGAGGTGAACATCCCCAAACTATTACCGACGAGCCTCCATGTTTGACAGTTTTCTTAGTATATTTTAGGTCCAATTCTCTTAGTGGGGGTCGTCCAACGTATGGCCTTCCGCCGTTCCCGAAGACGTTAAACTTGCACTCATCACTCCACACTATCATTTCCCAGAATTTTGGGTCCTTACGCCAGTGTTAACGAGCGAATTCTAATTTTTTTTTAATATTTTTCTTGGCACGTTAAATTATTGTCTCGCAATTCACCTATTGGAGTTGTTCTCTTTCAAATGCCTTCGGACGGTCTGCGTAAAATATTTACCTCGAGTAAAGCTAAAAAGCTCTGAAACTGTTCCAATGCTTTTAGTTTTTTGGAACTTTTCCCATATCAGCTTGCGTTTGGCTGGAATGGAGCTTTTCTTTTTTCCCATTGCACCAATTTTCTTTTTATACCCTATCCTAAGGGTATATTAAGTTGGACACATAGTTTGTAACATAGAGATTGATTGAGCGATGACCGTCCGTCCGTATGTCACCGCTTTTTGGACTTTAAGGCCAAAAAGCGGTGACGTACTGTTGAGCAGGGAGGATGGAATTTCATATCTGGGCTTCTGAGAAAAAAATGCAGTACAAATGTAAATTTTTGAAACCCGCCCACTGCCACGCCCACTTTTTTATAACTTCACTAAATTATATGAAACCGAAAAATTTTGTTAAGGCCAAATACTTAGGCATTTAGATTCCCTACAATTCACCCATACAACAGTTTGGCTACGTCCAATTTTACATGTAACGTTCGACGTTATCATCTGTATAGGCTGCATAGGAAGAAGGATAGGGTATCATACGATCCGTTTCAGATGGATTGTATCTTCTTCGTATTTTTTTTTTCTTTTTTTATGCATTTAAAGTGACAAAAATATTAAAATGAAATACATACATCAAATGTAATTCACAATTCGTATTGTGTACGTGTATGTTCACATGTATGTACTTAGACGTTTTCTTGTACTAATTATTCCAAGAGGTTCAAAAATGGCTCATTTGCACTTTGCTGGACCTGGAATATTAAATACAATAAACATATTTTTGATTTATTTCTTCTTTTAATACCATACATGTGTTGTCAAAAATTTTTCTAATAATTTTAAACAGCGGAGTTCTAACTCCTTAACTACGCCGATGGTGGATTTACAAACGGTGATCTTTTGTTACATATGTACATATGTATAGGTATAAGAACGTATGTTTCTTTGTTGATTTTCGCCTCTCTACGATCGTGATGGCGTGATGTGAATGTGGTCGCTTGGCGCTATGGTTTGTATATCGTACCAGCCGCATAGATTATGCATCTGAACTGCGCAGATTGGCAATCCGAAGTTAGCTAGTAGTTTGTATTCAATTAATAATGCATATGGTCATACATATGTATATAAATCGTTTTACTAATCTAAAGCAATTTGTATGGATATTCATTAGATTTTCCAGCTAAGAAATCTCTACGAAATACTGTTCTTGATGTTGAATTCCAGGTAGATATGTAGGCACATACATTATAGAAGATTGAACCTATTTTCTTAATTCCGCTTGTGATAACAAAATTGAATTTTTTTTATATGAAATAAATATGTATTAAATGGTTCTGTGAATATTTTTTTCTTTTAGCTTTAATCCGAACCCTACAGTTCGTCACACTTTTTGGTCTCAAATAATCGGAGGTGTTTTTTATTGGACACAAACAAATGCTGTTAGTCAGAATATGATTCAGCGTTATTTGGCACTGCCAACATTAAAGGCTGGTCGTCGAGCCCTTTGGATTTTTGTTGGAGGCGTTATTGTACTCATGCTCCTGTGCAGTTATAACGGATTGCTCATATACGCTACCTACAAGGATTGTGATCCCTTAACCACAAAGGTATTCAAAAATACTGTTTTTTGTTTTTTAAATGTTAATTAAGTCTGAAATTTCAGTTGGCCAAAGCACGAGATCAATTATTACCACTGTTCGTTATGGATACACTTGGAGAATTACCTGGTCTGACGGGACTCTTTATTGCTGGTGTATTTAGTGCCGCTTTAAGTTCTCTATCAACATGTCTTAATTCAATGTCTGCCGTTGTACTTGAGGATTTTGTGAAACCATTTGTAAAGCGACCTCTTTCTGATTCTGCAATAAATTGGATTATGAGATCTGTTGTCGTAGGGGTTGGAGCGTTATGCGTTTGTCTCGTTTATGTTGTCGAGAAAATGGGAACTGTGCTCCAGTTGACCATGAGTTTAGAAGCGATCACGAATGGCCCACTATTTGGTATATTCACGATTGGAATCTTTATGCCTTGGATAAATGGGAATGTAGGTGAAATATCATTTATCAAAGGAAAGTTATTACTAGTAATCTACATGTACATATATGTATGTATCCTTCACAGAGCGCATTATTGGGTGGTGTTATTGGAGTTATTTCTATGTCATGGATCAGTTTGAATGCTCAATGGGCCATAGCATCTGGAGCTATGCAATTCGAAACCAAGCTATTAACAGTTGATAATTGCAGTTATGATTTTAATCACACTGTTTCAGTGAGCCCTGTAAACTATTCCACATCAAATGCGAAAGAGTAAGAATATTAGTTTAGCAACTTTTTTTTTTAGATCTAAAGACTTTCTTTTCAAATATTCACAGTGATATATTCCCTCTTTATCGGATCTCGTACATGTGGTACACATGCCTAGGTGCCCTAATTACAATGGCAGTAGCAGTCTTGTTCACATTCATATGGGGTGGAAATAACCCACGAAATGTTGACCAGGCGCTTTTAACACCATGTATAAGAAAAAGGTTTAAATGCGCACAAAAGTGTACACCAAGCGTGAGTAATAAATAAGGTATAGAAGAACTGGGGGTAATGATTCATTAAATTTTTTTTCAGAATGGATACGATAAGAACATTCCAAAATCACATTATGATAAGGAATCAGCACTTTGATTTTTATTTATATTTAAAACAATATTTGTATGTATAGTAACTAGGTAGACTAAGTCAACCGATAATTTAAGTACGTAATCAATAAAACTTTAAAATAAAATATAAATATTTTGATAGACTTGTGAAATAAAGTGCAATTAAAAACAACGAAAGATAGGATATTATACTATCCGTTTTAGGTTGATTGTAGTTTTTCTGTATGTTTTTACCTCGATTTGGTACCTTTTATAAACAAGATGACCAAAAAAGTCAAGAATTGAGTGAATTTCATTAATTTGAATTATAAGTGTCGACCTAAGTGATTCAATACTAATGAAAACATCCAGAAAAACTACATTTTTGTCGCCACAGTCTCTTTTCAGAAAAGTCCAACGGAAATCCTGGACACTCTTCTGGGGTAAGATAGAAGAAATCTCTGAGGCATCCATGCTCCGAAAGATCCTCACAGCCACTCCCAGAATGCCTAGCTATCTCAAAAGAGCAGATGGCTCGTGGACCACCGCTAGTGTAAAATCCCTGGGTCTATTACTGGATACCCACTTCCCAAACAGCTCCAACGCCATTTCAGGTCCAATTTTGATCTCGGCAAGGTCAATGTTAAGCAGACCCTCTTGTTACAAGGAGCAATACTGTTTGAGCAATAGGCGGCTTTTAGCCATTCAAGTATTAATCTGTGCTCCTGGACTAGATGGTATTATACCCGCCGAACTTCAAATGAACGTGAACCTAATACTTCCTTGATTAACTGCAATTTTCAAAAATTACATGGATTTGGTTCACATTCCCAAGTCATGGACAGAAGTCAATGTGGTTTTTATACCCAACGAGCAAAGATCTTAGACCCATAAGTTTGTTATTATTTCTCCTGAAACCCCTAGAGAAATTAATAGATACCCATATACGCTGCAGTGTTAATCCAAATGTTCTGTCAGTCCCTCAACTTGCATAATAGCATTTATATACAATGGTACTATTAAAGCACTTCAAACAATTTTTTCAATTGAGGGTCTTCCGAAATCGGTGGTAACGGTTAACGGACCCCAATTTACAGCTAAAATGTTCGCTGATTTTTGTACAAAAAAATCGATTCAATATTGGAGAACAGCGCCATTTCATCCTACCTCCAATGGTCAAGCAGAGAGGTTTGTTCGAACATTCAAACATTCGTTCAAGAAAGTTATAGCAGATGGACATAGTGCAGATGCGGCGGTCAACATTTTTTTGGCAACGTTTAGGTCAACACCTAACACAAATTCTTTAAAATCCGCATCAGAATTACTTCACGGGCGTCAGCATCGTTGTATTTTATCAACTTTTATCCCGGATAGGAGAAGAGTTCCAGAAACGCGAACCAATAAATTTTAAGTTCATTCAAAGAGTATTCGTTCGTCAGTTCCTAAAGTCGAAGAAATGGGAAAGTGAAATAATCCTAGGAGTTTTGGGAAACAGACAGCCAATGGCATATTAAGGCGACATCAATATCAAATTCGTCGGGATAGGCACCATATCAACTTTCGCGGCTCCATTTACTTTGAAGTTTAGCTTGCATTCTGAAGGAGGTAATTCTAATTAGTTTTCTTAAGCAGGCTGATGACTCACCGGATGATTCACTGCTGTTGGATGGGTTAAGGAAAACATCGCCATCTTCATATTTAGCTACAGGCATGATACTGGATTCTGCAGCTAAGACGCCACCACTAGAAATGAGACGTTCGGAGAGACATAAGCAAAAAAGTGGAAATGATGTAACATCCTTCTTAAGTACAAAATAGTTTTGGTTTTAACTGTTGCCATTTTGGTTAATAGTTTTTACTGTACATGTACCTTTGCCATTACTCTTTTTCTAATTGTCAAATAAAAAAGTATCTTTTGGAATTGACTCTGCGTGTTTTAACAATTAGAAACATGACCAGATTTATCACAAACTCTGGCATCATGAATGAGCTTAAAGTATGAGGAAATCAAAACTTGTCCACTCGTTCCCATTCTCATCTCTTCCCTTAATCTAGTCTGAGAATTTATAGCAAAGTAATTCAGCGAATATTTTTATTGCCAGCATTTACCTTACTTTGTACTCATAAGAAATTAACTAGTTATTGTTAGTTCTTAAAATAATCGCAGCCCCTTTTATAGCCATCGCTACAACTACCGAATTTGGATTTCCGGAAAGTGGTGTAGGAATAACACTAGCATCAATTATTCGTAACCTTTTAGCTCCGTGAACTCTGCAAAAGAATAATTAAGCTAAAAATAATACCCAATTCCACTCATACCTCAGTTTCTGGTCGACAACACTATCTAGTGGCGTGTGTCCCATTGAACAGCTTCCTCCTGGGTGATGTGAAGTCAATCCAACATGTCTCAAAATGCATTCAAGATAATTATCTGATGGTTGATTCCATTTAAAGTCTCTCTCAAAAGGACCAAAATTCGAGCATTCTTTGATTTTAGGCCAATGGATCTTAGGCTTGAGTATTGCAAAAGCATCTGAGTTAACAATTTTAACTCCTGTACGAATAGCACGAATAGTACAGTTAACATCGTCGTCTTCGGCTAGGTAGTTAGGATCGATTAGTGGATTCCTTCGAATGTTATCATTTCGTATTGTGACATACCCTCTAGATTTTGGTTGATAACATGTGGAAATTAAAACAAATCCTTCTTGAGTAGTATTGTGGTAAAGGGGAAATAACGCTCGAAAGTGTTCTTTCTTAAAGTTTGAGATAGACATAAGAGCAGTCTCATCGATGGATCCAACCCCAAAGAACATTAAACCGTTTTTGTCATTCACTATATCAACATTACCGATCACACCGAAGTTTCCAAAATGTCCCTTTCCAGAAGTAAGGTAGTCGAATATTTCTCTAAAACTTAATATGGTGTTCGCATTGATACTTGCCTTTTCAGAAATTGACACAAATAGTGGCAGATTCATATGGTCGTATAGATTCTGTCCTACTTTTGGTAGATCTAATTGAATCGGTACTCTAAGCTTTTGCAGCATTTCTTTTGGACCGATTCCGGAAGAGAGAAGAATTTGTGGTGTCTGATATGCTCCAGAGGAAAGAATAATTTCTTTACTAGCGCTTATATCAAATTTGGTCTCCTTTCCATCATCGTCCTTTGTTCCTATGGTCACAGATTCCACTATACCATTGCGAATATTTATACGATGCACTAATGCATTGCTAATAATCTTCAAATTCCATTTACCATAGATGGTTTGTAAATACTTTTGATATACTCCCCAGCGGTATCCTTGCTTAACAGTGTACCGAGCTCTTCGAAAATTCCATGGCTTGTGCTCGAAATCAGTGTGAGCTCTATCAAAGGCTTCAGCAATTTTTGAATATTCTCGATATATTTCAAAGTACTCGTCTTGTTTGGGTTCTGCTGCTTCAAGAAAAGGTTTAAGGCTGCTATAGGACCACTCTGTTAAGCCCATTAGAGCCCAGCTGTCGAAGTCCTTTTCATTTCCATCAAAATGGAGCATATAGTTGATTTGGGATGAACCACCAAGGCCTTTCCCTCGTGGGAGTGCTTGACGCTGTAAAGTCATAAAAGTGAAAAGAATTATGAAATGTATTTGGAATTGTATTGTGTATTGTAAGAAACTAGTTTTAATCAAACAAAGTGGCTGCCCTGAGACACATCAAAGCGGTGGGACCACTGAAAGTTTCCAATATTCGCGCCAACAGGGACACTAAAAGCAGAAACAGCCGTCACTGAAAGTTACTTTCTTTAGCAGCAGCTAACGCATAAGCACCTCTTGGTCTTTTAAATAATATTTAATATCTAGCCTCATGTGTTTTTAAAGTGCATAGTATAAATAAGTAGCGCTAATTCTTATCACTGGATCTCTACAATACATATATTTTCTAGGAAATTCAAATTAAGAAATTAAAAATCGATATCAAGGCAAATTTACAAAGTTTCATATTTAAATAGGTCATTTTTATAAACCGTGTAACTACATATGTACATTTATGTATATATTATTTAGTTCGAGGTTGTATTTATGAAGCAGACTATCTAAGTATTGTGTATTGTATCTTATTGATGACAGATACTTCTCTAAGCCCGGGTATTTATTTACGTAATGGAGCATCGAAATTGTCCATGGGGTTACGAAAGTCCCAAACATGTGGGTTTCCTTATTTCTACAGCACCTCTTTATATAATACGTTTGCTGTTGTTCCAATAGACTGTACATATTGAAAGCTACGAGGTAAGCTAACTATTAGGCTTAACACTTAAATCAACCCCAGCCTTTTTTAAGGATTGCCTTATTGTCATCGCGAAACAGACTTTCGGTGAAAATTGCAGTCATGTGGAATAAAAGAGACGCGAGGTGTAAACACAGTTTCGCCTTAGGCGCAGTTGGTATAGATTGTCGCCTCTATCACATTTTTATGGAAATCTTTCACCTGCAACCTAATTCCGTTGCCTATACCATTTTATTGAAGGAATAATATTCCAACAGGTAATTCACCACTTCTCCTATACCTACTACTTACTGTGTCTATAGAGTTGTAGAGCAAAAGCCAAACATTAATTTCGCCAAACATTTACAAGCCCGCTCCTTGTAATTGGTTTGTTGGTTATGTACCTCAAATCCAGAGCGTCTTTATGTCAATTACGATTCGACGCAAACTATTAAGAATTTGTATTTTTCCCTTTTATTCTTCTATCTTTCCGCCGTCTATTTCTATTTTCAATCTGGGCAAACTCTTTACCACCCACGTCCCACTCATGTTCTAAATGTACGCTCATATTATTTTTATACCGTCCCCGAAGGTATCTACACATTTTGGATTTGGGGATTTTTCAAAAGTTGGGGATTTGTTAGTTTGGTCCACTTTAGTAGGCTTGATACAAAGGAAGTAGAATAGGGTGTTATACCATCCGTTCCACACGGATTGTAGCTTTTCTGTGTATTTAAGACATAACTGCTTCGTTTTTGGCCACAACTAGGATGATTTTAGGCAGCCAATTATCTCGTCAGCACAAAATCCCCTTGGAAAGACTGACAATGTCTGTCCAATGCCTCGCTTGCTCTTTTGTGTGACATATCCCATGCACTTATCCCATAGTATAACCTTGCATATAACTTTACTTATATGTATGTACATATATGTGCACAGAGGACTTGGAAATGTGTTTGAATTGAGAGGTAGCTTAAATGCTGAATACACAATCCTACTTCAAAAGTGTTGCAGCTATTCCAGACGAAGCGACAGGTTACCAAGCAACAGGTTAATGCGAAAAATTATTTTCCCGCCTGGAGCGTCCAAGAATTAAATGTTATCATCTGTTTGAAGCTTTGAATGATTTCATTATAAACTTTCTTCTGACAGCAGTTGAGAAGTGGGTGGTTTTATAGATCGTCTATATTCTATGACGTTTCTCTTAAGTAATCGAGGTTGACAGCAGTTTCACATGATACTAAGGGCTGTGGTATTCTATAGAGATTAAGGGGTTGACCTTCCACCTCAACCACTAAATTCTCGAGCAGTATAAAGTATTTTATGTAGACATTTATACTTTGTTGGTCATACAATCTCCGACATTCTATATCCAACTGCTTCACCCAAAACTCTCCTAAACTCTCCCAGAGACGTAGTAGCGCATAAAGTGCGCGTGACCAAATTGCATTTTGTACTCAAATATGGCTACAACCTCGGACGTTTGAGGATGTTACATGTAAAATTTTATCAAAATCGGTTTTTTGATGAAAACGCCCCCAAAAAGTGGGCGTGGCCAAAATTTTTGTATGGGTGGATTGTAGGGAATCTGAATGCCTAAATATTTGGTCTTAACAAAATTTTTCGGTTTCATATAATTTAGTGAAGTTATGAAAAAGTGGGCGTGGCAGTGGGCGTCTGTCCGTCCGTCCGTCCGTATGTCACCGCTTTTTTGGGCCTTAAATTTTGAGCTAGAACGATGAAATTTCATATCTGGGCTTCTGAGAAAAATATACAGTACAAGTGTAAACATTTTTGAAATCCGCCCACTGCCACGCCCACTTTTTTATAACTTCACTAAATTATATGAAACCGAAAAATTTTGTTAAGAACAAATATTTAGGCATTCAGATTCCCTACAATCCACCCATACAAAAGTTTTGGCCACGCCCACTTTTTGGGGGCGTTTTCATCACAAAACCGAGTTTTGGGCCTTAAATTTTTAACTAGGACGCTGAAATTTAATATCTGGGCTTCCAAGAAAAAGATACAGTACAAGTGTAAATTTTTTTTACATCCGCCCACTGCCACGCCTACTTTTTTATAACTTCACTAAATTATATGAAACCGAAAAATTTTGTTAAGACCAAATATTTGGGTATTTAGATTCCCTACAATTCACCCATACAACAGTTTTGGCCACGCCCACTTTTTGGGGGCGTTATCATCAAAAAAAATATTTTGATAAAATTTTACATGTAACATCCTCAAACGTTCGACATTATAGCTATATTTGAGTACAAAATGCAATTTGGCCACGCCCACTTTATAGAGAGGAGGATAGGGTATCATACGATCCGTTCCAGACGGATTGTAGCTTTTCTGTATGTTTTTAATTAAGTTAAGAATAATAGTAACATCGTTAGTTGTAGATTAAAGAATAATATGTATATTTCGATTAGAAAAAAATAAAAATTAGAAAATTATCATTCGTTTTTTTAATTTTCTTAAGTAATTTCCAAATCGAGATAATTTCATGCTTTAGTTTTGGCCAACACTGTATGTATGTAAGTGCTTTGCAAATCACGGACGAACAGCTAAAGCAGCTGTTGATGGGTCTATCAACACAAAACGTCGCGCCAGCATTAAACAACGGTAAATTTCACCCCGTGCATAGGGGATTGAAAAGTCGAGTTAAAACTGAGTTAAGATTTCAATCGACACACTGAGTCGAGGGGTTGAGTCGAAATCGGATTGAAATGTAGTTGAACTGACAGATGGGCATTGCCGCCATTCTTTCTAAAACTATGACTGAAAAATATCATTAATAACCTGGATCATTCCTTTGACCAACCATCCGTTTGCCAACCTCAAAAGCCCAAATATTTAATTTTATCGTCCTAGCTCAAAATTTAAGTATGTCAAAAAGCGGTGACATACGGATGGACGATTTCATCAAAATCAGTTTTTTGATGAAAACGCCCCCAAAATGTGGGCGTGGCAGTGGGCGGATTTCAAAAAAGTTTACACTTGTAATGTACATATCTTTTTCTCAGAAGCCCAGATATTAAATTTCATCCTCCTACCTCAAAATTTAAGGCCCAAAAAGCGGTGACATACGGACGGACATCGCTCAATCGATTTCGCTATTGATGCTGATCAAGAATATATGTATATACTTTATAGGGTCCATCTCGATTATTTCTCTATGTTACAAACTATGTGTCAAACTTAATATACCCTTAGGATAGGGTATAACAAACTGGTTTTTCCTTTCTACAAAAGAAAAAAAAACCAAAACTGCAGCCATCTGTCAGTTGGACTCCAGGTAGTATTTTCGTACTCGACTCAGCAAAAATAGAGGAGTCGAGTCCAGTCGACTCGGTTCCGACTCGACCCGCGTATATATGAATTTTAAACCAGGTTCAACCTATGTATGTAGGTTCGACTCTGCATATATAAATACGTATAGTCCAAGCGGTGACCGTCGAATCACTTACGTCATCGGGTACCTAAAAAAAGTAGGATATTTTATAGAGTGTGTGGTGAGTAGATACCAAATCGCTCGGTCTGCCTTAGTAGTATTTGCAAATTGCACAACTCGCTTTAATGGAGTGCGTTCGAGGTCGAAGCGTCGAAGACCGATGAGTGCGACTATACACAAAGATGTTACCAGCATGATAAATCAAAATGCTCTTATTGGCTTGCCTCTGCTATTAGAAGACATAGCAGCAACTTGGTGGCAAGGTGTTAAATCTGAGAAGGATGCAATGACAATTCTCAGAAATTCATTTGCTACTCCAAGGTCAGCGTATCAAGTTTATATAGATTTATTTAACACAAAGCAATGCGACCAACCACCAACCGATGTATTTATTTGTAAAGTACGTGCACTTCTATCTGAGTTAGATGAGGGGTCACATGACGATAAACAGCAAACTGACATGGTTTTTGGACTCCTCAACAGAAGAATCCTTAGTCGAATGGATAGGGATGATATCCAAACGTTTAAAGATCTTCTCAATTTCGCACGTAAAGTAGAAAGGAATCTGGCAGAAGAGACGAATCGGTCCAGAAGAGTACTGAAAATAAAAAAGCAGAGCAAGGTGCTCGAAAAAGAATTAAATGCAGTTATTGCTCCTGTTTTGGACATATGTAATATAACAGAGTGTAGACAGAAGGAAAAGGATTCAAAAAATACTGATGCGTATACGAGTAGTAATCGGAGAGGCTCTCGCTCATCTCTAACTTGTTACGGTTGCGGTAAACCAGGATACGGACGAAGCCAATGTCCTAACTGCTCTAACTGTTTTTGCTCAGTACATTCCTTGAAGAAGAAAGTTCTACCTCCGCTTCGACAACGTCCATCTGTCCAAATTAGAATTGGAGGACAAAGAGGAAGTGCTTTTATCGACACCGCTTTACAAACAGCTCCTATAACGTTGCTATCGGTTTACTGCATACCAAGCACAGATTGTGCTAGCAGATGGAGTAAAGCGGCTGCAAGAGGTTCTGGTAACTAAAACCAATATATAGCGGGAAGGAAGAACGATTTCCACAAATCTAATGGTTCTAAAAAAAACTCAACGGACAACAGAACACTCGGCATTGATTTTATCGAAGATGCGAAGATTGTCATGAACTCGTTGATGCTCCTGTCAAAAAGTTTGATTTTTATCTGTTGTCGCTCAAATTAAAATGAAATCAATTTTTTTAGTTCTATACATTACTAAGTTACATACATACATATATACATCGGAATAAACAATTAAATTATTAAAATCTTATTAAAAGAAGATGTGAATACTCATTAAATGAAAACATAGCGAAAACACCTTTCAGTTCTCACATTTTCCAAACGCTTCGTTCTTACGTTAATTTTTATTTAATAAAAAAATTTAATGAAGCGTGCTCGTGCCGTAAGGATACAAATTTCTGAGTATTTTAATTATTGTTAAATTATATTATTACATAAAATATTTTGATTAGAATAATTGAACCAAAAAAAAAATTTTTTTGGCGCGACAGGTCCATGGGACCCAGGGCCTAGCTTCTCACAACCACTGGTGCTGTGCGTGTTATATTCTTCACACGAATGGAAGGGGCCTACTGTTTAATGCCGGATCCGAACGGCAGTTATTTGTTTTGAGAAGCTTTTTCATGACAGTTTTACTCTCGGGCGTTTGTCAGATGCTCGCGAGAGGTGGAGCCGTGAAAGAAATTTTAGGTGTTGTTTGGGGATTGAACTTGGAACCCCTTGCTCCGTAGTCCAACGCACTAACCACTTAAGCCACGGCGCCCACAGAATAATTAAACCAGCCAACATTAAAAGGAAATATCGTGTTTAATTATTGTCCCTGGCACGGCCATCATTAAACATTATCAGACCGAAAAGATACCAACTATGAGTGTAGCACCCAGCTTGCTCACATCAGAACTATGGTTGCGAAATACCTTGCACACCACCAGAACTTAAATGGTATCGCACTCCACTTCCAATGGCAGTCAGCAAAATAGGTAATACACCACTGCATGATAACTCAAATCAGTGGTCAAACAAAGACAATTCTCCAACGTCATTTGACATCTTTGAAGACAATATCTCCTTGGGCTTCACCAGTGGTAATGGTTCCCAAAAAATCTGGTGGCACACGCGTTTGTATTGACTGTCGGAAAATGCTGTTACCAAGCCTGATATTTACCCACACCCGGGATTGGACTACATGTCGCGAGGAATGCAGAAGTCATGTCAACTATTGAACTTCTGTCTGGTTATTGGCAAATCAAAGTGAAAGAAGAAGACAAAGACAAAACGGCATACATAACACAATTTGAAGTTTATCGTTTCCTTCGAATGCCATTTGGATTGCGAAACGCCCCGACAACATTCCAACGTCTAATAGATAAAAACAAAACTATCACATGTACGCCTGTTAGCCTTTCTCGATGAGTTGCTCATTCTTTTGCCATCTTTTGAAGCACATTTGGAGGATCTTGAAAATATCTTCAAAACTATTGGCAGCTACAATCTGAGAATAAATCGCAAAAGAGTTACTTTTGTCGAACAAAAGTGAAGTTTTTGTGACCAAAGACGGTATCAGTCCTGATCCTCAAAAGATATCATCAATACAAGATCGCAGTGCCCCAAGAAACTTAAAGGAGATGATATCATTTTTGCAAACCTGTTCTTGGTTTAGAAGGTTTATTCCAGACTTTGCAAAAATTGCACACCGTTAACCGAGCTTACCAAAAAGAATGTGAAATGGAGCTGGGAAAGTGCCCAACAAAATTGATTTGATGAACCTAACAAGCGACTCGTCACCGTTAAAATATTTAAAAAAAAAGCCGATGATACGAAATCTTTTACTACAAGGGGAGGGTCCTGTTGACACTACTACTACTTATTATATATTCATAAGTGAACAATGTATTCTTTGGATAAATAAATTCAACAAACGGTTTCTCAAAAAGTCCATCTGTCAGCTTTACACGCAAATCACAATGTTGCGTTGACAGATTTAGTAGAAACAATGGGCTCTTATGGGGTAACACAAAATGTGACCTTAGCGTTATACCGGCGTTATATCGTAAATATCGTAAACGCTACTACAACGTCCAAGTAGATCTACTTTCTACTTTTGCGTCCGTTTGACAACTATCGACTATCAGCTGTTTTATGAATTATTCGATTTTCATCGACAGGGTAAATCTTGTGTCGCGTATTTACCCCGAATTATTAACCTGTAATATGATTTGTTGTAATATGGTTTTTAATAAAAATTAATCGTGTTAGATTATGTAAACACTATTTTATTTAAATTCTTTATTAATATTCCCTTGTTTGCAAAGTTATTTCTCACATTTATGTCTATTTGTAAATCAAAAAAAAAAAAGGAGTAAATTTCCACTCTTTTTTCTGCGACGAATTCGTGTATGACAAATTTGGGGATTATATTCTGTCATCTTCCTAACCTCCCAACGGACGACCTCCACAACGCGACATTTCGTTTTACAAATTTTGCTTGTGTGTGTTGTGACAAATATTATTCTAAAGTACCTACGAAGGGCTCAACGGACGCACGCACGCACGCAACATTGTGATTTGGGCATTATGCATCCCGCTGGACACTAGAAGTCGTCGTATCTTAAGACCTTAATGCAAACACCCACTTTCACACTTTTATTTTCATTGGACGAAACAATGATGCATTTCAGAGAAAAAGCGAGAAATTGGAAATGTAGTCTTACTCTTGTGAACAAATCTGTATCAAGAAGAATTACAACGCAACTATCATTATAAAAAGAAACTAGCTGAGAAATATCCACATAAACACACAAAGATATGGCGAAAAAAATATATAACGAAAACACGTTAAATGAACTTTTAAACAAGGCACTAGAGTTATCAATTTGCATATGTATGTTTCCTTAAAAATTGTTATTATGTTCTTTGCAAATTTCATTGAAGAACCATATTCATGCAGAATTCATTTCATATGAATACAAGGTAAGAATACATGTATGTATGTAGGTCAATAACAAACAATTCAAACAATTACCTGGTCATGTAAGCCTTTCGAGGAATGCTTCTGTGGCACTGAGAGAAATGACCAATCATTGACGCTCTTCTGTAAAAACGTCGCCAGCAAAGGTATCTTGCTAATAAATCCGAATTTATCTCCAGCTTCGACGAGCAAAACGGTAGAATTCGAATGTTTTGCTAGTAAAGTAGCCAAAACAGAGCCTGCTGTTCCTCCACCCACTGTATAATGTATAAAATCGATAAAATGTCCAATTTAGAACGTATTCGACACCGTTTACCAACTATATAATCGAATGTATATCCTTGTGATGGTTTCATTAGATTTGGCACATTCTCCTTGAACAGCTGATACAGAAGAATCCATAAAAAGCTAAAGATGGCTATCACCACAGAGAAGAGGATGACAATTTCTAAAAAGAATTGAATTCTTGTAAATATGTTTATTTATAAAAAGTACCGTTTTATACGAACTTCCAGTGAGAGACATAGTAAATTTTATTTACAAAAAATAACATTTCACAATGAAAGCCAACGTTTTCTAATCGAATGGGCAAAGAAAAAATAAATGACAGGTAAGCAGAATATAAAGAATCCAAATAATCTAATTAAGAAGAAGGAAATTCAATGTACTTCCATAACTATATATGCGTATGTACATATATATGTATGGACATATTACGTACACATAAGTTATCACTTGTTGCAGCGGATACAGAACCAAAGAAAGACACAGAATTGAGTGTCCCTATATTTTAGCTATTCACCTGTTGTATGCAAAGTGAAACATGAATGCAAGTGGTTGTGTGTATGTATTTTCGTTATCAAGATGACAAGGATACCAAAGAAAACAAACCATTGCAGCGATACTTATCGAGTCTAGTAAAAAAAATTCTCATGAAACAGGAAACAATTTTTTTTTGTAATTCGCCGACAATCACTTTTAATGTAGGGCACCCTCTGCTTTGACACATTTTAATAGATTTGGAATTTATGACCAATACGAGAAAGAGGTCTAGAATAAGATTTTTCCACGAATATGTATCTGTGACACAAAAATAAAATGTGTTAAAAACATACAGAAAAGCTACAATTCGCCTGGAATGGATCGTATGATACCCTATCCTCCTCTCTATAAAGTGGGCGTGGCCAAATTGCATTTTGTACTCAAATATGGCTATAACGTCGAACGTTTGAGGATGTTACATGTAAAATTTTATCAAAATCTGTTTTTTGACGAAAACGCCCCCAAAATGTAGGCGTAGCCAAATCTGTTGTATGGGTGAATTGTATTGAATCTGAATACCTAAATATTTGGTCTTAACAAAATTTTTCGGTTTCATATAATTTAGTGAAGTTATATAATTTAAAAAAAATTTACACTTGAACTGTATCTTTTTCTCAGTAGCCCAGATATGAAATTTCATCGTCCTAGCTCAAAATTTAAGACCCAAAAATCGGTTTTTTTATGAAAATGCCCCCAAAAAATGGGCGTGGCCAAAACTTTTGTACCAGTGAATTGTAGGGAATCTAAATGAATAAATATTTTGACCCAACAAAATTTTTCGGTTCCATATAATTTAGTGAAGTTATGAAAAAGTGGGCGTGGCAGTGAGCGGATTTCAAAAATTTTTACACTTGTACTGTATCTTTTTCTCAGAAGCCCAGATATGAGAATCGCCCTAGCTCAAAATTTAAGGCCCAAAAAGCGGTGACATACGGACGGACGGACGGTCATCGCTCAATCGATTTCGCTGTTGATGCTGATCACGAATATTATATACTTTATAGGGTCTATCTCCATTATTTCTCTATGTTACAAACTATGTGTCAAACTTAATATACCCTTAGGATAGGATAAAAACATACAGAAAAGCTACAATCCGTCTGGAACGGATCGTATGATACCCTATCCTCCTCTCTATAAAGTGGGCGTGACCAAATTGCATATTGTACTCAAATATAGCTATAATGTCGAACGTTTGAGGATGTTACATGTAAAATTTTATCAAAATCGGTTTTTTGATGATAACGCCCCCAAAAAGTGGGCGTGGCCAAAACTGTTGTATGGGTGAATTGTAGGGAATCTAAATACCCAAATATTTGGTCTTAACAAAATTTTTCGGTTTCATATAATTTAGTGAAGTTATAAAAAAGTAGGCGTGGCAGTGGGCGGATGTAAAAAAAATTTACGCTTGTACTGTATTTTCTTCTCAGAAGCCCAGGTATGAAATTTCATCGTCCAAGCTCAAAATTTAAGGCCCAAAAAGCGGTGACATACGGACGGACGGACGGACGGACGGTCATCGCTCAATCGATTTCGCTATTGATGCTGATCACGAATATATATACTTTATAGGGTCTATCTCGATTATTTCTCTATGTTACAAACTATGTGTCAAACTTAATATACCCTTAGGATAGGGTATAAACAGGTATTTTGTCTAGACAGAATTTTTTTACGTTTCCTTTTGCTTCATTTGTATTTGGACGTGCAAGTCAGTTCGTATTTTTGCCTGAAAGAGCTATCGAACTTGGATTTAAGAAAAATGTCCAAACAAAAATATTCAACTTTTTCAACCTAGTTTAGCTCAAACACTTTCAAATAAATTATTTTAAATTTTGCACATTAGCTGGAGTAAATAAATATGTGCTTTAATTTGATTTCTTAACCGTTTTAAAAAAAATATTTTATACTGTACACATGTAGTTCCATGAACTTTTCAGTTATATGAACTGGCCCAACAATCATTAGTTCATACATATATGTACATACATAAGTGAGACTTCACTGTATACATATGTACATGTAGTATGTACATAGATACTTGTATTTAATCGGCATACCTTTCAAACTGTTGCGAGTATGTGGATATAGAACCTGTTCAGCTGTATATTTTAACTCAATAGGTACACTACGTTTATTACACAATACAATTTGCCAATCGGTGGAAGTACAAATGTGGATTTGCTTACATTGCCCTTCAACCTAAAAGACACCAAAAACACAGTGGATGGTTCTAAATTGAAGGACGCAGCGAAGACGGTTCTGATGAAGGAACGATTTCTAAAAGAAGTCGTCACGACGACACCACGATCCCTCCGTCGGCCAGCACCAGCAAGAAGCTATGACCGCCAGGGCAACATTGATACTCATACCTGATCCCAGTCTGACTAGTTCACCTGTCTTATTGTTTTCTTCCACATTGCTATATCTAGAAACGCTACAGAATTAGACTATATGTCACGACATTTGCTAACTGCTTTAGAATTAATTGGATTAAATTGTGATGTTTTAAAGCTGCTTGACTATCGACAGCGATTGTTATTATACACTTATTTGAACACCAAATCATAGGTCTGCATCTGATGAACGCTTTGAAAATCAAGTATGCACAGTTCCAATTCGAATCTTTTTCTAAATATCATTTTAAAGATGCCAAAATCGTTAAAACCCTTTTGGGTTCTGTCTCCCATCTTTTATAAGAAGTCAAGAAAATTTACCTGTAAAAAGGATGACAAGTGTTCTGCATAGCGAACAACTCTTAATCTGTTCTCACTAAGAATTTTAAAGTTTTTGTTGACGGGAAGAACGTCTTTTCTTCTTTTTTCTTTGCAAAAAAACAAGGGGATACAAAGCGGCTATATAGAAATAGAAATATATGAGCTGTTCGCGAACCATACGAGTAGAAGAGGAAGGATGATCACCGGCTTCTAAGGAGGCAAAAGAGAAGCTTGAGAAACGTGCGATCGAGGAAGTTGAGAGATGTTATTGCAACAATGAGGTTCTGATGTTTTTGACCATAGAACAAGATCCTTTCTTCCTCTCGGTCACTTGATCAAATAATTGCCCTTGTAATCCTCACTCGCACAGCTGTTAAACTATGTATTAAATTAATTTTTTTTAATCGCTCTAAACCTGTTCATACATTTCTAATAATGACATCCTATCATGATCGATGACTTTGCGAAATTTCTGTTCCGTGCGATATCAAACTCACATTCTTAACTTCTACGAGAGTATCTTCTTTGCCGCAGTGTAAGGCCTTCCTGGACACGCCCGCTTCTCGGAATTTTCACTACTAACGGAGAGATCGACACTTAGCAAGAAAGAATGATAGATTTCGAAGAAAAAGGAAGATCCTAGAAGAGGATGACTACCAATCCTGCAGGGCTTCCGTCTGCGATTTCACCGCAATTCATGTTAGTTCACCAGAAAAGGCCACTTGGAAGGAAAGAATCACTTCCATGCCCTCTGACACTATAACAGCGACAAAAGATAGTTCTTCTGACAGCTTTAACCGGCGGCGGTCCACTGCTAGCATTGGTTCAGACTCATTGGTAACTAGGACTAACGTGACACAGAGAAGAAAAGAGGTTGGCAATCCCTTTCGTACCATTCGCCTGTTAAACAAAATAGATACATCCAAGCTCAATGGTAAGGCCCAACCGTTACCGCTTACAAAGGCCACAAGAACTCCTTTTCCTAGCAGTAAAAAAAGATACTGTGGGGCGGCACCCGTTACTACTGCGACACAGCCTCCAACCAAACAGGCAAATAAGACCAACCGCAAGTCCCTTCAACCTAAAAGACACCAAAAAAAACAGTCGATGGTTCTAAATTGAAGATGGACACAGCGAAGACGGTTCTGGTGAAGGAACGAGTTCTAAAAGAAGTCGTCACGACGATACCACAATCCCTCCGTCGGCCAGCATCAGCAAAAAGCTATGACCGCCAGGGCAACAGTCACTCTCGCTAAACTCATGAACTCAAGGTGAATGTCGCCAACGGAAATAGCCCAGAACAAAAACTGACTGAAGACCAATGGACGACAGAAAAAGCGTCGTTGATCAATCGCATGATCAGTGTAATCAGTGGCTTCTCAGGCTTGATACCGTTTTTTAGACAGCTGACCACGATTAGGGCTTCCGAATTTTAGAATGCCAGGATAAGTTCATTGTTAAGTGACTGAAGGAGATAGTCAGCAATTTGGGACATCTCGCTCAAAGTCGTCCCAAAAAGAGACATTCCTACGAGACCGAAAGCGAAGATCAACATCCCGGACCCAACTATCTCCAAGGATAACCTAGAGGTGCTCTAGTGCAAACTAAACCCTAAGTTACCGAGCGACGACTGGAAGGTGATTGAGATGAGAACGCTCGCAGAATCAGGGCAAGATTCTGCTAAACTGGATGGCTGTTTCCGGCAAAAAAAAAAAAAAAATACAAATATTTGGCGCGACAGGTCCATGGGACCCAGGGCCTTGCTTCTCACAACCATTCGTGTTGTGCGTGTTATATTCTTTATGAATGCAAGGGTCCTACTGTTCAATGCCGTGTCCGAAGAGCAATTTTTAGTTCGAAAAGCTTTTTCATGAGTTATATTCTCGGATGCTTGTCAGAAGCTCGTGGGGGTGTGAAAGAAAATTGAGGTGTTGTCTGTGGATTGAACCTGGAACCCCTCGCTCCGTAGTCCAATGCACTAACCACTTGAGCCACGGTGCCAGAGACTATAATATATGTATTGATAAAAACATGGTGAGGGTTAGACCTCCGGCGAAAGCGAAAGGTGCGACCACGTCGAAAATTAACCGTAATTATGAAGGTTGCACAAATTAACCTTCATCATAGCAAGCTGGGAATATAGGCCTAGTTCAGGAACCCTGGAATAGTAGTTGCTAGGGCATTATATGCGGACTGAACTGCAAAGATTACAACTTATTCCTTGAAAAGGGGCAAACTAGTTCAAGTGTCATCTCATCGACCAATTTGCCTTACAATGATAAGAACCCCCCACCTAATGAGGCGTTTATAGATCTAGTCAACAGTGCGGCCAAAATCAAATGGGATCTCGTGGTCGGCTGCGATACCAACTCACATCATTTATTATTAAGTGGTAAGTCCTTTTTAGAATTGATAATTACAAATAATTTACATATTGTGAATATTGGGCCAGAACCCACTTTTATTACGAGAAACAGACAAGCGGTTTTGGATGTAACTTTGACTCTGACCACCCACTCTCAAATTGCTCGCAAGGTGAAACACTTACCTCAGCTCACCATTCAGCCGTTGTTAGGTCCTGGCCAATAGGAGCAAGAAGCCCAACACCGTATGGTGTTCAACTGAGCTTTCAATCTTACACAAAAATGACTGGAATCTATACAACGTAGCCAAGCGCACAAAGGATATCACTGCCTGGGATCGCTACAAGGAAAAAAAAAGGTGTTTTCAAGAAAAAGACGGTATACGCCAAGCGGGCCTCCTTGGACAAATTCTGCAAATGAAATAGAGTCCACAAAACTCAATTGTGAACCCTCCGAATAAGAATGTGACTAAATGCAGACGACCTCCGCAGAAGCTGTGTCGATACAAACGCAGAAGTGTGCACAACTCACTTCCTATGCGAATGTCCAAATCCCAGTAGAACTAGAAAAGCAGCACTCGGCGAATACCACTTCGGAGACCTGGGCGACCTGCCAGGAAACCCACCTTTAACAATCCTAAAATTTATAACATTTTCAGGAATTCGCTTATCTATACCAAAGCCACAATCAAACATTCGCCTTCTTATACGTTACTCCACGATGAACCCACGTAACCATCACTTAGACCAACATCTATGTATACTACATATGAAACCAGTTATTCTAAAATCCATTATCAGGTATAAACCGTATTTATAAATAAAAAAATAAGGTCCTGGATCATATTTTATGTATTCATAATGAAAGTGGAATACAATTTGTCAACAGTTACAATGCGCTTATAAAATTAACCACTAAATCCTATTCAATGTTTACAAACTACCGAACTTCACGTCGCTGCAATCATATCCATCTCCTCATCCATTGAGCCTTCTTCTAGTCTCTTTTCCAGTTCACGAGCATCGACGTAGGTGATATTCTCCTCATCATCTTCATCCATCAGCGCTGCGTTCTGAGCCTCTTCCTTAGCACGACGTTCCTTCAACCCAGCAGCAGGTGACCGAATGAGCGATATATTTCTTTGAACATCCTTGACATCCATTTGAATTTCAACTTCACGACCCTTACGGAGACGCTCCATAACGAATTGACCTTGACGTTTCTCCTTAATTTCAGTGACCTTTTTAATAGCATCCAGGGTTTTGTTCCACATTTCACGGTTATATTTGACGGGGACATTGCGTCGCTTCTCGAACTCAAAACTAGGGTCGATAGCGAGCTCCTTGCCTGCCGCTTTACGGAAGGCTTTTGTCCAGCGTACCTTACGTGGATTCTTCTTTCGTTTAAACGCTTTGTGGCATTTTCCACGACAAAATTTAAAAATCTGCAAATGATCAACGATTAGTATGCAATATGGGTAGAAAGTATTAGTGGTAAGAAAATGTGTTTTACGAGTTTACCTTGCAGTCATTTCTTACAAATTGTATTCCATGTCCAGGATAAATTTTACTGGAACAGAAGTAACACGTTTCAATACGCATTTTTCAGTGAATTTTATTAAACAACTTAATAAAACTCAGCAGAAAAATAAAAACACAACACACGTGTGTTCCTAAGTTGACAGAAGGAATTTTGCTGGTCCAGTGATGCCTAACCCGCCTAAACAGCTTTGAACTATGAATTCGCTTCAATCAATCAGGGTTGTCATTGAAGGTGCGTTTATTTAAAAAAAAAAAAACCATACAAAGTTTCCAGTGGATATTTAAAAAAAAGAATAGAAGTAAACATATACCGAAACCTCGATCAGCCATAGACCTTTTCGCCGTTTGACATTTAAGCTGTCACAGACTTTTATTGGCTAAACAAAAGGCGAAATCGTATGAAATATCTATTAAAAGTGGAAAGAATTGTATAACGTGCGCTATTTGTTATATATTTTGAAGTTTCTTGTACGCAAATTTATACATACAAATGTTATTAATCAGGACAAGCAAAAAAATTCCGGTTAAATTATTTTTATAGTAGTCTAGTTTCGTGCGCAGAATCACCTTTCCACTCGATTTAAAGAAAGAAAGAAAGTTAATAACTATTATTATTTAACGAAGACAACAGTCCCTATCAACTCTTTGACTAACTCAGTGATTATTTTAATTCATATTTATGTGAATGTCTCAAACCACAAGTAGAGCTAATTTTTCACACCATACTATGGTACTATAAATACAACTTAACTGGTATTTTATTTCTTAATCTGATTAACAACATTTGTATCAATGAATGTGCTTACAAGAAACCTAAAAATATATTATAAACATCGCTTATTATACAATTCGTTCCACTTTTAATGGATATTTCATATGATTTCGCCTTTTGTTTGGCCACCAAAAGTCCGTAACAGCTTAAACGTCACAATTTTGACAAGCAAGTGAAAAGGTTAAACCAGTTAAATTTCAATTATTGACAATTCTGAATTCGCTCCCTACCCACCCTAAATTTGATGGTTTACTATATTTCTTTCTTTCTATGAAAAGTGACAGATGGCAAGCTATGAAATATTGCTCGTGGAGACACGATGTAAGAAACACTGATCATCTATGGGAAGACCTCAGAAAATTAGAAAAAAAGGGATGCAGCAGGTGAATACCATTTCCAAGATTTGCGAATTGACTTTAAATTTCCATGTTTGCCACACTCAAATGGCAATTTGGAAGGGGGCGTTTACCTTGTAGTGATTCGATTTGAATTGCAGAGAGAGATCAAATGTTGTAACACGTCGTATAAATTAGTATAAATGCAATTTCCAAAATTGGTATTATGCAGAGAAAAATGTATGTATAAATTAAATGTATGTACAAATTATTTCTTATTATACATACCACGTTTTACTATTGCATTCATTTTTATCAAAATCGGGTTATACATAAGTATGAGTGAATAATAAATAAATAAATTTTCGTTATGTGTTTTTTTAAAATACTTCTTATATTCTTTAAAGGATGTTTTGAAAAACCCTGAGTTTTTTTTTGAGATTATTTAAAAAAGGTGCTCAAACGAGAGAATGACTTGGCAACACTATGCATGCTACAGGTAAACAAATCCTTATACTTACCACACACACATGTTGAGTTTTGTCAAATTTCGTCATAGCACTGTGAAGATTCGTCACAGTTTTTGTTCACACATAACATAAAATTTTCTTTCACTTATTTTACATGCCGAACAACAGACAAAATATCCTTTCAACAGCAGCCCTGGCCGCAGTGGGCGTAGGTCTTGTTTGTGTCATAGTTCGAAATCGTCTTAAAATCTTGCAGCGCCTTAGGTATGCATACGATTTTCGTAACCCCCTACGCCACAAGCATATCGAAGTTATAGAGAATATAGACGACTGCCAACGTGTAGTGGCAACTTTAAAAAAGTGCGTAAAATAAATAAATAAAATAAACGAAAATTATTTACGAATTTCATCTTTCTCTTAGACACTGCAATGAGTATAGGGTACTCGGATTCGACTGTGAATGGGTTACAGTCGGCGGTCGAAGACGACCCATCGCCATGCTCCAACTTGCGTCGCACAGAGGCTTATGCGCTTTGATACGTCTCTGTAGTTTCAAATCGATTCCCATGAATTTAAGAGAATTGTTAGAAGATGATAATGTGCTTAAAGTAGGAATTGGTCCCCATGATGATGCTGGAAAACTGTCCCACGATTATGGTGTTGGCGTGGCTAGTACCTTCGATTTGAGGTACTTGGCTGTACTCGCTAAACTTAAACCTCAAGGTTTAGCAAAATTGTCGAAATCAATATTAAATGTTCATTTGGATAAAAATTGGCGGTTGGTGTGCTCCGATTGGGAAGCAAAGACTCTTACTACAGCGCAGCTGGAATACGCTGCTAAAGATGCATTGGTTGCTGTGGAAATATTCAGAAGTATGTCTGATGTCTTGAAGAAAAGGTAAATAGAAATTCGTAGTGTTTCAATTTCAAATCATTTATTCTTCTCAGAAAATTCTGGCAAAGCAATAATTCAAATTTGGAAGAAGTTCTTTTGCAATGCGATCCATTTCTAGAAGTTCGATTCAAAGATAGTTTTGTTACCAACGGTGTAATAGCAGGCAATATTTCTGAACTGAAAAAATCAGGTAAAACTGTTTTGAAAAAGCCCTTGAGTAGAGGCATCAGCACGAGATCTAAAACCTTATACGACAACTGTTTGTTGGAAGCACCTGACGGTGAACTGCTTTGCACATGTGACCAAAAAAAAGCCCAGTGGTTAGCAGTAAGCATATTAGTTGTATTTTGTCTCACAGTAATCTAAATTTCAGGTATGTTGATCAAAATCTCGGACTAGAAATTAATTCAGATCCCTATACGGTTCGTTTAAACTTTGAACCAGCTGGGCGTGCGGTTGGGGAAGTCGGACGATATTATCAAACACCCAAGGAAAACCAATGTGTTGTATGTGGCAGAAAAGATGCGTACATCAGAAAGAATGTAGTACCTAGAGAATATAGGAAACACTTTCCTGTTGTAATGAAAACGCATACTTCTCATGACGTGTTGCTATTATGTCCACAATGTCATCAACTAAGTAATATATCTGATTTAAAGATTCGCTCAAAATTAGGAAAGCTGTGTGATGCACCATACCTAAATGAAGATGGAGGACCAAAGCTTATGGAGATTCCGGAATTGAAGTGAGTTAACCCCACAAAGCTTTTATGACATGCTAATTTGTTACTTCTCAGGCATCTACGTTCTGCAGCGAGGGCACTGATGTTCAACAGTGTGCATATTCCTCAACAGCGAAAGAATGAATTAGAGAAAATTGTTTTGAGTCATTATCCTGGAAATCAAAGACTGAATCCAGAAATGCTCGAGGAGTCTGCACACATAGATGTAATGTTAGTATGATGCAATGTCATGTGCGTATACTGATGCTGAAAGAGTTTAAATATATATTTTTAAGGGAAAGTGTGGCTGGATACATACCTCATGGTCAAAAAGTTGTACAAGAATATCAAGAGAAACTTGGTGGCCTTATTGAGTTAGAAAAACTTTGGCGGGAGCATTTCCTGCATACAATGCGACCAAAATTTTTGCCAGATCTCTGGAATGTCAATCACAACGCAAAAAGGTAAGTTAAGTGTTTCCCATTGAATATACATATGCATATATTTGCTTTCCAAAAATCAAATAAAAAGCGCCTGACTGTGACTGCACCTCGTGGTGCAAGCGCACGATGATTTTACAATGTGATGCGCATTTTGGTGCGTTGTGAATGACGTTTTGGAATGTTGTGCGATGCGCACAATTTCTTTATTGTTAATTTAAAAAATGTTCAACAAATTAATTGCAACTTAGATAATTAATCATATTTTTTTAATTGTTAAACAATTGTGCTGGTGACAAGCGAATATTCACTAGTTCACACGATGCGCTGGTTCCTTTTGTTTGCGCAGTACATCCGTTCACAACGTATTTCGGAAGGTAATACGTTGTGTCATCATTTTTAGTTTGCATTTATGAATGGTTAGTGATTTACAAACCAGGCAGTGCTGCATTTGGGAAAGCACCAATTCATGTACGTATGATTTGTTTCGGTAACGTTTTTTTAACCTTTGGATGCACCGATCCTTAAATTATAAACATAAATTGAACTACCGACAGGGGTATCGAGAAGAAGCGAGCGTCTGTTTTGGATTGTAGGGAATAGAACTCTTAATGCGTGGTAACTTTCTTGACCCATTCGTTTTCAAGTACATACTCAATAAAACGGTTGAAATTAGCCACAGAACTATCTAATGCTTATCTTCGAAAGGAAGCTAACTGTGCGCAATCGAGTGAATCATAAAATAATGAGCATCATCATCATCAGTGGTCGGGAATTAGATAACAAAACCTTGTTTTGCGGGCAATGCACATACATAGTCAATTATTTAATTCTCATGAAAAATAATGAAAGTTACACTGATACAAGACCAGATGAACCAATCCCCTAATATGTTTAGAGCCGTTTTCGAGTTTTATTTAAATTAATTTTTAGTAAACATGAAAGTAGATACCTGTGATTTGTAATGAAGACTTAGACAATCAGCCTGAAATGAAAATGACACCTTCACCTCCCTCCACAATCGGCGTATGTGGACTAGATCCACACTTCCCTTGAAGATAGCTGTTAGTTAGGAAAGAATATTGTCGAATCATCTTATCATGCAGCTACTGAATTTTTGTCTCTGAAATGAGTTTTTTTGCTTGGTGTGTGGTTGTGTTAATTGATAGTACAACCTTGAAATCAGCATGGAATAGAGTATTCAAAACCAGATCAAGAGACTCCTCAATAAATGACTTCCTTTCGGCTTTCATCAGTTCAAATTCCTATGCTATGAGGATCAACCTATTGGACTTTCAATCTAAATAGTTCCTTTGGTTCATTGATTAACCGTCTGCAGTTTCCGTGAATAACCGCCTGTGAGCTACTCAAAAATAATTTTAGCCGTCAACATTTTAAGACCCCTCTGACCAAAAGTTCGAAATCAGAGTCGAACATGCACGTAGTTTAGAGAACAACTAGTGGGTTAAAATGTAAGCCACTTTTTTGAAATTAATGTTTAAAAATATTACAAATGAAGTTGTATTGTAGGAATGTACATATGAATACCTTTCCTTACTAGTATTACGGCGGGCTTGAACTGTATATGCGAAGGGATTCGTCTATCATAGGAAAAATGTTGAATTGTTCTGAAGTGTATTAAAAGAAAGTAAAAAATAAATATAAGTCCTTTCGTAAGAGAAAGCAAGATAAAGACAAAACACAGCCTAAGCTAACATAAGCATTTACTTGGAATATGGTGGATGAAAAAATCAAGTACAAAGTTAATACGTAAAGTCGGAATAGTTGACACCAAATATCAGTGTGTCCAAATCGTTGTCATTAGTAAAGACGTTGTTGAGTTTTGAATAACTTCCAAAGACACATAGTACAGAACTCCTGATCACAAAATAATTTTTTCGACTCTAATTCCATACCACTTATGGAGTGTTTTATCCTAAGGATACATAATTTGTAATATAGAGAAATAATAGAGATGGAACCAAAAACCCCTTTCACATTGCTGACAAGTGAATGGTTCACTTCAGTAGATAGCACGATGCAAATTTCTAATTGTGGGTCATTCCTCCGACGCCACGGATTCCACATTAGGGGTGATAGGCACTTTTCAAAATTTAATTTAAAATTATGCTTGTTAAATGAATATGTATTTTTAATATATCTATCTATTTACAATAGATCTTTTGAAAGTATACGGAACTCAGTTCTTTAATTCATGTAGTTTGGCTTGAAGCTTTTAAATTTTTAAAATAACACCTTATAACTTTTTTGTTTTACGTTTATTTTATAGATTGGAGATTCGAGCCAACGAAGGACGAGTCGAAAAAGATGATATGCTCATCGCTGGTTTGGATTCATTGACCATAGTAGAAGCAAACAAGTGAATACGCACTTTAACACATCAAACAGCTTAAATAATTATTTTTTATACAACGTATATGTATATGATTTTTTAAACAAACATTTATAATATATTTACACAGTCGGATATACATTTTTCTTTAAATTATGATAGATCTTAGCCTGAATAACTCGAATCAGACTCGTGTAGACTAAGTCAGAGAAGTATAAGCTTAGAACATAGCTTTACTAGTTACTAAAAGCAGTTGTTTGTACCAAAAACTTTTTATTAAAACCATTTGGTAGTGAAAAACTGCAGTTTTTCATTTTTTTTCACTTAATAGCGTTAAAATTTTATTTAAATTGTGCATTCTTTTAAGTCCAGCTGAACAAATAGTAACAGAATATGGAATTGATTGCGTGTTATGAGCTAATGCTCTAAATGTGAGAAAACTTGTCACAAAGACACTTGAACATTTCCTCTGCTGGCGGTAAAAGTCCAAGTGGCTACCACTAGTTATGCGCTAAAACCGACTTCTCGAAGCTTGCAAAATAGTGGATAGGTTCCGGACAGCTCTAAGTAAACAACAGTCTTCGCAACACTCTTGTGAAAAGTATTTTATATAAGTTTATAATTTAATCAAGGGCTTAATGCATTTTGTAAAAAAATGAGCTAAAAATGGTTCCCCTTATTCTTCAGTACGGCTGGAAGTAGACTACATATTAGGTACATAATATTTTTCGACTGCAGTCGAAATGTAAATTTTGGCAAACGTAACACAGTTCAAGACGGTGGTAATGCGTATTCTTTAATAGAATTGAACAGGCTAATAAGTTAAAACTTTCATGAACTGCAAACAAACAATTATTTCTTTCTATATACTCATGGATATATTTTTTTTTTCAATACTATTTTTTTATAATACATTTACACAATGACATTGCATAGTCGCATTTTTCTAGTTATATTATTTTTCTGTTGGAATCGTTTTCTTTTCAAATCAAATATACATTTCTGTTTCACAGTTAAACACTAAAAAAAAATTTACTAAACTTACATATATCTGGATCATAATCCACTAGAAGGAAAATGAAAAGCAAAATATACATATATATTACATATAAACAATATGTGTGATCTTTCAAAAGGCAAGAGAAAAAGAGATTACACAAAGGGGAAGAGGACAGTTAAGAAGCCGGGATTACTAAGACATGTATTATTTAGAAAAATTAAATATGTACTAAATAAACTCAATTCCTTCATATTTGAGATCCGTTAATATTCTCTGCTCTGGCAGTAGTACATTTCCATCTATATCGAATACTATGATGAATGTGGAGGTCTTGCCATTTAACTCTTCGGACTTTAGGGCCAAAATAAATTTATCATCACAGCCAGGAATGAATTTAAAACTAGAAAAGCCATGTGTAGGTTCAGTATTGTCCAGCGTTACGGTGCGAATCTTAGAAAATCTATCATCAGCTGTTATAAGCACATTACAACCCATATGTTCGTCACGCGTTTCGTTGTACCTGCATAAAGAATAATTGGAATCACGTACTAGGATGGATTTGAATCAGTGTGACTCACTTGTCTTTAGAGCACCTTCTTGGCAGAAAGAACCACTTTTTATGTATATCTGACCAAACACCACTCTCATGAATCATATACCCTGGCCAGACGATGTCCATTGACTCTTCACGTAGTACCTTATAATTAAAGGACCAATCTACACTGCGCACTTCTCCTCCAGGTGAAACAACTTTCACAAACATTGGATTTTCATTTTCAAATTCTCCCTGTGATGTCGTCCACTCCTTGCCCATGGAACCAACGTACAACATCTGGTCCTTAACAGTGGCCCACTCCGATTTGAAGCCCTTTGTCGTTTGACCGTCTCCGTCGAGTAATATAACCCATGGAATTGGTTTATCATTTTGTAATTCATATATAAGACCTGTTCGATCATCGAATGTAAGTAGTTTGCCATTGAAAGTGACTAACTCAGAAAGTTCCATTCCGCGATCTTTTAGCGCGAAACTACTCTCTAGTGGGATCGGGTCCTTCTCGTCCCAAATAATTTTTACTTCTCCCTTTGATTCAATGAACGATAGGAAACCCTTCTTTAAAAAACTCTTCCAAGTTAGTCCATTCTTGGAAGCTGTGTCCATATCAGCTACCATTGCAATTCGATGAGTTTGAGTGCCGCGCACAAATATCGGCGGTGTTAGGGGGTAAGTGTTATTATAGATATTATGACTGAAAACCGATATCGCATTTGCTGTATCAAGTGATGATGTGGATCCAGATTTGAGATAAAAAAATACTAGACCAAGTGATAGCACTGCGCCTATTAGTAATGCGAAGTGATAGTTGAAACGAAATGTGCGATTACCAAGGCGATAGGTGGGTGGTGAGCGGAGTGCTGTTCTCCAATCTCTTGTGTACATAACTGTGGTGCTGTTAGGATTTATAGACGATGCTTCTGTTGTAGACAATTTACTGTAACGATGATTGCTGTTCGTCTTCATTGGTCAGCTTTGCTTAAGGGCATTTTTAGTATAGGAGGCGGTCAATTCGTTGGATCGACGATTATTCGATTGTGATAAGGAGGCTACTAGTGAAAATTGCATTTAGACGCGAGGAATATGAGATTGCAAGTACTGCTTTCCTAGTAAAAATAACGTACACTTATGTTGTGGGACTCGCACCTGCACCAACTTTTTTTTCCCACTCTTTTGACATATGAAACGTCAGTGAACACGTCATTTCATTTGGCACATATTCTATTTTCGAAAATTTGACAACTGCCAGTAACCACCAAACTTTAACATGAAGTGTCCATTCGTTCCCTCAATTTTAGTTACAGAATTCGTAATATCAAGCTTTTAGCATCTACAAAAAGATAAGAAATAATAAAATAAAAACGACACGGTCAAAAAATCTGAGTTTTACTTCAACTTCTGATTTATTTCCCGAAATCTGATTTATGAAACTTTAATGTTTTACTTTATGAAAAATAAACGAATTTTTTTGATTTCTATTTTAATTTATTTTATTTTATTTACAAACTTATTTTGGTATTATCCTTTTTTAAATAGTAAATAAGGAATCCTAATTTTCAATTTTTTTCTCTTCATTTGATCACCCAAATGAAATCGTTTCGCTAACTGTTGACTTCCATCAAACTAAGTATTCTACTTAGACTGAAATTTAGCTCCCATTTATAAATGCAAAACAGTATCCTGTTCGGAGGTCAAATTCTTAACTTCATATACATATGAACATATGAACATAGATGGCACACACAAAAATCTCCACAATTTTAGCTTGTGAAATAATTGTCTTGGACATTAAATCTGTTTTCGACGCATTGAAAAAAACAGAATTGGACGGCGGAGTATTTTACGGAATATTTAGAAAACAAAAATATATTTGAATCACAGGAGAATACAGTAAAAAAAATACGTAAAAACAAACATTCTTATGGCAGGAAAAAGAACAAAAAAAAATGGCGGGCTGTTTAAGAAAACTACATTTACTGACATCTACCAATAACATAAATGTTTTTTGGTGTCGTCTACACCTTGTATTAAAAATTTATCGGGGTATGGAGAAAAGAAAGAAGACTTGGGGTAGCTAAAATTTTGCTTGTTAAGAAACATAAAAGAAGAAAACTTTCTATATATTTAACTCACTTAGCCGAAACGAGAATATTTTTCAAACAATCAAGCGCTTTAGAATTTTGTTTTATTTAAAAAAAAAAGATTTATTTATTAAAGTCCCAATATGTTAATTTACTTTTCTTTCAAAATACTCCGCTTTCCACTTTTAAATAATTTTAAACCACATTTTCGTGTTTAGTGCAGATTTAAGTGATGAAGAGTTTTAAAGCATTACCAATACCAACAAGTCTAAATATCGAATTGAATATAAATATATGTATATTGAATATATTAGAAACTATTGGTTGATAAAAAGAAAAGTCCTCACAAGAAGACTATTTTGAACAGCACCCTGTGCTGTCCGGTATGTTCGAAATCTCGTTATACAATTTCGAATCATGACAGATGTCCTTAAAAAAAAGACCGCACCAGACGACAGACAGACAACATGTCACAGTAGTAAGTGGGAGTGACTATCCTCTGAGTTTATTTTTTAACTTTAAGATCAATTGAACGTAATTGCACGGATTACTTACTGATTCATATTTAAGTCCGAACATGGTAAATTTGAATGGATCCATAAAGCCTAGTTTATGTGTATCTAAAAGCAAGACCAACAAATAAAGCATAAAAGCCACCCGATAAAAAGAACAAACAAGTTCTCATCGATTTTTCCTTCCACATCAAGAAAATGGTAAACCTAATTGTTCTTCGTATCTTGCATTTATTTTTTTCAAAAGGTTCTATTCTCATTTTTAGATATGAAAAAATTTGATCGAAAGGACCAAATTAAAGTTATTGTTAATATACTGAGACAAAATGCCAGAAAATCTAGAGTTACATCAGTTTGTTGGTGGATTGCGTCCAAGCAGCACATCCCGCCGTTGGCTGTCAACTTTAAAGGCGAAGTTGGCATGTCCATATTTAGGTATTATCCTAGCTACACTCTCTTCGCTGTTCTTCTCGTTGTGCTCGGTTATTGTAAAAGGACTAGTCGATGTTAATCCTATGGAATTGGCGTCATTTAGGTAAGTTATTTTATGGCTATGTACATATGTATTTATTCAAATGTGGAAATACTAATTTATGTCAGTTGTTACCGTTTTGCTAAATCCTATTATAGGGATATTTTTACTTTCATATAACGTCTATTAGGGCAATATTGTGGGAATATGTACATATACTACGTAGACACAACATACATTTATATCCATACATATGTTACATATAATCAAATACATATTTACATACATATGTATATGTTTTTTTTAGTATATTTATTGTAAAGTAGGTCACAACTTAGTTATGTCTACATGTATAAGGAAAACGTAATACAATAAGCTTTCCTCATAAGGGCCTCACTAGAGAAATAAAGGCATTATAGATCCAAATCCAACAATGTATAGTTGTCAAAAAAAAAAACATGGATCTTGTGCTACTGGATGCACAATTTCCAGGTACCTTCCAAGTTGCTAGCGGTACTAACCTTAACAGATCAACTGCACAAATAACCAACTCCTCTACTCTGATTACTCAGGACAAACTTCTTTGGTAGTTGCACAGCTTCAAACCATACAAATCTGCAATACCAGATAGCATAGTGGGCGCCGTGGCTCAAGTGGTTAGTGCGTTGGACTATGGAGCAAGGGGTTCGAGGTTCGATCACCAGACATCACTTAAAATGTCTCACGGCCCTATCTCTCGCGAGCGTCTGATGAAACATCCGAGAGTAAAACTGTCATGAAAAAGCTTCTCAAAAAAATTGCTCTTCGGATACGGCATTAAACAATAGGCCCTTCCATTCGTGTAAATATAACATGCACAACACCAATGGTTGTGAGAAGCTGGCCCTGGGTCCCTTGGACCTGTTGCGTCAAAAATTTGTATTTGTGGATAGCATAATACCTGCCGAATTACATAAGACTTCGGATATTATCTTGTCTATGTTGGTAAATATCCTGAAGATCTGTCTGGATCTGGTCTACATTCCAAAAGTATAGAGATCTGAAAGATTCAAAAAGAATACTCTGGCACTTTTCTCTTGAAAAAGGCTATTGGTAACAAATAGGCCTTGCAACCTCGTATAACTTACTGACCACATCTCGGTAATAAGACCGATACTTATGTACAGAGTGGTTGTCTGGTGGACTGCCTTAGGTAACGCTATAAACCGTAATAAGCAAAGTCCAACGATCAGCTTGTTTGTGCATAAGTGGAGCAGCAGAGGACATTTTGGTTCATTTGACATCCCTAGTAAGTTTTGGTAGGCAAATGGCTAGTACAGCTTTCATCTTATGTTATAGGTTATAGGTTATATAGGGTTATGAGTTCACCATAAAACACTTGGCACCATAGTGCGCCCATCGCTAACCCTAGGGTATCTTCACGGTAAGAAAACTTAAACAAATTCGCCCATACATTTAATTCCCTACAAAATCTAATTATGTCCTTAATTTCGGTCAGTGAACCAACCTCATCCAGATTGTTGCAAAATTATCTTCCGAGGTACTTTACTCTACTCCTAGCAATGGCTTGACGTTCATATAGTATACGAGTAATATCCTCTGCGACATGTAGGTTATCACAATACCTGCATGTGTTCGTGTTTGTTAAACCTAATCTCATGACGTGCTTCCTCACAAGGCAATGGCAAGAGAGTATCCCTATCGCTGTTCTTAGCTTTGATCTGATTAGTTTTATCAGTTCTCCAGAATTTTTCCGATTTAAGTTAGGCCATAAAGCCTTTGAGACCCTGTGTCCTTTTAAATTTGACCATCTTAGGTCCACCATATTCATGATTTTTTCAAGAATAATTCTCTTAGCCACGACTATTGGTGATCTAATGCCTTCAAACATATCACTTACCGGGAGCTCTGCTCCTTTTTTGGCCAGTACATCGGCATTTCCGTTACCCTCTGTATCACAGTGTCAAGGAACCCAACATAATCTGACTCGGTTCTGCGAACATAATACTCTAAGCATTGTGCGGCAACTCCTGACTAGTTCAGATTTAATGAGGTAGGACACTAGCGCTTTTAGCGCAGCATAGCTATCAAGGTAGATGGCGATATTCTTGTTCGATATTGATCCTATCTCAAGTAGTTCCGCAACTTTGAGTGCAGCCACAACCTCTGTGCGGAAGTTTCAGAGCCACTTATAGGTCTATATCTCTCGAATATATGCCTGAACCCGTACCCTCGCTAGTTTTGGAACCATCCGTATAAATTGAGATTTCATTTTCGATGGAAACTCTTTTCCTTTGCCAATCCTCCCTATCAGGGTACATTACTTCGCATGGTGTATCGAAGCCGAGTGTACCAAGACTTTCATCCGTTCCGTCAGGGATGTTGGAGATTGATCCCTGAAGAATAAAGTTACATACATATGTCCGATATAGCTAGATATGAAAAGCCCTGCGTTATTGAGACGAGTCGCACTGTCACCTGCCTGTCATTTTATTTGTAGATCCAGTAGTAAAATATACACAAAAGCCTCGAGTGCAGCCGTGGTGCGTAAAGCGCCAGTAATGGCAATGCAGGCTGTTCTGTGTTCCTTGGTCAACATATCCCGTGTATTTTTTTGTTCGTGGCCTTCCAAACCAAACAAGAGCCCCATATGTTAGAATGGGTCTGACTACCATAATGTATAGCCAGAGCATCAATGTTGGTTTTAGGCCCCAGTTTTTTTCCCGCTGTCCTCTTGCAGTTGAAGAGAGCATTCTGAGCCTTACGGACTCTTTCTGAATGTTAAGTTTCCAATTCAGCTTTCTATCTAGTACCGCACCAAGATACATTGCGCGATCCGAGAGGGATCAGCTTTCATCTTAGAGCAATATCACAGTGGTCCAGTAAAGAATTTGGCCACGCTTTCATTGAAAGCGTAAATAATTTCGAAATTGCTTCCGAAAACATAAGTAAAGGAAACAAAACTTCTAAGTAACCATCCCTTCCAGGTCGTTCTGGGAGGAAGAGGCTTATGTGATCGATTCACTTTTATACCGACATATATGTTTTCCCTGATAGATTTAATCTTAATCTCTCCTTCCATTTTCCAAATCATTGTAACGTGTTCCAGGCGGAAGTAATGGGGATCAAAGAAGTCTTATCCTGATTCAGGAAAACTGTTATATCCATTTTACCAGGTAAAGCTACCTTAAGTTACCAATCGCTACATCTAAACTTAAATTAAAGTTGGATGCTTTCGGAATGCTGAGAGGAAATCTCAGTGGCATAACAAAAGTTGTCTAAAGTTGTATTAGCACTATAATATGTGTCATCATTGGACACTGTCTAATAGAAAAGCATGGAATTAGGTTTGGTGTCCATTCAAATGATTTTTGCAGAAGCTGTAGGGATGAGAGGAAGAGAAAACTATTCTACACCTGCACTGATCTCTCTCAGAAAAGAAAACTTCACTTGCGAGCTTTCTAATTTAATGATCTTGGTGATCTTATCTAAACTGACATTAGGTGTCTACTACACTTCATTAAAAACTCTAATTAGTTTGACGAGTAGGTGTGAAGAATTATATAATCCAGGTGGTATCACAATGGAAATATCACTGGTCTAATATCCAGTCTATCTGGGGTAGCTGGCAGCCACTTTAACCTAACGTGACTTACATTTTCGGAAGATTTCGTTTTAAAATATTTAAATGACTTACTGCGAGGGGTGAGAGTAGAAACTTGTTTAAACCAGTTGAAGTTTGAATAACCAAACGCATCAACTAGTATTTCAAAATCTTAAATACGTCAAAATAAGAATTTTTTGGTCCAATTTTATAGATTATGCAAACATTTTAATTGGTCTTCTTTTCTTTTTAGATTCATTGGAGTTCTCCTACCAGCCATACCAATTGTGATATATACCAAACAACCAGTATTCCCCGAGGGTAAACGTATTATTCTACTGTTACGATGTTTCATGGGTACCACAGGACTAATGTTAAGTTTCTATGCTTTCCGTCATATGCCGCTTGCAGATGCTTCCGTAATTATATTTTCAACTCCAGTATTCGTTGCGATATTTGCTCGTCTATTTTTAAAAGAGCATTGTGGGTTTTTTAACATCATAACAATTGTACTAACACTAATCGGTGTCGTCCTTATAACAAGACCACCATTTGTTTTTGGCGATTCGGCGCCAAGTTTGGAAGTAGAGCGTTTCTCTGGGAAACGCTACGATATTTGGGGTCCAGTGGCAGCGATATCATCGACATTATTTGGTGCAAATGTCTACATTCTCTTGCGCGCTCTAAAAGGCTTGCATTTTTCCGTGATTATGACGAATTTTGGAGCTTTTGCTCTGGTGTACACGTTGATCGTGTGCTGGTCCATTGGAGCGATTTGTTGGCCAGCCTGTGGCTATGATAGGTTTCTGGTTATTGTATTAGCCTTATTTAGTTTTCTTGGGCAGATTTTGTTGACACTTTCGCTCCAGCTTGAGCAAGCCGGGCCTGTAGCGATCGCCCGATGTGCCGATATTGTGTTTGCCTTCATATGGCAGATGATTTTTTTCGGCGAAGCACCAACAGGCTACTCATTATTTGGAGCTTTGTTGGTTGTGAGTTCAGTGATATTGACGGGCTTGAAAAAGTGGGCAATGTCATTGCCGAGAGATTCAACGACGCGGAAGCGTCTTCGATTCTTAATCATCGAATAAACTAGAAATAAAAGTACATCTCGGTGGTTTTTACACAGGGAATGATAGGTTTGAGCTTAAAATTCTGTATGCTGCAAAATTCAAAATTATTATAGTCGAATTTCTCTAATTCGAATTTTTTGGCACTTAATTGGTTCTCTTGAATATTTTTCACAAAAAAAAAACATCTAAGTCGCATTCATTTTGGTGTTCCGTAAAATTTTTTTTTTTCATAACTTTTTTTTTCCGCAATTCCAAATTTCAAAAGTCTGCATCAGAAAAAATTTAACAAACTCATAGAAAAGGAACTTGAAAGAATAAAGAATACAAACAGAATAAACACATACAAAAATAAAACACACGGTTCTCCTCCCCCATGATCTGAGTGATAATTCGTGTTTAATAAATACGACGAGACTTTACAATTTAAAATGATAATACTTGCATAGAGAATAAGAAAAATTTGTGTCACTCACAATGCTCCCTACATAAAAGTTATGCATACCATGCTCCTTCTTGCTATGTTCCATTGCACTGCATCCTATATAAGATAATTCGCGTTCATATTGTAGATTATAGGGCTGTAAATGTCGAAATATCGAATGCATCTGTTTAGTCACACTTATAATTTTGATTGCTTATTAAATTAACATAAGTATATTACAAAATACATATGGTATGGATATAGAAATTCTCTGTACCGGTACGACGCCATCTGTTACGTTCATGTGCCGTGTAATCTACCGAAGTGCCTCCATTCCATTAGTTCTTCCTTTATCCCCGTGATTTCTCTGTGACTAAGTTCCATCAAAAGGGTGATTTGTTTTCATTATTACTTAAGTAAATTGTTTTCATTACTGTTACTTTTAGAATTCGATTGTTTGAAACTCGGTCACCGTCAATAATGAAAATATGTATTTCAAATGTTTTCTCTAGACCTCTTGCCCAGAAATGCTTATAACCAGACCAACATCACTACCGACAAACTATTTCGTGCGTTATTTTTTCATGATAAAAAGTAGTGGGAGTACTATACAGCCTTGCCGGATATTAAAATGTAAACTGTTCTGATAGCTTCCTGCTAAGGAAGACGGTAGAGTTTATTCAATAACAACTTACCTTTTTAATTCACACATCGCCCCCCGTATCGAGATAAGGTTGTGCAGGAGAAGGAAGAAATAAAATGGGGACTTTTGACGAATTTGCTAGAAATTTGGAGTAAATAATAATTGAAGGAATAGAATGTATTTGGCAAAGCTTTATAGAACTTCATAAATAATCTTCTTCCTGTGTTGTCTTGAAATACTCAGTTAGCAAAAATAATAAATTTAAAGAAGCACAACACTTTGCTAGCAATGTTAATAAATTTATTATAAAATTATTGTCTTTGCTATTTAGCAAATTGTCTTTTGTTTTGACACTAAGAATTAAATTTGTTTTACGTCTTTTTTTTGTTTTGGTTAACTTATTATAGTGATGATTCTCTTCTAGATGGTAATTAGAACAGTTCCAGGGATTCACTCTACTATTATCTTCTTTTTAATTCTGTCAAGGCTTTTTACGTTTTGGATTCCTATACAAAGTTTTGCTTCAGCTCCCACACAATTAGTTTCCAATTTCAATAAACTTACTGCTGTGGTCTTTGCCATGCTGTTGAAATCATCAGGAGGATTATTACCACCTGGTCTCAAGTAGTAGTAGGAAACTAGTTTGGAATCCTGGTTCCAAGTTGTACATATTGTATATTCACTATATCCAGAAGGAAATATGAAAGTCTTTTTCTTACTCAAATTTATTCCACAAACTAGGAGGTTGAGATCTTCTCTGTCCACAATGGCATTCGTGCGGTCTGGGTCTGGTGCAGAATACAATGTCATCGAGTTACCACTAGATCTTAAGATGTAAATATTTGTGCAATCAGGTTTTCAGGTTGAAGCAACATTGTGCATGCCCATCAACATTCCTCCAGATGCTAAAAGATAATTGCTACCCTCCAAGACAGGAAGTACTTCAAAAACCCGTTCCCTGGTTGTTTGATTGAAACTCCTTCTGGCTGTGATAAGTACCAAAAGCCCCTTGTAGGCCTTCCCCTAGAGTTATTCTCTTGATAGCAAGAAAGAAATGATTGATTTTGAGAAGGAAGGTGTAAACTTCTCTTCGCTAACAATGGGGTCAAAGAAAGTTCTGGACATCATGGCAAACCCACTGGGACTCAAACACTCATTCCACTTGGTGGCATTTTGAGTTACTTGCAGAACAAATTCGGAAAATGGGTCGACACAAGCTGAATTCATAGTTTCAATGATCTTCATCTTCTTTTGGCCACCTCCAATTGAAATAGTGCTCCCTTTGAAGAGTTTTCCTAGTTCTAGATGCAAATCATCTATGATTGATTAAAATGCCCTTAACGACATAGGGGGAGAGGCTATTGCTCTTCTTTTTAAATGTGCTTGTTCTCCATGTTTATTATATCCGCAAAATTCCTGTTAATTGGACATTCTTTGTTGTTGAATAGCTTCTGTTGGTTTCTAATCTTTGGCTCTTTCTTTTTATCTTTTTCAATATTTTTGGTAAATTTCTTGGCAATCAAAGTCTCATTTTCCATCAAACCAATGTAATGTTTTATGAAACCTATCAATGTGTAATTGCAAACCACTCCATTAATCGTTATCCATTCAACCATCTCTGAGTGGGCTTGGAACACTCCTTTCTGTTAGAGCGTCCCATATTTGTTTTGCTTTGGTGAGAGCATTTTTTATTGCCCTATCTGCAGTTTCCTTACTATGGTTAAAATTATTGTAGAGGAAATCTTTAGCCATGAAAGAACCTCCCCTCCCCTTAAATTTCAATTCTCCAAAGGAGAAACTAGATTGATTTATCCCATACTGGGTTGTCAATAATAATTTTTCCAATGCTGATTATATTTCATTTCTTTTAAGGTTAAATCCATATGATCTTAATACTGTTTCTGCCACTTTTGAAGCTGGTATCCCATATGCCATTGGTAGCGGATTTGTATAGAGATAAAATGCTCTAACCGGGCTTAGACTGTTCAATGATGCATCATCAGGTGGTATCAAGTTAAACCTCTTCTTTTTGTTAAATACTGAATCAAGCATTGAGTTTGGACCAATAGTAAAAGGGTCTATTTCTTCCATTTTAGTTCATATACTATACATATATAGTTATTATTATGTACTTTTAATTTTTTCAAATTAATTTTGTCTTACAATATTATGAGAAATATTGTGACATAACATTAAGTTCCGTGTGTTTATTTTGTTCTAGAGTTAACAACTTAGAAACAACATTATAAAATGCAGATCTTTGAATTTGCGGAATTAAAGCTAGGTAGAAGACAATATACCAGCAATTCATAAGTTTTTACGTAGTTTTGTTACCTCAGAATTTTGCAATACAGAATTTTGCTCACTACCAAATATTATCCAATATGTATAATTTAATATATAAAATGCAAACAAGTTATTTTGCAACGTTTTTGAGGCTATAATGGTTAAAAAATGTGTATATGAAGATACTCAATGAAATCGCAAGTTTTACTCAAGTTTAGCAATAATTTTTTTAGTTTAAGGCTTACGCAATTTTATTTTTTGATTCAGTGCAATGGAATAGCAATATATTACACAAGACCTCTGCCATACACACATATTCATATATAGATTTTAAATAAAAAACGAATATGATATCTATAAAATAACATCTTAGTCATAAGGTCTATAAGAGTAAAACTTAAAAGACAAACCAAAGAATCCTCTATTTCATCTAGTTATTAATAGTATAATAAAATAAATAAATGAATCTCATCATGTACTAAGTCGGTATTATTTTAAGTAAAACAACCCAGTGAGCAAAACCAAAGATAAGGAATACAAAAAATTTAAAATTAAACCTTAAAATATGATACCATTTTTTTAAATACAAAAAAAAAGTAAAATTATATTTCATCTATTTGAAAGCAAAGAAAACCAAAGAATATGTCTTTTGTATTTTTAAATTTATTTTAAAATGCCCAAAAGGCAATATTAAAACAAGAAAAGTTTTAAAAACAAATCATTGATATTGATAAATAAAATAATAAATTATTGAAATAAAATCATTTTTGATTAAAGAACGTACTGTGTTTTCGTTACATTAGTTTTATTTTAATCATACTGTTTTATAGTAAGTACGCACAGGTAAACGTTTCATCCGTTGAGAAGGTTAAATTACATTGCTAAATTAACTGCTTTAACTTCGTATTGGTAATAGTATGTGTGGGATACCAATAAATATGTTGATGTGAATTAAAAACAATATTATTGAAATGTTCTACTAAGCAAAGAATGAAAACTTCTAAAACTGACGAATAAGTTATTCTTACTGCGAGCAAGCCACTAAATCCATTAAATTGAGTAGATTTTTGAGTGGTAATAACTCAAAAATAAAAACAGATAAGCTACAATCCGTCTGGAACAGATCGTATGATATCCTATCCTCTTAAGCCCTAATAAAGTGGGCGTGACGTACTCCATTTTTTTAGAATTGTTACGATAACTTCGAACGTTTGAGTATGTCTTTCCTTTCTTTTCTTTTTCCAGTGGGTGGGGTTGATTCTTTGAAAAATTTGAGTTTGGTCTGCTGGTTGTGCCTTTGATGTGATGTTTCTATTGCTGTTTTTGAGTCTATTAAAATTACTTCTGGATACCTTGTGTTCTTGTAATTATGTTTTGCTGATTGCTATCACTTCTCCATTGAATGCTGTGTTGTATTTTCCTAGTTGGATATACATAGCAGCTAAAAAGTTCGCTGTATACGCCTGCGCCTGTGTTTTGATTTTATCTTAATTTGGACCCGTCTGCGTACATAGATTCGTAGCTTTCACTTTGCATTTGTTTTTCATGTTTATATTGTAGTAGTTTGGGTGCTTTCCTAAATGCAGTACTGCCTGCTTTGTGAATCAGCAACCATTCCTAACTATGCCAACTCAAAATGATGACACATCGCATTACGTTCCGAAATGCATTGTAAACGAAAACACTGCGCAAACAAAAGCAAACAGCGCATCGTGAACTAACACGATGCAAATGATATTTGTTATTTTATTGTTTTATTATTGCCTAAAGGTAATTATACCAATTGCTATTATCCGCTTTTTATACCCTATCCTAAGGGTATATTAAGTTTGACACATAGTTTGTAACATAGAGAAATAATCGAGATAGACCCTATAAAGTATATATATTCGTGATCAGCATCAATAGCGAAATCGATTGAGCGATGACCGTCCGTCCGTCCGTCCGTATGTCACCGCTTTTTGGGCCTAAAATTTTGAGCTAGGACGATGAAATTTCATATCTGGGCTTCTGAGAAAAAAATACAGTACAAGTGTAAACATTTTTGAAATCCGCCCACTGCCACGCCCACTTTTTCACAACTTCACTAAATTATATGAAACCGAAAAATTTTGTTAAGACCAAATATTTAGGCATTCAGATTCCCTACAATCCACCCATACAAAAGTTTTGGCCACGCCCACTTTTTGGGGGTGTTTTCATCACAAAACCGATTTTTAGATTCCCTACAATTCACCCATAGAACAGTTTTGGCCACGCCCACTTTTTGGGGGCGTTATCATCAAAAAACCTATTTTGATAAAATTTTACATGTAACATCCTCAAACGTTCGACATTATAGCTATATTTGAGTACAAAATGCAATTTGGCCACGCCCATTTTATAGAGAGGAGGATAGGGTATCATACGATTCGTTCCAGACGGATTGTAGCTTTTCTGTATGTTTATAATGTAGGTTGTATTTGTTGAATCCTGGTGAGTACGAGCATCTATCTTCTTCTTGTGTGTTATTGGCTTCGTTAATAATTATGATATCTACTATGCATTTTATTGGTTCTCTAGCATTCCACTGCTGGGCATGAATTTTATTCGTCAGTTTTTTCGTTTGTTAGCATTGAAGAATGTTTTTTTTTGTGAGTTTCTTATTTGTTTTCTTTTTTTTGCTATTTATTTTGTTATTTCCTTTTTTATTGGGATTTGCAGTATTGTTCTTATCCATTTTGCGTTACTCAGGAAACATCACGTAGAGGCGGATAACCTTGTCCCCCGTTTCAGTATGTTACATGTACAATATCATCGAGATCGATTTTTTGATGAAAATACCTTTAAAAAGTGAAATATATACATATATGTATATATGTATCTATTATAGAATTCCAATTGGACATGGCGGGCACCAGATCATCAAACCGTCAATCAAATTGATCATATTGTGATCGACGTAAGGCACTTCTCCAGTATTCTAGATGTCCGAATATTCCGAGCGGCCAACATAGACTCAGACCACTATCTAGTTGCAGCCAGGGTATGTCTACGGATATCTCAGACGCTAAAAAAACGGAAAAATACTGTGAAGATATTTAACGTAGAACGGGTGAAATCGCAACAAACCGCGAGAATCTTTGCCGATAACATGTCTCTCAACCTCTCGATAAGTCCTATTAAGTGCTGAAGGCCCGCATCAAGTGCTGAAGACCAGCAATGATAAAGACTGCCGGTAAGCACATGCAGCGAAACAACTCGCCTACGAAGTGGCGCTGCAGTGGAGGACGAGAGCGGCACGTGAGTTCTAAGAACAAAAGACGAGGGAAGAACATCGGCTTCTCCAGGGGAAAAAGAAGACAAGAAATTGGAGAGGTTCTACTCCAGGAACAATGTTCAGAAGTATTACCAAAAGGTAAAAAGAACGTGTAAAGGCAACAAGCCCGAACATGAACACGGAAGCTAGCTCATATATGAATTACAGTATTCCATCTGCAGCTAATAAAAATTAGAAAACTTGCGTGTTTTCTACTGTAACTTATCCATGCTCAAAATTTAAAAAGGGGAGCCCATGCAATATTGCACAAATTGTGCTAAGCAGAGAGTTTACAAATGCATGAATTAGCAGAGAACTCATAAATTCCGTTGAGCCTTATTTATTGCGCAATTTTGAGCGTAATCTTACAGCTGTCAGAATCGTATTGCTTTGCAGTAGACTTAAACTTGCATTTAGGCAGCTTTTGCTGCTTTGCATTGCGTTTCCTTTACAAAACTTGCATTTATGAATGTCCCCAAAGACTGGGAACAACATCAACCATTCAATTAAAAATTTAATGATTTGACCATTGACATAATACACATACTACATATATGAATATGAATTGCCAGTAGCCAACTTTGCACTGGTTCAAAGAACGTCTAAAAGAATGGAATTTTCGAGATATTATTCACAGGTAATTAGCAATTTCTCTTTAATTTCCACTTCCTAGCATCTAATACCATTGCGTTCTGAAACTAAGTATCGAATTTTAAATTTCCATTACCGATTTCTCTTTGAGAATAGCTAAACAGAGCAAAACTAGTACATATCTATGATGTTGAAACCGCGTTCAACATTGCGTTCTGAAACTAAGTATTCAGGTTTAAATTTCCATAACCGATTTCTCTTTAATATGCATGCAAGGAAAGTGCTAAACAGAGCAAAACTAGTACATATCTATGATGTTGAAACCGTTACTTAACTCTAAGCAAATGTCGGAGAAAACTAAGACACTGATGTATAAGACTCTGATTAGACCCATTCTCACGTGAGGATTTACAATTTGGTTTAAAATATCTCCTATTGTAGCCAAGGAAATGGAAGTTTTTGAACGAAAATTGTTGAGATTTTGCTGTGGAACATTCAGAAAACCGGACAAAAAATGGTTTTCTAATAAAGTAATATATGAATCAACAAAAGTAACACCTTTAATGATATACCAAAGTGAACTTCTCTTAAAAAAGATGGAACGAATCCAACTTGTTAGATCCTTAATCGATTCTAATATTGTCCAAAGTTTACATGACAATTATTAATTATCGCCTTTAAATCTGCTAAATCACCATTCTATTTTTCTGTTAAGACCAGATGCAAGTAGAACACTATCCGTACCATTTTATGAAAAAGCATCTTTCTTAAACTTTAGGGGATGATATTGATTTGAAATAAGTATAAGATTTATATTTATCTTTAAGAATTTTTATGACTTATGCTCCCTATGTATGTAGTTCTATTCATACTTTTACATTGATATCTTTTAGATAGGGTAACCTTTATATAGTTTTAGTTTTTAGTCTAAAGTTCAAGTCATAAATTAAGAATGCCTCAAAGAGCAAAGTTGCAATTATATGCCGGGAGCAAGGGTACACATACAACATTTATAAATTTATTTTATTGAATTCTATAATTCTAAAGTTGGAAATCATTTTGTTTAAAGTACAGTTTAAGTCAGACTTATCATTAAGCCGACCATAAATAAACCTTTAGTTTAAGAAGAAAATGTAATTGATTTATACATACATACATACATATGTCTCAATAAAGTATGAATTGAATTGATTTGAATTGATCTTGAATAAATAAAGCTACTATTACACCCAAATCACAATGTTGCGTGCGTGCGTGCGTCCATTGACAAATTTAGTAGAAACAATGGGCTCTTATGGGGTAACACAAAATGTGACCTCAGCGTTAGATCGGCGTTATATCGTAAATATCGTAAACGCTACTACAACGTCCAAGTAGATCTACTTTCTACTTTTGCGTCCGTTTGACAACTATCGGCTATCAGCTGTTTTATGAATTGTTCGATTTTCATTGACAGGGTAAATTCTTGTGTTGCGTATTTATTAACCTGTAATATGATTTATTGTTATATGGTTTTTAATAAAAATTAATCGTGTTAGATTATGTAAAAACAATTTTTTAAATTTTTTATTAATATTCCTTTGTTCGCAAAGTTTGTTCTCATATTTATGTCTATTTGTAAATAAAAAAAAAAAAAAGGAGTAAATTTCTACTCTTTTTTCTGCGACGAATTCGTGTATGGCAAATTTGAGTAAACACCATTATATTCTGTCATCTTCCTAACCTCCCAATAAATTAAATCGCAATGGAAAAAATAATCAAATCAAAGAATTTTCGTCATTTGCTTTAATTATAAGAATAATATGTGGAAAAGAAATTTGGAAATGGCAAATTTAGCAATGTATCTGTTGAAGATAAGCACTGACGACGACGAAGACCTTCGCGACAGTCCAAGGCCATCACGAAAGCCTAATGGGAAATTCTCGAATGGTGGTGTGTTCAATCTTTGCACTCTCCAATTAGTCCGGTCCTTAGCTAACTGCCTGCAGTTGCGCAATCCAAGTTTGGTCTCTTTCAGATCACAAGGCTTAGGGAGTATGGTGCAACAAAATTGCCAATAAAAGCATTAGCGTTATACACAGATGGTTCTTTGTTTGTTGACAACATGTACTTGGTTTCGTCCTCATTCACTTCATGCAAGTCGGGTCCGGATGGACTTCCACTAGGAGGTAAAATAAGCACAATTGATGCGCTGTTACAGTTACAACACTGGACGTCGCCAGGTTGACGCCAGTCAGTGCCTACCCTATTCCTTCAGCATCCAGCCACCCATTAGTACGCTTATCTCCATTAAAAGTTATCGCTGTAGTGCTCTCAAAAAGCAGTGTGCCACGTTCACTTTACCAGGCCTCATGCATAAGAAAATGGGTGGAACTTCATACCTATCGTTTCAGACTATTGAATTTAAATATTTTACTTAACTTTCTATCCTTAATAATTTATAAACCTTCAGTATAAAGATGCAGGTATGTGCAACCCAGTCATGCACATAATTTTTCCTTGAAAAACGTTAATTTGAACGAAGTACTACGTCTCGTTCATGCAAAATAAACATCTAAAAAGGAGTCAGCGCAGGCAACGTTGACACGGCAAAAAATGCTGCCATGTCAACGTTGGGACACGGTCAACGCGTTGACTAGAAATCCTAAAAAATCTGTCAACGAGACTCAACGACGTTGACGGGTGATTACACGGTCAACGAAAATAGTCAATGCGTTAACCCAAAAATTCAAGTCAATGTGGCAGTCAATGCAGCCGTCAACGCATTGACTGCGTTTTACGTTGATGATCACACGATGTGACCGATTTAGGATAAAGTTTCACGTCATTTTGATATCAGAGAGTCAACGCATTGTCTGATTTTTGACCGTGTAATAGTAGCTTAAAACATTCAAATCAAATTTAATTTTTTTTTTGCGACATCAGTTCGAAGTAATGGCTCCAACAACAATTCAACGCTTTTACTTAGTAAATCCGTTCAACGTCATTACGTGCCTCTAGTGATCTATGTAGAATTACAAGGTGGCGGGCATTTTTGCCGCTCCGAACTCCGACCGCTGGGACCTCAATCGACTTGGAGTGCGCAACTGGAGGCACTAAGTCAAGGACTGGGCTAACTGGAGAGACTTGTTGGTGGAGGTCCAGGTTCACCCCGAAGTGCAGCGCCACCTAAGTATACTTACTTAGAACTCCGACCGCTAGTTATGTTTCTCTTTTTACGCAGAGGCTTGTTTTCCCATCGAGTGATGGTTTTATCCAACCAACCAACAAACCATGTATGTAAATGATTTTAAGCGGATCCCAACTAAATATGTACCTACATATAAAATAAATAGACCTCTCACCTTAATGCTTTTCTTCATAGTTTTCTTGTTTCGCAACATATCTCGAGAAGTTCTCGAAAAGCTCTCACTCATTGTGTTCGCGATTCATTCAGCAAACATTAATTCGAGATATGAGATCAGTATTCATTCGAGATGTGCATATTCATTCGAAATTTGCAAATGAGACACACCATAGAAGAGCATGAAGAAAATCATTCGAGATATGGCCTTGTGTTCTGAACTGAATAAGAGAAGTGAGTAATAATGAGAAAATTAGGGTAGTAAGTCAATGGATTTGACTATAGGGATGTTTTTTGGGCATAGAAAATATTTCCATATTAAATATACAAACAATAAAGCCTACTATTTACAGGCGTATGTCTTTAACCACGATAAAAACTGTGCTTCAAAACTATTTTTTCTCTATTGCTATCGAAAAACGTTATCGAAAATGTCTAAGATAACACCATGGCCGTCATGTTTGCGAAGTAAACATTTGTAAATATTTTTTGTGTAAAACTATTGTCCAAAATTCTACCAAACAATGAAGAAACCAACTAAAACAAATATTTTAATACAGTATATTTTTCGCGTCCTAGTTTTTTTCCAAGCCGACTGATTTTTTGTACAAATAAACAAAACAAAAAAGACGTAAGAAATGTCATTACGCAGAGAGCTGCCAAATTGTGATGATAAAATTTCTTAGCCTTGATAAGTGTGTTTTGATAAGTATTTTTTAAGCCTATATAGAATACCAAAATACACGCCTTATATACACATACAACCAATAAAAATCTATTTGTAAAAATTACCTGTATATGTATGTACGTGCAACCATATATGTATGCACTTGTTATCTAATTCGCTGAACGGAAAGAAATGTGACATTTGAGGCAAATTAAACTTCGCCGGCAACGAAAATTCAAAACAAAACAGTGCACCTGTACCTAAGTGCTGGTAAATAGTTGTTTAACTGTGGCAAGTATTCATATAATTAAAATACAGCATTTAACGTATACAAAATCTAGTGAAGTAAACGCAAACACAATTACCAATCATAAAAAGTAATATATTTTCATACATATGTATATTTTTGGGTAAGTTCTGTAATGTAGGTAACAAAGTTAGTTTGCGAGAATTTCTATGGCTTGTTTATTACTGTTCTCTCAGAATACTTTATTTGTCATAAATAAACATGGTATTCAAAAGTATATTCTATAAAAAAAGCTTTTGCCGAATAAATTAGAAAAAGAATCTAATATGAATTTAAAAATATCCTAATGTTTTTTTGGTTAACAAGCTTAGAGGGTGTCTCCTTCGTGTTTATTTACAATCCTAAATCAGCAAGAACTGCATCCAACTCAGATTGTAAACTGCTCGCCTTTTCACGAACCTTGGAAATCTCATCCTGGAGATTATCCACGTTTGCTTGCAGTAAAACATTGCCTTTCTTTAAAGCCGACAATCGGTTTTCGTGTTTCTTGACGCGTGGTTCAAGATTCACCTTCTTATCTTCATCTGAGGCGTCCTGAAAAAGATTAATGCAGCTAAGATGTATTTTGTTTCGTCAAAATTATAACTTACTTCAGCTTCAGATTCGCTTTCGGTTTCGGATCCACTTTCTTCTTCAGATTCCTCAGATTCCGTCTCCTCTTCAGATTCTGCCTCGGACACATGCTCCTCTTCTTGTTCCTCTTCCTCCTCTTCTTCGTCTTCGTCCTTTTCTTCATCATCGTCATCTTCTTCTTCTTCCTTCATGGATGCAGCCATTTTCTGAACTTCCTTTTCAAGTTTCTTGAATTTCTTATTTTCTTCCCTAAATAAATACAATTTTAGTTTGAATATGGGGCCTATGAACCGATTCTTGAACTTACTTCAGTAAAACATGATTCTTCTTCATGACCTGCTTAAGATTCGCTCTTTCTCTCTTGGCAGCTTCTTGTTTATCTTTAAGTTTGGTCAATTTGTTTTGAAGGATCTTTACTTCCTTGGCCAATCGTCTTTTCTTTCGTTCGGCTTTCTTTTCCTCATCCTCATCTTCTTCGCTTTCGGAGAGTTCCAGTTCCAATTCTGGTGAACTTTCCTTGTTTGGATTCGCTTCGCTTGCGCGGCGTGAACCGTTCATCGAACCGCCACCACCCTTCAATGAATTTATGTAATTTGTAATGTGATTTGAAATGTGGTTTGTATTGTTTGTTTGAGTTTCTTGAGGTGGCTTGTTTATTACAGTTTAAGAAAAAAGTTATCGGTTAGTGCTGAAGCAAGAGAGAACTTGTTAGGCTTACCTGGATTTCATTGTCGGAGCCTGAATTAAAATTGTAATAAATATCCGTATCACTAGGATCTTCAAGGGAATAGCAAAAGCTGAATTGCGGTCTTATATTGTTTGTTACAGGCGATTGCTTATATATTTGTTTGGTTTGTTATTCAAGCAAATTATCAAGAAATATAAGGTTAATTCAAAGATTTTAAATAATATGTAAGCAATATTATTTTGCTGTTGCCAGATTTTTATCTCATGCTGAAATTATTTCTATAAAAAAATATCTTCTAAGCAGTTATCCAGGTATGCGGAACAATAGAATTTTTTTATTACAATCCACTATGTTAATCAGTTGTTGTTACTTGTAAGCCAGATAAAGATAGAGCTAAATCAGTGGGAACAAAAGGAAAAGCTCTCCTACTGGAATTCAAACAATGGTATAAGACATGGCAAGAAATTCATTAATTTCTCAAAAAAAAAAAAAAAGAACGATAGAAATTCTAGCAATGACAAATATAACGCTAAGATCCTAACGGACTTCCTATTTCGTCATTGCTCTCTCAATTCTAACCTCAAAAAATGGTATTAGCCAATCGGAAACGTGCCGACTATGAGGACACTGAAGCTGCCAAACATATTTTATGTGAATGTGCAAACATTTCCACAAAGGTTTTAGCTCGTCTTCTAATGTAACATCGTTCTCAGCTCAAACAAATCCACACAACATCTTTAAGAGGATAACACAAAAGATCTCTATCAAAGCCCATTAATCCGATTATTTTTAAACCCTATCCTAAGGGTATAGTAAGTTTAATACATAGTTTGTAACATAGAGTAATAATCGAGATAGAACCTATAACATATATGTATGTATATGTATGTACATATGTACATTTATTCGTGATCAGTATTTATAGCGAAGACGATTGAGCCATGTCCATCCGTCCATCTGTTTGTCCGTCCGTATGTTACCACGTTTTATTTACCTTAAATTTTGAGCTAGGAGGATGTATTTTCATATTTGGACTTTTGAGAAAAACAAGTAAGGTTAGACCGTATGACGTATAATGTAAACAGGGGAAAATGAGAACATCGGTTATAACTTTGAAAATACGAAATAACTGTTTTCCGTACGAAGCTGTTATGTTGAAGCTGCAAGTTAAAGTTCAGATCCAATAACATCTGCTGACACATGTTCTGTAATGTTCATATTTTCAAAGTTATAACCAATGTTCTCATTTATCCCTGTTTATATTTACCCGGTCTAACCCTAGTACAATTGTAAAATCCTTTTCCAGAGACGTATGAAGTTAACGTTTTAATTCGAGAAAAAAATGCAGTATGCCACGCACACTTTATTAGGGCTGCATAGATAGGAGGATGGGGTACCAAACGTTCCGTTCCAAACGGATTGTAGCTCTTCTGTATGTTTATTAAAACACTTGGTTACACTGAACATTCAGAGTTTAAAGACGGTATCTGCAAGTATACATATGCTGTAGGTACATTTCTTTTTGAGCTCATAAGTCAATTATGACGTTTTGTTGATAAACTTTCCAAATCTGAAAAATGTGGCAGCGAATTTCAAAAACAAAAGGGCAGCTGATTAAAAGTTACTTCTTTCCACGAATATTAATTTTAGTCTCATTTAACTAAATGACATCGATTAAAAATCTGACAATAGCAATTTAAAAAAGTATTAAGCTGAAAACAACTTTCTGTAAAAGGCACAAATATTCAAACGTTAAAATACCTGCATTGCCTGAGCCAGTTTTCTTTCTAACTGTGCGATCATTCGCTTTTGTTCTTCAACTTCGTTTTTGGCAGCATCCAATTGTTCAGCACTCTTTTCATATTTCTTTTCAAGGTCCTTAGATGTTTTTCTTGCATCCTCGGCGTCTTTTTTCAATGATTTCACAAGGACATCATCTGATCCAGCTGATGGAGTTGGTGATTTTTCATCCTTATCAGTTCGTGTCTTGTCACGCTGCAGTTCTGCCTCCAGATTGGCAATTTTTGCGAGAAGTCTCTTATTTTCACGTTCTTGTGCTTCACGGTTTCTCAATTCTAGCGCCAGCATTTGCTTTGTACTCTGAAGATCATCGCGTAATTTATCGATATCATCCAGTTCATCACCGCTTGGTTCATCGGGTTCTTGTGGCTGAAAATTAATAAAAGGTAACAAAGATGTTAAATCAAATACGAGAGCCTTGATCATGGATGTGAATTGGAAATGCTACTTACTACCTCGTTGAGTGCCGCCTTAGATTCGGACTTTTGTATTTGTTCTTCGATTGTCATTTGTCGGCGGAATTTGCGCAGACCGTCGAGGAATGGTTTGCTCCTATCATTGGTTTTTACTGGTTTCAGCCTTATACCGCCTTGAATTTGTTTCAGAAGCTTATTGTGCTCATTGTCCTTTTCTGTTTCGTAGACGAACTTATCATCGACTTTGGTCATCGATTTACATGTGATAATTGGTTGAGATCTTAAAAATATATACATATGTAATTATTAATTTTTTCACATTTGTATTAGCCTTAATATTTAGATATAGTAATTTGTCTTTATAATAGAATTGCCAAAAACTTATCGCCTACCATTAGGAGGGTTGTCGATATTGTTGGTGTACATACTTCCACAGATTTTAGATAACTTGTGGCTTGTTGGCTTGTGAGTATTGCGTAATTCGTCCAAAAATAATATTACAGAAGTCTCTTGAAAGCGCGACAGCTTATCCTTTTTTTATGTCAAAGACAAATAAGGTTGGATGGCGCTATGAAGCGATGGGAAACATGTGTTGACCTAAATTTGTAAACTAAGTGCAAAGAACATCGTGCAATGATTTTTAATTCCATGCATTAATCAAATACTGTAGAATGTGCTACCATACACTGGATAAGAAATGTTTATACGTGATTACATAGCTCGTGGCTATCGCAAAAGATTGGTTTCTAGAATGTGAAGGTTATTTTTAAAAAATGTCCGTAATACGGTAAACTTTCTCAATCGGATAATTAGATGGATAAAAAAGGGATGGGTTCCTTTTTTTTTAAGGCTTAAGACTCAACCATAAAAGTAGAAACCAAGCAGAAGCTAATGTCAAAATTCTACGTTAAGTCTCTTTCATTTGTTTTTTTTTTTTTTTCAAAATACAAAAATTAACTTAGACGTACGTATATGAAATCTATGAACAATTATTCTTTCAAATGATGATTCTATTAATTGCAAATACACTCATCTTACAAATAAAAACGAGATTTATTTGATTAAGAACATAAATGTAATCTAAATTACTAGGCTTTTAAAATCAAATGTCAGATTTTCATACGAAACAGCGAATGGATTCGCTGGTTTCGGAAGTGAGCAAAAGTGAACAAAAACTTGACGAACCTGAGTTCGTCCTTATGGTTGTAAAATACAAATTCCATGAGTTCGCACAGTTACGTACGATGACGTCCGAACCCGATTCGACTACTATGGCTGAGCCTTTATGGAACGACAAGTGAGTCTTGTAGAATATATTTAAAACTCAAACGAATCAAAAAAGTTCAGACCCTACCGGGACACTGAGATCTTGTCCGACAGATGCTCTAACTGTGACCCAACACATGGAATGGAACTCGCAGTCGAGATGTACAGGGAAGGGTTACCCCTTAACTGGTCTCTATCAGGATTATTAACTGTGCTTTATTAAGAAATATATGTCCTATTTATAACAAATCAAAAACAATGATAGCCAATAGGAGACTATGTAGTCAAGATAGGTATACCGCACAAAACGTTTTGTTGCAGTTGCAGAGATAATAACGAGAAATAATTTCTAATTCATTTTCTCTCCGGCAGTAGCGAGAATCCGACAAAGTGCATTAGGTAAACCCTCTTTCGTTAACCTCAAAGCGATATCTGACAAAAGGATTCGAGAACTAATCCTTATCCTAAACTCCAGTGGTTGGTTTTAATATATATATATCATTTCTTATTCAATATCCTCAAACAATCAGGTCCACTGGTTGTGGTATCACAGCGGGACATTATAATCCTACATAGTTTTTTCCTTATAAAAGCCAACACTGCAACATTCCTACGTAAGCTTTATTACCAGAAGAACAATGTATGTATTTAAAAAATCCTTGACTAGGTTCTGTGAAAATTGGATTCAGTAAATTTGATTGAACACATGTGCCCGTTCGTTTGACGACCGTTGTATTTACTGTAGTTATGCCTGGTTTACTCTAATAGATTTATTTTATTTTATTTACCTTTGCCCTTTTTCTCTCAACTAATATTGCGGTCAAGGTTGTGATATTTATAGCAATTCTACCCTATTATGACCTTCGCAACTTACCTATCATTGCACTGCACATGTCGTAGTTTTTTACCATCTTCGACTTCTTTCATCATTTCCGACCAGTCCGGTCGTCTTCTGGGTCGAGTCCTAAAAGAATTCAAAATTTTCAAGATTAAAGAAAAGTGGGTGTCCCAGTATGCAAATTAACTTACTTCAGTTTTTCGATTGTGGCCTTCTGTTTGTCGCTCAGGTTCTTTTTCTCAAAGTCTGTCGGTGGAGCCAATGGTGGTGGAGGCGGTGGTGGTGGCTTTGGAACAAGCGATGGTAGAGGTGGTGGTGCAGGAACTGTAAAATGAAACCGATGCTCGTGTAAAATAAATGCAATTAGACACCGGCTGACATAATGAGATGGTTAAGTGAGTTTGACTACTAGCGTGAGGTTCATAAATTATTCGACGTTGTAGTAATAGCGCCCTAGAGGAGTTTGTGTGTTTTTCCAATGAAAATTAAAAGAAAATAAATGATGGATGGCGTGTAAGGTTGGCTAGTCAGTTCGGAATGTTTTTTTTTAGTGTATTTTTTGTGCACAGTTCAGAATAAATGAAAGCGAACTGAAGTTAAGAGCTCTATAACCAAGACGGTAATCAAGAGAAACCTAAGACGATTAAAACAGAGGTTTTTCAAGTGGCAGTCATGAAAATGTATTCTGCTGAGAGTATTGAATTAATTATAGTAAGGATAATGTTAAAATTTGCAGATCCTTGAAAAAGTTTACAAATATTCAAAGCAGGTGGTTCTTACAAATTGTGGAGAGCAATTGGGAATTTTATTCTGTCAGTTTAAAGAAAAAATAATATCCGACTTTTGTTCTTGTTTCATTTTACAGTGACAATTTTTAATGGGTTGTGTCACTTGCACTGTTCATATTTACCGCTTCAAAATAGACGGTATTCCCACCAATTGGTCTGATTATGGAATAAAAATGTTTCATCAATTAACTTTATAAGAATAATTCCGATTATTGGGAAATTCATGTTTTACCAGGAGGTTAAGACTAGATGTCAAAATCTCATATGAAGCAATGAAAGTAATTATTTTTAAATAGCTGGTTTGTCTGATCCTAAACTGATGTAGTACAGACGATCTCGGCAATTCGGACTAATCGACACCTACTCTAACCACGGATGTATTCAAATTATTGCATGTTTGTTGTATGCATTTGTTATGAATAAAGGAATTATGTAATACAATCTTGTATCGTAAAGTGAGATAGTATAGTACAAACTCGGCAATGCGAACTAAAAGATATCTACCCTAAGCACGGAATTATTGGATGCATTTTTCGTGGTCCTTGTTATGTTTGGAAAAACAGCAAAGATAGAATTTTTAAATTAAAAAATAATTTGGTTTTTTTCAAATTAAAATTTTTTTCTTTAGACTTCAAAATTAGTTTGAACAAATTTTACTGAATAAGGGCATAATTACAAAATTGCGGAACAAAAATCCCGACTTGAAAAATCGCGGAATACAAAATATCGAAAATGGGGGGCGGGTTTCCATTATTATAATCACGGAATATAAGCTGTGTTTTATTGTTATTATCTATGATCTATATACAAATGTATGCAGATCAGAAAAAAAAAACTACAAATACAAATATTTGGCGCGACAGGTCCATGGGACGCAGGGCCTAGCTTCTCACAACCATTCGTGTTGTGCGTTTTATATTTTTTACACGAATGGAAGGAGCCTGCTATTTCCGCTTCGAGTCATGTAAGAAATATCTGCCTGACGTCTAAGTAACAGATAACGAACTTCAGAAACGTGTGATATAAAACTTCTCAAACTGTGTCTTTTACAGTGAATTTCACATATAACTTCGCTCATTGCAACGCGTGTATTCGAATTTTTCTGTGTCCAGAATTCTGCACATATATTTTGGGCATTAGAGTATAGAGCTTTATGATCAGTATTGATATATGAGTGATTCAGTCATGTTTTTGATAAAATTTCGCAAACATCATCTGCACACGTTTTAAGCTCATTGCAATTTAATCTAAAAGTTAAGTATGCTATCCATAATTTTTATTAAAATAAGTTAGTTTGTTTCTCAATTTTGAAAAACTAGAATATCGAAAATTCCATTTATGACATCAGCTGTTAGTCAATTTTGTGTTCCAAATGCTATGCCTAACATGCTAGCCCTAACATAGAGCACTTTTACACGGTGGGATTTTGTTGCATGGGATTTTTGATATTTTCTTTTGGAGTCGCGCCGTACTTTTACAATTGTAAATTGTGTGGGGATTATTTACATATCTTTCTCTCTTCATTCATACTTTACTGTGTTCCGAGGGTATGACACGAACGCAACGCTGAGACTATAAGAATAAAGCAAATGAATAAAATTACGAACAAGATAAAAGAGAACACGCAAAAGTGCCACTCAAATCCTCTACCCATGCGACTCGGTCTACCCCATGCACTTTGCAGGGACAAAATCCCACCGTGTAAAAGTGCTCTATGGGGAGTGTATGGCATAAAATCAAAATAGTTTGATAATTTGAGAAATTTAACATCTCTTTACTCAATGATTTCTGGTTCTGAACATTTTCAACAGCGTAAGTTTTTTGTTCGCCGTGGCTCAAAGGGTTAGATCGTTGGACTACGGAGATGGGATTCGAGGTTCGATCCCTAGACAACATCTAAAATATCTTTCACGGCCCCACCTCTCGCGAGCGTGAAAAATTGCCCTTCGGATACGGCATTAGTCAGGAAAGCCCTTCCATTCGTGTGTAGAATATAACACGCCCAACACGAATGATTGTGAGAAGCTATGTATGTAAGTTTTTTGGCCACAAAAGTAAATACAAACATATACATATGTACATATGTACAATTCGAATTAGAGAGCTAGTAACGCATCAAAATAATTGTCTCATAATTCTAATATTACTATTCGAATAAGGTCTGTTGATGTGTTTCTAGTTTTTACTGCAAACAATCATATTTCTGTTAATACTGTAGAAATTGATTATAACGGCGTGAGAGATCTTATTTGTTACAAGGGATTTATCATTACCTCCAGCCAAATTTACATCTTATTTCTAATTTTTTTTCTGAAAATATCTTTTAATATTAGAGTTTCCTGGTAGTTGTAAGTTCGCAAAATTATGTCAAAAAATCACGAAGCCATTGCTTCAAATGCTAGTAAACTACTTAAAACTATGAAACAAGTTTCAAAGCAAGCAACATTACCTCGGTACTCTTTACTGACTATCTTCGAATCAAAATTGAGTTCGCTTTTCCCTGCATTTAAGATCGACTGCTGCTAATACTCAAACCACAGAAAGTGGAGTGAAAGTTGTCTTTTCAAGCTTTGCAACCTTATACCACATTTGATTACTATTGACTTTAACGGATTGAAATTAGTTTAAAATTGTATTATTTTTCGCACACTGTTATTCACATAGTGAAAACCGCAGCTTTAGATTTCTCTCAACGAAACAAGAAAAAATACATCACAGATTTATTGAGAACGACACGTTATCTCATTCGTATCTCCCAGGAATAGACGAAATGTGTTTGTTTGACTTTTCTTTCTAAAAGCAAATAAACAAACATGCGGCATAGAGAAAACACTTTCTCTTCTGTGTGGTGGAAAACTTTATTTATCTCCCTAGTACACAACCCTTTTCATCGTGCAGAAGAATGGAAAATTCGAACCTTTGATGATATGAAACCTTGAGTAATGATGTTGCCACCTCAGTGAATGATAAACAAAAAACAACGAAAGACATTTGCTGAAATGTTATTTCAAATTATCAAATTAGTTTTAGAAATGAAATTGTTTTTTTCAACAACAGTAGCGAGTAGTTGCTGGCTCAAACTCATATATTTGAAGTAAGTTTTTTTTTTCCTGTTTCACAAAAAAGAGCTTATATGAAAAATTAAACTTTTAAACTTTTTTGTTTTCAACGTTTTACTTATGAATTGATGTGGAAAATTCATTACATATTATCACCTTTTTTTTACTAGAAAAACGCAGAATGTATGTTTAAAAGCTTAAAAATCTTTTCAGAAAGATACTTACTGGATGATATTTTATTTATTTATTGCGCATCCATAGCAATAAGTCTTTTTTATTTTGCTTGAGAGTTTTTTATTGCATGTCGTTTGTATAAAAAAGTTTTCAGTACTAGTCATTGATCTGGAATGTTAAATGGGCAACGGATGGGTTACAGGCCATAAGTTATGAAGAAGACCGAACAACAGTCCTTAGCTCTTGCAATAGGGAAAAATAAGTTAATATCGAAGGAATGTATGAAGTTAGGTTTCAGATTAATTGGCTTTTGTCATCGTTTGAGCTATTTTTTTGGCGATCAAGATTGAAGATTTAATTTGGACACCTCGTAGTGAATTCACGATATATGCTTAAAATGAGAAGAGCACCTCTCCAGGCTATTGAACGGATATGATGACCAATACGGATCAAAAATTCAAAAATTCGATCATTTACAGGAAAACTCACGAATTTTCACAAGATGCCCACAATTCGGTATCAAAGCACATGCGTTATGCGAAACATGTACATATGTATATATGTATATACATAAGTACAAAGCAGAGATAATAAGTCTTTTAGCAGTCTGTACAATTACACACATACGTTGGAGACATTCAAATAATTGCAAGGACGATGCATGTGTTGAAATAGAAGTGGTGAAAATAGGATTAGGTAAGGTATCAAACGTATGCTGTCGTAGCGAAATATACGCAGTGCCGAAAGTTCGTCACAATAGATAATTATAATTGTTAACAATTAACCAGATATGTTGGAACCCGTTTTAGCGAGAGGATACTTAGTGATCTGATCAGAAAAACCAAGTTAGTGAACAAGTATGTAACTTATCAGACCGGTCAGTTTTGCGAGAAAAAGACGTACAACGGTAGGTTTAAAAAGCGATTGAGCTTAAAATAAATATATGTATAAGGAATGTAAGGTATATGGAAAGATGTGGCGTACCAATTTTTAGCACGCTCAAGCCAATATTTTAATATTTTAACCAGAAATTGGAAAAATGTATTACGACACAATTCATAAGTTTATAATTTAATTTTGGGAGTGTTTCAAAAAAACATTTTTTTCAATAAAACTTCGCAGGTGACATTCGTTAAAAGTTATCGTGGTAGTGCCCTCAAAACTATTTTACTTGAACTTCAATCCTGAATAATTTATAATCGTTCAGCATAAAGGTGCAAGTAAGTACGACCCAGTCGTGCAGTTTATTTACTTTGTTCCTTTTTACTACTTTGAAAATAAAACATAGAAAACATTTAGTGCATGAAAGCATGAATCGGTATCAAGCTTGTTCTATAATTTTCTTGAAGGAAACGGAATGTAAATGTTTGGATAAGGGACATCTCTTCGGTTTTAGTATGTACGAAATCGGTGAAATGTCCATTTCGAGAAACGACGTAAATCGGAATTTTTGATTTGTGAACTAAAGAGAACATACCCTATTAATTATCTCCAAATATGTATCAGTTGTGCGAAAATAAAAGTGTCAGTCAACTCCTACCTCGTTCAGTTGTAATTACTGCATGCAAATTAAAGATAATTGAAAAAAGGAACTACTCTGTGAGCATTGTTCATTCCTTTGTGTATTCTATTAAAAGTTGGGAAGATTTACTTTCTCACACTCGTTCTTCCACTCCACTCTTATTCGTCATGAATAATATAGATTTGGCTTTCCCTTACATCAGTTAATGAAATGCATACAAGTCAAAAAAAGAACATCCATATTTGATGCGTCAACGCATTTTATTCATTCCAGGAGGAACAGGAACAAATATTACAGGTTGAGCTTTTGGAATTGTAGCATTCAAAGAGTCGGCGAAAAACGATTTCGTTTTTGAGTGAAAATTAATCCATTTACATGAAAATAAACTTAAAAATGTTACCGAATATGTATTTTTTTTTTAATTTGAATGTGCATGTACTTTGTTTAAAATATTTTTTTTTGTGCATTTAAACGTTATTTCTACGAGTACATACTTATCATATCTTCGAGTATGGCATTGCACATTGAATAATTTTCACTTCGCGATTTTGATCAATCCTGGGACATATTACTATAGGTACATACATATCTAGCAGACAAAAAAAATGTTTAGTTTCTCCAACGTGTCAATACTTAGGTATTTGTTCAATTTAGTTTTAAAGAAATTCACTATGAATTATTTTCCTATCTTATTCTAACTGTTAGTTTAATATTTTAACATTCTCGTCGATGGCAAAGTGGGTTTGTAAGCCCTAATATATGTAAGTAAGTTTTTTTTTTCACTAAAAGCAAAAATTTATGACGGATATGTTGTCATATAGAAGTTTAGAATGTGTTGTAAATTTTTGATTTGCTTAAATGCATTAATTTTGCTTATTGACGAAGCCGTTAAGCTAGAAATGGGCTTCATCTCTGATAGTGATTTTGCGAAGACAATCATACGGAAATCTTTTGCAACCCAAAGCGAATTTTTATAAAAAAATTGAATAAGTTACAAACGCTGTTGCGTGTATTTTCCCATGATTATATGGGTGGGGTCGTGAATGAAGATTTATTTTTTTTTTGTTTTTTTTTTTGTAGATAGAAGTACTCAAAAAAAAAGTTTTTAATTACCACATTACACAAAAATAGTGCGCGTGGAGTGTTTATAAAATTTTAGTTTGGAGCTGAAAATATGAAGCTCAATATGGGCAGTCGAACGGAACGGTTGGTATTGATAATTATACCTACATTCATACATATTCATACTAATACAATGATAACTTGCACCCTCTTGGGACAGGTTACAAAACAGATCAGTTTCCGAATTAATCCAACATCTAACCATATCTAAGGAGATACCATCGGTATTTATTAATAGCTGCAAGATTTTGAAAAAAAAACTAAAATGTTTCACTTTAATAACAGTATTAATACCGCAGTTAAGTTTCAACAAATCAGTTCAATTCAAAGCACCATTTCGTCCCTGAAAATGCAATGCGAAATGTGTTAACGCGTAAAGGTCAACACTTCATTGCAATCAATAAATTAATTTTATCAGGAATTTAAAAATTGGAAAACAAATGTTGAATTCACCCATACAAGCGAATTTGGTTTGTTTTCATTGATAAATATTCAATATGTACCTATGTATGTATCTATGTATTTATAAAAAAAATTCTAGGAAAAGTTATTGAAAATAATGTCAAAGACCGCAATCTTTCGAACGAAAGTTCAAAATAATTCCGCCGAACAAAGTTTGTTTTGAAAATTTATTTCAATGAGACGCATTTTATCGGTCGATTGGGCGAATGAAAAGTCGCCTCTTCAATATCAACTTTCTCTTGCTTTATTTATTTTTCATATACTTACATACATATGTATATAACATACATTTTTTGAATTCAATGTTCATTTGATTGCCGCCAGCAGCATCATGATTCAAAATTATAAAATCCCACGCATTTGGCAAATGTTTGATACTGGGTGTTCGCTTTCGGCCAACGTGACAAATTGCCTAGTAGTACATTTTTGCATGAGGGATGGAGTACAAGTGTGAGTGCTGCATATTTGCGACATGAAAATTTGGTAAAATTGCTCACACCACCCGATAAATAAACAAAGCAAAAATGCCAATTTATCGCTGTTCTTTGTGCTCCTGTAGCTTTATACAAGGTATAAATGTACACTGAAATGTCTGCAAAAATACGGCTAAACGCGAGAATGTTTATTTTTAGCTAAATGTGTATATTTAAAGTAAATACGAAGAGAAAGCAGACTGCGAATAGAAAGGAGAAGACTGTATAGGCATTGTTTAGTTATCGAGTGCCAAGATATAGGAACGCTTTCTATTTTGACGCAGTCGAAGGTCCTTCTTGCGCACAAATTCTTTTCAATTTAAAATTACATATAGAGCATTAAGTAGCGAGAAAAGTTTTGCAAATTTTGTTTACATCTTGTGCAACGATAGGACGTAGTAAGTTTTTAAATCAAGTGCGTTGCACACACTTCCACATGAAAGAAAAACATATTTTTGGAATGAAAAACATGTTTTCGGTTCCGTCTGGTGCTACACTTTTAATCAGATTTTGTAGAAATGTACATACTTTATAAGGGCTTAAACTTTTTATCCATGATAGTAAGACCGAATTTACGAGGTTCCTAATGTTTCTGTGTACCGCTTTAACCACTTATTGTGTGAAATGTCGTTGGGGACAAACAAACAAATTAAATAAAGTAAGGTCGCAGTAATCCAGTCCTTTTATCTGAACCGGAACATCTTATGTTCCCACACAAATTACATATATTCTGCATGACAGGTCCGTATGGGATGCAGCGTCTAGCTTCTCACAACAAGGTCCACAGGTACTTTTTTGTACATATTAGGATCTTGTTCATGACAGATACATATAATTTCGAATATTCGTCAGGCGCTCGCGAAAGATGGAACCTTGAAAAATCTTTGGTGATGTCGAACCTTAGGTAGGTAGGTAGGTAGTGTAGGGTTATGAGTTTTTCATAAGGCACTAGGCACCATAGTGTGGCCATCGCGATTCCTTGAGAACCATTACGGTAACAAACCTAAACTTAAACCATCTCTTCCATGCATTTGATCTCACTACAAAATTTTACTGTCCCACTAATTTGATTCGCAGACCCAACTTCTTCTAAGTTGTCAAGGAAGTACTTTCCCAAGTGTTTAAGTCGACTCTGAGCTATGCCTTGGCATTCACAGAGTATATGTGTGATTTCTTTCGAGACGTGAAGGTCACAAATATCTGCATATATCCGTGTCTGATAATCTTAATGTGATGGTATACATACTCCTCAGAAGACAATGACCAGATTTGGGTAAAAACATAGAAAGGTTGGTTAATTATACTTTGTCTAAAATATAACATGCTTAGGCTAAGACCACGCACTGAGCGGCAAAAATCTGAGCGGCAAGTGGCCATTTATTAAGCGGCAATTCTTGAGCAATTATGTATTTGTGAATATGTCGTTGTCGAGTGCTGCTCGACAGTCATTTGACTTGCTGCTGGAAAAAGTTCATAACAAAATTACAAAATTTCTTCTGAAATTAATATTTCTAATGTCTTGCCGCTCAGCACTACATTGAAATAAAAGCTGAGCGACACCGCGTGGACGCGTGGCCACAACCATACAATTTGATATGTTTTAAATTTTTTTGCCGCTCAGTGCGTGGTCTTAGCCTAAAAAGTACGCGGTGGGTATTTTTATCGACATTAGCGACATTGACAACACGGAGTGGATAAATATTAAGTATTGTAATCCATTTGGAGCGGATGCTCTAATACCCTATTCTAATTCCTTTATATCAGCCCTAATAAAGTGGGTGTGGCGTACTACATGTGTTTTTGGATTGAGATACCATGATAACCTCGAACGTACATATGTACATATATATGTATGTACATATATACACATACCTATACTAGATGTTAGTCGCAAAATATCATCAAAATCGGTTTTTAAATCAAAACGCCTGCAAAGAGTGGTAGTGGCCTCATGTGACGTGAAGTTGAATTGTAAATAATTTTAATAATTAAATATTTGGTCTTAATAACTTTTATCGATTTCAACTAAAAATATGAAATTAAGGAAAAGTGAGCGCGGTAGTACAAACATATGTTTGTATTTGTGCATTTATACATATACATACATATGTATATGTACTATACTTATACGATAGGTTAGTCAATTGATAAAAGTTATACCCATTACAATTCTGTGAAATATACTACGATTGGTAGGTAGGCCAAAAACGAATAACCGTCGAATCCTGAGGGAAGATAGTGCTCTTACGGATTTTTACAAAAGGTTTTCGATTCTAACTTTTGTTAAGGGTAACAACTTCCAGTATTATACAAGCAACTCCGTCATATGTTGACTTTCATTAATTGACTGCTTGTATAGAACAATACAAAATGTAGAATGTCCTACCAAACTCTATTTTTCCCTCATATTAAAAAACCAACGTTCATCGGTATCTCTTATCTTCTCCTCCTAATTTCTATAAAGCCCGCGCTATTGTCTTAACAATAAAAGGGTAGTAATAAATCTTTAAACGCGCGTGTATTAAAGAAAAAAAAAATAGAACAACTCGATTGCAATATTCTTTCTTGTCTGTTTATTAGCTATTTCTTTCCCTAGTATAGTATGCCATTGTGTAGTAATTTTCCCTAGCACAAATCATTTTTCTACTGCTTGGTTGTTAATGAAAAGGTTACACTAATCCGTACTGATGGATATTTAAATAAGTGTTCTCCCTATTAATACCAGTTATGTATACATACTTAAATGCATTTTATATGTATGTTTAATAACATTTTATGTATAATTTAACATTTTTTTAGTTTCAGAGATTTTCTGTCTACCTCATCGATGCTTTTAGGTAAGTTATATTTATCTACATCTCTGTAATAATTGATATAAATATTGTTTTAAGCACAATTTTGTTGGTTAAGTATTACAAAGAGATCTTCAAGATGTTAGATAATGTCAATTTAAGAAGTCATCAATCTGCAAATTTCCTTTTAATTAAAATCAACACTCAAATTACGCATACGCATACATATGTACCTATATATATGTGGGATAGAGATCCGGTGATGGTGCCGGCCATTGTAAAATGTTAATATTTCGCTCCCCAAGCCAATAATCTCTTACCAGCTTGGACGTGTTTTAGGGACGCTATCATGGTGAAACCACCAAACTAGCACCACCTCCCATTCCCTATAAGACCACCAGCATGGTGGTCTTTAAAATTTGCCTTACGTCTTGGGACCCCATTACTCTCTCCAATTGCCTGCTCGGCCCGATACCTTATGCTCTTTTAGTCTCCTCATGTGTTCCCTTTGATCAGATCCATACAATTTGAACTTATACTCATCAGAAAATAAGACGGTTTTCGATTGCTGTAGACTCCAGTCCAAATAAAATTCAAACGGGCTTTGAGATTCTTTTTTTTTTTTAAATAAAGAGTATTTCCGCTGGTTCATATCTTAGAAGGGGGTCTGTAAAGTCCTTCGTCTAATTGTTGGAGAGTTAAGATCTAATTGCAGTTGCAGCTTTACTTCTTCAGAAGAGCCTTGACGATTTTTTCGTACAACAATTTATATTTTGCGGTCATTTTTATCTGTTGTTTTGCGCGGTCGACCTCCTTTATGGTTCGCTACCGCTACCGGATAATCCGGAAAAACGGCGACTTGTGTATTACATATTTTAAGGAAATTTGTTTTTAAATAATTCCGTTATTATATTCACTCAAAATTTTTGATCGTATTTCAGAACAATATTCATTTCCACCCATCTTGCTACAAAATATTAATCTGGCTTAAACTTACCAGACGCTTGAAATACCACAAAGAGCTGAAAATCACCGAAATCAATCAAGAACTAAAATACAAGTGATAAATACCGTATACCGTTGTGCAAATACATCCTATGGTAGTACTATTTGTTGCAAATGTTTTGCACAGGCAGATTTGCTACTTTCTTTGGAACCAGACACATAATTAAAAAAAAAAAAAAACGAAGTGTATATGTACATAGTTTTTGTTTTTTGATAAGTATAATACACACAGATTAAAAAATGATATGAATCATTTCAATATTCCAAATTTTACTATATAAAAATCTTTATTCTGTTGCCTTGTGATTCTAGTTGCAAATTTTTTGCACAGCACTGTATGTGCATATGTATATGTTATATTACATTAACACGTGGAAAGCTCACTTGATAATGTACAGATAAGGACTTAAGGTAACTGCAGATGGGACCAATTAGAACCTGATGAAATTTTAGACGGCGTACTACTTTAGTCATAATGTTCATAGAATGACATTTGTGGCCAGTCTTCAATTAGCGTAATCTGCAAAATCTTTGTGAAAGAATTATGCACTGACTGAATATGGCAGTTCTACAATGACTAGTTTGCATTATTAATCACTGTTCTTTGTATACAAAAAATTAACTTTGTATATTTTATTTCGTATTTCAACGTTAACTAAAGAACTAAGATAGCAATTTTGTATTCAAAGAAATCTTTCTTATAACTTGGTGTTATGTGCAAGCATGTGCAATGTACAAGTTAATTATCTATGAAAAAAATAAAAAAGTTGTTAGTGATATGTATCTCTTTGGGGGAATCCCTAGTAGTTGTAACAAAATAAGATAATTGCATTTAATATAGAATGTTTTGCAGAAAGTGCGTGTGTAAATGACCATGCTGGGGAAGAACATTTCCGTTCGACCTTTAGACATTTTATTGGATAAATTTGAGGACTTCCCCTAAGGTGTGAACCCCAAAAACTCCAATCTAGTTCCTACCGTGCCTTGTTTTGTGGTTAACTATATCGGCTTTAGAAATAAACATACAAAAAAGTACATATATCGAATACCTACATCACTTTTATGTGATTAACAGACCAATTTAGATGGTCGTTTGAAGTTAATTAAAAGTTTTGTTTAATGGTGCTTATGCAAAGTCTAAGTGAATAGGGTGGTATTATACAAAAAAAGTACTTTCGTTTTCAATTATTTGTGCATTGCGTTTACGAGATTTAGGTTTTACGATCTCCTGTTAACTATTTTTTTTCTTTTGCACATCATGTTCCCAACAAACACTACATCAATAATACGCGCAATGTAGTATGGACCATGGAGTTTAAGAAACTGTACCTAAATACCCCAAAATTTTCTCACGATGCTAGAAGGTACAGATGCATCTAAGAAACTCACTCTTCGTTTTGGCATACAACACTGCGGATGTAATAAAGAACATCAAATAATTCTGATCACATAAAAAAGGACTATGAATGCACAAATGAATTACACAAATGGAAGGACCTACTATCGTGTCCAAAGGCAATTTTTTATTTGATAACGTTTTTCATAACAGTTGTACTCTTGGATGTTTGTCAGACGATCGCGGGAGTTGTAGTCGTGAAAGAGTTATTAGGTGTTGTCTGGGAATCGATCTTTAAATCACCCGCTTCGTAGTCCAACGCACTAGTCACGCTTCAATTCAGATACATATGTACATACTTATATACGTTTACATCTGTATGTACAGTGCTGTGCAAATTAATTGGGACAGGCATATTTTTGATGTTATTTTGATTTATTTGCAAAACAGTATAATTTTTTTTCATATTAATAATTTATATGACCGCCTTTAGCACTAATAAGCTCTTCTATTCTATTTGGCATTGAAAAAATTAAGGATTCACATATTTTTTTTATTTGTTCATCGTGAAACCACACTTCAATAATAGCTGAAATTAGCTTGTTTTTTTGTGGTACAATCTCGTTTCCTGAGCCTCGCTTTTATAATGGCCCAAAGATTTTCGATTGGATTGAGGTCAGGAGAGTTGCCCGGCCATTCCAGCACCTTAATATTTTTCTCTGCAAAGAATTGCTTCATTTGTTTAGAAGTATGGCATGGAGCAAGATCTTGTTGGAAAACTGCGTTTCCAGTCGGGAATTGTCTTTGCATGGTGGGCAAAAGCATATGACTCAAGACGTCTGCGTATTTAATGCTGTTCATCATTCCCTCAATTGGCTTCAAGCTTCCAGGACCCACGGAGGTGAAACAACCCCAAAACATTACTTTCGGTGGGTGTTTAGGGGTTTGAATAATGTGACCAGGTCGGAGTTTTTCATTGTCACCTCTTCTCACAACACTTACCCGGTGGCCCTTCAAAGTGGCTCTCATCTGAGAAGATTACTTTTTTCCAGTCTTCTGCTGACCAGTCTTTGTGTTTTTTGGCCCATTGCAGTCTTTTCTTCATCATAGTCGCGGTAAGAAGTTGTTTTTTCAGAGGTCTTCTGGCTTTGCGGCCCATTTCCAGAAGACGCCTTCGAACATTTGATGAATCAAACACCACACCAGCTGATGCCAAGTCCCTTTGTAGCTCACCACTTGTCTTCCAAGGATGAATTACGCTATTTCGGATTAAAACCTTATCGTCATGATCCGTGGTTTTGCGTTTTCGTCCGCAGTGTCCTGTCCGACCCGTTGCAGTCGATCCTGAAGCTTTATACAGTGCTATAATAATTGCAACGCTTGATTTGGAAACTCCAACATCTGCAGAAATCTCCCTTATGCTTTTGCCAGTATGCTCATGCAAAGCAATGATTTTGGCCCTGTTCTCCATAGAGATATCCATTCTCAAATTTACGTGAACCAAATTGAACAAATCTAATAAAAAATTATACAAAAGCCCTATGAAGCCTAACTTTTATAAAAGGAATCAAAAATTCAACCTACCTTCGCAAAAGCCAACAGAAAAAGTGAGCCATAATTAATTTGCAAAGTTCTAGAAAAATTTTTTAAAAATTAATAGAAAAAACACGGCCTCCTTTTAATTATTTTTGAAAAAAGTGACTGTCCCAATTAATTTGCACAGCACTGTATATATATATAGGCTCAAAGAGAACAGGTGAATTAAAAAAAAGAAGTTTGCAAACCATACTCAGAAAAAAAATTCCAAATTTAATTAACAGGCTATTTTATAGACATTTACTATTTTTTCGATAGTATTGTACTGAGTATTACTATTCGGGCAATACTATTGATTAGGTGTGTCGTATTGATGTAGTCATTATGTCATCTATGATCATAATATTGAACTACCTTATTTGCTTCCAATTTACTTCAGCATGGATAATATATGTTATATATTATGTGGTCAACAGAGAATTTTCATTGTACCCGTATTGTTTTTGAGTTTTAATCTATGCAAATTCTTTTCTTAAAAAATGCTGAGAGAATATAATTATTTAATATACTCTCACTTATTGCCGTAACAGTATTTCACATATTTAATTAATGTGAATAGTAATAGTTAAAATATAATTTTTTTTTTATTAAATGTGATACCATTGGTTGTTTTATGATATGAAGATTTTTTTTTTAATATTGATAACTGGGCACCGTGGTTCCTTGGTTAGTGTGTCGGATTACTGAGGAGGAGATCAAGGTTCGATTTCCAAGCAACACCAATGATTTTTAATATTTCATCGTCTCGCAAAGGACTTATAAACTCCAGAAAGTATAACTGCGACGAAAAAAAAAAAGATTTCAAAAAACTTCCCGGAACTAGCATTAATTAAGAGTTATAGAATTCTACCATGCGATTCAATAATATACAAAGTATTCACAACATAAACGGTTGGAAAAGTTAAGACCTAGTTTTCTACAGGCCCAATAGTTTTATCTATTTGTTTTATTTACTTAGAATTTAGTTTTTAGTATTGTTACATTAAGTTAATGGTACATTTTATGTTTTTCTCTGAGTACATAGTGGGACTGTGCGAATTTGTTTTTCCTTAATCTTCTCAACATTTAATGTACTTGCAGAGCTTGAGGGTTTTTTTTAGTAGATATATAAGTTAAGGAAACATCCATATTATAAGCAATAACCCTGTAACCTTAGCTGCAGTCGCATGTATAGCCCCGAACTAGTCAAAACTTTTATTGTTATATCTGTTTGAATTATGTACCTATACATAGTACAGGTCTCGTGCAGTAAAAACACAGTTCTTTAGATGCTTTTATTAGATTTGCTGTTAGATTATTTTAACTATCCAGTCCAAGTAGTTTTAAATTTGCAAGCTTGTGAGAGAAGTATGGTTTATTATTTCATTTTACCAAGCTAATTGCTAAAGAAATACCAGTGGATATATATTTCTATTTTCAACAATCGGTTAGGTAATGACATTTTAATTTTCTTTGCTTTCGTATTTTTTGTACTCTAACGTAATTTGAGTTTCGAATTAATTCACAAACTTTTTGGTAATAAATATCTCATAGCGGGAATAAGTTGTTCGGTTTACAATGCTATTGCTGTCATAATTTTTAAAATGAGATTCCATAAAACGCTATCTATGTGGAAAAATTCAAAAAGTACGCGCTGTATTATTATTGTAGCAAAATGTTTACATTTAATGTAAATAAAGCTATTGCATCATTTACAGAGATATGGTATATCATCCTTACAACTGAACAATTTTCCAAAGCTATTAAAAATATCAGATATACGTGCAGTATTTTTTATATCTGCCACATGAGATGAATTTAGGCATTATCCATAGAGAATTGATAAAAAAAAACGTAAACCATCGAAGATTTACTGACAAATCAGCAACTAAAGACTGGTCTTCAAGTAGTGGGGTCTTCAGTACAGAAAACATCTGCAAATATACGATTATAGCCGGTAAATCCAAAAGAAACACCGCCTTAAAAAGAAACAATGACCACTTCCATTAGATTTTGTACCAATAGACGGTGAACTTTTTGTTGTTAAGATTTGTTTCTCTTGGTCGACGAAAGAAGATATCAAATCAACTGACGAACATATTGGGCCAGCGGCGGTTCCACAAAAGTAATAAAGTATTTAAAACCTCTTTAAATGGGTCACTGATGGGACCACTGTTTCGGTAGCCCCATTAGAGGTTGCCATACAGAGTCAGGAAAAAATATACAAAGTAGCTACAATCCGTCTAAGACGGTTCCTATCCTTCTTCTTATCCAGCCCTTATAACGTGGGCGTGGGCGTGGGCGTGGGCGTATTGCATTTGTTTATTGAACTATGACGATAACTTCGAACATTTGCGGATTTGACATGTAAAATTTCATAAAAATCGGTTTTTTTTTTATGAAACCGCTCCAAAAAATAGGCGTAGGCGAGATGAAATTTCATCCTCCTAGCTCATAATTCAGGGCCCAAAAACTGTTGACATATGGACAGACGGACGGATGGATATGGCTTAATCGTCTTCGCTATTGATACTGATCATGAATACATATGTATGCTTTATAGGTTCTATTTCGATTATTTCTCTATATTACATACAAACTATGTATTAAACTTAATATACCCTTAGGATAGGGTATACAAACCCAGCAATATGGACAGATAAATAGGATCATATCTGTTACAATTTTCACAAACTCTCCGCAAAAAATAACAACTTCACAACTTTAGATCCACTTCACAATAACAATTGCAACACGTCTTTACAAAAAAAAAAAAAAAACAAATACAAATTTTTGGCGCGACAGGTCTATGGGATCCAGGGCCTAGCTTCTCACAACCATTAGTGTTGTGCGTGTTATACTCTGCACACGAATGGAAGGAGCATACTGTTAAATACCGAATCCGAAGGACAATTTGGAAAGTAATTTAGGTGTTGTCTGGGGATCGAATCGCAAACCCCTCGCTCCGTATTCCAACGCACTATTTTCACTCCATTTCCCGTTATAGCCCGTTGAAGTGGGGCACCTCCGATTTGGAGGTATGTATAACCAATTTAAAGATTTTATTATACAGACATTAATAATGGACACATAAGATGTATCAGCGATTTAAAAATATAACCCTGTTATTTCGATAATTTATCTCGCTTATCCCATAAACTTCTATATTTGTGGGTGCACATTTTTGGCTCCCAGGTAAATCTACATATAAAAATATTTATTTTAACGACACAAATTAATTTTTGCTCGTCAATAAGAAAAATGTATTTCGCAGAATTACAACAACCGGTAACTTTTTAGTGTGCTACAAATATTTATTTCATTGAATAACCGCAACTGATTTACGTACTTGAATTTTTGTTGGTGCAGCGAATTATAAGTGGTACGAGGTGCGAAGCTGAAAATATTACTTTTTAGGCGAGTCGTTGCGTTTTTATTGGAGGAAACCACTGTGAAGAACTTATATACAGGTTGTAAAAATATAAATAAGAAATAAATACTTTCAAGGTCCTCCTTTGCATATGTACATTGGGCTAATTATTGCATTCAACGGGCTATTTATATCCTATGCTGAGGATATATTAGGTTTGAAACATAGTTTGTAACATAAAGAAATAATTAAGGTAGTCGCAATCAAGTATATACATATGTAAAGGGTTTTCCAATAGGGACTTGACAACTTTGAATTTAATTTGTGAACGCACTCTTTCTCTAATCATCAAACTGTCACTGTCAATTTATTCAGTAAACTCAACATTTTCGTTATGGTAAATTACACAAACGAGCAACGTCTGCATATTTTAAAAATTTTCTACCGAAATTCGTAGTCGGTGACTGCAACTTTAAGAGCTTTAACTCCAATTTTCGGTCGTAATTCTCGCCCTAGTAGACAGGCAATAACAAGTTTAGTGCAAAAATTTGAGTCTACATATTCGTTGTGTGATGTTGCCGTGTCAGTGAGACAACGGGTTGGTCGAAGTGTCGAAAATATCGCTGCCATTCAGTCGTCCGTAGCAAACGATCTAAATCAGTCAATTCCACGGCGTTCTCAAGAATTGGGCACTTTGGGCGATTGGCCGCCTCGTTCGTGCGAGTTAACGCCGCTTGACTATTTTCTGTGGGGCTACGTTAAATCATTGGTTTATGCCAACAAGCCGACGACGTTGGAAGAGCTCAGAGCCAACATTGAACGCGAAAAGCGGCCGAAATGTGTGGCCGAGTCGTTGAAAATTGGGTCCAACGAATCGACCGCTGTAAACGTGTCCGCGGTGGCCATATGAACGAAGTCGAGTTCCATTCATAAATGTTTTGATTGTACTTCAAGCCGATAATAAAGTTTTTGAAATATCTCAAATGGTTTGCGTTTTATGTATTTAAAAAAAAAGTTGTCAAGTCCTTATTGGAAAACCCTTTATATTCGGGATCAGTGTCAATAGCGTATCAGTGTCTGTCCGTATGTCACCACTTTTTGGGCCTTAAAGTTTGAGCTAGGAGAATGAAATAGGGTATCATATGATCCGTTACAGACGGATTGTAGCTTTTCTGTATGTTTTATAACTTAGTTTCAAAAATCTAGTATTCAGAAAATGTGGACTGTAAAATAAACCGCGGTCATTCGTAAAGATAAATGTGAATAAAAGCATTGTTTTTTATTAGCATTAATGGTGCTTACTGCAAAGGATTATAATTGTCTCGCAGATTCTTTTTAATAAACTAGTTCTTTCCTCATTATCTTTAAATAGAAGCTGCGGTTTTGAACATAAATGTTAGTCAACCTTACTATTTTGTATTAAATGTATTACATTTATTTATTTTTTTTTTTGTCAACAAACTCCTGTCAAAACATTCGAACATTACTTCGAATCCGGGGGAAATAAACTTCGATGGAAATGCACGATAGCAGGAATTACTTCCCGGGAACAAAAAATATTTGGGGGAAACATTTTTCCTTCCGAGTTCTCTATAAATCCGAATTCATCCATACATAAGTTTTGGTCACCCCCAATTTTAGGGGAAGTTTTCATCAAAAACGGATTTTCATGCTATTTTGCATATCAACCTCAAACGTTCGAAGTTATCGTGGTAGTTCAATAAAAACATACAGAAAAGCTACAATCCGTTTGGAACGTATTGTTTGATACCCTATACTCTTTTCTGTGCAGCCCTAGTAAATTGGGCGTGGCATACTTCATATTTTTTCTCGAATTACAACGATTTTGTACATTTAAGGGTGTTACCGCTTCCGGTTTTTAACGAAAACGCCTCAACAAGTTTTACACCTGTACTTTATCTTTTTGTCAGAAACCTAGATATGAAATTTAAGGCCCAAAAAGCGGTGACAATTGGACAAATGGAAATAATTGGAAATTTCTGAAAGGAAAATAATCATTGACTTTCACAAAGAAGGAAAATCATATGGTGATACATTTTTTTTTTATTTGATACATATGTATATTTAAAATTACAAAACAACATCGCTTAAGAATCCAGAAAGTTGTAAAATATTTTAAGGCCCGAGGAACACAACAAGAAAGATGCGGTAGATCTAGAAAGATCAGTAAGGCTGAAAGTAAATTTATTGTGCGTAAGGTGTCAGGAGAATCTGTTTTGGGGTTAGGAAAAATAGCTAAAAAACTGGAGACCATTTTTAATAAATCGGTACACCCTTAAACTGTGTCTAGAGCACTTCACAAGGCTGAGTGTGATAGTTGCGTAGCGATAAAAAAAAAACCATACATACCTAAAATTAAAATTAACCACAAAAGCACGTTCAAAAGAATTTTAATTTTTGGGCAACAGTAATGTTCTAAAGTGAGAGTAAGTTTAATGTTTTTGAGTCGCACAGTCGAAAACTATGTAGTATAGAGAAAAATAGGTGAAGAAATGTTCCTAAAAAATTCGATTGCTACGGTTAAATATGCATGTGGTGGAGTCATGGTTTGCGGGTGTATGTCGGCAGTCGGCGCAGCGAAGATAGTTTTAATAAATCGAAGTATGGATAAGAACTTATACCTCGATATTAAAAAAAAAAACAATCTGCAAATTAGATTAGTTCTGAGAAGCTGGGCTTAGCTGGCCCATTTCACTTTCAACATGCCAATGACCCCATATACACTCCCTATCAAGTTCGACAATGTATTGCTTATAACACCCCGACTTTCTTTAATATCCACCACAATAGCTCGACATAAACCCCATTGAAAATGCATGGGCTAATTTGAAAAAAAATGTAAGAAAACATGAAATAAACAATAAAAATGTATTCAGCATAATTTTACTAACAAAATAGAAAAAATTAGCAACGACCTGACAATACAACTTGTTGAAATCACGCAGAGAAGATTAGATTAATGCAAAAAGGTATTTATTTTGAAATTGTAGCTGTGAAACTTTGGTGTTTCTGAAAGTGTTTTTAACTTGTATACATTGTATACAGCCTTTAAGTTTAACGAGTTAAATGAATTTGGGCCGAACAGAAATTATTATGTGAACTGAACTATTGTGACCACTTGTGTTCATGATAAAGTGATAATTTTTTTCTGTACGATTGACTGTGCGTGTATGTATACATAATACAGGATCTGTATGTGTGGTTTATATACCACCTTTTATTGCTGGGACCTTTATCGGCAGCTTAGGGGGGACAGGTACAATTTTCTTTTTTACATCTGGGCCAGAGGAATCAGATTCAGACTCTGATGTATCATCAGTTTCCGATTCAGATTCGGAAGTTTCATAAATAACTGAAAAATTGTTATTTTGGAATTAATAATCATAATCAATCAAACTATTAGTTTGTAAGCTCTTTAGTACTTTGTCAGCACCACTATTAAGCAGAAAAATAAAAATACAAATTTATTTAACTTATCCCGTTTGGTATTACTCACCATTCGGCTTGCTGGGATCCTTTTTGATTGGTGTAACTTTCTTCAGAACTTTATCCTTAAATTCTGGTTTTAATTCCGATTCCGTTTCCTTAATCGGATCATCGACTTTTTGAACTTTTTTCAAGACCGGCCGAATTTTATCGAAATCATCAGTACTTTTGTTGAACGATTTTTGCTTATTCACTACTACATGACGTAGCTTGGGACGTTCCAATTTAAAACGTCGTCGCCGTTCACGGTCCTCTTCGGTTTCGCCTTCTTCTGCTTCATCATCATCCTCCGCTTCCCGCTTTTTCTGAGTATTACTTACAGACTTGTCACGTTTCACCACCACGGGACGCAGTTTTGGTTTTTCTGTTTGGAATTTACGTTCCAATTCGGTTTCAGGTTTTTTCGGCGGCGGGGTGTCCTCTTCTTCCGATTCCGATTCAGATTCAGTTTCTTCTTCTTCCTCACTCTCGGAAGGGGTTGGTGGTTTCTTTGGTTTAGGTTTTACCAGTGGCTCCTGAACTGGTTTACGTTTTTCTGTCATGATGGGCACTTTAATTTCGCGTGATTGCAATTTGGCTTCCTTGCGGGGAGCTACATCTATTGAGGGTTTTACTGCTACCACTGTTGGCGTTTTGCTTGTAGTTGCTGGTTTGTTAGATGACGGGGATGCTTTAGGTGTTTCTCCATTTTTCTTGGCAACGTCGTTGGAAGTATCGGCTGCTGTTGTTGTGGTTTTCTTAGCCCATGGTGATGTTGTTTTAATTGTTGTTTTTGGTTTCGCATCAGGAACATCTGCCTTTACCCATGGTGGGCGAAAGGTGGTTCTACCACCACCTCCAGGACCACTAGAGGCCGATGTCGCAGACTTATCACTGTTGGTTGTTGTAGTTTTCGTGCTACCAATGGGCATTGCAAAGGCAAATTTTTAACAATTTTTTTTTTTTTTTTTTTACTTTTTAACTTAACACGTTATACTGTTTTGTTATTGTGGAAACTTTTTACGATTGAGAATTTTTTTCTTACACGAGATACATGTTCGTTTCGTAAAGACTTTGTACTCGCGTCGTTTCTTCCGTTCGTTTTTAACACACTTTTCTTATGTTATTTTTAGCACAGTGAACTAAACGAAAAAGAATCAGAAGAAAATAAATAAATAAAAGAAAACTAGAAAGCATTCACAATTTTCCTCATCACAGACAACAGCTGTGTTTTGAATATTTTTTTTTCTTTCAATTTTTGATGCTATTTAATTTTAATTGACGCAGAAATATTTAGGATTTTCTTTAACTTTCTAAAAAAATAGCACTTATTCATCGCGAAAGGTGTGACTAAGCCTTATGATTTAATCGAATTCTTTTGCGCAAATATGATGAATTTTATTTCAATACTACCATTGAAAGATCAGAATATTAAAATTATTACAAAAAAAAGGCACAAATTTCATGAGAGATGGAAAAACAAATTTTAATTATAGAAAATTTCATCTCCTTCAATGCGGCGTTAAAATAAATAAATAAAATTCTATGCGTGTAGGTGTGGATCAACGAGATGGACTTCGTTTGCGATAATTATACATCCATACATACATATGTATATATATATTTTTTTAATATAAAAAATGATTATATTTAAATTGTTATAAGAGGAAATAATAAATCAAGAGTCTTGTACATTTTTGCAAAAAAAAAATTTCACATATTTAAAGTTTTAATTTGTTGGACAATGAGACGTCTCTTTGAAGTTAAATTAATAGTTTACATACGGTTGTTGTTAAAAAAAATATCATAAAAAGCATTCCGAAATATGAACTATGAATAGCTGCATGACATTCGACTAGTGACATGAAATACATTCAGTAGGTATAAACATAAAGTGACAGCCAAATGATTTGACTATGGATCGGGTCTTATGGTTAATTGTGCACTTAAGAAATAATTATTTATTAAAAGAAGGAAGTTAGGGACAAGTACAAAACGTATAATTATAGTTTTATGTAGTAGACACTAATTTCTTAATACAAATATGAGACACTCGTTAGACTTGACCCTTGACTTGAGCTATAAAGAATAAATTGTGGTTGAAATATGGAGAGTGCCACAAGAATATTGAATTTCTGATCACAACAAGAACATACTTTCTGTGGTAGCCTACACGGAATATAATGGAACAGTACCAGGGGAGAGCTAGAGCAGCAACAGAGCCTTAGTATATTAAGCAATACACAGAGATTTTCAGGAAGAATTGTTGTGATGAGAATTTTACAAAGAGTAGTTATATCATCTTAAAATACGAGCTACATAAAATTGGTTACTCCGGGGAAGCGGACATTGGGCAGGGCGCAGTATTGTGTATTATGTTTGCTTGTGTCTCAGGCTGTATAGGTTTAAGAATCCGAGAGAATGAAAAAAATGTATGTTTCTTCAACCAATGCATCAAAAGAATACACCTGGCAGTACAATGTACTGAAGTCCGAGTGCTCTGCCTTATTTTTACAAAAAAAATCTTAGTCCTTCCTCAGTTCTTTTTTAGAATCAATTGGAGCTTGTAACAAAGTGTTTGAAGAGTCATTACTTGTCAATATGCATATTCAAGGCAAATACTGATCCAAGAAAATCAATTATTTTGTTTGAGTTTATGTGCGGACAACAGTCTGCCTAGTCGACATTCATTAGAAATGTAATGTAACTAAGATTATAACAAAAAAGCAAATATTAAAACTGAGAAGAGTGCTTTGGTTTTTTTAATACTAAGAGTATCACAATTTGTAACTTCTGAGCAACATTTTGAGGCTAAGAGTAGCGGATATTTTCAAACTGCTATACAGATTAAACTACAAAATCACTACCACTAAATGAAAATACAAACTTTCAGACATTTAGAAAGGACACATATAACTAGTACGATTATCTTTCTCTAAAGAAGAATATACCTAAGCATGTTATATCCGATTTGTAATAGGATTTTAGACATTTTACATTTTAAAAGACAAACTGTCACTTGATTCTTACCAGAAAGCATTAAATAAAGTTTGTTTTGATATATTCATTTAATTTTTTTTTATTCTTGCCTCAATGAACATTCCAATACTATTATGCAGATCGGAGGAATAACAAATCTACTCAATTTATTTTTTGTCTGGCTCTTGGGTCTGTTTCTCTGATTCTAACGTAAACTCACTTTATTTTTTTTTTGGTCAAAAAAATGAAACCTTTGAGCTTTATTGAATCTTGGGCAACAGAGTTGTATGTATTTAACATATCTTTTTTTTCCGAGGGTCGGTGGAAATCTTGAAAGACATTAGCGAAACTAGTAGTGTTTATGACTAAGTTGGAGGTCATTTAGTAAATTTTACTTCAATATTAATTAAGAGTTTTGATGAAATATATCCCGGTGGCTAATCCCGAAGTTATTTAAATTTATTTTCTTTTTGTGTTTCCTATTTAAAATAGGGTTAGTTATATTTAAGTATTTAACATACATATGTATGGATGTCTGATAGTATCAAAATGCTATTATAGAAGCAATTTCAAAACGTAGTAGGTATTTAAGTTATTGTAAAAAACATGCTAATGCTAAACTTTCTCCGAAGTGGTGAAGTGTTGGTAAAGCTCGGTTTTTATTATATTTAACCCCGAAAAAGTTATCAAACTCTTTGTAATATCTATGTATTTATTTACATATAAAAATACATTTTTTTCTCGTTTTGCAAATTCTAACTAGAACATTGTTGAGTTTAAGAATATACATACTTCCATAAATAAAAGTATTATATTGATATGATATACATGTGTAATGTACACATCCAAAATCCAAGGTTTAAGCAAATGCTGAGAATATGCATATACATATGTATGTATGTGAATGTTATGTATGTATTGTATTGCGTGTCTTTATATTGACTTTTAATTTTGTTCTATTCTTGACACTTTGAATATGTATCAAGACTCTTTAAATATTAATTTATATTTGTTATACAATTAAATAAATTTTTATTATTTATCGTTTTTAAAGATCTTTGTTTCCAAAACTCCGCACACCAAAAAAATGTATATATACATATGTAACCTTTTTGATCGAAACTTATAAGAATTTTTTAACGGTTTCCGTCTCGCATGAATATTTATTCGTTATTGTAAACTTTCTTTTCTTGTTTTTTTAAATGTTGATTTATATTTATTAAATTATTTTTTAGCTTTAGTTTTCTTTATATTCCTTCTTGTATTTTTTGTTTAAATATAGCAGTTCATTTTTAGTAGTTTAAAAAGGAACAAAAATAAAGACGCGATTCATTTCTGTTTTTTTTTTATTATTATTATTAAAAACTAATATTCACATCGATTTGCGTTCGTCGCAGTATTTTTTTTTCGTAAGACGTACCATATATCCAACCGCCACTATTAAACTGAGAAGAAAAATTTATATTGATGAACACAACACACAAAATGTTCTTTCAGGAAAAATAATTTTTTTTTTAATTTAAATCGTATTTTTGGCGAAATGTATATTTTTAGTAGAATGGACGATTTTCTCTCACGTCACAAGCGTGAGGCTGTTGTTTTTCTTATCTAGCTTTTTTTTTTATCCAAACAGTGTATGTGTTCTAATTTTTTTTGGAGAGTTTTAATTTTTGTACCGGATTTTCTCCACGAGAGAACGGTCTTCAAGTTTTTATCCAATTTATTTCTGTTGTAAATTTATTTTGCGGAGCTCCTCCATTTGCATCCATGCGTATTATATTATGCGCGCGCATATAAGTGTGTGTGCTTTTCTTTGGAAAATATGTACATACATACATACATGTGTGTATAAATGAGTACCTACATTTCAATAGTGTAACGTTGTTTTCTGTGAAAATTGTTGAACAATTTAATACTCATGGGATTGTATTCTTAAATCGAATTTATTATTACATGACGATGATGAGATGCATTTTCCATGACGACATTGGGATAACTTGACCGTGGGGGATAAAAGTCAAAGTCAAAATTTTATTTATTAATTTTTTCACTCTACTTTTCAAGAAAATTTTGTAGAATTTTTCAGAAAAGATGACTTAGATTTCAACAAATACATATGGTAGGGGGGTCGCTAACGCATTTAAAAATCCATTAGATCTATCGACTGTATCCGTGAACATTTAAAGGAAAAGAAACGCTACAAGCTAGTTATAACTGATACCCCTTATAGTTTCCTCTGCTATGCACTGCATACTTCGTTTTGATTTAAGTATTTCGTTTGTACGTTTACGGACGAGATCAGACGTTCCTTGTCAGATTGAAAACTCTATCTAATAGGATGGTTTGGATGATATTTTTGATGAAATATTAGCATTTAAAATCTGAATACAACAAATTTTGTCCGTCCATTCAATAGAAAATAAGGCTTAACGACACATGAGTTTCAAATCACTGCACACGTGTTCTATCTATCCTATTAGTTCTTCTTTGTTATTTATGGCGTGCAATTAACAACAATTTGCATTAAAAGAGATTAAGAAGTATTTACAAATTGAGTTAGTGGTAAACTAGGGATAGGAAGTATGTATTCCATTGGCACAACCAGTCGCAACTGGTTCATTGTACTTTCAAAAAGCATACCCCTTGGTACGCATTTTATTGGAACTTTCCTCGAAAAATGACTAAGCGCTTTTAAGATGAATGTCATGCTACAAGCCATTATGCTGCTTCCGACCGATTACTTAGAAAGATCCTTCGTAGTTTCAGGTCCTGAGAAGCAGTATTGTGCATATTGTCTAGAAAGTGAATTAGAGATATTATGTTCACTGAGATATGAGTATGATAAGTTTACGCTGGGATCTACACAATCAAAAGTTCAAACTGGCAAATGAAATAGTTACTGGGTTGAGCAGGGTCATACGTGCTTTCTGAGTATCGCTACATACGTAGATATTCTTACCCTTGCACCTATGTATATCTTCTAAAATAGCTTATGAACATTAGGAAAGTGTGAATCTCTGCTTGGAAGACAGATGCATAGTTCTCTAATTTAGTACCGATGACGTCAGTTGTCGTTTTCGACAAAAGACTAGTGCGAATAATACCAGAAAGTGATTTCTAAGGTAGTAGATTTCATTGCGAGTGCTACCCATGATCTATCATTATCATGCCTAATAATTACTCATATTAAGAGGATGTACGTATTTCCGGCGATACAAGGGTAGAATCAAAGGTTTTCTTTAATACAAAAAGGCTACTACTCTCAGATATTTGATGCAACTTTAGAATTATATAAATATATTTATCTCCTAAACTCTGTTTATGTCCTATCTTTAGGGGACATTAAGTTTGATACATACATAGTTTGTAACATAGAGAATACATATACCTATGTATATATTCTTTATCAGTATCAATAACGAAGACGATTAAGCCATGTTTGTCCATCCGTCTGTTAGTCACCACTTTTTGAATCTAATTTTGAGTTAGAGGAATGAAATTTTGTTTTAGGCTTTCTGAGACAAAGATGCAGTACAACATTTCTAATCCACCCCACTGCCAAGACTTTTCTATAACTATTATATTTTTTTTTACTAGATATCAAAAAAAATTATTAAGAGCAAATATTTGTGTAGGAATTTCGTAACTAACATTTACATACATAAGTTTTATGTTATTCTTGCACTGAAATCTAATAAAATATAAAATAATAAAATCTAATATAAAATATTTAATTTAAAAATATAAAATTTAATATATGAAAATATAAAATATAACACACCACGCCCACTTTATAAGGGCTTTATAGGGTAGTAATGATAGTAATGTGAAGTTTGATTAAAGTCTCGAATTTATACAGCTAAAGTCTCGAATTTATACAGCTGTACCCAAAATAATAGCAACATCTTGTATTTTTTAAAATTAAGTGGCTAATTTTGTTTTTGGTTGAATCTATGAAGTTGCTAGTTTACATAACTATAGAAAAATATATTGTTAATGAATCTCATCGGCAGAAAGTGAATGTTCGTAGCCATATAAAATCTATCGAATAACCACGCAGTTTGATTGATTGCAATAAGTAAGAGAAATAAATTATAGATTTAATCAGATGTACTCTATTACAATACCAAAACCATGTAAATGGATATGACCTGCTGCAGCTCGTATTTCAACTCCAATATATGTAATCAGTCGTGGAGGCCTAGGTTCACCCCGAATGCCACCTATGTAAATAAGTAAGTATAGTAAGTCTTTTTCGAATGATAGGCGTGCATGACAAACTTATTTTTGTTGCCGGTGGTAAAAAATTCCAAACTTACTTACTTACTTAGGTGGCGCTACAGTTCGGGGTGAACCTGGGCCTCAACTAACAAGCCTCTCCAGTTAGCTCGGTCCTTAGCTAACTGCCTCCAGTTGCGCACTCCAAGCGTGTTCAGGTCCCCTTCAACTTGTGCGCGCCACCTAAGGCGAGGTCTTCCTCTGCTGCGTTGTCGCTCCGGGTGTAATTCGAAGACTCTTTGGGCCGGATCACTGGTGTCCATTCGTTCTTCATGTCCTAGCCATCTCAAACGACTAATGCGCAGTTTTTTGACTAGGTCGATGTCGCTGTACAGCTCGTATAGTTCGTCGTTGAATCTTCTCCTCCAAAGCCGGTCAACGCAAACGGGACCGAATATTTTACGAAGAATTTTTCTCTTGAAACGACCGAGGATATCTTCATCCGCTTTTGATAAAGTCCAAGCTTCAGCGCCATAAAGCAGGACTAAGATGATCAAGGTCTTGTATAGAGTCTCCTTAGTTGTTCGGGATAGGGCCTTACTACTCAATTGCCTTCTCAGCCCAAAGAAACAGCGATTGGCAAGAGTTATTCTTCGTTTTATTTCTGCCGAGGTGTTGTTGTCAGAATTGATAGCAGAACCGAGGTAGATAAAGTCCCTTACTACCTCAAAAAATTCCAAACACTGTGGCGAAAAATTTCCCATTATTTGCTTCTTTTTTCCCAATTCCGTTACCGCGTTGACGTCATTTTGTATGAAGGATCATAAATTAACATGACCAACTCAAAGGGTTATCGTCGCGGCACCCGGGACATCTTCTCTCGTCCCTTACTCAAGCACGGTGTCCACTGTCTACCTATATGCGTGTCTTCAAAAATGGCGACATCGTTGACATCAAGGGACACGGAGCCGTGCAAAAGTTTATGCCCTACAAAGCCTATCATGGCAAGACAGGTTGTGTGTATACAACGTGACTCCCCATGCTGTCGGTGTGATCGTAAATAAACCCTTATGCGAACGCATCATCCCCAAGAGGATCAATGCCCGTATTGAACATGTCCACCACTCCAAGTGCCGTGAAGATTTTTTGCGTCGCGTCAAGGAAAACGAATGTCTCCTTAAGGAAGCCAAGGTGAAGAAAGTGTGGGTGAATCTGAAGCGTCAGCCAACACCACCAAAGAAGACGCACTTTGTGAAGAAATTGGAGGAACCAATTGCATTGGCTCCAATTTCATATGAGTTCATTGCCTAAGCGTGACCAGGAGTGTGTGTGTAATTATAATAAATAAAGTAAAACACGTTCCGAAGAAAATATTGATACCGTATGAGAAATTATTGATGAAAATGTAAGGACCGTTAGACTCTGTACACATGAGTAGACGTTGTTCTGGCTACTATCAAATATATAAATATTTGGCGCGATATACGGGGCCTATCCATGACGGGGCCACCATGACGTGAACGTCTGTTTGGTTTCTAGATATAGAAAAGTGCAATCGAGTGAAATTGCATTTGTACTATAATAGTAATAACTATCGGTGTAGTGAAGTAAATGTTGATTTTAAGGTAAAGGAACTAACAAATACCGCCTTGTTTGCCACTCACTGTTGACGACCTGTTAAACACTGTTGAACAAGGACAATGACTTTGGGATCCCTTAATAGACGGCGTACAGCCGTACAACTCGCAGAGGCCCTAGACTGCTATAATGCATATATCACCGATATCCAGGAAGTGCGATGGGATGGAGCAATGTTCTAAGTATAATGTTAAAATCGTTCTAGGCGTTTTTAACGCCAAGATAGGAAAGGAGGACATATTTGGTAGGACAAGTTGGTAAGCACAGCCCACACGACACCAACACTCAATAACCTTAGTAAAAAAAAATTATTCACTTTATTAAATTTTTATACTGAGCACTGTAATTATAAACTTTAATTTCTTTTCGATAGGATATGCACATCACATAAATATTAACAGATAAAACCATAAAATTGTTTTCAAAACTATGATACTTCACAAGCGGAAAAAACCTTTTATACAAACCATTCAATAATTCAAAAGACTTAAGTACTTTATTAGGGCGTTGAAATAGTCACGTCTGGGCATACAGTTAATCACAAAAGTAAGTAGGGTGCAAGTAACAGAATATTTAATAAAAAACATAACTTAAATACGAATTTAATGAATTAAAGAATTTTTTTTTTTTAGAATTCATATATTTCTTTCGAAAAATGTAGTTCAGAATTAAAAAATAACTTAAGAAAAAATAATATTTGGACTTAACTAAAAACAGTATGAAATTCATATCACAAAAGTAAGTAAGCATTTATAAGAAACTTAAACTTGTTGAAAGTTCAATATTTTGTTGGATAGCCCTTAGCTTTTATAACAGCTTTCATGCGTGATGGCATTGATTCCACTAATTTTTGGGTTACGTTTTGATCAATTTTGGACCACTCCTCCCGAAGAACACGTTTTAAATCATCCTTGGTCTTTATTTCATGCGGTCTGATCTTGCGGTCAAGGTGCTCCCATAAATGTTCAATGGCGTTCAAATCCGGCGATTGTGGTGGTGTTTTGAGCTGAGTTCGAACGTTATACAACAGCCATTCTCGGACAACGTGGGAAGTATGTTTGGGGTCATTGTCTTGCTGGAAGACAAATGACCCCTCCATACCTAATTTTCGGGTACTTTCTTGCAGGTTGTTCTTTAATATATTTAAGTAGTCATATCTATCCATCAAGGAATCAATAAAAACTAAGTTCCCGACGCCGGATGCTGACATACACCCCCATACCATTACATTGCCACCACCGTGCTTTACTGTTCCTGACATGTTTATGGGATCCAGCTCTGCATTTTTTTTTCTCCAGACTTTTTCACGTCCATCCGAACCGCGAATGTTAAATTTGCTCTCGTCAGAAAAAATAACGGTATTCCAAAAGTCTGCACGGCAATGTTGATGGTCTTTAGCAAACTGAAGTCTCTTTTGACGGTTGACTTTACTCACATACGGTTTCTTTCGAATGTTTCGACCATGATACCCAGCTTCGTAAAGCACGCGACGAACGGTTTGGGGATTGCATGTCTTACCGGTTTCATTGGTAATTTCGGTCAATATCTTTGGTGCACTAATTTTTAGATTCTGCTTCACTTTTCTGACTATAAGCCGACTTTCTTGTGCTGTAAACTTTGGAGGACGTCCAGATCGGTCATTATTTTCCACGTTCCCAGTGTTTTTGTACTTAGTTATAATTTTGTGAACGGTTGATGGGCTCTTGTCCACAATTTTACTTATTTCGCGCTCCGACATGTTTTCTAAAAAGTGTTTAATTATGACTTCCTTTAAATCTAAGCTGAGCTCCCTTCCTCTTGGTGCCATTTTCTTAAATTACAAGTAATTTAACCCAAACTATAAGAAATATTACTTTACAAGGATTAAAAATAAGAAAATATAATAAAATACCGAATATAACAGCAGACGTATTCACCAGTGTAAAATCAACCTCTAAATGCCTCTAGTGCTTACTTACTTTTGTGATATAAAAAATGTACCCAGCTGGAAAACTGTCGTCGACTACCAACGCTGAACACTTTTTACCGTTATTTTTGCTCAACAGGCAATGTACAGATGGTAGACATAATTCTGAATGTATAGTGGTGCCAATATTCTTAACAGGATTTCATTTGTTTCAAATGAAATGCGGAAACGATGGGTGCTTACTTACTTTTGTGATTAACTGTACATATCTGCCAGTTACAATACTTCGGAATGTACGACATAATTTATAAATGCATCTATTGCGCTGTATTTTGAACCTACATTATATTCTTTAAAACTGTACTTACTTTCAATAACCTTATGAAATGAACATTCCATCATGGAAACCCAGTATTTAGTAATCTCTACGTAAACTATTTCCATTTGAAAAGCAGTAAATTGTAACTCGATTCAATAAAGGATGTATAAGTACATATGTATATATAAAACCAAAACTATGTCAGCTTGTCAGATTGAATGCCAACGAATGAAATGTTCAAAAAGAAATGTCAATTACCTTTTTGTTCTGTTTGCAACTAAAACCCGAACAAAAAACGAATTATGTAGGTGACATAACCATAGCGGTGTATTAGCTACACATTGGTGAAAACTTTGCCCAAAATTAGAAACAATTGCAGTTGAGTAGTTTTAGAGTGTTCCAATAGCTTCTTTTTTTCATGAACTCAATTGGCAAGACATGAATGAAAATTTTCCTTTTTAGATCTCGTTTTGCACTTTATCACAACACCACTACCACTTACACGTCTACTCACCTTGCGATAAAAACCACTCGTCAAGAAAATCCATTTGGCTAGTATTCCGGATATGGTCCCCTGCACTTCTCTCTGTTACATTTATCAGCGTCAAACGTTTGTTTGTACTTGTCCTGCCGTTGGTCTCTTCTCTGAATTTTTTTGCAACGTAATCAACACCGAAAATCTATTCAATACCGGATACTCAAAAAAAAAAGGAGAAGAACAGCAAAGCTAAAACTTAAACTAGGAAAAACGAAAAAAGAGACGTTCAGTAAAAATAATTGTGTGAGATACGCGACCCGCCGGCATCTGTAGTTTAATGCCCATCTCCTTCGGCCAATTGAATGCACAGCAGATTGGTAGACTGAAATCGAAGGGTGGTGGACAGTAGATAGATGGTGGTGAGAACCTGAATTGTTATTTGGAATTCTACTCCGCACCGCCAAAGCACAGGTCTGTGTTCAAAATGCATCTAAGTGGTGAAGTTGACAAAAACACTGTATACTGTATTCTGTTGCAAAAATAGATGACAATCTAGTCGAATATCGAAAATAGATAGAAATGTATAGATTGACCGATACAAAAGAGAATGGGGGAGCTATCGAATTGAAATCGAATCGATTGGATGCGATTTGTTTATTTTGAGGATGGTGATGGTCATAGTGGCTTGATTTTTCGATGACAGGGTGAATAAAGTTACCTTAACGATGGTGCATTCGAAGCCAGCACATCCCAAGTAAGGGTATCAATTGTATTTATATTGACTTTTGGCTTTGGCAGGTTGATCGGCTTTGTGTGTTGAGGTTTTTTGTTCTCTGGACTCTGTAATAGAATATTTGAATTGTTTTAATATTAAATTGAATTTGTTGGGTGATGGAAGTAGAATCAGAGTTTGTACGGTTGCATAGGAAGTTTCAGATACAAAATGTAGGTAATTGTAGGTAAACTGTACTAAGAAGTGGGTTTATTCAAAACTGAATGTTGTGCATAAAACAAATATTGGGTTACTATTTAATGAAGTTGATATTCTAGTGTACGATGTGTTCTTTTTCGTTCATTAAACATTTTTTTTTAGGTAGTGGATGGATTTGTAGGTAAGAAAATGGGTGCCTTCGGATTCCATTTTCCTAGCTTCTTCAACAACACTTGAATTTATTCTCGAGCTGCGAAGCAAGCTCCCATCTTCTGCTGGCTAGCGCCGGACATTGACACAATATATGCGTTGCCGTCTCGATTTGCTCTAGGCATAGTTCACAGGTTTCATCCTCCAGAAGACCCATCTTCCTAAATTTCCATAACCTGTATTTCCACTGCTATTTCAGTGTTCTTCGCCGTAAGCTTAGAACTTCTCTGTGAGTGATGACAATGCAACCTTCCACATTCCACGGTTCACCACCAGCGTTGCCACTAAAAAATGTGAATTCGGTCAAATCTGACAGTATGACCGAATTTATTTCTTTAAAATCCGTCAAAAAATCCGGTTAGTCTTATATCCATTAAATAGAAAACAACAGTTTATTAAAATAGCTCAGCTTTGTAGAGCAAAGTTTATTTTTTTATTTTAGTCATTCAAAATATCCTTAAATAAAATATCCTTAGTTAGCATTAAAAAAGAAATCGATATTTCATTGAACCAAATTCATCCAGAGGTCATCTTTGTTACCACAACAACCAAGCGACAATTTAAACATCCCTTTAGAAATAAATAAAAAAAAATAGGTTTATCATCTTCATCGGTCTCTGAATCACTTCGATAACCAATTTCATACCCCATCCTAAGGGTATATGTATTAAGTTTTACACATACATATGTACATAGTTTGAATAATGGGGAAAGTACATATGTATGTATATTTCTAATCAGTATTAATTTCGAAATCGATTGAGTCATGTCCGTCTGTATGTCACAACTTGTTTACATTTTGAGCTAGGAGGATGCAATTTCATATCTGAGAAAGAGATAGGACAAGTGTAAACATTTTTGAAATTCACCCATTGCCACGCCCACTTTTGTATAACTTCAGTAGTTTACATGAAATCGAAAAATGTTGTAAAGACCAAATATTTAGACATACAGATTGTTTGCAATTTGCAATCCATACATTAGTTTTGGCCACGCTCACTTTTTGGGACGTTTTCATAAAAAAACCGATTTTGATGAAATTTTACATGTAACATCCTCAAACAATCGATGTTATCGTCAGCCATATACGACCACACCCACTTTCTACGGGCTGTGTAGGAAGAATGATAGGTTATCATGCGATCTGCGCTAGACGAATTGTAGGTCTTTTGTATGTTTATGTATATGTTTTTTTGAATCTATTTAATTCCAAAAGCGTTCTTAATGTCAAGATTTGTATTAATAATTTCGTCTCCATTGGTTTTGCATGGTGTGCTGTGCCTGTCTGTGAGGCAATGAACTAGACTGTAGTTTTTCAATGAATATTCAAAATAGAATTGGTTTTGGTACCAACCTTTGCTGGGCATGGTCGTTCAATATGATATAGTTTCCTTCAACTGAAAGAAATATTTCTTCGTAGGCATAATATTATTTTTCGGTTAAAGAACATCTTTTGGTTAAATAATTTTTTTGCGTCGGTCAAAAATCGGTTTGACCGGTCAAAGTGAAGAGATTTCGGTCAAAACGGCATCACTGTTCACCACCTTATCTGGTGTTCCAGTTGCTAATTATGTGCTCCACCATCCCTCTGCCAATTGCAGCAAATGGTTCCGGGCCAGAGACCTCCGAGGTTGACCGTGGACTTTTTAGTTGCCCTCAGTCCCTACCTGCCTTCTCACCCAGAGCAGCGTCGTCTCATTTCGAGATGAGACTCATTGAGCCAGTGATGTATTGTATTGAAACATTCCAATGCCAGTGATGTATTGATATCTGTTTGCTCCATGCGTCTAGGTAAGGATTTATAAATATACTAGCTTGAACCTCGCCCGCTTCGCCAGGCAGCACTTAGCGCGTCGAATGCATTTTTTGTTGTACTCAGTTGTACGAACCACATCGTTATCGCACACAAAATGTCAAAGTATTTTTTTTCAATGTTTTTGAATAGTTTTGTAATTTTTTATTATCTACATTTTAAAATAAAAACCAACTAAATCGTACCACTTACTTTTATATATGTATATATGTAGATTATTGTGACTGAAGAAATTAAAAAATTTAACAATTCAGATTTATATATATTTAAATAAAATTTGTATTTATATTTAAATCAATATTATTAGATAAAAGATTAAGCATACTTTTAGATTTAAAAATTATTAATTAAAGTTTAAATTTGTATTTAAAATTAAGTTATTGAAGACAAATTGTTTTAATATTTGTTTTCGATCATTGAGTTGGTTGATGTTTCTCAAGGAAGATTATTGAATATATTCGGCACGGTGTATATCAATCTTTTTCTGCCGTACTCGATAAGTGATGGCAGTTGATAAATTCCTTCCACTTGTCTTCTAGTACCAAACTGATGACTAATTGGTGTGCGAAAACTTACATCGTCGTAGTACTTCAAGGCCACAGTCATGTTGAATATCTGCCTTACTTTCAGCACTTTTACGTTAGAGACATTTCCTTTCGAGAGCACTTTGATCGCACTGTTTTGGATGTCTTGCTGTTTTTCTATGTGCGTTTGCGGTGCACTTCCCCATGCTGGTACACCATAACGTAGCCTTGACTCTATAAGCATGTGGTACACTTGTTTTCTTACTGCGGAGAAGCGAGTGCAAACAAAAATCTTCTCAGCTTGTTCCTTAGGTAGTTTATTTAAGGTTCCCAGAAAAAAATACAGTCAATGATGATACCAAGATACTTGTAAGTATCCACGACTTCAATTTGTTTGCAATCAGCGGCGCTGTCACATTAAAAATTCTTCAGGACATTTTGCGACTGGAAACATTGGTTTTCGAATGTACATAAGCTTCGTTTTCAAAACGATTATTACTAGCCCGTTATTTTGGTACCATTCAGCAGCTTCATCAAATGCATTTCAGCATTTCATTTATGTACAAAATAAATATAAGAAAATAATAGTAGCGGACCAAGTTTTCACCCTTGCGGTTCTCCATATTGAACTCTGTGCTCATCACTACAGCGATTCTTAATTTGTACCCGAAAAGTTCTATCTACATTATACAACCAGCCCGACAATCTGTCTCCAATTCCTAGTTTATGCAAAGCGTTGATAAGTTTTTTGTGGTTAAGTATATCGAAGGCCTTACTGAAGTCCAAAGAGGAGAACAAGGATATGGTGTCGCTTGCTGAGGGCTATATTAATTACGTTTGGGAAGTCGCCAAGAAGTTTGTTATCTTTACCTTTTGAAGTGCGCATTAGGTTTGGCAAATCACTTTACGATCTGTGACCCTAATACTGTCTGCCACATGTGCTTTCCGGATGTTTAGGCGATGCACCAGCCCTTCTACCTCTGCATAATCTGTTTCTCCAAAATATATAGATCGCATTTTGATTTCCGGAAGTTACTATTTGCATTTGTGAATGATGGACTCAACATAGAGCTATGTACATATAAATAACTTTGAAATCTTTGCATGTACATAAACCACAAAGTAAGATTTTCCGGTCTTATGAACAATTGATTAACATTTCTTGAAACATTCAGTTGAAAGGCTAGAATTAATAGGTTAAATTATTGAATAGGGAAATTAAAAAAAAAAAATTGTGAATAGAACGAAGAAAATTTAAAAATTACATATATTTCAATGCAATGAGAATTTTGTTTTTGTTTTTATCGGGATAGAAAACACCGCACTGGCGCATGGTGTCTATCGAGAAAAATATCTGTAGTGTCCTATCAATCGCGCATTCATTTATAGGCAACCAGATTTTAAACAGCTGTGTCGTAGAGCTTTCTACGCACGTTGGATCTCTTACAAAGGGTACATTCACAGAGCAAACCCGTAAACGAAACTCTCAACCAGTATTTTTATGCTTTTCAGTAGCAAGGCATTCAGAGTAGCAATCTTTACCAATTTTTGGTATACAAGCTACTCTACCTTTCGCAAAGTTGGAGGTGTATGTGCCAGCGCCAATTTCACAATGAAGATAATTTTTAGAACTGTCAACAATGGTTTACACCTTGTTCCAGTAAGTGTGGTACTTTACCGGATTTTATCACTTTATTGGTTGGAAACTTCGTCTGGTACCACTGTAGATGTATCGAGTTGACCGACTAAGATTAGCCTTAGCCTATATAAGCAGACCGTACTGTGGTCTAATCTGGTTACCTGGTTAAGAAGATTGAATATTTCCGCTTCAGTTTTAGTGAAGGCATCCGATTTTCTGACTGACTACGGTTTGGGAACATTTGAGAACTCTCTCCAGAAGCCCTCTTGTGAATCGACTCGAAGTCAAGTCAATTAACTTATTTTGCTTTGATGTAACAAAAGGTGGCTCAGGTCCAACATTGTTACTTACCATATCATATGTTACTAGGCTAGTAAATAGTTACATACAGCTTCCTGCACTACGTTTCGTTGTCGCTCCTTTTGGCGTAGCAAGTTTATCATGGTCAGCTACGTTTCAGCTATGTTTCATTCATGGTCATCATTAGCGAACGTTGTCTTTCGCCCAGGTTTTGCAACCAGAAAGATTTCAAATGTTAATTCTTAATCATTTTTTGTGTAAATATTGAAAACATTGTCCATTATAATTGCCGAATCTGGCAATTAGAAAATCGTCGTCGTGACATTCATGAGAGAGTTTAAAAAAATATTGTTTGGTGCGGTTTTTTGGTTCGGCAAGGTAACAGGACCATTTTTCTTCAGAAAACCGGTTACTGTCAATCGTGGCAGGTATCAAAACCTGCTTTAGCACCAATTGGACCTACATAAATCAATGGTTCCAACAGGACGGTGAATGTAAATTAAAATGGGCGCTCCATTTATTCTCCGGACACAAAGTACTAGCTAAGGACATATAATAGTAAAGTTGTTGCCAGTCATACAATGAAAATGAAACAGAGAGTTTTCACTTTTTGACTTAACAACAGGTCCACGTTTCGCAGTATATTTCGTTTATGCAATAAAATGTATCCCCATCAGTTTTCTATCCATACGAAAAAATACAAAGAAATGTGTCTGATGGGAGAGGAGAATAAAGGATCCTAAGAGTTTTTAATTATAACTCCTACCCAAAGAAAAAGTACGAGTATTTAGCAGAACAGGTTTGTTTGGGATATTTGTGGTGTGGTCGTGAACATTTTTTTTTTGGGAATCGGACATTGAACTTCCTCTAAGTAGTCTGACGCACTAGCTACTAAGTCACGACGACGACTTCTGCCCAAACGCTTTGCTAAACGAATTTCTTTTGAGGGGATTTTGTACATCATCGAAACGTGACCATCATTGTCCATTAAATTCCATTATTAACAGATGTGTGCGTACCATCTTATGGATCTTTTGGGCGAACCGCATTTTCAAGAGCTTATACACATGACTACATGGATTAGAGGATGGTAATAATTAACGAACAGTCTAGAACTCTTGTTGACCCACGGAATTATATAGACTTACTTCCCTGGTTTTTTTTCTTCCAAGTTTAGAATAAATGCATAAATGAACGTTTCATGTTAAATGTGATGATGCAGTAATGCGTTTCCGAGTTTACTGTTACTTACCTGAATAAAGTAAACTATTCAAAGACAAGACGTAAAATCAATTTACGTTTATTTTCGTACACATGCACATGTGTATGCATGTACATATGTATGTATGTATAAGTGTCTTGAGAACAATCTGGCGTCATTAAGCTCGTTTTGCTAAGAGATGCCACAAGACTACTCAAGCTTATTAGAGCTAGAAGTAAAGATACCTTCAAATCCGCCAACAATCTTAAAGTCTTTAAAGAAAATAATTTGAAACACATGTTGACCGTCGGGTAGACTTGATGGTGAATTCAGTTGGTGAATAGTATCTATTTCGTAGATAGTATATGTTCTCTGTTGTTAATTCGAATTGGGTTAAAAATATGTAACTCAAAAATAATTTTAGTACCTACCGCTTCAAGTGGACAGTTGGAGTTCTTATGAGGAGTGAAATCGTTATGATTGTTCGTCATAGGTAACATACTTCTTCTGAATATTTTATCGAAAAATGTGCACACATTCGTATTGCCTGAAGTGCCCGATTCAATTATCCTTCCTGGATAAATATCTTCGCTTAATATGTAATACTCTATCTGTAGTTAAGCAATAATATAATAAAAAGAGTTTTTGTTCTAATTAGTAAATACTTATACATGGTAATGATAGTAAGATGGATCGGATCGATCGAATTTATCGTTAAATGTAAAATTTCCAGCCACGTAACATATGGATGTATCATTTTCGCTGAACCATATTAGTTCCAAATTAGAATAGTCTGCTATGGTTTCCTCGTCCCCTTCAATGCCTCTAATGTCGGTCCAATTGAAGTATGTCTTGAAATAAATTTTTTTAACAGAATATTTCACAGGAATGTATATCCACTTACGGATGTGACCGTTGTGTATATCACCGACAGTAAGGTTAATTTTACAAGTATTGACATTGTGTCGGTTAAAAGCAAACTGTTGTCGACAGTAATCAGCGATTGCATTTTATACGCCTCGAAAACGTTGTTTGCTGCCTTTGTCTTTCAAGTCTCATCTAAACTATTTTAATAATAATAATTAGCGATGTAAATTATAATTAAAATATATAGGTAATAATTAGCGATGACTGTAAAATGACAGTATTAATTTGAATCAGAATTGATTTTATTTTATATAAATAGGGTGAGTTTGTTAAATTTGTCTTGTTTGTTGTTACCTCGTTTATTTTCGAAATTGCTGGAACCAAATAGTACATAGTTATCCGATTAATTTGAGTGTCATTAGAATGGAAACTAAAGTGAATGTCGGTGCTTTTAAGACTGCCCGTGGAAAGTACATATCGATTGATCGATTGTAGATTTGCCAAATTTCAACCATCTTCTATCTATATAAATATTATTTTTCATTTTTTTTTTTCAAAAATGCAATGCTATAGGGACCCTACTGCAGAACATATCCAAAGTTTTATTATGAGTTTCATGCAATATGCTATGGATACTGATTATATAAGTAAAATGGTGGATTTTTTTATGGATGCACTTTCAAGCATTATTGAATAACAGTCTTTTTCCGTTTGACTTTAAAACATTTTTCTTTTGAAATGTTTCATCATTCGTTTAGGCGATTAACCGCGAGAATTAAAATCGCCCGACATAAACGTTCCAAACATTTTTCTCTCGCCAACAGAATATATGACATAATGTAAAAATTACAACATTATTTAAAGATTGTTTCGTTTTATTTTATATCCAGAAATATATAAATAATGCAAATATATTTAGGTACACCTTGTGTGAAATTTATTTTTAAAATGATAAAATTTTACTATCGCTAATTAACTTAATTATATAAGTAAGATAGGTTTTAATATATTTAGGTTTAATCTTTTAATCGATATACTTTCATCATTGTACTCTGTATTAGTTCACTACACATAGCTAGTAAAGTGTGTACTGACGCTTGATCACAAAGGCAGGGTAATCATTGAATCTGGATTTTATACTCCTTCCTTATTCGGTCATCAGAAGCTACATGTATACATATACATATATGGCCTTGAGATCGTCGATTTTGGAGTTTATTTGATTTACCTATATATTTTAATTTAATTTTTGCAAAATAAGTAGGTGTAGTATTGTTTTCGTGAACATTTTGTCGATTTTAATTATTACTATACACGAAAATTGTAGGATTAATTCCGACTAATGACATAATAAATGACTTGCCTTTCAAAAAAATAGAAGGAATACCAACATATTTAATAACATCAGTTGTAATTTCACGAGATTATACCTTCGCTAGGTTCATTGTCTCATCGAAGGCTGAAGCTGCTAGACTTCTGACTTTAATACAGATACTGCTTTGCAGTCCACTAAAGCCTTACATAAATCTTCACTTCGCAGAAACGCAGAAAAACCATGTCCAATAATACCATTGTTCTGTTTGAGATCTGGGAGGTTGAAAGTAGAGATTCAACGTAATGTAATCCAAAAACAAAAGACCAAAATACGTTGGTTATATTGCCTCAGCTACCTCGAGCGAATAAAAAATAATAATAATCTCAGGTGGTGACAATCAATACCACAACTTCAATCATAAAGTAAACGTAAGGGTTTAATCCTGAAAACCAGGAAATCATGAGAATCGAAGGCTGTGTTGCCTCAGATACTGAACATTTATTGAAATCGTTGACTTTTGGATTTTTACCTCCGAATAAATATGTGGTAGTTCAGGTAGAGATCAAAAGAAAATCTAAAATCCAATGAAGCTGATGGTGCTTTGGATGGATTTCCCGCCTCACAGACGGTGGAAATTATCTGATAGGACGTATACACCAACGCGAACGCCATCTTAAATATAAAAAAGGATTCTAAAACATTTTGGACCTTCATTCACAGTATACGCAAGTCGTTTGTTATACCATCTAACATGGTTTATAAATACGTCGCAAGTGATGATTTAAGGCATATCATATTGCATATTTTATTCAATCTAATTTCGTTAATGAATCCATTGATTGCAATTCAACACTTTCTGTGGATTCAACTACAGATTAAGTTTCTCCATGTGTAGCAAAGGATCAGATTCTTTAGGTATGTCTTCAACTCGATTTGAGTGTAAGCGTCGCACCTGATAATTTTTCTCCTTTATTCTTTAAACCCTTTTAGTGAAGTCTTGTGCAACCGCTGTTGATTATTTTTAACTTGTCATGGTATGGCGAATTTTCGGACTGTTGGAAACATTCAGTCATAACTCCTATTCATAAATAAGGTTCAAAGAGAATAATTGATAACTATAGACCTACATATAAGTAAATTTCAACATATTTCAGAAAATATTTGCAGCTGTGGTTAAGAAGAAGCTGTATGGCGTGGTGCGAAACTTTATTTCAGAACACCAGCATGGTTTTCTAAGTGGTAGATCAACTTCCACAAACATTATTATTTTTACCAATATTATTGTCTTTTGAAAATGGAAAAAAACGTCTTCAAGTTGACTTCATATATGTTTGTATACAGACTTTCTCCAAAGCAACATTTTAGTAAAGAAGTTGGAGTTGCTTGGTATGAATTTGTCTATCTCGAAGTGAACTAAGAGTAAACCTTCAGCATCAAACCGTGTGTTATTGAAAATTTTAAATTTTTCAGGAGTTCCCCAGGGTAGTCATATCGGTCCGGCTCTCTTTCATCAAACCTTCTTCTCCTTTTCATTATTGTTTTTCTGGTTCTCCTGATTCTCGTGTTTCATCTATAATTTACCCTCCACTATTTCGTGTTCTAAATGCTTCTTGCATATGTATATACACATGTACATATAGCTTGAAAATTTCAAGTCAGTGCAATCTGTATCTAATGCACAGGAGGAGTTACAAAACTATCTAAACCGAGTAAGTAAAAGGCTTGTAGTTCAACATTAATAAATGTTCGGTTACAACTTTCAGGAGGATAAGATCACCTATTGTCTTCGAGTACAGGATTCAGAATTTTGTAGTGAAATGAGTTACAGTGCAAAAGGACTTAGAAGTCAATTTTGATCATGAACTCAACTTTGTATTACATTGTGAATACATTGTTAGTAAGGCAATCCGCATGGTGGGTTTTAAGTTCCGTAACTCGAAAAATTTCCAGTACCCTTATAACAATTTATAATACTTATATAATTTGTTAATTCGTTCTATACTTGAGTACTGTTGCGTAGTTTAGAATCCTTATGCAATACCTCATTTCGTATTGAGAAAATTAAAAGACAATTAACGAAATTTGCCCTTCCAAAGATTTCCTTAATTAGTATTCCACATTCCTCCATATGAAGCTAGATGTGCTTTTATTGATTAAAACCCTTTGAGAGAAAAAGAATATATTATTCAGTACTTTTTGCGCATGACGTTATAATCGCCCAGATTGATTGTCCCCTCTTACTTTTAATGTTTAGCTTCTATGCACCTTCTCGTAGTTTACGACCTAGAGAATATTGTATTTAGTGTCCTATATATTTATCTATCAAATTTTAAACTTATTTTAAAGTAATAACAAAAATATGTATACATACATTATACTCTTATAAGATAAATAAATGAAGTATAGTCGTATGACAGCATCTTTTACCCGATCGTGATCATTTTCATTTGACAATTGCGGTGTCGTTTTGTGTGAACGTTTAACATTTTTTACACTACCGCGTTGTGCGTGTTATATTCTTCAAACGAATGGAAGGTACCTACTCTTTAATGTCTTGCCCGTTGGACAATTTTAGTTTTTGAGTTGCATTTTTTCATGATAGTTTTACTATGGGATGTTTGTCCTGTATATTTCCAACAGCCAAAATCCTTGATTCCTAAATATTTTCCAACTGAACACCAGTCTCGTGCATGTTTGGGTGGAGTTCCTATGTCTGCATTTGGTCAACTAATTAGTTCTACACTCGGGTCAGCGGATTTTAAAATTCTTTACAGTTGCATTGCTCTTCACTCTCGAAAACTTATGTGGTGGGCGCGATCCTGTGTGTACATATATTGGTACAAAAAAATTGGAGATAAAGTTAGTTAGTTCTCTTTATTTTGCTGAGACGTTGTCGTTTAGTTAAGGGATTTGAATAATGTTTATAGTTGTATCACTTCGGATATTGAAAAGCTTGTGCATAAAATTGTGACTACCTACCTTAAACTGTAAAGCCCATAAGCTTGGAATAAAGTTGTGCGTCAAAAGTGTGGGTGGACAACAAATTTGTAAGTAAATTTCAACATCAGCAAAGCATTGCAATGTCGATTAACAATTTTCAACTTTTAAAGTTTATCGATCCAACTCAGTCATCAAATCATAATCGCAGATATTTTCCAGTAAATTCCAGCTCATCCTTGATAGCTAGACAAACACACACAACTAAAACTAAACAAAATAAACCCTACAGGTAGTACTTACGTCTTATTCTGAGCCCTGCTATAGCGGCAAACATTTTTTTTTAAAACAATGCAATTGCAAAAAAAAGTAAAAATAAATATTTCTGTACTACCCAAGCCATGGTAGCGGTTTTGCTAGGAGAAACCGTTCCATTCGTTATTCACCTGACGGTTTTACCGACCCAATGCCAAAGGCGTAATCGCTTACTCCTTCTGATAGTAGTCTAACGACGAAATCCGGCACAAAGCGCGTATCACCGGAATATTAAATATCAGGTACGGAGGAGTACGAAGGAGAGAACTTTTCCAAATAAATCATAGTAGCGAAATAATTTTGAGCGAACTTCACAGCCCGGCTATGGATTCGGAGGCAGTTCGGGGTTGGGTTCGTTTTATTATTATGATTATTTTTTGTTGGTTCTCTCCTGTGGTATCCTTCACTTTTCGAGGCCTCACAATGCTGGAGAAGCCCACATAATGATTCCATTTGCCACGGGGTGAAGATGTATTATGTGGCATGATTTATGGCATCGTATGCGGCATGTAATGCGAATATAGTTCCGCAGTTAGTAGAAATAGTGAAAAAAGTTTTTAATTTAGCGCACGGCAAGTGTGGGAGGGGAGCGTGCTACTTGCAAATTCCACATGTTGACAATGATGTACAAAAATTTGAGCAAACATATTTCGTTATATGCCTAGGATGAGGGTGGTTGCTTGCAGCTAGAGGTATGTACATAATATTTATGCTAATGTAGCGAGTGCATATATTTGTTTCCTTGGTGGAAATAAAGAAGTTTTTGAAAATTTTGTTTCATTGTAAAGTTGTTGCACTTGATTTTGCAATGTTGGTGAGGGGAGTGAAATGTGATTTTTGGATAGTGGGATGGTTTTAATTCCTAGTACAAAGTAAAAGTTTCTCTGTGTTTTTGGTACTTAGCATGTGCCGTGTATGGAAAAAAGTTATGCTGATCTAGTTCTAAAGTTGTGTAATTAGAGAAATTTTCATGGCTTTATTCCCTTGAGTCCTTTAACAGTGTGCTTACAAGTGGATTTAAAAAAGTTAACGTACGAAAATCAAAGAGAAATGCGTACAGGTAGGTTAAGATTGGACTCGCTATTAGAATTCAATTGTTCTGAGCGGGAAAACAAACTCGAATAGGACACAACTTCAGGATTGGGATGCGCGATATACCTAATTTGAAATATATATTTAGTATTTCGATTACGTGTTCCCTAATACTAGATATACGTATATACTTGTATATGCGAGAGTTCCAGTCTATTGCTCCATTGCATTAATAATATGTATGTGTATGTAAGTATGTACATGATGTTCCTTTCAAGGTCTACAAAAATAATTGTTTTTTGTTTATAACATATTTAGCCTGGACTTCTAAGAGAAATCTAAATGCGAAAAGTCTCAGGAAATCAGCGGCTAATTAATATCTACTTTCCGCAAAGTTGCTGAAATATGTAAATTTTCAGATAAAAGATAGTGGACTTTAATAACATTGAATGACAGTCATGGCGATATAAAATCTGTGGAATTGATATCTTGCATCAACTGTCGCTTTAGAGTGGATCACGTGTCTCGATGTGATAGCAGAACATTTCTCTATACTGGGTACAAGAACATGCTTTAGGGCTAACGAGCTTGCAGATCATTGGACTTCTCTGAATATTTTGTCCGAAAAGGGATTCGTAAGCTGAATCAAAAATTATCTAAATATAATCTTTCTCCAAAATAATTACATACCAGCACAATAATAGGTGTCATAACAGAACACTGTCTTTTGGCAGCTCCGAAAAAGTGATGGCATCTTTGCAATAACTTCAACAAAAGCTGCGTTGATAGGGAGATGGAAGAGCCAATTATTCATCTTCTCTGTACTTGTTTGGTTCTTGCCATTAATGCTATAAAAATAAATTTTCACCCCTCTATCGCTTTATTAGTAGTTCCTAGTAGTTTTATGTTAGAAATGGAGATTTCCAAAATCCTGTGGTATCAGAAATTCCAGCTGTAGTACACATGTTAAATTAAGGTAAGGAATTGGAATTCGATCTCGTTCATATGACCACCGGAAACGCGTTTCCAGGGATAAATTTTTTTTTGAGCTAATTTTCCACGACTCTGGCACACATATCGGCCGGAACGTTGGCGGTTTGGCGTTCGATATTGTTCCTGAGCTCCTTTAACGTTGTTGGCTTGTTGGCATAAATTAACAGTTAACGTAACCACATAAAAAGAAATCCAACGGCGTTAAATCGCATGAGCGATGTGGCCATTCGACCGGACCATTTCTCGAGATTACGAGATTATGATTGGGAAACTTTCCCTTTAATAGATCAATTGTTTGACCTGCTGTGTGGCATGTGGCACCATATTGTTGGAACCACATATCACTGACGTCAAGTCCATTCAATTCTTGCCATAACTAGCTTTCAACATGGCACGATAGCAAACTCCATTGACCGTAACATGGCGATAATTTTCATCGACGAAAAAATACGGTCCAATCACACATCCGTCATGAAATCCACACCACACGGTTACTTTATGTGGATACAATGGAGTCTCTTGAAACATACGGGGTTTGTTGCTGTCCAATAACGCATATTTCAGTAGTAATTTTTAATAATTTCCAAACGTTACTCGTTAGAGTACTTCCCCATGATAAAAACGTAAACCTTGACTGATGTTTTGACATTGACAGATCATAAATAAAGTTTAAGGGTGCGTTTGTATTAAATTACAGAATTGTTATGTCCTTATTGAAAATTCCTGTACGAGGGAACTGACAAAAGTTCGTCCAGTTGGTTGAAAAAAAAAAACATAAAACAATTTAAGGTTTTGTCGGCCAGTGCACATGATTTCCACTTATTTCATTTGCACATTTTGTCCGTAAATTCTTTTGAAACTTTATTTAAAGTCTTTCCTTGGATCGTCTTTTTTCACATTCAACCTCAGTTCATCACCTATCATTTCCTTGGTCATGCTTGAATCTTCGTTGATGTGTACTTTCACCAGCTGAAATTAGAAATGGTTGAAACCATTTGGAAGCAACTACTTATAAGATATCTATTTATATTTGCTTTATATTTACAATGTCTTGAATTCACATTGAAATCATAAGAGCATGGCAAAACAGATTTCTTATTGTGTTGGTGGTAATATTTCTGTTGTTCATAGTTCTTTTTACTTCTTGTAAAACCTTTCCTTTTTCAGAAATTAATAAAGTAATAGGTAGGTATTCAATTCTAGGTTTAGACATGGATGAATGTCAAGCAAGGCTGTAGGGTGAATTCTTTGATGGGATATTTCTATTGTTGTTAGCACCTCTTTGCTACCAATCTGCCTTTGTGTAGGTGTGCTGAGTTTATAAGATATTCCTTGAACTTAAGTATTTTAGAGTATATTCTTAATTCTAATGATGCGCAGTTTTTTGACCAGGTCGTTGTCGCTGTTCGGGATAGGCCCTTACCACTCATTTGCTTCGTCAGCCCAAAAAAACAGCAATTGCCAAGAGTTATACTTCGTTTTATTTCTGCCGAGGTGTTACTGTGAGAATAATTATTACCTGAACTAAGGTAGATAAAGTCCTTTACTACCTCAAAATTATATCTGTCGACTGTGATGTTCTGTCTAATTCGTCGATGTTGTGTGTCTGGTTGACAGCATATACATATGTACATATTTGGTTTTGCCCTCAATTACCGTTAAGCTCATTAGGGGCAGGGACGCCAAAACTAGACATAGCTCTGTATAGGTCATTTCTATAAATGCTGTCCATATGCGGGTTTAAGATCAATGAAAAGATGGTGGATTTCTCGATTTGTAATTCTTCTGCCAATTCTGCCGAAGTGTGAAAATATAATCGATTGTTGCCTTTTTTGAATAAATAAAATAAAAAAACGCAAACTGTCATGATAGGCTACATTTTTATTAATTCTCGGTGTGTGTATTTTCTATAGTTTCTATGTTTCAGTTAAATATATTAAAAATCTAATACTTAATATTTTCTTAAAATAATTTGTTTTGTGTTAAACTATTTTGTATTTAAGAATCTCAAACTGGTATATCATTCTCAGATGTATTAAGTTTCGGTGTAAAATTTGGCCATGCTGAAATTTCCGCAAATAATCGATCGCCAGGACATTCCGTATTACGAACCTGCCGATGACCCATCAATTTAAAGTTACTATCAATATGTCCTTTTTCTACCCCAAATCCTATCAATTCCCTAGCTGCTTGCAGCATTTCTGGTGGAGGTAACTGGGCTGCAATAAGAAAAGGATTTTAAGTTTTAAATCTAAATTTAAGTAGTAGCATTACTCACTCCTCCAATCGCCAATCAGGCAGATCCCAACACTTTTGTCATTGTACTTTGGTGCATGGGCTCCGACCACATTAAATCCTCGGCCACAATAAATCTGTCCATCGCCACCAATTGCAAAACTATAACCAATATCATTCCAACCACGTCCGATTTGATGGAAGTCCTGCATGGAACGCATCGCTTCCATACATTCCGCTGTCGTAAAGCATGCAGGCGGCAGATAGGAATGATGGATGATGACAAACGGTGCTGGACCATTAAATTTCTCAATCCGTTTTGGCGGTCTGGCACCCCACTCATCTCGGCTAACCATGTGAGCGATAGCTGGCATTCTTGGCATTAGACCTACGGTAAAATAGAAAATATTTATAGTTGTATACCTACAGATAAATGCATATAAACATATGTATGTTTGGATGACCTTAAAGAGTTGTACAGATGTATTTGTTTTTTGGTATTCGCGTTTTATTATACAAAATGACAACATCTGAGGAGTGTCATTTGTTCGCATGGGGGCATCCAATTAGAGAAATTTATGTCAAATTCTAAACTAATTCTGTGCCCGGGATATTTTATCATTTCCCTAATTAATTGAAAGTTGACATATGTCATTAATTGAAATGATATCGCTTCGTCGGTTGGTGTGTAAGCCATGTAATTTGCATATTTATGCAATTGAAACCACCAATCAGTCGATGTGTGTGATTTGATTCGTGTTGGCAGGAGAAGTATGGGCTATCACCAAAACTAATTGGTTATTGACCAGATTTAATTGTTCATGTTGCTGATACTATATTGTTACGGCCATCAGGGAATTGTCTCATATTGGTGTTGGTTGATAGTTACGGGGAAAAATTCAAATAATTTTACATTGATATCCGATTATTGGGGATGATAATTATGGTCCAAAATTGGGTATAAACTTCATTGCCATTAACTAGATGTTTTGGAGATGTATTAAGGTGGTAAGCTAGATTGATATGTCCCCAAGGTGACATGACAATATCAAAACATCGTTGATTGATAAAGGACCTTAAGTCACGTTAGCTCTGTGTGAGTGGCTTATTCATTGGGGCACCCAGGTCGATATGTTTATCCAATTAATGGACAAAATAATTAACATTCAATTGAACTAATCTTTTGAAAGGATTAACTGGCATAGCGGACTAGGGGCGAACCTTGATCTTTAAGTTAAATAGCGACAATTAGTTGGTTAAATAGGTTAATGTGACATAATAGAATCTACGTAAGATAAATCTGTTAAAAGGTTGTATTTTTTTTAATTAAGTAATGAGAGCTTAATGTTTTTTTTTAATTATTAAGAGGGTACCTAAATAGAATACTTTTGTTTCTAATTATTAAGAAGCTGAAATGAGTCCGTTTGCTTTGCTAAAAGTCATTGCAGCTACTCGTCAATTCCAAGTACTTAAGATTTATATTAGCCCCAAAATAAATTTGGACAATGAATTTGAAATAATGAGTACACAAAATATACCATTTCGCTTGAGTCTTATATTTTAATCAGTTACAAAATACAAATAGATATATTTGGCGGACAGATCTGTTGGAGATTCATTTTCATGACAGTTATACTCTCGGATGTTTGTCAGACGGTCGCGGTAGATGGGACCGCGAAAAAACTTCGATGTTGTTTGGGAATCCAGCCTTAAATCTTAACAAAACCCCTCACCCATACTAAGTAAGTAACTCAACAACACAGAGATTGTATTGTTCTTTTACGTGGAGTCAAAAATGAACATGGACAGATTGCACTCGTTCTTTCGGATTAGAAATATGAGCGATTTCAAGAAAAAGAAGAAACTGGGCAGATGACTCTAATCGTATCTAGAATTAATACCTTAGATACAAAGAAAAAAGAAAGTAGCTTAGATAGAACTTCGTGTACATAGACCACATAAATATATTCCGGGTCATTGCATAGCAATTCATCTGGTCTCTGCCTCCCGTTACATCTATTCGAGACAGTTTAAATCTAAGTCCTTGCAGAGAAAGCTTAGCAAATGGTATTTTGGTTTGACGGTACAGTGTGAACTTTAGAATTAAATAAAAATATTCACTTTTTCGAATAAAAGTCTTTTGTTATTATTTAAATTAAAATCTCTTAATGGAAGACCCTACATGTATGTAAGTATGTATGTACATACATACATACGTGGGTTACATGTGTAAAAATGTTGTTTAACTTTTATCGTTTTTTTTTTCGATTGATTCAACCTACATCATGTAAATCTGATCTCTCTTATCACTCCTCCAAATGTGGCGTGTGTATTCAAATAGTCCACCTTGTACTCATGTAGGTACATACATAGTTATCGTAAATATAGCTGTGAATATATACATATTAATATGTATGTACATGTTTACTTACACAAATATATATGTATGTACATACCATACACATACGTATACTGGAGAGAAAGCTTATCAATTAAAAAGCTTAAATAGTGTAAACAATCAACCGCATCATGGAAATAATTAATCTTCTACGAATATACAAAACCTTCCAAAAAATATCTACAATAATCCACGTCATTAAATCAAAATAAACAAATTCGTACTCGTATCTTCATTCATGACTGATTGGTCGGTTGTATTTTTGTAAAAATAACTTTCGTTCATCACGACTTATCACAAATATATACGACAACAACAACACATTAATGCAAACCAGAAGATAATGAACATATTTAGATTTTGGCAAAAGTTTAGTGATATGTTTAAAAAATAAATAAAACAAAATATGAAAAAGAAAATATTAACCTTGACCTAAGTGTGGCGATAATATTCGACTACCGTCACGCAACATCGCAAACAACGACTAAAGCCCAAAGTAAAAAGTTAAAAGTCAAAGCAAAAGTTTATAAAACTGAAAAAAAAATCCCCTAAAGAAAAAAAAAAAAAAATTAAATGTCATAACTGTGGAGATGATCGATAAAATCACATTTTGCTTTGCGCTATTTTTTTTATGTACAAATTTGGATGGTATCTGTGACGCGTATCTCTCGATAGTGTGTAATGGCACGCTTCATAACGTGCCTCTCCAGTAGATACTGTGGGTTTCAGTTGGTTTTAAAACCACATCATTTTTTCATACACTTGCTCCGTGAGTTTAATTAATATGTTTGGCGGGCGAGTATGTTTTTGCTCGAGTATCTATGTACATATGTATATGTATCGCTGGCCCTATCATTTTTAGTCGCATGAAAATAACTTTTTTTCTGCAACAAGACACGTCTCGGTCTATCTGGTGTGTTGCGTGTTTCGATTGGATGCTGGTTCATAAGTAGGTTTAGAAATTGGAGCGGGGGTTGTCCGTTTTTTTTTGTTTGTTTTGCTACAATTTCTGAATGAAGTCGTGTTATTGGATAACGCCAGAAGTTTATCATTCTTTTAGTTATTCTTTTTTAGTTTCATTCTCAGACCAGACGATTTCCGTTCAGAGTTCGGAGAAGTATACTAGAAAAGCGGTTAGTTGACGAGGGAATACCCCTGGTAGCTTGTATGAATGATAGTGAATGAGATTTCTGAGAATCGAAAGGCCTGCCAGATTATTTGTTTGTGTTATGTTATTTTACGGATGTTGTGCAAAAGAGGTCAAAGACGTGTAAGTTATGCGAATCGAGGATAGGGGATTTTTTTTGTTTTAACTTCGTATGTCTATTTATTTGTCTTTACTGTTCTAATTTTTCGTAAAGCATTAACATCATCTCTAAATATTAAAGAAAGTCACGGATGTCACGATTTCCATCTCGTGATTTTGCAAAATATGAAACCCGTTGAAATTAGTTACGCGAACTTTGTTTTTGCTAAATGCTCAGGCCGACAACAGGGAAACGGGTATTCACCTGTTAATTTTTGACACATTTGATTGGGGTGATTATCGTAATTGATGCAGTGATGATGGGACTTTTTGGATGAATATTAATTTTTTAGTGAATTATGATTTTTGTTATAGAAGGGGTTATTTATTGAAGTCTGTTTGTTAAAATAACAAATCTAATAGCAATAACATAGCAATGTAATATTATCACCTCGGAAATGTGATGTAATGCTAAAATTTCCAAAAGGGATTGACTCAATTGACTATATCAAGTACTGAAATTTTTTTTATCATAAAATTCTTTATATATGTATATGTATGTATGTAAATACTGAATAACAAATAAATTAATTTAAGGCCAGGGTTTATGAAATGATTAGGCAAGATTCATATTTAAATTCTTTATGTGACGTTAAGTAATTATGTATTAGTTATAGGTAATTTCAACAAGGGATTGTGGGCAGATCACAACCACGATCTCTTGCATTAAAATCTTCCAGAACTGTAATTTTGGAAGCTATGGTATCCTTGCTCTAGTAAGTAGGTAGAAAGTGAAAGTTTTTACTGATTTTAGTTGATGAATTCTTCTTTTCGGGTTGGATCCCATATTCCACGGATTGGTTTAAGTTCTATGAAGCTTTCCGCTAAACCTCGTTTTAGTAAACTGGCAGGAACAGTTGACTCATAGCTTTTAAACTGAATATACTAAAAAACCTTAATAAAGGTTAAAAGGTTTCGCATCTAAAGTTCTACTCGAGGTAAAAATGTAAATGCGAACTGCTTTGTAATAATGTAGCACTTTCAGGACCCTTAATCGTATGTGGATAGTGTTATCTCGTACTGTTGTGTATTGGAACTATTAGAATATTATTTTAAATTGAAAATCATTTTATCACATATTGAAACAGTTAATCTGGCTTAAGGCATCTGCCATTGGTAATAGATTTTTTTAACAAAATTGTAAGATAAGATGGATACGTAGTACATACATATATATCTGTTCTGTGTATATACATACATATATGTATATCTGTTCCTTCGCTGTCCTCAGGATTCGAGGTGTTTTATTCTTAGTCCAAATACTTCTGGCCCATTTCTAGACCCCTCTCTATATTATTTTATTGTTTGGTTGCTCATTCCATAACTTCTGGATACATCGCTAAAGTTTTCCTACCGCTGAGCTTTGTAAGTTATTTTTTTTTATCAAGTATGGTAACTCTTTGATAGGATGCATCTACAAAAACAGTTTCGGTGAGCATGTGTTCTAACTTTATGTAACCCGTAATACTTGCACTTTGTCTCCAACTAATGTATATACCGTCAATATCGTTGTCACAGTTATAATTTTTGAACAAAGTAGCTAAAGTGATATTTTGGATGTTTTTTTATATTTCGTCATACAATTTAAAGCTATAGTTTGGGTCTTGTCATCCCCCGTGAATCATAGGATATCAGCAACTTCTTTGGATTTCAGTTCTCTTGCAAACTCATATCCTTGCACTTAAGGTGGTCCACTTTTTCCACTTTAGTCGATTGGAATACATTTTCCGTCTTTCAAAGTAAAGTACAAAACATTCAACTTCAGTATTGGTTATTTTTGCATGTAAAAGGAGAATATAACTTTCATTTTTCATGCGAAATTTGATTGATCTCAAAAAGGATTATGCGAGCAACGTTCTACGTAAAAGTGGTATGCACCATTGTAGAATGTAGTATGCTGTTTGCTGCATGTACCAGACCCTCCTGTTTTTGGTGAGGAACTGAACTTTGTCGACCGGAAGCGATTCAATATAACTCACATCAAACTGCAAGATTGCATTGCACTGGTCGACAAAAACAAGTTTTTGGAATGTTGCATGGATCAAATAGGGTTATTCTTACAGTATTTTTTTCGCTGAAACCAGATCTGTATTCGAAATCCATCACGTAGGGATTTAGAGTAACATGCGATACAAAGATTATATACATACATACATTTCTTTAGTTTTAAAGTTTAAATTTAAAAATAAATAAATAAAATTATTCCTAGTTGACTTTTTTCTACATTTATTTTTTGGAACGTACAAAAATTACGTTTTTGGATAATGTGGAGATTTCCAAAATTAAGTGACTGTAATAGGAATTACCACAGGACTGTAGAATGACGAATAAGCGCGCTTCCAGCCTCCTTCCAGGATCAAAACTATGTTGAGTAATTAGTATTGGCAATTTATAATAAAACAATGCCTCTTTGATCATATTTGAAACAATTGCATAACAACTTGTAACTTGCTTAGTAAGGGCTTGCATAAACAGTGGATTACATGAAAATGGATAACTCTATTACGGAAAATCTGTACGTGATGGAATATTTCTGATTGCAGATTCGGAATTAGCATCCAAAATTACATAAGTATTTCCCATCAGTGTTCCTGTGACAAAATCATTGTTGTTCAGTGTGATGGGTGATGGGATCGTTGACGGTCTCTCGGCCTTACGTTATTAGCGAATTGAATGTATGACCAAGGAACACAGATGTGAACTAGCATTGGGTTGTTGAAATTTTGCAAAGGACAATGACTACATAGAGTCAGATTACGAATTCCATATATCCAGAAACCTTAACAGGAAGAGAAGATAACCGCCATTCACAGGATCGTTGAAGAAAAGTATCATCAGAGGCGAATTACAACGACAAAGAATGTGAAACTAAAAATTTCTTTACATAATAGGGAAGTACAGACATTAATGCATCTCATTGAAAGTAAAAGTACCGCAAAAGTACTGAAAAAATAAACGTTTGACACATAAAACTTTTAGGATGAAATTTGTTCGCCTGGATTGCCTCTTTAACAAATTGTCTGGTAATTTTTGTTTGCTCGGTTCAACATTTAAATGCTTGTTTGTATTTCTTACTGGTGTGGGAATTGTTATAAACATTGTGAATGCTTTATGCATCTCAAGGGATCATAACCTCAAAAAAGCAACAAAAAAAAAACTTTACAATTTAAAATTGTCCCAATGAAAATGCAATTCCATGTCCCCTTAAAAAAATGAAATAAAATAAATTCTCATTCAAGAACGCCATAAATGTGGAACTCCCCCACGAGAAAGAGAACAACACAAAAGTAAAATATTTTTTAAAATACTATCAGACTAACAGAGAGACTGTTGTAATAAAAATAAAATTTCACTTAACATTTTTGCACTGTAACATTTTATGCGCACCTTTAAGTGTCGTTTAGCATTTCATTTGAGTACACTTAAATAAAATTCGTCCCTGTGGCTGTGTTTTATTGCAAACCCTACTCTACTTCCCCGGTACTTTTCTGTGAACTTTTCTTAAAGTCCTTAATAGCTCCACGGAGGGTGATTTTTTCACTTAGATCAGATTTAATTTTTCCTTGAAAGTAACATGGAGACCTCACTCCTACAAGACTAGTTTGTTTTTTTCCTCCTCCCTCTTTCATTAGCTGCCTTACACTTTCTAATGGAATGCCATTAAAAAAAAAATACCTATCAATTAAATTAATTACTCCCAACCACCGTCGTCAACAGTGTAAAGCTTTTCAGGGAACTATGTTTCTATAGGTACTCGTACGCTAACCGAGTGCTTACGTACATCATAATTTTGTAATTATAAATTACCTGGTTACATAGTTGATGAGGAAAAATTTTAAATTCAATCAATTTGTATCATCGTTTGATTGAGGTTTTGATTTATAAGAAAGATTACAGAATTCTCATGACATATCTCACGTGTATGCTAGGTACCTAATTAACGTTGGAGATGTGATACACAGATTTTATTTATTAATGTACTCATTACGCTATATTAGGTTGACATAGATACAAAATGGTGGTGGAATTTATTAACTAACTGCGGATAACTACTTTCCACCACGTCGCATAGGGATGTAGTTTATTGACTCACTCAGATCACTTGCAGATCTCAAAGATACGATATGAAATTAAGGTATGTTTATAGGTTTGTGTCATTTGTAAAGGTGCTTACGTTTAATTTTGCAATTAGTAAATAATAATATAATTAACATTTAGAAATTTTCGAATTGTGTGAATGTGGTTGAAATGGGCGTTGGTGTGATTTTGTTTCCAACGTAGATAAATGGGTGTGGGCTGGAGGAGTGTATGAAATAAAAATTTTATGATAGAAATTTCATGTTGAATAGACTTTGTGTTTGCTTTGAGTTAATTTTTGTTTGCATTTTTGTGGGGTTGGGAGAACCTGTTATAAGTAGGGAGAGATGGATTATACCAAGCGGCAGATGAATGGGACCGATTTAGAGGGTAATTAATTGTATGGTAATTATATTTGCGTTATAAAAACCCATGGTAATTAATGAGAGAAGGAAAGCGTTCGCGAATTTTCAGTGGTTTTAATGTACTACAAAATGAATTTGTGCCAGACTCAAACATAAGCATAAGGCTTTTGATTTTGAATGTTTTGAAATTGGTAAGTTGTTTGTTTGTTCTTGTTTGTTGTATGAGATGAGTTCAAAGTTTTCAATGAATACTACGTATTCGTGTCTAAAAACGGTTTAAAAAAAATTTAAATTAGAAAATCGTTTACACTACTGTATATATAATTTAAGGGTCTTTTTAAAATAAGTTTCTTTGAGGGGGAAACTTAGCTATTTCTACCGCTGAAATAATGAGTAAACTGTTCAGTTTCCTATGGTAACTCCGACAATGCCTTATGTTGAGCTAGGTAACTATCAGCCATTTATACATACGCATTTACGTACAAACTGGATCACTTTTCGGAAAATTTACGCCCAACATTGATACTCCAGAGTTAAGCCATAAAATGTCCTTATCTACATACATATGTATAGGTATGTATGTATATGTACTTTTGTGACACAACAGAAATAGAATTTACATAATTCACATAATGTGAAAGTAGAAAATTACTGATAATTTTTTACTGTTGTTCAGATACAAATAAAAAACCTTAAAACTAATACGACTGAAAAATTTTTATAATGAATCGTGAATGTCCTACGAAAACACAACTTGAATGGACGAGTAGCTAGAAAGAAGCCGTTCATATGCCTCGCGTCTAAAAGGAGAAGGAAGGCGTTCACTGAAAAGCATTCTAAGCCTTTTTATTTTGGGAGAAGGTGAGTTTCACCGACGAAAATTAGTTTAATATTTTCCGGTCCGACAGATGGTCGATGTTATGTATGGAGAAAAGCTAACGAAAAACTTGTGGAACAAAATTTTTGCCCACTATGGTGTGACGGTGTATATCGACTGATGGTTTTGGTATTATCCACACTATAATGGTATAATGGATCAGTGCATGTGATTAGACATTTTCCAAAATAATCTTGCACCAAGTGAACGCCAATTGGGGTTAGAGAATGAGATTTACTTCTCTATTTCAAGATAATGACCATAAGCATAAGGCTTATAATGTATGACCCTTATGGAAACAGAAACAACATAGATCATCTGGAAGAAAAATGAAAGAACTATGCGATGAACAATCGAAATGATTGAAAAAAGGCTTTAATAGTGGCATAGAATCTGATCAAGCCATCCTACTGCAGAAATCTGGTAGAATCTATACCAAGACCCTTAGCAGCTGTTAAAAAACAAAAACGCTTGCCAACAAAATATTAATAAGATTTGTATCTTTTAATATACGAGTTTTATTTTAAGTTTTGTTCTAGTATCCCATTTTAACTTTGATGGCGTTTAGACACTTGTTATCGTTCTCTATTGATATGAAATTAATGGATATGGTAAGTTTTTTTTTATACTACACAAATAAGACATTGAAATTATATATTTATTGTTTTGTAATGTATACTAAGTGTTTTATTATTCGATGCTGGCAATCGTTTTTGCAGATTTTGTCCCATTTGACTTTGATCAACTGTATGTGACATTGAGAAGAATAAATCAAGACATACATAAATATGAACATGAATATTACAAATCACACAACGCATTTACTTTTAAAAATCTTAACATTTTTTTCACTTATGTATGTTCCTGTACCTACTTAAAGGGAAGTATGAATTCATTCCTCAGAGTGCACTTTCAACTGCAACATAAGCAAAAATGTTTCGCCTGAAAAAGTGGGCGGTGCCCTATATTATGTATGTATGAGTGAATTAAAGGGAATTGTAATTTTGTCTAATCTAATATTTTTTTTTGTAAAATCTAGTCGAAATCTGAAAATATTAGGAAGTATTAAAAAGTTAATTTTAAGCCCAATCGCAGAAGAAATAATCAAGAAACAGTCAATTTCTAAAATTACCGTTATACGCATTTTTTGCCCAAACCTAATAGCATATGACCAAACTAACACACATATGAAATTTTATCCAAATCGTTGAAGCTGTTTTCGAGAAAATCCTTTTTTAGTGAAACCGGTCCTTAATTTTGAGATTAGAATGAAAATTCCAATTCTGCCTCTTGGTATTATCCCACAGACCTCCGATGTGAGGTTTGAAACAAATCCGCCCAGCCGTTTAGGCTACAGTCGAATAGACAGACAGAGAGACATCCAGACAGGCAGACAGACGGATTTGGCGAAACCACTTTTTTGCACTTCTCCATCATAGTAATAACAAGTTTGATTTTTCCCGAAACCTATACTTGCCAATATGTACTTGCATACTTGGATATGACATTACACTGTAAGTACGTATGTTATACCTTCCATTCGCCTGACTCGAATAGTGTCCTTGGACCCCCGAGCTTTTGAAATGATCGATATTTGCTTTAAAACACTTCAAATGTTCGGAAGGCTTATGATGTGTTGAGAGTGTGAATTCTCAAAGAAAGCTCGTCCATCGACTCCGCTCTAGGTTTTGGAACTATCTGTAAATATTGGCCCAAATTAAGACCTAATTAAGTGATGAAAAAAAGCGATAACAGTCACCGAGTGTACTCTCTCCATTATAATATGCCACTTCAGTTTTTTTCTGCAATTTCAGGTCCCAACTCTTGTTTTGTCAGTTAGTAGAGTAGTTAGTACAGATATGGAAATAAGGCAGGTAAGAAATAGTCTAACCTTTACCCATCTTTTGGTTAAGTATGATGCAGTTAAAGAATTCCTTGCACGCTCAACGGCATTTATAAGTTCTTAAGCCGCATGGGCATGTTAGCATTCGAGAAATATGCCTGAGTTTATAACAGTGTTGGAGATCATGTTCTACATGCTTTTAACTTACTAATAAAATATTTTTTATGATACCTAACATCTTATAACAGCACGTTATCTTATCGCAACTGGGCACATTAAAAAAAAATTATACAAGCAAGTCGAAGTTCATTGTGTTGATGACGCCTTAAATTAATTTTTATTTTTGCAGATTTAAGTAAATACCTATGTTCTGTTCATTTCAGATTTCTTTTGTCTACATCGTTTATACTGACTTGGTAAGTTCGTCTTTTCATTGCTTGTAACTATATATACAGGATATTGTTTATATCAGCTTATAAATCAATAGGATTTTAGTTCTTTTTACATAAATGATCCAAATGAAATTATCAAACCAATAATTATAAATACTTTAAATTGATTTCTCAATAAAAATAAGTCTTATGCGCAACATGGAACTTTTTCTATCACTAGAGGTTAAGAGGGTGTCATAGCACAGTGACTATTCGAACTATTACGCAAAGTGTTCAAAGTTCAAATCCCAGAAAACACAAAAAATTTGTTTTTCACTCTCCCTTGAGGTAGACAGAAATTATTGAACAAAGAGGTATTAAACTTTCCCGGGACTTTCCAGGTCCCTACAAACTATTTCACGCATATTATTACAAGTTCACGCACATTGGTTAGAAATCTCTCACCCTCTAAAACCTAAAACTCAGCTACAATGCGTCAATTTCACCCTAAATCACTACAACAACGCGTGAATTTGACGGGCGATGACAGCCGATTTATGAATTCACGGAAGGAGCTGGAAAGTGCTATCGTTAGATATTAAAGTGCGTTCGTTAAATATTAAAAATATTTAAATTTAAATTCTCCATTAAAAGACAAAAAGAATTTAAATTTCTTCGGTTGACTTAAATAAAAACCAAAAAAACATCTTTTAAGATAGATAGTTAAGAGGCATCTCGAAAAATCGTGAAAAAACCAAAAAATTACAACAATGCCATTCAATCGATTGCGAACAATACTATAGTTGACATATTACAGAATAAGATTTGATTGGTATTTTGTTTTAAATTGTTTGGTGCTTTCGTATTTAGGAATACCGCAAACAACATTCGGTGTGGATAAATGTTGCTATTAGGTTCTTTAAAAGGGTACCGAAGACACTGATTTCCAAGGAATATTTCGAATATTTTTTAACTTAATAGAGAAAAATTGTTAAAGGCACATACCACGTATCGAATGAAAGAAAAATAGTAGTCACTGCATTCTGCACGACTATTTTTTAATGAAAAGCGACCTAGTACATGAAGCTTTATAATCTGTTAAAACGTGTCGACAAGATAGTATTTTATGTTTAAACGTGCACAACGTGAGTGTATTAGGTTACTACATGGTTACTACAAGTTAGGTGCATGGACATATACAAGATTAATGGTTATAATAAGCTAATACTTGGGCCATATCCGTGCTTGTTACGCGAAATATTTGTTCTATGCCAAGTTTTCGAAAATGCATGGAGTAAGATTGCTACGAAGAGGTGCCGAGATCTGGCGGACTCTATGCAACGTCGTTGAAAGGCTGTCTTAAACAACAAAGGGTTCTCAACAAAGGTCGGAGTAGAATTTTAGCTTTAATGTAATATTTTAATGAATTAACTTTTTCATTTTTTGTTTTTTCTTAGTTTTAATCAAATACAACTATTTTTTTAACTGTCAATTTTAATAGCACTTTTACAAAAACTTTTTCTTTTTCTTAAGTATATATGTAAAAAATTATATTAAGGTTGCAATTAATAACAAAGTATGCAAACGTTAATGTTATAACATAAATACATTAATTTAAATTTAATTTTTGCTATGGCACCATTCTATACAAATGTTTCAGTATTACTATTATTATTTTCTATATATATATATATTTCAGTAGTACTATTATTTTGAACACAACTGTATATGGACACATACATATGTATGTATGTATGATATGTATCAATGATCGCATTTTCATTGCAAACTTTGTAGAGGGGGATTGATAAATTTTTGCTTTATACAAAAGAAGGGTTAGTGTAAATGTTTGATGTGTGTAGATACATACGTACTAAGAGTTGATTGCAATACTAACAAGATTCAGTGCCGTTTTTAAAGCTATGGTAGATTACCAGAAGAGGATGCGAATGAGATTCTAGTTGCACCTGTCTTCATAATAAGTCTTGTTAGACGGATGTTAACTCTAGCCAGTGTTGTCGGTCGGGAAATATAAACGAAAAAAAAAGGTCTCCTGTTGAACTAATAGAAATAACAGGAGTTTTAAAATGTTTCTTCAAACTTAAATAATTCCCTTCATTGAGTTGCGAGTCACAACAAATTTCTAAAAGTAAGAAGTGTGTAAGATGCCAAAATAAGTTGGCACTAAGGTTTCGATATTACTTTTTCTCTCAGCGATTTAGTTCATTTAGGATTATTTTTTAAATTGTTTTTTCTTCTTTCTTTTTGATTCTGCTCATACATCAGCTTTTATCCACGGGTTTTAATGTTTGATGCGAGAATTTTTACCTATTTCTTAGTAATTGGTGATTTTACGAATTTTAATACAGAAAATAAGGCCTTTGAAATCGTTATCAATAAATTCAGTATAAAATCAGAAATACCAATCGATGAAGTAAAATAACCGGAGAAATATTCCAAGAATTGTCTCGGAAAAAAAAGAGACAGTCGATTTATTTTTTTATTTAGACCTAAATAACATTAGAAACGGCAACATTGACTAGGAGATCATTTTTGCTTTATCACTGTGTGTACATACATATATGTATGTAGCAGTGGCATAAAAATAAAACTGCTGCACTTGTGACGTTTTTCAGGGGTAACAGATTGTAAATGATTGAATTACGACAGTTTGTTTACATTTGAATGCAGTCCTCGAAAAAGTTGTATGGTGCACGTGATACGTAATCAATTTCTTATTGCATAAATACCTACCTATGTATGTATGTATGCCCTTGCCGTGCGTTCAACATTAAGTTTCAATATTATTTGCATATATGTATAACTACGTACATGCTGGTAACAAAAATATACAAGCACGTGAATACAAGTTTTACCAGACTCGAAAAGCAATAAGATTGATTGAATACACTACATACAGCAAAGACTTCGAAATCTCCTGTCTACTCTATGTGATTTAATAAATATAGTAGCTAGGTTAGAAAATAGCAACTAATGTATCGGATGACTAAGCATGAGTCGACAAAATGTAATCTGATCGTAGACATAATGTCTACCAAGACGTTTGACTAAAAAAATTCACACCACTATCTTATAATCATTCAATAAACCGGTTGTTCGCGAGAAATCCCCATCTAAATTAACAATTTATCAAAGCAAACCACCTTATCTATATATTTCCTCATTTTGGTCTAATAAATTGAATATTTTAATAAATTTAGCATTGTACAAGTTTGAACAAACTATGCACACATATTTTTATGTGCAGACATATACGTACATATAATATGTATGTTTATGCGAGTAAACAGGAAAACTAATGTAGTACACTCGTATAGAGTGAAAATATGTAACAACTGTTTACTTTCTGAAGAGTGCTCTTGTTTTTTGGGGTAGATGTGCAAATGAAAGCAAAATTGTTTGCTTTTAGTTGCCCTTTGGACATGCTGAACTTGTTTCCAAAGCGTCCAATAGTTGGAAAGGCGAAGCACTTGATTTTTGAATTTTGTCTGGGTGTTTATATTTTTATTAATGATAAATTTGTGTAATATGTTCTATCTGATGACATACACATGTGGGTGTCATACGTGAGAAAATGGTGTACTCTCTTGGAGGGGTTGGAGTGGTGCTAAAAGAACTACGGTTTTGACTAAATTAGGTTTGTAACGATGCGTATATTTTCATAACTGCAGAGCAAACTTCGATCCATATTCCAAAGTTTCATGTGAAACAAACCGTATGACTTAAAATTAGGCAACTAACTGTTTGCATTGGGAGTGAAAAATAAAAAAGTTTATGAGAAGGACTATCGAGATTGATGTAACGTCATCTAAGTTAAAAAGTGAACTCATTTACTCCGTGTAAAGAAGCTAGTATTGCAAGAACTTACTGTTTATAGCAAACTTTATACCTACATATGTACATACATACATATGTACATATGCACATAGTTGCAAAGACCCATTTTAAAGTGTATGTCATCAGTGACTAGGTTGAACTGTACTCTACTAATTGCAGATAAAGATTAGGTAGCTCAAGCAAAAAGAAAGGGTATAATACATAAAAATCGATTGAGTATGTCGAACACAAATTGAGCTATTGGTTATATTTTTTTAAAGGTTCATTAAGATCATAATTATTTGGAAGCATACCTTTGATTTTTTTAAATATTCTTTTACGAAGTACTCTTTCCGCCGCATAGAATTAAAGTTCTTTAAGAATATTTGGGCAAATACATAATACAAATAAACAACATCTATGCATATATTGAATATTTCTCCTTTTTGTCCAAGGAGTTCAATCCGATCAGTGCACATATCGGAAGGCATAGCATCAAAATTCCATCTCAGTGGCTTTATAACAAATCTACTGAAGGATATTTTCATTCTTTCCAAACGTGTTATATCAGAGTTAAGGTAGAGTTGAAACTTTCCGTTTAACTATTTCTATGGCTATTTGTTAAATTACAGAAATTACAAAAAAAATCCAGAAATTTTTTTTAGAAAACAGAAAAAGACTAAAACTCCATCTGTTCAGGAACTTTATTGTTATATAGGTAAATATTTATATAATGAACTAGTTTAAATGTTAAATTATTAAAATGTCAGTAAGTAGAACGTTTATATTTGATATACTGAAAGACTAGCCCACTACAGCGTATATTTCTAACCCTGAAGTAGATTACAACGAGCGAATCGAATATCAAAAAATAGACAGATGCGTAGAAATACTGAAAGAATAGATATTCTCACAGAATTTGTTAGAAAATTTTAATGAAAATTTCTTCAGTAGTAGTGAAATACCATTTAATGGCTTATAATCGTAATACAAATTAGAATAATGCATATGTAAGTATGTTGAAAAATAAGACCTAACTAGAATCGTTAGGTAAACCTTTTAGTACCTACACAAATGGGATGGAGCACTTATGCTAAAGCAATAAAATGAAGGTGTGTGATTCCCCTCGTGAAAACAAAGGTAGCCAACGGGGATCCCCTTAGTATTGTTGAGTAAATTGGAGGGATTTTTTATGCTTTTTTTACATTGTATTGTTGAGGCAAACGTGTTTGAGTTGTACTCCTTTTGTTTATAAGTATGCACAAGACTGTTTCACAACCTTTCGTTTAGGTATTTCTATTCCATTGAATCTTTTAAGCGATTAGGTAACACTGAATGCTTTTGCTGGAATTTTTATTGCTTTGTTTATTGGTCATTAATCTGCAGTGTCCACTATTGTTAGGAAAGGACTTCGCAAATAAGACCGAGCCTTAGAAAGGACAGAAAGCCTTGATTCCGTAATCAAAGAACAAATAGGATAAAGGAGACATTTTAATATTCCATGCATAGCGATTTTTTATGTGCAGTCTGAAGCAAGTTTAAGATCTATACTCTATCGCTTCTTGAATAATCCTTTTTGAAAATGTATAACTTAGACACAACGGCCGTCAGAGAGCAATAAAATATCCTCAAAGTCGTTGTTTTGAAAAAATTTTAAAAACTACTTAATTTTTACTCTCCAAATAATATTTGCAGACTGGCGAACTCTAACCCATCTTATCATCTGATATGACAAGATGATTCGCAGTTGTTGATCCGTGTGGCGTCACTGTGGATCTCATTTAATGTCAGAGGAACGAACAGAGGGTAGAAAACAAGTGTTCTATATGTTATGTTTTTTTTACTAAGGCTAAGGCCACGCACTGAGCGACAGAGTGACAGAGTGGCAAAAACGCTCAGTGCGTCTTCTTAGCCTAAGCAGGAGGAGGATATGTACATTTGTACATATATGAATACATTATAAGCTTGAAGGAATTAGGTCATTTAGAGCTAATGAAGATTACTTAACAGACTTCATCTAAAATAAAGCTTATCGTGTATGTACGTATTTTGTATTAGTATCCTTCTATCTCAGAGCTTGTATTCGGACTTTGTATTACTTTATTTTTTACTCCATTCTTTTGCATTAGAGTAATTTTAAAAAAGTGCATTATAATAATAGAAAATGTGATAATTTGTAAAATAATTACGAAAGGTATGATGAAATCTGTGATATTTTGCATCACTTTTAGCCTCTGATATTTAGTATCATTTATTAAATCAATAAACCACTTGTCTAGTAGACAAAACTGTATACTAAGTAACTTTGGCAGCCAGTTAATCGAATAGCCATTCTAACGCAAATCCATTGTTTTTGTTTACATCCTAAGATCCGTATCAATGCCTCTTAATTATGTAAATCCCTGTCTGCTGTATTTATATCGTGTGATTTTTAGTTTGAATTTTAATCAGTGGCGCTCTTTTAATTATTCAGTTATTCACAAATACATACGTTTCTAATGTCAAGTTTGTGTTTAGTCATCAAAGGTAGTATCACAACAGGTATAATTATTTATAGTTAATGCAGAAAAATAAATATTCAACTTACCAACTATTGAGAGGAAAAACAATATAACACCGTGCAACATGTTTGTAGATTTTAAATAATACGAAGAGTAATTAAAAAAGAAAAAAACTGGTTGATTCAACTATTTAATGCTAATTTTATAGGAACTATTAGTTGCGTGTTATAGGAACTGCGATGACAATATCTGACAATTTCTTTCATAAAAATTTTTTTTTTTTTTTAAAGAGTATTATTTTAAAATACTATTGGCAACAAAATTACATTCAAAATTCAATGTCAGCATTTGTACAAATTCACACAACCATAAAAAAAGTGTGACCCTACTAATAGATAATGGTCAGATAGTATACATTATGGAGTACTTGAACCGTCTACCGCCAATTTCATGTACCATAACACTATCGGCTATCAAAACAGAAATTGCCTATTTAATCACTTCACTTTTTTTTCACTTCTGATTTTTAATAAAAAACACAAAATTAAATTTGTGAAATAGATAATTATAACTTAATCTAATGGCAAAATTACATATGAAACAATATTTCAAGGTCCTTTAACCGGCCTTTTTGTTATCTTTTTGTTTTGTTTAGTGCAGAAATTTTGACCCACCAACCATCAGGTTCGGAAGTCGAGTGGCAAGTATTTGTCCGATACTTTAACGTTTATACTTAGTTGATGATGTTCCACATATATACTATCTGGTGTGGTTTTTTTTAGCTTGCCTCTTTTCGATATTCGTTAATCAATTAACAGTATGAAAGTGAAAAAAAAAACAGAAAAAATCCCAAAGGCATTCAAAGAGAACTACCCTACCTAATATGTATTGAGAAGTTGTGATTCGAAGAGAATTATCGCAATTGTTTTCTTTTAGAACGGATTAAGTGGAAATACCGTTGGCATTTTTCGAAAAATTTCAATTGTCTCTCAACATTTTCTATTTGCTGCGTTAAAGTGTGATGAAATACGTTAATAGGGACTTGAGTTTTTAAGTGAGGAACATTTACAATAGACTCGCGATAGAGTGAACTACTACAAACCAGGCCTGTTCATACGAATGAGATTGTTCACATTACAGAGCGTCTTAAAATTTGTTTAAGACATTTTATAGTATAGGTAGTCAACAAGCTTATACTGTCAAATGTTTTTTTTATTATTTCAGGTTGTTTTTATTATTTTTGGTCAGAAGGTACCAAAGGTAACACCTTGAATTTTGTTTTTATTTTTTGTAAAATTCGAATGGATCATTGCAATAACTTTATCTTACCTGCAGACAACTCTTTTAAAATTTTAGTTTTTTCTACTAAAGCCAAATGTTTACGATTCATTTTTACCAACAAATTGTAAATTTTCCCGAAAGATTGTTCTTCTTTGCAGCTGGTTTATTCATGTTTGACTGTGTTAAAAATATGCGTTCACTCTAATGAGGTTTACTTATTCACTCCGTAGAGTAGTCTGTATAAAATATTGTGTGTTCACTTTATTGGATTGTTCACTCAACAACCGATGTTCACATAGGCGTGGATAAAATAGAATAATTTTTTTTTTGTCAAATAGCATTTAAATTTTAAAATGTACTATGGTCTTGTTAAATATTCTTAGATTTGGACAAAACCTAAAAATTTGAAATATTAAAATGCAACCTTTTCCATACGATTTAGGAAAAGCTCTAGATATTGATTACGCAAATCCGAACAAATTCAGTAGCGTGCCTGTCACGTATTCATATGTAGAGTATCTATCATAATCGCACTATTCTTGGAATAACTACAGAATCTGCGTTTTATAGTTCTTGTATTTTGATTCAATTGTAATTTGGCCATATCGACTTGATTATATTGCAACGATGTACATATAAACAAATTTTGGGATTCCAAACCCGGCTAAATTATCTTAATGCCTCATATTCGAAAGGCTTTGTGAAATTTTTGGAAGACACTAAATGCATCTAGGAGGGGGGTATACATATACAGTTTTTGGTACCAAAAAAGATCAGGTTATCTCGAATTTCACCATTTGTATAATAATCTTCGACAGCATGAACACCGATTCACCGATACACTAAAATAATAGAACAGAATTGAAAGCTGAGCGACGCCGCACTGCCGCTCAGACACGTAGCACATAGGAGTATTTGCATCAAAAAATTGGCCAAAATTATTTTTCGTTACTTTCGTGAATATTACACCCTATCGCATCATATCTGAGCTTTTATGAAGGAGAAACAGTATAAGTGTAAACATTTTTGAAATCCGCCCACTGCCACGCCTACTTTTTTATAACTTCATTAAATTATATGAAACCAGTGAATTATATGAAAGTGTAAAAATTTTTGAAATCTACCCACTGCCACGCCCATATTTCAGTAAATCATAGGAGACCGAAACATTTTGTTAAGACCAAATATTTAGGCGTTCAGATTGTCAACAATTCACCCATACATCAGTTTTGGCCACGCCTACTTTTTGGGGGCATTTTCATCAATAAACGGATTTTCATGCAATTTTACATGTAACATCCTCAAACGTTCGAAGTTGTCGTTGTAGTGTAGTTCAAAATGCAACATAGCCACGACCATTTTATAAGTGCTGCATCCGTTCTAGACGGATCGTAGCTTTTCTGTACGTTTGTTATTGAAATTTGCAAATTGTTGATGGTATACCATTTTCTTACTGATGCCAGAGCCATTTTCCAATCCAAAGAAGACTAAAAGTATACATTTTTGGCGCAACAGGTCCATAGGACCCAGGGCCTAGCTTCTCACAACCATTCGTGTTGTGCGTGTTATATTCATTACATATATGGAAGGGACCTACTGTTTAACGCCCTATCCGAAGGGCAATTTTTGTTTTTTTTTTATCCCTCTACTGCATGTATGGGTTTCCAATTTGTGTGGAGCGCCATGCATTTTTCGAAATTTTTTTTTGATAAATTTTCTCTATTTGCAATATAAAGTTGAAATAAAAAACTAAAATTGAAAATTTTCCGCACAACACGAATGTTTGTGAGGAGCTTGGTCTTGAATGGAATAGATCTGTCAGTCCTAATATTTATATTTAGCAATAATTGTTATTGCATTGGATTCTCTCTTCTTTGAATATTTCACTTGGTCAATTGATTATAAGTATGTAACGTCTGGTCCCGTGTACTAAAGTATGAGGACACGTTGGCGAAATCACATGTTCAAATCTCAGCTACAGATGATTCATCCTAGCTACAGGTCTCATGGCAAATACCTGCTTAAAATCAATGCATTTTCCGGACTCCAATTATCCAACTCAAACAAATTTGTTACACACGAGCAGAAGAACATGCATGATTAACTGGTTGTCTTATTGAAACGATAATTTATTATTCCTACGTATGAATATGTATATGTAAGTAAGTTAGTAAGGTAAGTATATTTGACCAATAAAACAAATTTGTTCGCTGTCGGATTATAGGCTATAGATATTTTGGTGTTTATCTCCAAAGTTTTTGAAAGAATCATTTACAAACGAACCGTGACACCTTAATTTCTTGAGCTCTCGTCAATCAGAACACTGTCATAAACATATATGGCTGTTAAATGGGTTTCCTATTTATACTCATTTATACACACCTATTAAAAGAATGCTTGCTAAGAGACTGTGGCTACCGATCTTATTTAATATTTGTTAAGTCGATTGTAATATGTAGTAGGAGATTGGGTATATGTTTGTATATATGTATATATGTACATACGTATGTACATACATATGTATAATACAAATGCAATCTATAAGAGAATTATACACGAACTTGACATTACTACGATGGATAAGATCATAACAGTTTAATTTTGTCGATCTGTCTTTCTTTCTATACGTTGGAATCTGACTAAATGGCTGGTCGGATTTTGTTCGAACATATCTGGATTTTGTAGGGTTGCATTTTGAGGCGAAATCGGAATTTTCATTCTAAGTAGTAAGTAATTAAGTGTAATTTACAGCCGATATTAATAAAAATCAAAAACATACAGAAAAGCTACAATCCGTGTGGAACGGATCGTTGGATACCCTATCCTCTCTTCCGTGCAATCCTAATAAAGTGGGCATGGCATACTGCAATCTCCTCTCGAATTACATCGATAACTTTGAACTTGAGTATGTTACATGCAAAATTTCATCAAAATCGGTTTTTTTGATAAAAACGCCCCCTAAAAGTGGGAGTGGTCAAAACTAATGTATGGATGAATTGTAGAGAATCAGAATGCTTAAAAATTTGGTCTTAATAAAATTTTTCGGTTTCATATAATTTAGTGAAGTTATGAAAAAGTGAGCGTGGCAGTGGGCGGATTTCAAAATTTTTTACTCTTGTACTTCTCCTTCTCAAAAGCCCAGATATGTAGTTTCATCCTTCTAGCTCAGACGGACAAACGGGCGGACCGACGGACATGGGTAAATCGTCTTCGCTATTGATACTGATCACGAATATATATATAAAAGTTTATAGGATCTATCTTGATTATTTCTCAATTTTACAAACTATGTATCAAACTTAATATAGAGTATAAAAAGACTCTAATGATTTTGATAAAATTTTATTTTATGTTAGTTTGGATATAGTATACATATACGAGTATGTACATATTTTTAGATGGTGATAGTTCACCACCAAGTTATGGAACTGCAAATCTCCCTATCAAACAGTCAAATTTTTTTAAAATCGTTACTAGAATTCGAAAAAAAAATATTAAGACAAGATTTATATGCTTACGGCTACGTCCACTTTTAGATAACATCAGCTCAATGTTATCTTTTATACTTCCATCGAAAATGCAGAATGTCATATCCACTTTATAATCTTTCTGTTTAAGACAAACAAATCTTGAATTTTAAGACTGAAAAGTTTGCAAATTTATAGCGGAAAGGTGCAAGTATGTAAGGTGCAAAGATCAAGTCGTACACTTTATTTTTGGTCAGTAGCGGTTTTGGATTAGTGAAATCGATTGAGCCATAACCAACCGTCCGTATGTCACCGCTTTTTGAGACTTAAATTTTGAGTTATGAAGATGCCCACTTTTTCATAACTTTACTATTTTACATGAAATTGAAATATTTTATTAATAGGAAATATTTAGATATTCAGAGTGTCTACAATTCATCCATACATAGTCTTTACCAATGCTCATTTTTTTGGAGAGCTTTCATGAAAAAACTGAAAATAAAATTTTGCGTGTAACATGCTTAGATGAAGTTATCGTTGTAATTCGAGAAAAAAAATGCAGTATGCCACTCCCGCTTTATTAGGGCTGCATAGATAATAGGATAAGGTATCAAACGATCCGTTTCAAACGGATTTTAGCACTTCTGTATTTGCGCAAAATGCAAATCAAGCGGAATATGGTTACTCAACCACTTATGAATATTTTACAGATGCCATCTTCTCGCAAAATATCGTTTTTAATAGTGTGGCATTTATGAATGAAAATGCCTTGTATTACAACAATAACTATAACATATATTTTTAAGACAACTTTACGGTTTCTGAATGGTATTGGTAACGCTTTAAATCAATCGATCAAACAAATTTTATGACATTAGTCGTACATCTATGAGATCACTCATACAAATTTAATCAGATAATAAAATTTAATATGAAGGTTATGAAGGTGGTGGCACGAAGTTCAACAAAATTTGAATATATACATACCTTCATTTCTTTTAACAGGGTCCTCGGTAAATATTGTCATTATGCAGTAAATTATTTCAACTTTTTTTTTAACTTTGAGTCCAAACACTTGCCAATAGGCGTACACTCTGTGAACTGATTTTTATTTGATCCAAACGTTCCTTTACCACCTTTTAAAACGAAATGTAATCATAATTTGATTCGCGAGGTTTATCAATGTTTTCTAGCTCATATTTATTTTTAATGTATGTAACACATACAAAAATATATCACTCATATAAGGCGTATGACTTGGTCGTATGTGAAGTACTGACTCGTAGAAAAAAAACTTTTATTTCATTAATTCGGTTGCATATCCAAATGGAAATGCTCATATTTTGAAGGAAGCCCCTGAAGAAGCCCCCTTGGGGCTGCTGGGCGGTAGTTCAAGGCTAAAATCCGAACCAACACCAACGGGCTCATCTGGCGCGAACGAGACGTTCGATAATCATCTAAGAAAGCTTGTCAATTAAAAAAAATCAATTGCCTTCTGCTTTCGGCCCTATGTAAGCATGTTCTTTAATAAAAAATGTTTCCTATTTCTGGTAAAATGTATTAAGAAAATACATTTTTGATAAAAAGAGTATGTCTGTTTTCGGAATTAGAAAGGGTTTACGAGTGTACTTGTTTGGACTTTCACAAGATTATATTTAATCTCAGGCCCAAAAACTATTGATACAGTGGTGGACTAAATAATACTAGTCCGAAGATTTTCTTTTCATATTCCAATACAAAATCTTTTTTTTAAGAACCTAACATCCGCATATATAATGTCATAAATTAAACAAAAACAAACAAAAAATTGGAAAAAATAGTTACATAAAATGATAAGTTAAATTATTTAATGGTTTGTGCTAACAAATTCTAACAAAAAACAAAAACCCATTTGGTGCACTTAGAAGTATTGGGGATGTATTAACATGGATGATACATATCTAGATTTTTAATAATTTTAGTTATATTTAAAAAAGTCAACAAAAGTATATAGCTATGTTATTCAGTACCAACAATTTTTACTTGGGCAAGTGGGAATCGAAAGAAGGTTACAGTTTATTTTATTTACCTCTTTCTCCCATCCCAGTCACATCGTTTTATGAAATGCATAAAGACTTATTAAAGGAAATATCTAACTTGCGTTGAATACATTTGCAACGGGGGTTCGATCGTTTGAATCTTCCTGGGATTCACGTCATTGTTATTTTTTGGCATGATCTCTAGCGAACTTCTATTAAGCATACGAGACTATAACCACCATTAGAAAGCTTTTTAATTCAGACTTTAGGAAAGGTCTCTGAACTGCATGTTCCTCTATTTTTCATGCATGAAAATGCATTTAATTTTTTTTTATTTTATAATATTGTCATGGGATAATTTTTATTGTCCCATATTAAGGTACTTTTATATATTTTCCTTGCAAAGTTGAATTCGTGAATAGGAAACAAAAAACTTTAAATCTTTATAAACCAAAATATCAATGTCGAGTATTTTGACGAATCCAATATTTGACCATTGCGATTTATTCAAATCTTACTCTTACTATCAAATTTGAAATCAATCCAATAAATTACCAAACAATTGATGATGTAATTTCTCATTGTATTTTAATCACTTAATGCTGAAATATAAACTTTTAAGTACTTTAGTCAAGATTATTACTAGTCCATGAACATTGATAAATTCGCGTATCTATAAATGTACACATTGCAAAGATGTGTCTTAGCCAATCAAGTCTTAACTAATCAATTGTTTCATATACACACACTAGCGCAATTAACAGTCTATTAACTTACTTACTGCCTTAGACACAACATTTTTCCAACAACGTCGATCATTGTTGCTTGTTCTTTAAACCAAACAAACTATGAAGCAAAGCTTTGATTTTGGGCCATTTCAAATCTCGAGTCGGTTGTCTGAGATTAAATCTAGATATGGCTACAGTACAGTCGTGGAGACGATACCTGTTGCGTCTTCGACTGACTACAAAATTTCTGCAACGTCTTAAACGGGTCTCGGTCGGAAAGTGTAAATGCTCCTTTGGGAATCATTAAGGGCCAAATAAACCAAAACTTTTTACAACTGGACAAACTACTAAGCACATCAAGACCCATATTGCAAGATTTGTACCTATTACCGCAGGCCACTGGCCGGTAGGAGACAATACATTCTGCTGTAGCTGCGGAAAAACTGACGAGAAGGAATCTCTAATTTAACTCCTTTTCAGATCTAGCATGAACATGACAACGTGTATTTGATAAATCTGTATTCGACGACCTAGAAAAGTTATTTGGTAAAAGGATTGGAGAACTCATCCTTTTTCCGAATTCCTTTGGGTGGATTTATTAATCACTTTTACACAAGTTGTAGTATCAAAACTACAAAACTACTATTAGCGTTCATACCACTAATTAGCTGCATACCTACATCCACATTTTGATGCAACAAGTTTCCATTCATCTCCTTCGCAAATCTGACAAAATTCTATGGTCTATGGGACCAGGGCTTAGCTTCTCACAACCATTCATGTTGTGCGCGTTATATTCTTTATACGAATAGAAGAGTCTCAGACGCTCGAGAGAGGTGGTGGGTGGTTCTTCAGATTAGAAGTTTCGAACCCTTTTGTTTTGTTGAACCCTACTTTCCCGAAACCCAGAGTTTGGTTTGGGAAACCTCCAAGGAGGTAGACACATACATATATATATTTTTATATTTGCTTATACATATATATTTATTTAAACACACATTACTTTGATTTGGCACAGCAATATGATTATTTATACCTTACTACTGAAAGATATGTAGCTCCGAGGAGGTATTTTCACTTTTGTTTCGTAGATTTTTTTAAACGGCGTGCCAGTTTTCTGACGATCGGATATTCAGATATCGCTTTGTAAAAGTCGATGGAAACATATGAAGTTTCTACTTCAAACTGGTAGGTTTTGTACATTGACCCAAAAGGCACACTGGTGACAAATGCCTTCATAAGTTTGCAGAGTACGAAGAACGGAATGCCGAAGAATATGCCTCGTCATATTCATCATATTTCAAAAATTCATATGGAAAGTCATTAGAAACATTCGTTTTGTTGTTCTTTCTTCTAAACAGCCAAACTAAGGCGGAATATTCTTTATCACATGAATTTGAGCTTTCTACATGTTTTGCCACTCTCTTTACTTAATATGAATTCATTAGCTGCAACTATTTACATCTGAATGCCTTATCTGTTGATCGGTAACTAGGCTTTCCTTTCTGTGTCGCATGGCCTAAGATCTACGATGTTCAAAGCCATGGTACTGGGTATCTGGTTATGGGCTTCGTCGATTTGTTTATTTTTTAGCTTTTGGTCCGATACAGTTTCTTCGCTGCGAGTGTTGTTCCTTGCACCCATTTCTTTGTGCGAACTCATTACTTCTCTCTTTACAACGATGCGACTCTGAATCCATTGACCGTTGGTATTTGTAGCTGCCCCAATGGGAAATAATTGATGTGTGTTTATCTCGGTAAACAGTTTGTTAAATTAGCTGTCGATTCGATCATTTGAACAAACCGAGTATGGCATGTGATATATATTGTAGTATTACGAGCCAGTCCAATCAGGATAAAACTCTTCCTTAATCCTTCCTTCCAACCTATTTGTTAGGGCCATATGCCATACTGTGAAATATGATATAAAGTAGATCAGGACTACTATGTACAATACTGTTGTTTATCGGCCGTTTTGGAACATTAAGTCCGACCCACTAACTATTGTGGCACCCACTTGACACTTACATACATACATACATACATATTTCGGAGTAAAACCTGGGCCTCAACCAACAAGCCTCTCCAGTTAGCCCGCTCCTTAGCTAACTGCCTCCAGTTGCGCACTCCAAGTCGGTTGAGGTCCCCTTCTACTTGTGCGAGGTTTTCCTCCACTGCGTTGCCCCTCCGGGTTTGATTCGAAGACTCTACGGCCCGAAGAGCTGGTGTCCATTCGTTCTACATGTGCTAGCAATCTCAACTGACTGATTCGCAGTTTTTTGATTTGGTCGATGTCGCTGTTCGTTTAGTTCGTTTAGTTCGTCGTTGAATCTAAAAGGCGCTGAGATAAAGTCCATGTTTCAGCGTCTTAAAGGAGGATTGGGATGATCAAGGTCTTATGTAGAGTCTCATCAATTGTTCGGGTTAGGGCCTTACTACTCAATTGCTTTCGCAGCCCAAAGAAACACCGATTATTTCTGCTGAGGTGTTGTTTTCAGAATTGATAGCAGAGCCAAGGTAGATAAAGTCTCTTACTACCAGTTATACCTATCTATTGTGACGTTATGTCCAATTCGTCGATGTTGTGTGTCCCTTCTTGTTGACAGCATATATGTACTTGGTTTGGCATCTTCCGTTTCAATACTAGCGAACAGCCCATTGAGTTCTACCAATTATGTCGATATCGATGGCGTATGCTAGTAATTGCACAGACTTTTGAAAGATTCTGCCCACAGTGGTGGCTTGTGAGTTTCGCACAATTCTTTCAAGTATGATGTTAAAGAAGTCACATGACAGTGCGTCGCCTTGTCTAAATCCTTTTTTTTTTATATGTATTAAAGGTCTCGGTGAAATCGTTACCGAAGAGCAGCGAGAATTCTCCATCGTCATCTTGCACAGGCGAACGAGTTTGGCAAGGAATCCCAAAACAAGACATGGCTCTGTATACCTCGTCGCTATAGATGCTGTAATATGCGGCCTTAAAGTCGATGAGAAGATGTTGGCTACTAATTTAAAGTTCTTGAGTTCTCTCCATGATCTGCCGAAGTGTGAAGATTTGATCGATTGTGGACTTTCCTGGTTTGAAATCCAACTGATAGGGGTCAATCAGGTTGTTGACGAATGGTTTCAGAGGAGACTGATACCTCTGTAATTGGCGCAATTGAAGGGGTTTCCTTTCTTGTGGATCGCTGAAAAGGGTGCTGATATTACATTCATAAGGCATACGCTCATCTGACCAAATCTTAGAAATGATTTGGTGTATGCTCTTACAGGTAATTTTCAGCTGCTTTGAATAGCTCGGCCGTCCAGCAGCCTTACTGGATTTAAGCATATACATATATTGCTATCTTCACTTCTTTTTGATCAGGTGAACGGAAGTTTTGGCTATCACCGTATAGATTGAATGGTTAATTTTGCCTGACAGCGAGATGTTTGTCTTCGTCTCCGTTATACAGTCTGCAGAAGAAATTTTTCCATATTCTCAGTACCGACTGTGACTCTACTGCGAGGTTTCTTAAAAAAACTTCCATACATTATTTCTAGAGTATAATCTCTCAATATCTTCTATCGCTCTTTTTCGTCTTTAGGAGAAACTGATGTTCTTCCCGTCTCTTCTGCTCGTAAAACTCATGAGCAGACCTCGTCCTTCTTTGCATCGCCGCTTTGTATGCCTCTTGTTTAGCTGCATGTGCTTGTGGGCATTCTTCATGAAATCAATATTTTGTTGGTGGCGGTCGGGTGAACCCAGCATATCAGTTGCAGCACTTCTGATGGCATGTTGATAGCGTTGCTACTGGTCTTCGGCATATGATGCTGGCGGCATAGGGGCCGTTGAGAGATTTCGGAACACGCGTTCGGTGAAGGTTCTGGTGATCTCTTGCGATTGCAGCTTTTCGACGTCAAATCTTCTCAGAGAAGTTCTTTTCAGTTTTGGCGATTGGGATATCCGCATTCGCACCTTGGCTGCAACAAGGTAGTGATCCGATGTTGGTCGATGTTGGCTGCTTGGATGCTTTGGACACCCAGAATGATGAAGGCATGCCTTGCGTCGTTCGCAATGTGATCAATTTGGTTGACCGTTTGATGGTCAGGAGACTGTCATGTCCCGTTGTGAATATTGAAAGTAGTAAACCGTGTACATGCTGTATTGACGCTAGACCCCGCCGCAAAGTCAATAAGCCTAAATCCGTTGCTAGACGTGGTGTCGTGTAGGCTGTGCTTACCAACTGTCCTACCAAAGATGTCCTCCTTTCCTTTTTTTTTATCTTGCACGATTTTAGCTTCATATTTAGGACATTGCTCACATGTTTTGTCGAGAAGCTCGTGGAAACATTCTTTGGTGGCGTTGTATTTATCCTCTTTGGTTGCATGAGCGCATATTAAGCTTATGTTGACGAATTTATCCTAGATGCGGATTGTCATAAGACAGTCGCTCCAGCGTCGAAAACTCAAGAAAACTCAGTTCTCTTTTATACGCCTGGGGCAAGGGGTCGAATTTTCCAGAGTCAGTATCCCGCTTCGGCGATATGAGCTCTGGTGTTGGCCAATTAAGAGTTCATCTGTCACCAACTTTTCCAATACTCTGCATCAGTATTGGAGATCCCTATAGAACTGCGATTCAAATATGTTAAATCAGATCATAACACTAATGGTTCGACTTGACTGCAACTGGTAGACGCTACCGATGATTCCATCTAGGGAATTCGTCCGATGTCGCCTGGATCAGGAGGAAGTGCCTTAGTTAGAAAACACGCTGCCACCAACAACTTATCTTCAGTCGAGGTACTAGCTAGGCACCCAACAGCCACCAACGTAGAGGTGTAGAGTAGGAGTTGATAGTGAGAGACTAGCGTGAGAGTGCTTGTGCTCTCATATATTCGCATCACTACTGTTTGGAAAAGCAAAGTATGCACTGACTGAAGCTGGTTGCACGGATTTATCCACTTTATATGTGCATACATATGTAGATTGTACATTGTACTTTACTGCAACTGATCCGTCTTGACGGCAGTTGTATTTTTAAATTTCAATTGAATGAGTGATTCAAATAGGTATTTTCGTAACAATCACAAGTATTCATGTTGGATATCTTGTCGTTCCCTTTATTCATGTTTGCTCTTTCGTTTGGATATGTATTTACATACACAATAGCATTATTCAAAAATTTGCAGCAAAAGGAACGGGGAAGCCCTCCGTAAGCCGCCATAATGTAAAAATCCCTCTTAATGTGTCTTCGATGAAAAATAAACAAACAAAAATACGTCAATCGAATTCCAAAGAATTGCGTTTACCAACAAATCAATGAAATAAAAGAAATGCGCAAAATTGGGTTATGAACTTAAGTGGTACGGTGTTTTACTTTCTTTTGTCACGTAACTCACTTGATGTCAATACTTCGTCAATATGCCACTGCTAAGGGAATAGAAAAGTCCCCGTACCCTTTATCGAGACTAGGACATGTACAGTGTTTCTAACCAAGTCATTCAATTTATAACCATAGCGGTTATCTATGAGTTTATTTAATTTTGTTATTGATCATTAATACGGTGGTTTTTTTTTTTTTTGGAAAAAAAATTACACACATCTACAGAAACAATAAACACCATGTAAATTGCAAATGTAAGGACTTATACTAGGGGATTCACCTACACGTGAGTGCAGAACATTGATAAATGCGTCAACAAGTCACTCCGACACGCAAGTTCATGGTCTATCGTGTACAATAAGTGGGTGCTTAAGAGGCTTTACTGATTACTTGCTTATAGGTCGCGTACTTAAGTCGATTTATTGATAAGGAGCACAAGAAATAGGAAGCTAAAGTAATTGTAAATATTTGTCAAATGCTTGGTCTACTTGAACAATTTAATTAAGCAAATAATCATACATTTAAGGAATATATTGTATGTTGAAATTATATAACTATTCCATGTTTGTTTAGTTAAAACTACTGCTAAATTATTTATAATCCTATTGCGTTTAAAAATTGTATAATACAGAAACTACGTCCATGAGGTACATATCGTTCTAATGAAGGTAAAAAAATGTTACGTATACGCCATACACCTGTAAATTATGAGAAAAATTGAACCTGTATCTTGTTGAATGATGAAGTATAAATGATATAACAATCGAAATAGAAACCGAAAGTGGAAGCATATAATGCCCGTGTAAATACACTCTTTTATTGGTATTTTTACCATAGCAGCCTAACCCCCGATATCATATTTGATACCTTAGATTTTATTTTCCAATGTCTTACAATGCTATTAGAAAACCGTCTCGGTAAACCATTTATAGAGACATCTGCGCTTGGATAGCATAATTTGAATTTTATGCTAATATTTCACAGCTGTGCGAATTATTTTAAGTTAGCATTTTCCAGGATAGGTAGGTACAGTCCGTTGTATTGATATATTCTGTAAAGATACGGCTTATAGGACCCTAAATGGATTTAATAAAATGCTAAACAATAGTAACTATTAAATGTACACATGCAGTGGGCTTACATAAATTACAATTGAGTTATCTAAAAGATGCCGACAGATTTATAGTTTTAGAAACAATTAAAACTGAAAGTTCAAGTTTTGGAATTAACGATTCTCATGATTCCAAATGTAGATAAGAACGAAAACTATATTAGAACAATAATAATAGACGCCTTCAACAGCAAATGTTTGAGGAATACTCGAGAAGAACAATAAGTGCATTTTTTGGGAGAATAAGCTGACTAATCATAGAATAATTGGGACAGTCTTTAGAATCAACCATTGCATCAAAACATAATCACATCATTAATCACTTTGGATTATAGCGAACCAAATGAATCAGAATCAATTGTTGTTTTTCGTTTTATATGAAATGTAACCATGCACATTCTTTTTTTTTAATAGTTAAGAAATAATTAGGAAAGCATACTAGTATCATACCCTTTCATATGGACGTGAGCAGTGGATAAAAATTAGAGCCTATACGTCCACGTCCACTTTATTAAAACTGATTCAAAAAGAATGATAGGATATCATACGATCCGTTCCAGTCAGATTGTAGCTTTTCTGAATGTTTTATTAAAAAAATTTAAATCGATTTATATCATTGTACTACTATTGTAGATAGATTCTTCTTTGGTTCAGCTGTTGGAGAAACTTAGATTTTATTCGGCTCACATGGTTTGATGTTTGCATTGCGCTGCTCCCTACCCAGACGCTAACCTGCACAGTTCAAGTCACAATAAAACATCACTGCGATTTTCATTGCACTGGTTCATCGCTATCTGAAAGCTGAAGATCACAGCTGGTAGATCACATAAAACTAAATTTATATCAACATTACTCACCAGATCTCAATCCCTTATATTAGTTTTTGTGAGGCGTAGTTAGTTGAACATATGTACATAATTCAACAAACATTCCCACAATATCATCTATTGATCATCCAAGCTCTGAAGGATGCCATTGTCCAAATGATCGCCAACATTAACAAGGACGATTTCATTCGGGCATGCTCATGTTTCCTGTCACGAATTGAAGCTGTTATCGTCGTTGAATAAATACGGGCTATAACCGCATATATATGCACATATTTTAATAAACTATACAAACAAACAAACATACTGGAAGTATATACCTACATATGTATGAGACAGTCGTGCGCTTTATTCATGCGAGAAATTTTGTTTTCCAAGTCCTGCATATACCCTTATGCAGGTACCTTGCTAATAATCCCAATCTGTTACAGGGAAAATCCCAGATTAAAAAGAATTATCCTTGTGTAAAATCGGGAGCAAAGAAGAAAACAACTCAGAAAAAAAAAAGTTATGCACAATTGGGGAGAATGTCACAACCTGAAGCAAGTGAGAGTGGCTGCAGTTCCCGATTGCTCGACTGGAAAGGATTTGGGGATTCAGAATACAGAGAATACAGATATAAATAAAATGCTTGGGTAAGATGTTTGGAGAAAAGAAAACAAAAAATTAAAACCGAGAAAATTAATGTAAGCACAATTTCATTGCCGAACGAATGGATCGGGGTTATGGGGTTCCATAGAAACACAATTCTATTAACAGAAATTTACTCCAATGAAAGAAATGCATAATTAACCAATTAACTTAAATGTAAGGTCAACTTATTCTTGCACTTTTCGTAGAATAAAGAATTCTTATGGATAGATAGGATAGATAGATTGGAAAGTAAAATTGTCCTCTCCGTAGTATCATCCTTTCAAATAATTCGGGTCATTATCATTATCAAGGAGGAAAACTAATATCACAGAGAGTAGTAAAGCGCCAAGTTGATAAGATTTGCTTCAAGGGCGTTACAGATAGTCTCGAAAGATGAGAATCATATACATAAGAACTCATTTTGGGATGCAATGCAATGGTTCCAAATCGTCACTTTACTCCAGTTGCTACTCTGTCCAATATATAAGTACATACATATGTATTTAATTTTAAAATATCCTTTTCTTCTACTCCATCTTTAATGGCAAATTCTCTTTTGTTTTTTGTTATTACATGTGGTACATGTATTGCAACTAGCTTTTGTCCAATTTTATGGCATTATTCTATTTTTATTGTCTGCGAATCCTTCGAAAGCTAAGAAGCTCATTCGACTTTGGGATAGCATATAATAGTAAGTGGAATTAAAAAATTTTCTTTAAGTTCTCCTGGCCATGAGTCTGTTTTAAAACAGATACATTCCACTCCATAATATGAAGGATTAAACTTTCCGAAGTAGGCCTCATTTAATGAAAAATGGAATCGATAATATTCTTTTCAGACGCAAATACTTTTTTATTGTTATACATATATATGTATTTACATAAGTATATGTACCTACTAAGTTAAAATATCATATGTAACTAACAAAAATTCAAATTTAATAAAATCGTTTGTTAAAATTTAAACGTAAGCATAATCTCTGACACTTATGCAGTGGCCAATAAAATAGGAAAACAAAAAAAAGGTCCAAGTGGTTAGGTCCATTCTCTCGTAAGAGATCCGACATCATGTCTCTAGATATGACCTACATATACTCTAAACTTATACCCTTATACAGTAAACCTCGCCACAGTGCGTAAGTGGTACAAAAGGGGTTGAACTCCCCATTTTATAGCATCTGACCTAAGACCTGCTATTGTAGCCAATAGTTTCTTAAACTATTCTCAGTTTAGACGTATTCGTTTAACGACAGCATTTTCAACGAGCAGTTCGTTCGTTGAGGCTCGTGATATTAACAAACCAATGCAACGAAGAGTTGTCTATACGCAAAAGGAATCACTGTCCGAACAAATACGGATGATATGAAATAATTCTTAACAAGAAAACAAAAACTTATCCAAGTCTACGAACTAAAATATAAATAACATACGATTGTTATATCTATTTACTTATTACCACATCAAATGTGTCCCTAAAACCAGTATGTGTAAGCGTTAGCATTACTAGCATGCCGTTAGCGGACTGTAGGGATACAGTTTATTCAATTTCATTTTCCAGGTTTATCTACTCGTGTACACCGGACGTACCCCAAAGGCAACTAAAGTGTGGTAGGCTATTTTAAAACCCTTGTGAATAAGGTAACAATACTTTTACTAATAGTGTTCGATCTAATTCTGTCAGCAGTGATTGCTTCATATTTAGAGTAGTCTTTAACTATAACTGCAATATTCATCCGACAATCCCTAAGTCAATCATCATCATTCAGGGCGCTTTACTAGACATGTTGGCATGGCTTAACCATCCAGTAATCGTGCTAGAACTTTTTGCGAACAAAATACTTGTCAGTTTTGGACCTAAAATCATCAAAGATACCACATTAGTTTATTCTAGTCAGATAAAATATCTAAGCGTTGTCCTAGAGAAAATACCAAATGTGAAGTTAAGCTGGATCTTTGGATCCAACCCTAGGTCTCGGTAGAAACGGGTCCATACACTAGTGTTCCTTTGGATCAAGCAGCGCTCATTCTATAAGTAGATTCTATTCTAAACCTAGAAAACTAGATTCTAGATTCTATGTCAGTCAGTTGCTGCTACGACTAACAGTTACTTGACACAGAACAAAGTAAAACTCGGTTACGTTCTAGGAAACCAGGGAATTGAGAGCAACGAATGTGCGGGTAAACTAACTAAGGCGTATGTGCATTGTTAGGACCAGGAGCTTTATGAGGAATAAATTGGGCGTCATCCACATCAATGTCTATTGATTGGGAACATTAACTTCGGGTTTTAGGTGCATTATGTGACGCTCGATGCAATAGATCTTTTAAGTCATGTGTTATTTGGAGAAAAAAAATCTTTGAGATTGGCGATATCAATAAAATCGAAAAACTAGTTTAAACATCGAAATGATTTCGAGAGTAGCGTAGTTGCAAAGTTGTTAACATGCGTTATTCTACGAAAACAGAACATGTACCTTGGTAAAAGTTGATCTATCAGATATGTTCTAAACAAATCAATCGATTTTGATATTTTTGTTTAAAATTTGTTAGAGGATCTCCATTCAAATTTATATGATCTATTTTTAGATCAATTCGAAGCTTAAAGCCGGTTTCAGTCAAACCGAAAACTATTCAAAATATTAAAATCTAACTTATTTGTTATATGTAGATTCGATGATGCTTTATTACTACAGTTTTATTTAACTTTTCTTATTTACTTAATTATTTATTTTTGTTTTTACTTTCAAACTATTTATCTATATAACTTAAATTTTTATTTTTGTTTCGATTATCCGATTATTTTCACACATACTTGTTTATTTAATAATTTATATATTTTAGTTTTCATTTTGTTTACTTGTTTGTTATTTAATAATGAATTTACTAATCTACTATATGTTGTATATTTATTTACTTATCTATTTGTTATATTCATTTATTTCTTTACTTAATTTTTTATTTATTTATTTATTTACTTATTTCTTTATTTGTTTGTTATATTCATTTATTTATTTATTTATTTATTTACTAATTTTTATTTATTTATACTTAATAATTATATTTATTTTCTTTTTGCACAAATACATAGCTCTTTAAAATCAAGTGTTATTACCACTTCTCTTTTCCCTCCAACGAAAAAAGGTATTTTATTTGCAGAGAAGGTTTTTAGAGGCTTTTCCTTCAAACTGATAGTACTTCTGTAAGAAATTATTTAAGGAATTGTATAAATATTCTAGATGTAAGGTAATACTAATAATATTTCACTTTTCTGAGTTGTAAGTAGAAATCTGAAATGATCAAAACCAATATTGTTTTCGGAATTTCTGAAACAAACATCGTTACTGAAGAATCTCACAGTATTTTCATTAATAAAGCTGACAATAACTAGCACCTAATTTCTACAGAGAATTGTAGTTTTCTGCACAAATTGCTTTAAACCTACGTGGGGATTTAAGGAATTGTTTTCAATCAACAACATTTTCAGTTTAAGTGAATTTGAACACAGAAGATATAAGATATAAAATTAAATCAAATTAAAATAAATGAAGTCAAAACCAATAACTGTGTTTTCTTTGAAAGAAAAGGCAATAAAATTGAAATGTACAACCACCTTGCCCCTTATATTACACAAGTCCATAAAATTATCTATTCTTGATGGGGATTCACCACAAACAATCCATCCGACAACAACTAATCTTTTTTTGCTTAATTTTACCCTGTGTGGTATTGTCACCAAATAAGTGATCTAACAGTTTCTGTGTGGTGTTTGCCCAAAGCATTGTCTTATCATCTCAAAAGCTCAAAACATTTGCGTTTTAGTACGCACTCGAATACTAAAACAAATAAACAACAAAAATTCGGGAAGAATTGCTTTGTGACATTGATAATCATAGTGATTTATTTGGAGGGAGTAAACCACTTGGACACAATCGTATACAATATTGATAAATTGTTTAACTCTTCGCATGGGGATCCCCTTCGGATTCATATCAAAAAGTAATTGTTTGGTTTTTGACCTCTTTGTGCATAAATATTTCTTTGCTTAATATTGATATAACAACTAACCAATTGGTAAACCTAATGTAAGGTTTTGTTTGTTTAAGCGACCATGCTGACAGTATATTATTTGCCAAACAATGTGTTAAATGAACCCTTGTTGGCTTAGTTAAGTAAATCAGGAAGTGCTTATAGGTGGTGAAATAGACCGCAAAAAGGTACAATTTGAATGCAATTAGATGAAATGTTATGGTGGATTTGGGCGTTCAATTACGGGTGGAATAATACATACATTTTTTGGGAGAAATGGTTTTCGATATCGTCGTAACGGCTATGAAGAATTTGATTTCTCGGAGGTCGAAATTGAGACTAAATGATAATTAATATTTCATCGAAGTGTTATGAAATTGATATTATATTCAATTACCTTGATTTGAAGAAAAGCACTAGGCAGGAGTTATTATGTAAATACATACATACATATGTACGTCCATATTCTTGTCACATATTCATATGTATGCACATATCTTATTTGGAGTTCAATTAATATTCGCCCTGTTAGCTGGAAAATGACACTGCAGGAGGGTTGTATTTATACCGGTGTAACTATGTAAGGTATGGATTTATAGGGCTTAACTTATTAAGCTACCAGAATGAAATCACTAAGAGCAATGAGTGGCCGGATACCCATCTATTATTCGCAGAGTTACTTCTCATTTAAATTTGTGATGGATAGATGGGAATATAGGAATTGGATACCGTGCACTCTTGCAAAGCGGTATAGACATAATGCTTACGCTGTTAACTAGAATGTGTATAGTACGATTTTGAGATCGTTATGCAACTTAAGCAGAATATTACGCTGTCGCCTATCAAAGAAGCAAGCTTTCGGAGACGGCATTGCAGGAGTTGACGCAGAGAGTGTATAGTTCACTTGACCGTCAAATCTAGGCTCTTTTCGGTTTCAAAGATATTCACAGAGCATTTGACAACACCAGGTTCTGCAGAAATGAGTTTGTTCGGCATTAAAAGGAATCGACCATATTTTAGTAGAATGGATACTAAAGATGCTTAAGAGTAGAGAATTCACGGCAGCAGTGGGCAGCTGTAACTTATCATATCAACGTGAGCGATAGGTGCTTAGTGCTGTAAGTAGGTAGGCATTATCCGTGCGCCCATCGACAATAGGTGCTATTTACAATAAGAAGATGCATAAGGGTAGCTATGCATTAAAGTTATGTACATATTTAGGCATCCAAGTTATCTGAACTGAGCACTTAAAGGCCAAAACTTCTAAAGAAATATGGTTATAACCGTTTCATATCAAAAAACGTGCCTACAGTATTCTCCGATATTCTGTATACTCGAAGCTTCCGTACGGTCAACATCACATCGAATCACTACCTTGTTGTACCCAAAATGCTTACGCTGTTAACTTAAATGTGTATAGTACGATTTCGTTATGCAACTTAAGCAGAATATTTCGCTGTCGCCTATCAAAAAAGCAAGCTTTCGGAGACGGCATTGCTGGAGTTGACGGAGAGAGTGTATAGTGCACTTGACCGTCAAATCTAGGCTCTTTTCGGTTTCAAAGATATTCACAGAGCATTTGACAACACCAGTTCTGCAGAAATGAGTTTGTTCGGCATTAAAAGGAATCGACCATATTTTAGTAGAATGGATACTAAAGATGCTTAAGAGTAGAGAATTCACGGCCGCAGTGGGCAGCTGTAACTTATCATATCAACGTGAGCGATAGGTGCTTAGTGCTGTAAGTAGGTAGGCATTATCCGTGCGCCCATCGACAATAGGTGCTATTTACAATAAGAAGATGCATAAGGGTAGCTATGCATTAAAGTTATGTACATATTTAGGCATCCAAGTTATCTGAACTGAGCACTTAAAGGCCAAAACTTCTAAAGAAATATGGTTATAACCGTTTCATATCAAAAAACGTGCCTACAGTATTCTCCGATATTCTGTATACTCGAAGCTTCCGTACGGTCAACATCACATCGAATCACTACCTTGTTGTACCCAAAATACAAATGCGAATACAACAAAAATGATTACTTCAATCACAGATACCACAGCATTTTCGCTGAACGCGTATCCGGAAACCTCTAAACGACTCTTATGTTGCCAGCATCAAGTTCCGTGAAGCTAGAGCAACGATGCCAACGTGACAACTGATCAGCACGGTTAGAATCGGTCGCGATAACGAAATCCCTGGTTTGGCGAAGAATACCGAATAGCTAAAAAAGATGCATATAGAGCTGCACTGTAAAGAGGAAGAGGGCTGTTCGCGAGTTTTCCAAAAAAATGGTATCTTGACATTGTTTCTCTGAACTACAAGAAAAGAGATCAATGAACTGCCGCAATTATAGACGTATTAGTCTTTTAAAGATCAATAATAATAAGTCCAAAACGATACTCACCGCTGCTTTACCTATCCTGAAGCTATATTAGGTTTGACATATAACTTGTCAATTGTCACATGGAGAAATAATCGAGATAGAGATTGAGAGAATGTAATCTAGAGTAGTTCAGATGTAGTACCAATGGTGGGCAGCTATATATATATATATATATACACTTTTATTATAATAGTAAATCTCATTTTGTTTGTGGTATTCATCTACATAAATACTAACGGCAATGGTAAAGTACGATCGTGGTCAACAAGCCCATGTTTTTTTTGTCACTGTCAACTTACACCTAACAAAACCAAAAAACACCAACAAAAGAGTATATAGCGAGTTATTTGCAAAGTCGAAGCTATTTTGGCAAGTCACATAATTAGGGACACCGGCAAATTTTAACAATGTGATTGCGAAATCGAAAATAAAAAAATACGGAAATGATGTTAAGTGCATAGTTGATATTCATATGTATGTAAAGTTTAATGATTTGACAAATTTACTGTTTCCAGACATGGTTCACAAAGAGAGTTGTACACCTTATTATATGGTCTTTGTATTATATGGTCTCTGGTAGAATCTACGTTTAGATTCATCCTGCAACATTTGAAAACTAATCATTTCCGTAATTCTTTTCACCAGCTTTCTTTGCATAAAAGTACACTCCCTTAAAGGTGGTAGAAAATAGTTTATTTCTACATACATATATATAAGTATACATACATATATATAAGTATGCATACATATATATAAGTATACATACATATATTTATATTTACACCAAAACCAAGCGGAAGTGCATGTTAAAAAAAAACACAAATGCGTCCCCTCGTGTCAATGATCTTTGTTGATCACTAAAATTCTTGAGGCGTGTGTTCGAGTCCTGTTCTGTAGCTCTGATGGCAAGAAATATGGCAAGGCATAGATGTCTTGCCATAAATATTTTAGGAAATTCGGGGTCTCCATTGGAAATTTCAATGGCATGAAATATTTCTTGCAATGAATTATTGCTCGTGGAGACTAGGGCTTACAGAGTTAGTTACTACCCTTGACGAATGCCTCCGCACAGGATCCGCAAACAACTAGTCGTTCAGCCTGATATCCAGAAAAACTGTTGTTGGTCCCACAACGTAACAAGAAAAGTTCTTCCTTACATTTTTTCACCAGTATAGAGGACGACGTATACAGGTTCTGGATAGCAGTCTGACTATCGTTAAAGACGGCGATATTTTCGATTTATGTACAGTTCATTAGGAAGCGAATTAAGAACTTTGCATTGTACTGTTTCCATAATTACAAATACAATATTACCATGTTATGCATAGAAACAAATGTCATCGAAACTGCTAGATATACCCTGTCCGCTCCATCGGTGGTATACATACGAGTATGCATATGTATACATACATATGCACATAAACCAAAAGTAATTAACAATCAATGCATTTCAATCATATTACTTCATTTTCATAATAACCACAATCCTCATTCCAGAGACCAAAATGTCCTCCAATCACTTGATCAACTTAATTTACCTATTTTACCGCCATGTGCCAATTTCATTTTCACAAATTACCATCCGTAATATTTCCGTGTTAAGTGTGTAATTTGGTCTGCGATATAAAACAATTCCACCGCTACTAAAACAATAAGCATTGCCGTCGCATCATCCAGTTTATGTTTAAGAATGTTGTCCTATCACAATGTGGTGCTGCCGCATATCGCAATTAATCAGGCGACTGTTCACTTTCATAAAAATCACAAAAAAACATACAACAAATTCGTTTACTGAACTGGCACACCAAAAACACCCACAAAAAAGGTAATAATACAAAAAATAATTAACGAAACCAAGTGAATCCCCGCCCGGCGGCATACATGAGAAAAAGTAAAATTTATCACGTTAATTGTATCACAAATTTGATTATGTTAATTATATTTAATTGTCGGTGTAATTAACAATAAATTTTTGTCATTCCCATCTCTCTCGTTGCTATTGTTTACTTTCACCTTGTTTTCGTTTATTTGTACTTTTATGCATTATTTTCATCCTTTTGGTTCCACACGAAAATAAATTGCAATTTTCCCGTATAAAGGGATAATGGTAGTGTAAAAGATTCGTAAACGAGTTAACGACTACATTAAAATAAATAAAGAAACGAAAAGCGAACGAAACAAAATCTATTACCAAATATGGTTTAGTTATTAACCTCTAACTGATTAGGCATAATCACATACTAACTTTCGAGGTAGTGTTGAATCTAAAACATCATCTTTTGATAAGGAGCTACGCAGTACTTTCTTCGACGAATTTCGCTACTTTTTCTAAGAAAATATTTGATTCAAATGGTTGAACTGTATCAGCCGATATTATATTATTGGGCTTAATTTTGTTGCTAACTAAAGAAAGTGTTCATTAGAGCCACTCGCCTTATCAAAATTGTTATCTAAGAAAATAGAATGACAAACTCAATTACAGACAAAAAAAATTGAACATTTGGCTACAATAGTGATTATTGGGGTCTTGTGGGGAAGTACAACTAAAAAAATTAATTTTTTCATTATCGCTTCTTTGTTAATATATATGTACATACATACTTAACATTATTATTTATCTTTGTGAAACAAAATCCCGAACCTTAACTGTGTTCAATTTCGATCTACGCGTATCTAAACCAATTATTCTATTAAATAAAAAGTTAGATAGAGCGGTATGACTTAGCAGTTTTCACCACCTGACTAAAGGGTGTTAAGGAAAAAAGTAACTACGATTAAATTCATGCGGATGTATATATGTATGTAGGTGCGATAACTTTCGGTAGGAAAATGCTGTTTCATACAGATAAAAAGTTCTACTTCGGTGGTCTTCGGTGGAATGTACTATTGTCAGGTATATGTCGCTGTACATCTCATATTGTTCGTCATTGACTCTAGTCCTCCAAATTTCGTTAGCTCAAACAGAAATGAATATCTTACAAAACATTTGTCTCTTAAAGCTACTAAGATTATCTTCATCTATTTGCAGTAGTTTTGATACTTCAGCACCATAAAGTAGCCTTACTACTTAATTAGTTTCTGACCCCTTAAAATAATGAGATGTTGCTCCTGGAACTCATACCAAAATAGATAAAATCGATTACAACCCCAAAGTTATACGTGTCCACATGTTGACACCATATATGCATACATATATGTATGTACTTCATTTTGCTTTCGTGTATCGGGCAAAAATACATAATTTTGATAGCTTTGTAAATATCATTGGTTGACTTCTGAAAAAGGGTACCCTTGTTACAAGAGTCTTGGTTACATGTTGGAAGCCCCCAAATAAGCAAATTTCTTTACTTACAGATTATATGCCAGTTTATAATATTCATTTTCTCACAACCCATATATTCCGTCTTTCTGAATGACGGTTATATTTACTTTACAATTAGTCTTGGCCATAGGGTCTCTGCTAATTATTAGACTTAATGGACTTATTATGGTTCTTAATATTTCACATGTTAATCCGAAGTCCTTATTTCGTTTTCTTAGCCGTCAACAATAAAATCACTAACACAAAAAGCCTTGTTTTTTGTACCTTAACGGATTTAGTTTCTTAATAATCGGAAAGTTCCTCTGATGTCCAATAGGGCAAGTATTCCTGAAAAATTTCGAACTCAAGACTTTAATCAAAATTGACATTACTTTGATGGAGAAGATCAAAAAGTGGGAAGGCCAATACTGTCTGTGACTTCGAATGCAGCATAACTGACTGGACGGCCTTACTTCAAATTTTATGTTCGAAATGGGGTTTGTGGGGTCACATCTCAAACTCAAGGCCAATCTCCAAAACGGCTCTAAAGAACTCGATTGAGTTTCATATTTTGATTAGTTTGGACATATGCTGTTAGATGGCATACCATGTTTTTACGGTAATTTTAAAAAATTGCCCATTGCTTGGTTTTTTTTTTTTCAACGATTAGACTCAAAATTACTTTATAATGAATAAACATATGCGAGGATATAGTGTACCAAATTTGGAAACAGTCACTTTCACTTTTTAATATTTTTCAATAATTTCATATTTTGAATAAAAATTGAAAAAAATACACAATTCATAGGAGATGAAATTCTTTAAAAATATTCATACATTATATAGGGCCACGCCTTCTTTTAGATGGTGTTTTTTGAAAAAAAACGCATTTTTTCAATAAAATTTCGCAAATAACATCTGTTAAAATTTTTCGCGGAAGTCCACTCAAAAGGTCAGAATGCTATGCCCATTCTACTGGCCTCATTTAAAGGTTGTTTTTTTTTTTATAGAGGCGGAGAACTTTAAAATTAAATAAAACACAGAAAACTGTTTGTGTAAATTGACTTTATTTGACAGATAACTATTATATTAATGTTTGAATATGATTTCGGGCTGATGGCCGCGTAAATGGCGTAATCTGAAGGTCCAATTTTCACACACTCTTTGCAGTAAATTAGGCTGTATTTCGACAATTACGCGGAAGTGCTTCTAAGTGCTCAAGTGTTTCTGGTTTGTCGGCATAGACATTCCACTTTAAATATCCCCAGAGAAAATAATCTAATGGCGTCAATTTGCACTAACCAGTTAACAGGTCCATTTCGTGAAATTAATCGTTCGTCAAATGTTTCTTTCAGTAAATTAATAGTATCGCGCACTGTGTGGCATGTGGCGCATTCCTGCTGAAACCACATGTCTGCAATATTTATATCTTTCAATTAAGGCACGAAAAAGTTAATAATCATATCCCTGTACCGCTCACATTTAACCAAAAGTGTACTTCATTACTGAACAAAATTTTCAAATAATTTACTGCGAACAGTGTGAGAAAATTGGAGATTTCTAGATAACGCCATGTACGCGCAATCCGCGTCGGCCACATGCCCAAAATTATATTCAAAAATTAATGTAATAAATTATCTGTCAAATAAAGCCAATTCAATGGATATTTAAAACATTTTTCTGTGTTTTATTTCAATTCAAAGTTCTCCGCCTCTATAAAAAATCACTATTTATAAGAAAATGGGTGGAATTTCATATCTACTCTTTCAGACTATTGAATTTAACTATTTTACTTGAACTTTAATAGTGAATAATTTACAAACGTTCAGCATAAAGGTGCAGGTACATACGACCCATTTCGCCACTTTATTTTATCAAATCCTCTACGACAATCAACCGGATCAATTAATGTCACTGCAGTAACCCATTATAGGGATGGAAGGATGTTTGTCCAGTGGTTGGGTGACATATTTATATCTGAGGAATACGTATATGATATTTATATGTATGTATGTATCTACCAATTTGTGTAAACTTCTTAAAAACCGATAAATATTTTTTCATTAATTTTCTCTAACAGAAAACGAAATATATCTACATACCAACAAAAATTACAACATACAAATTCGATCAAATAATACGACATATTTTACATAAATCTCAACTCATAACTTAACTTGTTTGCTAACCACAATCATTCTTCATTTTACTTACAGAACGTAATTTTAACATCAGAATGTAAGTATTATATAATATGTATGTATATGTACATATACTTTATTGAGATATCCATAAACGCTATATTTAGATAGCTGTTTAACTCTCCGAAATACTCCCCTTGAACAAACCAATTGTAATTTCGTCTGCTTTGTGTTCATATCTATGCACCACCATGAAATACTCAAAACTAAGATTCGTGGTCAGCATAATAAATAGAAATATTGAAATCATCTTTTCATAATAGCTGTTACTTTGTACCTGGGAGCCTAAGAATTTCTTGGAAATCAAGCAAAAGAATTTAAAGCATAGCCCTTCTGCCTCAGGCCCCTTGTAATCATCTATGCTATCAAAAGCTACTTGTGAAAAGCCCTTCAAATACAAATCGACTGAACTGATTTGAATGAAGGTGCGAATCGAGGAATCTCCTGGATGACAAAATCCAGCTGTAGCAAAAATAAAGTGAATTACGTACGTACTTGTACCCTTATGCACCATTATGGTTATAAATTATTCTGGATTCAAGTAAAATAGTTACAAAAAATCAATAGTCCGAAACGATAGGCATAAAATTTCACACATTTTCTTATATTTACATGAGGCCTAGTAAACTGGACGTAGTATTCCGCATTTTTGAGGGCACTGCCGCGATGACTTTGAACGGATATTATTTGCGAAATTTAATTTAAATAAAGTGCACGACTGGGTCGTACGTACTTGCACCTTAATGCTATAAGCTTGCAATCATATATATAAGCATTGAAATTCAAGTTTTTTTTGTAAAAACGCCATCAAAAAAGTGGTCGTGGCCATATATGATGTTAGCCTATGCCTAAGCCTATGAATTATGTTTTAACAATTTTTTTCGATTTCTATTTCTATCTAACTATTTTTTGAAAAAGTAAAATTTTTTAAAAGTTCCAGTTCCAAAACTTGGTATTTCATATTTTTGCATTTATCATACCCACTTCAGATATTGATTTGAAGCCCAACCGCTGAAGAAATAGACGAGAAACAGCCAATTTGTAAAATTACCGTTATACGCATTTTACGCGCAAAACGTTGTATGCCATCTAATAGCATATACTAACTCACGTATGAAATTTTATCAAAATCGTTAGAGCCGTTTTCGAAAAAAATCCATTTTTAGGGGAAATCGGTCTTAAGTAAAGTACCCTTAATTTTGAGATTAGAATGAAAATTCCAATTCCTCTAGGGATTATCTCACAGACCCCAGATATGAAGTTTGAAGCAAATCCGTCCAGCCGTTTAGGCTGCAGTTGATTATACGGACAGACAGACAGACTGAATTGGCGTAAAGTTTGATTAAAATCTCGAGTTCGAAATTTTTGACGAAACCAATACTTGCCCTATAGGTGCAAGTAAAAAATTAATGTAGTGAATAAATTGAGAATTTTTTCTAAACTTCTATTAAAAATATAAAAATATTAAAAGTGGGCGTGCGAAAATGTGCCAGAAATTTCGGAAATTATTCTAGACAGATATGGAAAAAACACCAGAGAGTAAAATGGAAATTATGCCAAAAAATTAACGTATTCTGGCCTAATTTCCAAACTTATTGTGGAAAAAAGGCTGCCAGCGGCTTGTTAATGTCGTATCCGAAGGGTATTTTTTTTTGTGAAACTTTTTCATGACTGTTTTACTCTCGGATGTTTGTCAGACGTTCGCGAGAGGTGGGACCGTGAAAGAAATTTTAGGTGTTGTCTGGGGATTGAACCTGGAACCTCTAGCTAACCACTTGAGCCACGGTGGATATTTATTTAGAAATAGAAATATTTATTCTAAACAGATTTGTTTTTCATTTTTTTCATTTCAGATGGAAAAACAGGCTTTCCTTTTTGGGAAAATTCTTGAAATTTTAGAAATAATGCCAGAAAAGTTTACCCTTTTTTCCTAAGAAAAGAGGCTATATTTTTGTATAGAAAATTTTCTGGCATTTTTTTCTAAAAGAAAGTCTGCCTAATTTCTTCCGGCGTAATTTTCGGGATCCGTGTTCTTTGTAGAGAAGTCATTACATTTGAACAGAATAAGTTTTATTACAATTTAAAGTTCACAGCCTCTATAAAAAACACCCTTTATACATACATATGTACATATGTACCGACACGTTCTTAATTTCGTTTATTTCGCGCAAACTTGTTTTCAACGTGAACGCATTATGTTACTTTCATGTTATATTTTTACAAACTCTTATTACTTTCGAGATAGCAAAGAACAGTTTAAAATCTATTCTAGGAAATGAATCTTTAACGGAAGGCTTACATGTTTGCACGAAATAAAATATTTCTTTCAAGTCCTTTAAAGCTGCTTGTCGTCACTTGAATGGTAAACAAATATAAAATTAAAATGGAGACTCAGAACAGATGCGTTCGCAAATCACTCAAAGGCATGTTTACGCCATTGATTCCCCGTGATTCCCCAAAGAGTTTAAACTTACATCAGTCACAGTCGGGAGTTTTTTTGTTTTTGTTTTTGTTTTTTTTTTTAACAACACTTGACGTAACAAAGGGCATTATTTGCTGAATTATCTTTTACCGTACGCCAATCAAATGTCTGCTACTGAAACCTAATATGCAAGCAATTGTTCGTACGTCTCTTCGTTATAAAATTCAATGAAATTTTCAGGGCGACCATTAGGAGAGCACTAATGAACCGGAAATGAAATACTATTTTTGGCAGTAATGTGGTATTGTATTTCAGGAAATGTGTGGCAAAAGCGTGGGTATTGTGGTTCCCCGGAATATGAAAATCCAAAAGACTGTACAATTTGTTCGACACGTGTGACATTTGATTTGCATATGAACATTTTTTTTATAGTGTAATTAGAGATCATGTTTTTAACTGATGCATAAACAAATGTTAGCGAAACCCAACATCAAGATTTGTTGTCGGAGAATAAATAGGAATTTTGAAAATAACTGCTTAATTTGTTGGGTTAAAGCCAGAGCTCAATTTTGTTGAAATATTGAAAGACTGACATTGTAGTTGTCAAACTGGAAATTAAATAGTGGACCAATTGGAATACGTTATAAATCCTTTGCCTAAATTTTAGTAATCATCATTGATGTTAAAAATAAATGAAGCTTTAAATGAACATGTCAGTTGGGACAACCAACTTGCTCGTCCGGAATTAAATGTAATCCTAACATTCACATATTTTGGACAAGCTGGCCGAACGTGTTGTATTGAGGTCCTCAATACACTTGGGAAGGTCAACTGCAGATGGCAGGTATAGCAATAAACCTCATCTTGTCTAAATGTGTCTGCATACAGGTACAGGCAACCATCCAAATCTAACCTAACCTAAGTACGATACGTACATATGTACTATATATGTATGTTCATTGTATACGGCTTTTTGTGTGTGAAACATGCTCGATGATGCAAGTTATGGTGCTGCAGTTACGATTAAACCTGTGTCTTAACTAACAAAGTTCCCACAACTATCACAACTCATGTGACCTAGCTAGTTGTACTCTGGTGGAGTCTAAGAAAGTAATTAGTTCTTTAATAGTTCTCCCTTAGTCTTCGAGTGAATTGAAGAACGGTTTGCCTAATTCTCGTTGTCTAACCGTACCGGCGCATATACAGTGAATGAGAAAGAAACATTTTTCTGTTGCAACATTGCATTTGTGACAGTATTCTATGAGATGCCTGGTTTGATTGCATAGGTTCCTATCGGTTGTGTCTCGTGGGGATCACTATTATATTTTAATATCTTTACGCATTCTGTTTTAGGAAGTCGATTGTTATTGCTTAATTGTAGCTTCGCCACATCTTCTTATATATGTATGACACAATTCGTCGGCCTAGTCTATCTAAGGTTGGCTTGTATAAGTTAGTTGGAGAGTAATTTTTGCTTTGACTGCTCCCAGCGAAATCTAAAGTAATTCTCCAAGTGAACAGTGGAGGACTGACTGGCCTGGTCAGTTCGTCAGCAAGTTCGTTTCCGTAAACATTGCTGTGTCCTGGAACCAGGGTTACCTTGGGTCAACTATCTAACGTGGCTAGCTCATTCCTCCATTCTTTTATTAGTTTGGAGAATATGATACCCGAATAAATTGATTGCAGCTTGGCTATCGACGAAAATGGCAATCTTATGCATTCGCGTTATATGTATTTGTTTGTGGTTTGATATGGTTCGTGGATACCAAAAACTTCCGCTTGGAAGACGCTGGTATTTTGAAATGTTTAAGACTTGAGAAAATATACCTGCACCGACTCCACAGTCCATCTTTGAGCTTATGTGTAGATTGTTATATCCAAATTCTTAATCACCTGTCCATCTTGCCATTCTGTTCTTGTTGGGAATTGTATGTTGAAATACTTAGTGAAAGTAATTGTGGGGATAATTTAATCTGTTAGAGTCGATACGAGGTCTCTCGGTAGAGAGTTGAACCCAGAGCGTCTATGGAGCCTATATGCTTTACATTCAAGTGGATTTGTTTCAATTCAGTGACTTCAAATAACTTTAATGGATTGAATGTGAGTGACTTCAAAGTGATCTCAATGAATGCAAGCAATCAAAAAAATTGCATTCATTTTAATTTCAAGACTCGTTTGCTAAAAATGATTCTTTAATTCTGACTTCAATTTATTTTTTTAGCTGAAGTTACAATTGAATTCACTGAATTCAAACATTTTGCGGTGCATTCAAAAGAATATTATTCAAAAATGAGTCATTCTTTTACAGCTCTACTGTGAGCCATTGTCTGAACCATGGAATCGCTAAATCTTGCAATTTTTAAGCATAATTGGTAAATTGCCATCCAGATCCGGCGACTTGTAAGGAGCGAAGTAGTTTATAGCCCAGTAAATTTTTTTCTTCTCCAATGAGGGTTATCATTTCCCAGGCGTTGGAAATTCGTTGGGTCTGTTCTTCTATCATTGGATCCAGGAAAGTGGGTATTTATTAAGAGCTCTAAGGATCCTGCAGTTGGCTCCATCCATTCTCCATTCAACTTTCTCAAAAAACAAGGTTGCAGTGTACCTTGGATAGTATTTTAGTGAGTTGCAGAGTCTTTTACGGTTTGCATGGATTGGTAGTAATCTATCCAGGCCGCTCTTATAGGTTGTTTATATATTTGAAGGCGGTCTCTGAAAGGTTGCCAGTATTTACACCTATATTACACAGATATTGAATGGTCAATTTCTTAAGATTAGTGAGTTCTTTATTCCACTAAGGACGGAAGTTTTTCGTGCCATGTTTGACTGGACACGTGACCTTATATACTATATTAAAAACTCTTTCGAAAGTCTGTACTCTTGCTTCGAGTTCTGTGTTTGAAGTGATTTTCGAGTTGGGGATTCTTTGTAGCTTTCAAACTTTGCCCAATAAATTTTTTTGGGCTTTCTGAAATGTTTAGGAGTCTCGACCTCGAGATCTATGTACCTCTACATTAAAGATGATCCACTTATGATCTGAGTAGAATTTCGGATTGGATATTCTCAAATTTTTTCTCATAATACTATTGTTGTTTGAGACTGATATCTCTAACATCGACCCACAAATTTAAACTGTATAACTGCTATAACCTTGAATTCCTTGATTTGTATCTCGACGTACCAACTACAGAACTTCAGGGTCCCAAAAAACAGCGATTGACAAGAAATTTGCAGAACGCGTTGTAGTAACTTCTTTTTTAAATACCGACGAATGATTTCAATATATGTATGTATGCCATCGCTCCGTGAAGCTCGAGCTGATGAAGACTCGGTCACATGGATGGTCATATATGGCTGTAATGGTGATGAAAAGATGGTGGATCTCGACTTTTCCAGAATTTGCCAATGAAAGACTTGAGACATTCACAAGTCAATATTGGGATGGGCGATTTCCTCTTCGTTGACTAAAAGTACTCGTATGTATGATCTCTTCTTTTGAAATCACTCCTACACCCTTTTACTACATATGTACATATGCGTTTTTAAATCTTCAATATGATTCATAACTGCGAGTTAATCATATTAATAGAGTAATGTGACCTTACTTACATACATATGCACATATAAATCTATGCATAAAGATAATTTCAGTGACTTATTTAAGTGGATATTTCAAAGACAGTGCTCCCGATCACTCGAACGTTGTTCGATCGAAACGAGATTAGAGAATTTTTGCCGCAAAAAAGTTGTAGTACACATCAATACAAACTGATTTACAAACTCATACAAGCAGTTTTTTTTTAATTATTATATTTGCTGAAATCCTACATCCCAGCTTTAATAGACCTGTTGTGATAATCGGCGCTAATTATTGTCATCACAGCATTAATATGTGATGACTAGTTGTACTTGTATCTTACGTAAAAATTTCAACAAAATTGCTGGGTCTATTGCAAATTTGTAAAAATCGAACGTTGACGCTGACAAACTTGTAAATAAACAATTAGAAGATAAATCGTTAATGGTCAGACAACTTATTTGCATTTTAACAAGACACTTCGCTTTCCGCCTTCTCGTCTTTCTCTGAAAAATGGGTATAACTGGTCATATGGCTCGTAGTCATCAGGATAAGTATAGTGTTGCTAAAGTCTCCTACACCTTGTTCTAATACGAAAATTGAGAGGTCTTTGAAGTGTTTTCAAAGGAAATGACAAGTGAATCTGTCTTCAAAGAACGTTGAAAACTTAGCGACGCCATTAAAAAGTGACGAAGCAGAATTAGTTATCCGTCTGAGTTCTTTGAATTGGAATGAAACGCTGATAGTGACAACATAAAGACAAGAATCATATCTCGACTTAATTAATTAGCCAGTGGTAATGAGGAGGACCTGCAAAAATTGCTTTCAGATCCTGTTATTGTATGTTGCTCCCAATCAAGAGTTCTTCATTCGGTACTAATTGGAAAATTATTGAATATGGTGGTAAATTAAATCTTATTTTGAACATCTGGACTGTGCTAATAATATTTAAAGTCCTTTTCCATTGGATATTTGCGCTAATTTTGGTGGATGGATAAACAAAGTAAGGCTAAAAATAAATGCGTTAATACAATACAAAACTGACAACTAATATCTTTCCTTTATCTTAACGATCTATTTGGCCAAATAAACACATTCACAGCCAAGAGCGGTAAAATAGTATCTTTAGGAATCCGGGATTTTGGAAATGAGTTGAAGAGTGTTGCAGAAACCCGATCTTCGATCACGCTGTGAAAAAACTGATCTATTTGGCCAAATAAACACATTCACAGCCAAGAGCGGTAAAATAGTATCTTTAGGAATCCGGGATTTTGGAAATGAGTTGAAGAGTGTTGCAGAAACCCGATCTTCGATCACGCTGTGAAAAAACTGAACGTTACGTTATTTCTAAAAAAGAATAGATTCGATTTGTTCAGCTATAGAATGGAAATAACCAAAAATTGTTTTCCTTACTTACATGCATACTTTTACCTACCTCCTATCAGTATATCTGTAATGCATTTGTTAAAGATAACATGAAATCTCTTTATTCATTATTCCAGTCTCTGTGAAAACGCAGTGTGTCACAAACGTCACTATTACTTCCTAAAGTAGAGTCACACATCCGAAGCTATTGAAAATTTACTTTACTTTGTTTATACTTACACCGATTTCGGAACAAAATGTACTCCTTCTGTAATCAGAATCCAATTAAAACTGGATAATTACTTATTTCCCACGCACGTGCAACACACTGTCCAAAGTACTCTAAAATATCGCTGCAAACGTGAGCTTTGCATTTAATACTGTGCATCCCCACGGCCATTTGCACAGAAAAGGTAAAAAAAATTGTCAACAATAACAAAAGCAATCAGTAATTGCTCCTCGTTTTTGTTTCCATCAAATGAACCACCCAACCTAATTACAAGGTGACCAGACCAAAGCACAACGAATCAATTTTAAAGTTACTCGAAAGCACAACTTTTCAATTTACAAATGCGAATCAGTGTGTGTGTGCTTTACTTTTTTTTATCAGCTTCCCTGCGATTAGATATCGAAGCCAAAACATTCAAGTCAAATCCAATAGCTGCCTTATCAATGGCAGCTTAACACGGTCAGTAGTAATAGTTTCGCGTAGCCATGAACAAGTGTATCTGCTTACTGTTCTTCTTCATCATTGCAGCAGCAGTTGCAACATGTAACGAGTTTGAAACAGATATTCCCCGAACCCTCACGAATCGTTTATAATTGATGATAGTTTGTTTTGTTATTTATGTGGTCTTCGCAGGCAGTTCCTGGGAAATAATCAGCCGCGATGAATGGAAGGCACGGCCAGCGAAGAGCAGGATACTCATTGAGGATCCCGTGGGGTACGTTGTCGTTCATCACTCCTACAATCCGGGCGTATGCCTTACAATGGACGCATGCAAGGCATCGATGAGGTCTATGCAGAACTATCACATAGATGGACATGGCTGGGAAGATATTGGTTACAATTTTGCAGTTGGTGCCGATGGGAATGTGTATGTTGGTCGTGGTTTTGGTGTGGTTGGAGCACATGCCCCGAACTATAACAACAGGAGCATGGGATTGCTGCTAATAGGGAACTTTATGGGTAAGACTGGAAACACAATAATTCGAGAGGTGAATTGAATAAAGGATTTTATACGATTCTTGCTTGCAGAGGAATTACCACCGAAACCAATGATGAAAGTTGCACAGGAATTCATAGCCTATGCGGTCGAACATGGTCATGTGGTGCCAAATTACACGTTATACGGTCATAGGCAAGTCAGAGATACAGAATGCCCTGGAGATGCTTTCTATGTTGAACTCAAACAGTGGCCGCATTGGAAGCCCAATTGAGTGACCCAATGAGTTGGTTAGAATGCGAGATGGTGCTTTGCTTAGATTCTGTATTTTTGTTTTTATAACTACCTGTGATAATGTGATATTTCTCAATGACTTACTGGATGTTTTAATAAATACAAATTGTCAAGTTTAGACTTATTAGCTTTGTATACCACTTCTTAATCGATCGTGTGAAATAAATTGCGTGGATTGTAATGCGATTAGATATCATCAGCACGACATGACGAAGTTTAGTTGATAAAATGCATTATAGATGATTACTTGAAGCTGATAGCTTTGACGTAATTATCAGTAGCAATGTTTTTGAAGGACGTAAGCCAATAAACTCATAATGAAGCCAAGGGCATCGGAATCAGGAAAAGGCTATAAACAAGTAGATGATATAAGGTGCATTCTATGTTGTTTTTCATATTTGAACGCGATTCGTATGTCATATGCCTGCATCTGTATTTGTTTTAGGTGTGTCATCGTTTTGGTGTCTATGTTTTTCCAAAAGAAGTACGATCAACAATGGTCAATAATAACAATGTATCTACTAGGGATGACATTCTCAAAAAGCACACAAATGGATTTTATTGCTTTTGATTGGGTTATGTCTGTGTACTAAATACGGTCTCACCTTACACAGAGAGTTTTTATGATCTTAGAAGAATTGAATTTTTAGACAGCGTTTCAATGGAGGTTCTTGTTTATTCTAATTTATATTGTTAGTTGAAGTGTCAAAACTTCTGGAAATATGCCTTCTGTCATTGTGTCATTGATATAGACTTGAAATAGAGTTGACGCAAGAATGTCCTTAATTTGATCTTTTCTAAGGAAAATTGTTCAAAATGGGCAGAGTGGCTCCAACGATTTTTAGAAGTACATATGTATGTACATATGTACATGAAGTTCTTCATAACTTAGTAAAACGAAAACGGAATATGTACCAGCTAGATTTAAACTTACTGCATTCGCAAATGAGTAGTTTTAGTAGACGTTAAGACGAAATTAGGATCTTATATGATCTGTTTACACCTAACGCAATTACTTGGGTAATAAAACTACCTTACCTTCTTTTCGATAAATTTGTTCGCCTAAAAGTATATTGTTTTTTAAGAAAAATCTCATGATTAATAGACAACAGTGAAATGGTATTTGAAATATTTTCAACTAATTTTTACTTGTCTGACCATGCTGAATACAGATTCATTTATAAAATTCATTTCTAAGTTTAGTTTTCGCTATTAATTATCGTATTTATATATTTTCGTTTTGAATCTTTCGTTTCAGACAAAAAAACACTGAAACATTATAATGTTGGCATGGTTGCTGGTTTATTTATTATTAAAAAAAAATCGTTAGTGGTTTATATAACGTAATTAACAATAAATACAAACTGTATGAATGGAAACTCATTGCAGATAGTTTTAAATTAAGCTTGAAATAAAAGAAAAAACAGCTTGGAATGACTTCCGACATGTCCATGAAAATCCATTTTTTACACTCTCATTTGGACTGTTGTGGAGCGCTGAAAGACGAGCATGGACAACGCTTCCATCAGTATATCGCTAACATGGAAGAAACCTGTCAGAAAACTTCTAATGTTGTTTGTTTTTTTTTGGTCAGCAACCGTAAGAAATAATTAGCCTTTGTGTCAATGCGAGTATCGCACAACGCTTAGTTAATACGTGCATACGCAGGTATGCAACATTGCATTCCTTGTATTTAAAATCTAAGAATGTAAAGAAAATGTAATTACCATTAAAATATAATGGAATAATATAATAATTTATTTCAATGTTTATTTGAAGTTAAAAATCACAAACAGTTTTGACATGTATCATAGTAAGATCGCGACTATACTGAACACAGACTGGGTTGTTACAAACTTGGCATTCCTCCCTAGTTAGACGTCTCTTGGACTTAGCATAACATATGGTACAGTTGTATTTTTGTTTTATCCGACCAGTCTTATTACACAGTAAAGGTAAACTACAGAAAGTTAGGACCGGTAATTGTCTAGACAGTAAGGTACCACCATGATTGGCATGGACACAGGATGCATACCCGGGTATGCACGTATGGTTAGTGCGGTGTACGTATGTATGAAAAACTTGTAATCTAGTAAATATTTATCTAATTTATACAGTGATGGAAAAAAAAATAATTAGCTCTATTCTAATCTGAACAAACTACATATTAGTTTTTGTTTTCACTTATTTTTTATCGAAAATAATAATAGCAGAAAATTCGCACGAATTGTTCATTATTTTTTTCAATAACAAATAATTAAATGCATGAATGTGTGTACGCTAAAAGAAATTGATAAAATATCATTTAAAACATACAGAAAAGCTACAATCCGTCTGGAACGGATCGTATGATACCCTATTCTCCTTTCTATGTAGCCCCTATAAAGTGTGCGTGGCCATATTGCGTTTTGTACTGAAATGCGACGATAACGTCGAACGTTTGAGGATGTTACCTATAAAATTTCATCAAAATCGGGTTTTTTTTATGTTACAGACAGGGACAGGGTATAAACACAAGTAAATACATGGTCGTCATGAGCAAAGTGCACAATTATTAGCTGTTTATAGCTGCAATATGGAACACACTAAAGGTGCCATGCAAAAAATAGTTTCGAGCGGATGAGTCGGGATTTTTTCTTTTACTTTCATAAAGCGAAATAAGGCCAAATTAATGCATTTGTATCAGTATTTAATTTAATTTTCGGTTGGAAGTCATCTTCAAATGATAGGCAGGAGCATATGAGTCAAGACGTAAAACAATGATTTTTGCACTCTTCCCCTTTACAGCCCAAAAAAAAAAACGAGTGACAGAGCTATTAATTTTTGCTGAGATGTTTATAGCAGACCCCAGGTAGACAAAGTCTCTTACTACCTGAACGTTATAGCTGTCGAATAAGACGCTCTGTCCAATTCGTCGATGTTGTGTGTCCCTTCTTGTTGACAGCATATACATACTTGGTTTTGCACTCGTTTCCAGCTAAATCCATTTTGGCAGCTTCCGTTTCAATACCAGAGAACGCACGGGTGACATCCCGCTGAGTTCTACCAATTATGTGCTTCCAATTATGTGGAAGATTGTGCTTCCAGTGTTGGCTTGTGAGTTTCGCACAATTCTTTTAAGTATGATATTAAAGAAGTCACAAGACAGCGCGTCACCTTGTCTAAATCCTTTTTTGACATCAAAGGTCTCGGTGAGATCGTTACCGACACTCACCGCCAGGTTGTTTTGCACAATCTGGCGAGATTGGCAGGGATGGCAAAACTAGACATGGCTTCTTGAGTTTATGCTCTTTACCACTTCATTTCCAGTTGCTTTAAACAGTTCGGCCGGTAGGCCGTCAGGCCGTCAGGTTTAAGCTATGTGTGTTGAGAGAGATGTTGGTCGTTGCCTGTTACACAGTCTGCAAAGAAGTTTTTCCATACTCTCAGCACCGACTGTGAGTCTACGACGAGATTTCCTTCATCTCTACAGGTTTCTGTACGGGTCTTGGCCGCTTTGTATGCCTCTTGTTTAGCTGCTTGTGTTTGCTGGCATTGTTTGTCAAATCAGGGTTTTCTTGGTGGTAATCGAGTGAAACCACCGGCACTTGTGATGGTTGGCAGCGTAACCACTGGTATTCGGCACTTGATTCTGGCGGCATAGGAGTCATTGAGAGATTTCGGAACACGCGATTGATTCTGGCGATCTCTTGCGATTGCAGCTTTTCGAAGTTAAATCTTCTCACTTTAATTGTTCTTTGTTGCGGCGTTTTGGATATCTGCACCTTTTATGCAACAAGGAGGTGATCTGAGTTAATGTTAGCTGCTCAATATATTCGGACATCCAGGGTCGATCGCAGTGTGTTCAATTTTGTTTACCGTTTCATGATGAGGACACCACCGTCGTGTCCCCTTGTGAATATTGCGAGCTAGCAGGCAAAACCATATAAACGGTTTCTTATGGGGAGTGCATAAAAGATCTGAATAAAGCTTTATTAAAGTACATTTTTATTAAATTAGCTAATCAAAATTAAATACACAATCGTTATACGCATGGGTTGGATACGATATCCTGCTTTTAAAGTGTTGTTTTTTTAAATCCCGTTTTTAAAATCCCGCTTTTGCAATTCCACAATTCGTTTTGTACATAAACATTGAAATACGTATGGGGGGCAAATTGCCCCCTGCAACCCCCCTGTTTGGAGTCACTGTTGGATTTGGAGTAGGTGCGAGCTTGGGTATATCCAAAGTTTCTTTAAATCCATGCGAAATGTGTACTATCCACTAATCACTTGAGCCACGGCGACGCCCTAATGAAATCATTAAGCGGGATTATATGGGCTTTTAAAAAACGGGATTATATTATATCGGGATTTTAAATAAGCGGTATTTTAGATGGCCGTATTTAAAAAAAAAACAGTATTTTAAACGACGGGATTTTAAAACTTTTTCTTCGGGAAAAAAAAGCGGGATTCCGATACGCTCCCGTACACACGTTCAACGCTGGCCTTAACACTGAAGTTCGTATATTTGTCCCTTTACGAATGAATGAAACCGTGGTATTTGAACTTGCATATCATACATAAGTGTGGCATACTAAGGATTCAGACGTAAGGGTTGTTGAAAGCACGTGTTTTAAAAATATGTTATGTTTTATGTAATATGGCACAATCATTGTTTAAGTTCATAAAGCATTAAAATGTCCAATCAATCATTTCTTTGTCTGTTAATAATACTCTGTGTATGTAATTAATATTAGTAGGTTACACTTCCATATGCATATGTATGTTTGCATGTATGGTTATATTTGTCACCATAAAGGTAAACTAATTATTAGAGATTTCGTTGAAGGGTGACGCTGTTTGAGTCAAAGGACTGTAAAACCTGGAATTTTAAATTCGACTGAAGGCCGACCGAACTTATGCATTGAATCCCAACAAACGTTTTCATTCAATTTCGTTCCGTCTCGCACAGCTTTATGGAAAATCAACAGCTGTGCATGTGCATGCAGATTCTTGGAATTCAAATTCATTCTCTAATTGTGTTATTAATGTACTGCAGTTGAATGTTGTATCATAGAATTCTCATATCCGATTACGTATTAGTATGGTCACCGTCATGAGTAACACTAACTCACGTTAAAGCACAAGCTGTGCACTGAACTAAAATATGAACGTAATATAACACAAGAACCCACGCTAGGTAAGCAAATTGTATCACATAGAGCTGATAGAGGCTAGAAACCACAGAGAGAGATTGAGTAGAGGGTTGGTAGAAGCCAAATCTGTTGGCTATGTTGCCAGAATGTACTTATTTGTATGTATTGTATGTATTTATATATTTAGGTATGTATTTATATGCATATACATGTGCATATGCACTTAAATAGGTTGACGAGGTGCATCTACCAATGCACCTACAGGAGTGCAACCTCACTCGGATCTCAACAGATCCATTGTGTTCCCCAGTGTGAGATATCTGAAACAATGATACATATGTACTTACAAGGAAGTTTAGAAGTACCGTTGTTCAACTATGTACGTACATATGTTCTTGTATACTACCTACATACATACATACAGGCAGACATTTGGCGGATCCATATTTAAACTATGTTAGGAGTATATTAAATAGTACAATTCATAAAAATGAATTTCATAATTTACACATAGAAAATAATCGAGATAGACTCCGAAAGTATATAATATGATCATTGTGACTATTATAAACAACCGAGTCGATAGAGGCATGCTCATCCGTCCGCTCTGTTATTTGAAGTAAAAGAAAGGATATGTATTGATAACATCTGCAATTACATATCGTCGCCTGAGAATTATTTTGTTCCATACGTCATTGATATTGTTTCGAGAAAAACGAAGTTATCGTCTGTTTTATTACGAGCTTACCTAACAATATTCAAAGTATTTTGTCATACCGTTGATAATAATCTATGCTAGTTTATGTGAAAGTCTACTTTTTTGAGATCTATCAAACCTGCTACTTTTTTCACGAAATGTTTTTTTCCATACACATGGCTCACAAACAGACCTGTAAACTTTCAAGTACTAGTACCAGTCAAGTACCCAGTACCGTGTACTTGTACTTGTACTTGAAAAAAAAGAGTACAATGTACTTGGTACTTTAAAGGCACCAAGTACAAGTAGTATTCCAAGTACTCTCTTCTAAGTACATGTACTGGGTACTGTAATACTGGGCAGTACATTTGCAAGTACTTTTCAAGTACAATTCCTAACGAGGTCTATGTGTGAAACGTGCTAAGAAAAAGCATTAATCTTCAAATTTGTTTTTGGCATCTGCAACTATTATTTTCAGTTCAGATATGCAAAAGGCCAATCAGGAGATCACTTGACCACAACTTACTTTAATGCTGCTGCAGATAATGACAGTGGACGGTTACAAAGGTGATCCCGAGTCTCGACATATGTACGTATGTAGAAGAACAACAATGCTTTGATTATCGGTATTAAGTTAGCTGTACTATCATGTCACACCATAGACCACGCAAGGAAATGTACTTGAAAAGTACTCTCTTAGAAGAGAGTATTTGGAATAGTATTTGTACTTGGTGCCTTTAAAGTACCAAGTACATTGTACTCCTTTTTTTTTATAAGTACAAGTACAAGTACAAGTACAAGGTACTGGGTACTTACACAGTACTGCAGTACAAATGTATTTCAGTACTTTACAACTCTGCTCACAAAACACTATATGGTACAACGCAATTCTCATCCAAGATACTGTCTTGAAAGGAGATGGAATCCAACATTTTAAAATTCATGCTCTATATATTTTACTAAAGTCTAGTATTTGTATTCCTATTCTGCGGTGCACAGGAATCATTCCACAGTAGGGCCGTTTTTATTGGGTACCCTTTAACTAGCTAATAAATTTTAATTAACACACTTGAACTGTGCTACTGTCCAAAAAATTCAATCGGTGAAACTCTTTGTGGAAGACATAATGACCGTTGTAGTTAGATTGGACGTATTTAACGTCCTTTTATAATAGAATGTACCTTAAAATTGATTCTAATATAAATACATACATAAGGCTATCCGAAAACAAGCTTAGGTTTTGGGTTTGAACAAATTTCTAGTTCCTCAATTTTGTCGGGATGTCGGGAATCGTTTTTTTGGCACTGAATCCGCAAAGTTCACTGTCTCACATAAAAGTGTGTCGTGTCGTGTCGGTCATTTAGCCATACGTTGAACAGCATCAGTTTCAGATCGAAACCGCCTCTGGCAAACGACGGACATTAATAAGCCGGTTCCCTCTAGGATTTGGCGTGTTATATCCTAAATTCTTATGATTCGCAATAGTTCTCCTCTGACTGCAGCCTCAGGCATCGAAAAGTGCCTCGAGCTCTGAAATAAATGAAGAATTTTGAGTAACTAAAGGTTCATAGACTACGACCACGTATCTTATTTCCACTATGGAGAGGGATGCACACGCACTTAACAAATGTACATTGCCTTATATCGCAGCTCTTTACGAATGAAAATCTCGACACCACCTTCTTGGGTGGAGTTGGGTCGGTCTCTTTTTTTTATATGATATTTTTATTTATTTTTTAATTTATGTCTGTGAGTTAGCTTAGTTTGGCTAATCAAAAGCAAATCAAGGCATTAGGGACTAAAATGGCTCATCAAATAGCATTGCAATAGGTACCAGCTCGTATAGTTTGTCGTTGAATCTCCTCCTCAAAAGCCCGTCAATGCAAACGGGACCGAACATTTTACGAAGTATCTTTTTCTCAAAGCGACCGAGGATATCTTTATCCACTTTAGATAGAGTCAAAGTTTCAGCGCCGTAAAGCAGGACTGCGGTGATCAAGGTCTTATACAGAATCTCCTTAGTTGTTCGGGATAGGGCCTTTTCAGCCCAAATAAGAGCGATGGGATCTCTGCCAAGATGTTGTCGGAGTTTATAGCAGTGTCGAGGTAAACAAAGTGCCTTACTACCACAAAGTTATAGTTGTCGATTGTGACGTTCTGTCCAATTCGTTGATGTTGTGTTGGTTGACAGCAAATACTCGGTTTTGCCCTCGTTTACCGCTAAACCCATTTTAGTGGACTCTGTTGTAATACCTACTAGCACCCAGTGACAGTCCGATGTGTTCTGCTAATAATGTCAACATTGTCAGCATACTCTAGTAGTTGCTTTTGAAAGATTATACCTCTGGTGTTGACTTGTGAGTTTTGCAAAATCCTTTCAAGTATGATGTTGAAACACACACATGACAGCGCATCACCTTGTCTAAATCCTTTTTTGGCATCAAAGGTCTAGGTGAGATCGTTACCGACCTTGAGCTATCTAAAGCCTCTTAGTTTCACATATATAATTGCATTAGATCATATGCATAACTCCAATATTCGTATTTTTAATTAAAAAAAAAAATGGGAGTGGCCATATATCATCATATAACCTTTCACTCAATAACCGAACAAATTACCATTATATCGTGGCCCCCATGATTAAAAATTATAAAGAATTTATTAAACACTGTTTTTCTTCGTGTGCATTGGTCAAATGTTTATTATTTCTACATTGCTTACATTGTTAAACTTAAGCCTTCCAGTTGGACCACTTCTTGATTTCATTGTACAAGTTGGTTCCAGGGCATTCAGTTGAACCGACTTGTCTGTGTCCGTACAAAGTGTAGGAAGATGACAAATAGCCTTGGGAAACAGCATAAGAAAGCAATTCCTTTGCCTTGGAAATCTGGGTGGCAGTTGGTGTATAGTCTACAATAAAAATTAGGCATTTAATACTGCAATCATTTCCCAAACCCAGTAATATTCTTACTATTGTAATCTCCAATGAACATGATACCAATGGACTTGCTGTTCCAGTTGGTGGCATGAGCTCCTTGAAGTCCAAATCCACGACCTTCGTAGATGTTGCCATCAGCGCCAATACCGAAATTGTAGCCAATATCAGCCCAGCCCAAAGAATCCATGTGGTAGGATTGCATGTTTCTCATTTGAGCCTTGCAAGTATCCATTGTGCTGCAGTAAGCTCCAGCTGAGTGATGAATCACAGCATATCCCAAATAAGTAGAGACATAGGTCTTAGATGTTGCGGCACGTCCACCCCATTGAGACTTGGAGATGATGGTGATGCCGAGGATTCCCTGAGCGCCTGTTTAAACATATTCAGTTGGCAAGTATTCTCTAATGTGTGTGTTCAAACAAATATACTTACAGCAGAGAACGGCAAAGAAAGTAAGTAGAGCTTTGCTAACCATGTTGATTGTTTACCAAAAACGATCTGTAGTTTTCAGTGTGTTTCCAGCTCTTTAAATACTATTCTATAAAAAAAAGATTGCATTCCTGATTAACGGGTTATCTTATCAATGCGAGTCTTCTTATTTTTGCGCACCAAACCAAATGATTTTGCCAGTTTCAAATTAAGATTTCTTTAGATTTTACTGCCCATAAGGTTAATTAAACGGGATTTTTCCCGTTGTCTCTACAAAGAAAAAAAAAACCCAGTCCCAAAAAGGTCTTATCACCTTTTCTAAGATTGTTTGATACGATTATTATTATTGAAAAATTATAACATTTTTGAATCGACTGATTAGCTGAGATTACTATCACTTTACAGCTATATTGTAGTACTACTCTTCAATATAGATTACAAACTTACATCTACAAATCATGTTTATAGTAAAACGGGTTTTCGATGATTCAATCGTTAAAGTTCCCCCGCTGTATAGCGTCATAGATCTTATCAATAATGCATACGAAACAAGTTACATACTCCCATTATCTCTTAATTAATTATTTTTTTTCAGGATCGTATAATAGTTGGGTTGTTATTACTGTTATATAAGTCAATGAACACTGTTTTATGTGCGAACAACTATGCGGGCCCGAGCGTATAATATGTCCTAAACATCTCCAACAACCGACGTATAGTTTTGCTTTTTTTTTTTTGTCGATGTTGTAACCTTGTTTCAATAGTTCGTCATTAAATCTCCTAAAGCCCTTCAACGCAAACGGGATCGAATATCTGTTGAATAATTCTGTTGCTCGAAAAAGCCAAAGATATCTTCACCCTCTTTCGAAAGTGTCCATGCTTTAGCACAATAAAGTTGTTCGGGATAGGGCCGTATTACTCAAAAAGCAGCGATTGGCAAGTAGGCGAAGTCGCTTACTATCTTTAAGTTGTAGCTGTCGACTGTGAAGTTCTGTCCAATTCGTCGATGTGATGTGTTTTGAAGGATTGTGCCTCGGACTTTCACAACATGGCCAATGTAAGGTCGAGAAAACATTGGGCCCAATACGACAAAAGAAGGACTAGAGAACTTCTATCGCTGGCTAGATCACAGCTGAATCTCCTCATAGGTATTTTCGCAGGCCACAATTCAATGGCGGCCCACCTCAGAAGAATGAGAATCAGCATTACAGACCTATGCAGAGGCTGTGGCGACCCAAACCTCAACAGAACAAGATACTTAACCTTGAGAAAAGTATCCTTCAACGACCTCAACGAAGTAGCAAACGTGCCTCTTAAGACCGCTCTAAAATTCAATATGAAAACCGTATAGTTCAGGAGGGGCGCTTCTGCAGTGGATGAGTTTTGGGAATAATAGTTATGTTTTATTTTAGGTATCCCACACCGGGGAACACAATGGATCCGCTGAGATTTGTGCACGGCTGCACCTGTAGTTGCAGTCACCCCCTTAACCTAACTTCTATGACGTTAAAGAAGTCATATAACATCGCATTAATTTGTGTAAATCGTTTTTTGATATAAAAAGTCTCGGTGAGGCGCAACAAGCATTCTTCATCATCATTCTGCAAAGACGGACGTGTATGGCAGGGATATTAATTTAAACATGACTCTTTATAGATAAAAAATTATTTACATATTATGTACATACTATATCAATTTCGATCTCTTTTATCAAGATCTGCCAAAATGTGAACATATGCTCGATTGTGGACTTTACTGGCCTAAGACCACACTGCTGGGAGCCAATGAAGCTATTGTTTAAGGCGAGCATACAACGTAGCAGAACTCTGAGCTCGACTATCCAACGAGAAGAAGCTGCAATTTGCCCACAAAAATAAAATTCAACGTTGGAAGCCTCAGCACGACTGGAGTAGTCAGAGCCTACAGAGAACGCCTGAGCGAGAGACTCTCCGCTGTGCATTGACCATCCACAAACGCCAACAAAATGTTCAACCAGTATCGCGACATCATCAAAGGGGTAGCAGAGACCACCATACCAAACCTTTGGCATGATGATGAATGCGATCGTCGGCAAAAGGTGACAGAAAATGTACACATGCAAACGCTGCAGCACAAAACAAGGGTAGAGAGAGAAGAATATCGAGCCAGAAGAAGGGATCTTCTTTAGGAAAGCCAAGCAACTGGCAGCTGGCTTCAAGCCGGGAACGCAGGCTCTTCGAAAAAGTAAAGGAAACCTAATCACCGTGGCAAAGGGAATAGTAGATGTATTTAAGCAGCACTTCCAGCAGCTACTTAATGGGCATCAGGAAGAGAGAGTGGTAGGGCAAGAAGAGAACCCGCATCCAGTCAATGAAGAATCCATCCCCCCTCCCAGTCTTGAGGAGTTTGGCTAAGCTATCAAAAATCTGAAGAACAGCAAGGCCGCCGGCTCTAATAGTTTACCAGCAGGGTGCATGCACCAAATCATCAACCAAGTATGGGTGGATGAAGCCATGCCCGATGACTGGACTTTCAGCTCTATATGCCCCATCGTCAAGAAAGGCGATCCTACGTCTTGTAAGAACTACCGAGGTATATCCCTGCTTAATGTCGCATATAAGATCCTATCCAACGTACTGTGTGAACGTCTGAAGCCTTCCTGCAGCACACTAATCGGCACGTACTAGTGTGACTTCTGGCCCGGCAGATCGACGATCGAACAAATTTTCACACTAAGGCAGATCTTTGAAAAGACCAACGAATTTCAAGTCGAAACTCACCATCTATTCATCGACTTCAAAGCCGCATATGATAGCATTCATCATCTTCAGCTCTACACGGCAATGCCCAAATTCGGGATCCCGGCTAAACTGATCCAGCTGTGCCGCGTGACGCTGAAAAACACGCGGTGCAACGTGCAATTCGGAAACAGTTCCTCCGAACTATTCCAAACATGCACCGGATTTCGGCAAGGAGATGCGCTATCATGTGACTTCTTCAATCTCGTGCTGGAACGGAAGGCACTATCTTTAACTTAGCTGTTCCCAGCCAATTGTAAAATTTGTATGTAACAGCGTTTGGTTTAGTAAATGGATAAGAACTCGGTAATAAAATGGAGGTAACAATTAGGTACCTTTCCTAGTTTCCTTTTAAAAGAGCAACGCTCGATCATCGCAGGCCTGTCCATAAAATTTCATCAATCAGTGAATCGAAGGTATCCGTACCCCAAAAACGGACAATTTTGTTTGTTCACGACAAGTGTTAGCACCACATTTTCACTAAAGATTATTTCCTACAGAAACACTTTTGGCATTTAGTATGTTCAATTGTAAACGATGCCGAATTTATATTTCTAAATGCATTCATTCGCCACCATCGAAAAGTTCCTTAACGACATTTCTCTGCAAATAATTTAATTGCAACAATTAGAGAATTTGGATCTTTCCATGTACGGTGTTATTTTTTATTTGTAAAACTCTAAAACTCTGCATTTTACGATATGAGATTATTTACCAAATCATTACGAACTATCCTCGACTCTGATGCGAAACAAGGATTACTTTTTTTTCATTAATCACTAACAAACTGATTAAAACCATCGGAATCATAAAAATTAAATGTTTTTTTCGTTGGAAATAGGCTTTTTTGTGAACTCCTAATGTCAATTGTTCAAAATGGCATTTGTGTTTCGTATACTCTGGTATGTACATAAATCATCATGGAAAAACTTACTTTTATTTAAGAAATCAGAACTCAATTCGTTTTATGGTGCATTTTATACACAGTCGTGTTATTGACAAGTTCTATTGACTATTCAAATATTTTGAAAAAAATATCGCCGATGTAGAGGCTAGTTTCTCTGGGGACCCAAATACATACATTCATACATACATCTATCGATTCGACGTCATGCAAAGGACGAGTGAGTTTTTTAAAAAATGAGGCTCATGTTTCCGTCAACAGAGCCCAATACTGAACGATGATCAGCGATTATTTGTTTTCAAATTAACTTGAAATTGAACTACAAGACATTTGGTTCCAACAGGATGTGCTATACTATGGAAAAAATGAATCTTGAAATTTTTGAACAGCGACTCCCACTTTTGAAAAAGTATACATTTTAAGGTTGCTAGGATACTAGTATATAAAAATGAATTTTAATTTTTGTTTTTATTGGCTGCTAGGCGTGGATATCCAGTGTTACCCAATTTTGCCCTTTGTCTTTTCAGGTTTAGTAATAATTTTTAAATCCAAACTATTGATGCTAATAAAACTATTTAATTGCATTGTATTGCTACAGAACTGAAGCATTAATAAAATTTATATCATTTTATTTTCCAGAGAAATCCACATCAATAAATATTTTAACTGAAGATCAAATAAATTAAACGTAAGTAATCTGAAAAGTTTTATAAAGACCAATACATAGAAATAAAAATAATGCTTCGACTGCATATACATAAGTACATAAGTATGTGAATATACTTATTAGAATATACTATTATTAGACACCTAAAAACATTTTTTATATATTTTCGAAGGATAACTTTGGTCTATCTTTTATGAACGGTCATGGTTATATAAAATGTCACAGGTTATATAAAATGTAAAGAACCTACGTTGCAAGTTAATTTAAAAAATTAAAAAAAACTAAAATTATTTTGCTCAATCATTCTCAGGAGACATTGAAATTAGTCTGTATAATAGGGTGAGTTCCAAAATGTATCTGATGCGTCCTAGATGCAAATTCGTAAGTTCCAAAAGTCAAATGAGAAAGTATTGACAAAGTCACAAGTGTCTAAACGTATTCTAAACGTTATAGATGCGCATCAACTGAGCAAACTATGCATCGATAATTTTTTCGATGCTTTCATTTGACATTAAAATCACTCATTTGGATGATGATTTCATATTTTTAATTCAAAGTTTGTCATTTTATTTTTTTGCAATTTCCTGCAAAGTTTATACAAACTACGTTCCGAAACATCATACGTGTGCAGTGTAAAATGTATACAAAGTATCAAAGTTGTGTTGCAGATGCGCATCAAAAGAATAGAACTATCGCATCGAAACTATTTTTTTTACATTTTAGAACTCAGTCATATTTTAGCTTTCTAACCCTCTATCTTGAAATTAACAGGAAAATGAGAGAAGCTGGTAAAATCCAAGTTTCTTCAAACACTTCACCAATAAAGGGAATGGATGAAATCGAAGTGTTGCTAGGATCACCTTTTAATAAAAAAAAAGAAAAACATACAGAAAAGCTACAATCCGTCTGGAACGGATCGTCGATACCCTATCCTCCTCTCTATAAAGTGGGCGTGGCCAAATTGCATTTCGTACTCAAATATGGCTATAACCTCGAACGTTTGAGGTTCTTTGATGAAAACACCCCCAAATAGTGGGCGTGACCAAAACTGTTCTATGGGTGAATGGTAGGGAATCTGAATACCTAAATATTTGGACTTAACAAAATTTTTCGGTTTTATATAATTTAGTGAAGTTATAAAAAAGTAGGCGTGGCAGTGGGCGGATGTAAAAACAATTTACATTTCTACTGTATCTTTTCGTCAGAAGCCCAGATATGAAATTTCAGCGTCCTAGTTAAAAATTTAAGGCCCAAAAATCGGTTTTATGATGAAAACGCCCCCAAAAAGTGGGCGTGGCCAAAACTTTTGTATGAGTGGATTGTAGGGAGTCTGAATGCCTAAATATTTGGTCTTAACAAAAATTTTCGGTTTCATATAATGTAATGAAGTTATGAAAAAGTGGGCGTGGCAGTGGGCGGATTTAAAAAATTTTTACACTTGTACTGTATCTTTTTCTCAGAAGCCCAGATATGAAATTTCATCGCCCTAGCTCAAAATTTAAGGCCCAAAAAGCGGTGACATACGGACGGACGGTCATCGCTCAATCGATTTCGCTATTGATGCTGATCACGAATATATATACTTTATAGGGTCTATCTCGATTATTTCTCTATGTTACAAACTATGTGTCAAACTTAATATAGCCTTAGGATAGGGTATAAAAATCATTAACTTAAATCCTAGCACAACAGACTCGGTGCTGTTCAGAGCAAAGTTGTAACTGTGATGTTGATTAAAGCAGACGCACTACAACACTCCAAGTTGGTTGAGGTCCTCTTGACAAGGTCTTGTTGCTCAGTTCCCCCTTAGTGTAACTCTTCGTTTGATTTCTGATGTGATGTTGTTGTAAGAGTTTATAGCGGAGCTCGGTACATAAAGTCCCTAACTACCTCAAAGTTTTAGCTATATATTGTGACGTTCTGTCCAATTCGTCGATGTTGCGTGTCCCTTCTTGTTGACAGCATACTTGTTTTTGCCCCCATTCACAACTATACCCATTTTTTCCGGTACTGTTCCAATACTTACAAACAAACCAGTGACAGCTCGTTGTGTTTTGCCGACGATGTCAATGTTATCAGCGTATTCAAGTAATTGCACAGACTTTTGGAAAATTGTGCCACTGGTGTTGAATTGCGAGTTTCGCATAATGTTCTCAATTTTGATATTGAAAAACTCACATGGCGCATCACCTTGTCTGAATCTTTTAGTATATGTATAGTCAATTGATTATAATTGGAAGTTGAAATTTAAAGACAATTATAAAATTGCAGTAGACTCTTAAAGTCTGCCGTCATAAGGCGTTTATTTCCAAATTTCTTTGACAGGCTTAAGCCTTCCAGTTGGACCATTTCTTGATTTCAGTAAACAATTTGGTGCCAGGGCACTCAGTTGAACCAACTTGTCTGTGTCCATACAGAATGTAACTAGATGTCAAATAACCTTGGGAAACAGCATAAGCAAGCAGCTCCTTAGCCTTTGATATTTGGGTGGCAGTTGGTGTATTATCTAGAATAAAAATTGATATTACTGTTTGAATAGTCGCCTAAAAGCAATATATTTACTATTGTAATCTCCGATAAACATGATGCCGATGGCCTTGCTATTCCAGTTGGTGGCATGGGCTCCAACAACTCCAAATCCACGACCTTCATAGATGCTACCATCACCTCCAATGCCGAAGTTGTAACCAATATCAGCCCAGCCCAAAGAGTCCATGTGGTAAGACTGCATATTTCTCATTTGTGCCTTGCAAGTTTCCGAGGTGCTGCAATATGCTCCAGCGGAGTGGTGAATAACAGCATATCCCAGATTCTTAGATTGAGCGCTCTTAGAAGTTGGAGTACGTCCACCCCATTGGGACTTGCTGACAATGGTGATACCAAAAATCCCCTGTGCACCTTTTATACAGAGAAATGAGCCTAATAAATAAATATTCTTAGGTTTTTTTTAATTGATACTTACAGCAGAGGACGAACAGAGTAAGAAGTGCCTTGCTAACCATTTTCGTGGTTTTGTAATTTTCTACGTGGTTCCGCTGTTGGGCATATGCTTAAATACTGTTATTTCAATCTTGATATAACCTATCTAATCATATGGCATACTGAAATTAAGTCTTCTTATTTATTACATGCAATTGAATTATTATGGTGTTACTTACTTACGCAAAATACGTAGTAAAATAATTTTTTAATCTTGCTTTTTTTTTAAAATGAGTTATTTATGAGTACCTAGTTTTAGTAATTTTTAAGGAAAGTGCTAACGAAATTCTCCAATTATTAATTAATATTCTTTTCTCCAATAATTAATAATAGTAAAAGAAAAAAAAGAGTTATTTTCTGTAAGAAACCAAATAAAATAAAAAAATTAATAACCACAATTAAAAATAACAGATACATAACTAAATTAAAGTAAGTATATGTAGGGGGGTCACGTGTCGTAGCCGAATAAAGGTGAACATACCATCACTTTTAATTCTTTAATTACATATGTATGTACACATATATGAACCTTATTATAAAAACATGTAAAATCTATTGTGAAAGACTGTATTAAACTGTATTATTTATTTTTTAAGTTTGGTGCCTTTTTTCCTATGGTCTAATTTTGCATAGCCAAAAAAATACCCTTCTACCTACCTATCTACCTAGTTTCGTTTAGCATTTTGCCAAATGTGCACTCATATCTGTAGAATTCATCCGGTTTAAATGAAACACCCTTTTTTTTTTGTTTGTTAAAGTTACCATTTTTTGTAGCGACGACACAGTAAAGGTAACAGTAATATATTAGATCGCAGTGATAAATCAGAATCTATTTATCTATCCGAAGTATTGTAGTAAAATATGAAAGTAGTACATTCATACATATATATAAATAAACACAGTTCCAATTATAATTAGGCAGCACTGCACCTGGGTACACTAGATTAAAGACTCCAGTTACCGTATTGCTGTTTTCTTGATAATACAGAGCCTCAGTGTAGAAAGTTTGTAGTAAGGATCCGAGAGATCGCGTTTCAAAAGATAGATTTATAACTTAAATGTGTTTGATAAAGTCCTCTGGCAGAACTGAGGCTAAATTCCCAGGACATACAAATAATTTCGCCGCAGCTCTGAGATGAGTCCTGGAGTTTATAAACTCACAGGATTTGTGTTTATTTCCTGTTTTATCTTTATTACAGGTGGACGTCTCTATTGATGTATAATTGCCTTATACATAGATCCATTTTTTTTTTAATAGAAAACATTACTAATGTACATATATATTTCAATTCAACAGAATTATGTACATATGTAAGTATGTATTACAACAAGGAGGATAATAAGGAGCACGGATTCAGTTAATGTAATTAATGACTGTGAAGACATACTAAGGGAGTAATGATGGGAAATATCGAATGAAAAACAACTCATTCTCCGCCATCACACCATCGCATTTAAAATCTGTTTCTTAAGCCCGTATGACACTACATTTTTTCCGCATTTTGAATACATTAGTTTTCAGCTTTGCATAAAAGAGAAAACACGTTTTTTTAAGAAAAGGAAAGCAATCATACACAAAACAAATGAGTCACAATTTATTTTCAAATAAAGCTAGACAGCAAAACAGGCGCAAATGGCAATGTATAATTTTAATGCAGAAATTTCAAATGTCAAATTCGAAAAATGTAGTTCGAATTACATTTTTAATGCATTTTTTCTCACATTTTCACATTAATGAGATTGGTGCGTACGCACTCACACCTATCGGGAATTTCAATGGTAAATTTTTAATACTGCTTTAGTTTCATTTCCAATGCATGAAAAATGCGGAAAAATGAAGTGTCATACGGGCTTTACTAGCCTGCACATATTTATTTGGCATAGGGCATTCACGTGACAAAATAATAATAAGTGCCCACCTGTGTTATCGTATTTAAAATATATTGTCTAAACATCTAATCTGATTTCAACTTATCAAAATCGGAGGTTTATCGTTTAAGTTTGACGCTTCTGATGATTTAATTACCGCGTTAGATAAATGATATTTACTAGTAGCAGGGTAATAAATAACTGCGTGAATATTTTTAATGTTCATCGATGATATCAGATAATATTTTCAAGTTTTTCATTACTATTTAAATTAATATTTTAATCGTAACCTAATAAGTAATTTATAAGTGATTGTATTTTTTTTCTCCTAAATTACCAAATTAATTTGATTACGATTCTTGAATGTTGATTAAAAACATGTGGTAAATATATTAAGGTGGTTAAAATATTCTCGACGCTCTTTATTGATTCATACATATCACAAGTGTATTCACACATATATTAAGTGTATTTTAAATACCCTAGGCATAAATATCTTTCAATCTTCTTGGTCATCATGGCTCAGTAGTTAGTACATCAACAAATATAACATGCACAACATATATATTATGAGAAAAGTGTAAAATACTGTTACATATTTTGAAATATTCAAAAGTAAGTTATTTCTTTCACACCATTCATCGACTGCAGCGATATCCTCTTGCGCAATGTTATAGTCAAGATCGGATTTAATTGACCGACATACATACTTTGAGGTCATCTGCAAACCAAACATTGAAAATATGTGAAAATTGATAAATAACAGGAACAGAATAGGGCCAAGGCATGCCTTGCGGAATGCCTGATGTTACATTAATAGACTAAAGTAAACAATATCGATGCGATGAGGCTCTATAATTGCCGTTGTCGACGGAATCTCTTTTGTTGTAAATCGGCCCAACGATGGTACATACTGACCAAATTTTAGGAGTTAGTTTGTGATTACTCTCTTACCAATTCATCTTCAGGTACTTTAAATAACTCGGTCGGAAAGCCGTCCAGCTTCCATGTTGGATTAATGCTTGGATATTGCTTCATCTCCTCTCTACAAGTTTTGTTTTCTATTGATCTGCTTTCTTTTGCTTTTGGTAAAACCACTCTTTTGCTCGTGGCGCTCAAGAACAGTCTTTGTCCTTATGGAGTGTCGCTTTATACGCCTCAAACGGGCGTAATGAACAACTGTGATTATTGCAAAGAGGAAATCATGTGTTTATTATAGCGACGACTCGTCCCGCTGCAGATGTGGTGTCATATAGCCTCTTTTGCCATCTGAGTATTAAAACTAACACGATTTCATTGTCATATTTAGAATATTGATGGTGTCGTCCTTATGTTCTGTGAGAGCATGAAAGAATGTTAGGCTAATCTTGTTATCGAATTTAAATTCGTTATAAATTGTCAAGACATTTGCTAACTAGTGGAAACCTTACGATTCCTTGCCTAATTCTGGCGTTTTACGTCCTCTTTCGTCGGGTTATTCCATCACACTTCTTGTCTGAGTCTGTCGTTTTATATTCTCTTTCCGTCTGGGTCATTCCATCGCACTACCTGGATAGCGGTAATATATGCGGTATAGCATGACATTTAATTTACATTTAATTTTTTTTACCATTTTTGTCTGACAAAAACTGGCTTTTTCTACAACTTCTGTTAATTGTACGTGAAAAAGTTGTTTAACATAATTTGTAGAAAATTTGTCAAAGATAAAAGTTTTATAAAAACAAAAAAAAAATATTAAGTAAAAGTTTTGAAAAAATGCATTTTAAATAAAAAATTGGATCAACAAATTTTCATAATATTGAGTTTAAGGAGTCAACTTTTTTGTGGCTACATAAAATTACACAAAGTTTTCATAATTTGTATGGCTACTTAATTGTCTCTCCAAAATGTACAAAACTGTTTTTATAGCTGTAGTAGTTCAGAAGTTATACCATTTAAAGTGGCTATACCTCTAAATCGGAGGTGTCCAACTTCAACGGGCTATAACGGTAAATGGAGTGAGAATGTTTAAGAAACAAATAAATTATAAAAGGGTATCATGGTCTAGTTTTGAGTATCACAGTATCAATAGCTCTGAAATGTAATTATAATATCATTTTCGGCAGCGCTGATTGGTACTCGAACCAAAATCGAGGTATTATTCTCTCGAGAGATTCAGAGTTGGTAAATAGTGGATAATGGTTGACGCTTATGGTTCCATGAATGAATGCCGCAAAGTTATCTTCTGTTATGAAGTAGAAATGCGCATTATTTCACGGCACAATTATTTGATACATCTTTCTTTTTTACAAATTTACAAAATGTTAGTTTTACGTACATAGGTAGCTTACATACATATGTATGTATCTTCTTTTTACAAGGCACGCTATCTATTTTCATGTAAATTTGCATATGAGTGTTTAATTGTATTCTTTTGTTTGCAGTTGGTTTAAGATTCACCATCAAGAAATGAAGGAGAATATTTCACATAAATATAATAAATACTCTCCATTATCCTTAAATGAGCGAACGTATAGCATACCTGCACATATACCTGAGTTTTTTTGATATTCGTCCATTCTGAAAGAATTTTGATTGCGGTTGACACTGATTTTTTTTTGTTTTCACTATAACCCCTTAAGAGACGAGACAAGCATGATTACGAGTGGCACTACATGTTTCTGTTATACAGGCGATTACACATTGTGTAATGTTCAATCGTTAAGGATCGTAAGCTACGGTTGATTGAAAATCCTGTGCACAGGTGGTAGTGGGTAAAGTTCTTTTTGTTTTCTATTGTTCAATGCACAGCGTTAGGTAGGAATATATGTAAGAAAAACAAAACGAGAGTTACTGGTGCACATCGATCTTCAGGAATTGTGGAATGCAATGAAAATAAAGTATACGAGTGGGTCGTACGTACTTGCACCTTTATGCTGAAGTTTTAAAGCATTGAAGTTCAACTAAAATAATTGAAGTCAATAGTCTAAAACCATAGGTATGAAATTCCATCCATTTTCTTATACTCTAGTAAAGTGAGAGTGACATTCCCAATTTTTTGAGGGTACAATCGCGATAATATGTAAGGAGTGATATCTGCGAAACTTTTTTGTAAAACATATTGAAAAAATGTGTTTTCTTTAAAAAAAAACGCATTTAAAAGTGGGGGTGGCCTTAATATGTGAATGAACTATAGAGAATTTTATCGCCTAAGAGTTTTGTCTTAATAAATTTTTCCAATTTCAAAATACTGAAATATTTGAATATTTTAAAAAGTGGGCATGGCTGTTCCAAATTTTAGTAAATCATGTTTTTGCATAGGTCTTGTATTCTTCGTATATTTATTTTAAGTCAATTTACTGAAGAAATAACCGAGAAAAAGTCAGTAATAAGTTATGTACCCATAATTTTGAGGTTAAAATAAAAATTCCAATTGACCACCAGACAGACCGACAGACTGGAATTGGCGGACCCAATTTTTTTAACTTCTCCATGATGGTAATATTAGGTTTGATTAATATCTCGAGTGTGAAATTTTGCACGAAACCAATACTTGCCCTATAGATATACATACATAGGTACAAATAAAAAAAGTAAATGTGTCAAGGAATTTCGTATTCATTCGTATTGTTACGACTTGAAGACCCATCAGAAAGATTGGTAACAAATAGAAGAGGTTACAATAAGCGGATAAGGTAGCAGTTAGGTGCAGACGTTAATCTTAGTAAATTTAAACTGAATAGAATCATGTACATAACAAATACAATAGCTATTTGTTCGACTTTGTGTTTAAGTTACACGAAAACTAACTTCGAACATATTGCGATTGATTCGAATTGGCTAGCTTATTTTATGAGCGTAACGCCAGCGAATTTTGTTGATTTTGTAGAGAAAAAGACTCAATTACGGAGTTAGCACACTTGCATTCAAGTGTAGTAATGTGTGTCCCAACTCGCCAGTTGCATGGGCGATTGTGGTGGTGCACTAAAAAATTATAAGTGTGCGCCTTGCAATGGTATACATATGTGGAGTGTCTTTTCACTTAAAATGTGCGAAACTGTCAGAGTATGACTTCAATTTATTAATTGAGAAAGTTGTAATGCTTTACATATATACAAGAAATGAAAGCATCGTATGCGGAATCCCTAAAAAATGAACCACCAGTGATTATAAAACCAAAATAGATTCAAGCTAATAAAAAAAACAAAAAACGATATAAAGAATAAAATAGATCCATCGACACTAGCAGTCAAAGTCAGTGGTGTAGTCAACAAAAAAAGATGGTGTTGTAACAATAAACTATGAGGATAAGGAATCACGGAAAATAGTAAAAAAAAAGGAGCCAAACAAAAACTTTTAGATGAATGCGATACATCAAATGATGTGTCAAAAGATGCCAAACTTAAAAATGCCGTGTGTTGTAGTATTTGAAAAAGAAGCGTCAGAATCTGTAATAAAATGCCAAAAAAAGATAAATGGTGTTATTAAATTTCTTAAAATTATTAGTGTTAAAAAAAGATATCCAGAGTTATAGCGCAATAACAGAACTAGACAAAGAAAATTATAAAGATGTGCTAGAATGAGGTATATTGAACATTGGATTGGATCATGTTCCGGTATAGAGATGTTATAAATGTTGGGAATTTAACTACATAGGTAACGATTGAAAGAACGATATTGTGTGTGCGAAATGTAGTGGGAACCATGATTCCAAAAACTGTGATTCAACGAACTTTAAGTGCAATAATTGTGTGTTAACTAATGAGAAACTAGGGTCAAGTCTCAATACATGTCACGACTCCACAAGCTATAAATGTGAAGTGTTTGTTAAAAAGGTAGAAATTTAAAGAAGCCGAATGGCATACTAGCAAAGCAATGGCTTAATATATTTGAATATAGAAGGATTAATAAATAACTTTGCAGAATTTTAAAGCTATTATAATAAATAAAGACTGTGATACAATACTGCTATCGGATACGCTCAGCACTGAAAATATCTCGGGCGACGAAATATCGGCTCCCAACTATAACCTATTTCTAAGTAATAGTGTATTTAAACGTTCTGGTGGTGTAGTTATTTATGTAAAAAAAAGAGATTTATTTTGTGAATTTGTGATGCTACGCGAAAGGTGTGGACATATGGTGGCTAGTAAATCTCATAAGGATAGGTAATTATGCATATATTTTGACCGGTGTTTATAGATCGCCCAGTTCAGTCCGGAAAAACCTTTTGTGAAGAATTCAGTATCCTTATGGATGATTTATAAGACCTTAATAAAGATATAGATGTTGTAGGAGATTTAGCATTGGCTGGTTTAAAACCGCGGACACAAGAAGAACTATTAATAATATTATTAAGGACAATGAATGTGAACAGATATTAAATGACCCAACAAGAATAACACAAACATCTCGAACGTTAATTGACTACGTTATAACGAATTCGGAGGACGTTAATACGTGAGTAGATACTGGCGTAATGATAAGTGACCACCAAACATTGACTATAACTATGAAATGTATGAATAAAAATAGAAGTAATTCAAAGGTTAAATGGGTTAAGACCGTGAAATTTAATAATAACTTATTACGTCGAGATCTGGAGAATAGTAGATTAAAATATAGAAATGGTAATATGTGTGTAAATAAAATGGAGGGGTTATTCGAAAAAGGAATAAATAAATCTGTAGATCAGTTTGTTGTGAAACAATTCAAACGGTTTGAAGTACATACGTGGTTTAACAGATCCCTTAAAGAGCTTCAAAAGTAAAACAAATTATCTGCTATAAAAAAGCTATAAGTAGCACAGAACTCGACTGAATGGTCTATAGAAACGTCAGGAATCGGTACAAAATGGAAATAAAAACAAATTTATCAAAAAAAAAATAGAAAACTATAAAGACCAAAAATCTACGTGGCAAAACTTAAAACAATATGTGTTAAAAAAGAAAAAAATGTGAATTAGTGAATGTAAATTTTGATGGTCAAGTATATGAAGAAAGTAAAGAGACAGCCAACAAATTTAATGAGTTCTTGGTTGAAAGTATTGTCCAAATAAATAATTCTATCCCATATGTTCGTTATGTCAATTGCATTAGTGAAACAGATTTCAATTTTAAATTTCAAACAATAATCTAGACTATTCTGGATATCCAAAGTGTTTTAAAAAGAATGAAAAATAAGAGAGATTTTGAGTACATATGTCCTAAGAGTTACTTAAATAATTTTCATGTCGGTGTAACGTTACTGTCTATCGTAAATAAATTGTTGGAATCATCAATATTTCCAAATATATGGAAACAATCGGTTGTAACACCAATCCAAAAGGTGAAAAATACCAAAAAGTGCGAAAAATTCCGTCCCGTTAATTCATTACTATTGTATAAAAAATATAACTATTTGAAGGGAATAATTTTATAATTGACATGCAGTTAGGCTTTAGAAAAGACCACTCTTGTGAAAGTGCAATAAATCTAGTTATAGTGAACTGGAAAGAACAAATCGCCTAAAAGAAACGAGTGTATTGTGTTTTTTTAGACCTAAAGAGGGCATTCGAAACTATAGACAGAAAAATACTCCTAAATAAAGTGGAAAAATACGGTGTAAAGAACAGGGAGTTACAATGGTTTGTATTATACCTAAAAAACAGAACACAAACAGTAAAAGTAAACGGCGAAGTTTCATCCTCAAAATCAGTGCTTTTCGGGGTACCTTAACCTTGAAATTGACGAGATAAAATACGAGATAAAGGATTATAATTGACAATAGATTAAACTTTACAAAACATGTTGACTACGTTTGCAAAAAAATAGTAAAAAATTGGATTTTTAAAAAAAATGAGACAATCTTTCCATTTTGTTATAATGTTTCCAGTTATAATGTTATAAAAAAGACTTCAGCTGTTACAAAACAAGGCTATGAGAATTAATTTAAAGTGCAATAGGTATGTGTTTATTAATAATATCTTAATTTCATTGAAATGGTTGACTGTAAAGCAAAGAATGAATCTTCTGGTGTTTCTGTTTAAAATTAAAAACATTTTAAGGCTTTCATGTTTAGTAAAATACATACAATATATAAGAGAAATACAACTTTACGCAGTAAGAAATATAAATAATATTCGATTACCCAATATCCGATTTGGGTTTGGGAATTCGATTACAAAATTCAATTATATGTAAAGAATTAAAAGAATTTAAGGAAAAGGAAAGAAAAAAACCAACAGAGAAACACAAAAACCGGTCGCGCACGCGGAGGTTAAAAGTCGAATGCAAGGAAAGGGAAATTCCAACAAACAGCAAATGTAAAATTGCTGCGAATTCCGACTGCTGAGCAGGGATGGATTCGGGATGTATGGGGGATGTTCCTTGGGGTCGGAACACAATGGGCGCCAGGTAATCTTTTAAAGATAACAATAAGGTAAAATTACCAAAACCTTTGAAATAAAAGACGTGGTGTAAATGGTAAGAGAAGCTGGTTGTGTATATTTAGTTTTACGTTGATGGGGTGGTACAATTAAGGCCGCAATTTTAAAGAAAAAAGAAGCGAAACTTTCGAATCAGGAGATTGAAATGAAAATAACAAGTGAATTAAGAAAAAGGGTCGCGAACAGTTTTATGCACCGGAATAGACTTCGGTTACTCAGAAACGAACGGACGATGGCTTATTCGAAATATATATATATAAAATCTCCTACACGGTTAATAAATCTATCACAAATCTAATATTTGAAAAAAAAAACACTGTATTTATCTTTGATCCTTTCACTACGGGTTGGGGGATATCTCTCTGGTCGCTGACTCTAATCTTCCTGGTTGGGGGAGGTTGGATACTCTCCGCCACAGTCATTTTGTATGTTCGTCTCGTCACGTCTCCTGGTGTCGTCCTCGTGATATTGTTCTCGTGTTTTGTATTCGTGCTCTGGTCTCGGGTTTCTGTATGGTTTTATCTTTGGATTGTCGGGATCCCTCGAACCTCCGAAGAACCTCTCGTGTGTCTCAGTCTGAAACCAAAAGGCGACGTGTCGAGACATGTTCGACTTTTTGTATGTATGTCCATACACTCGTATGCATTCACGCACTCACACATTCTCACACTCACTCTCAAGACGAATTCAGCGGTCTCCAACGATCTCAGAATCGGAGAAACAGTTCCTGACGCCTGTCTCTCTGGCGGGGAACTGTATGGTGGTATTGGTGGTGGCTGAGTTCGCCTTCTTCTCTCCGCTGCAGTTGATTTAGCTGCCAGAGCAAAGGGAGTCACATCCAGAGCTCTGACAGCTTCCTCTCTCCCAGCTTCAAGTTCTCACTCTCTTATAGCACTGTTCGTTTTAAGTGACTGCTTGGGTTCGCATTGACCCTCCTGACCAGGGTTAATTATAAATACATTGACCCAAAGTGAAAGGATAAGTTTGACGCGGAAGCTACCTATCGAGTAAGCCATCGTGCAGACATTAAGGGGTTAAAAGGATATCCAGGGAATCGGGTGATATCCTTTACAAAATAATGTTTTAGGTCCCTTTTTGGGAGAAGAGGTTTATAAAAAGTATTGGTGTCAGCACGTAAAATCAAACAATAAAGTATAGGGTGGTATAAGCTCTCGGCCTTGTGAATTTGGCAGCAGATGATTTTAGAATGTTGGGGGACCTTGTTAACCCCTTCGATGAATCTCTCACAACATGGAGATTATTTAAACTGTTGGGGGACCATGTTAACCCATTCGATGAATTGGTGAAATAGGATAAGGATGAGTCTCCAGGCGGTCTGCCTGGCTCTTCCTGCTTCAGACTGTCCGTCTGGCCCTGGGGTACTTGTTTTGTCATCCCCTTCGAGCGTATGGGAAAGAGTGAGCACTGGGTTGAAGAATAACCTAGAAACGCTCAGTTAACTCACAGCTCTCAGAGAAGAACGGATAAAAAGAGAAAAGGCAAGGCAAAAATGGTGGAAGGGTGCGAATGGGAAGGATGGAGATGTATATGAATGCTTAAAAATTGGGTTTTAATAATTTCTGGTTGAAATATGAAGTAGGCGTGGCAGTAGACGATTTTAAAAACTTCTCGCACTGCTGCTATTCATTCTCAAGCGACCATAAATAAAATTTCATCAACTAACTCAAGCGTGAGACTACGAAGTGAGAAGTTCGAGGTTCAATCGTCTAGAACTATAAAACTAGTAAAAGTTCTTTCTCCACCCTACCTCTTGCAAGCGTCTGACAAACATCCGAGAGTATAACAGTTATGAAAAAGATTCTCAAATAGCAAATCGCCCTTCAGACACGGCATTAAACTAGGCCTCTTCCATGGGTATAAAGAATATACCTATGTACATACATACATATTGTAGATCGCACTACACGAATGGATGTTAGAAGCTAGGCCATGGGTCGCATGCACCTTTCGCGGAACATATGTGTGATAACACACTATTGATACTTATCACGAATATATATCCAAATTAATTTTTTTTCGTCTGAGAAACTGATAGTGTTTTTAATTTTTTTTTAAAAAAGCTGGAAAGATAATTGAGAAGTAGCCAGATACCCTAATATGTATAACCGTATCGTATCGCATCGTATCGTAAAGAAACGTTATACATACATATGTGTTATGCTATCCAACAAGAAAATCCATTTTTTAGCTAAGTAAAGTACCGGTTATTTTGAGGTTAGAATGGAAAATTTGATTTGGACTGGAATCGTAAGCCTACGGGCCCCAGGGCATTTATCATGCAGTTAAACATTCAAACATACATGACAGACAGACAGACTTTTTTGAATTTCTACATCATATTAAACCAACAATCTGGTGTATATAACATACGTAAGTGCAAGTAAAAATATAAATCTCTATTTATTTCTCTTCATCTTTATATATATTTTTTGATATAAATTTTTTGTGTATAGAAAAAATGTCCTTAAGCCTTCCAGTTGGACCACTTCTTGATTTCGGTATACAAGTAGTTTCCAGGACAGTCAGTGCTGCCAACCTGTCTATGTCCATACAAAATGTAGTTAGATGACAGGTACCCTTGCGAAACTGAATATGACAACAATTCCTTAGCTTTAGCAATTTGAGTGGCAGTTGGATTGTAGTCTGTTGGATTAAAAAATAAAAATATTACATTACGTTAAATGGAGGTGCACATTTTATCAGTGCAGTGTAACTTACTGTGATAATTTCCTATAAACATGATGCCAATGGATTTGCTATTCCAGTTGCTGGCATGGGCACCCATAACGCCGAATCCACGACCCTCATAGATATTACCATCAGCACCAATACCAAAATTGTAGCCAATATCAGCCCAACCCAATGAATCCATGTGATACGATTGGATGTTCCTCATTTGTTGCTTACATGTGTCCAAAGTGCTGCAGTAAGCACCTTCGGAGTGGTGAATAACGGCATATCCCAAATAATTCGAAAGAGAGCTCTTAGAGGTTGCAGTACGGCCACCCCATTGTGACTTAGAGATTATGGTAATGCCAAAAATTCCCTGCACACCTATTTTAATTTATTAAACAGTGAAATTCTGTTGCTTGTTCATAAGAACTTGTGCTTATTTTTCTTACAGCAGAGAATAGCAAACACAGTGAGGACTACTTTGCTGACCATTTTTGTTGATCGCCGGTAAACTAATATAAATTTATGAAAATTAATAGCCTCTTAAATACAAAACGATAAGTAAATGGAATACATGATAAAAGCCTATCTAATCGGAGTAGAATTCATTGGATGACAATTACTGCGTATTCTCTAAATTATATTGCAATGGGAAAAAAATATTTTAACTTAATAACATAAATTTAAACAAGGTTCCTTTCACATTCCTAGAGTTTTATTGGTGTCCAAAACGATATGTTATGTTTTCCTAGGAAACTAAAACTTTTAAGTGTACAGTTTCTATTGCTCCTAACTAATCTAAAAGGGTTAAAGTTTACGTAATTAGGCATAAGGGTGTGTATTTGTATGTATCATCGTTTATCCGGGTGTCAATGGGTTCTCTAATACTACTATTTTATGCAATATGATTGGGCACTAAACCCCTCATTGCAAATCAGGGAACAGATCAACAGTTGCATTAAAAATTTCCTCCTTTCGGTTGGAATATTATAGTTTATCCTTCTATTTTCTCATGTTTGACTCTGCTATAGAGTTCTATTGATGGACGTCTATATACTTTTATGATAAAAGGCGTCATCATTTGATGTTGGCTGCTTACTTTTATGCATTGTATAGGTAAATCAATGTCATTAAAAAAAAATTGGTATTTATCTTTTCAAATTTATATCAACGCTGAAGAGATAGTGTGTTTATACTCTATCGTAAGGGTAAACTAAGTTTGATTAATTGTTTTTAACATAGAGAAGCGATCGAGATAAAAGTTATAATGTATATATATATGTATGTATGTACATGTATCATATGTATCAAAAGTGAAGACATTTGAGCCAACGACTAGTGGCAAAAAAAATTTTTTCCATGTTTTTTTTACTTTCAGACTGATTATTCATGACAATAGTGAGTCTGAAACATTCAATGTAATTTTCGATTCGGACCACTCAAATGAAATACATAGTTACAGAAACAGAATCAGAGTAGTATACATAATAATATATTTCATATGCTATTTAGTGTAAATTTAGTAACACAACTTCAAATGTTCATTATTGCAAAGTTGAGTAAATTGATTCGCAAATATAACAAAAATTAACATCACCCAAAACCTTGATGCGTTGTTGATTAGACAGAAAAAATGTCGGAGAAGAAAGAAAATTTATTATATTATAAAAATCTACATTTTCACTTGCACCTATATATGTGTGTATGTATAACATGAGGCAAGTATTGGTTTCGTGCAGATTTTCGATCTCGAGATTTTAATGAATTCGGTCATTGCCATTATAGAGAAATCGAAAATCGTGGGTTTGTCAATGCTGTCTGTCGGTCTGTCTGTTGGTTAAGGCTGAAGTATGATTAAGAATTGTATTCAAGGAAAAAATCAAAATCATCAAAACCATACCTATGGTATTATCAATTATTATTAATTCATTTATCAATTGAAAATTTCCGTCTTGACGTAAAAAATGTTTGTTGTAAACAATGCGTTGTAAAACGGAAAAAAATTGTTCTCTTTTTCCATACATTCGGTACACTGTACGTTCGCTCGTATGTCACCACTTTTTGGGCCTTAGATGTAAAATTTCATCCTTCTAGTTCAAAGTTTAAGGCTAAAATTATGGCATACGGACGGATGGATATGGCTAAATCGTCTTCGCTATTGATGCTGATCACGAATATGTATGTATAGAGGTACATACATACATACTTGATAGAGTCTATCTCGATTATTTCTTTATGTTCCAAACTATGTGTTAAACTTAATGTACCTATAGGACAGAGTATAAAAATTGGAAGCAGTACTTAGTTTTTAAGCTCGAACGTGTTGGGAGTTCTAACAGCCTAAAGTGTTTATTTTTTTAGATCTGTCGCTATACTCTCTGATGAGTATGAGAAGCGTAATTATTTTACATCAACCTCAATATACTCTTGTTTGCTTTGTGCTTATAATAGTAATTGCATTTACATTTTTTTTTGGCCAAGTATTCTGGTAAGGTTTGTATTAATTTTCTTCGTCTACATTATTTTGAATCTCATTACTGTTTACACTATAGGTATTAGCTTTATTTTATTTTCCACCGAATGTTTCATTAAACTTTCATACTTTGTTATAATGCAGTGAATTACACTTTTTTGTTTGAACCATACACCGTAACTTGGTAGCTTCGTACTGGTTACGAGAGATTTTGGGATGCACTAATTTTTCGTTTGTTTTATCTTTAGTGGTAATTTATGATTTTCGTCTATGTTTTTAGGTAGTTCCTTTTCATCTGTAAAGTACTCCTACCTTAACTTCGTCTGTGTCTTAATTTTGGGTGTTGATCTTTTGCTTCAGCAACTCTTGCTCCAAACTATTAATTTCCAAAGTGGTTTAGGTCTTTCACTATTTTAGTCCAGTCAATTCGCGTTCTGAGCATTGAAGTTAACGAGAACAATAATTTAGACCATTGGGTGGTATTTGTGCAACCAGTCGATTTTTTCGGATAGAAGTTGAAGTAGGCATCGTTTCGTGACATACAGATAAAAGCACAAAGTTGGTGGAGACATGTAATACAATTTGAAACGTATGATATCTCAAGCATTGGGCTCCATCGATTTCTTCTTCTTCCAAGCTAATTAGATCTAGCAAACTGAATCGAATAGTGGACGTGGTTACCTCCCAGAATATTTTATTCCCGAAAGTGACATCACGACATTTTATCCAACCCTTCTAGGGCCTAGCCAACCCTTTTGCAAAGGTGAAATATGCATAAGCAAGATTAAAATGTACTCGCTCCTATATGTACATACCTTTCTTCCATAGTAAAACAAAAACCCACACTTCCACTGAATCTTAAAATTTTATTTGCTAATTCAATCGATATGTACAGTGTAGACTTACTCCTCTTAAATTAAAAACGGGAATTTTTCTCCGGAAATAATTGTCGTCACGGCTTGGTGTCGTTTGCCTTCTTTCTCCACCACAACGCATATTACATTTCTTCGAAATCCACTTTCCACTTCTTTATTGCATAAATTCCCACCTTGAAAAATCAGTAACTGATTGTTGTATTAAGTATTTCAGAAGACAAATTTTAGGAAATCAGACCACCCAAAGTGTTTTGCGTCCTTAATTACACCTGTCATTGGCAGTGTTTGGCGAAAACAGATTTACTACCTCTTAATATTTTCAGCACACCTGCTACTCGCCAAAAATAAATTACAAAATATTTTCTCCCGCTGGTTACAGCAGCAACAACCAAAATTGTTTCTAATTTGCCTAATATGCATTAAAGCTTCTTTGAAATTGTTTTCTCTCTCTTGTGCTTCCCATTTTAGCATATTATTTGAATGAGTAGATGGTATAGGTGGTATTTTAAAGTAATATTTGACAATATCCTGAGTGTAAATCAATCAATTGTCAGCTATCGCACTTGTCATACATAACACATGCCATAGGAAGTGTCATACATACTATGTATGCATGTATGTATATGCATATGTACACACATAGGTAGACAGCAATGAAAAGGAATTCTACGTGATTGATTTTTTTTCATTTTGCCTTGTTTCATTTCTACGTGCGAATAAAAAGTTTCTGTAATGTAAAACGCAGAGAAATACTTTCTATTTGAATTCATAATGCTTGATTGATTTTTATAACAGAGACGCTTGTCTTATTAGAGAATTGCGCTTCTACCTGAGTTGTAATTGCCTTTTGAATTGACGATGCTTTTAAAGACAATTGTACGAGAAGTTTTTTTATCCTACAGTTGTCTCCAGTATACACCTGTGACTTGGTATTTTCTGCAGAAAACAATCAATCAATCAATGGCGCTCTTTTTCTGATACCAACTATAACTTGTTGTGTTGTGAAGAGGAGTGAGTTAATATCGAATGCGATTTCAATACTTTATTTTAAGTGTATTGCATCCTGGAACTTATAAATTCCAGAAAAATGCTTACCAAAAAATTCACTTCAGGAACAATGAAGACTGTGTAATACTCTGATTGATTGATTGAAGAATAATGACACAGATAAAACAATATGTCAAACACAGACATCAATGATGATTCTTCGTATTTCTAGAAAACACCAAATCTAAATCAATTTATTTGTACTATTTGTACCTGTGTCCATCGACTTTGTGGATGATTTTGCGCAAGGATGTTGGCTTACACGCTTACAAGATTCAATTGGTACAAGAATTGAACTTAGGCGATTATTGTTTGTGTCGTGACTTCACGACGACTGGGCGCTTGTAATTGGAAGTCGATCCACTTTTTTACCGTCAAATGATCTCTGATTAGGCTCAATTCTTTGTCGGTGGCTTTGTTAATAAGCAAAATTGTCGAATTCGGACTAAGGAAAATCCAAAGGGTATCCATCAGCTACCGATGCATCCCAAAAAACGCACTGTTTGTTGCGGTTTATGGGCTGTCGGGATCACCGTACATCTTCAAAAATTAAGAAAATCAGAGCGTACCAGAAGTACCATGATCAACGGTGTCATGTGTGAAAAGGTTCTGCAGGTGCGACATGCCATACATAATGGGCCTATATCTGTTTAGAGTTTCCTGTCTTACTGTCTTCAGTCTTCGTTATCAATAAAAAAAGCGGGTATAGCATTAACTATTTTGGTCTATGTCGAAGCTCATATTTTGACTAGATATGGAAAAAAAAAAAAAATATAATTGGAACAAAATATTTAGGTATTCAAATTAACTACATTGCGCGCATACGTAATACATATTTATTTTAGAGGGCTTTCAATACAACACAACCTATGTTGATGGGATTGTCTATACGTTCTATCCTATCATAAAATAAAGTACGCCACTTTATTAGGACTGAAGCAAAAGAAGATGGGTATTCAATGACTGGTATGAAATTTTGGACCAAACAAACTCACAGTATTATTCACCTATAATAGGATGGATTCAGCTTCGGAATTTTGCAAGAATTTACTCTCTGTCAGATTTCGTTGTTAATGTCTTTATATAAACGATCTTTTTTTTTGTGTTAATCACCTGTTGCACCGTTTTTCGAAAAACTCAAGTTGTCTAGAAATTGTTTAATAGGCAATCGAAATTGAATAGTTTAAACACTGCTTAGCCCTAGATTTGATAGATCAAATAGAATTGAATTTACTCTTATCGTCAACATGTTGCAAATATATGTACTACATACCTCAAACATTCGCAAGGCCCATTCCAACTACAATACATAGATTTAAACCAATATATTCTTAAAATCCATAGGAATTTGAATATATATCTCTCATAGAATATTTTTTATCACCATAACTACCCATGGTTCATCCACGATGTAATAACGCAGGAGAAGTATTACGGAATTTAATAAATTGAGAGAAGTCTTTGGTGTTGGAAAAGCGATGGCATTTTTCCTATTTTTTTTTGCCTCCATATTCACATTCCCTTATTGGTATTTCTATCCAGTTTCTCAATATCGTCAAAGAGTCAGTGTGTTGCAGCCATGTTAATATGTGCGTATATGTAAATTTCTCAGGGTATGAATGGCAGTAGTTTTTAGTAAAGCTAGTTACAGTAACTAAAAGCACAATTCCATCTGAAATAATAAACCACGTTAAGTAAAGCAAAGAAGAAAGGTTTTTGCATATCATACATATGTACCCACATACATGACTGTGTACATACATACATATGTATAATGTGACCTTGTGGGAATTTGACCACTGCCTTCATCTAGTATACGGACAATCGGCTGACGATAGTTTTGCTTCAGGTAACATTAAAAATCACTATCGTTTGGGCGATATCATTTTGACGATTCAATTTTTGCTTCACGTAACCACAAAAACCTATCTTGTAGGATAAAATTTCATATCTAGGCTTTTAAGAAAAAAATATAATACAAGTGTAAATTTTTTTCGAAATCCACTCACTGCCACGCCCACTTTTTCATAATTTCCATTTATAAACCTTATAATGACCAAATATGGCGCGTCCAGTTTCTAGAGGCTTTTTTTTGTCTAAAAACCAATTTTGATGAAATGTAAATTCATCCTTAAATAATCGAAATTATCGTCGTAATTAAGTACAAAATGCAATATGGCCACGACCACTTTATTAAGGGAGAAAAAGGCTGACGTTTTAAATGAACATCAACATTTATGAGTAAAAAAGTTTAGTTATACAGCACCAGTGCAACACCGGTACTACATTTGAAACGTTTAGATGCTGTTTTTCTATTCGCAGTAGGTTGGTAGGACAATATTACATTTTGTGAAGACTTAATTAATTAAGACAACCAGACAAACACTATACATGCGATTTGAAGAAATGTAGGCTAAAAGTGGTCGACACCGTGATCGCTTCGAAAAGCACATATTCTTCATAGCTAAATGAAAACCCCTAAAACTACCACAATAGTTTTTAGATGAATTTCTTTCTTCATCTTATTTTAAAGAGGTATTAAGTTCTGTTGAATATTGTACCTACATATTAAATGGGGTTGTGATGGAGCCAAACAAAAGTCATTCAAACAAAACATTGCACTAGAAGATCACTTTAAACATTTCATTTGCATTTGCGATGCAATTTTACAAGGACGAAAGTAAAATTATACTTTTCAAAATTCAGTCCTATCTTTAACAAGATACTACGAACCTATTAAACTTAATTTAACAAATGAAACAACATAGTTAATAAAACGAGAAGTAGATTCAGTTCAAGAGCAAATTTACTCTTAATGACCTGTTGGATATATGATGATGACTTTCATATCCTAATAAAACGATAGAATGATAGATGGCAAAATAGCACTGTCTTATCATCGGTCACCTCTTCATAACAAACGATATGGCTGCAAAGCCATCGGAAGTGAATAACCCAACCATCAAGTCACAATGTTCTCTTCACTTTTGGATTAGATTTATGGAATGTATACTTCACACCGCATACAAACTTAATGTGAAGGTTTAGCTATTTAGAGACCCAAAGAGTAAGGAAAAGTACAAAGCCGGGAAAAAATCAATCCAAAACAAATTTAGAAGTGAAACTGACTTACTGATTAATATGCCAATATAACAATCTGGTAATAACACTGCTAGAATAGAGATAAAGAGAAAGCTGCAGCAATCTTAAACACTATAATATTGAAAATGCTTAAGTTACAAGAGTCATTAAAATCACAATTTCTCCGAAATCCCTAGACGTAGAAACTTGAAATTTTGAAAAGTAATTCCTCATGGTCTGTAGATGTGGTAAGAAAGGATTTTCCGAAATTCGAGGTCTAAGTGGGAGAAAGGGGGTAATATCGAATTGTCCTTCAATAAAAGGTGATTACGTAACCCTAACTCAATCATGTCTTATTAAATTTTAAAACAAACATACAGAAAAGTTACAATCCACTTGGAACGGATCATTTGATAGCTTATCCCCCTTTCTATGCAGCCCTTATAAACTGGATGTGGTATGTTACGTTTTTTTGTCGAATTACAACAATAACTTCGAGCGTTTGAGGATGTTACATGAAAAATTGTATTAAAATCGGTTTTTTAATGAAAATGCCCCCAAAAAGTGGGCATGGCCAAGGACACTGTATGGGTGAATTGTAGGCAATCTGTATATCTTAATATTTAGTCTTCATAAAATTTTATATTAATACTGATCACGAATATACATATGTACATATATGTATGTATGTATACTTCATAGGGTCTATCTCAATTATTTCTCTGTGTTACAAACTATGTATAAAACCTAAGAAAGAGTATAAAAACATTCATACATTCAAAATTATTGCCTCTTAATATAATAGCCACTTTATTAAGACTGGATAACCCTAGCATTATTATATAAGAATTCACTTCAGAAACACTTTATTTACAGGAGGTCTACCGGAAAGTAAAAAGAATACGTCGAGGAAACAAAGCCTGTATAAATTTAAAGTGTGTAGTCGGCAGAAAAATATGGAAAGACTCTTTCTGCATAACAGCGATGAAAAGCAACATTTCGCTCCCAGGCAGAATTCGGCCTAATAAATAATAGTCAAAACTTCAGTCTATATGATCAAAATGAAAGTAATCGCCATAAAATTGAGATCAAATGGACGTCAACCAGTTCTTTAAGAATCTATCTTCTTATGACAACACGCACCTTAAATGGTACAAGTAAAAAGTATTTAAAGGCAACCGTCCAATAGATTCATTATTTAATCCGTCTTTGTTCGATTATGTCAATTTTATTAATTTTCATGATTTGAAGCCAAAAAACCGTAACAAGTTACAATCAAATCCTCTTCAGTTCCCCAATTGGGTTACAAGGGTGGGGTGGTAGAACTCTTAACACTGAACGAATGAAATAAGATAGCACAGAAATACAATTTTCACTAGCTTCAAGTTGGTTTACTTCGTTTATTTATTTTTCTATTTTCTTCTTTATGTTGACTCGCAGTGGGGAATTATTTTATAGAAACTCATATCAGCGAAATGAATCCCTTCTCCTACAAGACTACAATGGCGATGGGAGCTGAAAATCCGTCGGGAAATCCTTCTTAGATTTCAGGTGTCTTGATGTCTACAACTACTGTCAAGTAAAAGGAAATGAGATAAAAAAAAGTCCCGCACGCGTATCAGTTTTTTTTTTTGTTTTTTTTATTTTCTTTAAAGTTAAAAGCACGAAATAGGCATGAATGCTTCTGGATGTCCTTGTTCCTTTAATTTTTCTCTTTTGATTGACATCGCAGTTATTGTGAATAAATTTATACCGAAGTATTTATTATTTGTTTTCATTTCGGTGTAGTTGTTGTTTCTCCTTATTTCTTTTTTTTTGTGTTGTAGTCGTGAAATTCTAGGTAAAATAAAGAAGCAATAGGATGGGGAATATTCTTTAATAAGAAATTTAAATTTGAGTCCACAGATTGCTGAAAGTCATGAGCATTTGAAATGGTTATTATTATGGATAAGTATTGGTGCTGTTGTAAGGTATTTATGGTGTAACACTGTAATGACAATGTGAATCCAAAGGGACGCGTCCGTTTCGAGGAAAGATTTTATCCTATTGAAGTTTTTGTGCGAATCACTGAAATTCGTCCGTGATGACGATGAAATTAATTTCTGCAGTATTGAAAAGTTTTTTAATTTAAATTCCTTCCCGAAATGATTAAGGTGTTATCGTGATATTACAGTATTCATCTAGTTTTTGATGTTGTTGAAGTTTCAAAGTGGACAAGTTTATGAAAAGGGGTAGTAGAAAGGATAAGTGTTGAAGTCTATTTTAAACTTCATGAACTGAGGTGGTTCTTAGTTCGATTTATTGAAAGAAAAGCTTATGTAGGTGCTATAAGTTATGTGTACGTTAATTTAAAACAAAACAAAATTGGAAAATATAAAATATTCTAAACTGTTGATTAACCTATTGAAAAAAACCTTTCACCAACTCAATAATTAACAATGTAATTTGGTGACATCCTAAAAAGTTTGTAAACTTACAGCATAAAGGTGCAAGTATGAAGAATGCAAACGTGCACTTTATTTATTGCAGTTTGTATTTTCAAACCAATTTTGTTTCCAATATTACTTTTCTCCACGTCTTCCAGTAATAATTTTCTGCATAACACATACATATGTATGTATGTATGTACATATGAACATTCTATACTGTTGCTGAATTTTAAGTTTTTAACGGGGTTTGTGATATTATTTGTAATAGCACATGCTTACGTATATATTTTCAATCTCCGGCTTGTTTGCTCGAAGGTTTTACATGCGAACCCTTTTTATTGGCTACGTTCATATGTATGTATATTCATTTGTGTGTATGTACATATACCCATACATATGTTGATATCTATAAAAAATTTTTTCTTTCAAAATTAAAGGCAGTTTGTTTTATTCCGTATATGATGACAATATGCAATTTAAATTTGGAATAAGTACATCTATTGACATCTGTTGACTGAAAACAATCAGTAAGTTTAAATTTCAACTGGAGTTAATAAATCAATATTCACTACAATTGTAAGAAGCTCCGCATTAATTCCATTAAATATTGTGCTGTAAATGTAAACCATAGAAAGTTTTGATATGAAACTTACAGCTTTTTCTCATTATTGCTCCATTCTCACTCTTGTTAAGCATAGCGTAATTTCCCACACTACACCGCAGTAGTTAAACGATTACAGAGATAAGAAAATGCCAATCACCGCATCAAAATGTTATCATCCGCGCGCCATCCCGACTGCCTCTGTCACCGACTGAAGCCCTATCGGGTAAAGCCAGCTACGTATCTGACGAAAATGAAATTTCCCCAATATAAATAAACTCCTTATATCTGATACCATTTAATTAGGAGATACTTTCATGAGCTGTTCCATTTGGTTCTACTCGATGTTCAACGTACAGAAATAGAAAGCAAGCACGACTTCCAGCATTCGGCCAAATGATGACATAGTCGTTGAAATAAAACCAAGAATCTTATCAAAGAATTAATTCATTTTTGTTTTTTTTTTTTTTTTTCACCATTATCTAATTGGCAGATCGGGGGTAAATTGTACTGGTGCGAAAAAACGTCGATGTGTTTTCGTTTTTTTGGCGATTCTTTGTAATAAATCCTTCGCTGTCAATGTGCAGTAAATAACGCGTTCGAAAACTGACTAGGTGGGGTGGGTGTTTTTCTGATAACAGTTGAAAACAATTAGCCTTGAAAAGAGGCACTTAAAAAGCCAATGATTTGAAAATATCAGAAAATTTAGGAGTTGGGGTGATTTAAATTGGAAGCATTGTGTTTGATTAGATAATGTAATTGGACATTGGTTTGGTGCGTGGCGTGGGTGTGAAATGGTCACGTAATACAATTATGCGAGAGGAAAGGCGTAGGAAATGTGTATAACATATAATTGTGATAATGATAGAATTTTTTTAAGGCTTTATGAATCATCAAGGACATCTTCAGATGGATGCTGTATAACTATTCTGTTTTTTTTTGCCATAAAACGATATATAGAAGCAATGTTGAGTTTTGTTGTTCGTTTGAAAATAGTTTTTAATTAGTTTTAGTTTTAAATTACTTTTATTTTATTTTATATAGTTAACTGAAAATGATTATTATATGTAGGCATATTTATTTTATATAATAAAAGAATTACAATGACTAAATAGTAACTTAAAAGGTTTCCTCGATAATACGCTTTCTGTAACGAAAAGCATTCAGTGTGTAACTGTATAATAAATCTCATCCTCGTTGACCATTCAAAATCCAGATTGCTTCATTTTCATTCAGTATATCTAATCCAAAGAATCGTATGCGCAGTACATTTAACATTGGAGTCTTGCATTCAAATTGCATATATTGGCACAATATATGTAGTGTAGATGCGGTATGAAATTCAGATGTGCCCTCTCCTCTTCTTATTTTGTCAGTTGAATTAGAGTTTAGAAAATACGTTCGTTTTTGAAGATGATGTTTACTACAGTATAATCTATATTGGGATGATCGTGCTTCGTTAGCAAATTTGTCGTACAAAATATTAGTCGTTTCTTTCATTTACGCGTTCAGTTGGTTTCTCATTAACGTAGGTTGTATATCCAGAGAAATACATGGATCGGCTTAAGTCACACTCGGACGCACGATTATGCCATTCATGTATTAATTCCCACCGCAGTACGTCGTGCTCTAAAGACCATAGTCTTCGATTTATCCAGACTATTTATATTTGGTCAGTTTATTGATCATCAGCTGCAAGGAAAACAATGTCGTCCGCTTAAATCAGAGCAGGAATCTTTGTTTGGCGGAAATCTTTACCGCCTTCTTCAGTATCTGTTATATCATTGATGAGCAATATAAATAGTAATGCATACAATTTTATATAACTTGTCAAATAGTGCCTCGCACGCTATGGAGTCAAATGCCCTTCGGAAATCAACAAAAATATGCATACCATTTTTTGGGTTTCTTATAAATTTCAGCAATATTAGTTAAATGCAAATATTTGATCAACAGAGTAGAGCAATTTTCTCTGAAACCCGCTTGAAACTTCGATAACACTTCATTGTTCTTAACCCACTGGATTATAGATCAAAGTAACAAAAATCTTTACCGAGGTGATCAAAAAGGATATTCCTCTATACTATAGTAAGTTGGATCGTTGTAATCCCCATTTTTATGTCGTGGATCAATCATTAAGTGGACCAATGATATGATTTTTCGAAGCTTTCCGAAACAGTTGCAGTTAAGACTCGGGTTAACTCAGTCGTGAATGCAGGTATGATTTAGTTTTCCGGTTTTTTTTTTTTTAATTTCAAAGGCAATGTGGTCCTTAGTTCCTTTTATACCCTCTCCTAAGGGTTTATTAAGTTAGATACATAGTTTGTAATATATTCGTGATCAGTATCAATTGCAAAAACGATTGAGTCGTGGCCGTCCGTCCGTATGTCATCACTTTTTGGGCCTTAACTTTTTAGCTAGGATATTGAAATTTCATATTTGGTCTTTTGAGAAAGACCACACTTGTACTACAAGTGTGAAAATTTTTGAAATCCGCGCATATATATATATAACTCATAACTTTACTCAACATATTTAGTCAAATAATTACCTGGGGTCGGAGCTTATCAAAGTATGTACATATGTTAATATGTATCTCAAATCTATCGCGTAGAAAGCTTTCTGTCCACTTTTTGTGGTAGTCCATTGTAAAATAAGTATACAAGCTGAATTACATATAGCATAGATAGCTGCATTACTTTTACATGCATTTTTTATATACATATATTATTATTAAGGCTTAACTAATAATAATAACAATATCTTAAGTTTATATTGTATATTTATGTACACTTATTTCAAAATTAAATGCTTTACCGGATTGACGGAACGCTCCGGTGCTGTGACTACTCTACCTGATCTAATTGCAATGTTTGGCTGTTCATTGATGTTAATTTCTCAGCCATCGAAAACGCTGCCGTCCGATTTGGCATGACACGTTACATGATTCATCACTACTTTCATGAGGATTATTTATTTGACGTATTATTTATAATACTACATTTCTTGATGAACTATTAAGAGACTTTCTTATATGTATATTGTCTATTTCGTCTAAATTGGTTTCCTTCGTTATCTTTTACAATATAAGATCTCTCATTAATATTTTAAACAACAGTACCATACAACGAATCTTTTTCTGCTTTCCAAAACATTATTTTTTCGCTTTAGGTGCTCTATTATAATAGTTAGCTTGTAATCTTCTTTTGTCATCTATTCTTTGAAAAATTTCCTTTTCACTAACTTCGTGTGGTTTTATATTGCTAGCGGTGTATAGTTATACTTTAAAATTCGATACCTAAATTCTTTTTCACGACTCTCATCATAACACTTTTTTAATATTCGCTTTCCTATCGCAACACCCTTCTCGGCCAAATGTATACTTCGTGGAAAACGAGGGCTGGTGAACATACATAAGTTTAACGTGAAATTCTTCTGCAAACTCTTTAAATTTATGACAATTAAATGGATTGTTTTGTGTTCGAATCTCTAGAGGAAAGCCAAACTTTGTAAAAAATCGGTCCATTAACATGTTAATTATGTGACCTATCGATTTGTCTTTAAGCCGTTCAACACCTAACCAATTTAAATATGCGCTAATAACTGCCAACTATGGCACCCTGGCATGCTCAAAAATATCTGCAGCAATTGTTTTAATTGGTTAAGTGGTTCTTTTGCGTTGTTATACCTATGCTTTTCACATACTCAACATCGTTGAACTTTTTACTCTTTTTCTTTTAACATACCTGGCCAATAAAACAATTTCCTTGCCCGCAAAGAAGTTTTTTCAAAACCCAATTATGAAGCATGCAACATATCTATGATCTGACTTCTCAGTATTTTAGGCACAATCAACTTGTCACCGAAGAACAGAATCCTATCATTCACACTAATCTCACTTTTAATTTCGTAAAATTGCATGCATTCTGAACTCAATTTCTTGTAATTTGGTCATTCAGCCGCATGAAACTTTAAAATCTGTCCAAAACATTCATCATTGAAAGTAGCCTACTGAGAACTCTTTCGGACATACTTAGTTCGTTTCAGGCTTCTCTACCTCCGAAGCACTTACATAGGCCCTTGATAAACAGTCGGCCAACAATAATTGCTTCCCGGGCACATATTTCAATTTGAGACCCGGGTACTTTAACAGAAACATAAACATTCGCTGGACCCTAACTGTTACTTTTTCTAGGTTCCTCTTCATCAACGTTTCGAGAGGCTTGTGGTCGGTAGGAACTTCTACCTCCCGACCATAAATGTAATAATATAATTTCTGACATGCAACCACATTGTGGGCGCCGTGGCTCAAGTGGTTAGTGCGTTGGAATACGGATTGAGGAGTTCCAGGTTCAATCTCCAGATAATACCTATGATTTCTTCAACGGTCCCACCTCTTGCGAGCAACTGACAAACATCCGAGAGTAAAACTGTCATGAAAAAGCTTCTCAAAATTGCCCTCCGGATCCGGCATTAAACAGAAGGCCCCTTCCATTCGTGTAAAGAATATAACTCGCACAACACAAATGGTTGTGAAAAGCTAGGCCCTGGGTCCCATGGACCTGTCGAAAATGTTTGTATTTTTGTATTTTGACAGACGTAGACTTACTTAATTTGGTAACAAAGTTTTGTAAGACTTCAGTTTTTTTTTTCCACACTTACTCTTTCACCCATATCTAGTCTTAATTAAAACATATATAACACGCACAACTAACCTCTTAGTCCCATACGGATCTGTCGCAAACTTGATTGTAAAATTTAAATAAATACCTATGTAAGTATGTATTCTTACAAAAAATAAAGTGCACGACTGGATCGTACGTACTTGAACCTTAATGCTATAAACTTACAATCTTATAAGCACTGAAATTCAAGTCTTGTTGTTCTTACACATGAGGCCTAATACAGTGGCCCTGGGATTCTCCATTTTTGATGGAATTAATAACATCGAATTGATGCTATCTGGGAGATTTCACAATTTTTATACCCTATCCTAAGGGTATATTAAGTTTGACACATAGTTTGTAACATAGAGAAATAATCGAGATAGACCCTATAAAGTATATATATTCGTGATCAGCATCAATAGCGAAATCGATTGAGCGATGACCGTCCGTCCGTCCGTCCGTCCGTATGTCACCGCTTTTTGGGCCTTAAATTTTGAGCTAGAACGATGAAATTTCATATCTGGGCTTCTGAGAAAAAGATACAGTACAAGTGTAAAAATTTTTGAAATCCGCCCACTGCCACGCCCACTTTTTCATAACTTCACTAAATTATATGAAACCGAAAAATTTTGTTAAGACCAAATATTTAGGCATTCAGATTCCCTACAATCCACCCATACAAAAGTTTTGTCCACGCCCACTTTTTGGGGGCGTTTTCATCACAAAACCGAGTTTTGGGCCTTAAATTTTTAACTAGGACGCTGAAATTTCATATCTGGGCTTCCAAGAAAAAGATACAGTACAAGTGTACATTTTTTTTACATCCGCCCACTACCACGCCTACTTTTTTATAACTTCACTAAATTATATGAAACCGAAAAATTTTGTTAATACCAAATATTTGGGTATTTAGATTCCCTACAATTCACCCATAGAACAGTTTTGGCCACGCCCACTTTTTGGGGGCGTTATCATAAAAAAAACTATTTTGATAAAATTTTACATGTAACATCCTCAAACGTTCGACATTATAGCTATATTTGAGTACAAAATGCAATTTGGCCACGCCCACTTTATAGAGAGGAGGATAGGGTATCATACGATCCGTTCCAGACGGATTGTAGCTTTTCTGTATGTTTTTTTGTAAAAACGCCTCCAACGCGGATATCTTAGAAGAGAATATGTCATTATCTCATTTCATATGTACCAATGTGTTAATTCGTTTGGCTTTCCAAAAAAGCGGCATATTTTGTGTTGTGCATTATATGTAATAGTCCACTAGTTAATTTCGAAATTATAAGATTTCTTCTTTTTTCTGCAAGATGGTAGTCAATTAAAAACTTTAAACGTGTTTTCTGCAAAATCGTTTTTTTCGAGTTAAGACAGTCTTCAAGTAAATGAGCGATATGTACATCCCTAAGCACAGCAGATCGAGTATACATATATTGACTGCATGTCATTGCATTGTAGGTACCTTTTTTAAAACTAGATGCCACCCACGGGAAATAATCTATACTATAATGAATCTTTAAAGTACCTTAGATGTACTAGGCTTTTTAGCACCTTTGTTTGTTCCTTAATGTGTTTAGTAGATATTGGAGTTCAATGTACTTCAGGGTTGCTTCTCACATATTTATTGCTGTTTTCTTTATTGATTACATACCATACGTAAAGAATATGACTAATAAAAAAAAATGTGTAGTCATCCCTCCTTTTACTCGTATCTACACAAAATATGAACTACATACTTCATGTCAACACTCAATTATATTCATGAACTTCAAAATTGCTACCATTATTCTATCGGTTTTGATAAGAAGACCGTAAACAAGTGCACTATAAAAGTGCACTGACTGCAGAATGCTAGTTCAGTTTTCGATTTAAACAAACACAATGCAATCTTTTTTAAATTCTCGTATTTTTGCAGTACTTTTGCGTAAGGTTCGTTCTAGTTTTTTTTATTTTATTAAAAACGGGGCTCTGATTGCTTTCAAATCGGAAACTTTCTCATAAAACTTTCAGTGTATTTCACGGTTTGCCCTAGCTTTCGTATAATAACACGTCAGCAGTGGGGCGCATTACTTCCGCGCTCTCAGATACATCTGCCACATCGATTGAACTATATCATAATCCACCATACATACATACCATCGGCATGCATAGTCCCATCAGAATGTGCAGATCGCATGAGATATATGCAACATATGCACATGGATACAAATGGCTGGGATGACATCGGATACAATTTCGCTATCGGTGGAGATGGTAACATTTACGAAGGTCGAGGTTTTGCGGTACAGGGAGCTCATGCACCAGGCTTTAATAACGACAGTATTGGAATTGTTCTAATTGGAGATTGGAGAGGTTGTTTTGTGCAGCTTTTTCTTGTGAAATCCTTAAGTCGCAGGTATTTAATTGGAAAATTTTCCATTGAAATTGCAGATGACATTCCCAGCAGTCTGATGATTCAAAGGACACATGACTTGATAGCCTACAGCATTGAAAGAGGATACATTCGGTCGGATTATGAATTGTATGGACATCGGCAGGTTCGTAATACTGAGTGTCCTGGCAATGCGTTATATGCGAAAGTCAAACAATGGACACACTGGCAGAGTAGGGGTGGAATTTGATGAGAACTGAAGAAGACTTGCAAATGTACATTCATATGTATGTACATATGTGCATGGACAACGTCGAACAACGATTCTAATCTTATCTAAACACTTGAAAAATAAAACAACTGATTCAAAATGAATAAAGTGCTTTTGCGTTATTGTGAAGACAAACACTGATTGACTTAGTTTGGTATCGTCAGTTGTGTTTTGAACCCCCCCTACTTTGACTTTTTTTTTTATCAACTTTACTGAAAGCATTTGTATTAAATTAACTTCTGTAGTATTATAATGCATACGGAAATAGCACTTACTGCGGGACTACAAAAAAATGCATATGCATAATGCTTCCATCACTCCATTTAGCGGATGCCACGAGATATGCTTAAAACTACGGATTGTTGACAATCAAATGTTGATGTGTGGTAAGACGCTTTATGTAGAAGTTAGCTACTTCAACTTTTTTATACCCTATGCTAAAGGTTTATTAGGTGGCGCTATGGGTTGAGGTGAACCCTGGCCCCCACTAACAAGCCTCTCCAGTTAGCCCGATCCTTAGCTAACTGCCTCCAGTTGCACACTCCAAGTTTGTTGAGGCCCCCTTCTACTTGTACGCGGCACCTAAGGTCAGGTCTTCCTCTACTGCGTTGTCTCTCCTTGTATTTGAAGACTCTACGTGCCGAAGTATTTGTGTCCATCCGCTCTACAAGTCATAGCCGTCTTAGACGACTAATGCGTAATTTATTGACTAGGTCGATGTCGCTGTACAGCTCGTATAGTACTTCGTGGAATCTTTTCCTCCAAAGCCCATCAGCGCAAACGGGACCACACATTTTGAGAAGAATCTATCTCTCGAAGCGACTGAAGATATCTTCTTCCGCTTTAGATAGAGTCCAAGCTTCAGCGCCATAAAGCAGGACTGGGATGATCAAGGTCTTCTTACAGAATCTCCTTAGTTGTTCGGGATAGGGCTCTACTACTCAATTGTCTTCTCTGCCCAAAGAAACAGCGATTGGCAGGAGTTATTCTTTGTTTAATTTTTGCTGGGATGTTGTTGTCAGAGTTTACAGCAGAGCCGAGAAAGACAAAGTCCCTTACTACATACCTCAAAGTTATAGCTGTCGATTGTGACGTTCTGTCCAATTAGTCGATGTTGCGTGTCCCTTCTTGTTTAGAGCATATACTTGGTTTTGCTCTCGTTTACCGCTAAACCCATTTTGGCAGCTTCTGTTGCAATACTAGCGAACGCGCCGGTGACAGCCTGCTGTCTTCTGTGAACAATGTCGATATCGTCGGCATATGCTAGTAATTGCACAGACTTTTGAAAGATTGCGCCTACGTTTTTGGCTTGTGAGTTTCGCACAGGTATGATGTTGAAAAAATGACAGCGCGTCTCTTTGTCTAAATCCTTTTTTGAGATCAAAGGTCTCGGTGAGGTCGTTACCGACCTTGATGGAGCAGCAATCGCCATCAGTCAGTTGAACGAGTTTGACAAGGATGTCTGAACTAGACATGGATTTGTATAGCTCGTCTCTAAAAATGCTGTCATATTCGGATTTTTCCAGAATCTGCCAAAGTGTGAAGATTTAATCTATTGTGGACTTTCCTGGTCTGAAACCACACTGATAGAGGCCAATCAGGTTGTTGACGAAGGGTTTCAAACGTTCACACAATATGGCAGATAAGATCTTGTACGCGATGTTGAGGAGACTGATACCTTTGTAGTTGGCGCAATTGTGGGGATTACTTTTCTTGTGGATCGGGCAAACGATGCTGAGATTCCATTCATGAGGCATACACACATCTGACCAAATTTTAGAAATGAGTTGGTGCATGCTCTTTACCAGGTCATTTCCAGCTGCTTTGAACATCTTCGCTGGTAAGCCGTCAAGTCCAGCAACTTTGTTTGGTTTAAGCTTAGATGTTGTTATCCTCACTTCGTTTTGTTTAGGTGGACGGAAGTTTTGCCTATCATCGTCTAGATTGAATGGTTCATTCTGCCTGACAGCGAGATTTTGGCCTTCGTCGCTGTTAAGTTGGTTCAAACATGCAGAATACTGGAGGCATGTCGAGGAGTTCGTAGAAACATTCTTTGGTGGCGTCGTCCTTGTCTTCTGTGGCCGCATGCGCTCATATAAGGCTTATGTTGGTGAATTTAGTCTTGATGCGGATTGTCATAAGTCGTTCGCTCACGTGACGGAAGCTTAAAACTTCTTACTTAAATCTGCTGGTTATGACAAATCCACATCCGAATAATCGCTGTTTGTGCTACTTTAGCCATCACCGTAATAGACGTCAGTTATTCATCCTCTTTTTATTCGGCCCATTCCATCGCACTTTCTGGATGGCGGCTTTACAGCACTCTGCTGATTCTTTGGCTGCACGCGATCTGTTCCAGGTTGGAACATTCTCACGTGTAGGTCCGAAGGTCGTCAACTAGAGTCGTCAACAATGAAGTCATCCTTATCCGAGGCTCTAGTGGTTTTCGAAACGTTTTCCATGGTCGGGAAGTTACCCCTACGCACAACCCACAACCTGGAGGACCAGTTCTCTTGAATACCCTTTAAAAGACTTTAAGCAGTCAAACAATTAGTGGTGGCCCCGGTCTTCTGTAAAGCAGACATCATCCATCCGAAAAGTGCAATCGAATAGGGAACTAAAGGCCAAGGATGGCGATTGCGACAAATAACTAAAGCACGGTTTATTTGTATGCGGTCCTTAGGTTGCAAATAACCAAATATCTAAAGAGTTCTTTTAAAAATCTCAAAAGAAAATTTGTTTTGAGATTTGGTCATTTTTGCATTCGAGATTCATACAATTGATTTTCGAGATGTTTTTCATTCTAGATTTTATTCGTTTTAGCTAACGTCATGATCCCGCTGAAAACTCAAAAATTTCATCCTCTATTTAAAAACAAATTAATAAATAAATTCCTGCTGTTACTAAAGTAGAAGAATGAACTAAAGCAGAAACAAGGTGGGATCCTCTATATCTGGGACGTTTACTTAAATTGTGATTGGGGGAGGGATTACAACGTGGGGCTATTTCCCGTAATATCCGGCCAGAGAGATAGCATTTGGTTTGTGTTTGGCAACAATGAATAAAAAGAAATTTGTGTAACGATAAATACGTCATTTGTTCTTGATAAAAACGGAAACTGCCTCTGCCATACTAAAGGAAACCACGAAGCTTTTTAGGTCAACCCGTTCGCAGTTCATCATCAGTTAACGGGGTTCTTTGCATCGAGTTTTTATTTATGGAACTCTTGAATTTTTGAAACGTCCACTTTTGTCTTTGGATGTTTATGCGTATTCCGTTTACTGGTAGAAATGTTTTTATTGGACCAAAAAATCATAAGGAAGTTGCGTAAGTATTCGTTAACGAACCGATTCAGTTGACTGTGCACATTCATTTCCTACGAAGTTTACACAAAAAGCAAAACCATAACACCCAAATTTTAATAAATCGTAAAAATGTTGTTCTTAACAGATGTTTTTTTTTGTTTTTTTTTTTAAATTTTTAAAGCATACAAATCTCGGCCAGGTATAGGTATGTCGTCCACTTTATTATTATTTTTTATTTCTTTTTTTTTTTTTTGCGCAAAACTTGATTACTTTCATGGAAACACTCTCATCAAACTTTCAGTTTGCTTTAACATCCATAAAATAACACATCAGCAGAGGAGCGCATAACTTTCACACTCTCAAGTGCATCTGCGGCTTATATTGCACTACGCCACAATCCACCATACGTGCATACCAACGTACATACCAGAGGTATGCAGCATCGCGCCAGACTGTGTAGACTGCATACCACACATCTGCATATGTAAATACTTACATATGTATGTATGTATATAAATAACTGGGGTGACATCGGGAGGAAGAATGTGAGAAGGTCGAGGATTTGTGGTATACAAGAAGCTTCCAACTTTAATAGCGAATTCTTAGATGCATGTGTCGAAGAGGTTGGATTATAGTTTTATTGTGAAATCATTAAGGGAGTATCATTTATTCAGAATATTTTTTTCAGATGACAACCGAACGACGCAAAAGACATGTGAAATGTAGTATTAAAAGTGTAATTAGCATAACCTTAAAATTCTGGTATATGTATGTATGTGCGGTATAAATCTTGTTTTATTGGTAGATAAACACGTACTGGCACTATTAAGTTCAAGTTGAAAAGAAACTCATAGTTGAATTCCATTAAGGTTTAAGAAATGCTTAAAATCGAGCATTACTTAGTACCGTCTGTAGCTAATTGCGAGACCTTCCTCTATTCCGCTGTTGCTCTTCGAAAGTTACGAAGTCTCTGGGAACTAAATCGTTGGTCCTCTAAATGTCAGTACTATAATAGTGAATGTACAGTTTTTTGAATCAATGAATCCCCTGCTTCAAGGCTTGTCCACGCAAATGTTACCGAATATCTTTTAAAGAATTTTTATTTCGAAATGATCGAGAATATCTTCGATAAAGTTCATGCTTCAGTGTCAATAGGATTCTTATAGGATTTCCTTAGTTGTTCAGAATAGAACGTTATGACTTTCCCTTTCAGCCAACGAACCTGGTAGAGTTACATATTTAATTGAACTACTTGTTTTATTTAGTTACTACTTTAAATAATTATTTACTTAACCTTGTCTCCAACTTGTCCGGGTTGGGTGCACCTGAACGGGATTCGGGGATACTGTACAGCTCGTAGAGTTCGCTGTTAAATCTGCTCCTCCAAATCCCGTCAACGCAAACGAGACCAAAAATTATCCGAATCGATCTGGACTTCTTGGGTTTTCTCCAGGATCTGGAATAGTGTGAATATTTGGTCGGTTGTGAACTTACCGAGAAATTGTTTTGCTGCATGTACTTGCGGGCATTCTTCATCATACCAGGGGTTTCGTGAGGGTGGTCGGGTGAAACCCAACACTTCAGTCGTTGTGTTTTTGAAGGCTTCTAGGCAACGATGCCACTGGTCTTCAGCATGGTGGCTGTATCAGTTTACTACATAACATCTGTTAAAATCTTTAGAAAAGTCAAGAAGGTATGGAATTATCAGGTAAACTCTGTCAAACTGAAATCTTATATCGTCAAGTATCTTAACAATGGCAGTGGAGCAGCTGTGATTGGCTTTAAAGCCAGACTGGTGTTGTGATAGAAGACTTTTTGATTCAAAATGCCGAACAACCTGTCCTGCCAGTATCTTCTCCAAGATTTTCTACAGACAAGGCAAAATGCTAATCAGTCACTAACGCTGGTTGAGTTTTTTTTTGCAACAGGTTCTATTCTAGCCACTTTCTATTTAAGAGGAAAAATCGTGGAAGTTATACAGTAATTAATTACATTGGTAATAGAGCTTAGAACGTAAGGAATTATACTAAGATCTTCAGCAACTGCTTGTAAATCAAAATAGTTCATTAGAACATAGTTCGGTTGGATTGAGGTATTGGCAAGGAACTCGTTATTGAAATCATTCGGATCAAGTACACAATCAGGATTTACTTGCTTGTTCACACCAATAGATCGGAGATTAGACCACAGCTGCTTTGATGACAGTCGTATATTTAATTTTGACGCGAAAAAATTTCTTTTTGCTAATCGGATAGTCCAAATAGCATGACTGCGTGCCTGGCAGAATAATTCCCAATTTCCAGCACTAGGGTTGCTTCTCCACCTTCGATATTTCCTACGACGAGTTTTGATAGACTCTTTTACCTAGCAGTATACCAAGGACACTTTACGTTTCTGAAATATTCTGCTGATAGAAGGTGGTTGCTGGTAGGTCAAAGTGAGACAAAGCCGATTGAATATACATTTGAAGTATTCTTTCGGAAAAAAAGGAATTCCAACGGGCAATATGGTTCATTTGGAGTTTTTGAAAATGTGCTTTAAGTTCAGATAATTTTTCATTAGTATGGCATTCGGGATGTTTCAGTTGCTCCCCGTTTTGTTGTACTTGTGACTTTCGTCTGTCAACATCCATTTGCAAACTACTGATATTTGCTGGGCAATTCTCCAATACTGAAACTCTGTCCTTCAGGATATTCATCTCGAGGTCGATTTGATTGAACTTCTGACTGATGCGATCTTCTTATAGACAATTTTTTTTACCATAGCTGCAAGGCGGGCCATATTGCCCTGTTTTTCGATTTGGATTGCCAGATTGTTGTTGTCTGACGTCATGGATATACATATGTAGCTGCAAGCGATTGAACTTTTAGTGACCGTTGGCTAGTGGGTGATGGTAGTGGTGACGATGTTTGCAGAGAATACTATTTCAAGTGATTTTTCTCTTGGCGCGAGCCTTTACCGTGTGGTTGTATGTTGTATGTTGAGTTTTGAATATACATAGGTATGTATGCGTATAAACCGATAATTAATATTTTTAGTTTTTGATTTTTTGCACTATGAGTTAAAATCTATAACAGATTAGATACGGGTGGTTGATAGTTGATTAAGGCACTAGCGTATGTATGTATATGGTTATAGATGTAAAGGAGGAAGATTCACGGGTAAAAACTAAAAAAATCGCGCTGGTACTAGAGAACACTTCTACTCCATATGTAAACACTTTCAAAACTGAACAAGTGTTTGATTAACCTGTTGTACTTGAGGAAGGAATAATCGCCGAGGTATCGAATTGTGGATTAAATTCGGTTTCATCGAATATTTTGAGCAAAACTGAACAGGCATTTAATTGCAGGAGCGCATTAAATTGTGGATTAAATATACATTAAATTATGGGAAACTCGGTTGGTGCAGTATTTGATTACGGCATATAATATAATATAACATATATTGTATATATAGGTCTGTATATATACAGATTGCATTGGGGAAAAGGAAATACTGAACCCAAAAAAAATAAAAATATATGTATATACTTATGTATATATAATAAAACAATGTTATTGTATTATCTTCCAGTCGCGGTGACAGTGTGGTCTATCAAAGAATTCTTGCAACTATTAGAAAAATGGGTCAGATTAAACCTTTTCCGGGCGATTCGATGGAAAAGACGTTGCTGAGGGCGGAATGGCAAAAATGACTACGTTCTTTTACACTCTATTTCCAATCCGAAGAGATAACTATTCCAGTCCAAAGAAGAAAAATTGCTTCATTTGTGAGGACCGCAGCTTAAGAAGATTATCTTCAATCTTCCCGGATCACGGGTAGAAGAGAAGAACATAGGTGAGAGCGATGTCTATGAAATACTAATAGATAAGTTGTGGGATTATTTTTCACCAAAGAGGAATTCCACATTTGAGAGGCACCTGTTTAGGAATCTAGTACCAAGTCCGGGGGAAAGTTTTAATAATTTCATTTTGCAACTCAGACAACAGGTGAAGAGGTGTTCGTTTGGAACTAAAAAAACTGAAATAGAGAAAATAGTGAAAAAAGACTAGTGAATAGAGAAAAAAGACAAGTTAATCGACTCATGCTCCTTTTGAACTAAAGAAGAAATTCCTAAAAGAACAGACCATAGAAGAGGTTATGGATGCTTGTCGGGTGCATGAACAAGTTGATAGTTGCTCTCAAAGTAGGGTATCAAGTGTCTCGGGAATGGTTAACACGATTTTCACCAAAAAAGATTTCGATAATCCAGAACAGTGTGGTCGTGTTCTGGTAGACGGGGACACAATAGTAAATATCCTCACTTCCCAGCTAGAAATGCCAAATGCGATAAGTATTCGCTGGTTAGCCATTTTGAAATTAAGTGCAAGACAAAAGACATGAAGAGAAACGCACTCCGCAATGATACTTACAGGGTAAGGTGCATTGAAGCAGGAAATAGTGAAAATGATGTTCAGGAAGGGGACAACGAGCCTCAACGTTTTGATTGTTTTAAGATCGATGAGGATACGGAAGATGAAAAAATTGATTGTAGGGTTCGGGGTTGTACAATACCAATGATCATTGATTCTGGCTTGCGTCTCAATTTGCTGAGTCAGAGAGACTGGTCAAAGCTCCAGAATGATAAATGATGGAACTTCAGAACTGAAACTACAAATCAGTTGCGAGCGTATGCTGCAAATGAGTTATTAAATATTTTGTGCGTTTTTGAAGCGGCAATTATCACACCTATGAGGCCGGAAGTGATTGCCAAGTTTTATGTTATCGAAAATGGGAATCAATCTTTATTAGGTCGAGAAACGGCTTTTAAACTTAACGTGTCAAGGCTAGGTTTGAATATTAGCAGTGTTGAGGTTCAGTTCGCATTTCGTAAGAGGAAGGATATCATGGTGAGGCTATCGATAGATGATTCTGTGAAAGCAGTGCAGCAGCCACTACGAAGGGTACCCGTAGCATTAAAAGGGAGAGTAGAAAAGAAACTTGATGAGGCACTGTACAGGACATAATTGAAAGGGTAGAAGGTCCGAGTTCTTGGATATCACCAATTGTGATTGTCTTTAACGGTGGTGGCGAAATAAGACTATGCACTGACATGCGTAGAGCTAATGCAGCAATACGCACAGAAAACTTCCCACTTCCCACCTTCAAAACGTTTATGCCGAAACTGAAAGATTCAAAATATTTCACCAGATTGGACCTTAAAAATGCCTACCATCAACTAGAGCTGGAGGAATCTTGCAGATAACCACGTTAATAATACACGAAAGGGATTGTTCCCATACAAAAGGTTATTTTTCGTAGTAAACTGCGCCAGAAATCTTCCAACGGACCTTGGAAAACATCTTGGCATCATGCAACAATTCCCTTGATTATCTGGATGATGTCATTGTGTTCGGAAGGTCCAGAGGGGAACACGATAAAGCCGTGAATAAGGTGTTATTGAAACTAAATGAGTTTAATGTACTTCTTAATGAAAACAAGTGTATTACAAGTCTAAAGTTTCTGGGGCATATTTTACTGAGTGAAGGAATTCGACCGGATTAAGATAAAGTTAGAATGGTTAGCGAATTTAGATCACTCTCATCGAGGGAAGAGACAAGAAGTTTCCTCCTGCTCGGCAGATTTATACCCGATTTGGCGGATGTGACCGAACCGCTTCGTAGACTGATAAAAAAGGCTGTTAAGTTCGCTTATGGTCGGGCACAACAAGATGGATTTAAAAAATTGAAGGGGTTGCTTGCACAAATTCCTACGTTGGCGTTCTTTAATCCTACCCGGCTGGTAGCAGACCCCAGTCCAGTGGCACTGGGTGCAGTATTACTGCAGTTTAAAAATGAACAACCATATATATGTAGTCTTCGCCAGCTTTCGGATGTCGAGTAAAGGTACTCGCAGACAGAGAAGGATAGCGTAGCACTTGTATGGGAAGTCGAAATATTCGAGTTTGAGCGGGTTACAGATCATAAGCCACTCGAAGCGATCTTTAACCCAAGTTCTAAAATACCGGCTGCAGTCTTTATCAAGCGGGAAAATATAACATCGCTGACTTCGTTGTTCAGATTATGCAAACTTCTGAAATCAACCTCATTTGACGAGTATTGTGAGACTAATATCTTTCAGATAATTGAATACGCAATTCACACATCGGTCAGGATACCAGATATTGCTAGTCATAGTAAAAACGACTTTGAGCTGGTGGATGCTATCAAGAATGTGAGGAACAACGTTTGCGCCACTAAAGTGAAGAATATTTACTACCCGTTTCGGTTTGAACTCACGAATATGAACAACATATTCCTGCGTAGCTCTAAAATTTAACATCATTGAGAACGAGTATCTTGCAGTTAGCCCACGAAGGTCATGCGGGTGAGACTGTAATGAGGCAGAGACTACAGGCAAAAGTATGGTGACCCCGGATTGATCGAGAGGCAGAGAGGTTTGTAAAATGTTTCCGAGATTACTTGTTAGTTTCACAGCCGACAAAGGAGGCTTCTATGACGCGGCATAGATTCCCGGATTGACCTTCGGTATGTTTGGTTATGGATCTCCTAGGACCGCTACCGACTTCTGAACGGGTTTTCGTGATCATTGTTTACATCTCTCGTTACCAAGAAATTCAGTTCCTTAAAAAAATAACATCTGAAGCCATATTTGTCGCTGGGTTACCGGAAATCGGTAAAAGCTGGTAATGGTCGTCAATTCGTGAGTTGTGATCTTAAAACATACTGCCAAAGAAATAACATCGAATTAATAATTTCTCCACTTTACTGCCCTCAATCTAACGGGGAGTTCGAAAACATGAATCGATCCCTTGTGAAACGTCTTCAAATCGCTCATTTCAATGGTGCTAATTACAAAAATGAGATTCAGAAATTCAATCTTATGTATAACGTCACCCCATATGTAACAATAGGGAAAGCACCAAGTGAATTGCTAGGGTCATTAGAGACGAAATTCCGGACATTCACGACCATACCGGTGAGCCCCTGGACATGGAGGCTTAGAGTCCTGGATACCATTAATAAGCAGGAAGCGAAGGAAAGGGAAGATAGGAAGCGAAGAGCGAAAGAGGTGAATGTAGCCTTAGGAGATAAAGTAGTACTTCGGAATGTCATGCGGCCGCACAAATTGACGCCAACATTTAGCCATTGGAGTATAAAGTGGTTGAAAGAAAGGGCAATGAAGTTTAGATTTTTGGAGAATCCATCAGATCCCTCTCTTGACTCATTACTCGCTATGGGATCAAACACTATAGAATATGAGTGCGAAGTCTCTCTCATACATCGGGGTCAACCGTTTCTTCAACGATAAGGGTGTTTGCATTAATTTTATTAAAATATCATTTTCACAGGTTAGCACAGAATTTTTAAAGATTGTGCTTTGCGTGTCAGCTTGCAAGTTTCGCATAATTCATTTTAGTATGATATTAAAGAAATTAGTTTAACGCTACATCTTATCTGCAACCTTTTTAAAAAATAACTAATTTTTTTTTTGGTCATTGATCGTTTCTATATTGAGTTTCATGTCAAATGGTATGAGACTAAACATAGTTCCTATAGGTACCATTGGAATTGTTTTCATTTCCGCATTGTTAGGGATGCAGGTTAGATGACAGATACTATTGCACTGTTCCAGCTTTCCTGCCACCATACTAACAACGCGTAGGTAATTATTGGTTTGAAATGAGACAGTAGATTATATCCAAAATTCACCATATATAAATTCGTTATTGAATATGTTTGGAGTTTATCTGTATTGGCACCAATCGCCAAATATTTTATTTCAACAATGTTCTTTTTTTCTCGAACGTACTTGAAACGAGTGAGAGTATTCGTTTATACGTGAGGCAATCTAGCGCCAGATAAATCAAGTCATAAATTTGAATTTCTTGCAAAGAATAGTTCTGGATAATAACTTTTATTTGTCCACTCTCAATTTTTTGTATTTCAGTTAGCACACTCGCATTTTTAAAAACATTAATTTTATTTTTGTAATAATACTTCAACTTATATTTCCATAGCAATAATAAATAAATAAATAAACTTATGGTATCCTTAAAGCTCCTCTATCTTCTCACTGTGGCCCGACTGAAATGCTCCCATGTTTCAATTTCCGCTTGTAGTGCCCTACCCGGGCATTCGGTTGCCTTCACTTGGCGATGTCCGTGCAATCTGTAATTCCTTTGTATATGACCCTTTTCGACGCCATAATTTATAAGCTGCTTTACTTTATCCAGCATCTCTTGGGGTGGCACGGCGTCTGGTGTGGATGAAATAAAATTAATTTACAATGAAAACAACCAAAATGGAGAAAAATTAAATAAGCAATGTTTTTGAACTTGGTAAATATATAAAGCAAGCAAAAAAGAAAAAAATAAGGAAAAAAAATGTAAAAGCGTGTTAAAAAATTCAAATAACAAAGTACATTCAAAATGAATTTCCACTTCGTCGAGCCTCAGAAACACACCAAAAGCATTCCTTATTTTTTATTTTACAATTTGTTTCCTCCCCCATTGAGTTTGTTTATTATTTTTTTGTTTTTGTTTGCTTCAACTCTGCTTAGCAAGCAACATTCCGGAAAAAGGCAGTGTACTCGTAACAAGTAAAACGACACAACACTACATTCCCTTACCTGACCAATTGCCAATTAGGCAGATGCCTACACTGCGATAATTGTAGCCAGGCGCATGAGCTCCTTGTACCCCAAAGCCACGACCCTCGTAAATTTCACCGTCGGCTCCGATTAGGAAATTGTAACCAATGTCATCCCAACCGTTTACCAGTTGATGAGTCCTCTGCATTGACCTTAATGCATTTTGGCAGGCTAAACGTGTGTAGCATGCGGGCGGGGAGCCCGTGTGATGTATGATCACATATGGTACTGCACTATTGATGGGTGATTTGTCTTTTGGTTTTGCTGCATTCCATTCTGTACGTTTGATGATTTTTAAATTGGCTGTGTGCTGTTGCGGATCAGACTCTGGAAAGTGAATGAGATATGAGCAATGGTTAGAAACGTATTTTATACCGATTTAGAGTACAGATGAATGTGTGTGTTTATTTTAACTTTAAATCTTTTTATGTACCAGTATAAGCTTACTAGAAGCAGATGTTTTGGACACCGGTCTGTAGTTACGATTCTGTTGTTTAGGAACTGGGTCTTATGAAAATTTACGAAAAAAATACTGTATTTACTCTTAAATTATAGTCTTATGTAATTCTGTGTTGCATGTCGGTGATAACTGATAAGAATGTGATATGATCAGGCATACACACTGTGGCAAATGCTACCATGAACAACAACAGCAATTGTTTGAATACGGTTTCACTTACATAGGCAAAGCGTTGTAATACATATGTAGATATCTGTATGTAGATATGTACATATATGTACGTATGTAAGTTTAAAGGGCAGTCATGACTCATGAGCAATCTATGAAGGCACAAGCGTCAACATATTAGTCACTACCTACTAACTCTTACTCTCAATAAAACGGGGTGAATACTGGGTGCCTAGTACGCTTTAGAAAGCTGAGAGAGGGGGGATAGGAGGTGTTTTCACTAAGGCACTCTTTCTTTTATCCAGATGGTGGTGGTAGAATTCTCTAAGAAAATTAGCGATGCCATTTACAATTCCAGTCAAGTTGAGAAACTTAGTAAATATGTATATTCTACTTCTATGTACACTACTCAAGACGTGATCGATTCGCATCCCTAAAAAGGGCTACTGGAATCGACTCATCCAATCCTTTGTCTTAATGATTTTATTCAAGAATCTTAGCCTTCAAGGAAGATTTTATTGAAGAATCTTAGCCTTCACTTAGGGGTTGCGTGTGAGCTACTCGTATAACTAAAAGCAATTACTTATCTAGGAGACCAAATGCCCTACTGCAAACGAAATAAGAACAACGCTCTTCGGATCAGCATGTAGAGTATTCTGACCCTTAACAGGTTGTGTGTAGCCAAATACGAGTAAGGTAGAAAAGAAAAACGAAAAATTGTGACATACCTACATTTACGTAGTATTAAGGTGATTGCTACAGAGAGTAGAAACAGCGAATATTTGGATGCAGAATAAGTACGAATTCCTATGCTTTCGGCACGTAGGCGAAGAATTTGGATCAAGATTAAATTTGCTTATGTCAAGAATAGTCAAAATAGGAAAGGCGAACAGTTTTGGTACGACAGTTGGTAAACGATTTTATCTGACGTATTGTGTAACGCCTGGAATCCTTTTTCAACAACATGATTGACCCATAAGGGAAGAGAGTACCCGGTCTTGCGATGTACCTCTACTAATAACCTCGTCAATTTGTTTATCCAGGCTCCTAATGAGAAATGATAATTTTCATATATATATATACATACATACATATGTACATATATATAGTATGTCCATGTACATAGTTTAAACGATTTTGAACAAATGTGAGAGATTTTCCTATTTTGGTTATAAAGTTGGGACCTGAATCTGCGAAAAAATTTGGACCAAATCGAATCAGAGACATATGCAATTCCATAATGGATAATTAAGTTGTGGACTTATATGTATGTACATAATGGCACCACCCCATCGGGGTGTAAGTCGTGAATTTACTTTCTCGAATGGGGCATAGGTAGTCCACAATTTTTAGAAGTTAATCTTACTTAGGTGGTGCTACAGTCCAGGATGGACCTGAGCCTCAATCTACAAGCCTCTCCAGTTAGCGCAATCTTTGCGAGGTTTTCCTCTACTGCGTTGTCTCTTCGGGTTGGATTTGAAGACTACGGGCCGGAACTTTTCTGACCAGGTGTATGTCGCTTTACAGCTCGTAGAGTTCATTGGTAAATCCCCTCCTCCAAATCCCGTCAACGCAAACGGGACCAAAAATCGTCCGAAAAATTTTGTCTTGAAAACGACCAAGGATATCTTCATTCGCCTTCGTTAAAGTCCATGCCTCTGTGCAGCGAAACAGCGATTGGCAAATGTAACTCTTCGTAAGATTTTGTTGTCAGAGTTTATAGCGGAGCAGAGGTAGACAAAGTCCCTAACTACCTTAAAGTTATAGCTATCTATTGTGACGTTCTGACCGAGTCGTCGATGTTGTGTGTTCTTTCTTGTTGACAACATATACTTGGTTTTGCCCTCATTCACAATTAAACCCATTTTTGCCACTTCTGCTCCAATACCTGCAAACGCACCAGTGACAGCTCGCTTTGTTCTGTCGATGATATCAGTGTCATCAGCGTATTCAAGTAGTTGCACTGATTTTTGTGTGAAAATTGTGCCTCTGGTGTTGGGCTGTGAGTTTCGCACAATTTACTCAAGTATAATGTTGAAAAAGTCACGACAGCGCATCACCTTGTATAAATATTTATTGATATCAAAGGTTTCGGAGAGACTGTTTCCGAACTTGATGGAGTCATTGTGCACAATCTGACAAGTTTGGCAGAAATGCCGGAACTAGCTCTATATAGCTCATCTCTAAAAATGTTGTCATATGCGACCTTAAAATCAATAAAAAGAAGGTGGGTATCGATCTGGACTACTTGGGTTTTCTCGAGGATCTGCCGTAGTGTGAATACTTGGTCGGTTGTGGACTTACCGGGCCTAAAACCGCACTGATAGGAGCCAATCAGCTCGTTGACAAATGGTTTCAGGCGCTTACACAATACAGTCGACAGTATCTTGTTTCTTGTTGCAATGTTGCAATGTTTCGAAGACTGATACCTCTATAGTTGTCGCAGTTTAGAGGGTCTCCTTTCTTGTGGATCGGGGAAACGATACTGAGGTTCCATTCATCAGGCATACTTTCCTCCGACCGAGTCTTGGAAATGAGTTGGTGAATGCTCTCCAACAAGTCATCCCCTGCGTCCTTTAAAAGCTCGACTGGTAGGCCGCCTGGCACAGCAGCTTTGTTGGACTTGAGTTTAGATATTGCTATCCTCATTTCAATCTGGTCGGGTGGACGGAAGTCTTGGTTTTCATCGTCCAGGTTGAATGGTTGTTTCTGGTCGTCGTCGCCTTTAAACAGTCTGCAGTAGTGGTTTTTCCATATCCTCAGCACCGAATATGACTCAACTACATGGTTACATTGTTCATCTCTACAGGTCTCTGTTCGGGTCTTGCTGCCTTGACAAGTTCTTTTTACCTTTTGCTAAAACTTCCTAACATTGTTCCTGGAGTAGAACCTCTCTAATTCGCGCATTTCTCGTGCTTTTTTTTTCTTCTCCGGAGAAGCCGATGTTCTTCCCTCCTCTTTTGTTGCAAAGAGTCTGGCGGTTTGTTGCGATTGCAGCCGTTCAACGTTAAATCTTTGCACAGTATTTTTCCATTGTTGTGGCGTTTGAGATATCCGTATATGTACCTTGGCTGCAACATGATCAATTTATTTGACGGTTTGATGACCGCCATGTTCCCTTATGAATGTTGAGGTGTGCTAGCTATAGTAACATTACGTCCCGCAGCAAAGTCAACTAGCCTAAGTCCATTTCCAGACGTGGTGTCGTGTAGGCTATGCTTTCCAATGGTGCTACTACAGATGTTCTCCTATTTTGGCATTAAAATCACCTAGAACGATTTTAACGTCATATTGCTTACATGTCTTGTCGAAGAGCTCGTAGAAACACTCTTTAGTAGCATGATCTCTTTTCTCTGTGGGGCATTAGCGCATATCAGGCTAATGTTGGCGAATTTAGACTTGATGCGGATTGTTATAAGGTATTCCCTGACGTGTCTAAAGCTCAAGACTTCATTCCGAAGCCTGCCGCTTACAACAAATCCGCACCCAAACAGACGCTGCTTATGTTGTCTGTAGCAATCACCGTAGTATTTGTCACAGTTTTTCATTCTTCGTTTGCCTGGCCCATCCCACCGCACTTCTTGGATAGTGGTGATATGTAGATTATAGTCGTTGTCCTTTTTTCGTTTTCCAGGGTCGTCAACAGTGAACCCGTCCCCTTCCGAGGCTTGTAGTTGTTTCGGAACTAATAATTTTTCCGTGGTAGGGAAGGTACTCCGACGCACAACCCCCAACCTTCCCTTCCCTTCCCTTCTATACCCCTAGGACAAGGGGGCCCATTAAGGGTTCATCCGCCACCATCTCTTTTCCAATACCCTGGGTCAGTATTGAAGAACGCTATAGACCTGGGATTCAAGAATGTCACTAATAGTTAGGTCTAACTGGAACTGGTAGACGCCACAGTTGATTCCATCTAGAGGATTCCATCTAGAGGACACGATCGGTGTCAGTATTTGCTAGGCAGGGGTCTATGTTCGTAAGATAGGTTGGACATACATAAGGCCACATATTTTTTTGTCGACATATTTAGGTCTCGATATTCTGGAACATAATTCGATTGTGGACTTATGTCCTTGTGCCGACTTAATAAAACATGTGAAATTGTATTTATTTATTGTAAATCTTCTCGGAAAAAAAAGTTGCAGTTAGTTCGGATCGGATTGTATGATATTCTAACATATATTCATTTGCATTAGTCCTAATATGCATTGAACATTTTATAATAACCAAATATAGATTTGCAAGACTTCAATTGTATGTATTTAAAAAAAAATCCCCTGAAAGTGGTGGTATCCTATGTAATTTCCTAGCAAATTATAGAGAATAGCAATGGGTACATACATATGTATGTACTTATCATGTCACAGAATTTATTTTTGCAACATAGAATGTAATAATCTCTCGAGAATACACTCCGTTAAAACTACCAAACATACCTACATTCTGGAACTAAATCTATGAACTTATTTGTAGATTTTATTTGTATACTTTCTCTATTTGTTCCAAAATGTACACTTACTCGGATATCAATTTAAATGGAACTGACGAATACAACACATGCGGGTCATAATTGCTCTCTAAAACTGTAACTTATTTTTGAAATAAAACCAAATATTAACTGGAATTGGCTAGGTAAACTATCAAATGGGTCATGTGACCCGCAAAATCCAACTATAGGTTTCATTACTGTATCGATATTTTCATAGTTTTTGCAATTCATCAAAAAGTAATCGACAATATTCAAAGGGGTGTAAAACTCTCACACCCGTGTGTGTGTGTGTGTGTAGATATAGATGCCCTTTTCCCTTGCTACATACCTACCTTTTCTCTTGCTAACCTTGCATGGTTGTGGTAAACTAAAGTTGTTTTAAATTCATGAAAATTCAATAAACCTTTGATCAACTTTTGAAACTATTGCAGAGCTGTATGTATGCTGTGTAAAGAAAAAAAGTCTATGGAGTTTTATCCTTTACCTAACATACATACCTTTCCTGCATTAAAGAAATTAAGGAAAGAGGAATTTCAAAATTACTCGCTTTTTGCGCCATTGACATTGTTCAATCAAGTACCAAAAAAATAACAGGTATGTAGTATGTAAAGGTGCAGATTTGTTAAAAAAAAAAAAAAAAAACCTACAGAAAAGCTACAATTTGTCGGGAACGGGTCATTTGATACGCTATGCTTGTTCTTTTCCATCAGCCCTAATAAAGTGGACGTGGCGTATTGTAATTTTGGATTAAGACACTATGATCTAAATCTGTTTTTTAATGAAAGTATACCAAAAAGTGGGCGTGGTTGTATACAATGTATTGGTGAATAGTGTAGAATTTGAATACAATAACACATATGTATAATTTGAATTTGATCTTAAAGATATTGTTCGATTTCAAGTAAGTGAAGTTAGGAGAAAGTAGAAGTGACAGCTCTGGCATGCTCTGGCTCTCTTTTTAGCGAGATATTTAATGCATATCTGAACTGCATTTTGGCCATTATATCTTTTGAATGCCGACCTCCATATATTATTTTTTACGTAACGAGCGTATTTGGTTTTGCATTAGCTCCTCATTCATCACCTATAAAGCTTGGAAAGTATAACATGTTCTTAAAAGATGTCTTTTACCTTAGTATTCAGCTATACGTCAAAGATGAAGAGCTCCGTACGAGTATGAATACAATACACTAATATAAACAAATACTTTCAGTTTTGATTTTCACTAATTTTCTTAAATTTGCATTTTATTTTTACTAAATTCCTTGAATAATCAGAAGATTATTATGCTTGCTTACGTCCATACCTACATACCGCATGTATGTAGGTATGGACGTAATTTGTATTTTGTATCCTAAGGATTTATTAAGTTTGACTCATAGTTTGTAACACAGAGAAATAATTGAGATTGACCTTACTAAATATACATGCTTATGTATGTATGTACATATAAGTAAATACATACTACATATTTGTAATCAGTATCAATAGCTGAGTGCAATGAAGCAAGTTTTTCTGCTCGTCCGTCCGCATGTCATCATTTTTTGGGTTTTCAATATTGATTAAGTATGATCAAGTTTAATATCTCGGCTTTTGAGAACAAGAAGCAGTGCAAGTGTAAATTTTTTTTGAAATCTGACTAACGACAACTTTTGTAATCTGTTACTAGATTACAAAAAAAAATATGTTTACCAATTATTTATAAAAGCAGTCATATAATCTACAATGCATCTTAATCATGTTCAGGGCCACGCCCATTTTTTGGGCGTGTTGCATTAAAAAACCAATTTTGATAATATTTTGCAACTAACATTAACATACATAATTACGTTAGAAGGTATTATTGCAATTGAATCAAAAATATACTACACCACGCCTGCTTTATTAGAGCTAATGCAACAGAAGAAGGATAGAGTATCACACAATCCGTATCTGACATAAACAGCCATATGTATACATATATATGTGTGTATACTGTGTTGCTGAATTATAGATAATGTCTTAATGATTTTATTCAACTTCTAGTTAAAATATGATCATTTTGGAAATTGGGTGCATTCTAACTATTTTCTAATAATTAAATTAATACACTGTACCGATTCTCATTTTCAAAAGTCTATAATAAAATGTCATGATCCTAGTTCCGAACATGACTCAATCGATTCAGATATTGATACTTATCACGAATACATGATATACAGTGGTGTTCACAGAAATAACACATCACATAGAGACAACAGCGAAATAAGGAAATATCCCTTAATGCAACAAAAGTTTGGTGATCATACGCGTCGATTTTTAATCGTCAAACGCGGTGTTAAGCTGTTTAATGAAATAGCACAGGTACATATATTTAAAGTGATTTTGAGAACACTTTGCTAAAATAAAATTCGAAGTAAGTAGATTTTTAAAATACTTAAAGAATTTGAAAGATCTGGAAATTAAATTTAGACAAAAAATAATGGATCGTGGAAAACACTGCACCGCAGAAAAGCGAGAAGTCATTTTAGGCATAAGACGTAAAGGTGAGGCAATGTCTAACATCGCCAGACTCCACTTTCTTTCTGAAAAAACGTTTTGTGGATCGATGAATTCAAGTTTAATGGGGTCGGATCTGACGAAAAACATGTATATGACGTCCATCAAGTCAAGAATTCAAACATAATGAATAAACGGTTTAAATTCGAGACGAAAACCCATCAAGTTTGAATCTTTTATGGGAAATCACCCGACAGGCCTGGTACAGCACCCACCCCTGAATGATGTCGGAAACTGGTTGCGTGTATTGAAGGTCAGGGGTTATCCAACCAAATACTAGCTTTTGAAATGGTAAAATTATATGTACGTTTAAATTAGTTTTTACGTATTAAAACATGGTGAGCTAATTCTGTGAACAATTAATTTATGTATTATTATGAATACTTTGATTATTTTATATATTTTACTGTACTTATTAATATTATTTTATGTTCTGATAAGTTAATAAACACAAATGCATTTAAAATAAATGAAAAAATAAATATTAAACCATAAGAACGTCCGTAAGAACGGACGCTTTTAGTATAAATCAAATGGGGTGTGCTATTTCTCTGAACACCACTTTACGTACATATGTACGCATGTATATATGTATGTACCCAATTATTTGTCTATATAACTTGATATAAATATGTGTATATACATACATATGTATACGTATATCCTTAGGAGACGGAATGAAAAAAGATTTCTTGGAAAATTTATTGTGCAATAATATGATTGAATATGAAAAGTAAGATTGTATTAATCTTTAACGAATCTTTGTAACCAACTTTTTCAATTTGTTATGTTTTTTTTTTCTCTAAATATTATCAATGGAATCATTTCCTCAATTCAATTTGGGTTTGAGTTTCCGCAAACCGCATCTTTTGCTAAATCGCAGGAACGTATCCGGTCAAGTTATTTCGAAATGGGACATTTATTTCATATTGGGTTAACCGTTTTCCTTTTTGAAGTGTAAAGATTTTCTTTGACTGAATACAACCGCCCATTGCCACCCCAAATATTATGGATAGTTCTGTTTTCAAAAGGGTTGACTTCTTAGTCGTTTTCTCCCTTTTGGTTTTGAAGAGATTTTAAAAGAAGAAAATAAATAGGAAAAACTTACCCGCCATAATGACCATTGCAAAGGCGACAAAAACTGCTACTAACAAACGTACAGAATCCATTTTGAGAATATTCCTTCTTTGGTAGCTTTTGTATTGTAAAAAATCCTCTCAAAAATAACACTTCCACTTGTGTCCTTATTTCTTCTCAAGTTTTTTTTTTTTTTTTTTAAACAATTTCCCTTTTTTTCACTGTTATCCTTGAATTGAATCGAGAACACCAGAGACACAAACGAAGGACTCGGAAAATATTTTCTGTTGATATTGCAAGATGTTCTTGTACTGAAAGGGAGCGATGTTGTCGATAACTGACCTCCTTTACAAGGAATTGCGCTGGTTTTATACAGCAGCGAGATGTGTTGGCAAGTAATGTCTACAATGCTACGGGTTCTTTTTTTCTATCCCCCTCTCCATTGTCAGATATGGTGAATCTTTGTATTGCATTGGGGTGAGACTGAATTTGATTAGAGTAGAGACGACAACGGCGATGACGATGATTCAAGACGACGAATACGACGATGATGATTCGAAAACAGCTAACGCAGAGATACTATTTCCGATCCGATTATAGATTTGTCGGTCGATATGCGGGAGATTCCCATCTACCCCTAAAATAAGGAATTTGTCTACAGCTTATTCTCTAGTGGGTCTTGCTTCATCTTTTTTCGCGGCACATCACCAATGGAAATGATCACCATTTGGGGTTTCTTTAGATTTACATTCGGAGGGAGTATTTCGGGTTTGTTTTTATTTCATCTTCGCTATCGTATTCTGTATTTCTTATGGTAGTCAGAGATAATGAGCAGAACTTTCAGATTTGTTTTTATTCATTTCGTGAAAATGAAAACAATATTGTTTCAGGAACGGGGATTTTCGGAGCGGTGTCTTATCTTGTGATGGCTATCAACTAGGCTGATCGTTTTTCGGGTTCTTTTCATTTATAGTGTGTCTCTGTGAAACCCATTTCATGGAATGAATATTTTTTGTTTTATTTAAAGATACGAAATAAAGTCCCTGAATTATTGGAAGATTAATGTTTCTTTTTTTTTTGTAACTGAGGGTTAAAGGTTAAGGTCAAAGGGTACTGTTTTTTATTAAGAAATTTTCCTCTATTGCATAAGATAATCTAGCGAATGTCTCTTATAGTATTGTTATTATGTACACATCTTATGAACACTTCTTTCTAAGAAACAGTTGAGTACACATTAAAGTGCTGCATTGGAAAATACAAACGTAATCAATAAAATTATAGGCATAGAAAACAGCTGTATAAATCGTACGATAAATGATCTTAGATGCATATTACACGTTATTTCAGAGCACATTGTAGGCACATACATACATACATATGTACATATTATGAATGTTCATATGTTAACAATTATCATACTATCATAAAATATAAGTATTTCAATTTAAACACAGAAAAAAATTAATTAGAACCATAAATTGGATTTCATTGTGATTTGGCGACTGTCTCAGAAAATTTTGGGAGAAAGCAACATTTTGTTATTTTAATGTAAAGTTGTTGATTTTGGGTAAAGTCGTATCCAGAATACGTTTGCAGTGTTAAGTATCCATCCATTCTTTTGACAACTAAATCAATTGTTTCGTATTATAAATTGGTTTTCTATATCATAACTTATTGATGTTCTTCTCAAAAAGCTTTCCACTTTTCGAAGATCCTGACAATAAGATTGAAATAAGAAGTTTTTGAAAAGTGGTCGTGACAGTGGACAGATTTTAAAATTGTTTGCACGTGTACCTATTGCTTAGCTTAAACTTTAAGGTGCAAAAACTGGTCCCATACAGATGGGGAGTTCTGTCTCTTTATCTAACGTCGACTTTAGCCAAAGCAGCTGGATGGATCTTCTTCAAAATATCTGAGGTCGAGGCGAAATCGTTAACTTTGTTTTAAGCAGATTTCAATAAAATTAGATTTTCTCGATGACCGCTCTAACGATTTCGATACAATTTCATATTTGATTTAGTTTAAGTATACGTTTGGGTATACATAGGGAAATACCCTATGCATAACTTCAAAGGATAAAGTAGTTGACTAGCTTAGATGGTCTAGAAAACACAACAATTAAGGTAATTTTGTGACGAATATTTTATTAATAAATCTATAATCATTAAATGCGTCCCCGTACTATTGAAATGAGGTCAATTTTAAGTTATACACGCAAGAAAATTGTGGTTTTACTTTATATAACTTATATTCAATTGTAATATTCAGAATAGAACAGAAATCATTTTAAACGTTTGAGAAGACCTAGTTTATAATGTAAAAATAACAATATAAAAAAAAATTAATTGAAAAATTGCGGCCTATAAGTATGCATACATATGTATATAATTTATGGCAATGGAAGACGAATACTGTCGGAAAACAGGGAATAATTTTGAGATCATTCAAATTCAATTAACTCTCCAAATACATATGTACATACATACAATATCAGACTCTTCTCATATCATAATCCCAAGCAGCAATGAGAATGACAGTAATTTCTGAACCGTGTTTCCCTTTTTTATGGCTTTGTGTTCCTTTTTGATTTTTCCGTCGCTTATCATTTAATAAAGTCCATTTTGTGTGAATTTTTCATATTCAGGAAGATTTTTTATGTATCCATTTGCATTATTAGTGATTTGTCCTTTGCCAGTATTATGTCTACCTACATAAGTTTATGTACATACATACATATGTATGTATTTACATATCCATATATGATGTAAGTATGTTTCTGCATAAATGGTGCATGCGCCCAGAGTGATCTCTATAATACAGTATAAGAATGCAGTACATGATAGAAAATTATATTTTCGATGAAAACAACCCGCAAAAGGTGGGGCCGTGAAATAAATTTTAGATTTTGTCTGGGGATTAAACCTCAAACCCCTCGCTGCGAAGACCAACACACTAACCACTTGAGGCACGGCACCCACGGTGTCCAGAGGTAGTTTGTTTTTCTTAGCTCCACCCAAGTACTGTTTGATTTGCGACGATTTTAATGTACACATTAAGCTATGCCAATGTGTCCCACCTAATCTCAAAAATCGTTTTTTGCATGATCCATTCGAAAAATTGATTAAATCAATAGTGTGTGTGTGGAGATTTCAATAAAAATTATAATAATTATTTTTGAAGTTGTTTTCTGTCTCTACTTAAATTTGGGGTACATTTATAAATATTCTCAAAGAATGAAAAACCGTTGGTGCATTTGAAGTGAATCTCAAAAACGTTGCCTGCTCTCAAACAGTTTTCGTTTTCCATTATATGTATGTACATACATATGTATGTACATATGTACATATATGCATACTTATAGGCCATCATTTTATTCAGTTCGTTAAGGTTTTTTTTTTTCGAAATGTTGAAAGTTTCATATTTTTAATATGTAGTATAATTAAATAGAATATAAAATAAAACAGTTCTTTCCTTCAGACTTTAATTGCTTATAACTTTACTATCCTCATGAAACGACCTCCACTTTTTGTTTTTTATTCTGTTTTACAATGGAATACGCTTCTATATGGCAATTTCTTCGGCTTCAAGGTTTAAATTATAAATAAATATGCAAAGATATGGCGAAACAAATTTTGAATTAGTACGCTCCAACATTTTAATGTTTTGAGTAGAAATTGAACAAATGTACCTATTAAGACAAAATTCATAGGCGGTGAAATTCTCTAAAATTCACTTATACGTTGTATCTATAAACCCACGCCCATATTTTGAGGACGTTAAAATAAAACATCGGTTAAAGTTATTGCAGTAGTTCATCCAAAAGTGCAGAATGCCATGCAAATCATGTCTGTTACTGTGGTACAGATTGTGCCCAGTTTCATTGAAACTCTCAATATAGCATATGTTTTTGCTTATTCGGATAATGTCCTTCGTCCAACTTTAAACTTTTGTTGGAGCCCTTCATGATTACTTCGCCCTCTGAAGTGCTAGTGTTTTCGCTCTGCACGGTGGCATACAGCGCGTAGTCTTGAGATTTCTCCACTTAACCAATATACTGCTGCGCACTCTCTTCTTCTCTAAAGCTGCTTTGCATTAGCGGCGGGGGCTATAGCTGGTGATACTTCTTCCAAGGGAGCGATTAGAAGATTTTCATCCAATGTTTGTGGTTGTTTAGTGAATTAATCACTGCTTGGTTTTAGTATTGTAGGTATTTATTTCTGTTTCAGACTTTTAATTGCATGCCAAAAGTAGCTTTTGCCGGTTCTACAGCCTACACTTACTACGGTGCCTTCAGTATTTTTTGAGTACCAGGTCCCGAACCCAAATGACCAATATTTTGTTTTTTTTTAAAAAGGCTGTTGAAGTGAGTATTTGATATTGGGTCTAAAGAATTGATTTATTTTTACCAGAAATAATGATGGGCCAAATTATTTTTTTTTTGGTCAGAAAAATAAATGGGTAACTGATCCAGTTCCATCCGGAATAAATGGTACATTTGATCACTTATACCTGGTCAAAAATACCAATTTAATTTTGCTTGTTTTCAAAAAGGGTTTAGTTCTCAAAGGCATAACAAGAATCGACAGACAACTTCATGCGCATCCCCCAGATACAATTCCTTTTAATATAAAAACTCAACTCCTACTGTTTTTACATAAAAAAAATTCTGATTATTTTTTTTCCGAGGCTAGGTGAAAATCTTCAATAGACACTATGAGAATAGCAAGCGCATGCTCATAGTAGTGTCAGATTTTTACTCACTAAAAACACCACCCTTCGATATAAATTGTTAGATATTGCAATGCAACTAAGATATACATAACACGAAATAAAAACTTTTGCAGGTTTCTTTCCAATGTAAGATCCTGCATATTCCGCAATTTAGACGCGGTTAATCCTTATCCCGCCAAGTCGAAAGGTTTCGTTCTTTGTAGTCGGCGCAATTAATTGCCCTCATCCACAATTTGTAGGACTGTATTGTTAATACGGCCGATTAGTCGGTTTCTATGCTTTCGCGCGAAGCTTCTAGTTTCAGCTTCGATTGTAGGAATTTCGAGATCCCTATGGATATCGTCGTTTCTAGTACCACGGTGCTTGGACAATTTCTCTAAGCACTTTATTTTGAAAAGTTTGTTTAATATTTGCATTTGGTTTCTTGGTACAACCCCAAAGTTATATACCGTAGGTCCACACCGGTTTCAGCACTTGCTTGTATAAAAGCAGTTTGTATTCGGTACTTAGCTGGAAATGTTTACCGAGTAACCAGTACATTTCTCTATATTTGATTCCAAGTTCTTTACGTTTAATTTTCACGTGCGAATTGCGTTGCAATTTTTTATCGAGTATCATTTGCAGCTATTCGAGCCAAGTTGAGAAAGGTTAGCAAGTCATTAGTTTTCTTGTAGGTGAAATTCACGTGAACAGATTTAGTTTCGTTGAGGGCGATCCGCCAGTCCCTCGTCCATTCATTTGTTTTACCTACTGCTAGGATAGCGGTGTCATCGTCAAACGTAGCAAGAATAGTGCCATCTTCTTTCAGTATATAACGAGTATATAACAGGTAAAGAAACGGCCCAAGAACGCTTCCTTGCGGATAAAAATGGATAATTGATATTTTCGATTCCTGCGGAGTTCGAATCTAAGCGAAAAGAGACAAACATCGTAAGGGTAGTCTATTTTTTGAAGTACATGTGTACGTTATGTACATACATGTTCATTTTCGACTGAATACCGCGGGTTTCCTCTTTTAATACTTCACAGCGGACATTACTCGTGACCATAATCAAAGTCCTATGACAGTTTGCCGCTATGTAAGACGTGACATGTTATATTTTCATAAGTAGCCTTTTGGTGGCCGCCGCTAAGTGATTGCGTGGGACTATTGAGCGGGAGGTTCGAGATTCGATTCCCAGGAAATATCAAAGTTCTTTCACGGTCCCTCCTCTCGCAAGCGTCTGACAAACATGGGCGCTTCTTAAAATAAAGAACACACTTCTGACACAGCACTAGAAGGCACCCTTTAATACGTGTGAAGAATATAACACTCACAACACGAACGGGTGTGAGAAGCTAGACCCTGGGTACCCTACTTGTATAAGTAGCCTATATTATAGCTTTCATTTTGTCTACTCGTCTACCTTAGCACAGTGCTTGGGTGGATCGATCTCAATTAACTTGGTGCGCGAAACTCGACGCTGGCTTACTATCGACCAGGTCGTCCACTACACTCCATAGTTGACCCAAGTAGCTAAGTAATGAACGAATTAATCCCTATACGTACGTTCGTTCGATTTTCCCAAACAATCAGTTACATATTATTCTATTTGTTACTGAACAAGATCTATGCCAATTGTCATTTCCTGTTGATACGATTATTGTCTGTGGAAGAAGACACAAATTAATAACGCCTCATTATTGTAAAAAATTCATAACATACATACATATGTATATGAAAAATATTAGAAGTTTTTTCGCAAAGTTTGCGCTACTTTTGGTTTACGAAATGCACCAAATTGGAGGAAAATGTTAAGAATTATAAAACAATTAGTTCATTAGTTCATAGTTCATTAAATTGGTACCTACAACCCGAGAGCATCATTCACAACAAACATTTTAAGAAATTGCATGCAGCGAATTTTCCCGACAACTCCATGCAATTCAGTTTAAGTAGACTATTCTAACGTCTAAAATTCAATGGAAACGGAACGTACAGTTTGGATCTGTTATAGTTGAGAAGTAAATACATATGTACATATGTATGTTTACATGTAGAAACGTGTACGCATTCATACACATGTTGGTACATCAGAATAATTGAGGTCAGGAAATGTTCATGTTACTGCATAGTTTATAGCGCAAAGGTAAAAATGAGTTGTCCCTAAAAGTATACTCATGTTTTACACATCAGCAATATTCAAAACATAGTAACATAGAGAAATAATCGAGATAGACCCTATAAAGTATATATATGCGTGATCAGCATCAATAGCGAAATCGATTGAGCGATGACCGTCCGTCCGTCCGTCCGTCCGTATGTCACCGCTTTTTGGGCCTTAAATTTTGAGCTAGGACGATGAAATTTCATATCTGGGCTTCTGAGAAAAAGATACAGTACAAGTGTAAATATTTAGGCATTCAGATTGCCTACAATCCACCCATACAAAATTTTTGACCACGCCCACTTTTTGGGGGCGTTTTCATCATAAAACCGATTTTTGAGCCTAAAATGTTTAACTAGGACGCTGAAATTTCATATCTGGGCTTCTGACGAAAAGATACAGTAGAAGTGTAAATTTTTTTTAAATCCGCCCACTGCCACGCCTACTTTTTTATAACTTCACTAAATTATATGAAACCGAAACATTTTGTTAAGTCCAAATATTTAGGTATTCAGATTCCCTACAATTCACCCATAGAACAGTTTTGGCCACGCCCACTTTTTGGGGGCGTTTTCATAAAAAAAACCGATTTTGATAAAATTTTACATGTAACATCCTCAAACATTCGACATTATAGCTATATTTGAGTACAAAATGCAATTTGGCCACGCCCACTTTATAGAGAGGAGGATAGGGTATCAGACGATCCGTTCCAGACGGATTGTAGCTTTTCTGTATGTTTTTTTTGACCATTTTTCGGAATCAAGTCTTATTAAAAGTTTTCTTTATTATACAAATAAACTTATCACAAGGATTCTTTGAAAACCACAGTTCATACTTAATCGAAAGTGAAAACTATAAGTAAGAATGCGAGTTATGATAAATGAAATGACACCCGCTTATTCAATCAGTTGCACATTCCATATATACATATGTATCTGTGTCCACAAGGAAAAACAGCCTAAGCCGTTTATTACAATTTTTCAGGAAAGCAGTTTTTTAAAGATTTGACATGAGCTTAGTTTTCCGTATAAAACACACACGAGAAAATTTTTATGTCGTTTTTCCTCGGCCTCAGCAACTCAGCAACCGTAAGAGAAAAATTACTACATTATAGAATCGAAAATGGGGCATCCGATGGTATTGATAACACAATTTCGACATAAGTCGACTTAGGCTGTTTTTCCTTATTGCCACAGATATTAGGCCTAGAATTTGTTTAGCATGTTTCGCATGGATTTAAAGAAACTTTGGAAATAACTAACCTAACACCTATTCCAAATCCAACAGTAGTCCCAAGCATGGGAGTTGCAGGTGGGCAGCTTGCCCCCTGTACAGATTCCACTGTTTATGCAGCGAGGACTTCCATATACATATGTACATATCTATGAAGTATAGTGCGACGGTATAATAAATACTTACAGAAAAGCTACAATCCTTTGGAAACGGATCCACCTTACTGATCAATAGTCCACAAAAATTTCATGTGGACTTATAACTCACCTAGGTGGGTCCATAGTCCAATGTAGTCTTATGACCTGTGGACTAATGACCCTGCGCCCTTCGACTCACACAACGCACGGCCTTCGGCCTCAATTGCAGGAGATCAGGACGACGTTACGCGGCGTGTAGCACAGTATGATTCAAATGAATGATCGCTCTAAATAAGGTTTTGGACGATCGTGCATTTTTGGATTTTTCATTGAGCAATTATTCGCACTGGCGCCTATATTAGCCCTTTTAATCTATATCTCGTAAACTATATGTTTGTGCCCCCTACATTATCAAAATGCTCAGAAATATGTAGAAATGCTCTCTACCACCTGTATACTAAAATTATATCAGAATCGGGAGGGAGGCCCCTTTTGCTCAAAAAAGTATGCGTTACTACATTTTAGAATTGCTTGCTTTATCGTATATGCATTTCCGAATGCTATTGCTTTTCATAATTTGCTCAAAGTTGAATGGGGCCGAAGTATTTAATTTCCGAAGTTTTTCCGTGTTTTACACCAAAAAACAGTTCTAAATTCTAAAGTATAGGCTCTTCCAATTCTTCTCTTGTTATGTTATCTACCTAAATCTTCCTTTAAGTTTTAATTTTTACATAAATAGACTTATTAGTTACTTAGAAAAACTGAGTTCATTAATTATCCAAACTAAGAACTATAGTAAAGCCCTTATTTCATGGCTTCTTACTGTTTCTTATCCTTTTGGTATTTGAATTTACAATATCCTTCGTTTGCGCAAAGTTCTAATAAACATTTCAAAAACTCAAAAAAATTTTCCTATATGCTAGATAGCTTATGATATCTTGTTAGAAATTACGTTCATTTCTTTTTTATTTTTCTTCTTTTCAGAATCCAACTAAAGTCTTTCAGACGGTAGTAGGCGTAGGCAGCATCTATAAAAGTCAATTAAAATAAAATAACACAAATTTGTTAAAAGAAATGAAAACCCATCGTCTTCAAGTAGCTTTTGCACGGAAACGTGAGGCTGAACACCTGCGTACAGAACGAACTGCGGCCGTCGATCGTTATTACAATCATTGGGGCAAAGTGACGTCAAAATTTGAAAATTGGACAACGCCTGAATACTACGAAAAGGCACAAGAAACTATTAGAAAATCTAAGGAAAAGAAGGAAAAACTAAAATGTCTTGAAGAACGGCGAGAAAAATTAAGGTCGTTACTGACACAGGAACAAATTGCATATGACGAACAAATAGCAGACTCACAAAAACCGAAATCTCGAAATATGAATGTAAAAGATATGGAAAAAATTGATCAATTTTTCAAAGCCAGAAACGATGATAGGCGTAGATTGGAGCTAGAAGCCAGGTTATATGGTCGTTGGAGGCATGGCGTAGATGACGACAATATATTTTATGAATCCAAGTCCGATAATCAATCATTGGCTAAGCTTAACTGGTTGGATAAACAAGTAATTTAAATGCACTATTCTGTTCACAAACATTAAATAATGAAATATATTTTTAGATAGGAGATCAAATGAAGCGAGAGGAAGAGGAGAAAATCGCTCAAGAGCGAACCCTCCGGTTGCAGGAAGAAGTTCGCAAAACCGAACAACACCATAAAGAGCGTCAGGAGATCCGTGAAAAGGAAATTAAAGAAATTCGTGCTCTACAGGAAAAACATATGCAAGAGCTTAAGGAGCGCGAACAAGAAGCTGAATCGCTGAAATCTGAATCCAATTATCTGCAGAATTCTATTGAGCATCTCAATAAAGAATTAAGCTCATTGGAAAACATGAAATGTAACGATTTTCAAGAAACTTCAGCATCGCACAATTTGAGAAACATAAAAGCGACTATTCGAAAGCGATCGGAGGAGTTCCGTAGTCAACTTCAATCTGATATTGATATTCTGAGACGTGTCAATTCAATTTGCTCTGATAACACAGCCATATCCCGCCTTATGGACAAGTTGCAGAAGCAATGCGAAATAGAAAAGCGAAATCTAGAACATATTGAAGGCATGTACGAGTCAGAAGCAAAAATTAACTTAAATCAGTGTGAAGAGGCATGGCGGCAACTTAATTACGAGCGGCGTTTGGATGTAACAAAGCTGCTTAAAGATTTACAAAATAATCTTACTGGTAAATTTTATGAGAATCAGCAGAGGCAGAAGGATCTTATTGATATTCGGGCCACCCACTTGTCATCAATAGAGAACTCAAACGACCAGTTAAAGGTATTAATTAAGGAGCAAGATGACACCTCTAGACCACTGATTATCGAAACACCACGAACTGCACGGAATGAACCTTCTAAATCACTTCAAAATGTTAGTAATTCATTCACCAATCTCAATCTCGATTGTCTGGGTGGACCTGAAGTCAGAAGGCAACCACAATCAGCAAGATCACAGTTTGTTGCTACTCCAGATTCAACACAAAGACCGAAATTTGGCCGCAAAAAGGTGGCTTGGGTCTAAAGAACAAATCGCAATTGTATTTGTTAAATTTCTTTTCAATTTACCGTTCAAATAAAGGACCAGCTACTATAGAACCGTTTTTTAATCTCTATTGTTTTATACTCCCGCAGGTTCCAGACAATGATTTCAAAAGGTAGAAGTTGCCGCTCGGAAAATCACCGAATGGTAAAGATAATCTTTTTTTAATTCTTTAAACGTTCTGCTGCCGACGATGTTTGTGGCAGCAGTTTTCCACCGAAGACCATTAAAGGAATTTATTTTTAATGAGTGTTGGGATCCTTTTAACCTAGCCCGTTCCCCATCCAATGCCACCAACAGCATGCAGTACCTGTTTTAATGTGAAATTATGAAAGTACAAATTGTCGTTGTTTTCTCTAGCTAAGCGGTCGTGTGTTTTTAGCCTGCTCAAGCATCTGAAATGGAAACATAATTAAAAATCCAACAGAGAAAAGTGCTGCCAGCAGATTTGTTAATTATTCTATGTTGGCGAGGCAATTTTGTGAAAACTCTACTAACAAATGTCCGACCTTGAATGTTGGTGTGAGGACAAATGCCTATGCCATTGCATCGTACGTTGCTCAGTATGTAAGGATGGTGCAGAGCGTTTGTGGTGCTCTCAAAATGTGCAGTGAACCGATCGAGGTAGATTTATAGTGCGGGTCAGGGTAGATATTTTAGATGGCCTAATGGACTTGATTGAGGCTAAACGAAATGGTGTGCGGTTCCGTTGATACTCTCATATGTGAAATGCATTTTTTTCTCTCTAAATCGTAGTCTGAAAGATAGAAACAATACGAATGTACATACATTATGTATGTACATATGTATAATTGTACGCTTTATTAATTTTGCACTAAAAAATAACCACTGCAAATATTGGAAAATATCCAAGCTATATGTGATATTTTGATAGTCGAAATTATCCCTCTAATATGAATCGACGTTGTGTCCCATGACCGGCATATCAGTTGTTCGTGGCGTATGTACAAAAATTCGATCCTAGTGCGAAAATCTGCCGGTTTCGCTGTATAGCTGAAAAGATGTTTGCTGTTGTCCGGCCAATTTCAATTGTCAGAGCAATTATCTTCTATAGAAGGCTCAAACAATTCATGTAACTGTTTAGTCCGGAGCGCATTTGAGCTAGGTTAATCCGTGTTTTCTGTGGTATACGGTGATCTACTGCGTTCCTCGTCTGCAATGGGGTGGCATCAGAGAAGCACGTTGGGGCAAAGATTATCCATGGAATAGGACACTGTCGTGTGGTGCAAACTTATCTGCGCGTTATTGTAAATCTGTCTGTCGAATACGTTGCCTGTAGACATCGACACATTTTTTGAGCCCTTTACGAATGAATGGTAGTGGTATCGTTGTCAGCAAATGATTGGGTGGTATTGGGGGTGACAAACTAGGAGGAACTGAAAGTAACTTCATTTCGGCGTAGCAGGTCGGATCGAGTGACAGTTTTCATAGCCGTGTTTTTGGGAAACATAAAGATATTACCAGTCACTCAGGTGGTATCCAGAGTCGGGCTGCATAGTTCATCACAAAACGTCCGATTGTCTTGTATGTATATAAATGTATATAAATGACTGTTTAGATTCAAAATTATGAAAATTTGTTCTCTAAACTTTATAAATAATTTTTCTTTTTTATAAAACTTTTATCTTTTACAAATTTTCTATAAATTATGTTAAACAACTTTTTCACGTACGATTAACAGAAGTTGTAGAAAAGGCCATTTTTTGTCAGACAAAAGTGGTAAAAAAAATTAAATGTACCGAGTTACTTACTCTTAGAATATGTTTTGCCCGCTTGCATGATATTCATCGCTCAATCGATTTCGCTTTTGATACTGATACTGATGTCGATTATTTGTCTATGTTACAAACTATGTGTCAAACTTAATATACTTATACCTTAGGATACATTTTGTTTTCTTTCTTGGTAGCTTAATACTAATTATTTATATGCATAGGTGTATGCCTATCTTGTAACTCACAGTGTAGTTGGTTTCGGAGGATCCAATATACATAAATAGAAACCTTCACCACTGCGACCACACTATGTAATTATATTCCTTTTTAGGTACATTTTAGGACCATTGAGCGACTTACATAAGTATGGGTTTCCATTCAAGGTATTTTCACAGGCCAAGGACAAACCTTACTCTGATTAAAGTTTGTACATGTATTTTGTACAATTTTCAACCCATAACTGGTCTTCGGACATATACTAGGTTTTCCTCTGGAGTGGTGCTGTGTTGAACATATATTGCTTGCTGAAGCGTTGTAAATTTTATGTTTAAGTTCCACCGAAGACGTGTTACATGCTTTATTCTGCATGAAAATAAATTAAACTATCGTCTTAGTGGTAAGTGAGCGAAGAGAACCAAAGTGCGAACAAGGGAAGTGGGTGCTGGAGTAAAATTTGTTCCGCTTTCCCTCTTCATGGAAGTTTGTTCGTTTTTTTGTTTTCCTTTTTCATTTTCTGTAATAGCTTGGTACATTTTAATTAAAAGGACACAGAGTGTTTGGTAGATGGTAGCTTATGCATTCAGGGATCTCGTCGAGTACAGAGTGCATGGAGGTTATTGCTGTTGTTTGTTGGCGAAACGGTGTTGATGTTGAGGCTCGCGGAACACTTGGCCAAAGCTATTAGCAAAATTAATTTTCTCTCTAGGTCGTTCATCAGCGGTTGTATCTTATAAAAATAAGATTTATGGGGTATGCATATAAAGTGATATGAATAGCAGAAGAAACGACATGGTTGATATCGGTTTTTTATCGGATTTGATGATGCTGTAGGTATCAATAGTTCAGGGTATATAATCCTAAGGCTATATTAAGTTTGACACATAGTTTGTAATATCGGGAAATAATCTAGATAGATCCTATAAAGTGTACATATATATAAGCGCCCTACACACGGTCAATGTTACTTAACAAGTATTATTGACGTGTTTTTTTGTTAAGTACCATTGTTGAAAAATCGCCATCACACGTATCAATGAACATTTGTAATATTATTGCGCAAATTCTGTTTAATCGTTTCATATGTGTCAACGAGAATGGACAATAATTTGTATCTGCTTGCAACCGGTGCTGCAGCAAGTGTTATTATATTAAATGAAAAAAAAAATCTAAAGCTTGAATAAAAAAAAGTGGTTGCTGAAAAGGAAATTTCATGGATATTGTTCGTTGTTGAGATAATTCTCTAATTTTGATGAAGACTACAGAAATTTTCTTAAAATGGATGAAAATGTATTTATTGAATTACTGAGGCTTGTTATACCCTTGATTAAAAAAAAATACGGTGATGAGGGAGTGTATTAACCATCTGAGCGATTGTCATGACGAAGGCTTTAAATTTTCAACAAGAGTCTCTGCAACTAACGAAAGCAAAACTTCTGCTGCTCAATCCACAACTCGGAATTTCGTGATCTGTCAAGAACAGCAACTCACAGAAATACCATAAAGATGGTAAATGTCATCCTCCACTGATTTTTTTTAATTCTGCCCGAAAATTGGTTCTCTGTGGCATTTTTATCAATTTTTAATAGTTTTTCCCATAGTGCCACTACGATTACCATTTCAAAAATGACAACATTGATAGGTAACATTGATGAACCCAACACATGATCTATTTAATGTTAATGAAAATTGACGAAAACCAAATCATCAATGTAGCAAGGTTACTTGGCAAGAACATTGAATAGCACACAAATGATCAATCTTACTTGAATGGCGACTCATTCAATTAATATTGAAAAGTAGGTAACATTGATCGTGTGTAGGGCGCTATTCGTGATGAGTTGCTATGATGGGAAAGTCCAAAAAAGTGGATCCGCCCATTGGGCCAGTGCACACTGGATCAATTTTTCCTCGAGGTAAGACTGGGTTATCTTTTACTTCAATTGCACAATGCATGGATAATCCTGGGGAAAATTGTGTGCGTGTGAACTAGTGGTAGTTTTTTGCATCTCGAAATTGACAACTTACACATGTACATACATACATATGTGTGTATTGGTTTTCCCCCGATGTACAGCAGGACGGATTTGCGTCTTACTTACATACATACATATGTATTTACCCTTAGGATATTAATGACTAAGTTTGATACTTAATTTGAAAGATTAAGAAATAATTGATTTAGATCTAATAAAGTATATACATACATATGAATGTACATACATACAATCGTCTTTGCTATTGATATTGATCATGATCAGTATCCTGTCCATCCGTTCTAGGATAGGAGAATGAAATTTCATATCTGGTCTTTTGAAAAGGAGGAGTGTAAGTTTAAAAATTTTTGAAATCCGCTCACTGACACGGCCACGTTTTTTTATAACATCACTACTTTACCTAATCGAAAAATTTTATTATACGGATCGTATAATCCTACTTCCTGTGCAGTCCTCATAAAGTGGGCGTGGCCATATTGCATTTTTACTGAAAAACGACGATAACTTTAAACGTTAGAGGATGTTACATGTAAAATTTCATCAAAATCGGTTTTTTAATGAAATTGCCCCCAACAAGTGGGCGTGGCTAAAACTTTTGTGTGGGTAAATTGTAGACAATCTGAAGATCTAAATATTTGGTCGATTTCATATAACGTGAAGTTATGAATAAGTGGGCGTGGCAGTGGGCGGATTAAAAAAATGTTTACACTTGTACTGTATCTTTTTATCAAATGTCCTTGATCGTGACTAATCACAATGATTTTGGTTTGAACGTTCAGTTGCGTTTATAAGTTTCTTCTTAATTTATGAATATTACATCGTACATTGGAGACGTTTTCTATCTATGTACAAATGTACATCTGCAGACGCTCATTGTGACGAATTGCGTACATTTTAATTACTTCCGTTACAAGGTGAATTTCAAATCACGATGCAAGTCATTATTTCTAATATAAGTACCATGGGGCATTTACAATTCCCCGAAGGACTTTGTTTTGAAATATTTGTATTATTTGTACCTTCGTTTTCTTTGTACAACCCCATAATTGGATACCATATGTCCAAACGGGTTTTAGAATCTGATGATACAGTAAGATTTTATTTTTAGTGGACATTTTTGAGTTATGTCCTAACAACCAATAAAGTTTTCTATATCTAATATTTAGCTCTTCTACTTTTTTCTTCACATGTTCCTTCCATTTCAGTTTGGCATCTAGATACATACCCTAATACTTAGCTGCATTAGAGTAAGGAACTACTTGGTTATTAATAACCACAGGAACATTCGTTATTTTTTTATTTGTGAAATTGATATGGGTGGATCTTGACTCATTAGGCTTAATTCGCCACCGTTTCCTCCAATCACATATTACGTTAACTGAATTTTGTAGCTTTTCACATCGCATTACGTTCCGAAATGCATTGTGAACGAATGCACTGGGCAAACAAAAGCAAACAGAGCATCGTGAACCAACACGATGCAAATGGTATTTGTTATTGCTACCCTGTTTGGATTAGCTTTAACATATATTTCGTGAATATTCGGTTGTCACCAGCACCACAATTATTAAGGAAATGAATAATTATCTGAGTTGCAATTAAGTTATTACTTATTGTTTTAGATTTCCAAAAAATAAATTGTGCCCATCGCATAACATTCCTAAACGTCATGATTCACAAAGCAACAGAATGCGCATCGCATACTGAAAGCATCGTGTGTTTGCAGCACGGATGCGATGTGCAGTCACAATGCGCATTTTGGTTGAATTTAGGAAAGAAGCCTTATTAGATCATAACATGGTGATTTTCTATTAGATAGTTTCTGAATACATGAGCTGATCTCTCTAAGCGAAACATAAGCAATTACATCTTCATCTACTCTATCAGAGAATTCAAGACGTTTGTTTGCCACTCCAGGCGGGAAAGGTTGAAAAGCATATGTCAGATGCTCCAAAAAAAAGTTTGAACTTTTCTTTTGGGTCGCCAATCCATTTCCCATCAGGTGTTTTTGTCAGCAGTTAAGTTACAAAGATATTTAGTTAGAGATCTATTTTTAAGTTTACCGATATTTCTTTTTAGGTTTGCTACATATTTAGTCTATTAAATATAGTTTTATCTCCTGGATAAGATATCCAGTCATTTGCCATTTACTGCGGGCTCTTTTATTATCTAATATAATTTAGTGAAGTTATGAAAAAGTGGGCGTGGCAGTGGATGGATTTCAAAAATATTTACACTTGTACTGTATCTTTTTCTCAAAAGACCCCATATGAAATTTCATCCTTCTAGCTCAAAATTTAAGGCCCAAAAGCGGTAACATACGGACGGGCGGACACAGCTCAATTGATTTCGCTATCGATACAGATTACGAATATATATACTTTATAGGGTCTACCTCTATTATTTCTCTGTGTTTCAAACTAATAATAATATACCCTTAGGATAGGGTATAAACATCGGCTTCTCCGAAAGAAAAAGAAAGATCACGAGAAGCGCGCGATCGAGGAATTAATTAGTTAGTTAGTTAAAAAAAACGTTTCAGGGAAACAAGACTCGAACAGAGCCCTGTAAAGATGAACAAGGAAAGCTTGCAGTTGAATCACAGTCGGTGTTGAGGAGATAGAAAAACTACTTCTGCAGATTAAAACGAAAAGGAATATATTCCTAATCGACCAAGGATTATGAATAACCTTATAATGTATGCAAGTACACAGCGTAAGCGATATTTTTGACTTACGCCTAAGAGTATGCACTTATTGATATTTTTCTGGTGTAGTGGTTGAAACTCAGGTGGTGTTAGGTTTCATTACTCCGTGGGTGGTGTCTGAACTAGTCAGGGAACATTTGTGATTTTTTTTTTTGCATTCGGCTAGAATTCTAATATTAATAACAAGCGTGTGTACACTTTAGGTGGAGATGTGTGGTTAGTTTTTATTAGAAAAATTGAGGGGGCCGCTTTCCATTATGGCCACCTCGCAAAAAATTTGAAAAAAATATTTCTATATGTAAAATGAGCTCCTAAACACGAATCTTGCGCGCAAACTATTATTAACAAAGTTATTAACATTTGAAGTTCCCAAAATACTTCTAAACTGAATGCATTTTCGAGGTATTATTCACAGATAAGTAGCAATTTCTCTTTAATTTCCGCTTTCTAACATCATATTCTTTGTTTTAAAATTGTAAAATATTATAAATAAATAGTAGAAATAAACAAATAAAGATAATAAAAAAACAGTAGTCATAATTCTCAAAAATGACGGGTATGTTCGTAATTCCCTAGAAATCTGTTATTTTACCTAAACTTCCGCAGGAGCATCCCTGATCGAAGTCAATGGTCACTGGGCCACTCCTCCATCATTGATCTCCTCAATTTTACCCCAGAAAACACCGAGGACTCCCCACCGACTCTGTTATTTTACCTAAACTTCCGCAGGAGTGAAGGGTCACTGATCTCTATCCCGAGGACAGTTCAGTCCACTTCTACACGGACAGCTTCTCCGCTCAATCTGACCATCCCTTCCACCTCCCAGATCATTGTATCGTTTTTCAGGCGGCAATCATTGCGATCAAGGAAGCCTTGTTCTGCCTGAAATGTAATGCAATATCTATCAGGTATATTAGGTGCCATGAACTAAATATTAGGTGCAACATACGCCATCAAACCAGTGTTCCATACAATCCCGAACAAAATGGGCGTGCTGAGCGTGACATGAGGTTCATCGTTGAAATAATCGCTCGAACAATGTTGCATGCAAAGAATCTTCCTATTAAGCTGTGGGCAGAAGCAGTGAACACTGCGGTTTTCCTTATCAATAGGTACGTTCCAAGTCCTGAAAAAGGAAAAAGCCCTTTCCAGCTTTGGTTTGAACGGAAGCCTTCACTCGAAAACCTTAAAATATTTGGCACCGAAGTATTTATTCATGTTTCTAAGGAAAGGCGACGAAAGTGGGACCGAAAGTCGCAACATGGGTACTTTGATCCTGAAAATCAAGATTTCTCGTAATATAGTTTTCAAAAATGAATTCAATACTTCTATCATTTCAGTACCCAGCAATCCTGATACAGAAATACAACCATCAACGGAACATGGTACTGCAAAGCCAGACATTGTTACCCATCACGGTCTGAATGGGTCTAATGAAGATAAATTGGACCTCACTCTTTCGAAAGAGCATGAGGAATGTGCTACGCTGAAGCCAGGTGAGGATAAGAACTTCGAATCAGATCAGCCACCCCCAAACACAGAAGATCACGAGGATGATGGAGTGTTGGGTAAAACAGTGCATTATTGAGAGCGACTTCGTAGTTACCAGAAAAACCAGGCTTCTGCAACGACCAGCGTCCTAACAAGCATGTTGGAAGGGTACGCATTTATAAATGAATGTTTCGAGCCCAGGAGCTATCAAGAAGCGATGGAATCGGTGTATGCCAGAAAGTGGAAAGCGGCGATGGACGAGGAAATTGATGCACTCCATCTTAATAAAACGTGGGATCTAGTTTTTCTTCCAGATAACAGAAAAGTGATTGACAACAAGTGGGTGTTTAAAGCAAAACTGTCAAAGGATGCCAAGATTAACCGGTACAAGGCCCGCCTTGTGGTACGAGGATTCACTCAGAGGGAAGGAACGGACTACACGGAGACCGTCAGTCCAGTTGCCCAATTCGCATCCATTAGAGCCATTCTTGCGATTTCTGTTGCGGAGAACCTCGTTTTAAAGCAGTTTGACATCAAGACGGCTTTTTTAAATGGTCAGTTTGAGGAAGTTGTATACATGTCGCAGCCGGAGGGTTATAATGACTGCAGTGAACGTGTATGTAAGTTGAATAAAAGCCTGTATGGGTTGAAACAGGCGTCCAGATGTTGGAACTTGAAGTTCACAAAGTTGCTGCAACAATTTAACTTTCGCCCATGTGCAGCGGACTCGTGCGTTTTTTTCCATCAGTCAGGTAAAGAAAAGGTTTTAATGGCTTTGTATATCGACGATGGACTTATTGCGGCTAGTGATGGAAGACTTGCAATACAGTTCATCAAGTACTTGCAAACATTTTTTGAGGTTAAGGTGTCTGATGCTGAATTCTATCTGGGGCTTCAAATCGAACACAGAAGTGATGGCTCGAGTCATCTCAACCAATCCAGCTATTCGGAGAGATTACTGCAGAAGTTCAATATGTCAAACTGTCATCCTGTGTGCTCACCTGCGGAAGCTTCGAAATTTATCTTCAGACATTCATGTCGGCAAGTTTCCCTTTCGAGAGGGTGTAGGGAGCCTAATGTACTTTGCAGTAGCAACAAGGCCAGACATTTCTTATGCTTTAGGAGTTGTGTCAAGACATTTAGACAATCCGTCTGTAGAGCATGTGAACGCAGTAAAACGTATTTTTAAATAAAGGGGACCACAACTTATGGTATACTCTTTAAAAATAACTTTAAATTTAATATTGATTCTTACAGCGACGCTGATTACGCCGGAGATATTGAAACTCGGCGAAACAATTGGTTTCGTTTTTCTGATTAACGAAACACCAATTTGTTGGGCGTCGCAGAGGCAGAAAAGTGTCAGTTTGTCGATAACAGAAGCCGAATATATTGCTGCATCTGAGACCTTGAAGGAGTTAGTATGGATCAAGTCGCTGTTCCAAGATCTTCTTCCTGAAAAGCAACTTAATGCAGTACTCTTTATGAATAACCAGAGTGCTTTGAAGCTGGTGAAAAGTCCTCAATAAAAATCTTAAACAAGAGGACCAAACATGTAGACATACGATATCACTTCATCAGGGAGAAGTTTAAAGAAGGCTTATTCGACCAACGCAGGAGCAGATTGCTGATATTTTTATCAAGCCGTTAAGTAAAGTAAAATTTGAATATTTTTGCGAGAAGTTAAAAATTGTATCTAAATGATTTCGATTTTTTAAATTTAAAATCTTGAATATTGAATTAATTTAAAGTATATACATACATACGTAATATCAACAAAAGATTTTTTCGATGAATTAATACTAAGTGGGCGTGTGAAAATTGTATAGTATTAATTTTGCAAATTACTGTACGTATAGTGATTACAAACTGTACCAACATATTTTGACTTTAACTTAAGTTTTACATCAACCACCTCCGGGAAAAGACCTCTTTTTAATCTGGATTTTTTTAAATTTAAACTCTTGAATATTGAATTATTTTAAAGTATATACATACATACGTAATATCAACAAAAGATTTGTTCAATGAATTAATACTAAGTGGGCGTGTGAAAATTGTATAGTATTAATTTTGCAAATTACTGTACGTATAGTGATTACAAACTGTACCAACATATTTTGACTTTAACTTAAGTTTTACATCAACCACCTCCGGGAAAAGACCTCTTTTTAATCTGGCTCAACATTCCGATTAGAAATAATTAAGTTATAAGAAGTTATAATTTATTAATTAAGAAAAAGAAGAATTAAGTACGCACGGCCAACGTTGTGTACTTTATTTATGTATAAAGTTTAGTGTACGTATGAGAGTAATACTAGTCGTGTTTTATTTTCTTCATGATTTGATCTAAAATCTAAATTATTTCCATTATTTTACTTATTTTACAACAACAACACGTATCTATCGGAATCTATTTTATGTACATAGGTGGTCAAAGTGTGGTGATGCGAATATATGGGAGCATAAACGTTCTCACCTTAGCCTCTCCCTAACAACTCCTACTCTACACCTCCACGTTGGTGGCTGCTGGCTGCCTTAACTGGAGATTGGGTAACCAATCTCTTTGGAAGGTCGTTGGTGGTAGCGGACGAGAGAGAAGGAGGAGTGTTTTCTCACTAAGATACTTGTTCTTGATCCAGGCGGCAGCGGACGAATCCCCTAGACTAGTCAGGTCGAACAAGTAGTGTTATAACTATATGAGCTACTTTGACATATTGGAATCCCTGGTCTATAGTACACTCAAAAGCTGAGCTAGGGTGTTGGAAAAGAGTTGGTGGCGGATCAACCCTTAATGGGCCAATGGCAGCGCTCATAACCACGAAGCGGGTTACTGACTTCTGGGTAAATTCGCGAACATTAGTCTAATATGCGCTCATGCTCCCACATAAAACAAATACGACCGATGCCACCAAAGAATCGAACTCCTTTACAAAACTTACGAGAAATGATCGAAATATGACTTTAAAATCGTATTGGGTGATTTTAACGCAAAGATAGGGAAGGAAGACATCTTTGGTGGGACGGTTGGTAAGCAGAGTCCTCACGACACCGTGTCCAAAAATGAATTTAGGCTTATTAACTTCGCTGTGGGGCGAAACGTCACAATAGCAAGCACACGGTTTCCTCATTTCAATATCCAAAAGGAGACATGGCGGTCTTTTGATCATCAAATGGTAAATCAAATTGATCACATTGCGATCGACGTAAGGTATGCCTCCAGTATACTGGATATTCAAAGTTTCTGAGCAGCCAACGAGTCGGATCACTTCCTTGTTGCGGCCAAGCTACGAATGCGGAAACCCATGATTTGACGAAGAATTTGGGCTAGCAAATGCAGCTAAACAAGAAGCAAGCTCTACACAAAAAAAAAAAGAGACGGGAAGAACATCCGTTTTTCCGAAAGAACAAAAAGGAGCGCGCGATCGAAGATATTGAGAGACTATACTTTAGGAAGTATAGTGTACGGAAGTTTTACCAACAGGTAAAAAGAACGTGTAGAGACGAAGAAGGAAACCGTGGAGTTGTTCAGCTGCAGATGACTTTTTAGACCAACTCATATCTAAAATTTGGTCAAACGAGAGTATGCCTTATGAATGCAATCTCATCATCGTTTGCCCGATATCCCCTTAGTTGCGCAAATTACAGAGGTTTTAGTCTATTGTGCTGTCATGTGATTTTTCCAATATTACACTTAAAAGAATTGTGCGAAACCGGAGGTACAATTCAAAAGCCTGTGCAGCGTATGCCGATGATATTGACATTATTGGCCCAACACAGCGGGCTGTCACCGGTTTGTTCGCTAGTATTCAAACGGAAGAAGCCAATATGTACGGAAATGGATAAATCGGCAAGGCAGCCGAACAATACCGTCATCTCCCATGTCACTTCTCTTCGTTCGCCTAAACTGAATATCATAAACTTTAAAAATTTTAATTCAAAATTCAAAGCCCCTGGAACTAAAAGTTGCCAACGTCTGGCTTCATGAAATATTGAATTTTATCCTTTCGTGGTCTAGAGTGATTTTACGTGCCATAACTTAGCAACTGCCATCACCAAAGCTCCTTCCTTCCTCCAAAGGATTCAAAATTGATTCTTTTATCCCTGGTTCAGGTCTTTCTTACTATGGTTTGCAGCAAATATTCGTGCGCACAATTGCACACCCCCATTGGCCTGACGCACCCCCAATCATTCTATGTGCTTATCTAAAATATAGCCTTTCAAGAAAACAAATGAAAAAGTATTCACCCATAGCTTGTTCGTATGAGACTAAGAAGCATGCACCGAAAAGGTTCATCACGAGGGCACTTGTATCCACTTTCCATGCAGGTCACTGCACTACAAATGCCGCACAGTAACTACGGACGGCGAAGAAGTACGAATCGTCATTTTGTTGTTGCAATTTCGTATCATAAATTTTACACAAAAAGCAATTAATTCGGTTGGGGTGCAAAGTGTTTTTCACTGATGCGGACTTGACTATACCCCTAACTCCCACTACAATAAATGGATTTGCTAAGAACTGAGGAAACATATTTTTACAGTCAGTTAGGCGCGATAGACGTGCGAATGAGAGTGATAAACTCAAAAGGAAGATATAGGGCTCATGAATTACCACCACCCTCGACGAAGCGCTTGGTGTACGTTTGGCGCCACTTTATTTATGGCAAGTGGCGCTTAAGGAAAGGATTTGTGCTCCCAAACAAAAGCTTATCTTGTTTTGTTTTATAGGTTTTTCTTTGTTTGTATCTTTTCGTTGCTGCCTGTCTTTCAATTTGCGATTCTTTGTGCCAATTTTATCCTCAAACTCGTTTATTGAGTTCCATTCTACCCACTGGCAGTGAGTGATGGGTTTGAAGGATTTAGTTATTTACAATTGAATAAAATCGATCATGTCAAAATGTCAAACGATGTGCTTGGATAGACAAGTTCTATTTGTTGGATATGTAAAGCAGTTTGGCAGGTAGTAGTAAAAGGTGAAATCGATTGCAATCAGGTCATACTTTATTTGGAGGATATGTATTTAGAATACACTGGGGTTATGAGATAATTTGTTTACGCTTACTTTCTGAGTTATTCACAAAGAGCCGTAAAGATGTGGGAATGATATAAGAATGTGTGATACCTTATCCTTCTTCTTTGCATCAGCCCTTATAAAAAGTGCATATGTACTTATGCATGTATTCAAAATTTCGTTTTTCATAAATCGCCCCCAAAAAGTGGGTTTGGTTATACATATACATATTAGTAGGTATAGAGTCTTAAAAGATTTCATGTTAAATTAGTAAAAGGGACTTTTTTTCCGGGGAAAACAATATCCACCACTTAGCTTCCCTTGCAAATTGTCATTCTATTGAAGAAAATTTTTAATCACGGCTTAGAAAGAAGTAAAGCGGCGTTAAATTGCAAAGAAACGTGTGCGATGTGGGATGTGCTCAGTTAAAGTCTTGTAAAACGGTTATTCCCATCTTCGATAGATGAAGAAATAACATCACCATGATCAGTTTACCTTTTAAAAAATGACAGCACATATTCACAACAGTGGGCCTAAGACTCGATGAAAGTACTGAAACCATTTGTCAGCAAGCTGATTGATTTATCAGTACGATTTTAGTCCCGGTAAGCCTACAACCGAACAAATATTCACACTACGGCAGATACTGGAGAAAACCCAAGAAGGCCAGATCGATACTTATCATCTTTTTATCGATTTTAAGACCGCATATGAGAGATTCAGACATCGACCTGATCAGAAAAGTATGCATTAGTAGTCTTCTCAAATGGCTAGGACATTTAGAGCGAATGGGCATCAACGCTCCGGCCCGATGGCATACGAATCCAATTCGGAGGGGAAACGCGGTAGAGGAAGACCTCGCCTTAGGTGGCGTTCACAAGTGAAAGAGGACTGCAACCAACTTGGAGTACGTAACTGGAGGCAGTTAGCCAAAGAACGCTCTAACTGGAGAGTTTTATTGGTTGAAGTCCAGGTCCACTCCTGTAGCACCACCTAAGGAAGTAAAAAGTGATTGATGATGAAATATCACACACCCTCCCTGACTGTAAACACTAAGCTGTAGTGGCTTGACATTCGAGACTGAAGCATTCAATTGAAGCGCTTCACTAAAATGAATCAATGCTTCACTTCCGTCCCACACTTCACTGCTTCATTTACTTCAATTAGTTCCTACAATTCACGGTACACTTCTTTCGCTTCCTTACTGTCCGAACACAATGGTGCGGGTGCGGCTGTAGTAGCGGCGGTAGTACGAAATGTCAAAAGTTGAGTACGCACAAACTCAATGCTGTGAACACAATAGGTCGCTGTAGTACGCCGCTGCGGGTGTAGTACGAGTGGGTGAACTTTTAATTTTTAGAGCGCAGCCGGTTTGGCAGCACAGATATAACAAAAAACATACAGAAAAATTATTAAGACCAAATATTTAGATATTCAGATTGTCTACAATTCACCAATACATAAATTTTCACCACGCTCACATTTTAGGGGCGTTTTTATCAAAAAATAGCTTTTGATAAAATTTTACATGTAACATCCACAAACGTTCGAAGTTATCGTCCACGGCCACTTTATAAGGGCTAAATAGGAAGAGATAGGGTATCATACGATCCGTTCTAGACGGATTGTAGCTTTTCTGTATGTTTCAATTTGATTTCAATGGATTTTCAAAGCACCGATTATCTTAATTTTTATTATTATAACGTTAAATTGGTAAAGGTACACGGCGAACAACTGTAGATACTGGCAAGCAAGTTGCTTGTTGATACGAAAAATGTTCACCTTGTAAGCACTCTGTACCAACTTCCACTTCTCGAAATTGCTTTTCTGGCTCAAGAGGAATAACTAAACAAAGGTACGCCAAGAAAAAACCCATTTACATAAGTACAGATAGTGCCTTAATGCAATTTGTTCCTTTCTCAATGCTTTCACTTCGTAAGTATATTCCTGCATAACTGTTAATTTGGCGTGTTTTCTTTTGATTAAACACGAAACAGTCCAGTGTTTCCATGCGTAGATAGTGCATTTACATTTTTCCCTCCTAAATGCAGGTGCTCCATACCACCCTACTATACCTGCGGGTCGAAAACTCATAATTTCCCAAACGGGTTACACCCAAGTGGACCCAAGGATTCCCAAGTAAATGGAAATGCACTCTTAACTGCGGCATGTCTCGTTGGATTCCCGCGCACTTCTTTTGCTCTCTTACAAAACATTAAATCGAATTTACATGAAGTAGAGACAAAATATAGCGCTCCGAACCACACAGATTCGCGAAGTGGTGCAAAAGCAGAGTACACCTTTTCGCTAAAACCTACCGAAAGAAATGTACTGGAATTCGTAGGTCCACCCCAAAAGATAGTAAAAAAGAAAATACTTCACGATAAGACCCTAGAAGCAATTACCGCCATTTCCTGGAATTGGGTGCTTACGGGCAAAGTAAATCGTAGAAGCTTAGATAACAACAGGGTAAACATGACTACTCTTCACCACGGAAGCCTTCTTCATGCTCCTTCATTGCAAAAGTACTACACTACAGCTCTTTGCTCGTTTTATGGCACAAATGTGCTGCTCAACTTTACTATATACATACATATGTACATGTACATAAACATAGCCACGGAGCCAATGCCTGCAATGGAATAAAATCTCCTTGAAGGACTAACGAGCCGAAATGGAAGTGCATCCAGCAAAAGGCTCACACAACTACTGTAACTGCAACTGACTAGCCCCGGTGATTGTGTGTTATTGTGCATCGGTGGCGGTGGTTATGACGATGACAATGACGATGCCGATGTGGGTGAAGATGATGATCATTGCGATACCGATGATGCTAGTGGTGTTGTTCTAGGGTTCCACGAAAGATAGGACATGAAATCGTATCCCCGAACAATCGTACAGCAAAAAGAATAATAACTGTTGGATTATTACTTTTGTCTTACAACTGAATCACTTATAAAGAAAAGGATTCTAGATTTTCCAGGGGATTTGTTCATTTTTCATTTAAGTCTCCTTGTTCTGCATTCTTTATAACGACGACGACGACGACGTGAGGAAAAGCAGCGCCACAGCACAGAGCACATCCGCAACAAATGTGACATGGATTTCGGGCAATTGTTCAAACGTATCCTCTGTTCATTTTGTATTCTTCTTGGATTGTTAGTTTAATGATAGGGAAATTTAAAATCTTATCTACAGTTTGTGATTGTCATAAATTATGATTGGAAATTAAACGTTTGTGTGTACAAAGTTTCTTTATTGGTATCTTTCTGTACCCTTTTATGGCTATGCACAAAGGAACTAAAGTTAGTAAAGGTGATATTAACTGTTAAGGAAAATTTAATTCTGTTGGGATTAAAATGTATTGTCATAACATTTGCACATACATACATATGTACATATGTATATGTAAGTATACATTTATGCGTTTTTTTGATCAAAAACATCTTAAAATCGATCAAGGAAAATATAGTTTGACAGTTAATGGGGAAAAAGAAGAATGCAAAACTGCGATATCTACTACGGCGATTGCTACCGATAACAGAAGCACCGCCTATTTGGATGCGGGTTTGTTATTGGAGAAGTCTTGAGTTTTCGGCATGTAAACGAGCGTCTCGGAACAATTCGCATCAAGGCTGAATTCGCTTGCATTAGCCTGATATGCGCTCATGCCCCCACAGAGGAGAAAGATGACGATACCAAAGACAGCTTCTACGAGCTCTTAGACAAAACGTACGAGCAGTGCCCTAGCTATAATGTTAAAATTGTCCTGGTCGATTTAACGTAAAGCTGGGCGGAGAGGGCATCTTTGGTAGTACTGTCGGAAAGAATATCCTGCACGACACCACCTGCGATAACGGTTTCAGGATAATCGCCTTTGCAGAGGGACAAAATCGAGACGTCGCACGAGATCGCCAGAGCCTTTTCCGATCGAGTGTCCCTTAATCTCTCAAGGGCTCCTATGCCGCCAGCATCAAGTCCTGAAAAGCAGTGGCTACGTTGCCAAAAAGGCATCAGGGATGCCGCATCAACGAAACCACTGGTTCGACGAAGAATGTCGGCAAGCAAATGCAGAAAAACAGATGGCATACAAAGCGCCGCTGCATAGCATGATGATATCCTACATGACGCGTCTAAGCTGGTGTCGAATACCCAGTTTACTACTGTTGGTACGTGCCAAATTAAAAATTTCCTCTCCAACATTTACACTAGCGATCTCAAAGATTTTCTTCACCATTCTAATGCGTTCGCAGGCAACCTGATTGACTAAGGTTCATGTCCAAAGATCGAGGTTATTGCAATACACTACACAGCGTGACTTCGACACGATCCAACGATATTCCAAAGACTGCAAGTTAAAGATCGACCTGTCTTGGTATCACTGCCATTGTATCATGATTTATCGATTTGTTTTTTTGAGGTGTCAAAAAACTATCGATAGCGCAATTATTTATTGTTTTATTTTCATAACACAATGAATAAATGAAGTTAAAATTTTTCTTCACAAGAAATTAAGATCTTATTAGAACATGAACAAACATATGTAGATAAAAAAAACATACAGAAAAACTACAATCCGTTTGGTTCGGATCGTTTGATACCCTATACGCCTTACTATGCAGCCCTTAAAAAGTGGGCACGGCATACTGCATTTTTTTCTCGAATTACAATGATAACTTTAAACATTTAGGATGTTACAGGCAAATAATATCCAAAATCGATTTTTAAACTGTCCCAAAAAGTTTAAACGTCCCGAAAAAGTGTGCGTGGCTAAAGACAATGTATGCGTGAATTGAATCTGAATACCCAAATATTTGGTCTTAACAAAATTTTTCGATTTCATATAAAATTGTGAAGTTATAAAAAGCTGGGCGTGGCAGTGGGCGGATTTCAAAAATGTTTACACTTGTACAGCTTCTATTTCTCAAAAGCCCAAAAATTGGTGAAGTACGGACAGACGGATAGACATAGCTAAATTAATTTCGCTATTGACACTGAACACGAATATATCATATGCATGTATATACTTTATAGGGTCTATCCCGATTATTTCTCTATGTATTATTTTTAATATGCCCTTAAGATGGTGTATAATGAAAGACATCATAGAATAAAAGCGGACGGGCCGAATAAACATTGATGCTAACATCATGGGCTGAAATCGCCAAAGACATAAATAATAAGTGCGTAACCAACAAAACGGATGACAATCTTAGGACGAAGTATAAGAATTTAAAATATCCAGTTAGGAAAAGTAAATTCGGTGGAGCACAGCATATTCTGTACAGGAGTATACAGCAGGCTGAATTTTCTGTCACTGGAATTAATGTTGTTTTGAAGGCATGCCAGGAGGACGCATTTTTGGGGACCAAGGCACTGTGGGATGACGACGCATCTGAGCGGAAGAACGATTCAATACCGAATAAATCAAGAAACGACTTCTCTGAAAAAGAAAGAGGTTTGTATTTCTTTTAAACTGAGGCTAGTGTGTGGTGCTGGTCGTGCCAGGGACGATATTAAACAATATTTTCCTTTTAATATTTAGCTGTTTAAATATTCTAATTAAGGATATTTAATGTGGCAATATAATTTTGAACAATGAAAATACTTACAAAATTGTGTCCGTTCAGTACGATCACGCTTCATCAAATGAAAAAATTAACAAAAGAACGAAGTGTTCGCAAAGCGTGAGATCTGAAAGGTGTTTTCGCAATGTTTTCATTTAATGGGCGTTCAAATATTCTTTTAATAAGATTTTAATAATTCAATTGTTTATTTATGTAGATGTATGTATATAACTAAGTAATATATAGAGCTACGGAAATGTATTTAATTCAATTTGAGCAGCTTTACTTGCAGATAACTTTTTTTGATTATACTTGCAGATGAAACGGAGGAGTTGTTGGAGAGAATGTTGATAAATCCCCAACACATCTCAAACCCAAACGGCGCAAACAACAAAAGACGACGAGGGGGCGATGTTGCTGCTGTCATATTAAGAAAAGTAGAGCCTTAAATAAGCCTAATTAATTCTCCAATGTTCCGGTCTGAAGTGAATCCAACCGGAGGACAACGCAGTAGAGGAAGACCTCGTAGAAGGTGGCGCGCACAAGTTAAAGAGGACCTCAACCAGTTCGAAAGTTCTATTTTGGAACAACAGCGTAGTTGATAGGGCAATACAATTAGGTTCCAATCTCTTAACACGAAGGACCAAATTGATGTCCATACAGAACATTAATCCTGCTTGTCCTACTATGTGTATTGACCTGAGTATTAGCCGATAAGCAGGGAAGTGAAGCAGATCGTAGGCTCTTTCAAAAGAAAAATACTTTGTTAAATATTCGGTCCCATGTGCGAAGAGGACGAATTGAGGAGAAGATTTAACCCAAACTGTATGAGCTGCTCCAAAATGTGAATGTAGTCTCGAAAGCCATTGGCTCGGCATTGGTTCCGTCACATCGACCGAATGAACAAGTGAATAGAATATTCCAATTTTAGGCCTCAGGTTTGAGACGACTAGGAAGATCGAGCCTCCTTTATAAGGATGAAGCCTTCGCGAATGCCAGGATTTTCGTTGTAACGAACTGGAAGTAATTATTTAATATATCTCCTGTACCACTTGCCGTATCTGTCTGTACAAGCTTACGGTGAAGTTGTTTAGAGTTCTATTTGAGTACCATTTAGTTCTATTTATAATTTTAGTCTTTTGCTTGTCTCAAAGTCATAATATGAATGTAGTACATTTCTCTATCTACAGTCTAATTGACCAAAATTCGCGAGTGACACGAATCCTCTCACCAATTATTCTGGTTTTCTAAATCCTTGTGTTGCTTTCGCAACTGAAATGACACCAATATATGTATGTAGGTATCTATAACAGAAGACACGTCCGCCTTAGTTTGTATGATATTTGGTGTAAGCTCGCCTTGGAGGAATTTGCTGCTAATTAACTTGCAGCCTGTCTGCAGCATAACAAATGAAAATGTTTGCTTATTCTTGCCAAACAAAAAGAAAATCATAATTTCAGCGTATGAAAATCATTTTGTTGTCTTAATTTGGTTGTGTTTTTAATTACATTGTCCTAAACAGCCTCCGGTATAAAGCGCTGAAAACAAATTTCCTTTTACCTCGAAACAATTTCGTACGCGGGAATAAAATTGCAATTATGAAAAGAAAAAGAAAAAAAAGCGTTCGCGAATATACTTACACTACATTATTGTGCGGCATGGATTACTGTGTCCTTTCATTCAAAAAGAGAAAGGTTGCATTAAAACCTGCCTGAAGCCAACAGAGCAAGTACCACGAACATTTTAACCAGTGCTCAATTATAACACGGCGTACCTAGCAAAATATAACAAAAAGCGAAATAAAACACAAATTCGCTTCGTTTACAATTAATTTTTTTTTGTATTTATAATTCTAGCAAACGCTGTCCGTCACCTAAAGCCCGTAGGATAAACGCAATTATACTTCGTCCACGAAAGTTGCCTAGAACCATGCTTCTTTCCAATTTGAGTAGAGGGACATTAACTGTGCTTTCTATGAAATAAAATATGTATGAAATTCTCACCAATAGAGTGCTACAGTTTTCCCAAGGAGTACAAAGAGTGGCTAGTTAAATGATATAGTAATGTTCAAAATAATGCCCAATTACAATTAATGTACGTGAAATGAGAAATATCGGAGATGCTGTTCAGGGTGTGCTTGTATAGTTAAATGTATAATGTTTGCCCAGTAAATATTGCTTATTTTCTACCCTATTACCCACGCACCCTTGCAAGAATGGCGCAATCATACTTATTGTGGAATCCATACTTCCTTCATAACCTAGTTTCAAGGGCAGGCTTTTTTTAAGAGATATTAATAATATAACAATTTTCGAACTTACAAATATTATAATTTTACGTACATAGTTATGTTATTCATATTCGCATTTCACAATCAGAGGTTATACTCACAGTGGATACAAAGTCACATTCACATTTATACCGTGAACAATAAATTCACGACTTGCTAAATCTACCTACCACCTCGCTCTGCAGAAAGTGGGAGCAGAAGACCCATCATCCTGCGAATACATATAATGACTGATCTGGATAGACAGTCATTCTTGACCGTGGTCGCAGGAATACTGAACGCTTGTCTTTCTAAAGTCCAATGGTGCTAGTTTTAATGAGTTCCAGACTGCTCCGTCTTTCCTTCAGGTTGTAGGCTGATTGCTACTAAAATCTAAATACCTTAGTAGCATCTAACTTTGCGGCGCGGCACCCTTTACTTTCATGTGATTTTATTTGGGTCCTCCCTACCTAGGACCGTTGTTCTGTTCGTCAAATTTATAGAGCGCTTTGTCCATTTCTTTGGCCCTTTTCAGGCTGAGAGAGCAAAGTCCTGAAGAGGTTCGTGGAGCTCCATTACATCCACAGTTTGGTGCGGTTTACACGCTGATGGTATCATCGGTTCGTTTTAAAAATGAGGACGTAGCTGGCATTATGGGCTATTAGGGTCGTTACTGGACCATGATCTACGAAAATTTTAGCAACTCAAACCAAACCACAACTAAAAATAAAACTTCTTCTTCTAAGGCCGGGTAAATTATAACGTTGGAGAAAGTCAGACATTTGCTGATTGCTGATGACAATCGGCCTATATTCATTCGGTGAGTTTGACGATACCTTGTTTTTCAAAACTGGAAGAATTTTTGCAAATTTCCACAAGGAAGGAAAAGTAAAGGTTTTTGTGATGTTATTAAAAATATAGGTAAAAGCTGGGAGAATGTAAGGTAATATAATTTTAATGAAAGTTGGACGAATATCTTCGATGCCAACAGCCTTAGATTTAATTATAAGAACACTATTGACAATACTCACTAAATGATGATGGCACTTGTGCAAACTTCCTATCAAGTTGATTAGGATAAGGGATGTCCATTTCAGTGTTCTTTTGTCGCCCAACACAAAGTTTACGTAGATTTTTCCATAGAGTTTCATAAAACTTTCTCTTTGATTGTTTAATTTTTGTGTTGACCAAGTTCCTTAGCTGGCGACAGCTATTGTAAAATTCTGAAAGTTCAGAGTTCTGTTCTGATCGTTTAATATATTACAGTCGAAATCACCACAGACGGAGAAAAATGTTCTAATAAATTGAATAAGGGAGATAAATCAATAAATAAATCAGCTGTTTGGTCTGTAAACAGGGCCAAGGATACACTGTGCCCTTTCACAAAAAATTTCACCAAAACAATACTTCAGTGCAAAAGTGCAACACCCCCTTAATTCTACTGAATCTATCACCTCTAAAAATTCTGTAACCAAACAATATTTCACTCACGCATACTACATCAACATTAGAACCAACAAACAGGCCTCTAAATTCATATTTTTTTTTTTAATTTGACCTTGCGCATTAATGTGGCACACACGCAGCCCTTGGCGCTGATTGCAAAGAATATTTATCACTACGCGCAAGTTATCGTTCATGCCATTTCTTTGAAAGGGCCTAACAATAGTTCCAGATCCAGGCATGAATAAGAAAACAAAACCTAGCCTCCAGGCACATGAAAAAATACTGAGAATACGAATTGAGTTTAGAGTATAAACATGCAGAAAGAGATAGAGTCTTAAACTTCATCAATAAGATGCGGATCACAACCAAGCCATAGCCTGTCGGTTTGAAGTCAATTATCATTAAGCGTAGCGCGACGCATCCGCATCCTTACGTGTGGCATCTCTTGTGAAAGCTGTAATATGTAAGTGACACCAATTGTCCGTTTTGACATTATTATTGATCGTGTAAGGTCTGCTTATGTATGCTGTTAGCAATACACCATGTTTTTCGAGAAAAATGCGTTTGACGGTACTTTTGTTAATTTCCTACTGCGTGACTACTTCTTTAGCGATTGGGTTTAAAATTAACATCTAAGGAATCCAGTCAGACGCACTAAATTAATTAGACGCACTAAAATGTTTTTATTTTAAGTTCTTATCCAAGATCTATTTTCTGTAATTACCCTAAACATGCCATATTTATTTGATTAATTTTAGCACTCTTAACTTCATTAGTTGACACCAAGTTTTCGAGCAAGTTCGTTTTGAATACGGACTGATATTTAAAAAGAGGGATGTTGTCTATGATTTGATTTGAAAATGAATAGCGGAGAAAAAAGCTAAAATCGATGCTTATCTCTCTAAAGGTTCTTTAAAATGCGATATAGACCGTAAGCTCAAGATCAGCATTATGTGCAAAAATATTTAAGAAATCTCAAGTTTTATAGCAAAAAGTACTTTGTAAGATCTATAACAGTTCACACCCTTTCAAAAGAAACAAACACACAGAAGAAACATGCAGAAAAGCTAAAATCCGTCTGAAACGGATCGTATGATACCCTATCCTCCTTCTTATACAGCCCTTATAAAGCGGGAGTGGCAATGCTGCATTTTGTACTTAAATCCAGCGATACATAACTTCGAACGTTGGAGGATGTTACTTGTAAAATTTCACCAAAATCGGTTTTTTAATGAAAACGCCAAAGCTAATGTATGAGAAAAATGCCTAAATATTTGGTTTTAACGATTTTTTTCGGTTTCATATAATTTAGTGAAGTTATGAGAAAGTATGCGCGGCATTGGCGGATTTCAAAATTTTTTATACTTGTACTGTACTTACCACGCAGGTGGTAAAAATGTGGAAGGTATTGTTGACGCTGAGGCAGCAAAAGAGGCAATTTATTTTCGGCGATTACTGAAAGAAATTGGTTTTTGGCAAAATAATCCAATTGTTCTCAATGTTGAACAGAAGCTGCGCAGAAGCTGGAAACGAATCCAGTGTACCATAACCGTACGAAGCACATAGATGTACGATATCATCACATACGAGATGCGGTAAAGAACGGCGAAATTGAATTAAAGTATTGTCCAACAGACGAGATGACAGCCGACGTTTTTACCAAAAACTTGTCAAAAATTAAACATAAAAAATTTGTTAGTCAGATGAATATGTTATTAACATAGATTTGTAAAGGGACATTCACGTTGAGGAGGAGTGTTGATTAAGAACAAATAATACAAGATAACTCTCATCCAACGTACTTGTTCCTATTACACCTTTTGGTATTCTTTAAATTTTATGTTTTCTCTAATTTATATGAATTAATTTTTCATACTAATTTTTTATTCGCATAATAAACTTTCATTACATAAGACGGATATTTTTCTTTCTTAGTTTTATCAGAACCCTTCGTACGAAGAATATAACACGCACAGCACAAATGGTTGTGAGAGGCGAGGCCTTGGGTCCCTGTTGGACCTACCGCGCCAAATATTATAAAGTTTTTTTTGGATTTGATCTACTTTTCAAAAACCTCGACATATCGAGGCCAGTGTGACCATTAGCTTCTCTCAAATATATTCCCCTCACTCCGGTAAGTGGAATATTTATATTCCACTTCAATATTTTTATATTCCACTTTTATATTCCACTTGGTAATACACTTTAATAAATAAAATTAAAGACGAGATTATTAAAAACAAATAAACGTTTAATTCATACTAAACACACTAAACAAAATAAACAAAAAAATAGTACATATGTACATCACTACCATTAAACAAAAAAAAACGAAAAAAACTTAAAACTATAATTGCGAAAAGCAGTGCATTTTTTGTATGTACATACATATGTATTTAAGAAAAAAATATATTAAAACTCTTGAAGATCGAAATCGAATTGTTCTTCTTCTTCGTTTATGTTATGTATGTAATAAAAATCTGTCAATGGGTTACTTTGCTCGGTATTTCTGTTCAGAATTCAGAGTTCAGACGCATATAAACGTAAAATAAGGTGTTACAAGAGCTCAAAACTTTGTGAATTTTTGGATTTGGAAGTAATAAAATAAACATGAAGGGACGTACACATATAATTCTAATTTACAGAGAACATAAGTAATATCATCTAAATATTCTTTCGGCGAAAAAATATTCCACTTTTATATACGAATATTTTTCAAAGCAAATATATTCTCTGCAGCTCTAAAATATTCCACAAGTGGAATATTATATTCCACTATGGTCACACTGATCGAGGCAAGTTAAATTAACATTTCTAGCAAATAACTGTGGATTACTTCGCACAACACATAAAATCATCTATAATTCAATATTATTTTATTTCAAACATACTTATGTATATATGTAAAAGACGTAAATGAATACATATCGACACTTTGGATATAAAAGATGGTGTCACACGGGCACATAAGTTGCGTTTTTTCGTTTTTGTTTTTTTCGTATACCAGCATCCGCAAGTTGTGTCTATATTAATGAAAGTCAAAATTAAAGCTACACGTGCGTATCTCCGTATAAATGTTATAATTTCGAACTTTAACTCGTCCCTAGGACACGATCGAATTGGTTAGCATTACTGCTTCGAATTTTCTCTCCGTGTCACACCCCAATACGTGACCAATAACCTTTTCCGGATACCTACTCCTACGATGATGATGAGAACTAAGAAATCAAACGAAACATCGAACCTGTTGGAGGACACGAGTGCCCCTAAGAACGATAAGTGAGAACGACGAGGGCTGGCACAGAGAACAGCGTTAATTGGATGAATACTCGCACGACAGACTGTGCCAATGTGATTACCAGAAGGGCATATGAACGCCTGCTGGATTCGATGGAAAAAGTCAATGACATGAATATTTATTGCACTGCTGCCTGACATGAGGATATTAGATATCAAAGCTATAAACGATTGTTCCTCAAATTATGGAAGTACTTCCGTTCTACAGGATAAATCGAAAAGGGCAGAACCGTATTCAATATCTGCCAGAAATAGATGGTAGCTTAATTATGGCAGACACGTCCTCGGTTTTCTTTTGTCTAAAATATCCAAAGTGCAATCGCTATGAAGACAACAACAAGAAGATGACTACGTCAGAACAATAGGAGCTAATGTTCATGACTTTTGGGGTCAATCAAGTGCGATAGCTCTCGGTGCGTGTGGTGTACATGTATAGTATGTTCATATTTGCGAATGTGTTCGCAATTAAATCTTAGGCGACTGGGAATGAGAAACATTTTGTTCATGCGTGAGTTTAGGGAAAATAAAAGGATAAACCCGGGAGTGTATGCGGCTCATGATGATGATTATTACGCTTCATCTGAATAATGGTAGAAATATAAGGGAAGATAATTTGTACATCGGTTGGGGATTACTGTTCGCAACGCACAATGCGAGTTTATGGCCATTATTTGCACACTTTGGTGTACAATCTACCTCCATACATATGTATGTAGATTTGGATTAGTAAACGTACATACCTTTTATAAGAAAATGACTTAGGGAAATGAAAGTGTTTACGTTGCTGGTGGTCAGTTAGTGTTCGTTTGTTGAAAAACTGCAATTTAAGAAAAGCTATATAAAGTGCACGACTGGTTTATTAGGAACGGTCGAACGGTTTTTAAAAAAATTTTTCAGCAAAAAGTTTGTAAATTTAGTTAACAAAAATATTAACTAAAAAAGCTTGTGGAAAACATAAGTAACTTCTTCAATATTTTGTATAGTATGTATTATTTTTAATTACGGCAGTACACCTCTTCGGTATAGATGAAATTAAATTGGTTAAAATAGTAGTAGATATGCTTTCCCAACTTTCTTTTAAGGAATTTTTCAGGTCCGTTTTATTACGAAAGCGCTAACCAGCTACCTACGCTAGAGTACCTATCCAAAAAAGATTTTCGTTGCGATTCAAGTCTGGAGATTGTGCTAGCCAATCACGAATTCCTCGTTGAGCTACTCTTTACCAGCTTCGATGGTGCCGTGAAATAACGCCAAACGAAATAAGGCCAAATCTTTACGTTTGGCCAGAAGGTGTGCTAAATAAACTAATCACAAAACTAACTGGGACGTGTTTTAGAATGATTGAGAAGAAAATAATACCTTAAATATGTATGTCGTTTAGAGATAGAAGTATAAGTCGGTAAATTTATTAAAACTGTTTCGAATGCCGAAGGGAAAATACTCTGTTAAGGAGAAAAGTAATCAAAAGCAGCGAAGCTAATTATCCGCCGGAAATAAAAGAAGTTATTCGTGAACATATGAGAGCACGCAAAATATGGTAACAAACCTGTGCACCCAAGGCTCAACATAGGACATACTCAACTACAATATACATACGTACATACATAGCCTCTCTAGTCCAGACACTCGTTGTGTGCGTTTCACATTCGTTTTGTGTTCGCACTTCTCTGTTATTCTTTGCAATGTTTCGAATTGTGTAGACGTCTAGAAATGGTTAAAGTATGTTTTTATGTTTTGTTTTGTTGAAAGGTTTGTTACTGCGTAAATTTCTCATTTGGGTGAAGTCTCTCTAAGGATAACATGTATATTTCCGCAAATTTATGGCTCATGCTAAGAAAGGAAGACACCGAAACAGTTGAATCAAGAAAGCAAGGCAATTATTCGAAAGGGGAATCCAGTTGCTTGAAAAAAACGAATGTTTCTCAGGCAGAAATTCTTCTGTTAAAGAAATTGAAGGATAAAGCAGAACCGATGCTTTTGGATAAAGCAATTCAATCAAAAATGAAATGAATATTTTCCTACCCTTTAGATATCCTTAACCTAGTTCTTATTCAGAAAACGTACATTAATTCAAATTCAATTTATGTTTGCATTATTTTTAGTTTATTTTCTATTAAAATAGAGCACCATATTAATTAAACTATGTGGAATTAATATAATTTACTTGTCGCCTATATTGTCCGGATTAGAAAGTCATGAAATGTGTCAGAAACGCCACCAGTCAGAAGGACAATGGCGAATGGGCAAAGAGTGACAAGAAAATACAGAAGTGCTAGAATCAGTTTGGAACTGATCGTTCGATGCCCTATCCTTCATTCTATGCAGCCCTAATAAATTGGACGTGGCATACTGCATTTTTATACCCTATCCTAAGGGTATATTAAAGCCCGTATGACACTACATTTTTTCCGCATTTTAAATACATTAGTTTTCAGCTTTGCATAAAAGAGAAAACACGTTTTTTTAAGAAAAGAAAAGCAATCATTTTGCAAAGCAACATACACAAATCAAATGAGTCACACTTTATTTTCAAATAAACCTAGACAGCTAAATAGGCGCAAATGGCAAACGTATAATTTTAATGCAGAAATGTCAAAAAAAAAGCTGCCAGTGGCTGAAAAATGTAGTTTGAGATACATTTTTAATGCATTTTTTTTGACATTTTCGCATTTTTAAGGTTAGTGCGTATTCACTTACACCAAATGGGAATTATAGTAGGTAATTTTGCGTACTGCTCTAACTTCATTTTCAGAGCAATAAAAATGGGGAAAAAATGTAGTATCATACGGGCTTAAGTTTGACACATAGTTTGTAACATAGAGAAATAACCGAGATAGACCGTATAAAGTATATATATTCATGATCAATTAATAGCGAAAACGATTGATGTCTGTCCGTCCGTCCGTCCGTATGTCACCACTTTGTCATTTTTATATACATATGTAAGATATTTGTGTATATAAGGTAGTGAAATTATGAAAAATTGGGCGTGGGAATGGACGTGTACTGCTTCTCCTTCTGAAAAGCCAAGCAGACGGACGGACATGGATCAATCGTCTTCGTTATTGATACTGTTCGTTCTCCACAAATAACGAAAAGAATTCGGGGAACTGGACGAGAGCGCGACACAATTGAGATGGTGGAAGCGTGTTGTACATTCGACTGGTTGCTGTAATGCGTTGATCAGAGTCATCGATCGAGTTTGAACATTACCGGCAATTAGTTCTAATGCACAAAACTCGAATAAATGGGCATATAGCAAACTAAAGAGAATGTCACAATGAAATTAATTCCAAAACAAAGTACACGCGACATCAAAATTAGACCGACGATTTAGAAAACTAGACACAAACTGTCAAATTTATCCAAATTTAAGTGTGAGCTGTCTCACTTCAACACCCATGAACGACAACAAGATCTCCGTGAAGACTATTGTTGGTCCATCAACCCTTAATCTTTCATGATGACCGAATTAATGATGAGGAGAATAACCAACGACACTTTACAAACTCAGAGACACAACATAGTTCCCACTCTTACTTCAACTCAACAGCTATACTAAAGTTAAGGAGTAATAAAAGGTTATAACGTTGAGTTTCTTCTATGAGTACACGGTGTCTTGTAAAAATTCTCACCTGCCCACGAAAAACAAAATATTAGAATTTGTATGAAATTGTAAATATGGATTTCTTTAATACACACATTCCAGCATTGTAACTCGTTTTTTATTTCCATCCTCCAAAACCTCTTCTGAGAAATAAGTTAAAATCTACACTTCTTTGCTTTTCCAAGAAATTTATACACAGACTTCCCAACTATGTGGATCTGCTTTCCACAGATAAGATATCGCATATGTATGATATTTCAAATGTGACAAAAAAAAACAAATTTGAGTTATCACCGACAAAAGCTGTTTAAACTTCCACTCAACGTGTTTATCAAAACTTCATTAACTTAGTTTCATTATTAGTCCTGCAGATGACTATCATAATTTATTTCCTCTTGTCAACATTGCCGGTTTTTCACCTTTTCTGAAAAGCTTAAATTTTTGAGTTGTGTTACTTTAGGAATATGTGCCATTTAGGAACATGTGCCGTATATAAAACATCAGTCAGTTTGTTCCATTCGCCTTCTGTGGCTAAAAACACACAAAATAGTACTTTAAATTAAAAATCTTTTCACATTTTATCGCCGATACAATCGTTGGCATTCCCAAGTTCTTTCGTCATCATTTAACCACCTGCTGCAAACACCAAAATAGCTTGTTGCTTCTTTTTGGTTGAAATTCAATGGCAGGAAATTTGAATACCTCTCGACATGCACCAAATATGATGCAAATAGGCAAAATTCATGAAATCCCTCACATACGTAGTCCTATGAATACTCAACCGAATGGCACTACTGCACATCTACTAACTCGGGTAAGAAAACACCAATATTCCATGAATAATTCATGCGATAATTCAAAGATATTCTTGGCAAAAGAAATTAGAGCGCACACGATTGAGATTCAGAATTTGTTTCTTTTTAAGGTAAGAACGTCCTCTGACACCATCTGTTCTTGAGAGCCTGTGACCTATTTTTTAAAAATTCGTTGAAAAAATAATATATTTCAAGGAATCCTGTGACAGCAAGAAGTGCGTACGAAAGAAAATTTATTTGATAGAAAATGGGGTGTCGCGTGGTTTATCTTTTTTTCAAATACGCTTTTGAACCATTGCGAGATTGAAGAATTTAGCAATTGAATTAAAGATTGAAGGCAAACTTGGGTCGTTGGGTTCCAAAAGTTTGTGCAACTCTCCAGTGTTAAGACGGTTCAAGTAGAATCACTTCAATTCGAGCGCTAAGGAGAACAGATGTAGAGCTTCAATATGTTCTACTTTTGGTGGAATAATTTGCAATAACGGTGAAACCACTAGGTAGATAGTAGTGTCATCTTGAGATGATCTTTGACACATTTGTTTTGATGGTATAATAATGTGTTTTTGATCAAATATTGGTAAAAATCGAAAAGTAAAAAGTGTTGGCCCAGTCTTTTGTTTTTTTGGTAATAATGTGTTTTTGATCAAATATTGGTAGAATTCGAAAAGTAAAAACTGTTGGCACAGTCTTTTTTAAAGAATCAGTTGCATTCAATTGGCTGTATATTGTTATATCAAAGAGCACAACAACATTAACAAAGGCATTTGAATTTGGGTCTAGCCACTTTGGATATACCTACATACAAGTATTCTCAGACATACAGTGCTAAAAGGCCTTTTACAGGAGACTCTAAATGGATACATGTCCCTTATTATTTTTTCATCTCATGTCATCAAGTAACAAGTAATTAAAGTAAAAAAGAATCCCGATGTATTCTTTTGCGATGTGTACCAATAAAAACTGTTTTATCTACATACATAGTTTGCACTACATTTTTCTCAATTTGTATATTAAGTTTGACATATAGTTTGTAAGATAGAGGAATAATCGAGATTGACTCTATAAAGTATATACAGTGCGTTTCATATATATAACCCACCTTAGTTTTTGTAACAATATTTAAAATCTGCACATAATTAGAAAAAAATTTGGATGCTAATATTAGAAATGGATCTTAGAATGCATTTTAAGGAAACAAATCTCATGGTTGTTGTAAAAAAAATGCAGTTTATTAATCATTTAATTAAAAAGAAGCATATTCTGGCGTTTCATATTTATAACCCAGCATATGACTTTATTTTTTACAATAAATGATAATGGAATTTAATAGTTAATTTGAGAGTCTTTGGCAAGAATTACCTTAAATACCCGCTTTTCCATAGATTCGATCAATTTTTTTATTATTTCTGTCTCAATTTTTTCCCATTCCACGATAAGAGCTTGTTTCAGCTCTGTAACAGAGTCATATTGTCGATTTTCTGCATATACATAGCTGCCGAACTAAAATCCCCCAAATATTCTCTATTGGATTTACGTCTGGCGAGCTTGCTGGCCAATTCATCACCTCAATGGAATTTGTTCTTAGTTCGGTCATTGTCTCCCTGCTGGTATAGATTCTGGCATTATCCTGTTGAAAACTCCAATACACCTCTCTGTGCTGTTCTGCAAATGGTTGCAAACTGCTTTGAGGAACTTGCACGTAGTCACAGCTTTTCATTTTTGAGGATGTACATAAACTGCATTTGCAAGCAGCCTTTCGAAGAAAACGCACCCCACATCATCACAGAACCGCCACCAAAATTTCCCGGGGAAAAAAATTCCAGTTGGTTCTCTCCGAGCAGTTGGTTGTAGGCTGCACTATCCATTTTTGTTGAGGTAAGGCAACTGAAACCTTGCTCTGAGTATCCAGATCTTCTCTAATTTCTGGTCTTCTTTTGGATCGATGGACTTGGGCATTGGGCTTGAAAACAATTTGGCCTGAATATTCTTATTTCCGCTTATAAATATAAGTAGTATTAATATTACCTCGAGAGTTCTTAAGGGTAGTCATTGGAGTGCTGTGTGTTTTTTCTTTTATTCATAAATGTCCTTTCTGAAATATTCTTGAATTCACAATACTTAATGTACGATAATGACTTAAAGGCTTTTCGTTGCGTAAAATCTGAGATCTTGAATGTTTATCATCCTGGGTCCCATTGACCTGTTGCGACAATATTTATTTTTATTTTTGTTTCATCAAAAACCCGGTTTGGCGCTGCCTTTTCCAAATTTGGTACGCCATATACACTCATACATTTATTTTAAGCCCAATCGCTGAAGATATAGCTGAGAAACAGCCAATTTCTAAAATTACCGTATTTTTTCTGCAAAACATGGTATGCCATCTAATAGAATATCCCCAAACTAACTCACGTATGAAATGTTATGAAAATTTCAATTCTTTTCTGTACGTTTATTCGTAAAATTGATATGAATCAATTTATTTTTGACTTGCAATTCAATCATGAACAGAGTGTAAAAGTATGCTGGTATTATAAAAGACTCACCGTGCATTTTGTTTCCCCATCCAACCTCAAATAATAACTGATTCAATTTATTTTTAATGAGCATCTACTAATATCAAATTGTTGCACTTTCAAAGTCAAAGGCGTTCAAGACTTCCAAGACGAAATCAAAAACGTTCATTTTTGTTTCATCTGCCATTCGACCTTAATACGGAAAAAAAATGACTACAAAGCATCTTTATTCTTTCGCTTCCTCCCTCGTCAGTTTATGCGATTTATTGATTGTGCTCTTCTAAAGAGGAGATTATTTTCGGAGTTGGATGGGGGAATATGTCCTGTAGATACAGATCGAAATGAAAATGGAAACTCGTTTTCCACACAAGACCTGTCTGTAGCCTTTTTCGGGTCAAGTTCGAACATATGGAGCGGGAGCCGGGTCAGTATAATTTGCCTATTAGTGAAACCGAACGTAAAATGTTTATTTTATTCATTGTGAAATTATTTATGATTGTTATTGGTGCGTTGTCTTCTTTTGTGTATTCAAATGTGAATTGTTATCGATGAATAGAGACTATTTTTCCTTTTTTGCCTTTGAATGCTGAAGATGGGGACATTAGGATATGTTTTTTTGCTTGTCTTTTTATTGTTGAACTATGTCCAGGGTGTATTCATTGTTTTGAAAATTTATGGCTCTATTAAGAGGTTTCTAATGGCATAAGTTTGAAAAAGAAATGTTCTTTCGTTGGCTTAATTTTATGAAATAGAGGAAGCTCGTATGTACGAAACTTTGTTTTGGGGAATAACTTGAAGAGAGCTACATACTTATTTATAAGTACATATACATTATAAGTATGTATGTACGTACATGTATTTAGGTATTTAGGTATGTAAATTGCATACAAAGATTAATTTATTCATTGAATATGTGAGTTTTAAAATATGAAAAATTGCTGTTGCGAACTACAATACGTGCACTATTATTAGGCTCACACAAACAAATTACATTTTAGATTTGGAATGATATCTGAGTACCTGTGTATGTACACATTCCTAAAATTAGTAGTATATAAACATACTGCACTTCGACGTGTGAAAGAGAATGTATGGGTGAATTATAAAGCATTTGTGTCCATCCGCTCTACATGTCCTAGCTATCTTAAGCGACTGATGAGCAATTTTTTGACTAGGTCGATGTCGCTGTTCAGCTCGTTCATCGTTAAATCTTCTCCTCCAAACGGGACCAAAAATTGTATGAAGAATCTTTCTCTCAAAGCGACCGAGGATATCTTCATCCGCTTTTGATAGAGTCCAAGCTTCAGTGCCTTAAGGAGGACTGGGATGATCAAGGTCTTATATAGAGTCTCCTTAGTTGTTCAGGATAGGGCCTTACTACTCAGTTGCCTTCTCAGCCCAAAGAAACAGGGATTGGCAAGAGTTATTTTTCGTTTTATTTTCGCCGAGATGTTATTGTCAGAATTGATAGCAGAGCCGACAAAGTCCCTTACTACCTCAAAGCTGTCTATTGTGACGTTCTGTCCAATTCGTCGATGTTGAGTGTCCCTTCTTGTTGACAGCATATACTTGGTTTTGTCCTCGTTTACCGCTAAACCCATTTTTGCCTCCGTTGCAATACTAGCGAAAGCACCGATGACAGCTCGCTGAGTTCTACCAATAATGTCAATGTCGTCAGCGTAAGCTAGTAATTGCACAGACTTCTGAAAGAATGTGCCTCCGGTGTTGGCTTGTGAGTTTTGCACAATTCTTTCAAGTATGATGTTAAAGAAGTAACATGACAGCGCGTCACCTTGTCCAAATCCTTTTTTGACATCAAAGGTCTCGGTGAAATCGTTACCGACCGGAGTCAAGTTCTAAAAATACTTTTTCCCAATTCGCTTTGTTTAGGTTCCACCGGGGGCGGGGGATAGAATGTACCTACATGATTTTAATACCACTTTCTAGTATCACCGGGCGATACTGACTTTTAGGGAAATTGTTAAGAACTCGTCTGGTCACTTGGTGGGTTCTTGCCAACAGTTACGAAACACAGATCAGAATTAAAATCTCCTTGATACCGTCCAGGGTGGAACGTTCCTTTGTGTTTGGCATGGAAAATCAAGATCATATTATTTTCATCAGCCCAGTTGGAGAGTCTAATACCGTTTTCATCATTTGAGTGGTATTTCCATGTGGTGTGATGTCTTTTAAAGTCACCGATGTAAATTTCTAGGTTTTGGTAGACTGAGAACAGACTGTATGTATGTACATGATCACGAAGAGAGTTTAATTTTTTTTTATATCCTTTGCCGTTTTTGTCCTTATCCCACTTCGTTCGCTCAATACTCTTTTTTCTGTGTCAAAGAGAAATTACTCTACGTTGCGCCATCTGTCGACGGCCGAAACTAAGAATTAATTTCGTCAAGTGATAATAGAAGGCTAGTCTAGGTTTATGGGTGCCTTGCGATCGAGGAAGGTCGCTTTTCACCGAGACCACAGGATTGTGCCCAATTATTTAACTTAGGAAACGCTGAAAAGAAAGCCGGTATATTAGAATCACTCCGATACTGATATGAATCACAGGAGCTACATCAGCTCGACATTCCAAGTCAGTGAAGAAATAACTACCGAGAGTTCTCATTCTTCTAGTAGATAGGGTAAGACAGTCACATAGCAGCTGTCGGACAGATTCAATTTCTTCCTCGTTCCTGCAACTTCTGCAATAGTCGTTGTGTGGTACACCGAGGCGCGCCGAATGAACAACAATGGCACAGTGCCCGATAATTATACAAGAGAAGACCCGTGTATTGTGATGACTTAACTTCACCAGAGAAACAGATCTCTTCTTGTTTAGGGCCGGCCATAGCGCTTTGACCGTTGCACATATGTCTAGATGAGTCCACCAGTTGCTTCGCACTACCTACATTGGTTGTCGTAATCTCACCTTCCGTAGCGTCAGTTGCTCCACTTGATGAGCTTCAGAGTGACATCTCCGTAAAACCGTCTCAACTGCTTGTCCTCCAGAAGTGAGACTAGGGATTCATTAGGTTCCATTCTTTGGCTCCTCCTCCCCAATGAAAGTATTTGTGAAAGATGTTTTTATTTATTTGTATTATATACGTACATAGAGATAAAGGACCGTTTATATCTCTTAATGTTTTTGTTAACTACAAACATAACAATTATGTTCTGACTCTGAAGATGAAAAATATAGCAAATATTCCATTTTAAATTTAATTTTTTTGACATTTCTCAGTCACTTAAAATCAATGTAGGAGAATTGTATTTGTACAATTTTGAAAGTGCACTCGAAACGTGACGTGACCTCTCTTATGTGATCATCCTAATTTATTTACTCGATCATTCGTTAACGTATGGATTTCATTCAGTGGATCTCGCAATTCGACCCCTGGTTTTTATTGATGCATTTTACGTTCTCATTTGCATATTAGCGCCCGTAAATTTGGATTCGATGGGGGTGATTGTAGCTCAAAGCCGGAACTCAAATTTACCAAGATTAAAAAAATACGGAACATACTGCCAAAATGTGGCTGCTTCATAGTAGCACCAAGTTTTTAATGCAAAGCCCAGACCTTAATCCCATCGAATATTTGTGGGCACATTTGAAAATAACGATTGGATCGTATGTACTTGCACCTCAATGCTACCAGTTAACAATCTTATAAGCACTGAAATTCAAGTTTTATTCTTCTTACACATGAGGCCTAATGAAAAGGGCATGGCATTCTGTGTTTTCGACGAAATTGATGACATTGAACCGATGCTATCTGGAAGATTTTCAGAAATTCTTTTTTTTTTGTAAAAACGCGCTCAAAAGTGGGCGTGACCAAATACGGTGTTTAGGTGAATTATAGAGAACAAGACCTATTAATTTTGTTTTAATAAATTTTTCGATTTCTTGTAAAAATTTTGATAAAGACAGATTTTTGAAAAGTGGGCGTCGCATTTCTAAAACTTGGTACGTCATATATTTGCATTTGTCATACCCACTTCAGTATATGGCATTAAAAATTAATTAAATCAATTAAAAGTAAACTACAAGCATTAAACAAAAATGACCATCAAATCGATTTTTAAATGCTTAAGAACAATTTGTATAAAGATTTTCTCTAAAAATTTATGAATTTCTTTTTTTTTTTTGTTATTTTTTCCTTTCTTTTAATGAAATTAAAAAGGGTTTTGTGTTATCTAGTCGCTAATATGTTCAGAAATGAAAAATTAAAAAGATTAAGTTAGATGAGTCGTTATTATCAAGAAATAAATAAACCCGAGCAACAATTTTGGTTGTAAAAAGACTTTCTTGATAAGGGATGAAGGTTAATATTTTTTGGAAAAATAGAGTATACTTATTATTATTTTTAGCCGCCGACGATATTTTATTGTTTTTGTTTTTTATGTAACTTCAAATAATGATTAAAATGACTTATCATTTAATGATATAATACAATCATTATTCAAATTACTCAAACCATACAAAAAGTATATGTATATGTAAAGTTGATGATCATACAGTTTTTTTGTAATTCCAAATATTTTATTTTATGCAGTAGGAAAACATACAGAAAAGCTACAGTCCATTTAAAACGGATATCATTTCCTTCTTTCTTTGTATCAGCCCTACTAAAGTGGGCGTGTATTTTTTTATTGAATTACTAAGATTGATATCGTATGTACCGAAGGTATCGTAGAAATTCAATAAAAAAATTGCAGTATACAGTATGTGCCATCCGGTTTATTTCATACGGATTTTAAATTTCTGTATGTTTTTATACCCTATTCCATGTAAATTAAGTTTGACAAACAGTGCGTAACATATAAAATAATAATTGAGATAAACCCCATAAAAAATATACTTACATATGTATAGACTTACGAATATCTGTTATCTGCATCAATAGCGAAATTGATTGACCCATTTCCGTCCGTATATCTGTTCGTCTGTATGTTACTGCTTCCTGGGCCTTAAATTTTAAACTAAGATGAAATTTCATTAAAAATTGCAGTGACCCTCACCCACTTTATTTGGGCTACTTTAGAATGAGAAAAGAGTATCATACGTGCCGTAGCAGACGGATTGTAGTTTTTTATATGTTTAAATTAATGTCCATTTACATAATCCTATGCTAAAACCGTGATAGTAAGTCCAAAAAATTTATTCTCTATCATGGATTTTCACTCCAATTATTCCGAAAATAAACCAATAAATAATCATGAAACGGACACTCGGGGCTTCAAAGAACTTCTGCGCTCCCAAAAAGAATTATATCGGTAATATTCTAAGCCTCATGCCCGGGCAAATTGCATTATTATCACCCTTAATTTGCTTTAATTAATGAAAATATGACTTCCCTACTCTCGGTCCTATCAAAACAACCACAACAAATTGTTAACTTTTTCCTCCCTCCATATCGGATTGAACCTTATGAAAACAAATAAATAAAATAGCTTCCTAGTCCCAAAATACTCCCCCAGTATTGTGGCATTTAAAATCCTAAGACAACACTTTGCGGCTGAGTGGTACAAATTAAATTTTTGAGCATTCCTCATACCCCTCTTTATTTGCGATCCTTTTACAGTCCCCCTTCATCTGAAATTAGACAAAATTATGCGGCATTTATGTGCTGCAAAATTAAATTCATTTCTATTATTGCCCATTAGTGAATTAATTTATAAAATCCACATAGCGAAGCGAAGGGGAATAAGTTTATTCAATTAAAGAAATTAGAATAACCAAACTGGATTGGCAAATGTGATATTTGAATCACCGTATGCTAAGTGATACTTGTAGTCAGTAAATTAGAACAGATTTCTGGAAATATTGCAATCAAATGAATTCAAACGGATCTATGAACATGGACATCCTACTTGTGTGTGAGTATATGTGAATTAGTTTATGGAGAATCACAATTAAAAGGATTTAACTCGCAATTATGCAAATGTGTGTCCTTAATTGCATTTTGCACGAATTTCAGAGGCCTTATGAAAACCGCAGCAAAAATCAAACATCTGCTTTGTCGCTTTGTAAAAAATTTAATTTTTGTTTTAATACTGTATAATTTTTAGTCCATCAGAAAAGATTTGCAACATTTCTTCCATATCTAACTGGATATTATGCGACGGTTAAGATCTTTCATAGAATTCTTGTGATGATTTCAATTCAAATTTTTAAAACTACCTATGGCCTATTGCCTAATGCAAGTTGCATATGAAAGTGGATTTTAGACGGGAGTCTTAACACAATTGTAACTTGTGTACTGTTATTCCTGATCAAGCATCTAACAGATGCACGTACTTATATTATAATTTTACTATTTTCGGAAGAAGCTCTAAGAGTTCCCAAACAAAAGAAAATTTGTTGAATGTATCTTTGGGAAGAAACTAATTTTCCAAAGTGTTCAATCGAGAAAAGCTCTGGAGTCGATTTACTTTGATATCGAGGAACTCGTCATCGTACTTGGCATTACCGCTCTCTTGATCGAGCATTCACTATCGAAATTTGAGATGACAGCACACGTTTCTTATATTCTTCATCAGTATCAATAGCGAAAACGATTAAGCCATGTCTGTCCGTCACTCCGTATGTCACCACTTTAGGCCTGAAATTTTGAGCTAAGAAATTAAAATTTCATATTTGGTCTTTTAAAAAAGAGAAGCAGTACAAGTGTAAACATTTTTTAAATCCACCCACTGCCGCACTCACTTTTCATAACATCACTATTTGACATGAAATCAAAAAATTTTGTTAAAACTATCTAAATTTTTTATGTTTTTTTATAAAACGTTTAAATATATATCAAATTTAACAATTATAACAGAAATAACAAACAAATTAGATTATCTACAATTCACTCATACATTGGCTTTAGTCACGCCCACTTTTTGTAGGCGTTTTCATAAAAAAAACTAACTTTGGTGCAATTTTTCATCCTCCACTACAGAAAATAAAGTATGCCACGCCCACTTTATTATCGCAGCATAGAAAGGAGGAAAGGGTACCAAACAATCCGTTCAAAGGGATTATAGCTTTTCTGTATGTTTTAATTTTTTTACTAATTAAGTAATTTCTTTTATTTCCTAAAGTCAGTCAGCAGAACTTTTATTATGAAACCTGTATACATATGCACGAAGTTATTTTCTTAACAATTGTAGATGTAATTACATATTGCACAGTAATTTTTACTTGCACCTATGTAATTATGTACATATGTATAACATATGCAAGTATTCGATTTGTACAGATTTCCGATCTCGAGTTTTTAATGAATTTGGACATTACTATTATGGAGAAGTCGAAAAAAGTGGGTTTGGCAATGCCGACTGTCTGTTTCTCTATGCCTAAGGCTACAGACTGAAGGGGTGGACGGATTTGGATCAAACTTCATACGATATCTAGGGTCTGTGGGATGATCCCAAATTGGAAATCGAAATTGGAATTTTTATTCTAATCTCGGAAATTGAAAAAAAAATTATAAGAGCACAAGTCATAGGCGGTACAATTATCTTTAATTCTCTCATACATAATATTGGGTTTCACCCACTTTTTGGGGGAGTTCTTAAAAAAAAAGTTTTCAATGAAACTTCTATCGTGATAGTGTTCTTAAAAAAAACGCAGTGATATGCCATCTCAACTAAGCCTCATGAATAAAAGAATGGTTGAATTTTCAGACTATTGACTTAAGCTTCAATCCTGACTAATTTATAATCGTTCAGCATAAGGATGCGAGTACCTCGACCCATTCGTGCACTTTATTTATGAGGATTTTGATCATAGTCAGTAGTATTTTCAATATTTAATCTGTGCTCATTAAGATCCTGATGACGGCCTATACTTTTACCAATATGATAAGATAACCAATTATTTAGTACAGGAAAAGTATATTTTGGTAGAATACGTTGGGAGTCATTTGGTACTGGTATTGGACCTTTTACAGATTTTTCTTGTGAAGTCATGGATACTTTAAACGCAGTAACAGTTTTATGCACCTTTTGCGATCTAATGGTCATATTAGATTGTTTCGCATGGGCAGAAGCGGAAAGGATAGTAACGCCAGAAGCGGTCAGTGGGTCGATAAAAACCTTATCCCCTTACAAGACCGCAGGACCGGATGGTATATTCCCAGTTTTATTGGTAGATTGTTCCGGTAAAATGGAGAGAAACAAATGTGGTGTTTCTCCCAAAACCGGGAAAAATGCAGGGTTAACCCATTGGTGGTGAGATGGGTGGTCAATATGCTGAAAAATCAGGCGGTAAATATTCAGAGGTAACCCGCAGGGAGGAGTTTTATCACCTACTCCGTGAAATATAACTGTGTACTCTCTCCTGAAAAGACTTGAAGAGACTTGCAACTACATTGTCGGATTTGCTTTTGATATAGCAATAATGGCAAGAAGTAAATTCATGAACATCACAGTAGACACAATTAGAAATGCTCTAAGAGTGGTAGAGCGGTGGTGTCAGGAACAAGGGCTCTCCATTAATGCGGAAAAGAGCTAGATGCTAGACTAACTTGGAGCTTTCATATGGAAGAGAAGATCAGAAAGGCGAAAAGGGTAGGACAAACGGGTATGTGAACTAAGGTGGTCACCGAGGTTGTATGGTGACAAAAAGCCACCCATGTTTAGGAATCGCCGGTGCAATACCAACGACACCAACATGCGCAATGGAAGTGATCCTAGATATTCTGCTGCTGGACTTATTCATTAAGAAAGAGGCGACATCGATAGCACTTCGTCTGCTCTGGAATGCCAACTGGCATGAGTGCGGTACCACCTATTGTCATAGAAAATTCCTAGATCTCGTGAAAAATGAGATTATGGAGTTGAATGTGTCCATGGATGGATTAAACCGAATGCGTATTACCGAAAGGTATCACAAAACTCTTATTGTAGATGGAACACTGCCGGAAAAGAAAATTGGTGATATAATCATCTTTACGGGTGGGTCGATGATGGATGGCAGAGCGGAGGCAGGTATCTTCTCAAAAGAATTGGAACTAGCTTGTCATATAAGTCTGGGAAATATACCTCAGACTATCAAGCCGAGATGATTGCTCTGTTGCATGCGTTGGATCACCTGAAAGAGGGTCAGGTTGCGGGCAAAAAGATTATAGCACTGGACAATCAATCAGCAAACAGATATCAATACATCACTGGCATTGGAATTTGTTCATAAGTTCAATGAGTGCTCATCTCGAAATGAGATGACGCTGCTCTGGGTGAGAAGGCACTTAGGGACTGAGGGGAACGAAAAGCCGGATTCTCTGCAAGCCCCCTGCTTGGAGTCACTGTTGGAGTTGGTAGGTGCATGTGGTTATATTTGGCTCTACAGTCCGTAGGTTTATCAGAATTGCTACAGATGTTGAAGAGAGCTTGCCTGGATTTTCTGCAAGAGCTCTTCTAGTCAATCTAGGTTCACTAATTAGTTCGTGCACAATTCGTTGACTGGTCCGTAGACCAGCAATTCTGTCAAAAAAATCTTTATTATGACATTCTCAACACTTGCTGTTTGTGTGATATTATTTGACACATTTTGACCTTCTCGTCAGAAGAAGAAAACTGACAAGGAAGAAGCCGTAGAATCTAATGGAAGTATTATAGGATGTTATCAAGTGTAATTGGCACCTGATGATTCTAAAAACACCGTATTGTTCTACAAGAGCCTCTTAACAAACTTTAATTTTACAGTGCGTGACGTTATATAAGGGGTAGCTGCGAGATCGCTAACTGCTTTTATAAATATTTTAAATCAATGTCAATGTGAATACCCCAATATTTAATATATAATTCAAGTTCTTCACTTTTGGACACAGTCTCCATTCTCCATCCATTCTGCTATATGTAGAAGCGGAGTACAAAAATGATGAAATGAATGAAAACTGATTGCTAAGAGTGCTAGAAAAAAAGGTCATAGTCCATACTAGGTTCATGACCTTGAAACCCATAATATAATTGACTGGACGTCATTTGTCAAAGACAATTTAATATTAAGGAAGATGTGGAATGTAGTCCAGTCAAATGGCAAAAGATTTCCAGCTTATTGTTGTCTAAGAACCAGCCGCATTTCATTTCATTTAAAGAAAACTTTGCAGAAAACACATGTAAATAATTGCAGAAAAAAAACTGAATGATCAACAATATCAGCTAGACCAACTGTAAAAATTTTATAAAATGTGTCAATTCCAATAAAAAAAACCAAACACGATAGCCTGATGTCCTCCGGCTTTAGAAGAGCATTGCAGATCATTTTACGAAAACCTGTCCATAAGTAATGTTTTGAAGAGCTTAATGAAAAAGATTCAGAATTTGAAAAGTTTTCCTTTCGATTTCAATTATTTAATTACAAATTCAATCAATGCATGACATTGCCTTTGCTGATTAGTAGGGTTCACACTGATCAAATTTTTCGTCAAATCGGTATAATGACTCTACATACATAGATTGGATGAATGTGAACGCAAATTAATTTGATGACTTGTCAAGCCACTCGTCAAACCGATTTGATAAAATTTTGGATAAGTGTAAACCCCACTAATGACATCAGTTAGATTTTTATCAGTTCATTTGATTTATTTTTTTGTTTTTTATTTAGAGTGATAATATTTTAAATATAATCTATAAAGTTTCAGTAATTATCCTTTTTCGAAAGTTAAGTGCAATTTTGCAGTAGGGTAGCAAAGCTTACAGTGAGACGCTTTATATTACTCCCAAATTACTTTTTCGAACATGTTACTCTCTTCACGTACAAGTACAGTACCTTGCCATATTATTAGGCCCATACTAAAAATTGATCATTTTGAAATTTTCAAAGTGAGAATTCGCTTACTTCGCTTTTCTGCAATCCTATTCAACAATTTCTAGTGACTTTGATACGTTACGATTTAAGGAACAAGAAAAAAGCTTTTCTTTATGAATAAAATATTTATTTCAATGAAAAAATGAAATACTGGCCTTTGGCGGCCAGTAGTGCCTCTATGCGCCTGGGCATACTATTAATACAGCTTGTAATTTTACTTTTTATGGCTGGATTATGGTTCCATATTTTTATAAGACCTTCAGTTAAAGCTCTTTTAGTAATGGGAGCGATCTTACTTATCTCAATTTTCATGAACTCCCAAATGTTCTCAATGGGGTTCATATCAGAAGAATTCCTTGGCCAATCGAGAACTTCCACATTCTTGTCTTCCAAAAACTTGCCGATGACTTTGGCTTACGGCGTTGCCAGAAATATAAACATATAAAAGACTTTGCCGACATCAGAAGGATAAAGAACAAATTAAACAACTTAAAAATCAGTCGCCATTTTAAACAATAAATGTAAAAAAAGCATCAAAATCACGATTTTCAGCAATGGGCCTAATAATATGGCAAGGTACTGTAGTGTAACTGATCTGTTATCGTCTGACCCACTTTGTCTAAGGCACCTGTGTAATGCAGACTGACACCGAAATCAAAGCATATAAAAACATACAGAAAACCTACAATCCGTCTGGAACGGATCGTCTGATACCCTATCCTCCTCTATATAAAGTGGGCGTGGCCAAATTGCATTTTGTACTCAAATATAGCTATAATGTCGAACGTTTGAGGATGTTACATGTAAAATTTTATCAAAATAGGTTTTTTGATGATAACGCCCCCAAAAAGCGGGCGTGGCCAAAACTCTTCTATTGGTGAATTGTATGGAATCTAAATACCCAAATATTTGGTCTTAACAAAATTTTTCGGTTTCATATAATTTAGTGAAGTTATAAAAAAGTAGGCGTGGCAGTGGGCGGATGTAAAAAAATTGTACACTTGTACTGTATCTTTTTCTTGGAAGCCCAGATATGAAATTTAAGCGTCCTAGTTAAAAATTTAAGGCCCAAAAATCGGTTTTGTGATGAAAACGCCCCCAAAAAGTGGGCGTGGCCAAAACTTTTGTATGGGTGGATTGTAGGGAATCTAAATGCCTAAATATTTGGTCTTAACAAAATTTTTCGGTTTCATATAATTTAGTGAAGTTATGAAAAAGTGGGCGTGGCAGTGGGCGGATTTCAAAAATTTTTACACTTGTACTGTATCTTTTTCTCAGAAGCCCAGATATGAAATTTCATCGTCCTAGCTCAAAATTTAAGACCCAAAAAGCGGTGACATACGGACGGACGGACGGACGGACGGACGGTCATCGCTCAATCGATTTCGCTATTGATGCTGATCACGAATATATATACTTTATAGGGTCTATCTCGATTATTTCTCTATGTTACAAACTATGTGTCAAACTTAATATACCCTTAGGATAGGGTATAAAAATCTTTTTTTTGCCAATCTACCACCACTACTCATTTTCTAAGTCCCATCACTGCTCTACGGCCCTTTAGGTATCATACCATTTATTAGGCTTAGCTTTAATTATCACTTGCTTTCGTACACACTACGTTGAGTACGGAAAGGGTAATAGTATTACGTTACGATCTTTATACTTCGTCCTAAGAGTATACTAAGTTTGATACATATCGCTCATTTACTTGAAGACTGTCATAACTCATAAAACTCGATTTGTGAGTTAATGATACAGAATTATCAGTTTTATCATGCTTCACATTGTGTAGAAGAGAATATGTCGGTATTTCATTTCATATGTACATATGTACCAATGTATTAGTTCGTTTGGCTTTCCCAAAAAGCGGCATATTTTGTGTTGTGACATTATTCGTGAAAAAGTATTGATATTTTTAATATTGATAATTTTCATGTCCTTTGCAATATTTCGCGTTGTAACTGAGTTGTTGAAATATGTATTTTACTTGAATCAAACTCACTATATTGCAGCAATAACGTCACAATTCAAAGTAGAAAAAGTTTTCATTCAGGAATATCCTTTATGGATATATTAACTATATTATTGTTCACTAGTTAATTTCGAAATTATAAGATTTCTTCTTTATTCTACAAGTTTTTGGAGTTATGACAGTCTTTAAGTAAATGAGCGATATGTATGTATATTCATGATCAGTATCAATTGCGAATTCAACAGAGCCTTGTCCGTCAGTCAGTCCGCATGACACCACTTTTTGGGACTTAAAATTTGAGCAGCAGTACAGGTCAAGCACGTTTTTATCAAAAAATCGATTTTGGTGAAATGTTTTTTATAACTACCTCAAGCGTTCGAAATGATCATTGTAATTCAAGAAAGAAATGCCACGCCCACTTTGTTAAGGGTTCATAGGAAGGAGGGTAGGGTATCAAACGATCCGTTGTAAACGGATTGTAGTTTTTCTGTATGGTTTGTCGTTAGATTCAATATCAGTAGGGAACATTTCTTTTTTAACTCTACTACACGAATTGAGGATAATTCTTTGGGTAGTAGAATAGAGTGAGTAGTATTCACAATAAGAATACAGTTTGATACAAAAATAAACAAAATGGTGAAGTGCAGTAGGTACAAAAGAGTAAAACAAGTATCTATCGAAATAAAGACTGTCACACACTGTCACAAACATATGTATACACATAAAAACACACTCAAATCATATTTGCTTTATTTATACTTACCTTAATTAAAGGTTTAATTAGTGATTCTAAGGAACTAGTTTGGTAAAGAAATTCAAGAAAAATCCATTTACGGTAATAAAAACCGAAGAAAATTATAGAGGCCATTCCTGAAGTCATAAGGAATATAAAAATACATATCCAAAGTAAAGAACTAAGACATGATGAATCAACAAACGAAAAGCGAGTTCTAGAGATACTCGTAGGTATCCAAGCAGAATAAAAATATTAGGAATGAAAATAAAAAAGAAGTGAGAAAAACTGGCCAAAGGCTGAATGAATTATTCACATAGAAGAAGCAATCAAATGAAATTGATCCTTGTTGCTGGCTAAGGAGTCATACAGTATACACCTATTTTTGTATGTTGTGTTGTTATGGATGCTGTTCATATATGTTTATACACATATGCATGTATTTATATAGTAGCCGGCATTTTTTCACGCATGTGGGTTGTCACACATTCAACGCATGGAATCAACGTTCAGCAAAATTCTTTTATGAATATTTGCTGGTGGCACATATGTATGTATGTATGTTTGTATAAGTGGATATATATGTACATATGTATATCATACAAGCGCGTGTATTTTTATTCTTGTACTATTATTGAAAATTTTGATGTCGTTGCTGATACGAGATTGACGATTGAGCAATCGATATGTTTTGAAGCTGGATATGGGGTGTGAGATGAGGCGACGACGTCCTTAGAATGACACTGAATAAAACATTCATAGTCAAGCAACTAAAGACTCCATATGCCGTTGGCTACAAATTTTATATTCATGCGGTTGTTAGAAGTAGTTGCTGAAATCAGAGAATAAATATTCTAAAATATTTCATGTAATTTATTATCATTGGTATTATTACTAGCAGGTACGAATCTGGTCCTAAAGAGAGTTTTTATTGTATTCTAAAAAATAATACACATTTAAATATTGAATATCAGTCGTGGTTTCAAGCTTCTTGAAAAGTAAACCTGTCTAGTCGAAGATAAATGGCAGGTGCAGTGTCATAAGTCCACAAGCCAAAAGTCCACAATGGACTTTTGACCCACCTGGGTGAGTTATAAGTCCACAAAACAATTGTTAACTTATGGCTAACTACGGTGGGTCATAAGTTCATAATTATTAAAAGTTCTCATTTTTCGTATTAATACAAAAATATAGTTGTTTTCAATTATATACATATTCTCTCCTACATTCTCTTTGTCTTGAACTATAATTCAGGAGCAGATTGACAAAGTACATACATGTATATGTATACCTACATAGGTTCAATTTATCAATTTGGGATCGTAGAATTTATTTTTAGTACATATTTTTGTCTTCAAAATTTAGTAAAATTTTCTTTCTTGCCACAGATTTCAGAGTGTTTCGAACCATACGAAGCTGTGCGTTGTGACTTTATAACTCTCGAACGGTCAAACCGAATTCGATCAAATTTTTAGGATTTGTTCGCATGGTCGTGTAGCTGGTGTATCTCATGACGCATTCGTGAGTTATGACTCTTTATGTCAACATCTGATACTGATTTTGTCTATACAAAAAAAAAAAAAAATTTCTCACGAAAATGGGATCGCTAACATATGGGGTTATTCTGAATTTCCTTGGACAATTGTACGTGGCGTGTTCGCGTGTCGGAAAGTCGTCTGCATTGTTTGTTTACGCGCCGGACGACAAAACAAGCATTGCACTGACCTAAAATGCTTGAAATGTTCCATTTTCTGTGTAAATAAAATGCATTGAATTCAATTTAATTCCAAAAGAGTTTCATTCTTTCAATAGATAATTATAATTTAATTAATTTTAGGCGGAACGAAGTTTACATTACAGTCAGCTAGTAATGTATATCTATTTATGACATCATTACCATACCTTCATTTAATGATCGCACTTATTTATAAAACACTCGAACGCAGTCAAAACAAAAGTAATGATCACAATAGGCTCGAGAAGAGAAATAATATCTTTTGCTTTCTAAGTAGTTTGGACTTCATGCAATGTTAAATTGTACATACAAACGTGCATAAATGGTTTTGTTCTTTCTTGCATAGTATTGGAAACCGGGTTTGTTTGATGTGCTTTTGAATATGTCTCTTTTCTTATAAATTCATATATTTAACATTGTCATCATTATATTCTCGACTGGTTGCAAATTTAATAAAATTCTATTCCAAGATACATACTTTGCTTTGTACCACCACCGGCCACAGCTTTCAATCGGGAGAATGATTTTCATCACCCAATCACCCAATTTAAAGGAAATGTATCCTCCATGCCGTGCGTCTCTTTTATCATTCGTGTTACATTCAACTAATGGAAATCAAAGAGAATCACTCTCCTCACTCCATATCCACCAAGCCCACAATCGGATCCTGCTAATACATTACATTGACACGTACATATTGATATGTATGTACATCGAAATATGTAGTGCAAACATAGCCATAGTACCCCCGAAGGCAATAAAATATCACTGTGACGATACAGAGATGAAACTGGTTTTATTTGCAGAGTACTCTGGGGAGCTGTAAATATTTCAAATGTGGTGAATAATAAAGGACGCATAATAACCAACGTGATACCAATACCAGATTCGAGAAACGAGCAGCTTTAACAAACACTGATGCACAATCTCATAGAAATGGGACAACAATAACTAAGCTAATGGGTTTACCTTTCATTAAATCGAGTATTTTTGATTGATAGTGTAGACTTCCGGGAAAAATTTAGTTCTTAGGCTTTCAGCACTGGATCCGTATTTTTGAAAATGAATATTGGTTTTTGGGAAATATGCGCGTAATACATATGGTATTATATGTAGACATACAATTAGAACCAATCAGAATATTTACAACCCATCTAAATATGATCGTATGATGTGCAATACTTTTTTATAATTTCTTATAAAGTGGGCGTGACATATTACTGCATTTTTATACCCTATCCTAAGGGTATATTAAGTTTGACACATAGTTTGTAACATAGAGAAATAATCGAGATAGACCCTATAAAGTATATATATTCGTGATCAGCATCAATAGCGAAATCGATTGAGCGATGACCGTCCGTCCGTCCGTCCGTCCGTCCGTCCGTCCGTATGTCACCGCTTTCTGGGCCTTAAATTTTGAGCTAGGACGATGAAATTTCACATCTGGGCTTCTGAGAAAAAGATACAGTACAAGTGTAAAAATTTTTGAAATCCGCCCACTGACACGCCCACTTTTTCATAACTTCACTAAATTATATGAAACCGAAAAATTTTGTTAAGACCAAATATTTAGGCATTCAGATTCCCTACAATCCACCCCTACAAAAGTTTTGGCCACGTCCACTTTTTGGGGGCGTTTTCATCACAAAACCGAGTTTTGGGCCTTAAATTATTAACTAGGACGCTGAAATTTCATATCTGGTCTTATGACGAAAAGATACAGTAGAAATGTAAATTTTTTTTACATCCGCCCACTGCCACGCCTACTTTTTTATAACTTCACTAAATTATATGAAACCGAAAAATTTTGTTAAGACCAAATATTTAGGTATACAGATTCCCTACAATTCTCCCATAGAACAGTTCTGGTCACGCCCACTTTTTGGGGGCGTTTTCATCAAAAAACCGATTTTCATGAAATTTTACATGTAACATCCTCAAACGTTCGACATTATAGCTATATTTGAGTACAAAATGCAATTTGGCCACGCCCACTTTATAGAGAGGAGGATAGGGTATCATACGATCCGTTCCAGACGGATTGTAGCTTTTCTGTATGTTTTTTATAAATTTAGAATCATGATGATATAAAAAATAAAAATATAAAAATATTTAGTTTAACACTGTTATATTTTTTGTAGTTATTCCTTTTAAGGAACGCTCTGCATGTGTGTGAGAGAAGCGTGAGAATATTAAAAAGTTATACACCTCTAAGTGACTGAACAAAGAGAAACATTTGATTTAAGTATTCGGGGCAATTATTTTGAATTATACTAGTATTCTGCAATTTTAAAAGATGAGTTTCGTATTGTATTTGTTGAGTTTTCGTTCCCAAGAGATCTGAGCTTAGATGTAAAACACGCTCATACCTTTGAAATCTAGTTCTATTTCGTTGTACTCATTAACCAGATCCTCGCACATAATACATCTATGTATACAGCTATGGACTAAATTATTAGGCACCCCTGAATTTTCACTTATAATTGAATGTTTCCAGTGTTTACTTATTTTTAATGTTATTATATATGTAGTATTGGTTTACACAGAAATTAATATTTCGTCGGTCCAATCTTGTTTTTTATAACGTCTCAGCGTGTAAGCCATCCACCAATCCTTTGCAAGGATTTGTTTTGTAGTGTCCCATACTCTATGGTTGGTCTGTTTTCAAGCTACTATTAGACGGCCATTATTCTATGCCATTGCAATGGCAGTGTGACGCCACAAGAAAGTGGTGCATATGAGCATCTGAACGCAAAATTGACTCACATGTTAGGTGACATACGTCACAAATGGAATTTTGTGTATTTGACAGATGTCCTGAGATCAGCGGGTAGATGTCCCTAAGACCAAAAAATCATTTCTGGCTTTGTTTTCTTTGACAATATTGAGATTCAGTTTCTTTTTCTACTACATCTCGGTCAACCTGAAAACTTGAGCGATCTCGATCAATTCACTGGATCTGAACACCGCAGTTGCCTTTCTGTTTTCAAAACTCCACACACATGAAGGGAACGGCTATGATTATAAATAAAAGCTTAACTAAAGCCAGATGACCTATTATTCAGAGTATTAAACAAATTATCGTCTTCACAGCCATGTCTTCAAGTCTCTGTGACTGTTCTCCACAAGCGTATGTTTTTAGATTCAACTACTCCGTCATAAGGAAATTGAGTGATTTGACAATTTTCAATGTCGCGGATGACATATCTAACATGAGGTAACACTTTGTCATCACATAAGGCCCCTTAAATTTGGGAAAAAGTTTTATGTTAGTACCGGGTGTCGTATCGACGTTTTTAATGACCACGTTATCTCCGTCTTCGTAAGTGCTTGCTGGATGAATATGCTCCTCAAAATGTCGACTGTTATTTTTGTTATACCATCTGAAGCAGACTTTTTGAATTGACATAAGTCCGCCTCAGGAGCTTTTAAGTCTTTTTTGCTAAGAATATGTGAATAAGACGTCTCGCTTTTAAACTCCGAACAAATGCATACTGGGAATAGTTCTAACTGACATATGGACTGTGTTGTTTAATGCATATTCAACATCAATGTTTGAACCCAAGCTGAGTGTTCTGCCGATTCGGTAAACTTGCCAATTATACCAGTCAGAATTCGATTCACTCGTTCAACCTGACTATTGGCTTGCGGTAAGTGACTGCCACTTTAACGTGGCTTATGTTACGAACTAGCGGGAAGGAGCTTAACTCTAAAACAGGAATCCTAGTCGAATACTATCTATCTACAATTCATACATACATTACACATGACCACACCCACATTTTGGGGCGTTTATCTTCAAAAACAAATTTTGATTTTGAAAGTTACGTCCACATTCATAATATAATATCCCACGCCCACTTTGTTATTATTTATTAAAAAATACGTTCCGCTACAGACGGATTATAGCTTTTGTATATGATTTTTGTTAGATGTCGTGTTAAACTTGGAACTTATTTTTGTTTATTGCATAAATAAATTAAATCCGACTTGGAAAAATAAGGACATTTTAAATGTAATGCAAACATATTTATCACAATCCATTTAGGACAGCTTTGCTATGCAGGGTTTTTCTATTTTGAAAAGTTTTTCATTTTACAAATTAAACACATGGTGACGGTGTTGCACACATTTGAAATTGAATCGCACACATAACGTATGTTGTCATATATGTACATATGTATGTTTGCATTAGAGTACACATTCTATATGTAGTTCTTTCCATACCGAAATCCTAATTTTGTAATGGCTTTCACATAATAATCCACCAACATCCGTAGAGGATATTTTTAGTATTTTTTCAAAGGAAAACCTCTGCGGGGCATAAAGTTATTATCATTATTTGTTTTACTTTTTTTTTGTTTTCTGTTTTTTTGCGGACAACCAACTTCATTTGAGTTTTGTTCTAAAGTGCTATGGAAGAGCGTAATGCTCGTACTTAAAAAAAAAAATAATTTTTTCATATGTGTTGATGACATGTATGTACGTATGTACATAGAGAAATAATAGACCTTATAAAGTGTATAAACATATACACATATGTACATATGTGTGTATGTATGTATATTAACGAAATCGATTGAGGCATGTCCGTTCGTCTGTTTTTATATCGCCTCTTGTTGAGCTAAGTCAGGTTAGGTTATCGAAGGATGTGTTATGGATAAGGACTTATCACGTTTACTCGAAGGCCTAAAAGTCAATTGTCCCGTTCTTGATAGACTAAAATTAGAGGGAACCTAACTTATTGGGAACGATTTGGAAACCATTTCGTACTTTAATGAAGTGGAGAAGATCTTCTATCTGATATTCTGTTACCTTTACGGTGCTTGCGAAGAATCTTGGTTCTAAGCGTATAACTGTCATGAAAAAGCTTCTTAAATAAAACATTGCCCTGCGGAAACGGCATTAAAACAGTAGGCCGCTACCATTCGTGTAAAGAATGCTACATATAACACGCACAACACGAATGGTTGTAAGAAACGAGACCCTGGGTCTCATGGACCAGTCACGTCAAAAAATAATTGTATTTGCAATACTTAGTGTGTGCCGTGGCTCAAGCGGTTAGTGCGTTGGACTACTGAGCGAGGGGTTCGAGGTTCAATCCCCAGATAATACCTATAATTTCTTTCACGGTCTGACAAACATCCGAGAATAAAACTGTCATAAAAAATCTTCTCAAAACAAAAATTGCCGTATCCAAACGGCATTAAACAGTAGGTCCCTTCCATTCGTGTAAAGAATATAACACGCACAACACTAATGGATGCGAAAAGCTAGGCCCTGGGTCCCATGGACCTGTCACGCCAAAAATTTATATTTGCATTTGTAATACATGTCCTATACGTATAGTTGCAAGGACACCAAAACCCCGATTTGCATCTCTATTTGGGACCAGAAAAACACGACACAAATCGAATTAACAATTCTCATTTCGTTTGGATTAATTGGTACCAGAAAAACTGAAATAAAAACAACGCAGTATCGAAACCACGATAATTTTTAACCGACGCAACTTCGAAACGACGCAATAGGTGTAGAATATTACATTATTTTCTATGGGCATTCTATTCGACCTCTTGAAGGTTAATTTCAATCATTCTATTGAATAATGTTCATACAATTTAGTATTCTTCAAAAATGTAGTCTTAGTGTTGGTGCTTCAGCCTATTCAAATATGAGTATACCCGGTTACCTCTATTACACCAACGACAAAATGTCGCATTGTAATTACCTATATGTTAAAATTAAATTATTTGTACCAAACAAAAAGATAGAAATTGCATGTTCTAATAACATCCATAAATACAATTTTATATTCATGTCCAACAAAAAAGGTAAACAATTAAAGAAATGATTGATCACACATGTGTAGAATTTAAAGGTCAACCCTCCCTCTCCTCTCAACCCTGATACCGCATAATTACCTTGCTGAGAATTGAATAGCCTGAGCTTACTGGTATGGGGTAATCTCCTTTCCATTAATTAAATGTTGGCCCAAGAATGGTGTGGTAAAAGGCATCAAGTGATTTGGCCAATCAACCCCCATTCTCTTAAGTGTTATTTCAGAATTCAATTGGCATCGCCCACTGCTCTGCTTTGGTATCTTTTTTTATGAGGGCAACCGCCAAGAGTATGATACACACCGCATAGACAAGTTCTCCTAGAAATTCATCCTAGGGTATAAAAGTATATATATTTTTCGGATTTAATCGTTTTAAGATGGCCTGCCAAAGGATTTTCTCCCCTTGATTATCCCTCGGCTTTCTCGGTGTCTCTTTATTCAGTGGCTTTACGAAAAATATTGGTTTTATAGTCGGAATGTATAGAAAGGAAAGGTTCTTCTATAATACACACTCTCCCTGCCTACTCTCTATTAATTTGTATTTGTACGTACATATATACATACATAGGTACCAGCATTTTGTTTGTGGTAATCATTTCCAATTAGGAGAGATTCGTCAGTCTAAGCGATAAATAAGTTTGTCTTGTTGGTACTTAATGAGGTCTATGTAAGTTTTTGAGCAAAAAGGTGAATGGGTATTTTTATCTTTTGGTGAGAGGAAGTAAATTGGATTCAAAATCCTTTTCATTACTTTATGGATAAGATCTGTGAATGCATAACTTTTAAGGAGCTTTTTCATTATACCCTGTCCTAAGGGTGTGTATTAAGTTGGACACATAGTTTGTGACATAGAGAAATAATCGAGGTAAACCCTATAAATTATAAATGTGCATATGTATGTATATGTGTACACACATCATCATATACATATATACATATATATTAATGATCATTGTTAATAGCGAAGCAGTGTCCGTCTGTCTATCCATATGACACAACTTTTTGGGCCTTAAGTTTTGAGCTAGGATAATAAAATTTCATATCTTGCCTTCACAAGTACAAGTGTAAACATACAGAAAAGCTACAATCCGTCTGGAACGGATCGTATGATACCCTATCCTCCTCTCTATAAAGTGGGCATGGCCAAATTGCATATTGTACTCAAATATAGCTATAATGTCGAACGTTTGAGGATGTTACATGTAAAATTTTATCAAAATAGGTTTTTTGATGATAACGCCCCCAAAAAGTGGGCGTGGCCAAAACTTTTGTATGGGTGGATTGTAGGGAATCTGAATGCCTAAATATTTGGTCTTAACAAAATTTTTCGGTTTCATATAATTTAGTGAAGTTATAAAAAAGTAGGCGTGGCAGTGGGCGGATGTAAAAAAATTTTACACTTGTACTGTATCTTCTTCTTGGAAGCCCAGATATGAAATTTCAGCGTCCTAGTTAAAAATTTAAGTCCCAAAAATCGGTTTTGTGATGAAAACGCCCCCAAAAAGGGGGCGTGGCCAAAACTTTTGTATGGGTGGATTGTAGGGAATCTGAATGCCTAAATATTTGGTCTTAACAAAATTTTTCGGTTTCATATAATTTAGTGAAGTTATGAAAAAGTGGGCGTGGCAGTGGGCGGATTTCAAAAATTTTTACACTTGTACTGTATCTTTTTCTCAGAAGCCCAGATATGAAATTTCATCGTCCTAGCTCAAAATTTAAGACCCAAAAAGCGGTGACATACGGACGGACGGACGGACGGACGGACGGACGGACGGTCATCGCTCAATCGATTTCGCTATTGATGCTGATCACGAATATATATACTTTATAGGGTCTATCTCGATTATTTCTCTATGTTACAAACTATGTGTCAAACTTAATATACCCTTAGGATAGGGTATAAAAAGAGTCGTAATATATGGCCACGCCCACTTTTTGGGAGAGTTTTCATAAAAAAAAACAGATTTTGACGAAATTTCAAATATAATTTCTTCATATATCTATGTACATACATTCCAAGTTCATTGACCGTCTGCCACTTTAATAGGGCTGCATAAGAAGGAAGATAAAGTATCACACAATTCGTTTCAGCGGGAAATTTATTTATATTAAATTTTGTTAGTTGGCGAAAAGTTTTTTATACTTTTTATTGAATTTTTATAATAAGAAACGGTGGTTGTGCATGTTGTTTTTCTTTTTAAGATTCGGCATTTGATGTGTTTATTCTGGAGTATTCATTCGCGAAGTAATCAGCACGTCACTTTGGGTTGATTGAATTCAATGTGCAACAAAGTTGAAGAAAAAATTATTAATTTCTAACTTTCATTTTATAATATAGTGTATATGTGCTTAGTGTTATATTTTCGTTACAGTGCTTTATAACTTTTACACTATTCATCTGATAAATAAATATAACCAACCTTGCGGAGATTTATTCCTCTATAGTTGAAGCAGCGTAGAGGGTATTATTTCTTAAGGATCGAGTAAACAGTGATGAGTACCCATTCATCGGGCATACTTTCATTCGACCATAAATTGTAGATCAGTCGGTGCATGATCCTTCCATCATCCACTCCCTCGAATAGCTTGACAGTCAGGTTATCAGCTCCAGCAGCTTTTTTGGATTTCAACTTAGATATCGTTATCTTAACCTCATCTAGGTCGGATCGATGGCAATGTTAGTAGTCATCGTCCAGAGTTAATAGTTCATTCTGGGAACCGCGTGCTAGTTGCGACCAGATTTCACTTGACTGCAAAATTGATTTGCCTTAATCCGTCTTCCTATTGAGAGTGGTGAGGACCCGGAAACGAGAACTGATAATAATGAGGTTCGCACTAGGATCACCCTGTGGGCGCCGTGGCTCAAGTGGTTAGTGCGTTGGACTACTAAGCAAAGGGTTCCAGGTTCAATCCCCAGACAACACCTAAAATTTCTTTCACGGCCCCACCTCTCGCGAGCGTCTGACAAACATCCGAGAGTGAAACTGTTATGAAAAAGCTTCTCAAAATTGACGTTCGAATCCGGCATTAAACAGTAGGCCCCTTCCATTCACGTGAAGAATATAACATGCACAACACGAATGGTTATGAGAAGCTAGGCCCTGGGTACCATGGACCTGTTGCGCCAAAAAATTGTATTATTGTAATTGTACTAGTCCAAAGTCCGTCCCTTCTTCGACAGCCCAGTGAGACAGTAAAAGGGCACGCGTGTTAAGCAAAGAGCATGATGAAGATTGTTCAGATTAACCTTTACCATAGCATAGCGTAGTATAATATATGTATGTAGTAGCCAGGAAACATTTTAACGTTATTCTTCTACCTATTGCGATATGATTTTATCCGCCCTCCACACTAACCCGCTGCCTAGCACTAAAAGTTAAAGGGGATGCAACCAGAGATGCCAGATGCGGGGATTTTTCCCCATATTGGGGAATTTTTCACTGAAAAAAAAATATATGAAAAGTGATCCAAAAATGTGGAAAAACGAAAAACGCACAAATTTATTAATTGCAGATAATAAAATCAGATCTCTACTAGTTAATTTCCAAATAAAAACCGACATAAAAAAAATTATCGCATTTAAGGCGCATAAGCGGTTTATTTCATAACACATTTCGATCTGAACTCATCCTACACTCTCATACATACATATATCAATGACTTCAATCTTTTTTCAAATGGAGCCCCAACATTTATGAAATAATCAAAAAACCCGCTTTTGCATATCCACTAGCCCAGTGAATGACATCTTAGGCAACATTAAATCAACTAATGGTTTGTAAGCTCCGCACAGTAAGCACCTTATCTACAGCACAAAGAGCTAGTAGAAGTTCTCTTTCGTATCGCGGGTGTTCACCGCTGCATGTAAACATTTTCTGAAGTTGGATGCTATTAGCAGGACCAACAACGAATAGGAAAATGGGTCTACGTGTCATTTATCGACACACATCTATTCTAAGCTGACTCAGAAATGTAGTGCCGGGTTGGTTATGTTGAAGCGATCTCAGATTAACTACGTAATCAGTGTCCTCACTGGACAATGTCTGATAGGACAACATGCTAAGAGGTCTTTTCAAATGACTCCTGCAGGATCTCAGGAGGGGAGTAGAGGGAAATCATCCTTTACCCGCTTTACACCTGTTCAGCCCTGTCCCATAAAAGACTGTTCCATCTAAACGCTCTTTTCTTCAATAAATTCAACAAACCGACTTCACTAGGTGTCATGAGCATCGTTTGCTTCATTAAAAGCTTCAATGGGTTTAATTAGTCCCTAGGTAGCCCGAATGAATAGATCCCTGTTATCACAAAAGACCTTCTCTGTTCTACGTGTGTCTGTATTCTGATACAGACAACCACCGTAACATAACACCGAAAACCTAGTGCAATGGAAATGTTGTTCACATGTCAGATGTCGTTTACTTAGATCTTAGCCCAACGGTATAGATACATTTTAGACAGCCTAATATAATTAATACTTACAAATTTCATGAAATCAAAGGACATTTCTTGTACGGAAAACAGAAGGACACAATTGAAATTGAATTCAGACTATTAATCCCTTCATTTCATTTGAAAATAATCTTATAATTCCCATGCTAATAACAATAATTTGTTAAAGTGATATCAGGGATATGTATGGCATTAGCTTACCAAACTTCTTATCGTGTTTGCTTTCTTGTAATTTCCTATGGTTTCTCCGGAAAAATATAACCAACTTTTCTGATTCGAATTGAAATGTGCCTTAAGGATTCACTTTTAGCTACTTCGCCTTCGCCCTTCTTTATAAAATCAAATTATCTTCGGAACCAAGGAAGTTGTATCCCCAAAGGGGATATTTGTGTATCCACAAATGACTACCGCATGCTGGATATATTCACTGCACATTGCCAAACTCTCAACATTTCTACCAGTGTATCCCGTTCAATACTTTAGAAGTATTGACATTGCGTCATAGATATATGACCATATATATATGAATGTACGTTCTGTGGTCACGTAGGCAATAGTAAAGTTATCTAAACTGTCTGCTAGCATGTCGATAAATTTGCATAGGAAAGATGTAGACCAATTTAAATATTTTCTTTTTGTAATGTGTATGTTAACTCTTGCCGGACCTTTCATACTCACAACACAATTTATATACTGTGTGTTGGTATTTGTGTGCGTCACAAAAACTGTAATATGTAATAGATGTATTCAATTGTTGGACACAGTAAAGAGTATGCGTGGATACATACGTGCATATAAAAATACACACTGAAACAAGTTTTTTGAATTAATTAAGTGGCCGTAAATTAAGACTTGGTGGGCAAAATCGCATCATCATTTCCTCGTGGTGACTACTGGCGTGCAGCTGGATCCTTGGTCCCGTGCAAGCAGATTCGGATTAGCTTCATCAAGCATGTGCCAGGCGAGGTATCTCTAGTTGACCTCAGAAACATGCGTCTAAGCGGTCTAGCAAGAAGTTTTCAGGGATAGGAAGGATCGTAAAAAAGAAATGGTGACGGAGGAGCCTTTAATGGGTTAACTGCAGCATTCGCATATTCGAGGAGAATTACTACTATCCAGCCCCTTGTCCTAGGGTTTCTTACCAAGTTTCTTGAGTTTCAGACAGAGCCTCTTAACAATTCCCATCAATGCAAATGCTCTCTTATTAGATTTATAAGCACTCACTCCCCCACAGAAGAAAAAGATGACGATACCAAAGAGAGCTTCTACGAGCTCCTGTACAAATTATACAAGCAGTGTCTTAAATTTAAAGCTCCGCCAAATTTACCAAGTTTAGGACATGGAAAAAATACTTCTGCAGTTTGAAGAATAGCGACGATAATCAGAATACCGCTTTAAGAAAACATTATCTATGGACGATGATAGGCAACATTTTTTCAATAAGAATGGTAGTACCTCGTTAAGTATGGTTCCAAGAAATAATATCCTCTAAAGTAGGTCACATCCCTTTTTATATTATAAAATTATGCATGTCCAGTACCTATGTAAATATTTTTGAATGCTGTTGCAAATAGTACAATAAGTGTATCTTTGAAAGAATGTAAACGTACAGTATTTATAATGTGATTTGTAAGCACATAAATCAGTTTTTTTTTATGAAAACTGTATGAAACTAGACCTTCTTAACTATGTATTATCATAAAATGTCTTAATTAAAATTGATGTACATGTGAATCTTCAATCTTACCCTGTTTTGTTTATCACTATAAAAACAAATTGTAAGCATTCATATATAAGTTCCACCAAACATACTCAAATTAGGTGCAACATAACCTTTCACGAATTCAGAGGAGTTTCCTGATTTTCCTTCTCCACTGTATAGAAGAGAACAAGTTAATTATCTAAAGCTCGTACATGTAGATACATACATACATATTACATAACGTATCGAAAACTATTTTCTTTATTTCCATTACGTGCTAGATTGCAATACGAAATTTAATCATTGTGTTGTGCTAACAAAACAGTCGTAATCACTTGGAAATTGTTCATAAACTTTATCCTAAAAATATAGTGAACTGAATATTCTTATAAGTACATTCATACATACTTTAGTATGTGCATACTTATACATACATATATGTATGTGTATATCTATCTATGAATGTACTTATGTCGAACTCATGGCTGATATATACGTATTAACACATGTCCATACATATGTATGTACATATGTACATTGTTACATTGTCTCCGCGTCTGAAATAAGATAAAAATATTAGAAGCTACCTCAATTGAAAACTACATACTTACATACATTTGTAGTTACGATGTCTTCACTCGTCCTAAACATTGATTTTATTTTATCTTACTTAAAAGCATAAGCTAACTAATCGCCTATGACACGTGTTCTAGAAAAGTTTACTCATCCCTTTGCCTTCGAACTTTAATCATAAAAGACCAAATTGTGTGAACACATTAGAAAAGTTTTTTTTTTCGTCTCCTTTCCTCCGTAAATCCACTTAATTGACTTTTAATAAAGATACTCTTAAGAAAACTTCCTCAACCCAAGTAAATTGATAACTTCACTTAAAGTTTTCTATATAAATTCTTTTAGTCTAATTTTGGTTTAAAAAAGGAAATGTTTACAGACATTCCACATGAAGTTGTAATGAAGGTCTTCCAATTTTCCGGTATCTTATAGAAGCTGGAAAGCCTCATAAATCATCGTTTATCTAAGTTATGTCTGAAGCTTTCATCTTACAAGTATTTCCACAAATAAACTTATTACATTTTAAGACCATTTCTTTTCTTTATTTATTGTTTTTTTTTTTTTGTTTGAATTTATTTGTTATGTTTTACCGGAAGAAATAAATAGATTTTTTTTCTTGGAATGGCATGTATGTTTGGTAACTTTTGCTTTAAAGACGTACGGAGTCAAGGCACATTAAAAGCTGCTTTTGCGAATACACCACTAGACTAACAACCTTCCAGCATGGTTTCGCATTTTGTGTTAAACTTCTTGGTTTTTGACTTACATATGTATGTACATACATAACTTCAAGTATAGGCAAAATCTTATGTTGTAAATTTTTCACGATAACAAGCCTAGAACAGGAAAGAAGGCTGGCATGGTGGGGAGAAAAGCAGGTCAGGGAAAGGCGAAAGCAATTTTCTTTAAGCGATGGAAATTCTTGTTGAAATATTTACACTTTATTATGATTCGCGAGAGTAAGAAAAGTTTTTATTTCGCTGCTTTGCACGCTTCAGTCTGACAAATTTTCAAAGTTTTTGACAGTTTTATGTGTTGGATGTGTGTGATTCTAGGCAAACATTGCCTTAACTTATAAGCACAGCAAGCAGAGAGTGGGATAGACTAAGAAGGGTAAGGCAACATTTTTGTGTTGATAGTGTTGACAGAGGTTTAACTCATGTCGAGCAGTGTTGGGAATGTACATATGTACATACATACGTATGTATGTAGGTACGTGAAAATAAGTTTATAATATTCGCTACTTTGCTGATTACATTTATTCAGGAGAAATTTTTTTTATTTACCTTATTCCAAATGAAATTGCATAATCTAAAGCGGATGTTATGGGTTGCCGTTTCATAAAAAGCAAAGAATATAGAACTGAGTTTTAACATTCAAAGTGACAACGCAATGGCAATTTCGAAATCAGGTTCGTTAAAGAAAATACGCGGATGCTGCCAATTCAATTTCTTTACGCACTTCAGCATACATAGCATGTATATATGTATATATATTTGTATTTAGGACTTGTATTGTGACACTTTTGCTTGATATATTTGATGCCGATATAGGTTTAGACAACATCTGTGGTGGTATGGTCAATAACCATACTTTACGGGTGCCGTGTCGAACTTAACCACGGATTTTGGACATTGCGTGCACCATTTGCGGTGTATACGTTCCGGTTCGTACACTAAACGTACATTAAACTGCTGAGACCGAAGGTAGAAGTCCAAAATAAACACGATAGGTGGCAATCGCGTGCGATGCAATAGTCATCACTCACTTCAATGATCTGAAAACGTATTGTTCAAAGATGTACATACATACCTAAGAAAGCACAATATTTATTTAAATCTGTTATACAATTATTAAATGAATCTAACGAATAATAAATTTCTGGATCTAAGATTTTTAACTAAGCAGGAATACTTGTAGTATGATTGTAATTGCAAGGCATAAATCGTAGGTACCACTAATTCATCACACGTGAAGTCAACGAAAAATAAAAAAAAAATGTATGGATTGAACGAGCATAAAATAAATACATACATATATGTATGTAAATACTTTATGTAGTGTGTATGGATTCAAAAAGTTTTTAAAATTTCTGCTAATAAAGCCTAGCATGCCATGAACTTTTGGATTAATATAATACCTATATATGTATGTATGTATGTGACTTAATAATGTGAGCTTAAAATCAAATAAAACTACTAAATCAAAGACTTTATTGTTATGGAAACAATAATTGTATTCAATAGGAAATAACTTTCTAGTGGAAGTTACGATATTTATTAGAATGTACATATGTATGTATTTAGAAAAAAAAATTTCTTGAGCACCAATTGTTAAACACATTTACATAGGTAAGATTATAATTGCAATTGTAATTTTTATTTAAGTTGTTTCCTATTCAATACAATAACAATTATTGTTACAAATGTTGGGTAATTTTTTTCAATTTAAAAGCGATTTCAAAGGCAATATTTTGATTGTAAATATAAGATATTCCGACATTAAAGAGGCTAAATCTGCGACAATTAGCTCCATGTAACACAATATTAATTTCCGGGGACTCTTTAGCGGTAAGGATGAAATACCTAAGTTTTAGTTAGGAAGCTTATTGCTAACTATTAACTTGTGTTGGGCAAACCAGAGTCTTATAAAATGGAAGTCATGGTTAATTTAAGCAACTAAGTTAAAGAGATTATTATTTTTTTTTTTTTTATAACTAGCTTGCGCTCAAGGGGTTATGATTACCCTTAAAGTGTTAAGACACAGCGCGAGCGGAAGTTTTTGACTTACGCCTAACAAAGAGCATGGCATAAGTTGGAAATGAATAGGGAGATAGGATAGATTATTTTGTGGTGTAGTGGTTTTTTTTGAAACTCAGGTGATGTTAGGTTTCAGTATTTGCTCCATGGGTGGTGTCCGCACTAAGCGGGGAGTTGTTGCGAATTTTTGCATTCGTCATAATTCACAGTATTTTTTTTTCGAGTATGCACGAGGCTACTCTAGATGGAATTGAGGGGCGTGACATTTTAATGTAAATACTGCAAATATTGAATGGGTATGGCTGGGATTTGAGCGCACAACCTTCCATTCAATAGACGAATGCATTACCACTACACCGTGGCCACCCACGAGAGATTATGTGAGCCATACACAAACGCAAAGTCATCAGCAAAAGGCTTTACCTTTCCGACAAATGAAAGACAGATTGAGTTAACATATATCAAGAATAGCAAAGGACTGAGAGCAAATGCTTGTGGAACGCCGAGGTTGATGATCCTAGATCCACCAAGAATGTTCCCAATTCTCACTTTTTGCATTCTGCTCTTAAGATAAGATCTAACCCAATCTATTACTGTGCCTTTATATTTTCATTTTTGCTTTGTTTTATTTTGTTCAGTTTCTTTCCTTTACTTTGTAACGCGCGCATCGTAATACAGGAAAATTTAATAAATAGTTTACATTTTATAAACACTATACCTATCCACGGTTTTTGTTTTTATTTCGGTTAGAAGTTGGAACTAAGAAATTCGCCGGATAAGATAGTTTCATGGGGCTTTCGTCAGGCCCAGGACGAGAGTTACAAGTGTTTAAAGTAGTTTGTCATTAAATTAAACTACGCGAGTTGCGCGGCATTGCTTGCATGAGTTCCATTTATCATATCGAGAAGTTAGACGAAGACAACTATGTATAACACCTCCAATATTGCGCAGCGTGTTGGTGCTCGCAGAGGTGTGGAAAGTGATGGATGAAGTACGGCCGTTGGAAGACCCGGTGAAGTGGGATATACTGGATGAAAAGGCATTGGCAATGATTACTTTGAGTGTGAAGCCATCACAGTTATGTTATCTCAAGTAAAGCAAGACTGCAGCGAGTGCTTGGAAGAAGCTCAAAGATGTGCATCAACCGAGCAGGCCAGTAAGGAAGGTATCGCTATACAAAAAGTTGCTCGGCTTGAATATAGCAGATGGAGAAGTTATGTCCAGCTATATCAATAAGTTTTGCTTGAACTATTTTTTTTTACTAAACTATGTGTTAAATTTAATATATCCTGTAAGGATAGGGATATGGTATAAATAGTAAACACACTATAAATATATTAGATATGTACCACTTTAATTTAATGTGGGTGGATTTTGAACTATCAATAGTAAAAACAACATAAAAACTTGATGTAAATTACAGTCGTCTGCTTGATCTTTTTAGATTTTTTTCTGAATTGAAAGTTTTCCATTCCACTTTCAAGATTTATTGAAAATCTTTAATTATGGTCCATTTAATGAATGTACACACTGTTTTAATAAATAAACCAATAAATTATTATCACTACCTACCAAGCGTTATATTAGCACTGTTCTCATACCCTGAATTGAAGAATTTTCTACGAAAATTCACTAAATTCTATTCGATTTACGCAAAAGTTTCGTAGTTTTTCTTAAAAGAGAGTATGGGTGAGTTCCATAATGTATCAGATGCGTCATAGATGCAAAGTCATTAGTTCCAAAAGTCAAATGAGAAATTTTTGACAAAGTCGCAAGTTTCTAAACGTATCCTAAACGTTTTTTTTATACCCTATCCTAAGGGTATATTAAGTTTGACACATAGTTTGTAACATAGAGAAATAATCGAGATAGACCCTATAAAGTATATTTATTCGTGATCAGCATCAATAGCGAAATCGATTGAGCGATGACCGTCCGTCCGTCCGTCCGCATGTCACCGCTTTTTGGACCTTAAATTTTAAGCTATGACGATGAAATTTCATATCTGGGCTTCTAAAAAAGATACAGTAAAAGTGTAAAAATTTTTAAAATCCGCCCACTGCCACGCCCACTTTTTCATAACTTCACTAAATTATATGAAACCGAAAAATTTTGTTAAGACCAAATATTTAGGCATTCAGATTCCCTACAATCCACCCATACAAAAGTTTTGGCCACGCCCACTTTTTGGGGCGTTTTCATCACAAAACCGATTTTTGGGCCTTAAATTTTTAACTAGGACGCTGAAATTTCATATCTGGGCTTCCAAGAAAAAGATACAGTACAAGGGTAAAATTTTTTTACATCCGCCCACTGCCACGCCTACTTTTTTATAACTTCACTAAATTATATGAAACTGAAAAATTTTGTTAAGACCAAATATGTGGGTATTTAGATTCCCTACAATTCACCCGTAACGAAGTTTTGGCCACGCCCACTTTTTGGGGGCGTTATCATCAAAAAACCTATTTTGATAAAATTTTACATGTAACATCCTCAAACGTTCGACATTATAGCTATATTTGAGTACAAAATGCAATTTGGCCACGCCCACTTTATATAGAGAGGAGGATAGGGTATCAGACGATCCGTTCCAGACGGATTGTAGCTTTTTTGTATGTTTTCATTTAATTTTGGCAATTGCCTACTACGTTCCAAAACATCAAAATTGTGCAGTGTAAAATGTATACAATATATCGAAGTTGCGTTGCAGATGCGCATCAAAAGAATAGTACTACCGCATCGAAACTATTTTTTTACATTTTGGAACTCAGCCTATTTCATATTTCATATTTATTTATTAATATCAACACCATTTAAAATAGACTAATGTAATCTTTAAGTTATATATGAAGATGCAATTCGAAAAAGAGACTGAAACAATCATGTAATTTAATTTAATTTAAATTACCTGTGTAGTGACAACTTAGATGGTTTGTAAAATTCACGACAAACAATTGAAAAACACAATTCGTTTTATATTTAAACTAAATTAATATTTTAAAATCAATTCAATTACTTATTTAATTCGCCATATGCCTGAAGAGAAGGTCTTCTTATGCTGAGAAGAAGTCCATTCCAAATGCGAAAGGCATAAAGAAAAATTGACGCTCGGTGCAAAGATAGTAACAGCGCGGGAGAACTAAAGTTAAAGACCGATTAGACTGTTCAAAAGTTAGTTTATTGAACAGATATGAAGGTTGTTTGGAAGTTATACTCCTGTGAAAACATTTAACAGTACAAAATTTCAGATACTGGTCTAGTGAGCATCCGAGAATACTTTTGGTGTAAGCAGAAACATGATCCTAGCGTTTAAAGGCATAGACATATCGAACAATGTTATTGAACGCAACATTAAGTCTTCTCTTTGTAATTGCTTGGACGCAGCAGCAGATTTCACAACCATAAGCTATGATGGGCACGAGAGATTTTGCTAACATAAGTCTAGTTTTTATTGGTGTGTAGCTTTGGGATACCGATAAATTTCTAAGTGAACCATAAATTATACCGATTATCGTAGTAACATGATCATCCCAACTTAGCTTGGAATTGAACCAGATGCCTATGTTTTTAGCCTTGCCAACATTCTCAATTGGATTATCTCCAAGGCATATAGCAGGAAAATGGCTAAAATCTGATTTGGTTCTGCTAATGACCATGCATTTTGATTTAATGGGATTCAGTTTCAAAAAGTTTTCTTGAGACCAATTTAAAATCCTATGAAGATCGTCATAGTTAGCCCGGGCTTACAGATGATGTACAATTGGACATAGTTAATTACTGTAGGAAGATCATTAACGAAAAGCATGAACAGAAGAGGGTCAAGAACTGAGCCTTATGGAACGCCTGCTAATATTTCAATGAATTCGGAAAAAGTGTTGTTGTAGAAGACTGCTTGCTTTCTTCCCTGGAGGTAGGAGAGAATAAATTTTGCAGCCGAATCAGAAAAACCATAGCATCTTGAGTTTATTAGTTAATATTGTGTGATTGACTGTGTCATAGGCCTTGGAAAAATCAAGTAGCGTTAGAATAGTTATTAGGTTTTCGACTAAAGCTGTTCGCAAATCATCAGTAACTTTGAGTAGTGCGGTAGTACAACTGTGTTTTTTTCTGAAACCAGATTGATTGATTGCGCAGAGGATCTTATTGCGTTGGTCAAAAACGGAAATCTGATTATGTATAAGTTTCTCCAGCACCTTTAACAAATAAGGAAGGATAGCAACTGGTCTGTACTCAGCCATAAAGTTAGCTGATGCCTTCTGTTTCAGAATTGGAATTATTTTTGCTAATTTCCATGTAGCCGGGAACGTGGAAGTCATTATTATACTATTAAAAACATAAGCCATAACCGGAAGAATGAAGGGAAGTATTATTTTGATGAACGAAGGGTGAATATCATCAACACCAACCACTTTCGACTTGATTTGAGTGTCGCTTTGACAAGATCAGTTTTCTCAACTCTGTGCAATTCAAAGGAGCTGTTCGAGGCGATACTGAGAGGTTGGTTTGACAAAGACGATGCTGCTTTTATATATGTATGCAAACTGCCTATTGAGCTGGTTGGGGTCAAGGTCCTTATCCTCCCGGACACTACTGCGACCAACACGCAGCTCACGCAAGTTTTTCCAGAGGGTTTTGGAGGGAAGATTTTCATCAAAATGTTTTTTGTAGTTTTTCCATTTAGCCTGTTTCACTTTGGAGGTAACCAAGTTGCGTAACTGGTGGAAGGCGTCGTAAAACTCAGGGAGCCTATAGCGCTTCCACCTGTTGGCGACATCACGTTTGTTCCTCAGTTCATCAATATCTTCGGTAAACCAACCATTATGCACACATACACGCTTTGTTACTATAGGAGTACTCACAGAGAGTAAGAAATTCTTCCATGCTACGAGTTTTAGTGCAAGAAGTTTCAAGAATTTTAGTGATGTCAAATCGCTGTACGTTAACTTGTGTATTTACACGTCCGATCAGTGGTGTAGCTACCTTGGGTAAAGAGGGCCAGTGTCCTGGGGTAAAAATTACACAAAAGTAGCTTAACCCGGACAAATTTTTAATTGAATGGTTCTTCGGAGTTTACTTGATATTATAATTACACTTGCAACCAATTCTTTGGAATAGAGAGGACATCAAGAGGCGTTTGAAATTTGTTTACAAAGTGGGCACATTTCGTTGATTCCGCGTTCGTTTACTTTTTCGTAGTATTATCATTCTCTAAAAGAATTTTACCTTAAAATTTCAAAATCTACTAATTTAGGTGCAGAAAGTACTCCAACAGATCAATTATCTTGCGTATCTACAATCATAGACCATATACATATGTATGTATTAGCGATATTCAGAATAGTGTTTCCTAAATTTATTGCAGTTCTTAAAGTATTAACACTGTTCAGCTTTTCGGTATCATTATCTAGAATGGATAAGTTGGGTGTTAGCATTACAGGCTCGTCTCTCCCGAGAGAAAACTGCATAAAAAATACAACTACTCGCAGTCATTTTTAACAAAACGCAGACCCTCCAGAAAGAATAAATGCAATATTAAAACATTGATTTTAAAAAATGTTCGTAGTTTCCGCACGGCATACATATCAAACTAGTAAACGGACGTTGTTGTTATTGGTACCGGTGGAAAAAGACACATTTTAAAAAATCTTTCAATTATTATACAAACATAGGTACTTTGATAAAAGAGATGGATTAGAGATCCACCAGCGAACGAAGTTCCAATCATTCAAGCAGTCATATGAGATGACGACAAAGGAAGATGTGATGGCCTACTTTGATAGATGAGGAAGCAAAGGGCAACATCCAGTCTTTTAGTGAAAACTGATCAGATACCAAAGCTTTTATGATGCCTTTACTCTCTAGAGAAGCATGTCTACCAATGGTTATGGTTTTCAAAGAATGGTAAAACAAACGAATGCAAGGTAGTCAGAAAAGTCGTTAACTGATGGCTGTATACTCGGTTGGGTTGGTTTCAAAGACTTAACAAAACGTGCAATACAATTTCATATTTTTGCTGGCAACCGTATTTGATTTTGACTTTGAGGACAGTCATTTACATATGTATGTACATATATGCTTTTGATTTTCAATAGCTACGTCTTTGTTTTTAGCTGCCATTCCAATATGTTTTTTTTGAATATAATTGATATATGTAGTTGGACAGGATGACCTCTTGGCATGAGTATGATAAATAAGTGTAAAGTAAAGGGTGCACCATTGAAAGAACACAATATATTTAAGTAAACTTTAAAAAAATATGTCTTGAGCATCTTGATTGAGCGAATATATTTTTATTTAATTACTAATAACTGATATTCGTTCTTAAACAAAATGACCAACAATTTTAACAAAACCACCATTTTTTTACCGTTATCCAAGGTATAGCCTCGCTAATTATGTATTATATCTTGGCCTTGAGTTTGAAAATTGTTTGTATTGATCTGGTTCAGTAAAGTCTTTAAACCCAAAAGCCTTTCCTGTCTTGGTTCTACAGAACCTACGAAACTGGCTGGCATTGGAATCTAAAACTCGGATACTATCCGGTTTATTACATATGTATGTACATGTATTGTATAATATACATATGTATGTGTATTTCACTTTTTGTGTTTATGTGTACGCACTCCATCCCCTCATTGAATTGTTAGATTGTGCTGACATAAGATGTGCATAAAATGAATGAAGATATTTAGTTGCAAATCCTGAGGGTCATCTATTCAAGGGGATGTTATGCGTCGGGTGAGATTTAATAATTGTGTTTTTATATGCTTGATTATTCTTCGGCTGTGCATTTTTAATTATAATTTAGATTTTATTTAAATGCGACGTAGTTCATTTTTATACATTCATTGTTATTAGTTTATAGTTCATAGTTATAAAGTTTTTGTTCTACGGGTTCGAGATCGGTAAGGGGGATAGTATCGTAATCGAAGTTTCTATATCGACGTACCGGCTTAATTGTCACCACGCGTCAGACTATCCGGACCGGCATGTAGTTTTGGAACTTGAGTGATGGGGGCAGGTTGTCATCCTTAACTAGGACAATGTTGCCAACCTTGATGGTCAACTGTTGTCGAATCCGTTTTGGGCGCTGTTGGAGAAGTTGAATATATGTACATATGTGGTACTCCACTGTTTCCAAAAATTGTGTGTAAGGCTTTGAAGGTATCTCCATCACTCTAGGTTGTTAATCCATGTTCCGGAGTAAGACACTGCCGGAAATATATTTTACTATAGCACAATGTGGCGATTTGCTAAGCCTTGGATTTAAGGAACAAGAAAAATAAAAACTCAACAAAGTATAGTCGTTATAATTTTGGTATTTTGGCTGGATTGTGGTTGAATTACATGCGAAATACCCATATGTACATATGTACACACATATAAGTGTATGTGCAATATCGGACAAATCATTTGCAACTACATAGAAGTGGCAACCTATTACGCTCAAAACAAACAGTTTTTGTATGCAAACACGATATATCGTTGGTAATATTGAATTTTAATGAGGTTTCGTATTTAAAATAATCGAAAATTATATAATTATGTATTTATGTATGTATATGTTACATAAATGGTACTTATCCAGATATCGAGTCAAGAAATCTAGATAAGAACTTAACAACTCTACGTTTTTCTTAAGTGAGTAGATATAAAACTTTTCTAAAAAATGGCTTGGCCATATGTAGTGTATGGATGAATAGTAGATGATTTTAATGCGTATATATGTATGTATGGAAAATTAAATGGTGTAATTTTTTTAAACTTTCTATCACGTCATTACCACCCGAATTATTGTGAGTTATTGAAGCTAACCGAAAAAATGTATAAAAATTTAACTGGGTCAATAAAAAAACCAAGTAGCATAACGATTAATACGAGAAAAGGAACATTTACAGGGGACAACAGGAATTATGTTGTGTCATTGTATGTTATTGCAATTATTACAGTTCTTCTTTGAGTGGTACTGTAACGGAAGCCATCATGTAGCTTGTTCATGGTAACATCAATAAGATTGTGATACTCGTAAAATGAGGAGCTCTGTGCTATTTATTTTTCACAGAGAATACATCAATAACGTCTGAATTCTTTATACTGTAGATTACGTTATTACAATCCGACGTACTGAAATATATTTTATTTGCAATGCTACGGATTTTTCAAGGAGTCGACTGGATAAGCCCAGTAACTTTGTCGGATAAATAAAATGCATTGAGTAGAAGTTGTTTCAGCCACTAAATCGATAACATTCATTTTTTAACTTAATTTCTGTCTTCAGCTCTGGAACTACATATGTATATCGGGACATAAGTATGTATGTGGCATAGATTTCCATTTCCACGTAGTCCCACAGAAAGAAGTACATCAGTGACATATTATGCAATTCACGTCTTTCAAACTCAGTTTTCATGATTTATTAGAGATTGTTGCTGAGTATGTATATGAGTCCGATGACGCCGCCATCTTTAATTTTGGGACAAGGTCTTAGAATAGAGGAATTTTAAGATACTTGGATATTTACAGCATCAAGCAAGCGAATAGACTGGTAGATGATTACACCACAGACACATCACCAAATTCTGGCATTCACTACCTGGAGATATATTTCCAGAAGATTTTAATCTGCAGCAATTCAAGAGCAGAATGAACAACGTACTAATAGAATGAGGGAATGTGAGTACGAAAGGAACTCATCAGTCCAGAGTCCTCGTCATTTACTGCTTGTTGTTCCAGAATCCAATCGGCAAATACATACATACATACATACATATACGGCACTGCAAATGGACTCCACGCTCAGTGGCTGCAGGTATTGAATGTTTTAGGTGCGTAATACCGTGCGTACGTACAGTCTTAGCAACAGTTGTTTGTCGAATGACTTCAGCGCTGTTATTATATAGCAGAGCATACATATGCACATATGTACGTATGTAAGCAAAGTCCTCTCTGTTGTCTTGGCATGGTCTTTTCTTACCCATTAGTAAAAATTCCAGTCTTCAATTTATTTCGTTGAAACGTCACTTTTTGTTGACATTTGTGGTTTTTCTTCTGCGAGCAACTTTGGTATGTACATATATATATCTATGTATGCAGAGCTACTCTAAAGCTTCCCTATTTTCCCTCATGTACATATTTACCGGTATTCTTTGATTCACCAAGGATTTTCTTTTGGTGGATGGAAACCTATCTATCTATAACATCTGCGATGATTTAGTAATGGTGTTCATTGGCGTTCAATACTTAATGTTTTGGCGCCGTAAGATTTGGGGTGATCAATAAGCTATCTGACGTTGAATCTCCTCGTAGTATCTTTTGTTTTTGTAATGTTTTGGAAATTCACATCCTGGCTATAAGAAATAGTGGTCCTATTAAATGTTCTCCTAAAACTCTAAACGACACGAAACTACTAGTTCCAATTAATTTGTGTAAAACATCATAAATGTTTCAGAAAGCTTCGCAATACGCCCTTCGGATATGGTATGAAATTGGATCCCATCTACTCGTATAAAAGATATAAATCAAATGATAGCAAGAAGCAACTGGTATGCTCTTAATCAAAGAGTTTCGGTTACAGACGGAATACAATATACCATGAGTAGTAGGTAAAATTAAGCTAAACCTGTTCCACCCCTGAGGTTGTATAAGCAATGATTATAATTATTTAAAAGCAAAGTGCACGTGGTCATGTAAACACATCTAAGTCACGTTTATCTTCCCATCATACGATTTCCTAGAATTTGTGACTATTTCGGGGAACAAAGTTTGTTGGGAATTCCCGAAGTGGTGCCACAATTTCAAACAAATGTATAGGTAGTAAGTCGTAGGGAGTAGCTATCACCTTCCTCGCCCAGCCTGCTCAAATAAAACCATAGGCGATGTGATTGAAAATATACTTGACCAACTAAGCACTTCATTTGGTCATCATTCACAACGACTTGATATCTCATACGACGAGTATGTAAGATCAACAATGTATGCACATACATACGTATACATACATTTTTACTAATTTGTTTCGACTTCCAGTAAAATAAAGTGCACGATTAGGTACGTATTTAATTGCACCTCTATGTTATGCATTCATAAACTGTTTATAATTGAAACTCAAGTAAAATAGTTAAAACCAATCCAATTTTGAAACGAAACGTATGAAACACTAGTCTTCTTCTGCGGGAGGCCTAATAAAGTGGGAGTGATATTCTGCATTTTTAATGGAATCACCACTATAACTTTCAATTGATAGTATCTGCATGTATATGTATAACTTTAAAATTTACCCTAAACGTGGGTTGGTTAAAACAAGAAAATGTTTTTCGTGATTCCATGACTTCAAAGCTATACACATACATACATACATATATGTATGTATGCGAAACATGCGAAACATGGATATAAAGAAACTTTGCATATACTCAACCTCGCACCTACCTCAAATCTAACAGTAACCCGTAGCAGGGATTTTGCAGGGGGGCAGCATGACCCCAAAAGATATTCCACTGCTTATATAAGTGCATATAAGTGACATAAAGCAACATTTACCTTATCTCGCTCTATCAAAGTGTTATAAGGCCAATTGCTAGAATTTGGGACTTATGTCACATTTTCGACAAAAAAATGTTATTCTTATGTTCCTGTTAAGTCGGACCTATGTCCCAAAAGAAAACAATTGGGACTTATGCCCATGCGCTGAAAAATATTGGTGGCTCGAATGGGTTGCTATCTAATGATTAAGTTAAGTTAGATTTAGCCCTGAATGGTGATTTTTGATCAGCCGATGATTTTTTTAATAATAATTTGACTTAAGCGTTGACGGCCTAAAGAGCACATGTACGGGTCTGGTTATAGGATAGGTTAGGTTAAGTTAGTATTAGTTTTTGTTTTTATTATTTACTATCTAGGTTTATTTGTTTTTGTTCTTGTCTAAAATATAGATAATATATGTAAATTATTTGTCCCCACAATTTCCTGTAATACAAAACAAACAAAAAAAAGAACAAATGAATAATGCGATACCTACTTAGAAATATAAAATATAATTGTTATTTAAACAATTATAAACGTTAAGTTATATAATCATACATATATGTATGTATGAGTTCAGGTTAGTTACTTTAAAAATTAATTACAGTTACATTATTAGTTCATCGTTATATGCGATGCTTAGAAATTTTAAATATAATTGTTAGTTAAAAATGAGTAAACGTTAAGTTATCATATAATCACACATAGAAGAACATAATAACTATTGACAACACTTCAGGTCAGTTACTTTAAAAACTAATTATAGTTACATATGTGCATTAGTAGTTTAGACGTATTTCCACAAAAACAAATGTCTTAATTCAATAGTGGTAAATAAACTGAAAAAAAATCTTCTGATATTGTTTTTACGCTCAATCGCAAACGACATACATATCTAAGTGATAAATGGTCAATTTTCACAATCCGATTACATGTACATACATATGTACGTATTTAAATTAAATCTTTAGTAAGGTACCTTTAAGACCCCGTAGGCACAAGTTACCTACGAAATTTTACTCAAATCCAATCAGTCGTTGAAATTGCAATCGAGCGTATTCACAGACCAAGCACCAAGGGACAAAGAGACAGACAGAAAAGAAAAAATATTGGACGAACTTTTTTGAGCTTTTCTATTGTGATCAGAGAATGAAAATCAAATTTTTAGTGGGCATTAAATGATATCTGGAATATACGTATTACCTATTCATTCTTTTGTAGGTCAGTTCCCTACATGATTTTAACATGTGTTTAGGAGTCCCATTCCTAAGAGCAGATTCTGCAAACGCCTTTATCAATCATTTGCTTTTTCCAAATACTCCTAATCCAGTTCGAAAAAAAGAAGGATGTTCTCCAGCTAAGTACATATGTAAGTACATACAAGTTCATTATCCAAGTGATCTTCCTCTGCTACTCAACACTATATAGTTATTCAAAGACCAAGCAAATAATGAGTTCCATCATTCACAAATTTTCCATACGCAAAAGTATTAATTTAAAGAAAAGGGTCACATAAAACCCTTTTTTTATAAATTAGGTCAAAGTCATTGATTATCCGAAAAGGGTCAACAGGTACCTATATGTATGTAGGTGGGATCACCACGTTAGCTAGAACGCCTAAAATCTAGAACGACAAAAATCTCGAAAATAAATCTTATAAATCTCGAATGGCACAAAATCTAAAAAGTACAAAAATCAAAAGTTTAACACATTTTCATATGAATCACCTTACATTGGTAAGGTCTGCCTACCAAATACCTACGACGATCGTTAAGGAGCAGCGAAGCGGAGCGAGCGGTGATGTAATTTTGCTTGATTATCTTCTCAAAAATTGTGACCTTATGTCCTATCTTCGACAAAAAAAAAATTAACTTATGCGCGATAGTTTGGGACATACAATTGTAAGTCTGTAACTCGATTGTGTGACTGAAGAAGGACTTATACAGTTACCATTGTCTCAAAAATTAATATTAATTCTAGATATTTGTTATTTGAGATTAATTTTTTCTAAATTTTTGGTGTTCGACATTTTGCTAGATGCTAGATTTTTGTTTTCTATATTTTATTTTTCTAGATATCGTGGTAAACCGATGTAGGTGCAAGTCAGAATTATGATAGGATATGCGAATGAGGTCTACAGCACAAAAGTCGTTACGCTTTTCCCGCTTTAGGTCTTGGCTTTTAATCGACACATTTTAAGGAAAAAAACGTTTTCAACCTTGTCACTATATGTATTATGTCTTAAAAAATGCAACAATGCAAAATGATTTGTTCTTACCTACATACATACATATGTACATGTATACAAATAAAATATACTGAACCCTATCCCGCTGAAATTTTTTAGCTAAGTTCATCCAACATTTGTCCAACAGTCCTTTGAAGGATTTACTAGACTGGACAAAATAAAGCTAAAAAGTGTCATAATCTAAAAGACGATAACCTCATTACTACGTAGGTATGTAGGTAGATTTTATGAATTTTTACCAAGTGCCTAGTATACCAGTCTCTTGCGACAGTTGTAAAAAGTTTTGAATTTTTCGCTCTTCCACATCTCCTATGCTGTCTTTGTTGCTTTTTTCTGAATATTTGGAATACGAAAAGTATAGTCCTTTTGCGGTTTATTCTCTTCCTATGTGCACTGAATGCCATAATTATGCCATACTCCAAGGCAAAAATGTAATCCTCTACTTAATAACCCACTGCATTACGTGCCGCTTGTAGGTCCCTTTCAGTTGGATAACGAATAAATTTTTAAAATCGGATTTAAAGCCTAAAATTCTCCTTTCATACGTAATTCAGTACACATTTTGAAATTCCCGTCGAATTTGATTTATTCCGCACCCAAAATACACCCTCATTCATACTAATCTATTCAAGAAAGCAGACAATTCTGCCAAGTAGTGCTTGGGGAAAGCAAACTCCCGGTCGGAGCCCATCCTTGCGTCTTATCAACTTCCGGGAACAAGTTTTCCCTTAGCATCCATTGGAACTACAACTTTGTTGTTTTTCCCAAATAAAATTGCCTAAAGAATAATAGAATAGAACATTAGTCATTTTATTCATTCCTTTCATAGCTCACTTTAAATTCATGAATCACAAATTAAATGAGGTCTATCAAGTTTATGGAAGATTGCGAGCATTAAATAAATTGCTGCAGCATGGGAAAAGGCAGCCTAGATCCGTGTATATTTGAATTTCCGTTTTTAAAGTTTTCGCCACTAGGATGAAAGGTCAGAGAAGTAAAGCCTTCAGATTTGTCCGCAACCGACCTTGGGATAACTGCCCCGAGTATAATTTTCAGTAATTGAAAATTATTGTAGAAAGGGAAGAAATTGGGAATATCATGAGAACAATTTCGTTGTCATAACTCACGACAAATACTTTCAACATGTTCACGCACATCCATGCAAACATACACCAATTTAATATGTGGGTATGCTCTGCTAACAATATTTGCGTATCTACGAAATAAGGGAGTAGGTTCTAAATTCCTAGGCACATATGATTCAGAACTATTTCCGTGCCCATTCACAGTGAATGCCTTTGACCCACTGACTCAGTAACTAATATACCGACTTTCAGCGACCGACGCATAGGCACAATTTTTTTTGTCTCCCACGTTATCACAATCCACTTACTCCGTTTTTCCCCTACCTTCGAAAGCTTTCTATATTGTGTTGCAACTTGTTGTATAGACACATGCTGTGTATTTATTCGGAAACAATTCGAAGTTGCACGCTTCAAGTTGGGAAAGGTAATGGTTTTCAAGGATAAATGTTTATTGTGACTCCGATGGTGTCTTAAAGGCAGTTTAAAGCATGAAACTGGTTATAAAATATTTATAGATTATAAAAAAATGAGTAATAAATGAAGTTATGAATTTGATTACTCCCTTTTTATACCCTATCCTAAGGGTATATTAAGTTTGACACATAGTTTGTAACATAGAGAAATAATCGAGATAGACCCTATAAAGTATATATATTCGTGATCAGCATCAATAGCGAAATCGATTGAGCGATGACCGTCCGTCCGTCCGTCCGTCCGTCCGTCCGTCCGTCCGTCCGTCCGTCCGTATGTCACCGCTTTTTGGGCCTTAAATTTTGAGCTAGGACGATGAAATTTCATATCTGGGCTTCTGAGAAAAAGATACAGTACAAGTGTAAAAATTTTTGAAATCCGCCCACTGCCACGCCCACTTTTTCATAACTTCACTAAATTATATGAAACCGAAAAATTTTGTTAAGACCAAATATTTAGGCATTCAGATTCCCTACAATCCACCCATACAAAAGTTTTGGCCACGCCCACTTTTTGGGGGCGTTTTCTTCACAAAACCGAGTTTTGGGCCTTCAATTATTAACTAGGACGCTGAAATTTCATATCTGGGCTTCCAAGAAAAAGATACAATACAAGTGTAAAATTTTTTTACATCCGCCCACTGCCACGCCTACTTTTTTATAACTTCACTAAATTATATGAAACCGAAAAATTTTGTTAAGTCCAAATATTTAGGTATACAGATTCCCTACAATTCACCCATAGAACAGTTTTGGTCACGCCCACTTTTTGGGGGCGTTTTCATCAAAAAACCGATTTTGATAAAATTTTACATGTAACATCCTCAAACGTTCGAGGTTATAGCCATATTTGAGTACAAAATGCAATTTGGCCACGCGCACTTTATAGAGAGGAGGATAGGGTATCATACGATCCGTTCCAGACGGATTGTAGCTTTTCTGTATGTTTTGATTGTCGGTTGTTAATACATAAATTTGCTACGGAAAACGTTGTCATCAAAAAATTAAAAAGGAATTCGTTGGAGATTGTTTTTGTTCAAGAGTTTTCTTACAATTATGTTCGTTCTTTATCTCTTTAAAACGAGATTATTTATGGAGGACATTTATGTACAAGCAAATAAATAAACTCATTTTGTTTTAATTTTAACTATACTTTAGACAGATACTGATGAAAGACATTTTCTTATTAGGCGAACTTAAGTTACCAACTAAATCAAAGGATATGAAAGTTATTTTAGACGTCCCACTCTGAAGTTCGTAATAAATGCTTTTGAATAAATGATTATTTGGCATAACAAGTTGAGCATCTCGAATATTGCGGGGGCTCTGGCTATGAATTTTTTATTTTTTGGTTATGAAGGTTCAATTAAACTTCGGACGAATGACAAGTTTGCTCCTTTTATTGGTTTCTTAAGAACGAGTAACTATGTACATGTGTAAATACATATGTGTGTATGTATAGTACATCTATTTCTGTATCCTTTTTCAATAAAGATACATATATGCGAACAAAATCTGAAACACAAAAAGATTTCAAAATTAATTTCTTTCAAACAAAGTATGTATTACGCTGTATAAAAAAGGTACTTGGTTGAATTTAAGTTACTTAAAACTGAAAATAAGGCTTATATTCTACAATGTCTGTATATGTACTATGTAATACATATGTACATATGTATATAATTTAGCTCTAACATCAAATGATTTAATCTGAAACATGTTTTTGGGTACCTTTCGATCCTTATTTTCTGTTTTGCTTTATTTCCACTGATATCTTTACTTTGGTTGATGCTCAGTAGTTTACTATAAAACATTACTTTTATTTTGATCGCATTTTAAATGCAGCTTCTATGTACTTTAACGAATCTGCTGCTCACATCATAAAACTTCCAAAGTAAAGGAAACTGTCAACTTTGTCGATCTGCTGAGAAGGACTTTTGATAAGACTCAGTTTTGTTTACCTTTTTCCTATTAATTATTAGCCCTACATTGGATGCATTGGCTTCCATTGTCCAGCAGATCCATTATTCACTACGGAAGCAAGCAAGTAGATATCATCTACCCCGTACTTTCTAGTAGGGTCACACAAACTGTTAAAGGTTGCATTCTTAGAGCAACCCTCCGCACATGAATTTCGACTAGTCACTCCATGCTTTTATAGGTCTGAAATTCTTAACGAGTGAACAGCGAAATCAAATAAGGCTCCAGTCTCCATCTAAATTTGTCTCAAGTGAAGGGCTTAGAAGTTTACTGACATCACTGGTTAGTCTCTCCAGTTCTAGGTTCCACCAGGACACGTTAGTTCAAAACATCTTGTGAGCATACTATTCAGGTTACCAACTCTATCCTTAACCTGTCGTTTCGGTCTGAGCTTAGGAGGAGTTTTGATGGACTTTACTTTTTTCGCGGATGTACATGTATGTATATTTATGACCCAACAATTCATGTGTTTCCAATTTTTCATTTAATTTTATTCATTTTACCAAGCGATTGGACGGGAAATGGTCTCAATTTGTCTTTGCCGATATCGTATTTAGATCCAAAAAAAGGAACCTCATATTTGCAACGACCTTAAAGTATTTATTTTATTGTTCATGATTGCCTTAACAATGACTCTACGAGTATTATAGGAAATAAAAATTATATACAAGAATATAAACATGAGTCAACAGTATATTAGAAACCATCTTCGAAAAGATCCCAATATTTGGAATACAGTTTTCAACATTACCACAAATGTATGTTGGGATATTTATTGTGTGAATATTATGTTGATAGCAACAAGTAAGATAAATTGTTTCTCTTGTCAAAAGTAACAGTCCTCTATCCACGTGAGTCGGAATGGTAAGCATACCGGCAGAAAGTGATAGCAGTATCTTAATGTCTTAAAATAAGTGCCTCCTAAGTACTTATTCCTACTATTAATTACTGCTGTGCACATTTTCTCGTTTTTGAAATAGCACGACCTGCCCATAGAAAATATTGAAAACAAGTGTTTAGAGAATTAAACGTTATTTTTATGGGTTTGAACACTCAACATCAACAATACACTTTAAAACGAATCTTCGAAAACTACCCCACTTTTGCTAATAGATATTTTAGTACTGTCCTTCTCACAACATGTACTCGCGACAATTGCTTAGGCACATTTCGAGTTTGGCTCATGTTGGGAATCAGTAGCTGAATTGCGGCCTTTAGTGACCTTTCGTGTCCCTCATAAAGTATGTATATGTAAGTTCGATGCCAAATATGTTTGTATTACTAAACAATAACTATTAAACCACAATTGGTATTAAATAATCGTGACTTTCACACACATCTACGACTTAATACCTATGTTGTATTCAAAAAAATAATGGCGTTACGCAAATAAGAGCCTTCAAGAAAATTTAGAAACGAAAAGTATCTTCGAAAATAACAACATATTCCTATTTCAGTTTACCCCACATTAGTACACACACTGTAGGGATACATTTGACGTTAGTATCATGTTGATAATATGTATATAGTAAAATGTTTTGCATGGCTTTCCGCATGTCACTTAAAAGTGGTGACCCTAGTCCGAAATATTTTACCAAAGTCCGTTGCTCCATTTCGGTCACAGGACCAACAACAATGAGGAGTAAAAAGCGGAAAGTTATAACTCATCCTGCCGCACCCTAAGAAGAATTGTTCGCTTGCTCTCGCCTCAGGATGTCATGGAATCTAAACTGACAATGTCATGTCATTTCAAACACCAAAAGATGACTGTAAAAGAGAAAGCAAGTGAACGTTTTTCTGGCAGAAATATTTCAGAATTTCACTAGGCTAACTTAATTTCCTCGGACTCATGGTTCGTTCTTGTTTTTTAGAATTAATTTTACCCCATTACACGTGTCCACAAAATGCATATTGTTAAAATTGTGTGATTTGTATGCGAAATGTAACAGTTGGTCTAACATCTTCAATTTGTTAAGGCAAAAAAGAGGACATATTTGACAGAAGTTTAGGCTGCATCCTGTAGCCCTGCGGGTCTAACTCGTGTCACATTTTTGATGAAATGCCCACACCGCTTGCGATTCCCATTTGTTTTTCCAGTGGTTGGAGAGGCACAGAAAATCACACCCGAGGTCAAGGATTCCGTCAATATCTCTCGGTATCCTGGCAAACACACATCACATGGTATTTCTCTTTTCCGTTGTAGCCCATGGCAATGGGGAAAATCCGATTATTTATTGGATGACATGACGAAAAGAGGAAGGTTCGCCCCCACATGACCATTATTCACAGCATGTAGGAAGCATTGGGACTCGGTCTCACTCAACTCAAGGCACAGCGATAAGAAATAGAAGAAGGTGTGTTCCCAGCAATCAATATAGCAGAAAAGGAAAATTTTCGCATGTCAGATCGTATCGCATCTCACTTCTGGATTTGATGTATTTGGGTACTGGATGATTTTATGATTTTTTCTTGACATAAGCTGTTTATGATGAGTGAAGCTGACTGCCTGACTGGTTGGCTGGCAGGATGGATAGAGATTACCTACTCTTTGGTTGTTGCGTTTAATGGCTTATGAATGAATCTTTTCGGACAAAGCCCTCGTGTTTTGGCTTTTATTAATAGGTGCTATGATTTATTAGAGTAGGTGTGTATGTGTATATATGTATGTGTATGTATGTATGTGCTTTCTTGATACTAAAGGATGTAATCAGTGAGGAGATTTTTCACGCCCGATGATTTATTGAATTGGAGAAGATAATTTTTCATTCAACTTTGGAGGACGATTTGGGGAAAGATGTCGAAGCGGATGAAAATCGAGTCATTTAAAAGGATTTCTACTTTTTAATCAGTAGCTCTTACGATGAATTATCAGTAGAGAATGGGATAAAAGCAAGGACGTTTATAAGTCGTTGGAAATCCTTTATAGACGTATTAGAAGGTGTGGGAGAGCATGTAAACGGATTAATGAAATTTCAGTGATGAGTAAGAGTACAATAGCACAGAAACACACATGGGGCACAATGAATTCTGTAATATGTTACTTTTGTGGTATTAGTAAAAACTGAACACAATTTGTCGAATTGTGTGTACATTAATGTCCGCTGGGAGACACGACATTTGCTATGTATAAGTAAATGAATTATGGTTTGCAGAATTGTAGTTAACGACATTTTATAGAAGTGCATTACAAGATTAATTCTGAAAAAAAAAACTTTATTATCCTCATTTCATCAACATATGTACGTATAGTTAATGTATGTATGTTATAATTTTTATTCTGCTTTGTTACATTGCATTCCTTTTCCATTCTTCTGTTTCAGGATACAATGGTTGAATATTTTGAAATAAATTCCTTATGTATACATACATACGGTGGGCGCCGTGGCTCAAGTGGTTAGTGCGTTGGACTACGGAGCAAGGGGTTCCAGGTTCAATCCCCAGACAACACCTAAAATTTCTTTCACGGCCCCACCTCTCGCGAGCGTCTGACAAACATCCGAGAATAAAACTGTCATGAAAAAGCTTCTCAAAATTGCCGTTCGGATCCGGCATTACACAGTAGGCCCCTTCCATTCATGTGAAGAATATAACACGCACAACACGAATGGTTGTGAGAAGCTAGGCCCTGGGTCCCATGGACCTGTTGCGCCAAAAATTTGTATTTGTATTTGTATACATACATACATTATAAATTTTGTATTTAACGTTAAATCAGGACACTAAGAGAACCGTTGGGTAAAGTGCAGGATTTGATGTTCGCCTAACTTTAAGATCTAACAATGAATTTACAATAATAATTATGTGTGTAGGTATGTACATATGTATACATTAAAAAAACAGAGAATGGAGTAACATACGTTGAATGGGAAATGTTGTCATAGCGATTAATCATTGTGCCAAGTTATCTTAACTGTAATGACAAAGAGAATTCAACCTACTAAGTAAAAGACTTTTTATATTCAACACAAAAGAACAATTTGCTAGTAATTGGCGATTTGAATGGTAGGATTGGCAATTTGATAGGTGAGGCTAACGGCAACAAAGAAATTTTGCGAAAGTCAAAGGATACAGTGGTTAACGCGTGCGGAAAAAAAGTTCTAGACCTGATGAATTCAATGGGGCGTAAATTACTTAATGGATGCAGCAAGTTTTGTATTTTTTTTTGTATTTCTGCAACTGTAATAGATTACTACTTTGCATGAGGAGACTGATGCTCCTTTATAACGGATTTCGAAGAAAATATTCTTCCATACCCCGATCATCTCCCTATTATTACTACGATAGAACTAGAAAGGACCGAAGCAGATCACACGCAGGATATGAAATTTCTCCCAAAACTCACATACAAGAACAATCTCAACAATCGCCTACGTGAACAGAACACCGATGCTGAGCTATGTATGCACAATTTGATGAAATAATTAAATTAATTAATTATCGATTTCATGTCGGAGGCAGTTTGGCAATACTAACCGAAAGCAAACTAATAAAAAACCTTGATTCGATGTATGTAGATTATTTGAAAATGAGGAAGTGCACTTTCTCTTTTCTGTGGTTGTTCAGAAAACACAATGATAAATTATTTAAGGAGCTATACAACAAAGTCAATTCTTACTCAAAGCAACTACGCCGATTGAAAAATTCAATATTTTTTGAAAATGAGGCTAGAAAACTTACAAGCTGTAGAAACTCAGCAGATTTCTGGAATTCAGCAAAGAAACTCAACGGCACTACTCCAAAAATCAGCAACCAGCTCACTGCTCAAGTCCTAAAGAGTCATTTTGAAAATCTTCTGATCCCACTTAATAATGAAAGCCCTATTCTGTATGCAAAATCACACTTGACTAATGACATATTAGATAGGCCAATCTCGATTTAAAGATCGTAAAGCCCTGGCTTCGGTAGAATTCCCTCAGAACTCTACAAATACAGTACAGGCGAATTTATAACTACCCTAACATCAGTCTTCAATAATATATTTGAGTCTGGGGATGTGCCGGAGAGCTTCAAACAAGCGAATATATTCTTAATTTTCAAGAAAAGCGGTTTGTCAGACCATTCAATTACCGTGGTATTTTGCTCTTAAATGCTTCTGCAAAAGTTCTTACAAGTGTACTACAAACAATTAAAGCGCTGGGTTCAGGAAAACGCACATCTGGAAGAATTTCCAGTAGAGACTTTCATAAAACTGAAACAAAAGCTATATGCTTTTTTTTTTATAGACTTCAGAGCGGTATCGAACATTGACCGGCAAAAACTATTCTACAAACTCTATCAATACGAAATATCTCATAAATTTGGTAAGGTACTGCAAAACTTGTACAAAAGTAGGAATGTGGAACGTAGACAGTTTTTCCGAATGGTTCGTTACAAATGCAGAAGGTACAAAAGGTTGGAACGCAAATCCGACACTATATGCTCGTTACATTGAACACATCACTGATTATCTCCCAGGAGTGATTTCATATGCCGATACCCATATTAAGGCTCTCCTGTATGCTGATGAAGTTGTCCTACTATCAACTTCACCAGAGATCATGATAAATCGAGTTTACGTTTACAGTGCTGTGGAGTTTACAAATGAAATTGCACAAATCTAAAGTGATGATTTTCAAAAGAGGTGAGGGTAGACAGGCAAGGGTGGAAATGTGGACATTTAACGGTGAGGTTATTGAAATCGTAAAGAAATGAAAATACCTTGGAGTAATAATTTCCAGTAGTTTGAGTATGGAACCACATTTGGTTGAACAACTTCTGCAATCTAAAAGTGCAATTAGTTCGACGTGGGGAAACTGTTTCTAAAACCGCAGTATACGTCATAGTGTAAAATACCAAGTATTCGAAGCAGTCTCAAAGTCAATTCTTTTTTACGGAGCACGAGCGTGGAGTCATAGGTCGTATGATGCAGTAGACCACTCCGGACGTTGGTCACCTTGTCGATGTGGGGTGGTTTAATTTGAGGAACAGGATGCACTACCAGCTATTAAACACTACTCTGGCAGAGGTGAATGTGAATTGAAAACTAAGATCCAACAACCCTTAACTCCAAGGTGGTAGTCGCCACGCCGAGAGAGCTGTGTTTAGGTAATGATACTACTGGAACGCAGGGTTCAGGGGTAATTGAACCTCTACCCCTCAGGGGCAGCTCAATCCTCTGTTGTATGTTAGTTGAGTAGATAGGAAAAACTCGTGGGATCAGTATGTATCCATTTTTCAATAATAAAAACAAGATAATGAGTCATCAGAAGGCAAGGCGGAAGGCACCAGAAGATGCGGGATCGACAGCGGAAGAGCGGAGCGGAGGGTAACCAAAGTACTAAGCTGAACAATCGTCGACGCTGATGGACAATACGGTGCTGCAAGGCGCTAAGAGGGATATCGACGTTATGGAAGCCGAACCCAAAGACGACGGTGCAGACCCTAATTCTGAGCGGAGGCTTAAGCAAAAGATAAAAAGGGCGAGATGGAGACAAAAACTATCATTGGCAAAATCTGTCTCGGGCAATAAAGGTGATGGACAGCCTGTGTCCGGCAATGTTATTCAACCAAGACCACATGAAAGTGGAAAGGCTGATATACAAACCACTTCGTTTGGGAGGGAATCAACCTGAATGTGGATTGACTCTACTGGAGAAGCTGATCATCTTTGTGCCGAGGAAACCACGAGCAAAGAGATCATTCTGTCCAGGCTGTGTCGCTAGAATGAATGTGTGATGATGCTTAGGGCGAAAAACAATGAAATGGGCGGTAGCGTTATCTTCAAGTTATGGAAATTTCGGGTATTAACTATAGAAGATGGGTCTTCTGGAGGATGACACCTGTGAATGATGCCTGGAGGAAGTCGCGACTGCGTCAATGTCCGGCGCTAGCAAAAGAAGGGGGGTCCTGGGGAGCCGCTGGGTAGAAACACGGAGGATAAACCAAATTTCTGTTAAACAGATGCTGGCGTTGACACGAGGAATCAAAGCTAGAGAGGAACTGTAGAGAAATTCAGAGAGACTCTCGGGCTAAGATGGATCGTGGAAGAGAGACGAAAAGGGACCCAACACTGTGGTCTGTTTCGTAATCTCTCGAATAATGTATATATGATGCAGTAGAAAAGCTGCAAAGATTGTTTCTCCGAATGACATTTCGAATATACAGGTTGGGACAAGAACGATTACCGAGGATCGTTACCAAGTATGCAGTTACTGCGAGAAATCTGTGGTATAAAGAGATGCTAAATTTGGCGGAGACTTATGAGTATGATTTCATATTAGACTGGAATGCGTAGAATTGTTGGAATATAATTTTTTCCTGTCGGATTTAGATTCATGTTTTCGACAAAAATATAATGAGCCAGCGAGTGCATGAACCCGTAGAGAGATAATTCATCCTTCCCAAGCAAGTACATTCCTTCCTATCATTGCAAGTACATTTGCCTTTCTTCTGTTCTTTGATTGCTTGCTCAATTTCCTTGAATTTATACAGTGGGCGTAGCAGTATTGTATTTTCTACTGAACTACTACTATAACTTCGAACGTTTGAGGATGTTACTTGTTAAATTTCATCAAAATTGGTTTCTTGATAAAAAACGACTCCAAAAAGTGAGCGTGGCCAAAACTGATGTATAGGTGAATTGTAGAAAATATAAATATTTGGTCTTAATAATTTGTTTCGGTTTCATATAATTTAATGAAGTTATGAAAAAATGGGCGTGACAGTGTGCGAATTTTTAAAATTTTTACATTTGTATTGTACCCTTTTCTCAAAAGCCCAAATATGAAATTTAATCCCCCTAGCTGGAAATTTAAAGCCCTAAAGCGGTGACATACGGACGGACTCCCATATACCAGTTTTGGCTCTACTTGGTAAAAGCTCACCTAGGTTCTAAAGGAATTATCCTGTGATCCTTGTCTATCAATCTCATCGGAGATATCATTCGTAGACAAAAATCAAAGAGTTAAGCCTTGCGATCAAATACAGAGAGTTCTTGCATTCTCGAACTGCATCCTGAAATGTGAAAGGGTTGATCAAGGCCTTAGGGGCAGTTTGGATTTAAATAGGACATTGATACCTCGACATCTACACCTATTCTTTACAAAATAGTACTGGGCCATTAAGATAGAACACACACTTGTTGTCGGTCTACATCAGCACTGGACTCTTGACTGGTTTTGGAGCAATGCGTGAAAATTCGACTACAACCCAATTCAGGGTCGAACTCTGGCCGAATTAACATGCATATACATATCTCTGTCTTTCTATAAAGTAGAATTATCAAACCTCACAACCAAATTTAAGACTAGGAACAACCTGCAACAAAAACTAATGTGGTTGCTCGTATATCTGATTATCAGTTGTCCACCTGTGCAACCTTATTATATATTCATAAAGAAACATCTAATGTTAAAAAACTGCTAGTTGTAACATTAACATTGTTAATGTGCATTTTAGCAGCTGAAGATGCGGTCATTGCACTTTAATCAGTAAATATAATTTCTTATTGGTACTGTATACACTTGTGTTTTATATTGTTTATGGTTGTTCATTACATTATACATCCTGATAGACATTAAGATATATATATGTACCTATGTATATATGTATGATTCAGTCAAATCCGAAAGTAACCATCTTCAGTGGCCATCAGCAGTTGAAATTTTAATTTACAATTAAAATAACTGTTAACCCTACCCCTATGTACATATATGTATGTATATGCATATACGCGAGCATATCCATTTCCCGAGTCAAACTCGTTTCACCTCGAGTACTGAATATCCAGAGATCTCACTCGTATAGGTAAGTAATTTATTCCCATCCTTGGGCACACAAACCTAACATTCGCAATTGAATGGGAATAGATATACCAAGCACCGACTCCACACTCTTTCATTTAGGATCGGATTGCCTTACTGGATAATTTTTCACTAGAACATTTATAACGAATGAAGTAAACATCTTCAGTTTACACCCCTCTAACTATCGGGAGTTCAATTTCAATCAATCGCCAATCAATTTCTACTGGATTCGCATTCATAATGCACAAAGGCCATAGGATCGGATGTTGAAAACTTCACTTCTTAGTACGCTTTGAAGGATGACTTCAATGCGGATGCAAATCGATTTTCGCCATGCACTCGTATATGCATCACTTTAATGCGAAATTGAATTTTATCCCCCTACGGAGGTGTAACTTTAGCCACTTCAGGAGCCAGCAAAGTGCATTAAAGGGTTACTTACAAACAATGGACTCACTTAAAAAAGATTTGCCTGTCAAGAACACTTTAAATAAAAAAGAAATTGCTTTCTTGTCCACTGACAAACAATCAGCGCTAATGGGATTCTTTTTGGAGGAAAGTGGTACAATCTTCCAAAATTAGCGTGTCATTATTTTCATTTTAACCAAATTTCATTTGTGGAAGTGATTTCCTTTTCGGCAGGACTATGGTTCTATAATATTTAAAGTGGCACAGAAATTAGACGACAGTTTTCGGATGGTTTCCTTTTGAGGTCACGGGTTTCTATTGTCGGGTAAGTTCATTAAATCTATTCGAACAGACTTTGCCGCTATGCTAAGTTAATTTGGTTGTCGAGTCGGAAGTTTATGAATAATTTTGAAATATGAGGTACTACAATGGCACTAGCGAATACGGCTTACGCTATGTGTGTATACGTACATATGTATGTATATACACATATAATGTCACTCCATCTACCCCCAGACAGACTCCATTACTGAATGATAATGTTTGCTCTGGTTATGAATCTTTATTCTACCATACCGTATTGTCAGACAATAATTTCGATAAAAGAAGAAAACTCCGATACTTTAACAATCAGGATACTATTGTGATGACGTTACATTTCTTCACCGATAGCCTCCTTAATCCAGTTGAAAGAACTGGGAGCAGTGATTACAATAAGATTAACTGGATCTAGTACAAAGTTAAAACTTATAAGAGCTGGATATTGATTGCAATATTGATTAGCTAATAGCTCCATCCAATACGTCATACTAAACGTAACAATTTAAAATGAATGCTCAAGACATAATGTGATAATTAAGCCGTTTATTAGTACTACTTATAATCCACTTGTAATTCGACCGAAATTAATATATTTCGTCTAACTATGTACTGAGTTGCTTTTCGCATCTTCTACTTGTGCAAAATAAGATGTAGAGACACATGAGGTGTCAACATATTCGTTGACTCTGAGCACCCCTTGCTGAAATATTTCAGTTTCATGCCCTGATCAAGGCTGCGAATGATGATTAGGATATGGATGCTAAGAATGGTTAAGACAATCTTGCATTCAGATATAAGATTAGACAAAAAGAACACGGCCTCAACTAAAATTAAAATGGGTATCAATTTTTGCAATTTTAGCCATTTAGTCAAAGATTAGTTGGATCTTAAACGATAGGCAGTAAACGTCAATCAAATTGGTCACTTGATAAATAACCAAGGCTAGTCATTGTAGTGATTACAAATCACCGTCTCATAATATACATACATATATAATGCCTAAATGTAAAACCACTTTCCGTTGATATTAAGAGTATGTTGTTTATTCAATTCAATTATGAAAATATATGTATGTACATACGTAGTATTTCATAAAATAGTTTTATTATAGGGGTATTCACGCTTCGTTGTATCTGTCCTTGTATAAATATAAAAGTGTATGTTTTTACACCAAAGAGTAAATGCCCTTTTACGTATTTGTAGCAATCCTAAAGCTTATGTCAAAATTAACGGATTTTTTTAATTTTTTTTTTTGTTATTTTTCTATTTTTGGCAATTCTCATCCAAATCGAATTAATTAAATGAGCCAAAATGACAACGATAGCTTTCAAAATCTTACACTTTAACGTTACACTTTTACAATCTAAGCTACAATAGGGTCGGGGTATTGCTAAAGTGTAAAAGTATAAAAAAATTACAGCCAGTGTGTTTTTTTGTTTTAGTGCAGGAAAAAGTTACACTTTTACAATTTTACACCGATACAAGACCAGATACAACGAAGCGTGAATTACCTTATTATTAAGTTTTTATTTAAATGAATACATGCACTGTTTATGCAATTTAGTGGATCTAGGATTAGTAATGTACATACATATTTACTTACTTAAGTGACACTACAGTTCGAGGTGAGCCTGGGCGTCAACCAAGAAGCCTCTCTAGTTAGCCCGGTCTTAGCTAATTGCCTTGAGTTGCGCACTCCAAGTCGGTTGAAAATCCCTTCTAACTGTGCACGCCACCTAAGGCGAGGTCTTCCTCTAATGCGTTGTCCCTGGTTCGCTCGACATGTCCTAGCCATCTCAAACGTCATTTGACTAGGTCGATGTCGCTATACAGCTCGTATAGTTCGTCGTTGAATCTCCTCCTCCAAAGTCCGTCAACGCAAATGAGACCGAATATTTTACGAAGGATTTTTCGAGTATATCTTCGACCGAATATATCTTCATCCGCTTTCGATAAAGTCCATACTTCAGCGCCATAAAGGAGAACTATGATGACTAAGGTCTTATGTAGAGTCTCCTTAGTTGTTAGGGGATAGGGCCTTACTACTCAATCAAGTGTAAAATTTTTTTAAATCCGCCCACTGAAACGCCCACTTTTTCATAACTTCACTAAATTATATGAAACCGACAAATTTTGTTAAGACCAAATATTTAGGCATTTAGATTCCGTACAATTCACCCATATAAAAGGTTTGGCCACCCCCACTTTTTGGGGGCGTTTTCATCACAAAACCGATTTTTGGGCCTTAAATATTTAACTGGGACGCTGAAATTTCATATCTGGGCTTCTGAGAAAAAGATACAATACTAGTGTAAAATTTTTTTTAATCCGCTCACTGCCACGCCTACTTTTTTATAACTTCACTAAATTATATGAAACCGAAAAATTTTGTTAAGACCAAATATTTAGGCATTTGGATTTCCTACAATTCATCCACATAACACTTTTAGCTACGCCCCCTTTTTATGGGGCGTTTTCATAAAAAACAGATTTTCATGAAATTTTACGTTTAACATCCTCAAACGTTCGACTTCGTATTTCAGTACAAAATGCAATATCACCCCGCCCACTTTATAAGGGCTACATAGCAAGGAGGATAGGGTATTATACGATCTGTTCCAGACGGATTGTAGCTTTTCTGTATGTTCTAAATCTTTTTTTGACATCAAAGCTCTCGGTGAGATCATTACCGACTTTGATCGAGCAGCGAGAATTTTCCATCGTCATTCTGCACAATCTGACGAGTTTGGCAGGGATGCCAAAACTAGACATGGCTCTGTATAGCTCGTCTCTATAGATTCAATTCAATTCTTTATTGAGGCTTTTTGAAATACATGATTTTTTTAACAATAATTGTTCAGTAACAAAAAAAATAATAATATGTAGCCGACTTATAAACTATGCCTGGCAAATCAATTTAAAAAGATATTTTATTTTGCAACCTTTACTCAGGAGTTGAACTGATATTAATGTAATTGTATAGCAAGTTAATTTGTATGCTTGCTCCCGGCATACTTTCTATATTTTATTTCTATTCTATAATATATAAACTTAAAAACTAAGACTAGATATGTATAAGAAAAGATGGCGAACATGCCAAGCTAAATAATTTTAATTCATACTACATTTAACTTATTTTCAAAAACAGAAACAGAATTAGCAATCAAAATTATATGTATAACATGGGATTTTGCAAAAGCTGTAATGGACTTTTGTTAACCTCTCAGATTTAGGCGCAAAGCTTTCTCGTAGAAGGATATCTTAGAACCTCTATTTACGTCAGGTGTAATGATTGGAAGAGAGTCGTTGTTTAGCATATTAAATGGGGAGATATAATAGTTGCTTTCCAAGCAATCTGTTAGGTTCGAGTCAAACAAGGATCTAATCAATGCATTCGGATGATGTTCGATACGTTGGAGTTTGTTTTTCGTGATGTTGATTAGATATGTAAGAAGAGGAGTTACTTTGCAGGATTCATAAATTATTTTGTTCGCGAAATATTTTTTGTTTGGTCTTCTAAATAGGCCGCATCAGAATCTTAAAAATTGTCTTTCAAATTTTTCTAGCTCTTTTGCTGTCGTGGGAGAGATAGAAAACCATGAGCAGAACCCGTATGCCAGAATCGGGCGAATTAGTGTTTTGTATATAAGTACTTTAGAATTTTTGGACATTGCTCTAGAGTGCAGTATTGGTTTAAGTGTAGCTGTTACGGCTTTTGCTTTAGCTAGCGTATTTCTTGCGTGCTTGTTAAAAAGGAACCTATTATGAAAGTAGATCTCTAGGTATTTCATTTCAGAGCGCAGAGGAATGGGTTTGTTGTTAATTCGTAAAGCGAGTGCTTTGCTATCCTTAACAGCAAGTCGATGTCCTTTTCCGCTAGCGTTCCGGAAACATGTCAAACTACATTTATCGGAGTTAATATTCAAGCCCCATTTTTGAAAGTAACCAACTAGCAATGGAAGTTTTTGTTCAATTTCAAACAACGCTTTTTGTGGCCTTGTATCGCTAGCTATAATCGTGGTATCATCCGTAAATAGAATTCCCTCTGGTTCGTCGCCTTCGCCGTTTTGGAATGGAAAATCATGCAAGTATATCGTGAATAAAATCGGTCCCAAGATCGATCCTTGTGGAATTCCTGACCGTATTGGAAAAAAATCTGAATGTTCAGATTTTAAAAATATCGCAGAAATCCGAATTTCGAGAAAATTTGAGATAATTCGAATAAGCCACTTGGGAAAGCTAAGGTTTAGTTTGTATAGCAATCCATTATGCCATAGAGAATCAAATGCCTTTTCGAGGTCTATGTTAACACAAAGGGTACATTTTTTTGATCTCAGATTATGCACTATTTTGTTACAGAGAAGAAGTGTGGCGTGTTCTGTGGAATGTTCTTTTCTGAATCCAGACTGGTTACTAGGTATTACATTTTGGTCGTCGTAGAATATATTTAATGGATCCGCTAGTATTTTATCGAAAAGTTTTCCAATGTTCGAGAGTAAGGATATAGGCCTAAAACTTTTAATATCTCTGGTGGATCTATTTTTTGCAATAGGTAATAATTTTGCAATTTTCCAAGCTGAGGGAAAATAGCCATTATTAATGCAGTGGTTGAATATAGAAGAGAGCAGAATGTCGAGGGAATGACAGCTTTTTCGCAAAATAAAATTTGATATACCATCTACTCCTGACGATTTTTTGTTTTTAAGGTTGGATCTACACAGTTGGACATGCTGAGGGTTTGTAAAATGGGGGGGAACCTGGATTATATGACGGGTTGGATGGCGAAAACGTAATAATAGGTGTACTGAGTTCGGACGAACGAAATTGTTGTACCGTGGAATTAACTTCGTTGGTTAGGTTACCATCAAAATTTGGAATCTTTTCTGTGTACAAGGCTGAAAAAAAATCACGGAAGGCATCAATTTTGTATTGAGTGTCAACTAGATCAAGGCTATTATGCGTGAGAACATCTTCAGAGATATTAGTGCCAAAGAATTTTCTTCCAGTGATTTTGTCGATTTCTTTGAATGCTTGAGGAGAGGGACGTATATCCTTTAACTTGTTCTTAAAAGCGTGGTTGAGGTCGATATTGACTTTTTGATTAATGAATTTGCTAAGACATTGTATTTTAGATGAAAGTCATATGTGGCCTTAAAATCGATGAAAAGATGGTGGGTATCGATGTAGATTTCTTGAGTTTTCTCCAAGATCTGCTAAAGTCTGAAGATTTGATCGATTGTGGACTTTCCTGGTCTGAAACCACACTGATATGGGCCCAATCAGGTTGCTGACGAAGGGTTTTAGACGTTCACACAATATGGCAGATAGGATCTTGTACTTGTTGAGGAGTCTGATACCTCTGTAATTGGCGCAATTAAGGAGGTTTCCTTTCTGTGCTGAGATTCCATTCATCAGGCATACACTCATCTGATCAAATCTTAGAAATGAGTTGGTGTATACTCTCTACCAAGTCATTTTCAGCTGCTCTGAACACCTCGACTGGTAGGCCGTCAGGTCCAGGATCTGCGATTTGTTCGATTGCATGCGGCCTGTTAAGGGTCCGAATATTCCACGTACAGATGCGAAAGTCGTTATCCTTGTTTTGTTTGGCGGGGTCTGCACCTATTTAAGAGGCCATTGATTAATTCGTAATTACTTATTTTTTTCCGTGGTAGGGAAGTTACCCAAACGCACAACCCCCTACCCGGAGGACCAGTTCCCTTTTATACCCCTAGGAGAATGGGCCGGATTCTCCGGAGTTAGTAACCCGCTTCGGAGATATGAGCGCTGCCGTTGGCCCATTAAGGGTTCATCCGCCGCCAACTTTTTTCCAATACTCTGGCTCAGTATAGAAGATCCCTATAGACCTGGAGTTCAAATATGTTGAAGCCGCTCATATAGGGATAACACTGATAATTCAAGCTAACTGAAACTGTAAACGATTCCATTAATTTCAGCTAGGGAATTCGTCCGCTGTCTAGAGCAAGAGGAAGTGCCTTAGTGAGGTAACACTCCTCCCCCACTCTCGTTCACTGCCACCAACAACGTTCCAAAGGGTTTGGTTACACATTCTCTAGTCGAGGTACTACTACGTACATACAGTGGATCAATAAAGAACTCGGACACTGTACCTGCTTACTTTTCCATAGCATTAAATGTATACTTTACAGGGACTATCTTAATATACCCTTAGGAAAGGGTACAAAGGGGAAAAGAAAGAAAAATATCGAATAAGTGAACTGAACTTAACAGACTTGACTTTATAGTTTCTGACACCGTTCTGCCATAGTAAAAAATAGAAAAAGAATGAATGAATGAATGCTTGGAACAGGTTGTTCTCTTTTTTACCTACATGCACCTACTACAGTACATTGGGATTATTAATTATTATTAATTCTTATGAGCCATATGGACACCCACCCTACCTTTGACCATGTTGAGCAACTGACTCCAAGTCGCAGCGGGTCATCTCGTCTTGGTTTTCCCCAAAAAGTTAATTATTGAAGCCTATTTCTTAATATTAATAAATTTCGTTTAGTACCAAGCATCCTCGGTACAATTTTAAGGTAGACATCTCATTGGAGTAAGTGCCTTCGGTTGTGATTCCGGAATGTTAACCAGGCATCCGTAAGAAATTTCAGGCATCATAAACCTTTAGCATGTTACTCTCAATTACATCGTCTCACAAAAGAAATATCGCCTTCACTAAATTTTACCACATCCCACTATTGGGTGCAGACTATTGTAGTGCTGACATCGCTTTGTCCCGTAGTATCGTATCGTACTCGTATACAAACATACCTCCATATAATCGATTATGGCAGTAATGGTAGTGATAATGACGATGTTTCAACGATGATGAGAAGGAGAAGAGTCTGCATACAGCGTTATAATTTAATGAGACCACCCTGAACAACCGCGCTTAGTGGTAAACTTCATCTTTGCTCACATACCGCCCAACCTAACGCCCCACACAAGTAACTTTTTACCATCAACGGTACATACATATATGCGGTTACTATTTCATAACCGAAAATGCAAGGATAATGAAGTGGAAACTTACACCGCGTCGCTTCACCGTAACGAATAACGTTCACCAAATTTCCAAAAGTCTTCACGTTTATAGAAGGATCTTCTCGATCTATGACAACGACGGAGAATTCGCCCTGTACGAGTATACCAATGTCTACAGAAGAATATTTGTGAAACTTAGTAGGTAGTATGGTACTTATTGCATTAATGAGTTTGTTGGCGGTAGGGAAAGCGTATTGCCAAGATGGAATGGCGGTCTTTGAGCGTTGTCGTCTTCTAGCATTTAATTAAATAAATTTAATAGAATTTTTAATAATGCGTGCATTTAATTAGTGGACAACTTTTATAGGATTCACATAATTTTGAATAATACTTTTAATGACAGTGCACTTGTAGCGATGTAAATTGCTCTTCGGAAGCGCGTGCAACAAATTTTGTCATTAGGTTGGAAAGTCAGCGTCTTTAAGAACAAAGAGAAATAGGAAAAAGTAAAAAGGTGAGGTTCTAAGGAAGGGCAGTTCAACTTATCTGTTTTAAAGTAAAGGGAAATAAAATATAAGTTGAAAATGCAATGGTAAGGTGACTGAAAGTAATTTGAAACTTTCTCAGCATTTGTGGGAGGGATTAGACACGTTTATTTTTCCTGTTCGCTGTTGTCAAAGCAATCGTGGGATAGAAATTTAAATTTAGTTATTTTGGTTTGCGAATGGTTTCGCTGTATCAGAAAATTAAGCAATTTTTTTATGGAGTTATAACATAACATTAAACTGATTTTATCTGGAAGACTTCAGAAAAAAATGATTATGTTTAAAAATGGCATCGAAAAGTGAGTCCGTCTCAATATATGGTTCAACTGAATTATAATTAATTATAGTTATTTCAAAGGCACCGTTACATACGTATATATAAGTACGTATACGCGAAAAATCATCTAATAATAATATGCCAGTCAAGTGAACTAACAGCGCCATCTCTTATTGATCTTGTAAACAAAAAATCATTGCATACGAATGTTTGGGCAATGTTGTTACATGTGAATGTGTGGGACAAGGGTTTTTCTGATCAAAAATTTTGCAAATTCGGATCTGTGGCCATTATTTTCACTGTATTATTATGTCAAAATGAAAAAAAAAATAAATTTTCCAAAAAATTTCCCATTTCCCATACTAAAGGTATTGTATTCCCCAAAAGCTGAAGAACAACAAGGCCGCCGGCTCTGATGGTCTACCAGCGAAGCTTTTCAAACATGGCTTTGGTAGGGTGCATGCACCAAGTCATCAACCAAGTATGGGTGGATGAAGTCATGCCCCATGACTGGACTATCAGCTCTATATGCCCCATCTTCAAGAAAGGCGATCCTATGTCTTGTAAGAACTACCGAGGCATATCCCTGCTTAATGTCGCATATAAGATCCTATCCAACGTACTGTGTGAACGTCTGAAGCCCTTCTGCAGCACACTAATCGGCACGTACCAGTGTGGCTTCCGGACCGGCAGATCGACGATCGACCAAATTTTCACACTAAGGCAAATCCTGGAAAAGACCAACGAATTTCAAATCGAGACTCACCAACTTTAAAGCCGCATATGATAGCATTCATCGTCTTGAGCTCTACAAGGCGATGGCCGAATCCAGCTGTGCCGCGTGACGCTGGATAACACGCGGTGCAACGTGCAATTCGGCAACAGTTCCTCTGAACTATTCCAAACATGCACCGGATTTCGGCAAGGGGATGCGCTATCATGTGACTTCTTCAATCTTGTGCTGGAACAGATAGTGCGCAGGGCAGGTGTAAACACGGAAGGCACTATCTTCAACAAATCTGTCCAGTTGCTGGGATACGCAGACGACATCGACATCATCGGTCGCTCCCAGCGCGCCGTGTTAGAGGCTTTTACGGCAATTGAAGAAGAGGCGAAACGAGTTGGTCTTGAAGTGAATGAGGACAAAACCAAGTACATGTTGTCAACAAACAAAGAAGCATCTGTCCACCGCCTAGGACAAAACGTCACTGTTGGCAACAGTAACTTCGAAGTGGTTAAGGAGTTTACCTACCTCGGAGTAAATATCAACTCCACGAATGACAACTTAGTGGAGATTCGACGAAGACTTACCCTAGGAAACCGCTGCTACTTCGGTTTGGCGAAACAAATGGGGTCAAAACTCCTAACTCGGAAGACGAAATGTTTGCTCTACAAAACTTTGATCCTGCCAGTTCTGCTGTATGGAGCCGAGTGTTGGACGATAAGCAGGAAAGCAGAGCAGATATTGAACACTTTCGAAAGAAAAATTCTTCGTCGGATATTCGGTCCCGTATGCGAGGAGGGCGAATGGAGGAGAAGATATAACCGCGAACTCTATGAGCTGTACCAGGATGTGGATGTAGTCCAAAAAGCCAAAACACGTCGACTACACTGGCTCGGCCACATCGAGCGAATGAACAATAATGCTCCAGCAAAGAGGATCTTCGAATCACAGCCCCCAGGTTCGAGAAGACAAGGAAGAACGAACCTCCGTTTTAAGGATCAAGCTATCGCGTATGCCAGAGCGCTTGGTCTAGATAACTAGAAGCAGCGTGCCCGGGCTCGAAGAGAGTGGAAGGCTGCTGTGTCTCAGACAGAGACTCTTCACGGGTCGGGAGCCCGTTAAGTAAGTAAGTATATGCTGTATTTAATAAGTTCGCGGCTGATTCATTTAAGCAATGCTCAAAATAAATCATCAAATCAAGCGGTCAATTTTTCATAAGTGGAGACCACAGGCAGCAGGGATGAAGTCGTCTAGTGTGAGTGTGGATGTGTGGATGTGTGTGCGCGCGCAATAACCTGACGGGGATTTCAATCCTCTGCTCTTTGACTCTCTCCCACAAAACGGCTAGAGATGACGGTGGGATAGTATACTCCTTATTGAGAGCGGACTTAAGGAATGATCACAAATTCTCTATCGGATTCAGGTCTGGGCTTTGGGCGGGCCAATCTAAGACGGAGAACGATTGATTTTCAAACCATTCCATATATTTAGGTTCCCGATCATGCTGGAAGATTGTTTCTTCTGAGGAAATGGACAAAGATCGAATTGTTTTGAAAAGATGTTGTCTTATGATGTTTTTATATAAATTTTTGTCCATAGTACCATCTATCAGACACAACTCACCCACACCAAAAGCGGTAAAACAGCGCCACAACATGATAGAACCCCCACTATGTTTCACAGTCTGCTTTACATCCATCAGCTAATACTTTTTCCGGTAGCCTTTTCCAACTCTTTCATCGCTTCTGCAGCAGTTTTTACGCTTTAGGTCAAGATGTACCTGGAAAGATGTTTTTTTTTTTTTAACTGCTAACACTTGCTTTACTTATGTTTAACTCTGTGGCCACAAACCCCATAGTTCTTCCATCTTTCAATAATTTTTCTCATTGTATCTTACTTCTACTAATAGAGTTGTTTTTATTTTAGTTATGTATTTAAATTTGTTTGTTTTGTTTTTTTTCATTTACCTGATTACACAGAGTTTTTAATAGAATAATAATAATTTAATTGTTTAAACAACGTCCAATCAAGGGCTAACTACGAATGAGAGAATGAACGCCTGCAAAATCGGTGCAAAACTGTTTCAATGCAAAAAGTAACTGTTATTCAGAAAAGAGACGTATGGGTTCTATAGTATATGTTTCTGAATACTGCTGACATCCAGCAATTTAGTAGTGATGTGCAGGATGTTTTGATTTACGTAAAGAAAAATTGTGTTGATAAATGCAGCTACATATATGTATCTGCAACATTGAAACAGTTTTGCACCTAACTGTAAGCTTCTCCATCGTTTAGGTAGATTTGCAATACCCGTTTGGCAAAAGCCTCTCCTCTGCGTCAAAACACATCCTTCCGAAACGGTTTTGACATCCTCTAAAGAAGTCTTCAGTTTAAATAGTCTTAAAGACGGCAAAGTGATGATAATCTGAAAGGGCAATGGTCGATGAATAAGGGTGGGACATCGTTTTCCATTTAAACTCCTCAAAATTTTACAACATCATTCCTGCTGTATGTGGTAGGAATTTCAAGAATTTCAATTTGGTATAGAACCCATTACTCTAAATTGTTTACCTTTTGTATGACTTGGAACTGACGATTTATGGTGAAATGGTAAATTCCAACCTTTTCGGTTAGTTCTACAACCGTTACTATGAAATTTCATTCTATCAGGTTCCGGGGAACATCCTCATCGAGCTCGATAGAACTTCCACGACGAGGCTCATATTGACGGCTTTAGCTCCCGGTCCGGAATTTCTGAAATCAATCTTGGGATTGGGCTACACTCATTACAACTTCCCCATAACGCTGTGACAATGTTTCGTACTGTTACCGGTGCATTGTAACTTAATTGAACTGATAAAGCATTATATGCCTACAGGCCAAATGTGCTAAGAAGCCTAAGAAGGCCTATGTATGTACATATTCATACATATATTTAATCCTATCCAGTCTTTCAACCAATAAACTTAACTACATTCATACCTACATACACATATATATGTATGTAAGTACATATTTTTATTTTTTGATGCGCTGGAGGGGTGAAGTTTTTTGTGGTAGCCCGTACTGCGAGTTATGTCAGACTCCATGATCCTGTATGTTTACGTGGCTAAAACACCCCGCTAACCCTGTCCTGATTCCCCCTACGGCACCAACGCGTCGGTCAATTCATTCCTTCGTAGGCTGTACACGATAAAAGTATGCATTTATATAAGTATACATATATGTACATACATATATCCATTTTAATCTTTAATCCAAAATTCGTCTCACTTATTCATCATTCCTACGACTGTATGAAATCATAATAAATCCAGTAACTGCCCTGGGAGAGGCATCAAAGTAAGTACTAATGTGAACACATTCACATGCTCGCACTACTATCCTTTCGCAAAGTATGTACATACATATGTACGAGTACATGTACGTATGTACGAGTACGTCACAAACACATTAATTTCACAAAATTTTAATTCCAAGAACTATTGAATAGGACGAATCCAGCATTCTTTAATCCCCATGGTAAAGTTTCGAATGAAATTCATTCACAAACAATTTCAAACAATTTGTCTTAGTTTTCCAATCTAATGAGTTCTTCGTAGACTGTGCTTTCCTTGAAAACTATGACCATGAAAACTCACGCCCCAGAAATCAAAGCTGAGCGTTCATGGTGAAAGATTTGGCTCCCGCCTCTCACACTCGATTGGCCTTCTATCTTACGGATCCCATAAATAACTTGACTCATTCGCGCTTCGTGATCTGACATAATCGACAAAGTTGACATTGATATTAAGTCATCATAAATTACTCATAAATAAAAATGCAAATCACTTCCCAACTCCGTGAAGCAACACTGGAAACTTCTCATTAATTAGTAAACAGCTACCAAACAACCCACGAAACGGCAAGGAGTCGATTGCGCTAACGGTGCTTTTATCAATGTCAATGGAGAAATATGGTACTTAAATCGTGTCACGATATGGTTTCGAAGGAATGTCATGTGAGAAGTCCTTTCATCGAAGCGTGACAAATCGAGGAGTGGAATAACAAAACTGAGCGTTGAGTTGTTTGTTAACCGTTGATAGTGTAAAATGCCGCCCACGATAGAAAAGAAAAGAGAGAAATTGAAATGATTTATATTTATGCGGTCACATAATAATGCCTATCTGACTTTACTGAACAAATGTATGGGGGAATGTGAAAGTTTGAACCCTTAAAATACTCTGACCTACCATACGACACAGCGTTACTCCCAATCGCGTTTATAAAAATCATGAAGAACTGACCTAAATTCCTAAAAGCCCAGCCTAAGGGATGATGACAATGATGATGATGGGAATAAAGGCTTTTCCTTCATTTAGAGTATTACTTTCCAACGAGTTAATAATATTAAAACAAAAACCGCCAATTTCGTTTCCTCTTTGTCTAAATTTTATTGTTTAATCGATGCGGACTGGCACGTTGGCCATGGTCCAATTATCCGTGGCAAGCAATTTTTATATCCAACACATTACTTACAGGGTGTTTGACAAGAAAAGTGTTTGAAAAAAAATATGCTGTTTCAAAAATACAAATATTTATCGAAACATGCAAAGGCCTAAGAGCTAGTTTGTTTTATACATTTTTTCGGATGTTTGTAACTGGTGGGACCGTGAAGGAAACTTTAGTACCACATACTCATAATAAAATTCAACATTGAAATCAGTTCGGCACAGTGGTCTGGCGCACTAACCTTTAACAAATGGTGCTACTGTTCTGAACACAATTCAAAAACCCATGTGGCAAATTAGAATTTATTTGGAATTAAAGTACCAATACGTCTGGAATGGAGAGACCTACATACTAGCCGTATGTAATGTACAGGTGAATTATAAAAAAATTAACCCCTTATAATTTTTAACAATTTTTTTTTGTCTCTTAACTCTCTCTTAACCACACCAAGAATATTAAAATTAATTATTTCAAAAAGTCAGCATGGCTGGTCCTTAAATTGGAACATATGTTTGCACACAATGTCATGAAATTCTTAGATATTATTTATGTATAAGTTCAAACGCCAAAGAAATAGCTGAGTATATACCGGTAACGCGTTATCTCCAGAAATGGACCAGTAAATTGGCCGTTTTGTTCGTGTTATTTGATGCCTCTGACCTTTTTTATTTGGGGCTATATTAAATCCATAGTCTATACCAATAAGTCAGACTTTAAACAACCTCAGGATAATCATCCAGCGACAAATATCGGCATATCTCCCGATTTATGCGAAAGTCATGGAAAATTGGATTCAGCCCTTTTACTCGTGTAGGCGTTTCCGGGAAGGACATTTGAATGCTGTTGTGTGTCATAATTAATCACATTGACGGCACCTTAACTCGAATTAAATTTTCTCAAACACAAGCTCACAATGAAAAACTCTTAATAATATATGGGTGAATAAAAACAACATGAATACAATTATTTATGTACATTTATTTCGTCTTAATGATTAGTTTTTGATTCCCTGTAAAAATATAAACTTTCAAAAGAGTCTACCCTTGTATGGCTTCTTATTCGCTAAGGCTCAGATATTAAATTTCATTATCCTTGCTCAAAATGTTTGGCTCAAATTGAGGTAACGTACAGATGGTCAGATGTGACTCAGTCGAGTGTAAATGATCAGGAATATACATATGTATGTAGATATGCTATAAACTGTATGTTACTTACATACACATGTATGTATCAATCTTAATATACTTTTAGGATATGATACAAAGACAAGAGATCCTTCGCGGGGCAAAACAGTCAGTAGCATTAAACTAAAACTAACTGAAGAAGTCCACTTAACGAAGAAAATTTTTTTCAAGGCTCTTACATCTTCTAAGACATCGAAAAACTATCAGAAAAACTAGTAAAGAGCATTCATAGGTATATTAAATTATTTGTACCGATTTAACATACACAGTATATTTTAATTGGATGGATAATGCACCACGAGAAAGGGAAAGCTTTCTTATCCACTCATGAGTATCCCAATCGGTCTCCACTGAACTGAGTGGGACGAAAATAGTATTACTTTTCTTCACTAAGCCCTCTTATCTAACCCAACCTATGTATGTACATTTAAGTAAGTTTTATTTTACGCAATTCTTCTGCAGATTCTCTACTAACCCTTACTACTTCCTGCGACAAATCAAACAATCAAACATTTTAATCGACCCATCATACCCTGCGATGAGCTTGATGAAAGAACTAAGTCTTAAATATAGTTTAATCGGAAGAAGAAAGAAAAGTGATTCTGTGGAATATTTACATAACTTTCTTTTCTTTAAAATTAATTAACTAAGTTACTTAGTTATCCACCCCAAAAATGTTTCTAATGTTCCAAATGGAAACATGTTGCTTTCCTAACATTTAACATTTTTGTTTTTTCTATTATTACAACTCTAAGAATGGGCGTCAGTTATAATGAAAATCCCAGTGACCTATCTCCCACGTTCTACTTTTTCAAAGTGTGTTGATGCTGACTGTTTACTGAAAAGAACTCAACATTTATTTTATATCCCCATCCGATAGAACGAGGTCCCTTGACCTGCCGAGATAAAACAGATGGTCATGTCGTCAAGGATTACAACCCGCAAACTCTTTGTGTGGGTTACAACCTGTATGATATGAACTTAAAATTGTGTTGCAAATTTCGTCTCCGCCGAATAAGAGATTAAAATACTGCGAAAAGTTTTGCGTTCGCCGGATGTTTGCATTTACGGTAATCAAATAAAATAAGTTTTTGTATGCTATTATCTTTATTTTACGTTTCACACCTTTGTTGGTTTATGTACAGTTTACTGTTAATGGTTTTAGAGCATTTTTTCTATGACAAAATTATCAATGACAATTTTTGTTATGTTGTCTATATTGTTTAATGGAAATTACATCAGCAGGATGAAACTACGGACAGACTACATGAAAGAAGGAGAAACGTTTTGTATATACACATCTACATATATGTAATGCAATGAGGTGTTCTTACCGATTGGATTACATTGAAGTTAGTGAAATCAGGTAGCTTTTCTGTAAAATATTCCATATTATCTTCAAGTCCTTTACAGAAATAGTTGTTATTCGGATAAAAGCAGTATAGACGTGTGTTTTGACGCCTATGTATTTCATTGAGGCTGAAGAAACTATCCAGGACGAGCTTTACGATTTTCTGACTCTTGGTTGGTTGCAGTGAAGAGGGGTCTTCGCTCTTCACTTACTTGGTTTATATTGGGCCTGTTGTGTTCACCTTCTTTTGTTTACTGCATGAACTAGTTTTCTAATGTGAGATGTATGGTATAGTTGCAGAAGTGGATATTCGAAACATGGGTTTTTTTACTTTCTTAAAACCAATTTCTTTCATGGCGTCTTCTTTCCAGGGCTTGTATTGAATTTCAAATACTTTTAACTCTTTGGAGTAATTAGATTTAGATGCAGTTATAAAGATTTTTGTGTCCAGTTGATGTGTTTTATCTCATCAAAATAATGTCCAAAAATATGTTGGTAAACCTTATCCGTACATATGTGATAGTACTTATCTCTAAATATAATACATTTAGATTTTTAAATCTCTTTAATATGGAAAGAGTCTTACTTAACCAAAGTAAAATTCGTTGGACATTTTAAATAACAGAGCTTCTGTCTACTGTCAGACCAACCGTATGATAAAATCCATTTTGTATTTCGCACTATCCTTTGGTCAATTTTAAATGGCCATTTTCCGTTACCTCAGACGAAGGAAAAGTTTCTGCGAGTATTTGCATTTTTCTCGTTGTGCAGTCGTTGCTTGCACTCATCTTCTTGGCAAAGCGCCATAATTTTCTTGTTGTATATACTTTTTTATTATATGGAGAGTGTGATGTAGGGGCCAAAGAAAACTTAATAAAATAGACTATGCAAATTTTCTGACATAATTTACACACGTACAATATACCATATGTATGTATGTATAGGAATGTACCAGCAAAAGTCAAGGGAGCCAATGGATGGAATCGATTATTGATTTGCATACAAACACATGTTGGGCATCCAATTTGTGAATAGTTTTCAATATGAGCTAACCTTGAAAGTTCCACAAAAAACAGACTTTGTCTGGGTCGGGGGAATACGAAAAATTTGGTTTTTCACTTTAAATATTTTTTCAATATCTATTATTGCGGAAAATATTGTTAGAAAAGAATAGTTAATATTGAATTTTGAGAGACTTAGAGGTTCATAGGAGATTCAGGTATTGTTCCGGCATGCCGGTTTCATAGGCCATAAAGTTATACGTACATATGCATTTGAACATATGTATGTATATAAATATGTATGTAAATACGTAAATATCATAAGCCGGTGTTAGGTATTACATATCCGATGTGTAGTCTACGTTCGACGCTTGATACAAAATTTTTCTGTCCGTCCGGCTGTATGTCACCACTTTTGGGCCTTAAATTTTTAGATAGGAGGTTGAACTTTCATATTTAGGCTTTTGACAACGAGGAGTACAAGTGCAAACATTTTTTAAATCGCGTAATTTTTTAAATCACGGTTTTCATATACATACATTACATTCTCAAACGTCCGAAGTTATCATTGTATTTCGACCAAAAAAATAATTTGTGCCGTACAAATTTATTAGAGCTGCATAGAGAGGATGATAGGATATCAAACGATCCGTTCCAAACGGATTGTAGCACTTCTGTATGTTTCCTTGTATCCTTTTTGACTTCTCTTATATCTGGCCCAACAAAAATTCCTTCTTTATACCCTAACCTAAGGGTATACTATTAAGTTTGGAATAGAGTGTGTAATCTGCTCTGCTTTCCTGCTTATCGTCCAACACTCGGCTGCATATAGCAGAACTGGCAGGATCAAAGTTTTGTACAGCATGCATTTCGTCTTCCGAGTTAGGAGTTTTGAACCCATTTGTTGCACCAAACCGAAGTAGCAGTGGTTTCCTAGGGTAAGTCTTCGTCAAATCTCCACTAAGGTGTAATTCGTGGAGTTGATATTTACTCCGAGGTAGGTAAATTCCTTAACCAAGAGTGACGTTTTGTCCTACGCGGTGCAGAGATGCTACTTTATTTGTTGACAACATGTACTTAGTTCTGTCCTCATTTACTTCAAGGCCAACTCGTTTCGCCTGTTGTTCAATCGCCGTAAAAGCCTGGGTTTGACCATCTGGAGAGCGTTAGGTGGTTGTGTGGATTATTCATAGTCTTGGAAATCTAGTTCTACTTATCACCGTATTAGGAGCTGCTGCAAAATCGATTAGTCGAAAGCCTTTGTGTGTCGTGGATGCTGTGCTTTCCAACTTATCCGCCGAAAATGTTTTACTTACCGATTTTGGCATTGAAGTCCCCGAGTATGATTTTGACATCATACTCCGGACAGGAGGTCATAAAACTCCTCCTTGATAGAGTCTTCAGCTTCGTCGGTAGGGGCGTGTGCATGATGCGGATCACAGCCAGGCGATCGCTGATCAGTCAATTATGATTGAGCGTAGCCGATTCCACGGCGAATCCACATTCTAACATGTGCAGTCTTTTGTGAAAGCTGTATTAAATGTTGCAATTATCCGTTTTTGAATACCTGATCCTATCCATCGTATCTCCTGGATCGCTTTTAAGTTTTTGAATAGCAGCAGGCGTGTACAGTGTACGTACGTTGCATGTGCATACTCTTAGTTCATAGTTCGTGGACGTTCCGAGTTGTGATATTAAATGACGGGGTCGGTTATCCAAGGCTGATGTCTCTCTCAATTTCCTTTTATGTGGTAAGGAAATTACCTCGACGACACAACCTCCATTTGTTCGAAACCCCTACGACGAGTGGTCGTTTTTAGACCGATGTCAGTAACCCGTTTCGGGAATGGGAGCGCTTCCGCCACCATCTTTTTTTCAAAAAACCTGACTTAATTTTGGAATTCTTTATCGACCTGAGCTCCGAATATGTCAAAGACTCCATCGAGGGAGTTTGTCCGCTGTCGTATTTAGAGTGACTATTTTCTCTTGTTCAACACTCGCGCTTATAAGTTCAGCAATTCGGGCCCTGAGGGACACCAACCAGTACCCGATGGCTACCACTAGGAGGCGGAATAAGCACAATTGATTGACAGTCACAGTTACAATACTGGACATCGTCAGGTTGACGCCAGTCAGTGTCTACCCTATTCCTACAGCATCCAGCCATCAAAGTTTGTAACGTAGAGAAATAAAACCAAGACTTCTTTCTTTATTAATATATGTACCAAAAATTTTCATAAAAATTTGTACAGAAAATATCTGCAAAGCCTGAATGGCCTGTCTGCAGAACACTTGTCGATACCATAGACTTATATATACATGTTGAGTTTTGACTTTGTTTATGTTATGCAAAAATTTACGTTACACATTTTTGACAAAATAAAAGGAATATAATATAGACATACTTATGATATGTCTTCGTCCTTTTTTTTTTATGCACTGGAGAGGTGAAATCCTTTATGGACACTCGGTAGCCCGTTCTACGAGTTGTGTCAGACTCCATGCTCCTGCATGTTTACGTGGCTAAAATACCCCCCCTAACTCTGTCCTGATTCCCCCTACGGCACCGCCGGTCAAGGCATTCCTTCTGTGTGATATTTAGTATCTTCTTCACGCCAATTCCATTCCGCCGCTCGCCCCTAGCTTGCGTTCGATGAATAATTTTCAAAATACGACTCTGCAGTGCTTGAAGAGGTTGCATTAGATGCAACTATAATGTGACTGCACTAAATTCTTTCGGTAATACCTTCCCGCTTCTTCAGCATTTCTGTGACTTACGATAATAGTTGTATCGTCTGTATACGCATATCGTATGCTTTGCTTTAAAACTTTAAGCAGATCGTTTATGTAAATTATGAATAGAAGAGGGCCCAGCTTCGATCCTTGTGGGAACCCGTAAGTAATTACTTCTTCTTCACTCATATGCTCTTCTATTTTTACCTTAAAGTTCCTGTTATGTAGATAGCTATCAAACCACGACAATATTTTACCGCGAACACCTATGTTTTCTAGCTTTTTTTGATGTGATTTTGGTTCAAGGTGTCAAAAGCTTTCTTAAAGTCAATAAAAATAAGACTGCGACCATGTGTTTTTTTTCAAGGCTCGTATGCAGTCTATTTACAAAGTCTCTAATAAACCTGTTCCTGGTTCCTCCTCAGCAGATTGTACTTTTCTACATACATAATTGTATAGCGTTCTAGTCAACACTTCCTCCAGAACTTTGTCAACAACAGATAGAATTGAGGTTGGTCTATAATTATTTGTCTCGTTTCTTTAACTTTAGATGATAACACTTTAGCAAACCTGGTTGGAAACTCTTTAAAATTTAATTCATTTGCAAAGTTTCTCTTAAGTCTGGGTTGCATCTCTTTCTTCCCAATATTTTATTTACAAACTGCCATGTTTTTGGGCAGTTTGTGGAGCTTCGAAATTGTATCATATAGTAGGTCCTTTCTGCATGTAGAATATTTTTGTTTAGCTCATTTCTAAAGTTTTTGAACTTTTTTCCATACTCTTGGTTTCGCCCGTTGTTCTTAACACGTTCGCTGCCATGTGCACCACCGGTGGTCACACTTTTTACTACCTGAGATGCCGTGTGCACCACCGGCGGCGGTCACAAGTTAATTTTTTTTCAACGAATATTTTCTACATGGGCTGTTGTTATTTATTTGTTTTTACTTTTATTTCAATAAATAGTTGCGAATTAAAATCAAAAACATACACAAAAGCTACAATCCGTCTATAACGGATCGTCTGATACCCTATCCTCCTCTCTATAAAGTGGGCGTGGACAAATTGCATTTCGTACTCAAATATGGCTATAACCTCGAACGTTTGAGGATGTTACATGTAAAATTTTATCAAAATCGGTTTTTTGATGAAAACGGCCCCAAAAAGTGGGCGTGGCCAAAACTTTTGTATGAGTCATCGCTCAATCGATTTCGCTATTGATGCTGATCACGAATATATATACTTTATAGGGTCTATCTCGATTATTTCTCTATGTTACAAACTATGTGTCAAACTTAATATACCCTTAGGATAGGGTATAAACATAAAGCGGCACATGAGGAGAAACTACAAAAATAATTTTGACCACCGGTGGGTCATTTGTGTGCCATATGACCCGCCGGTAGTTACACCCATAAAACGCGACAAAAACATAAAACAAAAAAAACACGACACTTTTTATTAATACTTTTAACAAAAAATAAATACTTTTAAACAAAAAAAAAACGTGTTAAATCGCCTGTACAATCTGCCTCTTTCCTTACAAGCCATTTTCAGTTCTTCGTTCATCTAATTATGCCCATTGCTTCTTTTTATACCCCAATAAAGTATATAATATTCGTGATCAGTATCAATAGCGAAGACGATTTATCCATGTCCGTCCGTCCGTCCATCACCACTTTTTGGACCTTTAATTGTAAGCTGGAAGGATGAAATTTCATATCTGAGCTTTTGAGAAGGAGAACCAGTACAAGTGGTAACATTTTTAAAATCCGCCCACTGCCACGCCTACTTTTTTCACTAAATTTCACTAAATTATATGAAAACGGAAATTTTTGTTATGACCAAATATTTAGATATTCAGATTGACTACAATACACCCACATCAATTTTGGCCACGCTCACTTTTTGGGGGTGTTTTCATCAAAAAGCCGATTTTGATTAAATTTTACATGTAACATCCTCAAACGTTCGAAGTTATCGTTGTAGTTCAGTAAAAAAAAAACCGCAGTCTCTCCACGCCCACTTTAGAAGAGTTAGATAGAAAGGAGGATAGGGTATCATACGATCCGTTCCAGACGGATTGTAGCTTTTCTGTATGTGTACATACATATTTCCAACATTCATAACATCTATAGCGTAAATAAAATGAATATACGATAGCTTTAATACACTTTCACCATCTTCATCAACGATTAAAAAATCCGATTAGAGCTCTTCAACCGTTCGTCAGTTCGTTTTACGAATTGTATCTATGTACATGCACCAAGTCTCACGACTACGAAATTGCTTGCTTTAGACCTAGTCATGTTGTAAGTAAATATGTATGTACATACGTCGATATCAAATCAAAAAAAAAAAGATAATGAAGAAGCAGGAAAAAATTTCAACGATTTACCAAATACAATGTATGCAATGCAATGCATTTAGTGTAGCTCCATTTCAATTTTTATCATTCATTCATTCAATTGATTGCTGCTTGAGCTTATATGTACATACATATCTATGTGGAATGTCTGTTCTGCCGTCGTCTTTGGACTTCGGTGTTGTTGTTTCTTGTTAAAAATGTTGACTTCAGTTAGAACGAATATCGTGTCCTCTTTTGTACGAAGATTTGTTGAGAAGTTATCCATCTCAATACTTGTGTCTAGCACCAACCATAAAATTCGTTGAGAAATACGTTTTCTATATATTTTCTTCACAATTTTATAATATCGAACCGAAGAAAACTGTGCAAGTCGAGTACCGAACACATGTCCGTAAGTGCATTGAAGGAGAATATTACATGTCCAGCAGGAATGAAATTCAATTCATCTGATGGTGCACGGTTGCTTGGATTGTGCAGATCGCATCGAATTCCTTTACAAAACATAATTTTGTCGTGCAACAATGTCATTCGAGACAAAATTTCAAGAAGTATTTCATACCTGTACTAAAAGTATTTCAACTACGAATCCATTCATTCATTCACTTGTATACCTGTTATGTTTTACGGTGATTGCGATAATTTGAAGGTATTCGTCGTATTTGGTGAGAATGTGTAACTTAAGGTGGTTAACTTTCAGTGACTTATAAATTCTAGTTTTCTGTGGTTCCACAAATACAATTTGAAAACTCTACTATTATCGCTTAGGTAGGCACTTTTATCTGTCTATGCTCTATTATCATCTTCTCTCTAACTAATAAATCATGAAAGTTACACCCAGGACTTTTACGCACCTTGTTCGTAGAGGACTTTGCTTGCCATTCAAGAGATTGGAATTTATGTGGGCCAAATGACAGCTTTTGACCGCATTGCAGATGTATGCTGTACCAACCCTATATTTTGCGATCACTAGTAATTGTTAAAACATTTCCTCGTGCTTCTTTAAAAAAAATGATTTGATGAAGCCGCCAACATTTAAGGCGAAATTACGTAAATTTTTACGTGTTTTGAATTGAACGATTAGTATTTATATAAATTATATTAATAACGCTGACCTTAAATAAGGCCAAATAAATAAGAGCAAATCTTAAATGTTGGGCTTATTTTGTTTCTAAAATCAAAATTATAATAAATTGGTCTTTTTCCATTTCAAAAGCAAAATAAAGCCAAATTCGGACTGAAAATAAAACCAAATGCTTTTATACAAAACATGTATACTTGCTCTGAGCACGATCGCTGAAGTACAGCGAAACGAAGCGGTAGCAAAACGAGCGGTAAAGTCATTTTGGACGTTTATTTAGACTTTAATTCATGGCACTATTTTTTTATAAGAATGTCCAAAACATCATTTGTTTCAACTCGCTCGTACACCGCAGGAATGTTTCTGTTTTTTCTTTAAAAAAATCGATTCGATTATAAGTATACTTACATGAATATGTATGCAGTCCTTGAGATCCCTGGAAAGTTGTCTGATTTTCTTTCTTAAACACAAGCTTAATATGTCTGTACCACCCAGCTTGGTGTACATTTTTTTATCACCATCATTCATAGCTAATTTAGAAGGCGCACTGTGAGCAACAATCCAAATCCGAATCAATTACATCTACATTCGTAAGATACTGCTTAAAATTCCTAGCCACGTTTGATTCGCCTGCAAAAATAACTCAGAGAACTCATTTGAAAAAAAATTGTCATAACTTTGTATGTACATATTATCCAAGCATGTACTTAGCACACGTACTTAGTTTGACTAGTTTGTTTTGCTCGATGCGTCTAGACAAGATATTGGTGGTCGTTCACTGAGGCCAACAACCATATCGGAGCAAAACACAATTTTGAAGTTAAGTTCAAATTTGTTCCTGATTTAATTGAAAAATGTTTGCACTCCACTTAACAATTATTTACAACTTTTTTTAAAAAAGTGTTTGCAGAGCGTTTGTACAAAGCTCTTACAAAGTTCAACTAAATTTGGTTTCTGTGAAATGTACTTGTTGCCTGAAGGTATGTACAATGCAAATAAAGTACATGTTTTATGTATATTTTTGTATTCCCCGAAATTAAATTTGAAATTATGTTCATATTCATACACGTTCCCGGAACTTTTCAGATTTTTAGCATGTTATCTTTTTAGAAGAATTATTCATTTGTGTTATAGGTATTTATAGGTATATTTAAACAAAGTGATAGTTTGCTAATAATTAATTGCTTTTGTCCACATTCTTGTTTGTAGATCTACGGGTCAAATTGACCGAAGGATTCTAGGTTATCCCACAAATTATGCAAAAAGATTTGTCAATTGGCACTCCACATTTGTCCAATAGGGCTTCTTAGCTATGAGTGAAGTTAGTTGCTGTTTGTCTGACGTTTCAACTCGTCTTTACAAACTATTCAATCATGGTAATGCACACGCCTCAACAACATTTACAAATCATATAAATATTTTATCAAAGTTCACGTTGGGCTGTGACAACTTTACTTACGATTTTCATTGCAAAATTGTTTTCAGCTAAGTGATGATGGTAATGTTTGCCTTGACGGCTTTGTTAATAAGCAAAAAAGTTCCATTTGGGCAAGTCAGCAACCCGAAGCCATTCACGAAATGCCGTTAAATCCACAATAATTGACTGTGTGGTACAGGTTTCATACTGAGAGGGTCATTGGTCAATCTTTTTCAATCACATTCCCCACACAGTTACAGTCAATGGAAATCACTACCGGCCCATGTTAACTATTTGACTGCATTTGGGATAAATTGGAAGAGGATGACTTGGAGCAGATGTGGTTAAAAAAAACGGCCCCACATACCAAAAAATAGAGTTATTAAAGTCGAAGTTCGGTGAGAGTGTTATTTCCAGAAATGAACAAGTCAATTAGCTTTTCGTGACAAGATTTTTAAATGGCCTCACTTTGCCCTAGGTTAAACTTTACTATCTGGCAGTTAAAAAAATAATCTGTAACCCATTCATTTTAATAGACGTCTAATTCTCCGTGCATCGAATGGTATGCAAATGGATGTGAAAGTAAAAGTCAATGCATTTTACTGATAGTAGTTACCACAGTAATTATAGTCAAAGTAAGTCGATTAAGGTTGCTTTGGTGTCCATCCTGCAATGCGAAAAGCCTTCTGCAAATCGTGCAGATATGCACACATAACCAGGAAGACTCACATGCATACATGGACCTATACAACCTGTACTTACATATGTGTTTACATTACACTATTAAAAATTACTTGTTTTACTTTCATGCTTTGGAGATTTCACAGAAGAATTACTGGAAGGACATACTCATTTAAACGTTGCAGCCAAAAGAAAAACTCTTAGAAATTAAGTTACAACGAACCAGGAAGGTAAAAGTTTTTGTAACCTTATACAATCTCTGCTGTACGGACAGCTCACGTTTGAGGTCCAGTTCACAGATAAAGTTCACTTTAAACTTTCGTTCTTTATTTAGTTATTTGTCGTTTGAGTTGTTTGTTGTTTTCTTCCTCCAAAACATACTTAAATACAGATGTATATGCGTACATATATATATAAGTTGCGTTATATTCATTGAAAGGATTTAACAATTTCTCGGTTCTAGAGTTAAAAAGAAAGACAGTAAGTAGTCTCGGAATTTAATAAAACTTTTGAATTGTTTCGATTGCAATGTTAATGGAGATTTACACAATTGACTTAGACTGAGATATATATATGTAGAAAAAAAGGTGGTATGTGACTTTTTTAGTTAGAAAGTGGTAATTTTACTTGATGATTGCTAACATTAATCTTATAAAGCTGGGAACATCCGTTACGCGAGCGGATTTATGAATTAATATAAGCAATCGGGGAAATGTATTGAAGAATAGAAAGTTAACAATACAACAAATCAGCTTCAGTATCATAAAAATGTGTCCCTTTGGTCCACACCCTTCCAGGCAGATTCCCTTTTTTGGTGCAATGGTTGGTTTTTATTGTGCCGTGAAATAAAGCCGAGTGAAATAAGGCCGAATTTTAAAATTCGGTTTGTCGGATGTAAGCACAGTTTCTTTATATCCATGTTTCTTTATGTCCATGAAACTTTGCATACACCCAACCTCGCAACTACCCCAAATCCAACAGTGACCCTAAGCAGGTGAGTTGCAGTGGGGCAACATGCCCCCCATACATATTCTACTATTTATGTGTATACGTGACATAAAGCCAAATTAGCCTAATGTCGCTTTATTAAAGTGGGAACATTTGCTTCGGCCTTATTTCACAAACAATGTTCGTCTTTGTTTCACATTATGAAAGCGAAATAAGGCCGAGTTTTGAAATACGGTCTTATTTCACTCGGCTTTATTTCACGGCACCGGATTTTATTTGTTTCTCTCACATGCTTTGGTGGCTAGCTAGCTAGCTGATCCGCCCGGCTTCGCTCGTGTGTGTTGAAAGTGTATGGTGCGAATAAGTAGATATTAACTCTACAATATACTTTCTAAGAAACGCAAATTAAGGAATTGTAATTCGATATCAATCACTTTTACAAAGTTTCACATTTACATATTTGTATAAGTCACTTTTATTTTAACTTTTAACTTTAGTTCGAGGTTGTATTTTTGAAGCATGCGATTTTAGTGTTAACCAGAATGCACAGCGAGAAGGAAAAGTCTGCATAGCGTTCCCCATCCATGGTCAGAACTTTTCCAACCCAGGGTATTTATTTAACTTATGAAGCTATCGAATCAATCCATTAAGTAACTAAAACTTTATAACTACCGATGGGTTTCCTTATTTCTTCATAACTTCTTTATGTACTATGTTTGGTGTTCTAGACTATCTAACTCTGGAGCATGCCACATAGAGTTGACACTGACCCTGATCCTTATTTATTGTCATCGCGAAACAGACCTGCATCGCGAAACAGAAGTTCAGCCGTTTAAAACCAAAGGGGTAGTCAGATGGAATAAGTATGCAGAGCTTTTACTTGCAATCTGGTTCCGTTTCAAATTTTGGGAGGGTTTAAATTCCTTAAGAGTATAAAAGGTGCCTCCACCTTCAATGCTAGTTTGTGTACAGATATACCTGGGGGATTGAGAGTATGCAGGATTTCTACATTGCTTCTTCAATATCTACTGTATCTGTAGAGTTGTATGTCATTTCAAAGCATTTAACTGAAAGGCAAGCATTAATTTAATTTGCTGCATAATTTGTTGGTGTTAATATAGCCTGCTCCTTTAGCCATGTTATTGGTTTGTTGCTTATGTTCTTCAAAGCCGTATATACATATGTAAGTATATCTTCAGTGAGCTTCTTTGATGGTTGGATGCTGTAGGAATAGGGTAGGCACTGACTGGCGTCAACCTGGCGACGTCCAGTGTTGTAACTGTTACTGCGCATCAATTGTGCTTATTTTACCTCCTAGTGGTAGCCATCGGGTACTGGTTGGTGTCCATCCGGACCCGACTTGCTAAACTTATAAGCGCGAGTGTTGACCAAGAGAAAATTGCAGCACTATAAATACGACAGCGGACGAACTCTCTCGATGGAGTCAACGGTGGCGTTAAAGCTTCAAACGGAAGCACAACACTTTATCTGGGCTACTTCGACATATTCGGAGCTCAGGCCGATAAAGATTTCCAAGAATAAGTCAGGTTTTTGGAAAAGAGATGGTGGCGGATGAGCCCTTATTGGGCCAACGGCAGCGCTCATATCCCCGAAGCGGGATACTGACTTCGGTTTAAAACCGGCCCCTCGTCCTAGGGGTTTCAAAAAATGGAACTGGCCCTCCAGGTTGGGGGTTGTGCCGTCGGGGTAACTTCCTTACCACGTAAAAAAAATTTAGTTATGAGAGAGACACAAGCCTCGGATAATGGACCCCCTCATTTAATACCACGACCCGGAACGTACACGGACTATGATATAAGAGTATGCACCTGGAATGTACGTACACTGTACACTCCTGGTGCTATTCAAAAACTTGAATCTGTCCTCACGCGGTACAAGGCAGATATTACCGCGATCCAGGAGATACGATGGATAGGATCAGGTATGCAAAAACGGAAAAATTGCGACATTTATTACAGCTGCCACAAAAGACTGCACATGTTAGGATGCGGATTCGTCGTGGGAAATCGGCTACGCTCAATGATAATTGACTTTAAGCCGATCAGCGATCGCCTGGCTGTGATCCGCATCAAGGCTACATTTCAAAACATCAGCATAATATGTGCACACGCCCCTACCGACGAAGCTGAAGACTCTATCAAGGAGGAGTTTTATGACCTCCTGGACGGAGCCTACGGAGCCTGTCCGGAGTATGATGTCAAAATCATACTCGGGGACTTCAATGCCAAAATCGGTAAGGAAAACATCTTCGGCGGATTAGTTGGAAAGCACAGCCTCCACGACACGACAACAGACAACGGCTTCCGGCTAATCGATTTTGCAGCAGCTCGTAATACGGTGATAAGTAGCACTAGGTTTCCAAGACTACGAATCCACACAGCAACCTGGCGCTCTCCAGATGGTCGAACCGCCAACCAAATCGACCACGTGCTAATAGATGCGAGGCACGCATCCAACATTCTGAATGTGCAAACGTTCAGAGGGGCAAACGTCGACTCTGACCATTTTCTTGTTGCAGCTAAGTTCAGAGCTCGACTATCCAATGAGAAGAAGCTGCAGACCGCCCAGAAAAAGAAATTCAACGTTGGAAGCCTTAGCACGTCTGGAGTAGCCAGAGCCTACAGGGAGCGCCTGAGTGAGAGACTCTCCGCTGTGCATTCACCATCCACAAACGCCAACAATCTGTGGAACCAGTATCGCGACATCATCAAAGGGGTAGCAGAGACCACCATAGGCTACCAGCCACCACCCAAAAAGAGCCCTTGGTATGATGATGAATGCGTACGCCGGAAAAAGGTGACAGAAAATGCACACTTGCAAGCGCTGCAACGCAAAACAAGGGCAGCGAGAGAAGAGTATCGAACCAGAAGAAGGGAGGAGAAGAAGATACTGCGTAAGAAGAAAAGGGCCCACGCAGCCTCCCAGCTCAAGGATATCGAAGAGTCCCGCGATAGGAACAACATCCGGATGTTTTTCAGGAAAGCCAAGCAACTGGCAGCTGGCTTCAAGCCCGGAACGCAGGCTCTTCGAAACAGTGAAGGAAACCTAGTCACCGAAGCACAGGGAATAGTAGATGTATTTAAGCAGCATTTCCAGCAGCTACTTAATGGGCAGGTAGAGAGAGTGATAGGGCAAGAAGAGAACCCGCATCCAGTCAATGAAGAATCCATTCCCCCTCCTAGTTTTGAAGAGGTCGGCTCAGCTATCAAAAAGCTGAAGAACAACAAGGCCGCCGGCTCTGATGGTCTACCAGCAGAGCTTTTCAAACATGGTGGTGATGCTTTGGTGGGGTGCATGCACCAAGTCATCAACCAAGTGTGGGTGGATGAAGTCATGCCCGATGACTGGACTATCAGCTCTATATGCCCCATCTTCAAGAAAGGCGATCCTATGTCTTGTAAGAACTACCGAGGCATATCCCTGCTTAATGTCGCATATAAGATCCTATCCAACGTACTGTGTGAACGTCTGAAGCCTTTCTGCAGCACACTAATCGGCACGTACCAGTGTGGCTTCCGGCCCGGCAGATCGACGATCGACCAAATTTTCACACTAATGCAAATCCTGGAAAAGACCAACGAATTTCAAGTCGAGACTCACCATCTCTTCATCGACTTTAAAGCCGCATATGATAGCATTCATCGTCTTGAGCTCTACAAGGCGATGGCCGAATTCGGGATCCCGGCTAAACTGATCCAGCTGTGCCGCGTGACGCTGGATAACACGCGGTGCAACGTGCAATTCAGCAACAGTTCCTCTGAACTATTCCAAACATGCACCGGATTTCGGCAAGGGGATGCGCTATCATGTGACTTCTTCAATCTTGTGCTGGAACAGATAGTGCGCAGGGCAGGTGTAAACACGGAAGGCACTATCTTCAACAAATCTGTCCAGTTGCTGGGATACGCAGACGACATCGACATCATCGGTCGCTCCCAGCGCGCCGTGTTAGAGGCTTTTACGGCAATTGAAGAAGAGGCGAAACGTGTTGGCCTTGAAGTGAATGAGGACAAAACCAAATACATGTTGTCAACAAACAAAGAAGCATCTGTCCACCGCCTAGGACAAAACGTCACTGTTGGCAACAGTAACTTCGAAGTGGTTAAGGAGTTTACCTACCTCGGAGTAAATATCAACTCCACGAATGACAACTTAGTGGAGATTCGACGAAGACTTACCCTAGGAAACCGCTGCTACTTCGGTTTGGCGAAACAAATGGGGTCAAAACTCCTAACTCGAAAGACGAAATGTATGCTCTACAAAACTTTGATCCTGCCAGTTCTGCTGTATGGAGCCGAGTGCTGGACGATAAGCAGGAAAGCAGAGCAAATACTGAACACTTTCGAAAGAAAAATTCTTCGTCGGATATTCGGTCCCGTATGCGAGGAGGGCGAATGGAGGAGAAGATATAACCGCGAACTCTATGAGCTGTACCAGGATGTGGATGTAGTCCAAAAAGCCAAAACACGTCGACTACACTGGCTCGGCCACATCGAGCGAATGGATAATAATGCTCCAGCAAAGAGGATCTTCGAATCACAGCCCCCAGGTTCGAGAAGACAAGGAAGACCGAACCTCCGTTTTAAGGATCAAGCTATCGCGGATGCCAGAGCGCTTGGTCTAGATAACTGGAAGCAGCGTGCCCGGGATCGAAGAGAGTGGAAGGCTGCTGTGTCTCAGGCAGAGACTCTTCACGGGTCGGGAGCCCGTTAAGTAAAGTAAGTAGAGCTTCTTTAATTCCCTCACGATGCCATCCAAACTATTGGGAATTTTTACTTTCCCCTCCTCTTTTTCTATAATTCCGTCACCTATTTTTAGCAAACTCTTCACCACCTACATATGTCATGTCCCAAATGTACTCTCATATTCTTTTTAACACACAACTATCTAGTTTTTGGCCACAAATAGAATGATTTCAAGCAGGCTCTTATCTCTTCAGAACGAGTTCCGCTTAGAAGAACTGGCAACGTCTGTCTGAAGTCACCAGTAAACAGTACAGTGACTCCTTCCATGAGCATATTGTCAATTGCTCTTTTATGTGACGTAATGCACTCATCCCACACTATGAGCTTGCGTTCTCGAAGCACTTGTTCCAAAGAGGTCTTTCAAATGTGCTTAAATTGAGAGGTAGTTTGAACGCTGAATGTCTTGTTGTTTAGCAAGCTACAGATTAATGTGAAAAGTCTTTCCGGTCCCGCCTTGAGCGTGCAAGAAGAAAATGTTACCATCTGTTGAAATGAAGCTCCCAATGATTTCATCATAATCTATAGGGATCTATAGGGATCTGGAAATGAGTTGGTGGCAGATGAGCCCTTAATGGGCCAACGGCAGTACTCATTCCCGAAGTGGGTTACTGACTCCGGAAAATCCGGCCCCTCGTCCAAGGGGTACAAAAGGGAGCTGGTTCTCCAGGTTGGTGGTTGTGCGTAGGGGAAATTTCCCGACCAAGGAAAAACTAAATTAATTCCGAAAATCAAAAAAGCCTCGGATATGGATGGATTCACTGTTGACGACCCAAGCAATCGAAATAAGGACAACGAGGTAGACATCACCGCCATCCAGGAAGTGCGATGGGATGGGCCGGCCAAAAAGAGGATGAAAAACTGTGACATCTATTACGGTGATTGCTATAGAGAGAAGAAACAGCGCTTATTCGGATGTGGACGAAGACAAGGACGACGTCACCAAAGAATGTTTCTACGAGCTCCTCGACAAAACTTACGAGCAATGTCCTAAATATGACGTAACGCCATGATAGGAAAGGAGCACATCTTTGGTAGGACGATTGGTAAGCATAGCGTCCACAATAGACAACAGTATTCTGGATGTCCGAACTTTTCGAGCAGCCAACTTCTTGAAAACCAACTTGAAAAGCTGCAATCGCAAGAAATCGCCAGAGCTTTTGCCGAACGCATATCCCGAAATCTCGCCAGCATCAAATGCCGAGGACCAAAGGCAACACTGGCAACATGCCATCAGAAGAGCCGCAACTGATGTGTGAGGTTTCGCTAGACCACCACAAAGAAACCCATGGTTTGACGAAGAATGCCGGCAAGCAAATGCAGGTAAACAAGAGGCAAAAGAGCATGAAAGAAGAAAAAAGAGCATGAGAAGCGAGCGATCGAAGTTATTGAGAGATTATACTCCAGGAATAATGTACGGAAGTTTTACCAACAGGTAAAAAGAACGTGTCAGGCTAACAAGACCCGTACAGAAACCTGTAGAGATGTAAAAGGAAACCTCGTGGTAGAGTCACAGTCGGTGCTGAGAATAACTGTGACGAAGACCCGCTGTCAGACAGAATGAACCATTCAACATAGACGATGATAGCCAAAACTTCCGTCCATCTGACCTAAGCGAACTGAGGATAGCAATATCCGAACTTAAATCCAACAAGGCTACTGGACCTGACGGCTTAAAAGCTGAGCTGTTCAAAGCAGCTGGAAATGACCTGGTAAAGAGCACACACAAACTCATTTCTAAAATTTGGTCAGATGAATGTATGCCTGTTGAATGGAACCTCAGCACCGTTTGCCCGATCCATAAGAAAGGAGACTCAATTACGCCAATTACAGAGGTATCAGTCTCCTCAACATCGCGAATAAGATCCTATCTGCCATATTGTGTGAACGTCTGAAACCCTTCGTCAACAACCTGATTGGGCCCTATCAGTGTGTTTTCAGACTAGGAAAATCCACCATCGAAATCTTCACACTTCGGCAGATCCTGGAAAAAACTCAAAATGTCTGAATCGATACCCACCATCTTTTCATTGATTTTAAGGCCGCATATGACAGCATTTATAGAGACGAGCTATACAGAGCCATGTCTAGTTTTGGCATCCCTGCTAAACTCGTTCGCCTGTGCAGAATGACGATGGAGAATTCGCACTGCTCCATCAAGGTCGGTAACGATCTCACCGAAACCTTTGATGTCAAAAAAGGACAAGGTGACGCACTGTCATGTGACTTCTTTAACATCATACTTGAGAGAATTGTGCGAAACTCACAAGCCAACACTAGAGGTACAATCTTTCAAAAGTCTGTGCAACTACTAGCTTACGCCGACGACATTGACATAATTGGGAGAACACAGCGGGCTGTCACCGGTGCATTCGCTGGTACTGCAACGAAGGATGCCAAAATGGGTTTGGCGGTAAACGAGGGTAAAACCAAGTATATACTGTCAACAAGAAGGGACACTCAACATCGGCGAATTTGACAGAACGTCACAATCGACAGCTATAACTTTGAGGTAGTAAGGGACTTTGTCTACCTCGGCTCTGCTATAAACTCTGACAACAAAATCTCAGCAGAAATAAACCGAAAAATAACTCTTGCCAATTGCTGTTTCTTTGAGCTGAGAAGGCAATTGAGTACTAAGGCCCTAATTCGAACAACTAAGGAAACTCTATATAAGACCTTGATCATCCCAGTCCTGCTTTATGGCGCTGAAGCTTGGACTCAATCAAAAGCGGATGAAGATATCCTCTATCGCTTCGAGAGAAAAATTCTTCACAAAATTTGCGGTCCCGTTTGCGTTGGCGGGCTTTGGAGGACGAGATTTAACGACGAACTATACGACTACACAATAGTCGTTTACGATGACTAGGACATGTATAACGGATGAACACAAATGCTCAGGCTCGTAGAGTCTTCGACTCCAACCCGGAGGAACAACGCAGCAGAGGAAGAGCTCGCCTTAGGTGGCGCGCACAAGTTGAAGGGGACATAAACAAACTTGGTGTGCGCAACTGGAGGCAGTTAACTAAGGACAGGGCTGACTGGAGATGCTTGTTAGTGGAGGCCCAGATTCAGCCCGAATTTGTTTTAATATTAAGTTTGATACATAGACTGATTGGACCCCAATATTAGAAAAAACAGATGCTGAAACATTGTTTAATTGTCTCGTTAAAAAAATGGAAGAGATATACGAAAACTCTGCAGTCGTTTGCAAGGAAAAGCATCGTCGCAATAACTCTGCATGGATTACGAGTGACATAGTAGAAAGATGCAAATATAGAGACAGACTTTATCGTAGATGGAAAAGTGACCGAACCAACTCAACACACAAGACAGAATACAAAAAAGGGCGCAACCAGGTCTACAAAGAAATATCTAAATGTAAGAATCAATTCTACAAATTCAAGTTTGAGCAAGCAAAGTTTGATCCCAAAAAAACATGGCTCTTAATCAACGAGCTATTAGGAATAAAAAAACCTTCATTGGATGAGATTATTTTAAAAAGTTTCTCCAAAAACACTAATACAATTGTTCTAGCAGATGAATTGGCAAACCTCTTTTCGCTACAAGCTGCATCCATCATTCATACGTGTAGCACTGTAGCATCCAGTCATCGCACTGATACATTACGTGACTCTAAATAGGTAATAAACCTGTTACATAAATTAAATACACTGAAGGCGCCTGGGGCAGATGGTTTTAGAGCAATAGATTTGAAATCAAACGCCGAAATCTTTGCTCCTGTAATTACGAAATTGATTAACCTTAGTCTAGAAACGGCGATGGTGTCAATCAAAATTAAACAAGCAATCGTTCGACCAATCCACAAAGGAAGTGCCAAAAACCAGATAGCAAATTATCGCCCAATAGCTATATTACCAACCATAGAGAAAATTTTAGAGCAGATAGTAGCAGACATATTATGGACATTTATTAAAAAACACAACATAATAAGCAAAAACCAATACGGCTTCCAAAAGAGGAAAAGCACGAATCAGCTTCTAGGCGATTTTGCGGATCTTGTCAATAGTAGCCTTAGCAAAAGTCATCATGTGCTGGTATTGTTTTTGTACTTCAGCAAGGCTTTCGACACTCTTGACCATAACAAACTCGTCGATCAAATCCAAAGAGTTGGAGTTAGAGGAAAACTTACAGACTGGATGAGGGATTACCTTAGAACGCAGCAGTGAAAAAAAAGTGCAGTATGGAGTTCCACAAGGTTCACAACTCGGACCCCTACTCTTCATATTGCATACAAACAAGATGTTGAAATGTCTCCATAAGAGCTACCCGTTTGCTACCCGTTTGCTACCCGTTTGCATATGCAGATGATACGGCGATCGTTGTATGTCACAAAAACATAGAAGAAGCAACGAAGATGATGCAGGCAGAGTTTAACGAAGTGGGGAAATGGTGTCACGATAATGGCCTTGTAATTAACGGATCAAAAACAAAGTTGATGCACTTTCGCAGCCCAAATTTCCCAGTGTCAGAAATTCGGATTAAAACGTTTAACTGTACCGATCCAATCCATTGCAAGGTTATTGAGGTAGTGGATACATATAAATATCTTGGTGTAACCATGGATAACCATTTCCTCTGGGAACCACACATTAGCAACTTACGAAGTAAGCTGAGAGGGTCTCTAATTGCGTGGGCTTGCTTACAATATAAATCAACAAATTATGTGCAAAAAAAGGTTTACCACGCCCTTGTTCAATCAAGACTGAGGTATGGCATCCTGGCATGGGGAGATGCAGCACAAACGCATCTTGATAAACTGCAACATATCCAAGAGAGGGCTCTAAAGCTAATATCGACAATACAAACTACAACAAACAGAATAAAGGTCCTGCACGTAAGGAAGATTTTCGAGATGACATCCGCATTGGAGTATTACGATGATCATCGCCTCCGGATTCCAATTAGCCACCACTTCAACACAAGAAGACAACCGGAAGGCCTAAACCAACTTCCATGTTTAACAATGTCTACGGCAAGAGACAAAACACAGAACCTCCGACATAAAAGTGAAGTAAATTTGAGAAAAAATAAGTTAAAGCAATATTTTCTTGAAACGATAACTTAAAATTCATTTAAAATAACGTTAAAGTAGAAGTTAGAGTATCTAATAATTAGAAAAAGATTGAATTAGTATGTCTTGTGGAAAATTGCCACACAAATCCTCTACCCGTGCGACTCGGTCTACCCTCCTGCACTTTTCACATCACTTTCCTACACATTGGTGCGCCGCGGGCTCAAAAACCCATAGTGTAAAATTGCTCTATTGAATTTTGCAACATATTCCTTGTGTTCCTATATTTGCATTTCTCTTTATAAACAAGTTGCTCGCAAATATCGTATTGTGTCTTCGCTTCTGAGGTTAAAAGCTTCGATATTCCAATATACAAACTATTCACTGCAAACCATACAAATGTTCAGTCGTGGTTTGATCCATAGCCGATCAGAGTGGATACGTTCCACACAACTTCCGGTTCGAGTTCTAGGAGAATATCTTGCAGGAGGAATTAATTCAAATACATAGATTCAAAAACTGTAGTTGCGACTCAATTGCATGACTTTTTTATACCCCATCCTAAGGGTATATTAAGTTTGACACATAGTTTGTTACATAGAGAAATAATCGAGATAGACCCTATAAAGTATATATATTCGTGATCAGCATCAATAGCGAAATCGCTTGATCGCTTTTGAGTGAAAGATACAGTACACGCACATACAGCCACGCCTACCGAAAAATTTTATTCAGACCAAATATACAACATTCAGATTCTCTACAATTCAGTCATACGTCAATTTTGGCCACGCCCATTTCTTGGTGCGTTCTCATCCAAAACCCGATTTTGATGAAATTTTACATATAACATCCTCAAACGTTCGTTTTAACTGAAGTCCAGCGCTGCTTACAATTGATTCAATTTAACTGATGAAGCAAGTCCAAATTTGTCCCGATGTTTGTCAGCCAAATAAAGTAGACATCGAGTGGCATGGTATGGTGCTGATGACGAGCACCATGTGTCACTGTTGTTAATCGAAAACTTGAATGTCGGTGGTTAAATTTTCATGCCATAAAATTGCTTGCAAATTGGTGTCAATAGGCCGAACGAAAAATTTGCTATCCTATTTTGGCACATCTGTGGTCAAGACAATCTGAAGAGACCGAAAGTAAAGTAAAATAGAAAATAGGTCGTGTTGTACAGTTGAACCCACCATGAGGATTTCATTAAGCGATACGTTGGATGAAATCTTAATCGAGTAGACATACATATAGTAACGAATGGTATCAACCGCAATAGTTGGTACTGCCTCCATATGACCTGAAGACTAATACTCCCACATAAACGAAACGTACTACTGCTTTATTTCAGGACGGCTTTCGAAGTTTAAAAAAACGTTTCTCAGCAATTCTTCTTGACTCACCAAGGATACTAGGGTCGTCTTTAAATGGTAATTGTACTTCAATTCTGCCATTTGATCTTTGTTGTATGGTGCTGCAAGACAACTACTCACATTCGATTTGTACCTCTGTCCAATTCGGCGAATTTGAATGGACATCCTCGACAGTAAAAAACTTTTGCAATATGTCAATGAGTGAAATGTCCGTAACTACATTCAAAGCAACTATACTTTCATCTGCACGTGCAGCCAAAGTGCAATTACGACGACATGCGTCTTTAGGAGTGTACTTACCCACGATGATCCAACCGAACAACGTATTTTGGAACAGAGGCAATCCTTGTCCTAACTTCGTTTGACCATACGCTATGAGGTCGAAAACGATGTTACGATGAGCACGTCGATGCGCTGAGACCTATTAAAGTTGGGATCTCCGAACGGAATGTTTGAAGGGAAACACCAGTCGTTACCATCAATGGCGATTTCCGGCTGATTCGATGACAGGAACCAAAAGTCCAAGTTTACTTTGAAATCGTTGACTTTATTGAAACGAACGTTTTGTGTCGAGCAGATGAATTAATGTTTCCGATTGCACTCACTTCTCCACTGAAATCAGTCAGTTTTAAACTTAGCTTTTGAACCAGGTGCATCGAAACTAAATTTATCTGTGAATCTAAGAGTATACGAGTTACAACGTACTCACCGTTTGCCGCTTTTACTTTTACCAAAGCAATAGCCAAGAATACGTAGCTATTCAAAATTTTCTTTAAGTTGGACGAATACAATGCGGCTGATGTGGCACTTGTGTGCCAACGTTTAAGGTCTGTAATAGGTAGCAGTGCGTTGAGTAGCAGGAGTTATTGGCACTGAACTCGAAGATGCATCGAGGATGTCTTTCACTACATATCTTACTCCTTTGTGAAACGCAATCTTTTACTGAATGACCAGCAGCTAAACAATTTATGCAGAATCCAATGCGCTTGGAAGTACAAAATCTTTCGTAAACCGAAAGTTCGGCGAATTTGTTGAATTCTAATATGGCATTTTGCTTTAAATTGCAGAAACCACAACGCAGCTGTGCAACGGCTTTTGCCGTTGTGCATTTACGATATCAGTGTCTTTCCCCGAAGATCTTCAGACACCGAGGTGACCGTCTACCCTATCAACGAAACGACGAAGTTCAGCTCCTGAATTAGTTGGAACTGATGGCAAATAGTTGAGTTCTCGAATGTGGGATTGAAACACTATGCATTTATTATCACATCTTATCACGTTTTCCTCAGTTACATCTAAAAATCTTATGGTCGATTTTGCCTCTCTCTTCAAACATTCATCCACCAGCAATCTCTTCCACTAATTGTTGGAATGGATCTTGAGTTGATAGTCGCCTTAAACTGTTGGATAAATGTGCTATATTCCATGAAGTCCACCGAGAATGTAAGTGGATTAATTTTTGGAAGATCATCAAAAGGGAAAAAGGGAACGACGACTGGTCTGGATGGCATAGCCTTGATTTTTTATAACAGTACGCGAATGTATGACTTAGCGAAACAATATACCTAGTTCTTCAACACTATCCTCCTCGCCCTTTTCTTCCAGCAGAACGGCATCGATGGCGTCTTGTAATTATTGCATTCTGAAAAATGTTCTTCCAGCAAAGCGATGAGCGATTGCGAATGAATCTCACAATCGAATAAGCCGACAATTGCCAAAAATTTAATTCGATTGTTGATTTTTTGGGTCTGATGAAAAAAACAATCGAATAACTTGCGTAGAATCGAATCGAATTCTACAGAATTTGTTTCATTATTTCAATCGAGAGAATTATCGGTACTAGGTCGATTGTTTGAGTTTAGTTTAAGTTTATTTTGTATTCTTTTTATAACATAGTTTATAAAACATGCGAATATTAATAAAAACGCAACTACTATTTTATACAATAAAAATAAAACAATTAGACTATGGCGATGCCGTCTGCCTGATTGAATCGGTACCCTACACCACAGATTAATACAGATAGTCGAATTGTCATCCTCTGCCCGCTAAAACCCTCAATTGGGCGGAGCCTAAATCCCCTCCCATGATTCTCTATTAGTGAATGCATGTGAATAATATATTACAGGCATCAGCTCATTGAATTTCCTTTAGTGTGAACTAAGTTTTGCATGTGTTGGAAAATTGAGAGATAAATTTCCTTTTTGTTTTGCTCCGAGAAATTAACCCGCTATAAATTAATTCAGCTCTACAGTATTGTTGTTTATGTCAATTGATTTATCTTATTGCACTGAATTCAATGCTGCAATTAGATATTGTCATACTCCTTTTGTTTAATAGTTATAGCACTTTCAAATTGCAATTTCAAATAACGAATGGGAACAAAAAAAATTCCCTGCTGGTAATTTTTTGACACCAAGATGGCTGCGCCCATGAGTTCCCCATCGTTCAAAGAATGTGTGCTTGAGGTCCCATTTGATTTGCATTGAAATACCTATACACCTAAGGAGCGATGAGGTGCATGAGGGTCGAAATAGAGAGCCCCTCTGAGTTGACTATCTATATAAGTATATAATCTGAGCCCTTCACTTAGGATAGGGTATAAAAGCAGTTTTAAAAACATATGAGTCAATAATATTCTGAAACAATATAGTTTCGATACTTAATTGCTGTTTCTAGGTAAATAATTTACGTTTCGACGATGGATGTCAATCGCTTCCGATATTTCGTAAAGCTGTTTTTTTAAGCATGAATAGTGGTATTGAATATTCAGTTCCACACCACTTTTGTCTGCCCAAAATTCCCATTTATTTATCCACCATACCTTGTTCTCGAAAATGCATTCGGTGAGGACAGCACGTATTCTATCTGATGGATACTGAAGCACTTTTGCAATGTAATCAAAATGTAGTTTAAGTGTGTAAATGAATATGCATATGTACATATGTAGATAGTCTCGAGCGCCAGAACATAATTTGGAGTTGTTGTTGGGAGGTGAAATAGTTTTTTAATAAAGAACCGTTGAAGCTTTCTACTTCTTCATATGATATATATCCCCTAGTTTGACAACTATAGCACATCAAGAAGCGCATCACTGAGGTAGAAATCTCTTTTTGGTAATTATATTTTTCCATGATGCATTGATCAGGCTTTTTGCAGCATCTAGTTTCTGTTCGAGGTGTGTGGTTAAGTTCACATCTGGTACTAAATTTATTCCTATACCCTGTCTCTACTTCAATTAGTTCACCTTCGAAGAACCATTTTTCATTTCTTCCCAACTTGATCCGTCTTCTTATTGCAACCATTACTTTCGACATATCAAGGTTGACTGTGAGGTTCCATGTTTTACAGTATTTATTTAGTTTATTTATCATGAGCTGCAAACTTTGTGGAGATTCTGCTAGCAATACGATGCCATCCGCATAGAGAAGAGTTTTGATATTCAAAATATATATCATCTATAAATATAACAAAGAGTGTTGCACTTAAAATGCAACCTTGTTGTACTTCAGACGTTGTCTCAAACCATTCTGATATATTTTTACCATGTGTGTTTTATCACGTGTGTTTTACATGTTCTTTATTATCCGAAGTACTTTTCTTGAGAGTCTATTCAGTGATAGTTTGTAAAAGAGAGCTTCGCGATCTATGTAATCAAATGGGGTTCTAAAATCAACAAAGAATATGTACAATTTTTTGTTCTGTCTTAAGAAGTATTGAATAATTGTGGTTAGATTGAAGATGCTATCTACTGTTGAATATCCCTTTCGAATTGTATAATAAACATATAATATAAACGAACGCTTAATTTAATTTGATTTTGCGTTAATGTAAGATTGAACGGTCTTCGCAAAACATACTAAACTATTTCTTTTGGTCAACGTTTGTCATGAGGATAATCCCCAAATTTGTACACTATTTCATGTTTCGTTTTGTCTCAATGATTTCTGCTTTTTTTTTACGTACATAATGTACCTACGTACAATGTATGTATGTACGTATTTCGTATTTTCGTATGAGTATTTTTTTATCAACCTGGCACACATATTGAGAAGTTTTATGGTCTTATTCGCTGAACTCTAATTAGTATATATCAAATTTGCACATACTGATTAAGATTAACCATACATTTGCAATGAATTTTAAAATCTCCCGGAACACAAGCGCACTTGCTTCTCATAATTCTTCCCTATTCCTTAATAATTAAAGTTTAAATCATTCATACTAAACATCAACAATGGTGTATGTACTTACAAACTGTAAACTGTAGCGTTTGAAAGTGGACTATAAAATTAATTAAACTTTGGTCATAAAAACCAACATTGGCCGAGGACCTGCATGGATTGCAATAACTTTTACCATTGTGCAAACATTTCATGCAGGCGGGATCGCAGACAAAATAAAAACAATTTGTGATGCAAGTGATTTTCTACTTCACGATAATGTATGAAGTTCCTGCTCTATTCCAAAAACCTATACGAACACTAAACCGAATAATAGGAAAGTTGTGCACTTTGTTGGTAGCATCACCTTCAATATCTTGGGAAATATTTCATAAGTTCAGATAACAGACATAACAGGTGCAAGCGTCATGTTGCACGCTACTGCAATAGGTATAGAGTTTGTTTAGTGGTTGCAAGGAGATGCTATTGGAATAATTTTCTTGAAAGTAAAGGAGCCAAGACAAAGGAGAGGATTATAATCATATTCTTAGAATGGACTAAGATTTCTTAGTGCTGAACAGTGTGTAGAAAATCTTTCCTGTGGTATGGGTCGCGTAATTTGTAGTCAAAGGAGGGAGGGGATTTTCAAAATAATTCGCACAAGCAAGGGAATATGCTAACATGTTTTTTCCAGCCTACTGATTAGAGTTCCGTATGTTCTATAAAAAAAAGCTTTTCAGAATAAAAAAAATAGTGTCAAATCGGTGGTTTTTGGTGATTTCTTTAAGAATTACTCATCTTACAGAAATGGCACAGAGAAACGAGTTTAAGTATGCAGTTGCATACATTCGAACCCTAGAGGTAAAAAAGGAAAGGTACACTCCCCAATGTGCTTCATACACTTGGTGCTCTAGAAAGCTGAAACTACGCTCATTTAAAGCATGAATGAATGTATGAATGAATGAATGAATGAATCTTTAACTCAACGATTATGAAGCAAACACTGGCTACAGAAAAAATCCGAGTATCTTTTGTTTTGTTAAAATGTTTTGAGTTTTAGTCTTCTAAAATTAAATTCATGTTATGTATGTATGTTTGTATATTATTTACGAAATACGAACAAAAATCTTATTTACCAGGGTTATTAATTAATGTGATTAAAATAAAATAACACTCGGTTTTAACAGTAAAATCGGAGATTTTTGCGTTTTAAACAAAAAACCTTAAAATCGATTCCTTCAAACCCACGTGGTAATGAAAGAGATACTTCTTGTTATGAAAAGCCGGTTATCTTTTCAGCGTGAAATCAAGCAAATTAAAATCATTTATCCTAAGGGCTCTTTCAAAACACTTTCAGTCTATGATTGAAATCTTTACTTTTGCATACTTTACGAAAAAATTATTAGGAATCTACGACCAATTCGTATACATGTACACATATGTATATACATATGGAAATATTCTTACATACATATATATGTATGTATATGCTTAACCTCGAGACTGGGCTGGGCTCCGCTGTTTTCAGACACCCTCAAATTTAATTTAGATTATGTAGTTACAGTCATGGCAATGAAGCAAGAGGGTTTACTACGAATAGTGCTTTCTCACATACTACAGTATGAGGGCGAATGTGTGGATAAAAGTGGATAAATCCAGCAACGAAATGCAACCTTGCTCTTAATGTTTCTCAAAATGCTCTGTCGGCTACTGCAAAGCAAACATTTTACGCTCTAATGAGAAATTAAGCAAAGTTTACGATTCATTTGAAAACGAAACCTCGCAGTACGTAGCCTATTACAGCAAATTGAATCACTAAATATAGGACAACACGTACTTTTTAACTAGTATTTAGTTCAACGGAAATGATCAGCACTATTTTCAAAGTAAGAGGCGAGCTGATCAATTTAAACTACATTCTGCATCGTCCGGAACTTTCAATTACATATATTTGAGCTATGAGAAGGTGTGTTTCACTTCAACGCAATATGCCCCATACTACAGGAGCTATTTTGGAAAACAGGTACTTGAGTCAGAGCAAGCGGTTAACATTCATAATGGATTCAGAGGATGGGACTTATTGTACAACTACCCGATTAACGCTACGGTGTAGAAATCGCATCGTCAGAGGAAGTTTAAAAAAAAAACACGTATACATATGTATATATATGTATATCTACATATTTTGTAATAAAGCTCTATTTTAATCATTATTTATATGAAATACAACAAATTGTCAATCTGGTATATATTTACTTTTTATGAAATAAAGTCATTTAACTAACTAACTAACTTATAGAGCTAAAGGCTTAACAAAAATGCTGAGATGTGATATTAGTGTGGTACAAATTGTGACATAAATGCGAAGTCAAAGAGTACGTGGGGAATCCAGCGCCCCAAACACAGTTCTAAGTTTAAAAAAAACGTTTATACATCTACTTCATATACGCGCAGTATAATAGTGTTAGGTTCAACAGATTTGGTCCTTGTAGAATGAATATTTTAAATACCCCAGCAAATTACTGTTTCGCTGAATTAAATATTGCCTTACCCACAAAAAGAACATATTTTTTTAAGCATCCATAAAAAAATATGCCTAAGTTTAAAATAGCAAGTGTACAAAGCCATAAAATAGAATCCTATATACCTACATACACCAAAAATGCATATAAGGGTTAAAAAATACACATTGCGTGGTATATACCTGGTTATCCATGAATTCATGGACACTAAACAAAATCTATTGACAGTTCTGAGCGATTCTGTTTCTTCACTGTTTACTGTGGAAATATAGTGACATTTTTTGCGGTTGAATAAAGCAAATTTATGACGAAAATAGGAATTTTTAACAGGCACTTTGTTTATATTAGAGAAATAACTAAGAAAAAAGTGTTTGCCTAAAATATTATACATGTACATACATACATCTAACAAACAAAAATGAAACTATACCTATTTTGAGGAGATTGTACTTTCTAGAGCATCTTTATAAACTGGCTGAATAGTTGCAATTTGTTTAAGCTAAATTTTGTTATTTTTATATCCTATAGAAAAATTACATATTTACCCTAAGGGTATATAAAGTTTGATACATAACTTGTAACATAGAGAAATAGTCGAGATAAACCATATAAAGTATGTATGTACACATATATATCCGTGTTCAGTATCAATAGCGGTGTCGATTTGTATGTTACCGTTTTTTGAGCCTTAAATTTTGACTTATAAGGATGAAAGTTCATATCTGGGCTTTTTTCTTAATCCGCCCACTGCAATATCTTACATGAAATCGAAACATTTTATTGTATTAACGCAAAATATGTGGATATTCAAATTGTCTACGCCCATGGGGGCGTTTTCATTAAAAAAACCGATTACGAACAAATTTTGCATGTAGTATCCTCAAACGTTCGAAGTTATTGCAGTAATTCATTAGAAAAATGCAGTATGCTATGCCCATTTTAGTACGGCTGATGCAAAGGAACAATCCGTTCCAGACGGATTGTAGCTTTTTTATATGTTTTGCTTTAATTTTAAGTGAATTTTCTATTTACATGTGAAAAGAACAAAGAAATAATGTTTTAATGTATTTGCATACATATGTTTTTTTAAATCAAATCCCACATTTCGATATATACATTTTTACTTGCACCTATACCTATAGCTAGGGCAACTTTGCGGTTCCACAATATGAAGCTGCCCCTAAAATCATTGGTATTTGATTCTATTTTCAAGTTTCAAACATCACAAACAACTACTTACACTGTCCTATCGATAAATACTAGAATTGGCTTAACTTCGATCTCCAGACATTTTTGGACTCTTGCAATTAATTTATCAAAATAATAATGCATTTATACCGGGAAAAAAGTTAATTACTTACTTAACGGGCTCCCGACCCGTGAAGAGTCTCTGCCTGAGACACAGCAGCCTTCCACTCTCTTCGATCCCGGGCACGCTGCTTCTAGTTATCTAGACCAAGCGCTCTGGCATCCGCGATAGCTTGATCTTTAAAACAGAGGTTCGGTCTTTCTTGTCGTCTCGAACCTGGGGACTGTGATTCGAAGATCCTCTTTGCTGGAGCATTATTGTCCTTTCGCTCGATGTGGCCGAGCCAGTGTAGTCGACGTGTTTTGGCTTTTTGGACTACATCCACATCTTGGTACAGCTCATAGAGTTCGCGGTTGTATTTTCTTCTCCATTTGCCCTCTTCGGGACCGAATATCCGACGCAGAATTTTTCGAAAGTGTTCAATATCTGCTCTGCCTTCCTGCTTATCGTCCAACACTCGGCTCCATACAGCAGAACTGGCAGGATCAAAGTTTTGTAGAGCATACATTTCGTCTTCCGAGTTAGAAGTTTAGACCCCATTTGTTTCGCCAAACCGAAGTAGCAGCGGTTCCCTAGGGTAAGTCTTCGTCGAATCTCCACTAAGATGTCATTCGTGGAGTTGATATTTACTCCGAGGTAGGTAAACTACTTAACCACTTCGAAATTACTGTTGCCAACAAGAAAGTTAACAACAAACTAAACTAAATTTGGGATTACTACAATAATGGAGGTTATCACCGAATCTAATCAAAATGGAAAATGAATAGAATTGTTAATTCGTATGTAAAATGTAGGAATTAGAACAGAAAGGAGGTTCATTATACCCTATCCTAAGGGTATATTAAGTTTGACACATAGTTTGTAACATAGAGAAATAATCGAGATAGACCCTATAAAGTATATGTATTCGTGATCAGCATCAATAGCGAACCTACTTTATTTTAGTTTATCGAACTTTATAACTACAGTGGAAGTCACTTATAACGACAGCGAAGTGTCTGATGAAATGAGGTCGTTATTACTGGTGCTTGTTATATCCGACTGCCCTCCACAAGTAATCCGAAAGAAAATTAAAAACATACAGAAAAGCTACAATCCGTCTGGAACGGATCGTATAATACCATATCCTCCTTTCTATGCAGCCGTTATAAAGTGGGCAAGGTCGTGCTGCATTTTGTGCTGAACTACGACGATATCTTTGAATGTTTGGGGATGTTACTTGTGAAATTTCATCAAAATCGATTTTTTGATAAATACGCCCACAAAATGTGAACGGTGGCTAAAGACAATGGATCGGTGAATTGTAGACAAATTGAATGTCTAAATATTTGGTCTTAACAACATTTTTCGATTTCATATAAAATACTGAAGCTATAAATAGTGGGCATGGCAGTGGGCGGATTTCAGAAGTTTTTACACTCGTACGGTATCTTTTTCTCAAAAGCCTAAAAATCAAATTTCATCTTCCTACCTCAAAATTTAGGGCCCATAAACTGGTGACACATGGACGGACATGGCTCAATCGTCTTCGCTATTAATACTAATCACGAATATATGTATATACTTTATAGGGTCTGTCTCGATTGTTTCTCTATGTTACAAATTAAAATTTTTGATATGATCTCCATTTTGAACAAGGCAAACATTGTATCTCCTTTTTATGGCTGCAGATAAATTTATGCCTGTCAAATTCTCCTGTATTTTGACTCCTGTAATTTGACTCCAGCGACTTCAATGCGTTGCTTAAGTTGTTGCAAAGATTTAATTTCCACTTCGTAAACATAGTTCTTCATAGATCATCAGGCATAAAAATGGAAATCATATCGAAAATTTCTTATAATTACTTTCTACTTGCTTTCTCTCGTAGAGTTTCATTTCGTATTCAATTGTTTTATTGCCGAGATCTCTATGGATATTGAAGTTTCTGATACACCATGATGCATAAAAAACTCCTCATAGAGCTTTGTTTTCAAAAGTTTGTTAAATATTAGTACCTATTGTTTTTTTTTGGTACAACTGCAGAGTTGTACATATACCATACGGTCACACTGGTTTTAAAACTGGCTTGTATTAAAGCAGTTTGTTCTTTATATTAAGCTTGGAACATTTTCTAAGTAACCATTATATATGTACATATGTATCTCTGTAATTATTTTCTAGCTCCTTGTGTTTTTTTTTACATGCGACTTCCAGCTTTCGGTCGAGTGTCATTCCAAGATACTTTGCCTCGTTCGCAAAAGAAATTCGAACCGAGTTTGAAAAAACTGTCAAGACAAGTATTATTTGTGTTATGTTAATTATAAGAATCTAAATTTCCCTTTCATCCGTAACGGATTTACGTATCTCATTACATAAGCAAGCTAATTATCGCCAACTTCCCCTCACAATGCCGTAATCTGCCTAATGATCCAAATCAAATTTTCCTCATTATCATCGTTTCCACCAACGTCATACATCATTTAACTCTTTAGGAAGTATTTCCACCGAAAAGAAAATATATCTCCCCATATCGAATAGGGGAACATGAGGTGGGACAAATTCAATTTGACTTCCCCATAATGGGCCAAATAAGCCTATTTTACCTAAAAAAAAAAACCAAAACTCCTTACGAGAAATATATCATTTTGCCGTCGCATGTTAAGCGATCGAAAGAAAAAGAACCGTCAGGAATACATTATCCTTGAAAGTTTTCTTCAGTTCAGGGAAGAAATATTCGTAGATACCTTACAACACATCCACCTTTAATCATCTGGTAATAGCAGCTTCTTGTGGACCGAAGGAAAGTGCCGTTGGCATGAATTGTCTCTGTAAAAGTTTAAGTTAAAACTTCCTCTTCGTCGTGAGAGCATCAGCATTTATCCAACCATGCTGAGGGTAAAAATTTATAAACGAAAGCTCATACTAAAATCAGAGATTCATTTCGTTTTGTTTTTTCTTCGTGAATCACATTTTATCATTCACACATTCAGAAGTTCGAAACGACTCAAAACTTCAAAAGCCTCTTGATATATGTATGCATGGTAGCTTCCGTGGATGCGTGTGTGAACTACTTAAAAGGATTCTAATAAATTTGCCAAATATGATCCGTAGAGAGATTTAAAACTTGAATCATTTGCGAGAAACAGAAATTAGAAGGTCCTAGAGATGGAGAGCAAATGTAATAATTTCCACACGATGCAACATTATATCAATTTGACGACATTGTTTCGTGCAAATTAATTAGTCAAGGCACAGGCAGGATATTTAATTAGCCTTGAAGTTCCTCCATTTAATTAAAGTCAAACCACAACGCAACTTGAAAGTTTTCGGATTATAAATGATTATGAAAGAAAAGAAGGAAGTTTATTTACTGCAATGGTCGTGATCCACCTAGAAAGGACAGAGTTAGAATTGAGTTGAAATTGTAATTAATTCCAATTTCTCCTTTTTTTCAATTTGTGCCACTACTTGTCAAGTTTTGAAGATAATTATGATGTTGCGGGAAGGTGAACCATGAGTTTGCAGTTTTAAAAATACGAACCAGCGCTAACAAGGCTAGTGAAGTGATGAAAGAAAAGATTAATTACCTTTTTCAGTCATTATAGTTGTAGAGTTGATTAAGGCACAGGAAATATTAGCCTTATAATCAATTTTAAAAGCTGGTGTCTGTGGAATGCTTTGACCACACCTTAACGTGTCAATTTTTTTTACAACCGACCAAAACCGTTTCTGCTTTTCTGAATTAAATTCACATCTTGGTATGTATAGCTTATAAAGTTTGTGATTTTATTTTCTCTATTCCCCTATTCCCCCTACTCACATACTGAACCAAATATTAGGAGAAATATGTTTTGCTCCAAAGATCCCAATCAACTCTGTTTTTCTCCTCCCTTCCCAGCAGTCGGTACCATAAATCAGAAGGATTAGTATTCTGTATATCGTAATTTTATCTTACGATTAAGGAAAATTTTGATCGCAATTGTTTTACTAAACTGAAGTAGAAATGTTTCCCTTCAATAAAATATTATTCATTAAGTTCATATTTGCTTCAAGGTATTGTACATATGTATGTACGACTTCTTACGACCGATTTCTTCACCGAGTACTAGTCCTACTACTGGAATTAAACCCAAAGTTGGCACTCAATTTGTTGCCAAGTCATTTCGTCACCAACTAATAAAGTGTTAACCCTCAAAATCGGCATAGCGACGTTTATTAAATTTGATATATAGATTGTAACATAGAGAAATTATCGAGATATACTCTATAGAGTATATATAGGTACGTTCGTGAGCAGTATCAATAGCCCAATCACCACTATTTGGGCGTTAAATTTTGAGCTAGAAGGATGAAATTTCATATCTGTGCTTTTGAGAAGGAGAAGCAGTAAAAGCGGAAAAACTTTTGGAACCCGCTCACTGCCACGCCCACAATTCGAAAAATTTTGTTAAGACCAAATAATTAGAAATTCAAATTGTCCACAATTCACCCATATATCATATTTAGCTACGCCCTCCTTTTGCAGGGGTTTTCATCAAAGAGCTGATTTTTATGATATTTTGCAGTAAATATGTTGGAAGTTATCGTCGTAGTTCAATACAAAAATGCAGTATGCTACGCCCACTTTATTATGGCTTATGGGAAGAAAGAAGGATAGGGTATCATACGGTCCATTCCAGATGGCTCATAAAATACAGAACATAAATATTTTATATGTTGGAACGTAGATGAAACAGTGCATTACCTCAATGATTCGTTTTCATACTTCGTTTCATGTCAGCTACATCCCACTCTTTTAACATAACGTTTCCATAGTTGGAAAGTACAATATTAAATGTACAAATAGGTGGGTGGAATATAGATTCGCTCAATGCCGATAGCTCACATGCCAGTAGCGGCACGAATTCATAAGGTTTGGTAAAACCCATTTACTTAACGAAGATGACGGTATCTACATGAGTCTCTCTACGGATGAGCTTGAAATCTTGCTGGAAGTTCTTTTCCCAGTTTAGCCTAATTGTAAAAACCACATAAATATACTCGAATACAAATGACCACAGGGTATTTATTGCTCGGAGAGTGACTACTAGTAGTTTATTTATCGACCTAAATCTTTAGCCCAGATAAAAAGTAAAAAGAAACATACAGAAAAGTTACAATGCTCCTGGAATGGACGGTATCGATACTTTGAAGGTTTGAACCACAAATTAAATAATAGATAGTCTACCTAGAGGGGGTCTCTCTTTCTACCGTCAAGCAAAAAAGCACCAGAAAACAGCTGAGTTGGTCCATTGTTTTTTAGGTGTATAGGCGCTTGTACCCAATTAAATGGGAGCGCACCCACACATTTGTTGAGCCATGGGCATTTACATAGGCGTAATCAACTTGGTCTCAAAAACAGACTACCAGTATAATTTTTGTGTTGTTATTTATTATTATTCGAAATTGCAATTTGAAAGTGCTTTGAGCACTTAATTTAAATGAATCGAGTATGACAATATCTAATTGCAGATTTGAAAACAGTGCACTAAGATGAATCAATTCACATGAACAAAAATAGTGTAGAACTGAATTAGTTTTGGCATTCTTGGGGTAAAAAACAGAAAGGAAATGCATCTCTCAATTCTCCAACACATGCAAAACACTAACAACATTTGCTGATGTTTATCGGATATAGTATTCCACATGTAATAGCAGAGTCTATACTTTGAAAAACAATATCAACACATAAATGGAAGTCAACATTTGCATTACTAATTAGTATCTGGTTAATAAAGTGAGGTATCTGTAAAATCTTCTACTTTTATGAATTATATTGAATGAATCTCCCTTAGAAACGTGGAAATATATTTTAGGATCGGAGGATTTCTTAAAAGCAAAATCAGATTTGTTCTGTGGAGAGCTTAATGCAAGAAGTTGCCGTAAGCAGAGATTTAGCTAAGCATACAAATGCTTCCGCACTCCTAAAATTCTACAGATTATCCATGTTTGTCCTTTCAAGGTAAAAAAAGAGAATGAGGATTTTCGTTAACAAAAACAATTGTTAAGTGCACATAGGCCCAGTCGCTATAGTGCTCCTAAAAAGCTCCAAAGCTTAGTTTTGTATATCAATTTGCGGGAGTTGAAGCTCAATGGTTTAAAAGTTATAAGCTTGTTATATTTATAATGGATATGGGTTTCTCAACTTGAGGACCCTGATTTGAAGGAATGTTGATATACGAGTTCGATGCGTGCCACATGCGTGGAATCGAACACAAGCAATAGAAATATGCAATGAATTGAATATTTAATTTGGTGCCATATGCATGCTTATATAGAAATATTTGAGGTAGACCCTATAAAGTATATGCATATCTTCGTGATCAGTATCAATAGCGAAGACGATTTAGCCATGTCCGTCCGTCCGTTCGTCCGTCACCACTTTTTAGGCCTTAAATTTTGAGCTAGGAGGATGAAATTTCATATCTGAGCTTTTGAGAAGGAGAAGCAGTACAAGTGTAAAGAATTTTGAAATTCGCCCACTACCACGCCCACTTTTTCATAACTTCACTAAATAATATGAAACCGAAAATCCTCAAACGTTCGACGTTATGGCGACGCCCACTTTATAAGGGCTACAAAGTAAGAAGGATAGGGTATCTTACGAGCCGTTCCAGACAGATTGTAGCTTTTCTGTGTGTTTGCTTTTGATACTGATCATGAATATACATACTTTATAGGATCTATCTCGATTAATTTCTATGTTACAAAATATGTGTCAAACTTAATATACCCCTAAGATAGGGTATAAAAAATGATGCAGGGTCATAACTCCACAGACCAAAAGTCCACAATGGTCTTTTAACCCACCCTGGAGTTATAAGTCCACAAATCAATTGTGGACTTATAACCCATTAAAGTCGGCCTTAATTACACATTTCACCGGGTCATAAATCCACAATTTAATATGTTTAGTGGGTCATAATTCAACAATTTGCATAAGAACAAAAAAAATTAGATAAAATTCAGGTAACGCAGCGAACAGCTTTTGTCTAACAAACCGTGGAATATGTATGGGGGATATGCTGCTCCCCTCTCCCCCTTGCAACCCCTCTGCATGGGGTCACTGTTAGGTTTGGAGTAGGTGCGAGGTTGGATGTATACAAATTTCCTTTATATCCATGTTTAGCATGTTTCGCATGGATTTAAAGAAACTTTGCCAACCTCGCACCTACTCCAAATCCAATAGTAATCTCAAGCAGTGCGGGGCTCACCTTAGTATAAGACCACAATCGATCCATTGTGAACTTTTAGCCTGTGGACCCTGCACATAAAAAAAAATAGATTGTTAATATAGCAGAGGTCAAGAAAGAGGTCCTTAGAAGGAGGACGTGCAGCGGAGGAATTCCCAAGTGCTCAGAACGAAATCAGAAAGGCGATATCTTGGCTAAAGTTCAACAAGATTGCTGTACCTAGCGGCTTACCGGGCGAGCTATTCAAAGCGCCTGGATATAACATGTTAGACAGCATACCCCAATCTATTTTTACGATTTGGTCAGATCAGTGCCTGCAGAATCGGACCTTAGCTTTGGTTGTACATGAAACCTTTGTCAACAAACTAGCCGTCAATTAACCAGGAAATTCACAATCAATAACATTTTTACGCTTTGGCAGATCCCGACAAAAACTGAAAAAGTCCAAATCGATCCTTAACATAGTTTTATCGATGACAGCATTGATGGAGACGGGCTATATAGAGCCAGGTCTAGTTCTGGCATCTTTGTTAAACGCTGCTCCATCGACGACCTCACAGAAACCTTTCACATCAAAAGGATTTTAACATCCTATTTGAACGGGTTTTGTGAAATTTACTAATCAACACCAAAGGCAAAAACATTGAAAAGTTTGCAACTTTTTGTTTACGCCGACGATTTTAACATAATCAGCAGAAATTCGTGAGTTTTGAGATAGAAGCTATGAAAATGGTTTTGGAAGTAAACGACGTACGAACGGGAGTGACAACGCAATAATCGCAGACCTGGCGCGAGTTACTTATTAACACAACCCCCATTGAGTACCACCATAAGACAATTGGGAGACGAGTTAGATAAAAAAAAAAGCTTATGCACATACATAATTGTATAGTAAAGTTAATTTGTTTGGTTCCCAAAAAGGAAACAAATTATGTTTTTTTTCAAGAAAATAAATACTGTACATATGCAAGCCTTCACTGCAATGAAAATACATTTTAAAACCAATCACAGGACCAATTTATGGACCAACTATCTGCCACTTATTGTTCCTTTATAAAAAGCAATTTCAATTAACATAATGATCAGTTCTCAGATGCATATGCATAAATGCATAATGAGCAGGTAATATGTACCTATACATACTGCGCTTAAAATAGGTCGCTTAAGTGAACGTCTGTGTAGAGGCTTTAATAAAAGAAGATCCTCAATAATAGAGTAGTCATCACTCCACTTCCGAATGCCCGAAAAACAAAATACAAAAGAATACGAATCGTTCTTAAGTACTTCAATTCATAAGAAACGACATAAAACTGAGGGCTCTCTGGCGTACATGTAAATAAATATAACGTCAAATTCCGTTATATATTACTATAGGTACCCAAATATGCATGTACCTATAAGGCAAGTACAGGTTCCTAAAAGGCAAGAAATTTTCCCCAATTTTGTCTATCGTGGACTGTATTTGGAGTTTATTGTGCCAAGGTGAAATTGGAATTTCACAAAATTAAAAACAATTATTTCAGTACCTGTACGTAAATTATTGCAGAAAATATGTAATTTATATAATGAATTTATAAAATGAACAAAATAAATAAATAAACCGTGATTGTAATCCTTAATGAATTTTTCCGATTGGTGCTAAAAAATACTGCAAAAAGTCAATGTTTTGTGAAAGAACACATTAATACCTGCACTGATTCACATCCTCAAAACCAAAGATGAATTATAAAGAATTCAAATAGCTTAAGACTTCGCCTCAATAATGTTTATTCCATTTCTATTAAAAATATTGCAAAAAGTAATTTTTTTTGATACCGAAACTGTTCACAAACTTTTGAACTTCTTCTCATTCTCAAAAGCCAGTATCTACATAAAGATTCAATATTTAAGGACTCTAAAGCGTAATTAAACTTTCAAACTGCCAACCTCACGGACCACGACTGACGAGGCTCTGGTGACCGAGAAGGGGCGGTATAACCCCCACCTCGACGGGAGGAAAAACCCTGGCCAACGAGGGACCGCGTACTTACACAACGTAGGAATAACTATTTAAAATTACGGAAAAGCGTATTTGGGGATCACAGACAAGCAACATATTATTAAAATTCCTGCTTAGTACTGATCTGGCTCTGACACCATAAGGGCTTTGTCCAACATTCGGATGGCCTTACTGCTTGTATAGATATCCATGGGATCCTTGGGTGACTACATATCCGAGCGCGTTTGAGTGGGAACCCAATAAAAATGAATACAAAAAATATGTACAAACAAAAGGAACGACGGCGGTAAGAACAAAGAGAAGGCAATTAAGGGAGATGTCTTGAGTATGGACATGTTTGCAGCCTATAAAAATGCATTCCGAGAAATTGCATACAAATTAATCTAAACACTGTGAACTCGTTCAGGATCTACTTGTACAAACGGCGAGAAAAGAGAACGTTGATATAGCTCTTATCTGCTACACCTTACATCAGTGGAAAACGCGTGCAGAGCAAAACAAAAAGGGAGCACTATGGACGTGTGGCACTTACCCCTGTGGACGCGGATAGCGGCAAAACTTTGACTACGCCTATTGAGAGACTTTCAAACTACTGGAGAACAGATGTCACGACGAATAGACAGGAAACCAGACCGGTTTATATCTATGTGGGGGAGAATGTTACGTTATATAGGTAATTTGGTATTGAATTCACCAGTCAACAACATTCAGACTCAACGACTCACCAAGTTACCGATTTTCAACCTAACGACTAGTAAGAGCTTCGCTTTTCGTTCAGAGGTGACAACTGTCAAGTGCGGGGATCAACGCGTTCTTTTTTGTATTTATCGTAACCAATTATCCTGCTTCTTTTCAATCAAAATAAATTCAATTAATCGCCCCTAAATTTATAACAATATGATCCAATCACTTTCCAGATCTAGTTCTGGTCAAAAAATCTAATTTCCATGCATTAAACACATTATAATCTGTCTTCACAAAGCCAACATCTGCAGTGTAATTTTTATTATTATTTGAATAAAAATTAAATCCAAGTAACACATTATCGCTTATCTTAAACTCATAAATCAAAATTTCAGAGACTACAATAAAATCAAATAAACACTCAAATGAATCCAAGTGGGATACTAGAGTTTTAAAATTTTCTCTCAAGATTCTGTATTTTGGTGAATGGCAAATAGTTTGTTAAGGTAGTAAGATATTTCAATGCAGTTCCTTAGTTGATGTAGCTGCTGCCAATTGAGTTTATTCTCAAGCATTTCATCTTTGGACTTCAGCTTATCATTTTCTGTGACAACTCACCAGGAGATAGTAGACACTGTTTACTTTGGAAGGTTAACCATCCTATGATACTAGGACTGCAATCAATGAAATCGGGACTGCGCGATCTAAAGATCAGGACATTGAAGGACATTTTAAAAATATGTATACATGCGTATGCAAAAAAAGGAGTGAAGTATGCAGTGAAGTATATTAAGAGTTTGGAAGACTATTCCTTTTTGGCTTTGTTGGTCAATAGTAAATGGAATGAAAAAATTATTTCATTTATTTTTCCCGACGACGTTTCGACAGGGATTGCTGTCTTCTTCAGGGGATCTATTTATTGTTGTTGAGAGAAGAACATGATTACAAACATAGAAAGTGACGTAATCGTGAAATGAACTTACATGAAACAAAAAGAAGAGTAAACTTAAAAAAAACTTTAAAATGAAACTGATTCTAAATACATAAAAGAACGTATGTAATGTCACGAAATGATGTAAACTATAACCACTTCTTGTGAATCTTTGTCTATTATGGAAGTCGATGAGGTTTGTATCCGTATTATATAGAGAAAGCTAGGGAACGGTATATTGCCGAAATGTTTTGGATATCCTGTTTCCTGTTCATGTTATTGTATCATGTTATATCTAGGGTATACTGTTTCGCTGCATGCTTGATGGTTTGCTTCAATTAGGTGGCTTGCAAAAGCTGTCTTTCGTTTGTTGCCAGATTTCATGTCTTATGGTTGCACATACTTTGGATTAGGAACTGCTTAGTTGTGCCAACATAGCAGAGCCTGCATGTCTCATTGCTGTTGCCTTGGCAGTTGATCTTATAGACGACATCAGTGCATTTGTTCTTCTCCATCTTTACTTTCAGTCTCGTGAACAGTGATGCAAGCGTTTTGGTGGATTTGTACGCTAGATGCATTTTCTTAGCCCTTTAATATGCAGTTAAAGACAATACATATAACAAAATATATCTATTAATTCATGGTTCATTTTTTTTTTATCTTAAATACTATAATATATTGGGTGGCCAAAGGGGAGTGATGCGAATATATGTCAGCACAAGCGCTGTCACACCAGCCTCTCACTATCAACTCTTACTCTACACCTCCACGAGGGTGACTGCTAGGTGCCTAGTACCTCGACTGGAGATTGGGTAACCAACCCCTTTCGAAGGTTGTTGGTGGCAGCGAACGAGAGAGGGAGGAGGAGAGTATTTTTTCTCACTACGGCACTTCCTCTTGCTCCAGACGACAGCGGACGATTTCCCTAGATGGAATCAACAGTGGCGTCTACCAGTTCCAGTCAGGTCGATCTATTAGTGTTATCCCTATATGAGCTGCTTCAACATATTTGAATTCCAGGATCTACTGAGCTAGTGTGTTGGAAAAGAGTTGGTGGCGGATGAACCCTTTATGGGCCAATTGCAGCTCTCACATCCCCGAACCGGGTTACTGACTCCGGAGAATCCGGCCCTTGTCCTAGAGGTTAAAAAAAGGAAACTGGGGGCAATTTCCTTAAAAATTAACTTAAAATGGGGAAAAAATTATTAAAAATCAATTAAACCACATACAATGTTGTGCTATAACTTTTTTTAAAGCTAAATATCTATTCTTTAACTTAATGTTTGAATCATGTTCTTTCAGAGAATATTTTTTGAGAAATTAAATTTCAAAGTCATAATTTTGAAAAAAACAAATGTTTTTTTTTTCAAATCGATTTTTAGTCAAATACTAAAAACCAGGTGGAATTGAGAAATTTTTTGAATAAAAATAAGTTTGTTGATAAAATTTGGATCCGCTAAGTGGCAGTGGAGTCGAGATAGTTACGAAATTCGAAACTACATTCACTGATATTTGTTCATATTAAAATGGATGTACGTTGGCTATGACTATTGAAATGTTTATAGTTATGTTGAATTCTGATAGGTGCCGCTATATTACCACTTTTGTATTTGTTGGTCGATTTCGTTGTTGACATTTGATTAGATTCGTTGCATGTAATTAGACCGCGCGCATAAACAATCGATTAAATGAAAATAAAAATAATTTATCGAAACGGAATTAATTTCAAAAGTTATGGTAAGTAAAAGTGCAGTTGTTTAAACTATTTTGACAACGTTTTTTTACGTTTTATCTTTCAGTTGCACTATCCCCGGTATACAAATATTATTAGCGAACAACACATTCTTTCAACCTAACCTTCATTTTAGTTTTTTGATTTCTTATAACATATTTTTGATTATATTTTTTATTTATTTTCAGCTGAACATCAGTCGAACTAGTCTGAGGAGAATTTTGCATGAAGATATCGGATTATTCGCTTACAAGGTCCAATTGACCCAGGAATTGAAGCAAAATGACCACCCGCTTCGTTACCGGTTCTCTGTTTGGTTTTTAGAGCAGCTAGAAATTAAGGCCAATTTGTTAAAAAAAAAACTATCTTTCCATCTCGGCGTCTACGTAAACAAGCAAAATTCCAATATTTGGGAGAAGCCAATTCATCCTGAACGTGTGACTGTTTAGTGTGGTTTTTGGAGTTTTTTTTTTATTGGTCCATTTTTCTTCCAAGATGACAATGGAAGAAACGTTACACTTAATAAAAGCGCTATAGAGGCATGATACCCGATTTTTTATAGCCAGAGATTAAGGATTTGGACTTGAGCGAGCTATGGTTCCAGCAAGATTCGGTTAAATACCACACAAGACGTCCAACAATCGATTTATTGCACATTAAGTTCAATAATTTTCTAATCAGTCGTATTGGTGATGCTTAGTCGGCACGGAGCAGCGATTTGACGCCGTTGAACTTTTTTTTGTGGGCTGCCATTAAAGATCGGTGCCATGCAAACAATCCAGAGGCGATTCAAACACTCAGCAACACTAGCTATTGGTTAAAATGGACCGAAAGCATCAAAAATGTATTGAAAAATTGTTTGGGTTGACAGGATGGCCTACTGCCAAGTCAGCCGAGGCAGTCATTTGAATGAAATAATGTTTTATAATTAATCGGAAGGTTTATTCTTTTCAATAAAGCAATAATCGTTTGCAAAATATTGAACAGTGTTTTTTTTATAGCCTTTTTAAAAAGAAACCAACAGATGGCCTAACCTTTATGTACTTTGTAGGGATCTCGATTATTTTTCTATGTTACGATCTACATATGTATAAAACTTCATATATCTTTAAGATTGAATATAACAAAGTTTACTGCCACATACGCATATATATATGTATGTATAATTCAGTCTTCAAGAAATAATTGTGACAGTAAACTTGAACTGATTAAATTTGTCCTGGAGGTTATCCTGTATGGCCCTTACCATAAATCTGTGAGATTAGAGAATAATACCGTAGGCAAAGGCTATAGTCCCTTCCCTGTCCTTCAAGAAATCGCTTAAGAAAACACTGAAGAGAATAGGCGAATTCACTGTGACTTGTTGCAAACAATTTTCGGTATGAAAAATCCTACCTGTTACGTCCGCCCCGTCAGTTACTAAGTAAACCGTCCGACCAAACTGTATCGAAAGCCTTTTCAAGATCCACTAAACAATCGCCAGTAGATTTGTTTCCAACTAGATTCCAATTGACATCAGAGACAGAGACTAAGTTGGTCATGGCATGTACTCTAAAATGGTTTCTTTGAAAGCCGGATTGGTTTTTTGGAACTATTTGCTTCAGCTCACAGATACATATGTAGAATTGCATTGCTGATTAAGATTTCGAAAATCTCCCTAACAATCGAGAGAAGACTCGACTATCGGTCGATAATTTGTCGGAGCTGAAGAATCCTTATTCTTTTTCTCTATCTGGAAAACCTTTACAATCATCCAAAGTACAAATTAATAAAATAATAAAATTCAAATTATTCAATAAGTTGTTGTATCTAATAAAAATTGCCGTATTCCAAACTAAATAACTGATAAATAATAGGTGCATATACATATGTATATATGTATGTGCATATGCATGGATGTGTAATCTAAATAAAGTCGAAAAAAGAGATCTACATAAAATTAAAATTGTAACTTGGCAAACAGAAATACTTAAACAACTAGTCAATTGTTAAAAAAAAATATGTTAAAATATATTATATTCAAAGTTATGTATAAATATGAACAAGTGCAATTATGTTGACTAACAAAGTAGGTATCATATAATATGTATGTACATACGTTAATACACACATATCTGCGTATGTATATATAAAATAGAAAGACGGATAAGAAAAGATCTCAGTATGAACTTTTTAACGCACCTATAACATAAGTTCATTACTTATCATAGAGTTGTGCCAAAAAAACTGTCGGCAGTTGGCACTTATCCAGATAAAAATACGAGAGTATTCTCTTCACATTTTCCAAATGGACTGTCACCGATAATTTATAACTTATTTTTCAGTTTTAATTACAATATTTCCTCCGAACATAGATTCCTTATAACATCAAATTTAATTAAAAAAATAAAAAAAAAAAACAGGTTTCCCATAATAATAACCAAAGCCCTATACTATGTATATACATACATGTGTACATATGTACATATATACATATATATATATATATCACAAGCGCAATAATGGTTGTTATAAGAACATTGTTGCCGCCGGAAAAAGATTCAGGCGCATTTGAAAATTAAGTTGTTTCGGCTGAATGTCATGCTTCCGTGGTCACATCCTATAATAATATCCAATGGCCATCTAAGATGACAACAATTTCAACCGAAAATTGTCATCCTTACGCCCAACCAATTTCGCACATAGAGAAGGTTTATGCGGAAACTACGTGTCTACTCTTTTTTTTTTGCCCATTTGGTCATGAAAACTGTAAGGCGGTGGAATGTTGCAAACTCCCAATCTGCCAACAATTTTCCTGCCCGGATATTGCCCTTCAACGCGAATGGCGAAAAAGTGAGACGACATTTAGCTAAAAATAGATAGCTAACTAACCGTTATGGAGGCAAAGTGATTGCAATAAAAGGACAACCATTGCTGGTCCACCCACTCTCTGAAAGCATGTTCTTGGTCTTTTTGTTCTTTGATGTTGTATGCTTGAAGGTGGTTTCCTTACAATCTTACCGTCTCCAATTTCAGACACTGAATGAGGAACGAAATGTGTGGAAGAAAAAAAAATCTTTTCCATTCAAGTGGAAAATTGTCATATGTTAGCCAAGGGTCCAATGCATACTACGAACTCAAAATCTGTGAGACGGGGCAACAGATAAAAAAGGAGATACATACACTGGTAAAGCATGCACATTTGGGAACATATTGAAGACACATACAACCCGGACGAGAGGAAAGGAGCATGTCTGAAAAGAGGTAAATAGGATTCAAGAGCTGATAAAACCTGGCAGACATCCAGAAGCCATTTTTGCGGTAAACACTGTGAAACATATTGCCAGATTCTTTATGGCAAAAGTAAAAAGATTTTCTTTCTGCTGTTTTTTTTTTTTTTCTTGAATATCAATTGAATTAGGGCTGTCTTATGTTATCCTTTTTCGATGTGTTCTACCCTTTGTAGTACTTGAAAATGTTACATTTGTTGTTGTACCCTTTCTTGTATAAGTGCATTAGGTTGACAAAAATTCAATTTTCCTCCATCGATTCAGTTGACGAGAAAACGACATGAAATGTATTTTGAATTGGAATATTGTCTGAATAGGCTTTTTCAAAAGGCATGTAAACGGATATGGTTAAAACATAACGAAATCGTTACGACAGATGCTTAAGGTTAATAAAAAATGTATGCACGATGTATGTATAAGTGAGTTTTTAATATGAAGGTTATGGTAGCGACCTTTCCAATTTCAAAAGAGAAATGAACTGATGTTAAGTGATACTATATACATGCATATGTAGATAAATAAATATAACCATTTAAAACATTTTTTTATGATATGGGAAATATTAATAATTTCGAAACAATAGTGATCACTTGCTTTCCGTTTTTGCCTAGGGCAGTTGCTGTAACAGTTTTTGTGTTACGCGTTTTAAGTAAATTAAGTTTGATACATAGTTTGTAACATAGAAAAAAAAAATCGAAATAGACCATATAAAATACACATATGTATATGTATGTATATTCGTAATCAGTATCAATAGCGAAGACGATTGAGCCATTTCCATTCGTCCATGTGTCATTATATCACCACTTTTTGGGCCTTAAATTTTGAGCTAGGAGGATGAAATTTCATATCTGGTTTGAGAAGAAGAGGTAGTATAAGTGTAAATATTTTTGAGATCCGACCACTCTCATTTTACTAGGAATCGAAGAAGATTATTAAGACCACATTGTCTATAGCCATGCCCACTTTTGAGTTTTCATTAAAAACCGATTTTGACAATATTTTGCATGTAACGTCCCCAAATGTTTGAAATTATTGTAGCAATCCAATAAAAAGTTCAGTATACCACGCCCACTTCAGTAGGGCTGATACAAAGGAAGAAAGATATGATATTATACGATTCGTTCCAGACGGATTGTAGGTTTTCTGTATGCGTTTTTCTTCCTTTTCATCTAACCAGTCATAGCCAGCTGAGTATGGTATTCATCAAGCTCGGGCATATCAGTGCCTTGGTGCTTTTCAATTCATCCACACCTATCATGTAGGCTCTTCTCCATGGGTCACGTTCAAGGTCTCTCTTAGCAATTTGAAATATTCCCTCTGGGTTAGATTCGAAGACTTTGCGGCCCGGAGCACTAGTGTCCATTCCTTCTAGTCTTATATGAAATCTCTTTAGCTCTTTGGGATAGGATCTTACTACCCATATGCCTTCTCAGGCCAAAGAAACAGCGATTGCCAAGAAATAGCTCTATTCTTAGGATCATTCCCCAACATCCCTGACGAAACGGATGAAAGTCTTGATACACTCGACTTCGATACAGCCTATAAAGTAACGTATCCTGATAGGGAGGATTGGCAATTAATACGGATGGTTCCAAACCTAGTGAGGGTACGCGGTCAGGCATATATTCGAGAGATGTAGACCTACATGTGGCTCTAAAAGTTCCAGACACATGCAGTGTGTTCCATGTACAGGTTCTGGTCATACTCAAAGTTGCGGAACTTCTTGAGATGGGATCAATATCCAACAAGAATTACGCCATCTACATTGATAGTCAGGCTGCGCTAAAAGCGCTAGAGTCCTACATTATTAAATCTGAACTAGTCAAGAGTTGCCTAGTATTTTATGATGAACTCATAACCCTATACAATCTATAACCTATGACGTATGTATATACCTATGTATATTTTAATTACTTTGACTTGACGCTTTTCTGACTTATGTAAAGAATAAGCAGAGCAATCACATTTTGCAATACATTGGTCTCATCGTTAGTTTTACATACATATTATATCATCTTTGAATGTATTTCATGGTTTTCAAATGTGAGATTCCCGCACAGTGTAGCCCTAAAGAACGTTTTCAATTTATTTGTAAAGACATCAGGATCAAGTTTTACTTTCTTTTGGGTCAACAACATAAACACAAACCAAAAGCATGGTTGTCACTGAATGCTTAGGACCACTTGAAGAATTTACAATTCCTTTTCCTTAATCTACATATGTATGTACATACGTAACGTACACGATACCTATTAGAGAAATCAGTAAAATAGATACATGCTTATATCCCTATACCAACATAAGTGGACTTAAGTCGACAACAAACACATTCGAATGCAGTATCCAAATAGATATTTCCACAGTGTATGAGCATGACACATAACTACATCCTAATAGGAAAATGTAAACCTAAAGAAAAAGCGCTTGTTCCGAAAATCCTTTTAGTGTCTCCATGTCTGAGAATTCCTCAACATGAGAGAACGCGCTACATTAAAAGAAACACAAAACAGAGAAAACTATCACTCAATACCAGAGTAACACAGCAAACAGCAGAACATCACTTCAAAAGGGATGTAGACCACAACACCCGGGTGGTTAGATTCTAACATCCTTCTGCCATTTCTTGCCACATCCTCAAGTCACATTTATGAATCATGACAAATGCAGAAAACATGATTTATGCATTCACATTACCCATGGTACGGCAAGATGATGAGAAAAGTTCCTGATACTAACCATGCAGTCTGTGGTGAAAGAAAAGACTAAACAATAAAAATAATGTTCTGCCTAACTTTGACACCATTGTTTAATAAAATCTGTAGATTTTCACATTGTCTGCAGGTTTTCACCAGTTCCCTACAAAAGCTTTTACCAGTTTGTTGAGCTATAACTTCCGTGTTCACCAGTAGTGCAATATCTACATCCGTAGTGGACTCGGCGTGATTGATCGTTATAAAGGTATGTAGTTACTTCTCCTCATGCCACTTTCAAACGTTTTTTTTACTTCCTTTGTCACTTTTTTGGATTCGGCGTCATATATATAAGTATTCTCTGTTCACCATGCCATTTGGACTTTTTGGACATGTGGACACTAAAATGGCCGACTGAGCGATCACCACGCGGTCGACTTTTATTCTAACATGCCCTTCATTTTATAGTACACTTAGGCCAAAAAATAACACTTTTAAATATTTTTAAACTTTTATTGACTAACTTGGATGTACAACTGTAGCCAAATTGCATGTGATGCAATTTAGAAAATAATGCAGTTGAAACATACATACATGTGTATGTATGCCAAAACCCACTGAAGACATGTGGGAAATCCCACAGAAAAACATCTGGAAGTTTTCAAATTGCATAGAATGCATAGATTGTAAATATCTGCATATGTATCCTTAAAAAGAGAAAAACAGATCCCAATACTTATACTATTTCAGAAAAATATAAATCAATCCTTCTGCTTGCGGTTGCTAGTTTAGACCACAAATTTACTTGTGTGTCCATAAGTAAGTTTGTACCTACATACTATGTACACTCAATGCTTGGCATTTATAGCGGCACAACCAATAAAATAAATTTTATTGAATGCAGTTGTCTTGTATTTTGCTTGATCAAATATTCAGAGAAATGGAAAACGAAATGCCCTTCGTATTGCATGATGATTTACGTTCATTGAAAAATCGTTTGTCTACTTTATTATTCAGGTCTATGATGTTTTGACTGCACAGCAGACCGGCTTATAAGATTTTTAATGTTCAATTTGCTCAATCATGATAAAAAATTTTACACTTCTAACGAATTTTTCTCTTGACTAATACGATCCTAAATATGTATATGCTACTTTTGGAAACGGGGACAGTACATCTTTTCGTCGACACTTTGAAAATCCATTTTTAATACATATGTAGGTATGTCGTAAAAGTTATGGCGATGAATAGAAAAAAGATTCCCAAATTGAGGCTTAAAATTGAGCATCACACCAAATGAGTAGCATACATCCGTAAGAAGTCTATTCAACATCCTACTGCCATTTTCACACTTGTACTACTTCTTCTTTTCAACAGCCCAGATATGAAATTTCATCCTCCTAGATTAAGCTTTAAAGCTCAACAAGTGGTGACATACCGACAGACGGACATGACTCAATCATCTTCGCTATTGATACCGACCACGAATATACAAACTCTATGTTACAACCCATAATATCAAACATACTGTACCAGACTATAAAAACATTAAGGCCTTTGGGTATGCAGAGTTTTAGTAAGAGACAAAGTTTCAAGTGGCTTTCTCGAGATCATATGTATTATGTATGTATAAAAGAAAAATTTGCAATTCAAATAAGATAAATTGTCTCGAAAACGGTTACGAAATTTTATTTGGATTAGTTTGAATATAAGCTATCAGATAGCGTGCCACATTTTTGACGAAAGCGAAAAATCAAGAAAATAGAAAGGTAAAGCGGGAGAAGACATGGTGCAGAATGTACATCAACACATTTACAAATACGTTCGATCGAAAGTATGAAAGGGAACCACCTATACTGCCTCAGCTATAGAGAAATATGTCTTCTTAGCGCTGTTTACAAGTTCTTATCTTCTGCACAGTGTAAGTGCTTAAAAGTCGACAACGTGAATGGTCCGTATCAACGCGGAGAATAGTCCTCCATCGACCAAATTTGGACACGCAGCAGACCTTGGGGAAAATAAATCTAGGAATGTAAAATCGATACTTATGGATTTTAAGGCCGCTGAAAGCATTTTTAGATTCGTGCTGTACAGAGTAGAGCCCCCTAATTCACGTGTGCACGGATACACGGACTACACGTGTATTTATCTTTGGCGTGAATTAGCACGTGTACTTCGAACCGTGTATCAATTACACGTTCCCACGATTTACACGTGTATTTATTTATCATGACTTGATTTGGTCTTTTTTATATACCCTATCCTAATGGTATATTTCGTTAGATGCTATAAAGTATATTATGTGCATATGTACATACATTCGTGATCATTGACAACAGGGAAAACGATTGAGTTAGATCCGTCCTCAATAGGGTGCTGCATAGTCTGATTCGATTTTCAGATTACCCCTTTTGGTAATAACAGTTTGAACTATGCAGGAATAAAATTGTTGGCGATACAGAAAAGTTTTGATAATAGCCGTGTGATTACAATCCCAGAACACATCAAAGATTTCGTGTTTAAATTAAATTTATTGTCAAATATGACTCAAGATCTTTGACTTCTTCAAAATGCTGAAGTCCATGATCGTTTTATAATAATCATAACAACCTATTGATGTTTGACCGAAATCCAATGCAGTTTTGTCTCGCATTAGAAATACACGTGCACTCGTGTTTGATATGAATTATACGTGTTTTTAAAACGTACACGTGTACCCGTGTCTATGGTGACGTGTTACACGACAACACGTGTACACGTGTAATTAAATACACGCTTAGAATCTCGGGCTCTAGTACAGAGCAATAGTTGCCTTTGGCATTCCTGCTAAACTTGTCCGATTATGCAGGACGTTGGAGAACCCATCCATCAAGGCCCTCACCGTGATTTCACCGTGTCTTTTGATGTCAAGAAAGGTTTTGGACAAAGCGAAGCGCTGTAATGCGATTTCTTCGAACGTATCGTATTCGAACGTCAGACCATATTTCAAAAGTCCATCCAATTACTTCGATACGCCTGTGGAAGAATCGGAACAACACAGCAAGATGACACAAGTGTTTTTATGTGTATAAAGCCGGAAACATCTATGATGGGTTTGACGGGTTGTTATTACTTCTACGAATATATATGAGATGGTTAAAATCATAATGGTGTAAGTCATATTTAGCTCATGTTGAGAAATAAAGAATTTTATCAGAAATGCTGTAATAAATTGCAGAACGTACAATTGGCTATGGTAATTTGAACTAAATGGTAATATATACAAATGAATAAATGGTGTGTAAACTTGTATTTCTGAACATACACCAACATTTTTGAGAACGTGACTTATGTACATAGATCACTATGCGCTAACTGCCATGTATGAAAGATACTTTTGCAGGTTAGTTTGTCAATACCTTTGGAAGATAACTTTCTGGACATACTGTGTTTTTACAGATTAATCCTTTCAATATATTTTCTGATATCAGCATTGATAGCTGTATGGATGAAATGCACAATTCTCTAGCAACGATGAAATGCACAAATGAAGGAAATAATTTATTTATGGAACGGAACAATGTCTAACAACAATAATGCCAGATAGACTCTCTTAATACCCGTCTTCTGTCTGTACAATCCTCTTCAAAAGTACTTGAGATAGTTACCAAGTGAGGTAGTGCACTTTTGCTGTTTCAGCTTCTGGCGTTTCTGTTGTTGATGTCCATGGTAATGATGATAAAGATGACACAAAGATCAATTTACTTTGTGCTCTGGTACTCTAAACATCAGGATTTTCAAATGCACACCTTAATTTAAGGGATATATTTTACTCTACGCCTTTCGATTGTTGAGAGCTTATGTGCATATTATGTTAACTAGGTGCTTGAGATATTTATGAGCACACAAATAAGAGAAAAAACAACAACAAAAAAACTAAATTTCTATGTATATTTTCTGCTTCTAATTATTTTCGTATGAAATGTGTACCTTGAGGATTGGATTGAATCTCTAATGAAAGTGGAATAATTGAGTAGATGTCCCTTTCAGTTTAACTTGATGGAGTGGAATTCTTACGTGTCCTTCGATGCGTAAGAAAATCAGATCAACTGCTAGTGGTAGCAGTAAATAAACAAAAACATCAATCATGCCAAGGATATATGGAATTAAGAAGAAAGTATTACCCGAAAACAGTAGTGCGCCGTATTTTAAGGTTCTCATTCAATGAATTTGTTTTGTATGTTGCCTATTTCGTACTTTATAACTCATTTGTTACGTAGTTGCTTTTCCAGCTGTCATAAGGATAAGTCATTAATTAATTGCCATAGATGTAGCGTCATGATTTGTCATGCAGACGAAGCAATGTGGGTGTATGCCGCATGGATGAAACTCTTCAAAGTGCTTCCTACTCTATGACTTACTGTGCTGACAGCAGCACTGAAAAGAAGACGGCACTTGGGCTATGGGAGTGTGGAAAGAACAAGGAAAAGGATATGGAGTTGTTATCATGAAAAGTGTCATACTTTAAGGATAATAAATCGCTAATTCTGTCAGAAACAAATTGTCCTTAGACTGGTTGTAGAGAAAAGAATTGAAAATTCTACTGAGTTTCTTACAGGTTGATTTAAGGAGAAGATTAAGAGTACAAAATGCGATAGCATCATAGATTAAATAAACGACGACTGGCATAAAGGACTAAGTTCTGCAAGCAAGTTGAAACTCAGAGTATACTCCATACTTTAATTACAAAGGAACAATTGAATTGTAAAGAGGTGCCAAAGCCGCTATTACATTCCTGTTTTGCTATAGAAATACTTCGCATACTCAAACTAACCACAAATGGTAAACGCTTTAAACGCAAATGTGTGTTATACATATTTATGTGTACACATATAAGTGAGTATGTGCTTATGTCTTATGTTTAAAAGTATATTTCTATTTTAAATTAACACGACAAGCTGACATTAATTTTTAAAATAAGTTCTAAGCAATTGTGTGCATATGTATATATTAACGTAAGCCTATAACAATTTGTGTCAGTGATTCGCTTCGTTAAAATCGACAGCTCGCTTCCTGGAATAATGCGCTGAATCCAAAGAAAACGTGCGACAAGTTCCGTTTACGATATCCATCGGAAATAAAAGAACTGGTCAAGGAAAAAAGGAAACCGCGTAAAAAATGGCAACAGAGTCGTTCTCTGCAACATAAAGTACATACATATGTACATTTGGATTTTTTGTTCAATTTTTTGAAAAAGACTATTAAGGATTTTAAGAATCTTGCAATAGGCTCTTACATTTAAAGTTTAACAGCGAAAACGATTCCAATTATTCACTCTGGAAAGCTGTTAAAGACATCAAAAAGCCAAAAATCCCCCCGCTGCCAATTAAAATAAATAAAAATTAATGGACAGAAGAAGATAAAGAAAAAGCGAACGTTTTTGCCGCCCATCTGGTAGAAACCTTTAAACCGTACGATGGTCAATTGGTTTACAACAATATTAATCGGACGGATTCTCTATCTTACGATTTAACACTCACAAATGCAACGCTAAGAAAACTAAAACAGGAGATCGTAGATCTAAAACCTAAGAAAGCTCCTGGTATGATTTGAACACGGGAGAAGTTCTCAAAGTTCTACTTAGAAAAGTATTAATTAAACTTCTCCATATTATAAATGCTGCGCTCAGATTAAAACACATCCCGACCCAATGGAAAGTTGCGAAAAGAAAACCGCCAAATGAGGCAAAATCGTATAGACCAATTTCGCTTCTTCCAGTTATATCCAAAATCTTCAAGAGAATAGTACTAAGGCATCTACAATCGGTTATATAATAATATTATCCCGGACCACCAGTTTGGGTTCAGAAGTAAGTTTCGACAATTAGGTGCATAAAATTACTGACGTAATCGAAAAAGCACCTAAAAACCAAATGTGCTCAAGCGCATAGGTATATTCCTGGACGTCTCGGAAGCCTTTGATAAGGTTAAAATGCAAATTACGACAAGTACTCCCCGTATGCCTATTTGATATTCTAGTATCATATCTCGGGAATAGACTCTTCCGTAGACATGGAAACGAATACTCGGAGCTCAAAGGACGAGTTCTTAGGCCGCTTCCGTATCTGTTATATGTATACTCGTTATACACCAAAAGGAGATGGCACTAGCCTTGCTACTTTTGCGATGACATCGCTATTCTAGCAGTAGGTAAAACAATCGAAGAAACGGCTGCAGAACTGCAAAACACACTGAATAAAGTAAATGAATGGACGAGGGATTAGCGAATCGCCCTCAACGAAACTAAATCTGTTCACACGAAAACCTACAAGAAAACTAATGATTTGCCAATTTTTTTAAACTTAGGGATCTCGAAATTCCTACAATTGAAGCTGAAATTGCAATCTAGGTGCGAATTAGGTACATAAACGACATACATATATAAACTATATTGGCTCTTTCCACCGCACTACAAACATACCCTGTGATCTTCCGGTTATGCCGATTTCATCGGCTTATTAAACACATAGTCGCATGGATTTTTAAATAATAGCAGAGACCTCTGTTGATTACACGTGGATGTAGCGTCATTTCGAAAATGCCTTCATGCGTCGCGACGCGTTGTAGCGAACCATTTAGGGTGTTGCATAGAAATCTGATGACTTTCTAGTTCCTTAGAGTTCCTGTAAACTGTCCTACTGTCACATTTATTTGCTACTTTCTCAGCTTGTGAAGCAAGGGAATTAAAACCATTGCGTTTGATACCCCTCACACTGCGCCGAACTTTTTTCCCCTTCTGGCGCTATTGGGATTCTATCTCAACTTTCTTTGCTGCTGGGCAGTTGCGAAGCCATATGCTGTGGTGTTTCTGGCTATGAGTATACCGACAACATAGAAAAATAAGCGATACAGACCCTATAAACTATATCTATTCGTGATCAGTATCAGCTGCGAAGACGATTAATCCTTGTCCGTCCGTGGGCTTTTTGGGAGCGTTTACATTAAAAAGTGATTTTGATGAAAATTTGCATGTAACATTGTCAAACGTTCGAAGTTACCGTTGTAATTCAATACAAAAATGCAGTGTGGCCACGCCCACTTTATAACTTTTCTGTTTTTTTTACAAGCTTCATTTCAAGGGAAAATGTGCTCAATGACCAGTACATTCTAGTTATGCAAATTTCCCCAGCAAACACACTCATACATACAGTGCACATACATATATCTATGTACTTATACTTCGTATCCTCATATATATTAAAAATACAGTAGTTTTCAAAGAAATTTCATGAAAATCAATGATTTTAAACTATATTCATAATTCGCAAGCAGTGACTGTTTAATGCAATACCAATTGCAATGGACTCTCTTTAATTTAACATAACTCATTTTTTTGCTATGAAAATCGACCAAATAAGCAATAATTTTAAAGTATAAGAATAAACAAAATTTTGCTCAATCGGCATTGGGGCATGAGAGGCGGTGGAATCATGCTGTACGAGTTGAAATATTCACCCGGATTTCAATTTTATCATCATTGTCTCTGTAGGTTGAGCTCGCCTTGGTTTGATACCAGCACCAGCACCAGCTCCGCGTTTGGGATTCCTTCGCCCGTTATTGTGCTCAACGCGTGTCCGCCACAAAAAAAAAACCGGGTAAAAATTCTATCAAAGTTTGTTAAAGTTTGCTATGTTAAGCAATCTTTTTAAAAGTTTGATCAATATTGAATCAAAAAAGTTTTATTCCTCCCCATCTCGTTGCCGTTCCATATTCCCGGCTTATTTCACTGGGTTTTACATTTTTCACTGTATGCGAAACTTAAGTCATTTAAATTCGTGAAAGGAATGGTGGCATCCCGTTGCTGTCATTGCTACGCGCTGTGATGGGAACAGGAAGGGCGAGGTCAACACCAAGGCAAGTGGGATCCGAGTGGAAAGCATTAAATGAAGGAAATAAACGCTACTTCCTTCTTCCTTCATTTTCTTAATAAATCGAGCGCCGCGATAGGAAGACATCCTTTTAGGAAACGAAAGCAAATAAGGAAGAAGGATTCAATTTCGCGCGCATAACGATATAATGGGGCAGTACGCGTTTTCAATTTTCGAGAATTATGTTATAATTGGTAGAATGGGGATGAAATAGCAAATAGATTGGTTGGGAAAAAAGTCAAATCGAATCTAGATACACTATTTGTTCATCCCTGCGTAAATAAAAATTTCTTTTCCACCGTCAAAGACAATTTATAGTTCATTTCGTAATGAGCTATTGGTGTTACGGTGCAATTTACGAGAGAACCTAATGAGCAGGTTAGATAAAATTAATATTTATGTATCCATGGTAGTGGTTTTTCAATAGGTAGTATTATCGTTAATTAAATTTACCATTCGTTTGAATTGGTTGCTAGTCGCAGAGATGGTTGGTTTGAATTTTTTTTTTGTCAATTAATCACTGCTAGTATGTATTTGAATTTCATAGAACTGCTGTTCTATTCACCTGGGTGAAGTTAATGATAGGATTGTAGTGTGAAAGTTTCGCCGCAATGGTAGTGCATTCATTAGCCATTATTTTTGTGCTTGACAACTGGCGAAACGAGGCGAGGTACAGGCAATGATTAACGATGACACAGAATATGGTTATAAAAGGATTGAAATTGGAACTTGTATAAAGGTAAATTGTAATTGAGAATATTATTGGAGCGGAAATCTATATAAATTGAAGTTATTACGGCTCAGCGCAGTGACTCTCACTAGCCTAGTATTTTAATTGAAAATTAGATTTAGTTCATCTATTCATTTCGGACCACAGATATTAAGTACCTAACTCTATGAGAGATTTAGTATTGCAAACGTAGATAACATACAAGGTAATTATAAATTAGAAAAGACTTTATTGCCGAATTAGACCTAGTGTTTTGCATTCCCAACATGAGTATGCATTTTGTTTTTTTCTCTTATACATACATACATACATATGTACATACATATGTACCTATCTAAGTATTTTTATCAACGAGCCAGGTGTCTTTTATTCATTCATTTAAATCATCATAATTATCTATAGTCCGTTTAGACGATTAGATCAGTTTTAGTTCAGGTCTCAGTCAAATTAATGTTTAGGTCAATGTCACACTACTTTTTCCGTGCTCCCATTTGGTCGGGCGCCTTAAGTACGCAAAAGACCAATAGAACTGTACACACGGGCGCCCGTGAATGAAGAGGAGTCGATGTGGTCGCGCGAACTATTTTATCCAGCGTCTTCCCTCTATGACGCGCGAAGTGTTAAACGTCATGAGGGGCACTGTCATATATCAGCATGAACACACTACCATTTAAAATGTAATCTTTAAAAGACAAGGTGAGTTTTATACAACTGTGAACTTTTTTGGTTAGTAATTAACTAATTTAACGATTTTCTGAAAGGAAATTACGGATACTTCAAATTGAAATCACCGGTGAAATGTCTTTCGCAGTTTTGTGGATGTACCTACCCAAAACTTTCTTTGCTTTTTTTCCTTTTTTATACCCTATCCTAAGGGTATATTAAGTTTGACACATAGTTTGTAACATAGAGAAATAATCGAGATAGACCCTATAAAGTATATATATTCGTGATCAGCATCAATAGCGAAATTCGATTGAGCGATGACCGTCCGTCCGTCCGTCCGTCCGTCCGTCCGTATGTCACCGCTTTTTGGGCCTTAAATTTTGAGCTAGAACGATGAAATTTCATATCTGGGCTTCTGAGAAAAAGATACAGTACAAGTGTAAAAATTTTTGAAATCCGCCCACTGCCACGCCCACTTTTTCATAACTTCACTAAATTATATGAAACCGAAAAATTTTGTTAAGACCAAATATTTAGGCATTCAGATTCCCTACAATCCACCCATACAAAAGTTTTGTCCACGCCCACTTTTTGGGGGCGTTTTCATCACAAAACCGAGTTTTGGGCCTTAAATTTTTAACTAGGACGCTGAAATTTCATATCTGGGCTTCCAAGAAAAAGATACAGTACAAGTGTAAATTTTTTTACATCCGCCCACTGCCACGCCTACTTTTTTATAACTTCACTAAATTATATGAAACCGAAAAATTTTGTTAAGACCAAATATTTGGGTATTTAGATTCCCTACAATTCACCCATAGAAGAGTTTTGGCCACGCCCACTTTTTGGGGGCGTTATCATCAAAAAACCTATTTTGATAAAATTTTACATGTAACATCCTCAAACGCTCGACATTATAGCTATATTTGAGTACAAAATGCAATTTGGCCACGCCCACTTTATAGAGAGGAGGATAGGGTATCATACGATCCGTTCCAGACGGATTGTAGCTTTTCTGTATGTTTTTATTTTTGTTATGTAATATAAAAATATAACATTATTTGGAGCTGTATCGATTTTGAAATAACCAAACTAAACTAACAAGCATGATCAGCCTAACATTTGTTCGAACGGACAAAATGCAGTTCGTGTGAGAACAATGATATTTTCAACAAGACGCTCAGACCATTGGGCGCGCGATCATTTTGAAGCTCGTGCCATGCGCTTGCATGGATTGCAAAAGTAGTTTAGTTTAAAGTTAGTTAGTGAACTCGATTTCTAATAATCACTAGCCAGTTGAAGAAATGACTGAGTAGTGTGAAAAAACTATTGACTCGCCTTAGCTTTTTAGTAATTGATTGTTGTACTTTACCTTTTTAAACGTACCTAAATATAAGGAAGTGGAATAAACAAAAATTTCAAGTCAACTACGCTGTTTATTTTCATCTCAAGGAATCCGAAGACACAATTAACAAAGCTTTTCTCTTTTTTAGCTCAGACACTTCAGAGTTCCGAATCCAAAAAAAAATCAAATATTAAGCGCAACAGGTGCGTTTGGGACCCAGGGCCTAGCTACTCAAAACCAGTCATGTTGGTCGTAAAATAAGTATGTACATACATACATACATACAGGTCTACCCTGATATCTAGAAAAATAAAATATACAATGCAAAAATCTAGAATAAAAAAAATTTCGAAACCAAAATCTGGAATAGTACAAAAAAAAAAAAAAAAAAATCGAATGACAAAAATCTAGAATTGATATTTGATAATTTTTGAGACAATGGTAACAATTCGGACGCAGGGACATATGTTATTCTCACTTCAGTGGAAAATAAGTCCGCAAACGAGTTACATAAGTCTAGAACTTTTGGAAAGATAATCAAGAAAAATGGATGGATGGTTGGATGCTGTAGGAATAGGGTAGGCACTGACTGGCGTCAACCTGGCGACGTACAGTGTTGTAACTGTTACTGCGCATCAATTGTGCTTATTTTACCTCCTAGTGATAGCCATCGGGTACTAGTTGGTGTCCATCCGGACCCGACTTGCTGAACTTATAAACGCGAGTGTTGAACAAGAGAAAAAGACGAAGTCTCTTGATGGAGTCAATGGTGGCTTCACAGCCTTAAACGGAAGGATAACACTTTATCTGGGCTACTTCGACATATTCGGAGGCCACGTCGATAAAGATGTCCAACAATAAGTCAGGTTTTTGGAAAAGAGATGATGGCGGATGAGCCCTTACTGGGTCAACGGCAGCGCTCATACCCCTGAAGCGGATTACTGACATCGGTTTAAAACCGGTCCCTCATCCTAGGGGTTTAAAAAAAATGGAACTGGCCCTCCAGGTTGGGGTTGTGCCGTCGGTGTAAATTCGTTACCACGTAAAAAAAAAACTCGTTATGAGAGAGACACAAGCCTCGGATTATGGACCCCTCATTTAATACCACGACCCGGAACGCTCACGGACTACGATTTAAGAGTATGCACCTGGAACATACGTACACTCTACACTCCAGGTGCTATTCAAAGACTTGCATCTGTCCTCACGCGGTACAAGGAAGATATTACCGCGATCCAGGAGATACGATGGATAGGATCAGGTGTGCAAAAACGAAAAAATTGCGATATTTATTACAGCTGTCACAAAAGACTGCACATGTTAGGATGCGGATTCGTCGTGGGAAATCGGCTTCGCTCAATGATAATTGATTTTAAGCCGATCAGCGATCGGCTGACTGTGATCCGCATCAAGGCAACATATCAAAACATCAGCATAATATGTGCACGCCCCTGACGAAGCTGAAGACTCTATCAAGGAGGAATTTTATGACCTCCTAGACGGAGTCTACGGAGCCTGTCCGGAGTATGATGTCAAAATCATACTCGGGGACTTCAATGCCAGAATCGGTACGGAAAATATCTTCGGCGGATTAGTTGAAAAGCACAGCCTCCACGACACGACAACAGACAACGGCTTCCGGCTAATAGATCTTGCAGCGGCTCGTAATACGGTGATAAGTAGCACTAAGTTTCCAAGACTACGAATCCACACAGCAACCTTGCGCTCTCCAGATGGTCGAACCGCCAACCAAATCGACCACGTGCTAATAGATACGAGGCACGCATCCAACATTCTGAATGTGCAAACTTTTTCGAGAAGAAGGGAGGAGAAGAAGATCCTGCGTAAAAAGAAAAGGGCCCACGCAGTCTCCCAGCTCAAGGATATCGAAGAGTCCCGCGATAGGAAAAACATCCGGATGTTTTTTAGGAAAGCCAAGCAACTGGCAGCTGGCTTCAAGCCTGGAACGCAGGCTCTTCGAAACAGTGAAGGAAACCTAGTCACCGAAGCACAGGGAATAGTAGATGTGTTTAAGCAGCATTTCTAGCAGCTACTTAATGGGCATCAGGTAGAGAGAGTGATAGGGCAAGAAGAGAACCCGCATCAATTCAACGAAGAATCAAAGCTCATCACAATCACTTTCTTCATTTTTGTTTGTTTTCCTGTCGCTCCAAAGGCTGAAATCTTCTGATACTTTATCCGAACTATCTGAATCCGATTCTATTAGCTTTTCATTAAGGAGGTCCTTCGTCATCATATCTTTGTTTTTTTCCATTACATGTGCACAAGCCATCGGGTCTTCAAAATGAAGCTTCTTGATCCGCAGATCCAACAAGGTAGCGATAGGTAACGAAGAAACTTGTTCAATAGCACCCATCCGTTTCTTGTATTTCTACTACTAACGGCTCATCAATCACAATCGATTTTAGTTTTGAATTCCTACAGTGCACTAAAGGAATTACTTTGCTGCTGGTACAATATATATCCCCAGATATTTCCTTAGTTGCAGCTTCAAGTGTACGTAAAATTTTTAGTTTGAGGGTCGAAAGAGAGAGCCCCTTTGGGTTAACTAACTGTATAAGTATATAATCTGAGATACTGTTTACAGTGCGTGCTTTCGTTCGATGAATCAAATGAAATACATCGATACATCGTTACACATCGAAAGTATCTGATGCATCGAATTGATTCAATACGTCGAATAGTAAACATCGATGTTGATGTATCGATGTATAGTGAGCAACCCCAGCTGGAACAGATAGTGCGCAGCGCAAGTGTGAACACGGAAGGCACTATCTTTAACAAATCTGTCCAGCTACTGGGATACGCAGATGACATCGACATGTCCATATGTCCATTGGTTAGGTTGGAAATACGGTCACACACTTGTGCGTGTTTTTGTTTTTTTATGAAAATGCGTTAAACCTTTATTATTTTCAATCAAAATTTTCAGAGCTACATTTCCGAGCTGTCTTCATTGTATTAAGAGTAAGATGGAGGGATCTTAAAAATCTCGAAAGATATTATGTTTTCGAGATTTTTGTACTTTTTAGATTTTGTACCATTCGAGATTTTTGCATTCTAGATTCAAAAAATAGTTTTCGATTTTTTTTTTATTTTAAATTTTACTCATTCTAGCTAACGGGGTGATCTCACATACACACATACATATGCTGTCGGAACTGAATAGGCCTACTGTTTAATACCAGCCCTTCAGACACTCGCATGTTTTTCAGACGCACGAGAGACATGGGGAACTTTTGGTGTTAATTGGAAATCAAACCTCGAACCCCTCGCTCCATAGCCACGACACTCACCAATTTGTTTCGAATCCATGTTCATTGTAATACTCTATCCTAAGAATATATTAAGTATGATACATAGTTTGTGACTGAGAGAGACTCTATAAAGACTCTATTTATGATCAGTATCAATAGCGAAAACGATTGCCCACTGCCACTCCCACTTGTTTATAACTTCACTATTTTACATGAAATTGAAAAGTTTTGTTAAGACCAAATATTTAGATATTCACATTATCTACAATTCTGTGGCAACAAGGAAAAACAGTCTAAGTCGACTTATGTCAAAATTGAGCTGACAATACCATCGGATGCGCCATACTCGAATCTATAATGCCGTAATCTATCGTTTAATTATTTCTTACGATTGCTGAGTTATAGGCCGGGAAATAACAATATAAAAATCTATCTCGATCAGAGCACACTATATCGGCTCAGCATGCATTCTGCGTGTGAGGTGCAAAATTGAAACAATTCAATTTAATAAGCAGTTAACTCTTTAGAGGAAAAATTAAAACGATTGAATCTTTTATATAGTATATTCAAAGGATAGTGATACAAACATGCTTACATATGTATGAGAGCATATCACGTAATCACGTTAACCTCTCACTATCAACTCCTACACTATACCTCCATGTAGATGGCTGCTGGATACCTAGTACGTCGAGTGAAAATTGGATAACCAACCCGTTTGGAAGGTTGTTGGTGGCAGAAGACGAGACAGGTTGATGCAGTACAAACTCGAGCAGTACTTACTAAAACAATTCCCCAGATAGGAGCGGACGAATTCCCTAGATGAAATCAACGGTGGCATCCATAGCCTAATGAGCTACTTTGACATATTTTAATCCCAGGTCTTAGCGGATCTGCAACCAGGGTGTTGGAAAACATTGGTAGAGAAAAACCAAGCAATTCCGAAACAATTACAAGCCTCGGAAAAGGAAAAAGTACAACAACTCCATATCTTTAGTGTATGACGCCCAATTATGACGCTCATTAGCATCCAATTTGTTTGATTATTTGCAAAGGCATAAGCGGTAATATAGTGCAATGAATTGTAGAAATTGGCTAGAAAGCTTGAACTTTTGCGTACAACCGTGAACACAAAAGTTGAACCGTGTACAAGTTGAGTAACCTTACGCTACAAAAGAATGGTTTGAAGAATTTTTTTTACCATGCTTATGTGTAACGAAATACTCGTAATTAAGATAAAAATGATAGCCAACTTGAATTGAGTGAATGAACTAAATCTTTATCTACACCCTGTTGTGTTTTCTATCCTTTTTTATTTGCTGCTCCGTTCATCATGCAAGGTTTGTTCATACTATCAAACAACAGGTTAATCCAAATTTATTGCTGCCTATTTATTTTCATAGAAACTTAGCCAAACTCGCTCCGCACACATACATACCTACATACATATACATATGTACGTAAGGCAACGTAAAATTACAAACTAACGAAAGGATTACAAATTCTCTTACACTACTATCAGCAGATAGAAGCAACACAGCAAAATACGAATTTACGAATGGGCTTAAGAATTACACAGACACGACAGGGGCGCTGATCGGAAACAAGGCACGATTTTGCAGTAAAGTCGATTTATTTCCATAAATTCAGAGCTTTACCTATGTCAGCACAATAGTCTGACACATGAACACATAGGTATGTGCGTGCAACTCCAATTCACAACGTCAATTTACACGTTCACCTGGCCCACTGGCTCAGTGACATAGTCGACTGTAACACGGCCTCTATGCTCTATCCCGTGATTCTCTTACTACCAGTGAACAACCTATGCATTGTCCCTGAAATAGTCACAATCAACTTTGTTGTACCATTGTGTGTGTAACCTTGCGTCCTGATGCGGATGTTGAATATTGCCAACCTGATGACTTTAGTTATATTGACGGACTACGATGTCGTAGTAAGCCATCGCAAATTTCTGTACTGGAAATTGGGAATTGACTGAGTGCTGTGACACCGCCAGCTACTTGGCACCTGACATTGAAAGGAACCAACCTATACGAGCACATATCACGCCTCCGAATTCGCTTTTAAATGGAAGGAGGTGACGACACTTTGATTAGCTGTCGTCACGTAACACAACCGGGAATAAGGAATCGTAGAGCAGGCATTTCCGACGAAAGCATACACAGGATGAAATTCACAGGTACAAGAGAGGAGACGAAAAAAAAAAAAACTAAAATATTTAGTCAGCGTTTTCCCGAATATACTGTAGTTGGACTCTGGTGGATTGGATAAAAATTTGGCAGCAGTAGCAGCAGCAAGTAAGTCACGTTCTAAAGTACCGTAAAACAAAAAAAGGAGCACTCCAATCCTGTTACCTTCGCCCACACCCATTTTGGGAATAGATTTACAGAATTGAGCAACAAAATTCCTCGTTCACTTTCGGATTACTTTTCTCTTTAGATAATGACGGGTCCGTCGTCGACTGTAATAGGGAAATCAACGGTAGCCGCGCTTTCTGGTTTCCACACAAATCCGAGTCTCAAAACCGAAGCTGAACAAGAAAGGAAAAACAATAAAAATAAAACTAAAATAAAATTACAGTAAGTAAACTTTGAATTTGTTGGTTGGTCGGTTTACGGATTGGATTCCCTTTTTTGTTTCGGTTCTTCCCTTTTCGTTTCATCGATTCGCCGTCGTTGAGCAATTTATTTAAACGGCCAGCGATTTAGATAAGTAAGCATTATCGGATTGTCATCCGGGATGGATACCAATGAAATTGGCGAAGTTTTGTGTGCTGGATATTTATTTATGGTAGTGACAATCCTCCCGGTATTTTCCATTTTCCGCAGATACTAGTTCCAGCCTGACCGCAGGCGGAGAGAGGGCTATTTTAGAATTGGACATTTCTCGTTCAATTTGGGGTGCGATTTGCGGCGATTTTTAGAGGCTATTGAATGTAATCATGACGTTTGGGTATTTTATAAAGATTTTTTTTTTGCTTTATGCTCGTTGGATAAATTCGCGTAGCAGGCAGATGAAGTGTTGGTAGGCACATCCATTTATATGTATATACATACAGTCAGTCACGAAAGTCTACATACAGCGCTGAAAAGTGCTAAATTTGAATTGATAGAAAAAATTTCAATTTTGTTTTTTATTAGATAACATTATTATTGTTTAAAAACATGATTCAAAACAAAAACAAATCATATCCTCACTATAATTCAAAGAAAACAAGAAAAAGCCAAAAATTCAATTAAAATTTAGCACTTTTCAGCGCTGTATGTAGACTTTCGTGACTGAGTGTACATACATATACACTCAATCACAAAAGTAAGTATACACCCTTCATTTGAATATACATTGAAAATCTAAACTAATTTCTTTCAGAAAGGGGCACAATGATTTTTTTTAAAAAGCTTAATATTTCTAATGGAAATAAGGAAAAAATCGTGTAAGGAAGCAAACGTAAATAAAAATTCAAAGTTATCTTAAAATACTGAGAAATTCATGTCACAAAAGTATGTATACACGCATTTTCACTTTGAGAAAGATCGGTCGGTGTTGGACACCTTGTCGCGGTGGGGTGGCTTAATTAGAGGAACAAAATGCACTACCAGGTAGCTACCACTACTTTGACAGAGCTGAATGTGAATCGAAAACTAAGATCCAACAACCCTTAACTCCAAGGTTGTAAGTCGCCACGCCGAGGGAGCTGTGTTTAAGTAGTTATACTACTGGAATACAGGGTTCAGGGGTAATTGAACCGCTAGTGGTAACTCCTCAGGGACAGCTCAATCCTCTGTTGTATACTAGTTGAGTAGGACAGGTAATGGGGATCTCTGCTTACCTGGTCTGTGAGATCTCCCCGGTTCGTGGAGGAGCTCGTGAGGACAATGGGCTCCGTCGATGTCGATGAACAATGCGGTGCTGCAAGGCGCCAAGAAGTTAACCGACGTTGTGGAAGCCGAACCCAAAGATGACGGTGCAGACCCTGATTCTGAGCGGAGGCCTCGAAAACAGCTTAAGCAAAAGAAGAAAAGCGCGATATCGGGAAATAGTGACATATCGGTCAATGAATTGACTGATATGATTGCTAATTTAGCCGAAACCACGCCAGAAGAGGCAGGACCTAGGGAACGGTTCAAAAATGATATCGAGACCTTCAGTTCAGCTAAAGCCAGGGTAATGATAATGGCCTGTGTCCGGGAATGTTAATCAAGAACACATCAAAGTCAACCCGACCCGCACCAGAAAAAACTTAGGATGGTTCAATTGAATCTTCCCCACAGCATAGCTGCATCAGCAATGTTGACCAGATGCTTTGTGGAGGAGTCGATTGATATTGCCTTGATGCAGGAGCTTTGGATCTTCAAAGGAAGGATTAGAGGTCTACCTGAAAGTATTGCCACTTTACACTATGTGCGATCTGGCGAAAAAGTTAGATCGTGTGTACTGCTGAGGCACGGAGTTAAAGCAGTTATGCTGCCGGAACTACATATGTTCCCCTGACCTTGTAACTGTGCGAGTAGGAGCACGTGCAGGCAGTTTTGACATGGCATCTGCATACCTGCCATGAGCCTCCCCCAACAAATGAGGTAGAATCTCTGGTGAATGTCTGCAGGGATAGGAGCCAAGATCTAACGATTGGTTCCGATGCTAATGCACACTGACACTGTACAGTGTGCATTACACAAAGGGGAAGCACCAACGATAACTACAGAGGAGAAACTTTATCCGAGTTTGTGGTGTACAAAGAGTTAACTATTGTCAACAGAGGAACAGAACCTACCTTTGCGAATTCAAGACGAAGGGAAGTTATTAATATGACTCTATGTAGTAATAGAATGCTTGATAGAATATCAAATTGGAAGGTAATGGATCAGACAATGATGTCGAACCACAGCGCCATCTCATTTGATGTTCGATAGGGATCTAAAAGGAAAAAATAGCGGAAATATGTCAGGAACGCGCATAAAGTAAAATACCAGGAAGTTTTACGGGATAAACTGAATGGGAGGGTATCCAAAATACCGAAAACCACTTGGGATGTAGAGTCGCAGCATTTACAATCAGCTGTTGAAAATGCATACCAAGAGGCGTATACACCTACTTTGGTCTCTACCCACGCCTTGGTGGTGTAGGGAACTTGAAATTCAAAAGTAGAAGGCGAGAAAAGCCTTTAATCATGCCATGAGAAGAAGAAGGCAAAGAAAAAAGAGCTAAAAGCAACACTGCGACGAAGGGAGTCGTGGAGTATGCGAAGCACAGCAACATACTTCAGAAAATTGTCTCGAGGAATCCAGTTTCCAAAGTCGAACTCATACGCGATAGAACGGGGGAGATTGTTGAGACACTGGATGGTATAAATGAGGTCGTCATGGAAATACACTTTCCGGGAAGCCTTATGTCAGATCAGCACTGGGCTCTGAGTAAGCAAGGAGCAAACAGGAACACGGTCAGTGGGGCGATAAAAACGTTTTCCCCTTAGAAGACCGCAGGTATATTTCCAGCTAATGCAATGGGGTGCACATCTCATTGTACCAAGGCTTAGGGGTATATACGTTACATTTTTTTTTGGCTACATACCGGTAACATGTAGAGAAACAAATGTGGCGTTTCTTCCAAAACCAGGAAAAAGGACTACACCAAAGCGAAGTCCTTTAGATGGGTGAGCCTAACATCATTTCTCTTGAAAAGAATGGAAAGAAGTGTGGTGGACCATATGGAGAGCACGGCCGCTGAAAGCGTGTCCTTTGATAACATGCATACAGAGCTGGTAGGTCAACGGAAACAGCGCTATACCAGGTGCCTTCGATAAGATATGCTCCGAAGGTCTGAGAATAGCCTTAGAAGAACGTAACCCTGCGTGGTGAGATGGGTGGACAATATGCTGAAAAATAGGGCGATAAATATTCAGACGAGAACTTCAAGACTTAGAGGAAGGGTTAGCAGAGATTGCCCGCAGGGAGGTGTTTTGTCACCCACTATGTGGAATATAACTGTGGAATCTCTCCTGAGAAGACTTGAAGAAACTGGCATCCACACTGTGGAATATGCCGATGGTATAGCAATAATGGCATAAACATCACAGCAGATACCATGAGAAATGCTCTCAGAGTGAAGAAGCGGTGGTATCAGGACCAAGGGCTCTCCATTAATGCGGAAAAGGCAGATCTGATAATCTTCACAAGGTAGAGGAGAGATCTGCAATTTCAGCCCTTGACACTTTTTGGATCGGAGCTGCAGGTGACGAGGAAGGTTAAGTATCTGGGTGTATACCTAGATGCTGGACGAACTTGGAACTTCCATGTGGAAGAGAAGATCTTATTTCCCTTAAAAAAAAGATAATTTCTGGGTGTTGAACGCGGCAAATTTTCTATTGCCTTGGCGATAGTGGGTGAAACAAGAACTGTCTACAAAAATTGATGGGCGTTATTATTGAACGGTACGCTATTTTAAAGTTGCGAATGCACTAACAGCCACGGATAAGGATGCTTTAACTGTTGACGACCCCAGCAATCGAAGTACGGACAACGACCTTCGGATCTGCAGATAGAATGTTCGGAACCTTAAAACACCGCGTGCAGCCGAAAAATTAGCAGAGACAATAGAATTCTTAAAGCAGACAACACTGCCATCCAGGAAGTGCGGTAGGATGGGCCTGCTATAGAGAGCAGAAACAGCGCTTATTCGGATGCGGATGCGGAAGACAAGAACGACGTCACCAAAGAATGTTTCTACGCGCTCCTATGCCAAGATAGAAAAGGAGGACATCCTTGGTAGGACAGTTGGTAAGTACAGCCTACGCAACACCACGTCCGGAAACGAAATAAGGCTTATTGGCTTCGCTGCGCGGCGAAACATCACTATAGCGACCACACGGTTTCCTCATCTCGATATCTACAACGAACATGGCGGTCTCTTGATTATCAAACGGTCAACCAAATTGATCATATTGCAATCGACATGGAGAATACCTCCAGTATTCTGGATGTCCAAACCTTCCAAGCAGCCAACATCGACTCGGATCGTTACCTTATTGCAGCCACGCGAGCTCTACGAGTAAAAAAGACAGGAAGAACATCGGCTTCTCCGAAAGAAGAAAAAAGAACCTGAGAAGCGCGCGATAGAAGATATGGAGAGAATATACTATAGGAATAATGTACGGAAATTTTACCTACAAGTAAAAAAAACGTGGCAGGCTAACAAAACCCTTACAAAAACCTGTAGAGATGAAGAAAGAAACCTCGTAGTAGAGTCACTGTCGGTGCTGAGAATATGGAAATACTTCTTTTGCAGACTGTATAACGGCGACGAAGACCAACATCCCGCTGTTAGGCAGAATGAACCATTCAACATAGACGATGAAAGCCAAAACTTCCTTCCACCTAACCAAAACGAAGTGAGGATAGCAATATCCAAGCTTAAATCCAACAATGCTGCTGAACCTGACGGCTTACCAACGGAGCTGTTCAAAGCAGCTGGTAGTAGAGACCATACACCAACTCATTTCTAAAATTTAATCAAAGGAGTGTATATCTGATGAATGAAATCTTAGCCAAGTTTGCCCGATCCACACGAAAGGAGACCTCAACTGCTCCACTTACAAAGGTATCCGTCTTCTCAACATCGCGTAGAAGATCCTACCTGCCACATTGTGTGAACGTCTGAAACCTTTCGTCAACAAACTGATTGGTCCTATCAGAGAGGTTTCAGACCAGTCCACAGTCGATCAAATTTTCACACTTCGGCAGATCCTGGAAAAAACCCAAAAAGTCCAAATCGATACCCACCATCTTTTTATCGATTTCAAGTCCGCATATGATAGCATTTATAGACACGAGCTATACAGAACCATGTCTAGTTTTGGCATTCCTGCCAAACTCGTTCGCCTGTGCAGCATGACGATGGACAATTTTCGCTGCTCCATCAAGGTTGGTAACGATCTTACCAAGACCTTTGATGTCAAAAAAGGCTTTAGACAAGATGACGCGCTGTCATGTGACTTCTTCAATATCATTGAAAGAATTGTTCGAAACTCACAAGCCAATACCTGTGGCACAATCTTTCAAAAATCTGTGCAACTACTAGCTTACGCCGACGATACTGACATTATTGGCAGAACACAGTTTGCTGTCACTGGTGCGTTCGCTAGTATTGCAACGGAGGATGCTAAAATGGGTTTAGTCGTAAACGAGGACAAAATTAAGTATATGTTGTCAACAAGAAGGTACACTCAACATCGATAAATTGGACAGAACGTCCAATATAAATATAAACTACGATATGTAATAACATCTCAGCTGAAATTAAACAAAGAATAACTCTTGCCAATTGCTGTATCTTTGAGCTGAAAAGACAATTGAGTAGGAAGGCTCTATCCCGAACAACTGAGGAGATTCTGTATAACACATTGTTCATTCCAGTCTTGCTCTATGGCGCTAATGTTTTGACTCTATCTAAGCGGATGAATATATCATCGGTCGCCTCGAGAGAAAGATTCTTCGGAAAATGTTTGGTCCCGTTTGCGTTGACGAAACGGGACCGGGGAGGACGAGACGCTTTAGAGGACGAGATTCACCGACGAACTATACGAGTTGTACAGGGACATCGACGTAGTCAAAAAATTGCTCATCATTACCCATCGTTTAGGTTCCCGCAACCAATTGTATTGCGCTTGTTTTATTCCTTACACAAATAGAAGGGGACTACTGTTTAATGCAGTGTCCAAAGAGGAATTTTTTTTTTGAGAAGCTTTTTCATGACAGTTATGCTGTCGAATGTTTGTCAGACGTTCGCGAGAGGTGGAGCCGTGAAATAAATTTTAGGTGTTGTCTGTGGATTGAACGTCGAACCCCTCGCTCCGTAGTTCAATGTACTAACCACTTGGGCCAGGCGTCCAAGAAAGATAGGGTATCACATAACGAGTACAATCTGACGGATTGTAGCTTTTCCGTATGCTTTTCACTATGTTTAAACATGTATTACAATTTTTGGAAAACGCGTTAGTACCTAGTACCACTGTAAGTAAATAAGTAAGTAAATAATTCTATTGCTTTGGAATTGTCGGTAGGTATACACACAAACATATCTACATACATATGCATATTCGTACAAGTAAGTACTCTGGGTAATGAATAACCATTTTCAATGTTATATTTCTTACATGGTTGTCGCAACGAGTTAAGCCCTGCTGCTTAAGTTTCATTCGATTATTTAAACTATGTACATAAGTGCATGTACATACATACATAGGTACATACATCAATATATATATATTTGAAATGCATCGGTAACTCCAGTTGAGCGTCGGTTTGCATCGTTAGGTACTCGTCAATGTGAATAATAATTTTATAGTTCAACTTCAACATCAAAGTACATAGAATTCCCTGCATAAAAGCATGTTCAGAAGTTGGGTGAGTAGATGAGATGTTTCAGTTATCCTCAAGATTCACCATTTCGATTTTCTGAAATTCTAATAAAGCTGTATCCGTCTGGTGCTGAGGCTACTTCAATTATTGTCAAAATGCCTTCGGACATTTGAAAGCCAAATTTAGGAGGATTGGAAAAGGACTTAACAATCATGTTGAGAATATTTCCTTGAATATCAAATCATGTAGAGTACAACACAATTTTTTTATATTTATAATGATAGCATTCGATAAATGAAATGTCAGTAGAGAAAAACTCCAATACTAATTTTGAACGCTGCAAACATGGGAACCTATGTTTTACATGTATGCATGTAGGAAAATATAAAATACCAAAGGATACACATGTGTATATATGCACATATATTCGCTTATTAAATTAAACATATCGCTTTAAAGTTAAAAAAAATCTCGAAAGAAGATACTTTACTTTTGATTTTCAATTTGTTTTTATCGTAGTTAAACATTACATAATGCAATCTGAGTTTTCATTCTATTCTTCACTTCTATGAATTGCATTAATTAGGTGTTGGTAATGAAATTCTCTAATAATTTTTTTTGTATGGCTTAAGGTTTTCGTCGCCTAAGGGCCAGTTTGACATTTTGAAGATTTTCTAGTAGTTCCTGCTTACGAAAACTTTTGATAGTTATCGCCATTGGTGTCGTAGTTATTGAAAACTACCTACACGGTTTGGCGGTATATGGCGGCAACTGGGGTATGTAATATTATTGTAATCGATGGAATAATGGATCAATATTATTACTTAAATGTATTGGAAGCTAATTTACACAAAAGTGTCAAAAAGTTGGGATTGGACGGTTCATTTATCTTTCAACAAGATAATGACCCTAAGCGTACATCACGCATCGTCAAAGAGTGGCTGTTGTATAACTCCCGAAATCAACTCAAAACTCCTCCCTCCAATCGCCTGATATAAATGCTACTGAGCACCTAAGGGAGCATTTGGAACGTCAAATAAGAAAACGCGATACTAGGGCAAAGGAGGATTTGAAAAGGGTCATTCAAGACGAGTGGACAAAAATTGATCAAAATGTCGCCCTTACATTTGTCAACTCGACGCCATCACGAATGAAATTGGTAGTTAAGGCTAAATGAAATCCTACCAAACATTAAGACAAAAATTTAAATAATAATAACAGTTTCAAAAGCACTCTTTTTGTTAGTGTCTACTGACCTTTGTGAGATGAATTTGTCATGTTTTCTGTTTAGTTGTTTGAGCTCCTACGTGTTTGAACTCAAACAAACGAAGAAGGCAGAAGACGGAGAGCGAAAACTAAGACGGAGTTGAGCGAAGTCCAAGACCGAGTTTCTTCTTTTTTTTTAGATTAAAGAGTAAGTCGGTCAACGACACATTACGACATGTACAGGAGTACAGTCGAAAGTAGGCAGGAGTACAGTCGGAAGTAGTCGTGCATTCAGTTCGACTGATTTTTGTTTGAGTCTATATTATATTTGATTTTATGAGCAGAAAATTAATTTATTCGAGCATAAAAATTATTGAATTATATATGTATGTTTGGTTTGCAAATAATATTTCGTATTCTAATTTGGCAACATGGAAATTTGTCAATCGTCGAAAATTATACCAACTTTTACGAACAAAATGTAACCTAGTGAGAAATAGCGCGAACTAGTTTTTGGATCACGAAAATAGATCCAAATGAAAAGCAAGATCTCGTGTTGTTTTTGTAATGCATACAAACCAATGATCCAGATCATATCATGGGGATAATAAAACATGGCTAATGTACTTATTCATGTACATATATGCTTTCCCTTTTCCTGGTTTTGTCAGTTAAGGGGTCGCAGTCATATATACATATATGCATAACATGAAATGTAAAAAAGAAGAGAAATAAGAAATAAGTACCTACATATGACATGGACTGGCAATTTGGTTGTAAGAAAGACCATTTTGATGTCAATATTTAGTGCCGTGAATAGAACAATCTTAAGCAATTTCTTTATTGTCAACGTGAAATAGACCTTCCGCAGTCGTTTAAAACCAAATGTTTAAAAGAAATTGTTTCTACATTTTTATCTCGCCTAAATAATGATTACTCTACGTTACCACCCGGTATTGCTCCACTAATTCTATAGCTACCATGTCCACGCTCTTCTTTTAAAGTACCTGTTCAAACTTTCCCTATCTTCTGGGACAATCCCTTGCTTTTGGAAAAGAGGTTTTATTTTTTATTGCCCAAAAGATGGATAAATAATGAGTTAATCTTTATTCATCAGCTGCTACGTAATAGGTCAAATTGATATACCTGATTAATTGTCCTTAATTGGACTTAAGTTTCGCGGGAGTCGCACGACTTACGTTGAAGTTATTGCACGTATCACATCATAGAACAAATTACGACAGGCATGATTAGACGTATGAGCAGACTATATAATTTGAACTCTTACTTTGTTTATGTAAATGCTAATAAACTTACTTTAATTAAAAGAAGTATTATGTAGTAGTTTTGTGCGTTGCTAAATATTTTGTTTGTTTGCTTTAATTTTTGCACTATGTGTTGGTGTTAGTAGTGTTTTCCTTGAACCGTTTTTGTTTTATAAACATAGTTTCCCGTGGCCGCAGTTGGTAGAGCTTGTTGCCTCTTTCTTATTCTAATGGACAGCCTTCACCTATAATCTGGTTCCGTTACAAATTTTGTAACGATTTAAGCTCGTTAAGAGCATAGCAGGTGCGGCTACCTTCAATATTTGTTTGTGCGTAGGAATACCAGGTGGTTGAGAGTATACACGAATTCCACCGGGTAATGCACCACTTCTTTCATATCTATCACTGTCTGTATAGAGTTATAGGTATATCATTTCAAAAGCATTTAAGTTAAGCAAAGGAAATCATTAATTTCGTTTACTCCAACATTTTCTGGTGTTAGTAGGAATAGGCCGCTACATAGCCGTAGATAAAGTAACCTATTGGGAAATCTTACTTTCGCAATCTCTTTTTCTATATTTCCCTCTCCTAGTTTAAGAAGGAAGTCCTGAAATTATAGGAAGTCCACGCATAAGCATAGTGTTGCTTCATAAATCGTTAAACGTGCCATCCAGTGCTTCGATTGCTCTTTTGTGTTAGATACTCATTCTGACTCATCCCCGACTATGAGCTTGCATCCTCGAAACACCTTAGGAATATTACTTTATTTATATATGTATATTACAGAGATCTTTCAAATGTGTTAAAATTAAGAGGTAGCTCGAATGCCACCTTACAACAGTGCTGCAGCTTAACCGATCCCAATTTCTATCCCATAGCTAAAAAAAAAACTGCAAACTGAGTGAAATGTAGATGAGCATGACTCATGAGCAGTTACCGTCTTTAAGTCTAAGAAGGATGTATGACCTTGAACTTCATGAAGCAGGAGATGGAGATAATAGCACTCAGCGTTATTCGGATGAACAGTACAAACCCTACTGAGTACTTGGTATTTTTTTTCTCTAGAATGCCTGTGTACTACTGCTCCTCGAACAAAACTTGTCAGCTTATCCACATACATTCATACATGCATACATATGTAAGTACACTTACGCCAAGATCTGTATGAAGCGCTGCAGAAAAAGGCAAATCTAAGTAGAAGGCAAAGGAAACCACTGACTCTACAATATCGTGAAAGCACAGTTGAAGCAAAGAGAATGCTTATAATTACAGTTTAAATTTAAATAAAAACATTTTTAATTTTTTAATTATTTATTTATAACAAAATATTATTAAAAGTTGAAACACCAATAAACACACTTCACCTTTTCTTGAAAAACTGAATAAATCAACACGATCTATGTGCAGAAATCACTTCAACACTGATCTTATGTCAACAGATCGTAATTCATTACGAAAAATGTTGCAGCTTCTGTTTTGGCAGCCGTCTAGTTACACCGCCCTATTAATTTCTGAACTTCTAAAGGAATCACTTTGCAAGTCTTCCGGTTATGAAAAGTAAGCTTAGCCACTAGTCCTTCCTAGCTACATAGAAAATAGTCGCGCCCAATATGTGTTAGAGTGCTTCCCATAAGCTTCTAAAGGAATCTCTTTATAAGCAATGTCTTTCATTCCACGGAAATTGTACTAAGCGCATACTCTGGAAGCGCTTAATATTTTATCCGCTGGGGAAGAAGTGGCCTTACAATATGAGATCCACACCATATAGTCAATTTTTGTGGGTATAAAGCGATTTTGATTTTGCGATGAAAATCGTTTTAATAACTTGGAAACATTGCTGAAGCGTGTACTTTTCCAATATTAAAATATAACAAGTATGTATGTATGTATGTATATGGTCGCCGTGGCTCAAGTGGTTAGTGCGTTGGACTACGGAGCGAATAGACGATGATAAATTTGGTCAAATAAGTGTACGCCTGATGAATGAAATCTCAGCAGCGTTTGCCCGATCCACAAGAATCCACAATAATGGCGCCAATTACAGAAGTATCAATCTCCTTAACTTCGCGTACAAGATCTTATCTGCAATATTGTGTGAACGCCTGAAACCCTTCGTCAACACCCTGATCTGCCCCTATCGGTATGGTTTCAGGCCAGGAAAGTCCACAGTCAATCAAATTTTCACATTTCGACAGATCCTGGATAAAACTCAAGACGTTCAAATCGATACCCACCATCTATTTATCGATTATGCAGATGACAGCATTTATAGAGACAAGCTATACAGAGCCAAGTCTAGTTTTGGAATCCCTTCCAAATTCGTTCGCGCCGTGGCTCAAGTGGTTAGTGCATTGGACTACGGACCGAGGGGTTCCAGGTTCAATCCCCAAACAACACCTAAAATTTCTTTCACGGCCCCACCTCTCGCGAGCGTCTGACAAACATCCGAGTGTAAAACTGTCATGAAAAAGCTTCTCAAAACAAAAAACTGCCGTTCGGTTCCGGCGTTAAACAGTTGGACCCTTCCATTCATGTGAAGCATATAACACGCACAGCACAAGTGGTTGTGAGAAGTTAGGTCCTAGATCCCATGGACCTGTCGCGCCAAAAATTTGTATTTTTTTTTTGCCAACAGGTTCGCCTGTGCAGGATCACAATGGAAAACGCTCGCGGCTCAATCAAGGTCGGTATTGATTTCAATGACGGCTTTGATGTCAAAAAGGGTGGCACGCTGTCATGTGATTTTTTCAACATTATTTTTGAAAGGATTATGCGAAACGAGAGTTGTAAAATATTGCGACTTTCCCAATTTGTCTAATATTCCTTCAATATTAGGAATTGGAAACTTGTCGCTCACAGTCACTTCATTTAGCTTTCTGAAGTCGATAACGATTCTCCACTTACGTTGTCCAGAGTTGTCATTTTTCTTTGGGACTATCCAAAGAGGACTATTGTAAGGGGAATTGCTTTCAACTATTATGCCTTGGTCCAACATGTCCTTGATTTGCTTTTCTATCTCAAGTTCATGGACCTTCGGGTATCTATAAATTTTCGAATAAATAGGGCAATTTGTATTGGTGACTATTTCATGCTGAATTTCGTGAGTAAATGTTAATTGATCGCCCTCAGTAAAGAATAGTTCTTTATAATCTTTCAAAAGTTTTAGCACTTTATTTTTTTCTTTTTTGTGAAGATGGTCCAAGTGTATGTAATCTATTGAGGAATAAATTGAGTCTAAGGAACATATGTATTCGGAATCCAATGGAAATCTATCATTAATCAGTTGCATTTTGTTTCCTTTAATATCTATATATTGCTGTTCTAAATTTAATTTAGCGCCTAAAGGTTCTTATACATTTTGTCCTATAATTGAGCTAAGTCTACAACCTTTCATGTAATAGTTCCTTCTGTATTGAATTCCTGTGGAATAGGAGTAACTATTTTATTCGCTACTCTACCGATACCTTTTACTGTTGAAAAAAATTCTGGCTTATTCAAAGGAATTTCTTGAAAATCGCTAGAGATGTTTGGTCTTATAACGCTTGTCGTTGAACCGGAGTCGATTAGACATTTTATTTTCTTATTTTTTATAGTGAGGACAGTTATTGGAAGTTTATGCTCCGAGGCTCGTTTTGAAAATTTACCGCGGCTTCCTGAATGTTACCAATTGACATCATCTCTTCCGCAGTGTCATTTGTATTTCGTGAAACCCTTGAGTTTTGAAAATGGTTTCCTTGAGCTAAAGGTTGATTGTTATAAAATGGTTTCTTTGAGCTGAGTATTGATTGTTAAAATTAGTATTGTTCGCGTTTGCGTGAAACCCTTGAATTTTGAAAGGAATTTCCTTGAGTTGAATATCGTTTATTTTGATTAAGACTTGGATTTCCGTATTCTGCACTTCTTTGGACGTTCAAATTTTGACCAGAGTTGTAGAAATGAGAGGTATTATTCCTGTCGTTACTAACTACCCTATTTGTTTCGGTGGAGGACCGCCAATTTTGATTCAAGATTTTTTGAGGTTTACTTTTCCTATGACGTATATCTATACATCTAAAATCATCTAACAGTCTTAACCTGGCGTATTTATTGTAAATTGAAATCATACTTGAATTCTCTTCTATATGAGCCCTAATGTTTCCGTCTATTTTCTCAATTAAAATTTCTGTGAGGTCCCTATCTACGTTTTCAGGTTTATAAATTGCTGGCTTTCTATCATCGAATTCGTAGATTTCGTTTAATTGAAAACTTATATCTCTAAACTCAGCAAATAATTCATTTAAATTACTGACCTTAACAGCACGGCAATAATTGAAAAGTTCTGCATAACTTCTGTGGGGCTGGAAATGTTGTCTCAGTTTCGTGGTTACACGTTACACCAATTAGGATTATCTCCTAGTTGTCGAATGCACTTCCCTGCTTCTCCCTGGATTTTTTCGTTGATGACGATCTGCATCCCGAAGTATCGAAGTTGATGGTCAGCGTTGCACAGCAATGTTGTCGTGTCTACAGAATTGATAAACGATGATAAGGGATACTCATCCGTACCCTTAAATGGTTTCAGATGTCTGAATTGTGTCAAGACACTTTCAGGGCTTTATTGGAGTACATGTTGCTGTTGTTGCTGCTGTTGTTGTTGTTGTTGTTGCTGCTGTTGTTGCTGCAGTTGTTGCTGTTTTTGGTATTGGCCCAACTGTTGCTCCTGTTGCAAAATTATATTTCGCAGCTCGAGTACTTAATTTTTTAGTTCCTCCATTTCTATTGCACTTAGATTTCTATTACGATCGAAGAGTTTATTTAACTTATTCCGCATAAAACTGTTTAATTCTCACTGGTACACACTCTCTCACTACTTTTATAAAAAATTTTTTTATAGAATTTTTCTTTGCAGTGGTGGAACGGTGGGGGTGTTGAAGAAAAAGATTATTTTAAATAAAAACTTTAAATGTTCGAGTCCGACTGCGCCACTTAACTATTTTTTATTTTTGAAAACAAAACAAATCTCTTCAGTGATAAATTTGTATATTTTATTTAGTTTTAAGATGTGCACTCTTCGGAGTGACGATTTTGACTTGACTTAAACGACTAACAAAAGATTTTATTTCAACTTCTTCCCGAGTGAGAAGTTGTTGCGTTATCACAAATTTCCGCCTTTGCTTCTCACGGTGAAACTGAGCCGACATACTTTTGCTTGATCAGCTCAATGTCATTGCAGCGAAAATCTGCTAATGCATTTGAGCTGATGTCTGGAGCATTTCCGCTGCAGATTAGTATGTCGGAGTTTCGACGTGGAAGACCGTGGGAATTTATAGATAACGTAACTCGCTCGCATGTAGAAGGAGACCTCAACCGGCTTGGAGTGCGCAACTGGAGGCAGTTAGCTACGGACCGGGCTAACTGGAGTGGCTTGTTATTGGAGACCCAAGTCGCCTCAAACTGCAGCGCCACCTAAGAAAAAGAAGAAAAAGCAAAAAGTGTCCAAATGTTATTGACAATATTGATGTGTGTTTAGATAAAAAGAAAAAAATGCAAATTTTTGGCACGACTGGTCCCTGGGACTTGGAGCTGTCACAAACATTCGTGTTGTGTTTGGATACATTTCCTTAATTCTTTAATTAATAGTTTGAGCACGATATCATGCATTCTAAGTATTCTACAAACCCAATCCTAAAGAAACAATCAAAAGGGTCTTGTTGATGGAGGTTACTATCCCTTCTTTGTATTCATTCAATTCCTTTAACATCATTGTATTTCCTTCCCTTCTAGCATTTCCAGTCGTCATTTAATTAACACCGTTAATGGTAAGATATAACTGCATTGAGATAGACTAATCCACTGTAAGCCTGCAACGACTTATTTAATGAAACGAAGACAAATAATGCAGTAGCGCCCTAAAATCCTAAAGTTGATTGAAGAAAAGAAGAGTATTCAAAGTGTTGAATGTGTAAGAGAAACTTTATTTGCAATAATGGAAGAAATGAAAAGTGGAAGCTAAAACTACTTGCACATTGTGTGAATAGCTTATTATGGAACAAAAGTTGCTAGTTTTATTTTATTATCCCTTTTTGGGAATGCATCACGAGAAAAGTGAGTGAAAAGCTGCCATTAATCTCGCAAAATGTATCCTTTATCTGAGAAGAAAATTATTTAATTAACACTGGCACCAAATTTGTAAGACAAACAATATCTACGGAAGGAATAAATAGTCCGTTGTATTGTGCGCATCCTATGAATGTGCTGTGCATTGCTCGAAAATTACCCATTGTTGTTTCCCTTTTGTGGCTCAGTGCATTCATTCATTCATTCATTCAACTATTCCTTAGCCAAAGTTTCTGGTTTCCTTTTGCCGTTCTGGTGATACAAAATAAACTAGTAAATATCCTTATTTTGCTATTGTTCCATCAAGCTTTACCACACATTTTTAACCTATTTTCTACAACAACCTTTATACTCGCCGGGGGATGTGGTAATGTCCTCAGTTGGATGGATTAAGTTAGCCCTCATTTATCCGCCCTTAGGTCCTTCGACACGTTGTCTTAACCCCAAAAACAAACCCAGTCGCTCGGTTTGATTTATACATAAAGTTTGCTAGACAGAGGAATTCTGTGTGCTGCAATTTTTGTCGTGGAGAAATGAACAGACATCCTTCATCGTTCTAGATGTGTGCTGGGTTTCTGTTCGGAACAGTTTATCCGTAACTGAAAAATGAAACCCAGATGTAAGGGGAAATTCTTCGGACTTATTTTTCACAAGATTTTGAGGAAGTTTTATTTCTTTTTATTTGTATCTCCTGGCAAAGTTTTCAGTGGAATAGGGCTTCGAGTTTTCTACTGTCGCTGCTGTTGCTGGTATTATTGTTGAATTTCGGTTAAAAGGAAGTAAGTTTGTTTTCTGCAGCAGCAGTCATACTGGAGGCAACTTTATTGATTGTGCACTACAGTGTTATTTTTGGCCGGAAGTACTTAAGGAGTCATTTTGGCAAATTGGTTGCACTTTCTGGTGATGGCTAAGTTGACTTGGTGGTGTGGGTGATGCTGATAAGTTTTAAGTTGTGTTGATGAAAATCAGTTTTGAAAATGCAACTTATAAGGAAGTGGAGCAATTGAAGTTTTACAAGCAATGCTGTGATAAAAAAGATGTTAGAGTTTGATTGATATTCATGTATTGAACTTAATATGCGGTATTTATATTTAGAAAAAAAGATGAAAAAGCAGATTGGAAGTCCAGATTTCAGTGAGACTTGAAAAATATGAACTCATGGGATTTATACGCATAAATTTTATGATGGGCTGAAATTCCTAGCTTGAGAACTTTTTGATATGATAGTGAGAACTTCAGACAACATATGTATATGTATATATGATCCTGCTATATTTCTAATGATAAGAAAGATATACATAGTTTTCATACTTCACTAAGCCGGGTTCACTAGAAAATCTAAGAATGAAAAGAAGGTTTATTGTCGGCATATCCGATATATGAAACTTGTCGAAATAATATTCCAATGAAATTCTCCCATTGGATTTCTTATTTCAGAAGCATCTTCATGGCAGTGGTTGGGTAGATTATCATTGGCAGAGTATTTCTGCGGTATACCACTCTTCGTACTTTATTGACTATCTTTGAGTTTACTTTGACTAGTGTCAGTATCGCGCTCGAATGTTTGATTGTCTTGATTTGAAGTTTAATATTTCTAATAAATCGCAATATTTTTGTCTTGACTAAGTACATTTTAAGCCTTAACATGTGGCAAATTACCACACAAATTTTCTGACTTATCGTATTCAGGTGTTGACATGTTCTCACAGTACCGATGCATCAAGATCATATTGCATAGGTGCCTTGAATATGAATATATGAATTCGTGCCATAAGTTTGTTGCCTTGAATCTTAACGACTAAATGGGATAAATACGAAGCTTCCCAATTTGGTTTTCGCTTTGTTAATTTCGCTGATGGAATTCGAAATCAAACTTACAGAAAAGCTACAATTCGTCTGAAACAGAATGTACATATGATACCCTGTCCTTCTTCTTTAACATTAGTCCTAATAAAGTATTTTTGAACTGAGATACAATAATAACCTAAAAACGCACATATGTATTTATTAGTTGCAAAATATTATCTAAAACGGTCTATTAATAAAAACGCCACAAAATGTAGGCGTGGCTACGTATGATGTTTAGGTGAATTGTAGATAATTTAAATACCTAATATATGTGATCTTAATGATTTTTGTGATTTTTACTTTTTTTCACTGCCGAGCGTGAGCGTATTTAAGCGGGGTTTCTTTTTCAAACGCCAAGATTTCATCCTACTAGCTCCAAATAACTACTTGTAGAAGTAGGTATATGTAACAAAAGAGTTTGTAACATATGTTTTCTTTTAAGAACATGTTGACCCTAAACATCTACCCTTACACATACGACTATACTAGTGGTTAATCAGCTTAATCACCCAGAAAAGAATTCAAAACTAATAAAATGCAAATGAATGTTTTTTAACATATTATATGTATGTATGTACATATGTAAATGGAGAGAAAATTTCACCACAATTTGAAAATAAACACTTCATGGGTGTTCATTGCAAATTCGAACAGTCTTCAAATTTCAGGTTACAGTCATATGATTCCCTTACATTATCTTCCTTTTTTTTGGTGTTTTCGCCAATAGCTTTTTTGTATTACTCAAAGTGTCCTTGCCATGATGTATGTATGAGCATTTGTTTTGCCCCCGTACTGTGCAAATGAAAAATACATTCCGTTTGATAAACAATGGGGTATAAATCGCTGTCGCCTATGCAGGAAATTACAGAACATTGCCTCCATATATACCTACACACAAACATGATTCTCTACACTTTTTCTACATCTCGTGCCGTGCCAACTCCCCAGCATCCGATTTCATATTACCAATACTTTGTAGTCCTTGACCATTGAAATGTTCAGTGATCTGTGAAAATCGACAATTTCCGGTGAACAGCAAAAAAGGACACAAGTCAGAGTGTTCGTTTATTGATTTGAGGCTGTATTTGGGGAGGGATTTAATTCATTATCCACTCTTATCCCTTACACTGGCGAGTGACCTTGGAATATCAATTGAAAATGTAGAAGGATTACAAGTCCACTGATTTTACATTGCTTTATTTCGAGGAGGAATTATTCGACAAATAATTAGTGACGCGAAAATTAATTTAATTGAAATTTTAGTCTGTGGAGGTACATATGTACATGCATACATACATATGTACATATGTTACAAGGATTTAATGTCGTACAATGTGGTATGGCCGACTTTGGATGAATTCGTCATAGCTATACAATCATATAGGCTGTATTTCATATTCATACATGTAGGATGCTCCCGGGAACCACAGAAAATGTGGGATTAGTTTCCCGTCCCGACGAGAAAGAGATTTTAGTGAAAACAGGATGCAAGTTAATGACGAGACCATAGAAGTACATAAATTTTAATCAAACAAAAAGATGTTTAGATACAATAAAAAACAAAGTTTGCCTAAATGTCCAAAAACACCAAAGGAGATTCAAAACTGTTTTGAAAATAAATTGTTCTTAAAAAACTATGAAATGTCAAAATATAAAAAAGAACTGCATTTTTATAAGCATACAATTCTGAACAATAATTTCGCCTACACTATTTTTAAGGCATCAAAAACTGTGGACATGATTAATTCTAATTGCTTTGATCCTAAGCAGAGGAATTTTATATTGATGGCACACTTAATGTTGTCCCCACATTCGAAACATGTAACCCAAAATATTTTTTTAATAATTTCAACTAATGTTGAAAACTATCAGTGAGTAACAGAATAGCTGAAAAAATCGCACATGCATACATATATTTATAAAGAAACTTTGCATACACCCAACCTCGCACTCACTCCGAATCCAACAGTGACCCCAAGCAAGGGGGTTGGATACATATGTACATATTTCGCGAATATGTACATACATTCGCGCGAATTTTTAACTGTCACATTATCTAGTGCGCCCCAAATTTAAACAATATTTAGGTACTGTTGTACTGTATGCACATTTTTGGGACATTATTTCATTATTACTTTTGGGACCTAATTTCCTGAGGCTTAATTTTACGGAGCCGCGCGTATTTATAAGTATTACTTTATCTAATGCTCAAAAACTAAAGATCTTTGTTGAGCATTCATTTTGAAAACTATATATAAAAAATGATCTTTAGTTTTTGAGCATTAGATAAAGTATTAGTTAAAAATTCGCGCGAATGAACAGTGAAATATGTGTGTATATGTACATATATGCAACCCCCTGCTTGGAGTCACTGTTGGATTTGGAGTAAGTACGAGGTTGGGTGTTGGTATAAAGATTCTTTGCTTTCTTTGTTTTGCAACAGGTGTATCCTTTTTTGTAGGTACATATTAACTACGCAAAAGACTGAAGAAATGTATACAAATTTATTTCAATTTGTGGATAGAAATTTGTTTGAATTTCGTCCGTCATCATTTATGACGGACTTTGAACCAGCATTGCGAAATGCCCTTCGAAAGGTATTTCCTGAAGCTACAATGAAAATATGTTTGTTCCACTACTAGCATGCGCTGTGGAGAAGGACTTCAAAAATTACAAATTTTATACCAACAATGCGAAACAATGCAACTTTTTCCAAGTGGTTTAAGTAGCTATAAATGCTGAGGCTTCAACTTTGAATTTGGATTGCTTAGCATTATTGGTTGGATATTTTCAAAAACAATGGATGTTGCGGGCAAATATTACAATAATTGATTTATAAATTTTTCTTTGTTTTGACAAGAAGGACATTTTATTGCAACCATGCAATTATTTGAAAGTTTACCAAAATTGCTACTCAAAAATGGTTGAAAACTCACATTCCTCAATCTTACGCCCATTTTGTAGAACTATTGTTCAAAATGTTATTGAATTTTCTTGTAAATCAAACAATACTTATTTAAAATATCTTTGTTCAAAATATTTTGAAAATATAATTTGATATAAATTGTTAAATAGGATTCTTAGATATACTTTGCTATGCACGTTTTTTTTTTTTTTTGTTATTCATAATGTTAATAAAATTATACTAAAATCCTTATAAATAATTCCATTTCGCTTTTGTTTCCCAGTTAGAATCGAAAAAATACGGCAATCTTCTTCAAATTCTTCCACTATCTCTTGATTGAGAATTTCCATCAGGTCGGGCAGAGCACTTAAATTCATCTCATCAATAAAAGGGGTCAACTTCGTAGATCGATTAGATGTACTATTCAGCAACTGCTACGCTCTATCGACATTCTTGTACCAGGACCTGGGGTCTTCTATCGACATTTTCGTCAATAACGAGATGAGAGTTCGGTTCATCCGTTCCATTTGGCCGTTCCGTCGATTTAGGATATGATTATACAATTTCGTAGTGTCTATATGGTCGATATGATAGGTCCAATTTGTCGATAGGAGATAAAAATCCCTCTTGCATTCCTTTCGGACATAGTGCATTCTAAACAGTTCTTAATACATCTGGTGACTTTCACTCTAGCGTACTTAATGTGATACGTCCACTCCAAGAAGTCCAGGGTCGTCACGTCGTCTTCGATCAAGTCGGTACGTCGACAAACTCTCGTACGGCATCATTGCATAAGACTCCATTCTTCATAAACTAGTCTTCGTATTCATGGGTTTTAAGAACTTCGACCACTGCTTTCAGAACATCGTCCTGCATTTGTCCTTCTTTAATCTTGTGAGTTAACGCGCTAACTACCACCATTCACGGCTTAGGGCATCTACGTGGCGCATTTGGGTTCCACTCCGGTGTTCGATTACGTAGTCATCATCTTGGAGGAACATCTCATTACTCTCAGCGGCCCTTTCTTTTTTGTTTATCGTTATCGTGAAAGTGTTACAGTCTGTAATGATTTTCACCTGTCTTCCTAAGACGAAGACTCTCATTTTTCTCAACTCTTCCCAAGTAGCTAGCACTTCTAAATCATACGATGCATACTTCTCTTCATGTGGGCATGTGGGCTAGTTTTACTACATATATAAACTGCACTGGATGAAGATCCTGATTTTCTGAAACTGCTCCATATCCCAGCTTGATGGCGTCGGCACGGATTTTGGTAACTGCGTTAGGATCGAACAATTTGAGGACCGGCGATTCGACTAACGCGTTCTTCAAAGTCTCAAATGCTTTTCGCTACTCCACTCCCATTGCAAACTCTGAGTTCTTCCGCAACATGTTACTCAACGGCTTAGCTGTAATCGTATCGGTAATAAAACCGATACTCATGTACGGAATACTGGTTTAGTGGCCCGCCCTGGAAAAGAATTTCAACCTAGCTACATACAATGGAAAAAACTCAACGAGTCGCCTGTCTAAGCTTTACTGGTGCATTGAGAACTTCTCCCACTTCAGCGCTACAATCCCTGCTCCATTTGCTTCCAATTGACATCTTCAGCAAACAAATGGCTGCCTGCTCAGCAATAAGACTGAGAAACTCCAAACAATTGAAGGACCAACACACTGCACGTGCCAGAATACTATCGATGTATCGTCATCCACCTGCCTGCCCACCGACCACAACATCGGTATTAGCTATAAATTCTCAATAGCAAACAGAACTTAATAGACACACAGGAATGTCCTGTACCAAGAATCGCTGTCAATTTTTACCGATGAGTCCAAAACTGAGGACGGAGTCGGTTAGTAAGCAACTAGTTTTTCTAGTCCAATCGACGTATCAATTCCAAGATGCGCTTATAATTGTATATGATTTGAAGTTGTTAAACGCCCCCTCGATGTCCAGGAATGCTACCAAAGTAAATTTTTTACAATCTAAAGATTTTTTAATATTGGTAACTAATGAGGGTAGGACCGTTTCAATCGATTTCACTTATGTTGAGAGACTACTAGAAGATTTCTCTAGGGTTTTTAGGATAAATGATGACAAACCTATGAGTCTAGGATCATTAGCTGTCAAATACACACAAAAGTAGAGAACTGAACGTTTTGCACGAATATTTGAAAAATCCAGGAGTTCGAACATATAAAATAGCAAAAAAATAGAATTCGCAAGTTCAGCTGTGTACGCGGTTATAAAACGGTACGATCGGGTCGGAAGCCTGGACCTTTGGACTCCACCCTTCAAAAGGACATTGAAAGGACCTTTAATCGCAGTCCCAACATTTCCGTCCGAACTGAAGCAAATGTTTTACAAGCACAGAATGTTCTACAAGCACAGGTACAATTCAGCGAACTAAATCTCGAGCTAGCCTATCATCCTATAAAGTTAAAAAAAGTTCCAGTTCGGGATGATGCGAAGCAAACACTCGCGAGTAAGCGAGCCAGGCGTCTTTATGAATAGTTTTTGACCAAACTTGATTGCGTCGTTATGGATGACGAGAGTTACTGCGTCGCACATTTTGGATAAATCCCAAGCAACGAGTATAATATATATATAGAAACTACGTCCGATACAGAGATTTTTCTGACAGACAAATTAAAGAAATAAAGTGCGCGACTGGGTCGTACGTACTTGCACTTTAATGCCATAAGCTTAGAATGTTATAAGGACTAAAATTCAAGTCTTATTTTTCTTACAAATGAGGGCTAATTGCAATTCGTAAAATCTCCCTCAAAAACTGGGTGTGGCCATATGTAGTGTTCAGGTGAATTATAGAGAACTTCAAGGGCTATTCATTTTGTTTTAACAATTTTCTTCAATTTCTAATAAAAATTTTGAAAAATTGATATTTTTGAAAAGTAGGCGAGGAAATTCTAAAAGTTTGGTACGTCATATTTTTGCATTTATCATACCAACTTCAGATATTAATTCTGAGCCCAATCGCTGAAGAAATAGCTGAGAAATAGCCAATTTCTAAAATTACCGTTATACGCATTTTTCGCGCAAAATGGTGGTATGCCACCTAGTAGCATATGCCCAAACTAATTCGCATATAAAATCATATCAAAATCGTTAGAGCCGTTTTCGAGAAAATCCATTTTTAGTGAAATCGGCCTTAAGTAAAGTAACCTTAATTTTGAGGTTAGAATGAAAATTCCAATTTCTCCTCTAGGGATCATCCCCCAGACCCCAGATATGAAGTTTGGGCCTAATCCAACTTAACCTAATAGTTATCCACAACCCAGTCGAGCCGCCAGTATTAAGAAAACATAATGTACATAAATATGTATCCATTTTGCAAATAAATTAAATCCATTTAATTTTATATTTAAGTCCTTTAGTTGGGCTGATATACATAAAGACAGTAGGATATAGTATTATACCATCCATTCCAGACGGATTGCAGCTTTTCTGTATGTTTTATACAAAAAAGTGATAAGGTGGTCTATCTCGGTTATATCTACATTTTAAAAACTATTTACATATGTATGTGTCAATCTTCTTATACCTTTGCGTCAAAATAATTTCCGTAAAATTTTGTGAAATCTTCGCAAATATATGTAAGACACATATTTTCTTCGAACATTGGTAAAATAATGCGAAATTCGCAAAATGTGTATTAGAGTTTTCCTAGTATTCTCGAAAGATTGTTCATTATCTACCTTTTTGTATTGTGTGAAATGTGAATATTGAACTCCCGCACAAGAATCTAATGCATGAATTGTAGGTAATCTGAATATCTAAATATTTGGTTTAAAATTTTTCGTTTTCATATAATTTAGTGAAGTTATGAAAGAGAGTGTGGATTTTAAAAAATTTACACGTGTACTGTATTTCAATCAATATATTCTATATTCTACGACAGTGGTAGTTATTAAAAAAAATTACACCCGTACTTCATTTAGTATTTCATATGTTTGTAATTCATAATTTAAATTAATATCCACATTCATTTGTGGTCCATTTACTATTCTCAAATCAATTTCAATTTAAATAACTTTTAAAACACGACGAATTGAATTATTACTCCAGCTTCCCAAAGCAAATCGAAACTTGTAATCGAACAATTGAAAGGGAAACTTTTCCGAAGTGCTCACCTCCTGCAGCAGGAAAACGGTAATAAAGAACAAAATTCCAGCAGAATCCACCAATGAAATACATCATTTGAATTCCATTTATTTTCCGAAATGACTGAGTTTTCAACAAACCTCATCGGTATCCTTGAATTCATCTCCGGAGAGTTGAAATATATTGGAGGACCAACGAACGAACTGCAAATGCATTATACCCAACTTTAGCCATTAATCATACATTATATCTTTCAGATCGTTAGCGCTTATCGCGTCAATAGATTCCTCTATATGCAGCTACTTGCTCCTAGTGGATTTTGCCAATCCCGCGGTTGCCTGCCCTCTGACCAATAGCCTGCACAAAAAGAGCAAAATTGAAATTACCACCGTCATCACTGGTATCATCACAGTCACAATCAGCGTCATCATCGTTGGAGCCTTCCATTCATGGATCCTGCGGAACAGGGAACCTATTGCTTTATGGCAAAGGATGCAAGTTGCAATTGATGTTCTAGTTTGTCTGTGTGTCTCTGGTTTGTTAGTTATGCCAGAAGCTGCTGTATGCCCTCAAACCGAGTTGCGCTGACAATAGAATTTCATGGAACACGAGTAGAAGCTATCATCCACCCGACAATACCCCCTCCATTCATAGGATCAGACTCATTGCCTGTCTGCGCTTCTAAGCCCAAGGGTGTAATTTTCTTATGGACCATTGAGCGCGAATGTAATAATTCAAAGGTGTTAACCGGTCCATTGTTATCAGTCCCGAGGTATTATAAAGTTCATAACTTCTGATGTGTAGTCAGTTCTTTGGTATTCGATGATGATGGGTCGGCGATGCCATAACCTGTGCATTCACACACAAAATGTTAAAAGGTGCACAGAGGTCATGTCAGCCTGCCATTAGTTGTACGGCCGATCGATTTGGCAGTGGGGAGTTTTTAGTCAATTTTTGGTGTGGAAGAAGTTGGCTGAATTTTGCCTTAATAGATATCGGCCTAATAACAAGGAATCCTAGGGTGGATTTATGAGTATTCGTTCGGTAGAATGAGTCCTCGATTGTTTAAGTTCTTTGGAATTTCCGTGAAAGTTAGTCCTGCATTCGTTTAATTACTGCTATGGCAGCGGAGGAGCATAATTAATCAGATTAGCTAATGGTGCCGTGAAAGCTATCAGCATGTCGTTATAAAAAGGAGGTAATGTTTAATCGTAAAACCACTCGGTGTCTTGCAAAATGAATCTACAGGGTGTCCTGCATAAAATTATTCAAAACTTCATAGTTGAATTTAGTTAGTGGTGCAGGGAAAAACATCACTCCAAATGGGAATTTTCCCATATGTGGTGAGCAATAATTTCACCTTTATTTGAGAAATAACTCCAATCTTAGGGAAGGCATTTCATTTCCAATAGCTACTGTAGAAAATAACCACAGAGACGAAAGAATACACACGAATTCATTTATTGTATAAAATATATTTATGTACATACAAATTACATCTTAGCCCTGTTTTATTATCACACATGATCCATATATGTACATATGTATGTATATACCGATCAACTATCAACGAACAATTTTAGTCGTATAGTAGACATTTATGCAGTTCTCTTGTTAATTCTTGTAATCCATACAAACAAATGATTATGTACATATGTATATGGACATGGATAAAACACCGCTGATATCTAAATTGATAGGCACGAATAATTTCGCAACTGAATAATTTACAGATGTGAAACTAGGAGCATAGCAAACTAAAAATTTGATTTTCTGGCAAACAACTCCACTAACATTTCGAGTTATTGTGATACGGTGGTTTAGTTTTTATACCCTATACTAAGGGTATATTAAGTTTGACACATAGTTAGTAACATAGAGAAATAATCAAGTTAGACCCTATAGAGTATACATATATATATGTATATCTGTGGTCAATATCAATAGCGAAATCGATATGTCCGTCCGTATATGACCGCTGTCTGGGCCTTAGTTCAAATGTTCGAAGTCGTATTTCAGTACAAAATGCAATATGGCCACACCCACTTTATAAGGGATGCAAAGGAAGGAGGATACGGTATCATACGATTCGTTCCAGACGACTTGTAGATTTTATGTATTTTATGTATACTCTATTATAAGGGTATATTAAGTTTGACACATACATAGCTTGTAACATAGAGAAATAATCCATATAGACCCTATAAAGTACATATATACATACATACATATATTTATTTGTCCGTCCGTGTGTCACAACTTTTGGGCCTTCAATTTTGAGCTATGAGGATGAAATTCATATATGGGCTTTTGAGAAGGAAAGCAGTACAAGTGTAAAAAACTTTAAAATCTGCCTAGTACCACGCCCACTTTTCCATTACTTCACTAAATTATATGAAACCGAAAATTTTTGTTAAGACCAAATATTAAGGCATTTAGATTCTCTACAATTCATTCGTACATCAGTTTTAGCCACGCCCACTTTTTGGAGGCGTTTTCATAAAAAAAACGATTTTCATGAAATTTTACATGTAACATCCTCAAACGTTTTAAAGTTATTGTCGTAGTTCAGTACAAAATGCATCATGGCCACGCCCACTTATAAGGGCTGCATAGAAAGGATAGGGTATCATACGATCAGTTCCAGACGGATGTTTTATATTAATATCGATAAAGTATGTACAGTTGTGCTCATATAATTAAGTCACAAGAACAATTTTCGTATTATCCCCAGCTATTTTCTTTTAATGCGTCTGTATTTTTTCTTATCGCATAACTATGATTCTTCGTTAACTCCTTTATGAGTTCACATAAACAACGAAGAAAAAAAAACTCCTATTTCAAGTCAGTCATTGTCAGGAAGTGGTACGTGAAGTTCTCATATAATTAAGATATTTTTTTTAAAAAGGGTAAGTCGGCTATTTGTGAAGTGTGAACTCTATTTAATGTATTTCATTTTAATATTTTTGTTACTTTAAATGCATAAAAAAAGAAAACAAAAAAGAAAATCACTGCAATGGGAAAAAATAAAAGCTCCACTCCAGCCGAACGAAAGCTGATATGGGAAACATTCCAAAAATTTAAAAGCGTTGGTAAAGTTTCCGAGCTTTTAAGCTTTACGCTTGGTAAAATTAACAATGCTATTAATTTTTACAAAAAAAATGCCACCTCGAAAGACGACAAAAGCTGAGGATCAAAAATTGGTCAGGATCAGCAAATCGGATCCATTTCTTACATCAACTGAGATCAGATCCGAAATGGAGACCCACTACGGTGTTAGTATTTCAGCCCAGATCGCCCGACGGCGTTTATAAGAGAATGACTTAAATGGACGAATTGCGAGAAGAAAACCTTACGTATCGAAAAAAAAACAAAAAAAAAGGTTACAGTTCGCTCGTGAAAACTGGCGTAAAGACCCAAAATACTGGGAATTGATAGTGTGGAGCGATGAGTCCAAGTTCAACGTCTTCGCGAACGACAGAAGGTCATGCGTTCGACGACCGCCATTAAAAGAATTGGAATCGAAATACACTAAACAGTCAAACATGGAGGGTCGTCGGTAATGGTTTGGGGATGTTTCACTTCATCTGGAGTGGGTTCAATTGTCCAGATCAACGGCAAAATGACGGGTAAAATGTGCAAGAGCATACTAAACGGACATCTGAATGGCGATTTTGCTGAGAATTTGCCACTTTCATGGACTTTTCAGCAGGACAACGATCCGAAGCACTGCTCTCGGGTCGTTAAATCTTGGTTTGAGAAAGAAAGAATTAAAGTTCTCCCGTGGCCTTCCTTAGTTAAATCGCATAGAGAATCTATGGGGTGTTATAAAAAGGGCAGTTTCAGCCCGAATACCCCACAACACTGTGGGAAATAATTCAACGAGAGTGGCATAAAATCAATCCCGGTCAATGTGCAGCATTCCAGTCAATGAGTGACCAGTGCAGTGTGCCCATGTAATTAAACAAAAAGGTTATCCAATCCAATATTGAGGTAAGAAACACTAAAGTTAGTTCTTTAAAATAGAGTCTAACCGAATTATATCATTTTCTTACAGATGACTTAATTAAATGTTGCTTTTACCAATATGAAGTCATCGGAAATTTGCTGTTTTTTTTTGCTATGATTTTTTTTTTTAGTATAAGATTAGTATAAGATTGGCCGCCTATGAACCAAGTGTATATATTTTTGTCATTTTGTAAATAAAACATACAGAAAAGCTACAATCCGTCTGGAACGGATCGTATGATACCCTATCCTCCTCTCTATAAAGTGGGCATGGCCAAATTGCATATTGTACTCAAATATAGCTATAATGTCGAACGTTTGAGGATGTTACATGTAAAATTTTATCAAAATAGGTTTTTTGATGATAACGCCCCCAAAAAGTGGGCGTGGCCAAAACTTTTGTATGGGTGGATTGTAGGGAATCTGAATGCCTAAATATTTGGTCTTAACAAAATTTTTCGGTTTCATATAATTTAGTGAAGTTATAAAAAAGTAGGCGTGGCAGTGGGCGGATGTAAAACAATTTTACACTTGTACTGTATCTTTTTCTTGAAAGCCCAGATATGAAATTTCAGCGTCCTAGTCGGTTTTGTGATGATAACGCCCCCAAAAAGTGGGCGTGGCCAAAACTTTTGTATGGGTGAATTGTAGGGAATCTGAATGCCTAAATATTTGGTCTTAACAAAATTTTTCGGTTTCATGTAATTTAGCGAAGTTATGAAAAAATGGGCGTGGCAGTGGGCGGATTTCAAAAATTTTTACACTTGTACTGTATCTTTTTCTCATGTGAAATTTCATCGTCCTAGCTCAAAATTTAAGGCCCAAAAAGCGGTGACATACGGACGGACGGACGGACGGACGGTCATCGCTCAATCGATTTCGCTATTGATGCTGATCACGAATATATATACTTTATAGGGTCTATCTCGATTATTTCTCTATGTTACAAACTATGTGTCAAACTTAATATACCCTTAGGATAGGGTATAAACATAAACTTCAGAAACATTATTATGGAATTTTTTTGGTGACTTTATTATATAAGCACAAGTGTATGTATGTAGATATGCAGGTATAGTAATAAATTACTAGTCCGAACTTGAAACGTATTGCTTCTTGACGGAACGTGAAGAAGCAATGGGGGTCGCGATTCCGTCAGATAGACATTTCGGCACGCTAAGGTAAGACTCGTGGCGCCCATATTGAACATCAATTTCCCATGACCTTTTTCATTGGGTCAGTCGGCACTTAGTATCCTGAATCGCGGAAGTGGAATGTGACACATAATTAGGCAGATTGTTTATGAGACAATGGGTATATTCAGTCTAAGGTTACGATAAGGTCAAATTCAAAAGAAAACGGGATAAAATGCTTATCAAGTCGTCACACGATTTTGACGTACTGATCCATAAGGGCGAAAAGATAATACATGTGTATGTATGTATGTAAATAATATTAACGAACTTGATTTCACATTAAAATTCTATTGTAATTTCTAAACAAGAATGATGGAATATAAAGATTGCGCTGTTCAGTGTAAAAAATCGAACGTTCTGCGCATATAATGTCACTAGAGATTCGGGATTTGACATCTGTTTATTCACGCTGTGAATTTGCTGTGAATTCATCAACAATTCCTGTAAAATGTGTGCAGTTTATGTCGTATTAGTTGTTTAATTAAATGATTGTTGTTAATGCAATAAAATAGATATTATTATTTTAATTATTATTATAAATTCATTAACATGTAAGTAAATAACCTATAAAGTGAAATAAACGCCAGCTACAAGGGCGTTTCGCTTTTAATGACACTAAGTGTAGTTGTTTTGTTTACTATTTTGTTTTATGATTTTAAGTGTTAATGTTATACGAAACCACTGGATTATGTGGGACATTGTCCTACAATTTAATCATAGTTGAAAGTGTAAGAAATACCAATTAATACAACTCATTACGTGGAATACTTTTAGTGCCAGCAATTAACAGTGACCAATGTAAACAACCATTTGACCAAGTCTATCTGACCGGTATAAAGAAAACAATAAAGATGTAATTATTATTATTTTTTTTTTTTAATTTTTTTTTAGTTGAATATTTTTCTAAATTTTCTCTTACGTTTATGAGCATTTTCCGCGATTTCCCTATTCAATTTCCTAATTCTAAAATACATGAGGGCTCTAAAGAATAACTTTTTAACTTTCTCATCGCAAATTGTCTTTGCCGCTACATCTAAGTGTGTTTTTAAGAAATCCTGGGTTATAAATAAGTCATCACCGTTGATGGATTCGAAGACTTTCTCCAGCGCACTCATGTGGACCATTAAACTGGTTGTTGGTTTTGATAAACCGCCTTCATTTCAATGATTGACTCACGTAAATGTATTATCCATAGATCCTTCTGGGTCAACACGAATGCCTGGAACCTTTTCACTCAATTTCTGGCAAATGCTGTGAGGATTTATTCTTATGCTTCTGAGAATTGTACCTATGTAAATCAAACACAATCATTTTAATAATACATCATTCAAATCAATCAAAAAAATAACCTGTAAGGGTATAATCCAATTCTTCTAAATCAAATTGGCGTTATTCAATAGGACGCCTTTATTATAGCCAAGTATGTAGGAACGTAGCCTATATCTGAATTCCTAACGATCAGGTTAGTCGTGAAGGCCTCCTTTGGCACGAATTATACCAAAGAAATTTTCTAGCACATCTTGATTAAGCCGATCAGTCAAGATATAACTGAACTTAAAGCGATTCTTCAAGACCGTAAACAGCATTCTAACTGCGATGTTAAACTGAATAATGCCTATAAAGAATTTTTATAAGAATGTAATCGAGTATGTGAATTATAAGTATACCAACCTCTCTGGAAAGGTAGTAAGTTATCCTTTCCAATAACTCTCAAATTTAACATTAGATTCGTCATTTGGTCCAGAATCTGGTCTTGAATATCCAGAGCTAGACCATACGAATGGACCTGCATTCTGGAATCTTCTGTTAGTGTCCTCACATTCATGATTTCGAACCAGTCATTTGTCTGTAAGCAAGCAATAGTATTAAAATTAGACTAAGTACAATTACTTTAATAAGTGTTTGAATATTACGGTTTTAAATAACTGGAAGCACTCTTGGCAATTTTGGTCGCTTAAAAGCCCCAAGCTGCCTGCCCTTGTTAGTGATTGGGCAATAGTATGTGAAAACAATTTCGTTGCCATTTTCACTTTCTGTCGCTCGGCTTCTCTTTTTCTGGTTTTCATCTCATCAAAACTGAGAACGCAAATTTTCTGGGCCTCATCTAGTTAAGTAGCAACAATACACCAGGCTCAATGATTCCTGGTGTAATATCCACTTTATGTGCCCAGTTTGAAGTATCAAAACGCTAGGAAGCGGACATTTTTTTTCCGAAGTCGCTCATAAGCTTTAGCACTTGTGGAGTATAGCGTAATTGATTGTGCTATATCCGCTTCGGAGCATTTTATTCTTTTAAGGCCGTTCTTTAATTTATTTACCCGCTCTACAGTAAATATTTGCCTCAATTTTTCCTCCATATTGTTCCGTTCAAATTCTGATTTTTTTCAGAAGCTTTTCTGCGGAACGTACTTGCTGCTGCAAAGTTAGAATTACGTTCTTCCGTTTGAGACTTTTACTAAAAATTTATTGCATTGTAATTATGTTAAAAACATTAAAAGTAGTAAACTTACACTTTATTTTCTAAGGATGTTAAACGCTGTTTTAGAGATTCGGTTTTCTCTACAAAAGAATCATCTTTTGTGGAGTCCACTTCTTCAATGAGTTGAGGTAAGACTTCAACTTTAGCTTCTTGGACTGCAGCAGCCCCAGCAGAAGATGGTGTTTGCTGCAGCAAGGACACAATCATGTTCTTCTTAGCTCGAACTTCCATCTGGTTGAAGCGAGTTGAAACGGAAACTGTGTCAGCGTTTGAGTCTATAGTTAGAAATTTCCGCCTTCAACTTATACCCATTTTTCTGACTAAATCCTGTAATTTTCCTTAGTTAAGATTATATAAATTTAAACATAAGTATAATTACATACCCATTTCAAATTGGAGGTTTCTTTCGATGTCACCCGGAGCAAAATGAGCAGAACAAATACGAGATGTTTCCGTATTGCATGTATCTTTTCGGCGGCAAAAATGCACCCATTGCTTTCTTAACCCTCTAACGGGCAAACTCGTAAAATTGGTCAGATCAAACTGAAATTTTTTTCCAAGTAAATATAGGTAAAAGAAGCTTAAGTTTAAATTTTCAGGCACAAGTTTTGTGTGGAACGACCGCCAGGTGAGAAACAGTCAAGACCGTATTGAGACGGAAGATTTTCTATGGTGGAAACAATTTTTATCTACTGTACCATATAAATGAAGCTCGCATTTGGAACAAATGACTTGTGTATCCGACTTTTTACAATGTTTGCACTTTTTTTTACCATTTCTATCAACCCAAATTGGAAAATGATTTTCGCCATCAAACCGAACATCCGCAACTTGAGGAACAGCTCTTTTCCCAACACTTGATGTGCAAGGCATTAGTGATATTGTCCGATCGACAATTTGACCCGATAATGGTCGACCTACAGGCCGTTTTTCTTGGCAGTTAACAAGTTCAGCAGCTATTTCCTCACTCAATTTCGGAAGCAGCAGAAGGTGTTCTTCTTCGGACATTTCATTTCTCACTATGTATACGTTTGTATAAAATGAATGCATTAGTAGCGGCCATGTCTACAAAATGGTAGAGGAGTCTAATCATAATATCACGACTCTTAGTTCGAATGTGATATCGACCCATAAGGCTGTCCATAAGATCAACTCCACCCTTGTGAGCATTATATTCTCGGATGATTTGCGGGCAGTTGATTTAAATGAAGTTTTTCTGCTTTCTATCATACCGAGGTGCCTTCGCAGTTTGTTGATCAAAATTTGTCCTTGCGAAAGGTTCAATACCAACATATGTAGATGCCAGGCGCACACACTTGTTATCTTTCCACAAAACAGGGTTCACATCGATTCCTTGGACTGAGGTCATGTATTCTGTGGAAAATCCTCTATTCTCTTTGCTCACTTCTCTGTCAGTCGGCAGCTTACACGCTGGTATACGATTGGCTATGAATAAAATAATGTAATTTTGATCAACAAAATTGCTAAAAAAAACAATCACCTCTCACTGTGCCTAAACTGTAAATTCCTCTGGCTCGTAAATAGACTAATAGCGGCAATGACGTGTAAAAGTTATCAAAGTAAAGGATGTGGTGAACGAAATCAGGAATTGTTTGTGATAAGCGAACAACAACATTTGATACGGCTCAAGTTGAATTTTTTATTATAATTTCGCTTAGAACGATCCATCTATCACACAAAAATTTCAATAAAAGGGGGAAAATACTTAAATAACAGGTAAACAATGGTGTTTTTTAGCATCAAAGGTGTGAACAACAATGAAACAGAGGGGGACATTTTTTACACACAAACCGGCAAGGCCGTCTTGAGACGACATTTGCATTTTTCGTTTCCAAAGCACACTTCACATTATTTTTTCACTTCAACTATAACATATAACTCAAATATAATATAATATCTAAAATTATAGATTGGATCACTTGATTTTAAATATGTTTATTTAATAATTTAAAACAAAATTTTTTGCGGAATAATTTTTGTTGCTATTTCGTTACCCGTTTGCACTTAACGGATGATAACACCTAAACACGAGGACGAATTGCAATCATATGTTATTACAATGCCAACTAGAAGCGTTTTCACTACTTTGACCAAAAAAAAATAATTGATTTGACTCTGGAGGTCAAAGATCAAAGGCCGTCTGGAGACGGTCTTACCCGATAGAGGGTTAAGATTTTTATCTTTGGGAAAGCAATAACACATCTCACTTTGAATATTTAATTTTAATTTCTTCAATTTAAATCACAGAGAATTTTTAAACTTTTAAAATACGCGCCAACACTCACAGGAATATCCGAAAAGTAAAATTTGGCGGGTCTCTGATGACGTATCACAGCTGTCAGAAAAAAAATTTAACATGGTGGACATGCGCAATGCCTTATCTTGTATACTATAATTCTTGGTTTCTAATAACTATAATTAATACTGTAGCTAACTTACATATTAATGAGACCTAAGACAAAGCTTTGTATTGCTATCAGTATTTTGAAATTTGCAAAGATTAATTGTAAGTAGGTGGACGCCGTGGCTCAAGTGGTTAGTGTGTTGGACTACGGAGCGAGGGGTTCCAGGTTCAATCCCCAAACAACACCTAAACTTTCTCTCACGGCCCCACCTCTCGAGAGCGTCTGACAAATATCCGAGAGTAAAATTGTCATGAAAGCTTCTCAAAACAAAAAATTGCCGTTCGGATCCGGCATTAAACAGTAGGCCCCTTCCATTCGTGTGAGGAATATAACACGCACAGCACGAGGGGTTGTGAGAAGCTAGGGCCTGGCTCCCATTGACCTGTCGCGTCAAAAAAATGGTATATTTGTAATTGTGAGTACGCCGTAATATACATATCATACCTATGTATGTATGTATATTCACATGTATATACACTCAGTCACGAAAGTCTACATACAGCGCTGAAAAGTGCTAAATTTTAATTGAATTTTTGGCTTTTTCTTGTTTTCTTTGAATTATTGTGAGGATATGATTTGTTTTTCTTTTGAATCATGTTTTTAAACAATAATAATGTTATCTAATAAAAAACAAAATTGAAATTTTGTCTATCAATTCAAATTTAGCACTTTTCAGCGCTGTATGTAAACTTTCTTGACTGACTGTATGTATGTAATCATTTTGTTACATGCAGATTCTGGAGTGGATAAGCTGTAGCTGATCCGATCTAACTTTCAAGTTTCGAAATACATATACATACATATATTCAACTTACTAAATGCTATGTATTTCCATACCCTGTGAAAAACTACATAGGCAAAGGGGTAACTATTAGACGAATTCTATTTAGAAATACATACACGTTTTTTTTGTTTTTTTTGCACAATTGGTGATTCTTTAATTTATAGCCGATGCCTTAGCTAAGTCCTGCTTAAAAGTACTTACATAGGTAGCAGTAAACATAGTTGTCGGAATTAATATTTATCTCGTCCTAATCATATCGTACGTGATCTCCATTCCTTTGAATGCTGTATCGTAGTAGTCCAACACTGGTCTCACATTAACTGGATGCCAGCTGTTCAAAATGGCTGGACAAATACCCCAGCTCAGCTGCAATTATTGTAATCGAAATTGCCAATCGAACTGTGGTTATTAATTGTACTAGCAATAAAAATAAATGATATTCCATTGGTTCGCTTCCCACTTTTGCCCATTATTAAAATGGCACCGTCATTGGCACGAAATGACTTGATACTTTCTTTCAGTAAATTTGCAGTTCGATCCTTTGCGCCCAGTAAGACAGCACAGCCAACAGAAGGAGTAGAATTGCAATAGAGGAAAGTATTTAACGAGCGTAACCTGATGAGAACGGAAAGCGTAACAGTTTGGCGAGAACCACAAGGACACAAAGTTGAGACTAAATTTTCAAGCCAAGGGATAAAACAAACACCAGTTGTTCAGAAGCAGAAGTAAAAAAAAAGTTTAAATATCACAGGAGGAAAAAATAAAGAGATGAAATATATCTTCAAAAGGATTACGTTCCTCTCTCATAAAATGTTATCAACTCCTTTTGAGTGGATTTAAGGAAAATTTTACTACATAGAAGCACCTCCTAGAGCACAATATATTGTCAAGTTAAAAGAAGTATCTCGTAAGAATGTTCATATTTCATGGTGCGCTTTGACTTCGGTAACTCCATATATTTCTATGTACGCGCAGGTAAGGTAAGATACGTAAGTAGGTCTCTACCAACAAGTAATCTGTTTTTCATAAAGTAAATTACATGCATCCTTTCACTATAAGATTCCGCGTTGTTTCCTTCCTGCATTCTGTTAGATTGAAACCGATTCTTTTTGTATGTGCACATACTCTTATCGTAACTGCAGAAATTTACCATCAATTGATTTGAAGACGGAAGACAACAAAATATTTTTATTTGTATTGTCAAGTTCTGATAACCTTCTTTGCTATACTTATATATTTCAATTCAATTCAATTATTTATTTAGTTCATGTCACACGGAAACAAAGACATTTATGAAAATATAGCGTTACACTTCGGAACGAATCTCTGGACTATTGACAACGTAACTATCAAATCAACGGTCACCTTTGTATCCTTAGTATGGTTGGCAAAAACTACGCAAGCGAAAACATAGGGATAGTTGGATAAGCTTTACCGTCTATTGATGTTATTAGGACGAAGAAATATGCGTGAGCTTTGCACTGTTACATCTCACAGTACGGTTATGCTAATATTACGCTCTAATTCAGGACCTTATACCTGGAGACTTTATTCGTCATCTAACGATCCCAGATACCATTCTCTAGAAATTTTTGACGAACATGTGAGGTATATGTGTACATACATACATATATGAAACCACCAATGACTAGTAACTCGACAAATTTACCTTAACAATTAACAAACTTCGGCGTCGGTCCTAGAGCGATTAAAAAGAAAACTCACAAATATCAAAATTAATATCAAAACATACAGAAAAGCTACAATCCGTCTGGAACGGATCGTATGATACCCTATCCTCCTCTCTATAAACTGGGCGTGGCCAAATTGCATTTTGTTCTCAAATATAGCTATAATGTCGAACGTTTGAGGATGTTACATGTAAAATTTTATCAAAATAGGTTTTTTGATGATAACGCCCCCAAAAAGTGGGCGTGGCCAAAACTGTTCTATGGCTGAATTGTAGGGAATCTAAATACCCAAATATTTGGTCTTAACAAAATTTTTCGGTTTCATATAATTTAGTGAAGTTATAAAAAAGTAGGCGTGGCAGTGGGCGGATGTAAACAAATTTTACACTTGTGCTGTATCTTTTTCTTGGAAGCCCAGATATGAAATTTCAGCGTCCTAGATAAAAATGTAAGGCCCAAAAATCGGTTTTGTGATGAAAACGCCCCCAAAAAGTGGGCGTGGCCAAAACTTTTGTATGGGTGGATTGTAGGGAATCTGAATGCCTAAATATTTGGTCTTAACAAAATTTTTCGGTTTCATATAATTTAGTGAAGTTATGAAAAGTGGGCGTGGCAGTGGGCGGATTTCAAAAATTTTTACACTTGTACTGTATCTTTTTCTCAGAAGCCCAGATATGAAATTTCATCGTCCTAGCTCAAAATTTAAGGCCCAAAAAGCGGTGACATACGGACGGACGGTCATCGCTCAATCGATTTCGCTATTGAAGCTGATCACGAATATATATATTTATAGGGTCTATCTCGATTATTTCTCTATGTTACAAACTATGTGTCAAACTTAATATACCCTTAGGATAGGGTATAAACACACAGAAAAGTTACAATCCGTCTGGATCGAACCGTGCGATTCTCTATCCTTGTTTCTATTAGCCATAATAAAATGGAAGTGCTGTAATATAATTTTCGATTGCGATACAATGACAGCATCGAACGTAATGTAGACGAACCCAGATATGAAGTTTTAAACAAATCCGTTCAGCCATTTATGCTGCAAACAAACAAACAGACCGACATACGGAACGGATCGTATGATACCCTATCCTCCATCCTATCGAGCCCCTATAAAGTGGGCGTAGCTGTATTGCATGTTATTTACTGAATTATGATGATAACTTCGAACGTTTGAAGATGTTACATGCAAAATTTCATCAAAATTGGTTTTTTGATGAAACACCCCCAAAAAGTGGGCATGGCCAAAACTATTGTATGGGTGAATTGTAGGGAATCTGAATACCTAAATATTTGGTCTTAACAAAATTTTTCGGTTTCAGATAATTTAGTGAAGTTATGAAAAAGTGGGCGTGGCAGTGGGAGGATTTCAAAAATTTTTACACTTGTACTGTATCTTTTTCTCAGAAGCCCAGATATTAAATTTCATCCTCCTAGCTCAAAATTGAAGACCCAAAAAGTGGTGACATACGGACGGAATAACTATTTGGTTTTAATAAAATTTTTCGGTTTCATATAATTTAGTGAAGTCTTGAAAAAGTGGCGGATTTCAAAATTTTTTTAAACTTGTACTGTATTTTTTTCTCAAAAGCCCCTATATGAAAATATGAAATTTCATCTTACCTTGATGTAGTAACGGACTTTGTCTACTTCGGCTCTGCTATCAATTCTGACAATAACATCTTGGCAGAAATAAAACGACGAATAACTCTTGCCAATCGCTGTTTCTTTGGGCTGAGAAGGCAATTGAGTAGTAAGGCCCTATCCCAAACAACTAACGAGACTCTATATAAGACCTTGATCATTCCAGTCCTCCTTTACGGCGCTGAAGCTTGGACTCTATCAAAAGCGGATGAAGATATCCTCGGTCGCTGCGAGAGAAAGATTCCTCGTAAAATTTTCGTTGACGCGCTTTGGAGGAGGAGATTTATCGACAAACTATACGAGCTGTTCAGCGACATCGAGCTAGTCAGTCTAGAATCCAACCCGGAGGGACAATGCAGTAGAGGCAGACCTCGCCTTAGGTGGCGCGCACAAGTTGAAGAGGACCTGAACAAACTTGGAGTGTGCAACTGGAGGCAGTTAGGTAAGAACCGAGCTAACTGGAGATGCTTGTTAATGAAGGCCCAGACTCACCCCGAACTGTAGCGCCACCTAAATAAGTAAGTTTAGGCAACTATATTTTTTGGTATAAGGCACCTCCTAATAATTCAGTTATTTGTTGAGTTGGGTTCTTAAAATTAAAGTATGTACATATGTCCTTATACTCGCATTTCATTGTTTTCATCAAGGTTTACGTTTTATAATGTACATGTACATTTGTGTGTATATATGTACAAACAATTAAATATGTTTAATAAATTGCAGATAATGAATCATCTGAAAAGAAAATTGGAGGTTTCGTGCTCAAAAACCTTAAAATCGTACTGCCGTGCGTGTAATTTAGCAATGGTAGTGGGTAAGAGCAAGTTAATCAAGTACTCTAAAATGCCGAAACACGTAGATAACGCATATTGTCTCATCACCATCACTTAGTTCAATATTGAGCAAAGTCGGCCCTGATGTTAGTCAATACGAAAGAAATGTTAAAACAGCTATATGAACATTATGTAAGTGCATTCTTTCTAGAGCATAATGTGGTTTTGCATGTTATTGACCATCTCGTGCCTTTATTAAAAAATATTTTTCCTAATTCAAATATTGCGTCACAATCTGAGGAAGAACAAAATGTTCTAAGATCATTGAGAGTAGTCTAGTTAAAGCTGAGATTGATGGCCTAATAGAAATTCTGCGAATAAAGAAGGTATCGACATTTCTATTCAAAAGTTTGCTTGGCTTATCTACAATATTCACCATTCACTGAATTGCTGGAACTAATCAAAATTAAATTCTACTGATTGTTCAGCTGAAACATTGTATAAAGCATTTAAAGACTGTTTTCGAAAAAAAAAAACAAAATTCGTATAGCAAATATAATTGGTTTAGCATGCGATAATGCTTCAGTTACGGTAGGAAAGAACAATTCTTCTTATACCCTATCCTAAGGGTTTATTAAATTTGACATAGTTTGTAACATAGAGAAATAATTGAGATAGATCCTATAAAATATATACTTATTATATTCATGATCAGTATCAATAGCGAAAACAATTGAACCATCTCTGTCCGTCCGTCCGCATGTCGCCGGTTTTTAGGTCTTAAATTTTGAGCTAGAAGAATGAAATCTCGTATCTGGGGTTCTGAAAAAAAGATACAGTACAAATGTAAACATTTTTATCAAATACATTATATGTATATAACCGCGCCCACCTTTTGGGGCATTTTCATAAAAAAATTTCATGATATTTTGCATGTAACATCCACGAACTTTCGAAGTTATCGTAGTAATTCAAACGGATTGTACATATTTATTACAAAATATAAAAATGTCTTATTCAACAAATCTAAAAGATTATTATTTTTATACATATACATATATTTGTTTATTTGTTTCCGCTCGTCGATGTAAATATTGTGTGCAATATATTTTCAAGTGAGCTGCTACGAATGGTAAATAATTACGTTGAAGCAAAAGTTATCCAAATAAACTCTATAGAGTAGTTTTACAATAGATTAAGAGATTTAAAAAGGAAAAAAATAGTTTACTGTCACGAGCTGGTCGTCAAACTGGTGAGATATGAAAGTGATTAGGAAATTTATCGCCTATAGCGAAATGGATATAAAAACGAATTGGTAAGAAGTAAAGGACTTTTTGTGCACAATAAAATTTTTACGCAATGGGATCAAAAAGGCATGTGAGAAGTAAAAAAATATGTGCTGCGGTCAAAAAAAGTTGCTATTGAAGAGAACATTATATTTAATGGGACAGCTGTTAATAGCTCATTTAACTCGTTTTTTGAGAACATCGTATAAATGTAAATCAGTCAACTGATGTTGATCACTATGTAAACCAGATATGTAGATGAACTTATGTGTCGTTTTCATTTTAGTATGTACTGTGAATCCATATGACATTTTTGATGTGCTACGAAAAAAGAAACAAAAGAAACATTTCCACTTTACGTTCGCTAAGATGTTCTTAGACTTTTTTGGAGTAGTTGGAAACGTGTTCGATGAGATAGTTAATAAATCGTGAAATTCGGCATGTTCGGAATGGTTGGTTACACCAATTATTTAGAAGGTGAATGACTCGAGGCGATGTGAAGACTATCGACCAGTGAACGCGTTGCCAGTGTACAAAAAGGCCATGGAGAAGATAGTCACAACACAACTACAAAAATACATAGTAACTAATAACACCATCATTCAAAATCAATTCGGGTTTAGAAGACACCATTCATGTGAAACTGCTTTATATTATATGTTGTTATATTGGAAAGAAGATCTAGCAGCTGGATCCACTATTAAAGTAATTTCTTGGACCGTAAATGAGCTTTTGATACTATCGACAGGGGAATATTAATCCAGAAATTGAACCAGTCCGGTATTCGTGACAGAGAGCTACATTGGTTCATATAATATCTTCGCCAGACAACTGAAATGGCAATGACATCCGTAAATGGCAATGTATCGGACATAAGATCAAGATCATAGTACTCCCATACCTATAGGATCGATAACGGGCCAACTTTTGTTTTTACTCTACATAAACGATTTATGCAGAGTACCTACTAAAGTTTTGGAAGATAGTTCTGTTTACAGATGATGCCCTAATATATCTCGTGGGTGAGGATATCGCAACGATGATCGAACAGCTACAAGAAGATCTAGACAACGCATGTACATAAGTAATTTGTTCAAAGCAAACAAACTCAAGCCGAATGTACAAAGAATGAAATAGAAAACGAAAATTGAGCAAGTAGATCATAATAAACACGTTGATTATATTGCTAAAAAAAATATCGAAGAAAGTAAACTTTTTACGAAGAATCAAAAGTAAATTAGACTTTAACGCTGCACTCAGTGCTCTGCAGTCCTATTTCTGTTAACTAATAATGGCATACATGTAGATTTCAAAACAACAATTGGTGTTTAATGTTCTTCTGTTTAATCAAAAGATGAGAATGTGTGATTTGTCTGGGTTTTTTAATAGTTTAATTAGGTTCAGCCATATCAATTAAAAAATGCCAACAATCAGCGATGCCTGGTTATACATAGAAATACAATATGTATCGGAATATATCATATACAAAGGCTTTCAAACATATAACTCCTTACCAGAAGACCTTAAATTAGAAGCAAATTTTAGTGTACATACATATATGTATAAGCGCAATGTTAAAGAATTTGTAAAAAATTATTTTTAAGAGTTAATGTAAATATGTAATACAATAGCTTAGTATTTTAAGTATATATAATTAGTAAGTAAATCAAATTAGAAGTGTCTAAATAAATATGGTCTTTGTAGATATATATCTATGTGCATATGTACATACATATGTATATTGCCAAAGTATTTTTCATATAAGTATACCTACCTATGTACATATCTAATTGAAAACCAATTGCTCGCGGTACCCTGAAAGGATAAGTCATTCTACTATAATTGATGATAAATTAACAACATTCTTATGAAACTGAAAACATTCGGAATGAATGTCAACTAAATAATAAATTAACTTAAAAAATAAAGGACCATACCATGCCTCCGAATAGAAAGTATGTATGTACATGAGTATGTTTTTCATATACGGATTAAATTGATCCTAACACATCAGGTGTTGTCATAACGGACAACCTTCACAACGCAGTAAATTGAAATTTATTTTACATATCCAATTACGTATTTCCTCAAAAACCTATACAAACATCTTTAAATCTGTGTAATTTAGTAAGAATCGTCTAAAAGGTCAAAACAAGTGTTTCCTTATTACCTACATATTTTTCTACCTTCAAAGACCTTTTCCATGCTTGTTGACATTGACACGGATGAAGTTAAAGGAAAAAATCAAAGTCAAATTCCACGTACATACATCTTTGAGGTTTCCTTGAAAATAAAATACATGCTGAAATAAGGACAACATGGGGGAAATATACACACAGTAGCATGTTGGTTATTTGTTTTACATGTTTTAGGTTCGTTACCAGATTTTCTTTCATAAGTCAATGACACGAGCCAACCAACTTCACGTGGCTTTTATGTTTTTAATCAAAACAAACTACGAAATGACCATAAAGCACTTGATGTCTGCAGAGATCAAGGCGGAAAGGTGACTTTTTTGATACTAATCGAAACGAAGTACATATATACATGTGTAGTTAATAATAATTAGGAAAAAATAAAATTTATTCTTTTTCTATTTTTTATTATATCTCTATTAAAGCCATGCCTAAAAGTGTTAAACACTATAATACAATACCGTATATATATATTCGTGATCAGTATCCATAGCGAAATCAATTGAGCGATAACCGTCCGTCCGTCCGTATGTCACCGCTTTTTGTGCCTTAACTTTTGAGCCAGGAGAGTGAAATTTCATATCTGGGCTTTTGTAAAGAAGATACAGAACAAGCGTAAACATTATTGAAATCCGCCCACTGCCACGCCCAATGTTTCATAACTTCACTAAATTATATGAAACCGAAAATGTTTATTTAGACTAAATATTTAGATACTCAGATGGTCTATAATTCACCAGTACATCAATTTTGACCACACTCATTTTTATGGGGTGTTTTAATCCAAAAATCGATTTCGATGAAATGGTACTTGTAACATCCTTACGTTCGTAGTTCAGCGCAAAATCAATATGGCCACAATTTATAAGGGCTGCATAGGGATGGTATCACACGATCCGTTTCAGACGGATTATAGCTTTTCTGTTTGTTTTTTTCAAAAGGTTGAATTGAATTTTTAATGTTTAAAAAGAAAACCAAAATTGCATTCAGAGAAAAAAATGTGGATTGCGCTGCAGCGTTAAAAAAAAATTAAAATATTTTTTTAAGCATTAAAAAATATATATTAACGCTGAAAGCACTGACCGGTACCCCGGGTACTTGGCTGGCTCTCAGCTATCTCTCCAGCTAGTGGGCTTAAAATAAACATCTGAGGAATATCTGAAATACATATGTATGTACATATACTATGATGACAGTGTAGTACTATAATGTATGTGGTGGTACTGATAACCTAATACATTTTGCAATACCTATATATGTACATATTTGCTGGATTGAATAAATTTAAAGTCTCAATTATTGTTTTCAAATATTGGCTCAGAATGGGACTTCTCTGAGTACAAATATAAGTAGGTTAATTTCGAAAAATCTACACTAGTAAGCCGGGACGAATGGCTATAAAAGTCACCCATAAATTAAAACTGCAATGTACTGTTAGTATATGTAGTTAAAGTTATAGACGAGAGTTTATCAACACAGAATTTTACACATGTATGCGTCTATTTATGTAAATGTATGTATGTATGTATATATGTATCTATAACATTTCAGTTAAAAAGGATGGTAAATTTAAAACCCCAATCAACATTCTTCTGCACAAACTAGGAAGAAGGTTTTACGATGCATATGCAAACGCTACTCCACCGTTACAAAATCCAAATATTTGGCGCGACAGAGCATATACATACAAACGGTTTCTTCCTAATAGATCGACCGTGATATCCGACTTTATAGAGCACCCGACGAATAGTTTGGGGATTACACGTTTTTCCAAAATCATTTTCTATCTCCGATTTTCTATCTTCTGATGATGGTTCAATATTCTTGATCCGTTAGCTTTGGTGGGCGTCCATTTCGGGTCTTATTGTTCCTATTTCGTTGAGTCCTGAATTTTGTAATTATTGCCTGGACTGTTGAACGGCTTTTCTCGACAATTTTCGCTCTTCCCCGAACAGACTGTTTTTCTTGAAAGTATTTAACTATCAAGTCCTTTATATTTTGTGTAAGCACCTTTTCTCGTGGTGCCATTTTGAAAAAAATCGCCTTTCTTGCTTAACTAAAGAAAAATGCTATTTCGGAGATTTCACAAATTCTTTTTTTTTTTTTTTGTAAATATACATATATGGTGTCCAGATGTATTATAGAGAAATTCAAAGCGTATTAACTTTGTTTTAGCATTTTTTTTTCGATTTTTAGTAAAACATTTTGAAGAAGTTTTTTGTTGTGAGAAACTAGGCCCTGGGTCCCATAGACTTGTTGCGCCAAATATTTGCATTTTTTTTTTGTATTGAGATATTTAAATTGTCTACAATTCACCCATACATAAATTTTGGCCACTTTTTGGGGACGTTTTCATAAAAAAATTAATGAAAATGTTGCATTGATGAAATTTTACATGCAACATCCTCAAACGTTCAAAGTTATCATCGTAGTTCAGTACAAATGTAAGATGGCCATGCCCGCTTTATAAGGGCTGCATAGGAAGGATGATAGGGTATCATACGTTCCGTTTTAGACGGATTGTAGCTTTTCTGTATGTTTTCTATCTTTTTTAGTCCGTCCGATGACAAACTAGGATTAGCTTACTTTTCTACTAGGTTTAGTTATATATGTAAAATGACATGATTTTATGTTATTTGAGTAAGTGGTGAGTGCTGGGGTTGGCAAGAACCGCCACGTCCGACAAACTTAGCCGCGCAACCACAAACATGCCGCCGTCCTCCTTACCTGCACCGAAGAATCCTCCGTGAACCGTAACCTTACTCGTTACATAATTTGATAGCTGGCAGCAGATTTGTGTTTAGTTTGGTTTGACATTTTAGATCTTTCTGTTGCTTATGCATTAATTTCTCAATATCACTCAGTCGCTCGGTTTCTCGTAATCTTTTGGTCTGGCATTGACTGTTCTTCCAAAAGAATGTCTGACTGACTGTTCTCTTTTGAATGGTGGTATGGAAGGAATGGTTATATTCACAGACTGCCCTTTCAAATAGTTCACCAAAAGGAATGGAACCGTTCCACTTCACCATTTATTTCTCTTTTATATGGAGGTTTCGTGAAGAAAGTGATTGTGAGTGCATCATTCAGCGAAATTATCGAAATTGGGGTTTAAATAATTATGGGCAATGGACGGATTCCTGGGCTCTAGGATGGGGCATTTCTACTGGGGTGAATTGGTGGATTTGGTTCAAAGAAATTTCCGTCGATGAAATTTGTTGGTACGCGTGATGTGATCGCGTCTGAACGAAGGGTGGGCATTTTGGGATATTCAGAGTCGAAGAAATTTGAGACGAAACTAAGCTTAACACGTCTGACTTTAACTTGATTTAATTTTTTTCTTATTCTAGGTATTACTAATAGGCGATATATTTCACTTAATTTTTCTTATGTTCGACTTACACCTCTGTTACGAGTGTCAAAAAATACAGATAAACGATACTTATCAAAAAATTTGATTAGTTGGTATTGCGATTGTCAATTATCAATGACAGATTGACACCCTTTTTCCGGTTGTCAAAGATTAATACAACAATTGACAATTATCAAACAATTTGTTGAATCGGTATTATTGGGATCAATTATCAACATTTTTGAATTTGTATTGAATTTGAAATCCGTTGTGAATCTATTAATAACCTTGGTATTATTGTTGTCAAACATTTTGATATCTATCAAATTTTCGGTCAATCGCAAATTTCTCGTTGACAAATAAATTTTATTCGGTGTTTTTATTTGAAAAGAAACATATTAAAAATAAAATGTCCACAATAGAACTGTTTTTTCACAATGATATTAAGGAGGAAGATATTTTGGAGCATGCAAAAATACAGAGAAAATTAAGCGATACTTCAAACTTATTGGATTTGAAAGAACATATCTAAGTATGTAATCTATTTAGTTATTTGCACTAATGTGTTTCGGTTTCAGTTTTTTGCAGAGCTCAAATTCCAAAGGAAGCATTCTTAGATGTATTGACCGATGACGACAAGCTAAAACAATTAAAAAGACAGCAATCCATCACAAATGTGCTTAAATTAGCAGCCGTTTTGAGATTCTGTGCGCAAGAAAGTTATCAACTAATGATTTTAACATTGGTATGGCACAGCCAACAGTGACCGTCTTAGAAAGATATATTTGCTCAAAAAAGATAAGATTCGAGTGTACACAAGAGGAAGAATGTCGGGTGATAATATATATACTTCTTTGAAAAAAGCAGAATTCGAAATATAGTAGGTTCTATAGATGGATCACGCGTTAAAATCCTTGGCCCGATTAAAAATCTGCGGCATGTGTTATACAAGAGAAAAGGGTCTTATAGTATACATGCAATGCTTGTAAGTTTTTTCCCCAGACCATGATGAAAATATATGGAATATGTCGCAGTTAAAACTGAAGCTAGAAGATGACTATCATAATGGACGAACTAATTTGTTTTGTATATGCATATTTAAACAAATATTTTAGGAGATGGAGGATATCCCCTATCACCGTATTTTATAACAACATACCGGAACGCTGAAGACAGATCTTTACAAGCTAGAAACGTCGTAAAAATTCACTTGAATTGCGCTTGAAGAGTTCCAAATTCTGTTTTGAAATCTTCATCCGAATTCGTTTTTGGTTCACCGTCAGCAAACGCGGCACCCATCTTGCCGATAATTATTTTATGCCCAAATGATCATGTAAGATTCGAATAACGGTATCATTTGAAATTGCTGCAATCTCAGCTATCTCACGAACTTTGACAACACAATATCATGGATTTTATTGACCATTTCTTCGGTTGCGACGTCATTTGGACGTCCTGGGCGATCAGCGTCTTTTGTGCTCGTACAACCGCAACGAAATTCAGTGAACCACTTGTGTACCATTCCATGCGAGGGAGCGGAGTCTCCATAATATTTTTTAAGCCGTTCTTCAGTCTCCTTTATGGTTTTACCTCGCAAAAAGTAATGCTTTATTAAAACACGAAACTCACTTTTTTCCATTTTGGGCAAATATCACAAACCAAAGTTCTTTCGATCACTGTAAAAGCTAAGTGTTTGACAGATCTATTTGATTTTTTCGTGTGTACAGCAAAAAAAAACAAAGATCTCAGAAAAAAATCCTCTATGGGATCCGAGCGCCATTTTGCACCAAAGTCACTGACTTATCGAACAGCCCTCGTATGTATAGTCTATCGAAGATAAGTCGACATACACTCCTCAAATATCATGTAAAGAATAATAAGAGAAACAAAATCAAAATGTTTATGAAAGATTTTATTAACGTAAAACTTAACAAAATTTTAGATATTAGTTTTGTATAAATTTATTATACAATTAAAATAAACAAAATACTTCAAATCTAATGAATCAAAAGTCTACATACAGAACAAATATTTTAGGTAAATAGACAAAAAATAGAAAGATACTATTTTTTAGCATCTGGTTGGCCCTCCATTGACATCGATAACTGCTTGAAGTCGTCGAGGCATTGACATAACAAAGTTTTGGATTATTTCCGACGAAGCTTTCTTCCAAGCCTCTTTTAGAGTTTCAAGGTTGCTTATGGCATATTTTCGAAGCTGTCGCTCCACTTCATCACATTCATGCTCGATGGGTTTTTAAATCCGGCGACTGAGGTGGGAAATTCAGATGTCGTGGTACATTATAGAGTAGCCATTCTTTTGTTACTAAAGCTGTATGTATTGGATCGTTTTGTTCAATGCCTAAACGCTCCACAGATGATGGAAAATTATCTTTCAATATATGAATGTATTTAAATCGATCCACGGTACCATCGATAAATGCTAAATTTCCAACCCCATTCGCCGACATAGCCCCCCAAACCATGACGTTGCCACCACCATATTTGACTGTTGGAGTAGTTTTTTTTGTCCAAAGCTGTATTTTTTTTCGCCATATCTTTTGTAGGCCATCTGATCCAAAAATATTATATTTACTTTCGTCCGTAAATACAACTCTTGTCCAATACTCAATACTTTTACCAAAATGGGTAAAGCAAACTCAAATCGCAGTTTTCAATTACTCGAATAAAATCTAATTTTAACCGTGGTATATATAATACACAGTGGTATTGTATTTTTGTCTAAAAGAATTGTTGATATTTTTTTAAAACTATTTTTCCCTAAGTGTTGCACAAACGAATCACTGGGCTGAAATGGGCAAAACGAATTTTCGGCGCATCATCACATGCATATAAGTATACATATCTACCTGAAAAGTTAATATAAAACAACCCAGTTTCTGTTTTTAGATATGTACGTATGTATGTATAATTTACTATCATGACATTTATACTGTAAAATCACTTCCTATTGTAGTACGTTTGTTGTATTTGTTTTACAGGGGACTTTTGTATGCGTCCCATCCACACAGCCTATTACACCCGGTATTCCACTTCTTTCAAAAAAAAAATGTTTTTGTTCGTAGTTCTCAGTTCCCAGTATTACTATTAGAGTAGTTGAACTTTATCCATTTCGAACAAATACGTGCTTCGAGTACACTAAGAACATCTTATAGAACCAGAGACATGGTTGACTGTGCTAGACCTATGGGATGCTCGTTCTCGACGCAGATTTGATATGACCCATGAGCACATAACCGCAAACTTTATTGCGTCCGGTATCGATTCATATAGTTGTTACAGCTGGTTTAAACTTGCGTTCTATTTCAAAAACGTTGCCTTCGATAAACGAAAATTCTTCACAAAACTGAAAAGAATTACCCACAAGAACGAATTTTGATTACGGGGCAATGTGCCTACACACTTTCCTCTAATTCTAGAGGATTAGAAGCATCCCTTGACAGCCTTCATCTCCTAAAAGTTTCCAGAAAAGCTGAAGACTGTTCATCTTCATCATCGTCAAAAACCAATTCAACTGAACTTATTTTTAATATTTTATTTAAACAATCTCCACAAAACAGAAATTTTCTGCTGCACACAATACGGAATTCTCTGCTGTTGACAACTATCAAATAAATATCTTATACACAACAGTCAATTTATTCACAATAGCCAAAAAGTTCATCAAACGAGTTACACAATACTAACACAATAGTTACAAATTGAGTTGATTGATAAATTTGTCAATCGTCAATTGATTGATAATTGACACTCGCAATAAGGGTCTAAATTTATATTAGAAATATGTAGATAACTTTAACACTTATTCTTTAGTTTAACTTTTTATTGGTATATTTTATTTTACGCCTTTTATTCTTCTTAAAATAATTTAATTCGCTTTGTTTTAAGTAATTTGTTGATTCTTTTACTTTGTTGAAAAAGATTTTTTTTTTCCTTTAGATTCTTATTCTAAGTAACTAAACGCCTACGTTTACAAAAATAATGCGGCGAACATCCCAGTCTGGTTGATTCGATATTCTTCCTTTTCTCCTTAGCTACTAGGGTATCCCATTCACACACTCTTACGTAGTTCCCCCGATCTAGCGATTTCCAGTGATTCCAAATTGCACAAGGAGAGCTAATGTTTTTTGTAAGTTTACTTATTTAGTCACCCACGTCGAACTATTTTAGGTCAAATTACGCAATTGGACCTTATTTCGAACGCACTAGTTCCGTCATTTTGGTACAACAACGTGATGATTTGTTTTTGGTCGACTTATGCGCGTAACTACTTCACGATTATTTAAATTATGTATAATCACTTTCAAATTGCGCCGTGACTATCGTAATTTATTTTCTATTTCTTTATTCATCGAGCAAAAATTAACAACTGACTTATGCCCAGTTTGACTCACAGTCAGAGTTTAAACTCTCGTTTTGGTTTAAACTTCCATTTAAGTTTTTTTCGGTTTCACAGTGCTCGTTTAAAATAAAAGTGGAGTTTAACTGGACGTTTAATTTAAACGACTGTATTCTCGCGTTTAAACTTTCGTTCAATAATCAGATAATCATTTTGAGGTTTATTTCGACACTTGTCACTAAAGTAATTTATTCAAAGATTATTATAAGCTCAATATAAGCTCAATACCGAAGTCAAACAATTATTGACTTTGCGATTCCACTAGCAAGTATCTCTACTCATTACTGCGGGGGGCTTTTGTGGTGTTTTTAAATCATCTTCAAGCAGAATTTGTAGAACTGTCTCCCATCACATTGCCCTCCTAAAAGACTAGTATATCAAATTCCTAAGAACAGATCAGGAAAAACTAGAGAAAGTGAACGAGTTTTATAAATTTGCAAGATTTCCTAGAGTGATTGCAGCCTTAGATTGCACACATGTACGAATACAGTTTATTTGCTGCAAATACGTACATACATATACACTTTTCCTTCCGTAGGAGTTGCGAATGGCGAAATATTTAGAAATCACAAAGGATATTTTTTTTTAATGTGCAGAGCATGTGCGATTCGACATTAAAAAGAATGGACATTGTTACAAGATGGTCTGGATCGAGTCACATTCCACAATTTTTAATACTTAATGAATCTGTGCTAGACAAGAAAGCGGTGAATTTGGAAACCATTTCATAGTAGCAGACGATGGTTATCAGAGCAAGCGATATATTATTACTCCTTTACACAACTGCAACAATTCTCAAGAATCTTTATACAATGAATATTTGATTAGAACACGAAATTGGATTGAAAGATCATAATGGTGTATGTGAAAAGAAAATTCCCGATTTTGTCTACAGGAATAAAATTAAAAGTAATAAAAATTCAAAGCGTTATAGTCGCAACAGCAGTCCTTCATAATGTTTGCTGTATAAACAACGAAAATGGCCCTCCACTGGCCGATGATTTTACAACTAACCAAGTACCAATATTTTAAACGATGAAAGAAATTCGAACTCGGATGCTGAAAATACATATACATACGTTCGGTGTATGCTGATTAATGACTATTTTAGATGTCTCTTAAAAGATCAACAAAATTAATTGTATGCATTTGTAGTGTTATTTCAATGATTTTTATTAAACGTATGTACATATGTATGTTCGTAATTTTTTACAACTCTTTCTTGAGTTTTTGCAACTCAGCATCCAATAGAAGCATTTTCTTCTCATGTTCCTCCTTCATTTCCATCATCTCGAGATTATGCTCTTCTTCAGACTGTTTTGGTTGGAGTTTCACCAGCACGCATTTTTCCTATGCTAGTTCCTGCCATTTGTTTGAAGTTAAATTTTTCTTTTGAGCACCAAGAATTTTTAATTTTTTTGTCATATACATATATATTTTTATTTTTTCACTCTGTCGCCAAAACTGTACTTGGGTCTTGGCCATAGTTTTCCTTGTCTTCGGAACGAACTTTTTATGGGTTTTTCACTTCTTGCGAGCCCCCACAAGTTGCGTACAGCTTTCGTCTTTCGCAAGCATAATTTTGTTTGGCTTTTTATACCCTATCCTAAGGGTATATTAAGTTTGACACATAGTTTGTAACATAGAGAAATAATCGAGATAGACCCTATAAATATATATATTCGTGATCAGCATCAATAGCGAAATCGATTGAGCGATGACCGTCCGTCCGTCCGTCCGTATGTCACCGCTTTTTGGGCCTTAAATTTTGAGCTAGGACGATGAAATTTCATATCTGGGCTTCTGAGAAAAAGATACAGTACAAGTGTAAAAATTTTTGAAATCCGCCCACTGCCACGCCCACTTTTTCATAACTTCACTAAATTATATGAAACCGAAAAATTTTGTTAAGACCAAATATTTAGGCATTCAGATTCCCTACAATCCACCCATACAAAAGTTTTGGCCACGCCCACTTTTTGGGGGCGTTTCATCACAAAACCGATTTTTGGGCCTTAAATTTTTATCTAGGACGCTGAAATTTCATATCTGGGCTTCCAAGAAAAAGATACAGCACAAGTGTAAAATTTGTTTACATCCGCCCACTGCCACGCCTACTTTTTTATAACTTCACTAAATTATATGAAACCGAAAAATTTTGTTAAGACCAAATATTTGGGTATTTAGATTCCCTACAATTCAGCCATAGAACAGTTTTGGCCACGCCCACTTTTTGGGGGCGTTATATAGCTATATTTGAGAACAAAATGCAATTTGGCCACGCCCAGTTTATAGAGAGGGGGATAGGGTATCATACGATCCGTTCCAGACGGATTGTAGCTTTTCTGTATGTTTTTTTAAATTTTCGTACTTTGTACGTAATACCTCGAATCTGCAATAAGTGGAGCCACTTTTTGTATTGAATTCCTTTTCAATTGATTCCCACACTGCTACCATTTCCTTCCATTGCACCAGGTCCGTTTTTATACCCTATCCTAAGGGTATATTAAGTTTGACACATAGTTTGTAACATAGAGAAATAATCGAGATAGACCCTATAAAGTATATATATTCGTGATCAGCATCAATAGCGAAATCGATTGAGCGATGACCGTCCGTCCGTCCGTCCGTCCGTCCGTCCGTATGTCACCGCTTTTTGGGCCTTAAATTTTGAGCTAGGACGATGAAATTTCATATCTGGGCTTCTGAGAAAAAGATACAGTACAAGTGTAAAAATTTTTGAAATCCGCCCACTGCCACGCCCACTTTTTCATAACTTCACTAAATTATATGAAACCGAAAAATTTTGTTAAGACCAAATATTTGGGTATTTAGATTCCCTACAATTCACCCATAGAACAGTTTTGGCCACGCCCACTTTTTGGGGGCGTTATCATCAAAAAACCGATTTTTGGGCCTTAAATTTTTAACTAGGACGCTGAAATTTCATATCTGGGCTTCTGACGAAAAGATACAGTACAAGTGTAAAATTTTTTTACATCCGCCCACTGCCACGCCTACTTTTTTATAACTTCACTAAATTACATGAAACCGAAAAATTTTGTTAAGACCAAATATTTGGGTATTTAGATTCCCTACAATTCACCCATAGAACAGTTTTGGCCACGCCCACTTTTTGGGGGCGTTATCATCAAAAAACCTATTTTGATAAAATTTTACATGTAACATCCTCAAACGTTCGGCATTATAGCTATATTTGAGTACAAAATGCAATTTGGCCACGCCCACTTTATAGGGAGGAGGATAGGGTATCAGACGATCCGTTCCAGACGGATTGTAGCTTTTCTGTATGTTTGTATTACCAATTATTGCTATATTTTTCTGAACCAACTCTAACAATCTACGTCCGCGGTCGAAAAATTTTAACTTCTTTTTTAGGCGCAATATTTTTATCCTCCTTTGTATTAATTTTTTTCAATTCCGTGTTTAAACACTTGAGCAAAAAATAACGAATTTATTTGAAAAAAAAAAAACACAATTTGACATTTCAAAACAAAAATAATCAAAACATAGCTTAAAACATACAGAAAAGCTACAATCCGTCTGGAACGGATCGTATGATACCCTATCCTCCTCTCTATAAAGTGCGCGTGGCCAAATTGCATTTTGTACTCAAATATGGCTATAACCTCGAACGTTTGAGGATGTTACATGTAAAATTTTATCAAAATCGGTGTTTTGATGAAAACGCCCATAAAAAGTGGGCGTGACCAAAACTGTACTATGGGTGAATTGTAGGGAATCTGTATACCTAAATATTTGGACTTAACAAAATTTTTCGGTTTCATATAATTTAGTGAAGTTATAAAAAAGTAGGCGTGGCAGTGGGCGGATGTAAACAAAATTTACACTGGTATTGTATCTTTTTCTTGGAAGCCCAGATATGAAATTTAAGCGTCCTAGTTAAAAATTTAAGGCCCAAAAATCGGTTTTGTGATGAAAACGCCCCCAAAAAGTGGGCGTGGCCAAAACTTTTGTATGGGTGGATTGTAGGGAATCTGAATGCCTAAATATTTGGTCTTAACAAAATTTTTCGGTTTCATATAATTTAGTGAAGTTATGAAAAAGTGGGCGTGGCAGTGGGCGGATTTCAAAAAATTTTACTCTTGTACTGTATCTTTTTCTCAGAAGCCCAGATATGAAATTTCATCGTCCTAGCTCAAAATTTAAGGCCCAAAAAGCGGTGACATACGGACGGACGGACGGACGGTCATCGCTCAATCGATTTCGCTATTGATGCTGATCACGAATATATATACTTTATAGGGTCTATCTCGATTATTTCTCTATGTTACAAACTATGTGTCAAACTTAATATACCCTTAGGATAGGGTATAAAAACTACGTTTAGTAAATCGGAAAGTTAATCCAAAAGTATTTCGCATCAAAAACTGCCAGTACGACTGAAATGTTTTTTATACGAAAAATACGATAGTTTTACTTTACGTAACATTAAAAATCACTATTGTTTGGGCGATATCGTTTTGACGATTTATGTAACTTTTCCTTCACGTAACCTCAAAAACTGTTCAACACTATCGTCAAGACGACATCGTTTGCAGAATAGATAAAGAGGTATCATTTTTAATTTTTTATACCCTATCCTAAGGGTATATTAAGTTTGACACATAGTTTGTAACATAGAGAAATAATCGAGATAGACCCTATAAAGTATATATATTCGTGATCAGCATCAATAGCGAAATCGATTGAGCGATGACCGTCCGTCCGTCCGTCCGTATGTCACCGCTTTTTGGGCCTTAAATTTTGAGCTAGGACGATGAAATTTCATATCTGGGCTTCTGAGAAAAAGATACAGTACAAGTGTAAAAATTTTTGAAATCCGCCCACTGCCACGCCCACTTTTTCATAACTTCACTAAATTATATGAAACCGAAAAATTTTGTTAAGACCAAATATTTAGGCATTCAGATTCCCTACAATCCACCCATACAAAAGTTTTGGCCACGCCCACTTTTTGGGGGCGTTTTCATCACAAAACCGATTTTTGGGCCTTAAATTTTTAACTAGGACGCTTAAATTTCATATCTGGGCTTCCAAGAAAAAGATACAGCACAAGTGTAAAATTTGTTTACATCCGCCCACTGCCACGCCTACTTTTTTATAACTTCACTAAATTATATGAAACCGAAAAATTTTGTTAAGACCAAATATTTGGGTATTTAGATTCCCTACAATTCAGCCATAGAACAGTTTTGGCCACGCCCACTTTTTGGGGGCGTTATCATCAAAAAACCTATTTTGATAAAATTTTACATGTAACATCCTCAAACGTTCGACATTATAGCTATATTTGAGAACAAAATTCAATTTGGCCACGCCCAGTTTATAGAGAGGGGGATAGGGTATCATACGATCCGTTCCAGACGGATTGTAGCTTTTCTGTATGTTTTTTTAAATTTTCGTACTTTGTACGTAATACCTCGAATCTGCAATAAGTGGAGCCACTTTTTGTACTGAATTCCTTTTCAATTGATTCCCACACTGCTACCATTTCCTTCCATTGCACCAGGTCCGTTTTTATACCCTATCCTAAGGGTATATTAAGTTTGACACATAGTTTGTAACATAGAGAAATAATCGAGATAGACCCTATAAAGTATATATATTCGTGATCAGCATCAATAGCGAAATCGATTGAGCGATGACCGTCCGTCCGTCCGTCCGTATGTCACCGCTTTTTGGGCCTTAAATTTTGAGCTAGGACGATGAAATTTCATATCTGGGCTTCTGAGAAAAAGATACAGTACAAGTGTAAAAATTTTTGAAATCCGCCCACTGCCACGCCCACTTTTTCATAACTTCACTAAATTATATGAAACCGAGAAATTTTGTTAAGACCAAATATTTGGGTATTTAGATTCCCTACAATTCACACATAGAACAGTTTTGGCCACGCCCACTTTTTGGGGGCGTTATCATAAAAAACAGATTTTCATGAAATTTTACGTTTAGCATCCTCAAACGTTCGACTTCGTATTTTAGTACAAAATGCAATATCACCTCGCCCACTTTACGTGACATACGGACGGACGGACGGACGGTCATCGCTCAATCGATTTCGCTATTGATGCTGATCACGAATATATATACTTTATAGGGTCTATCTCGATTATTTCTCTATGTTACAAACTATGTGTCAAACTTAATATACCCTTAGGATAGGGTATAAAAACTACGTTTAGTAAATCGGAAAGTTAATCCAAAAGTATTTCGCATCAAAAACTGCCAGTACGACTGAAATGTTTTTTATACGAAAAATACGATAGTTTTACTTTACGTAACATTAAAAATCACTATTGTTTGGGCGATATCGTTTTGACGATTTATGTAACTTTTCCTTCACGTAACCTCAAAAACTGTTCAACACTATCGTCAAGACGACATCGTTTGCAGAATAGATAAAGAGGTATCATTTTTAATTTTTTATACCCTATCCTAAGGGTATATTAAGTTTGACACATAGTTTGTAACATAGAGAAATAATCGAGATAGACCCTATAAAGTATATATATTCGTGATCAGCATCAATAGCGAAATCGATTGAGCGATGACCGTCCGTCCGTCCGTCCGTATGTCACCGCTTTTTGGGCCTTAAATTTTGAGCTAGGACGATGAAATTTCATATCTGGGCTTCTGAGAAAAAGATACAGTACAAGTGTAAAATTTTTTGAAATCCGCCCACTGCCACGCCCACTTTTTCATAACTTCACTAAATTATATGAAACCGAAAAATTTTGTTAAGACCAAATATTTAGGCATTTAGATTCCCTACAATCCACCCATACAAAAGTTTTGGCCACGCCCACTTTTTGGGGGCGTTTTCATCACAAAACCGAGTTTTGGGCCTTCAATTATTAACTAGGACGCTGAAATTTCATATCTGGGCTTCCAAGAAAAAGATACAGTACAAGTGTAAATTTTTTTTACATCCGCCCACTGCCACGCCTACTTTTTTATAACTTCACTAAATTATATGAAACCGAAAAATTTTGTTAAGACCAAATATTTAGGTATACAGATTCCCTACAATTCACCCATAGAACAGTTTTGGTCACGCCCACTTTTTGGGGGCGTTTTCATCAAAAAACCGATTTTGATAAAATTTTACATGTCACATCCTCAAACGTTCGAGGTTATAGCCATATTTGAGTACAAAATGCAATTTGGTCACGCGCACTTTATAGAGAGGAGGATAGGGTATCATACGATCCGTTCCAGACGGATTGTAGCTTTTCTGTATGTTTTTTTATTAATATTATCCTGGGTGAATGTTAAATTATTTTCTTGCAAAAAAAATGGATGGAGATAAAAGTATCAAAAAATCAAAGTAATTTACTTACTTACTTATCTACATAGGTAGCCAACAAGCCTCCCCAACCAGCTTGATCTCTAGCCAGATGCCTCCAGTTTCACACACCAAGTTGGTTGAGGTCCATTCACACTTGAGCACGCCACCTTAGGAGGGGTCCTCCTCTACTGCGACGTCCCTCTGAGGTGGGTTCGAAGACTCTTCGGGCCGGAGCATTGTTGTCCATCCGCTCTACATGACCCAACCATCTTAGTCGTTGTATTCGAATACTTCTGACTACTTTGATACCGCTAAATAGCTCGTACAGCTTATAATTGTATATTCTTTTCGACACTCCATCTATGCTGATGGAACCAAAAATCACCTATTTCTCTCATAACAACCAATAGCGGCCTAATCCATTCTTGACATAGCCCATGCTTCTGCGCCGTAGAGTAGGACTGGGATGATCAGTGTCTTATATAGGGTTAGTTTAGTTGTTAGAAGCAGCGATTGGCAAGAGTTAATCTTCGTTTGATCTCAGCGCTGGTGTCATTGTCTGAATTTATAGCAGATCCTAGGTAAACAAAGTCCTTAACTACCTCAAAGTTATATCTGTCGAGGGTGACGTTCTGTCCGAGGCATCGGTGTTGTATGTCCTTTTTTGTGGACAGAATATACTATGTTCTGTCCTCATTAACCGTTAAAGCTATCTTAGCCGCTTCCATCACGATTTGATCTTCCGATTATGTCAATATATGCCGATATGCGTGGAGTTGCACGGACTTTTGAAAGATTGTGCCTCTCATTTTGTCGTGTGAGTTCTGCACAATTCTTCCAAGAACGATATTGAAGAAATCGAAAACAGCGCGTCGCCCTGTCTGAATCCTTTTTTGACATCAAAGGTCTCGGTGAGGTCTTTCCCGACCTTGATGTAGCAGCGTGTGTTCTCCTTCGTCATCCTGCACAACCTAGCTCTACAAAGCTCTTCTCTATAGATGCTGTCATAGGCAGCCTTGAAATCGATAAAAAGATGATGAGGATCCATTTGAAATTCCTGGGTTTTTTCCAAGATCTGCCGTAGCGTGAAAATTTGGTCGATTGTGGACTTTCCTGGCCTAAAACCACACTGATATGGACCAATCAGTTTGCTGACAAAAGGTTTTAAGTTTTCACACAGAATAGCAGATAAGATTTTGTAGGCGACCTTGAGGAGACTTATTCCTCTATAGTTGGTGCAGTATAGTGGGTCTCCTTTCTATATTTTGCAAAGGAGTTGGTGAATGCTCCTTACCAAGTCATCCCCCAGTGCTTTGAATAGCTCAGCAATCAGGCCATCAGCTTCCAGCAGCTTTATTGGATTTCAGCTAAAATATTGTTATCCTAATGTGATGCTGGTCGGGTTGACGGAAATGCTGGTTATCATCGTCCAGATTGGCAGCGGAATTTGGGTCATCATCGCCGTTATACGGTCTTCAGAAGTGATCTTTCCATATTCTCAACATTGACTGCGATTCTTCTACTAGGTTTCCTTGTTCATCTTTGCAGGCGTCGGTTCTGGCTTTGTAGCATTCACATGTTCTTCTTACCTTCTGGTAAAATTTCTGAACCTCATTCCTGCAATAGCATCTCTCTATTTCCTTAATCGCGCGCTTCTCATGCTCCTTTTTTCTTCTGAGAAGCCCGTGCTCATCCCTTCTCTTCTGCTCGTAGAGCTCACGCGCAGCTCTGGTCCTTTTAAGCAGCGCCGCTTTGTATGCCACCATCTGTTTTTCTGCATTTGCTTGCCGAAATTCTTCGTCGAACCAGGGGTTTCGTTGTGGTGGTTGAGAGAAACCCAGCGGCATCCCTGATGGGTTCTTGGCAGTGTAGCCACTGGTCTTCAGTACTTGCTGCTGGCGGCATAGGATCCCTTGAGAGATTAAGGGACACTATCGGAAAAGGCTCTGGCTATCTCTTGCGATTGTAACTTTCCGACGTCAAACTTTCTCACAGTATTTCCTTGTCTTCGCTATGTTCTGAATATCCGCATCCTTACCTTGGCTACAACAAAGTAGTGGTCCAAGTCGATGTTCACTCCTCGGTACGTTCGGACATCCAGTTTTTCATTCTTCTTTCGCCCGGCCCGTTCCATCGCACTTCAGCACTTATGTCGATAATGTCTGCTTTACAGCAGTCCAGGGCCTCCGAAATTGTACGGCTACCTAACATTCTACGTGTAAATTCGAAAGTCGTTGTCCTTATCACGTTTACTGGGGTCGTCAACAGTTAAATCATTCTTATCCGAGGCTGTTAGTGCACTCGCAACTAATGATTTTTTGCATGGTAGGAAAGTTACCCCATGCACAACCCCAACTTGGAGAACCAGTTCTCTTTTATACCTCTAGGGGATATGTGTGCTGCCGTTAGTCCATTAAGGGTTCACCCGCCACCAACTCTTTTCCAACACCCTGATTTAGTATTGAAGATCCCTATAGACCTGGGATTCAAGTATGTCGAAGCGGCTCTTCCTAATAGTCCGTCCTAAGAGGAACTGGTAGACGCCACCGTTGATTCCATCTTGGGAATTCATCCGCTGCCGCCTGAAACAAGATGAGGTGCCGTAGTGAAAAAGCGCTCCTCCCCCTCTCTGGTCTGCTGCCACCGACAACCTTTCAAATGGGTTGGTTACCCAATCTTCTGTCGAGGTACTAGGCACCCAGCAGCTACCATCGTGGAGGTCTAGAGTAGGAGTGGATAGTGAGAGGCTAGTGTGAGAGTTGTATGTACTTAATGTTTTCCTTATTTAAAAAGTTATACATAAGTACATAGATAGGTGTTACATTAATCCCCGAAGTGTATTACTCGTCCACGGCTTCTAGGACGAAAGTAAAGTAAGTTGTGCATAAGCACAAGTGGTTACGGAAAACCAATATCGCTCGCAATCAGTCTATTATTTAGGGTTAGTTAAAACTTGGATGCAATTATAGTTATGGCTGTTCTTACTAAAAGCGAAAAAAGGATTTAAAATCTTTTACAGGTGAATGACAAAAGATCCAAAATGCTATTGTTGTCTCCGGTCTCCCCTATGTATCGAAAAATAAATATACCCGCACTATGTACAAAACTTATATTACCCAATGCATATCAAAATCCTTGTAATCGCAAATTCGGAGAATGGGTTATGCGTGAAGTGCTTATTAATTTTTAACAATGCCAAGCCAAACTTCCTAGCAAAAACGCACACATAACGAAATGCGAGGATAACAGAACAATACCACAACATTTTCACAATTACTTGACATTATCCTTGTAATGACACATGCTTCGAATATAAACAATTAATTTACATAATATCCAGTGAATCATTTGTTGTTTTTATGCCACAAAACAATTCCGCTCATCGTGCAGGATACTTAACATGAAAAAAATGAGCACAAAAGTAGGTATCTGAGAACGATGACGACTAAGTATGGGTGATGATGGCGGTGATGATCTACTGGATGTTAGCAGGAGTAAGATACCACCTTGACAGAAATGCGAGTTCCACAAAGAGCTCCACAAAACTGACATAAATAATGTAATTTATTACTCTGTGGCATCAGAATTAAGCGTAAAGAACGGCGTGGTAGTAATGGTGGCTGCGGTATCGGCAGATACGCCTTAGGCATCACAATTAATTTGCCGCACAAAAGTTTGTACAGAGTTCACCGAGATTAATCTGCTGCTGCTGCTGCTGCTGTGGCATGAGCGACATTAGATCTTGTGAAAAGATACGAAAATTTAATTAACTGTGGAGAGCGTGAGTGAGGAACATGATAAATAGAATATACATACGAATATAAGTATAGACTCCTCTCTTCAATTATCTGAACGAATTCGATTAAACTGAAAATATGTACTGGCACTATACGGAGAATCGATTCATAATAGCCAGCGTACTACTATGATATTTTACTACTCTTGCTGTGCGCACATTACTATGCCCATGAAACTATAATTTACTTACCATCCTCGAGTAAAAACCTCGACTAAATATTTAATGCGAACGGTTATAATTTAATGCAAATATGAGCGTGCATTAGACATAAAGTTTTAAGCGAACATAAAATTAATGTGATGTAGGTGATTGTAGATAAACAGCAGAAAGAAAATATATTTAATGATGTATTCGATCGTAGGACACAACGGTGGCGACTTCACCTATGTTTGAATTGGATACCTTAGGTTTAACACCCCAAGAACAGTGCACGAAAGTTTTACTAAAAGTGTCAGCTGAACAAAGGTCGTACAGAAACTAGGAGAGATAAAGAAGGAAGCATTAAAGGATTGCTGATAATATAGAAAAAACTACACGTATACAAAGTTTCAAATCGAAGACCAATAAAATCAAACTCATACTGACTTACTACCTAAGTATCGCTATAGTTCAAGGTGAACCTGGGCCTCCTCTAACAAGCCTCTCCAGTTAGCCTGGTTCTTAGCTAACTGCCTCCAGTTGCGCACTCCAAGTTTGAAGTCCCCTTCGATTAGGTTCGATGACTTTACGAGCCTCAGCGTTTGAGTCTCGCCAACGCAAACGGGACTGAAAATTTTACGAAGAATCTTTCTCCCGAAGCGACCGAGAATATCTTTATTCGCTTTAGATAGAGTCCAGGCATCAGCGCCACAGAGCAGGACTGAGATATTCAAGGTCTTATACAGAGTCTCTTTAGTTGTTCGGGATAGGGCTCTACTATTCAATTACCTTCTTAGCCCAAAGAAACAGCGATTGGCAAGAGTTATTCTTCGTTTTATTTCTGCCGAGGTGTTATTGTCAGTTGATAGCAGAGCCGAGGTAGACAAAGTCCCTTACTACCTCAAAGTAATAGCTGTCGATTGTGACGTTCTGTCCAATTCGTCGATGTTGAGTGTCCCTTCCTGTTGACAGTATATACTTGGTTTTACCCTCGTTTACCGCATTTTGGCAGCCTACGACCAATTATATCAATGTCGACGGCGTACGTTTGTTTATTCGCAAGAGTTTTTACGAATTTTTAACTATAATTCTGTATACTTCCCGAAGAAAACGACTACGGAAGAACTCGTTAATAAAAAAAAGAAAGACTTAGTTTTTTTTTGCACAACGTTATAATTAGTTTTTATTGAAGGCAGATCGACCTTTCTGTTCAACGATTTTTAAGTTCCTGGTTTCATACTTTCTTACAGAAATTGAATTAGCAGTTAACTTTTGAATTCAGCAAGAAGTCAGTGTTAGAATGACTGTATATTTCGTGCTAGTACTAGAATATATCAATGCAATTCACAATACTACCAATTCAAATATTAAAAGGTTAACAATTCAAGTTATAGATTTACATTAGATATCTAAAGTATTCATTTAAAAATAAGTTACTTCATACAATATTTAACATTCTGCCCCCTTTGAAGTATCTATGATGAAAGATACTTTAACTATCTATTGGTAGAGGGGCTAATCGATGGATAGCTCTTCGTATGATGCCATTCTTCGTTTTCAAATCCATCACACGTACCTTGCTGTCTTGTGAGGGGACGATGTTGATGATTTTCCCCATCAGCCACTGTTGAGATGAAGTATTATCATCTGAGATTAGAACCAGCGTATCTACTTTCACATTTTCTGACGATGATGTCCACTTAACTCGCTTCTGCAGTTCTAGAAGGTACTCCTTTGACCAGCGCGCCCAAAAGTGTTGTTTTATTTGAGACAGCCTTCGCCATCTATTTACACTGGATACCCGCTCATCTTTAATTAATGGCTCAACAATCGCGTTTAGGGGTCCCCCAATTAAAAAATGTCCTGGTGGTAATACTGCCTCATCGCTGGGATCGCTGGACATCGCACAAAGAGGACGAGAGTTTAGAATGGCCTCTATATCTGCTACCACAGTCGCCAGCTCTTCAAATGTCAAGTACGCTTGCCCAATAGTTCGAAAAAGGTGATTTTTCGCCGATTTAACGGCCGTCTCCCAGAGACCACCAAAATGTGGTGCTCTTGGGGGGATATGATGAAAATTGATCTGCTGCGCTGCACACCAAGCCGCGATATCGTCCTGAACTTGCTGCTCCATGAACTGTCTTCGAAACTCTGCTAGTTCATTCCGGGCACCAACAAAATTTGTCCCATTATCGCAGAATAGATCGCGACATAAACCACGCCGCCCCACAAACCTCTTAAGCGCAGCGATGAATCCCTGACTAGATAAGTCGGAGACAATCTGCAGGTGCACTGCTTTGACCACAAAACAGACGAACACTGCAATATACGCCTTATAGCTACGTTGTCCTCGACGTTTTAAGGTAAGGTAAAATGGCCCACAAAAGTCCACACCACTCTTCAGGAAGGGCCTGGTTGGTTGCACCCTATCTATTGGCAGATCTCCCATGATTTGCGTAAGCAGCTTTGGTCGGCATTTAAAACAATGCAGACAACTATCCACAACGCTTTTTGCCAATTTTCGGACACCAAGAACCCAGAAGCGCTGTCTGACAATACCCACTAAAGCTTGAGGTCCAGCATGGTAGTTCTTTCTATGTAAATAAACAAGCAGATTCTTAACAAATAGGTTAGTTTTTGGGAGAAGGATAGGACATTTCACAAGGTAAGGAATGTTCGCATTCTGCAAACGCCCACCAACTCGAAGGGGTTTTAAAGAACTAGTGTCTAAAAAGGGATTTAGGTTCTTGACACAACTCTTTGGGCTAATCAATCGCTCCAATTTTAAACATTTGATTTCCTCTTTAAAAGCTTGTTGTTGAATATGCCAAATTATTCGATTCAATGCTTCGCTTAATACGTCAGCTGAGAGTATCTTAGTCGAGTTTAATTTTAGTGTGACCATCGCTTCCCTTTCAGAACGATTTTCTCCATTCTTTCTAGACTTCAATTTGTTAATAAATAAAATTACGTAACCAAAACGTCGTATAATCTTCTGACAGTCATTACTTTGTAAATACTTCTCCGAAAATTCAGAAGATACCCTTGAAGCCATCAGCACAACTTCGCCTTTCCGTTTACCTGGTATTTCCTTATTGATCCTCGAAAAATCTTTTTCAGGCCAACTATCTTCTGACCCATACAACATTTCTGGGCCAAGAAACCATCTACTTTCTAATAACTCATTAGCGTATGCTCCCCTTGATATGATGTCAGCTGGATTTTGTTTGGTACTAACATGCTTCCACTTTGCCGACGGAAGTTCGCATTGTATCTTCGATACACGATTCGCCACAAATATTTCCCAGGTAGACGGATGAGCTGATAACCAACACAGAACGATTTCTGAATCCGTCCACAGATAGATGTCATCAATTAAGAGTCCAACATTTGGCAAAATCTTTGCAAGTAGTGCAACCAGCATCTCCGCAGCGCATAGCTCAAGCCTCGGAATGCTTTCAGTTTTAATGGGAGCTACTCTAGATTTCGCACTTAAAAGGTGGCACTGCACTTTGCTGTGTTCATCCACCGTTCGTACATATATATACCGCATCTGTAGGCTCGCAATGATGCATCTGCGAAGCCATGGATTTGTATCGACTTTTTGTAATGCGATAAAACGTATCGCGAAATTTTTATTTTTTCTATTTCCTTTAACCGATTTCGAAATACTTCCCACTCGTTAAATACTCTAGTTTGAACTGACTCATCCCAATCTACCTTTTTCACCCACAGGTTTTGCAAAATAATTTTTCCCTTTACTATTACGTGGTTAATTAAACCTAAGGGGTCAAAAAGGGCTGACAGCTCCGACAAAATAACTCGCTTCGTTATATTTTTCGCAAAATTTATATTCGGAACCACGTACTGCAATTGATCCAACGATGGGTTCCACTTGATTCCAAGGGTCTTGATAATATCGGAATCATTGATTCTCAAAGGAATTTCTTTTTGAGATTCGGGAATGTCTTTCAGCAATGTCTCCTCATTGGTCCACCATTTTCGTAGCTCGAATCCGGCTTCTGAAAGGATGGCATTGACTTCCGCATAAATGTCTACTATCTCCTGGTAAGAATCTCCACCACTGATGAGATCATCCATATAAAAATCTTCTTTTATCACCTTGGACCCTAGAGGATGTTTTAACGAACTGCAATCCGCCAACATTTTTAAACATCGAGTAGCTAAAAATGGAGCCGAGGTGGTTCCATATGTAACCGTATTTAACTGATATACTTTGATGTCATCCGCTGCATTATTTCTCCATAAGATACACTGATATTTAATATCTTTCTCATCTACCCAGATCTGACGATACATTTTCGAGATATCTGCAGTTAATGCATATTTAAATAATCGAAAACGAAAAATTATCGCATACAATGTATCTTGTATGACGGGACCCTTTAATAGGACCTCATTTAATGAAATGTTCGACGAAGTACGACAACTACAATCGAAGACCACTCGCAGTTTTGTAGAAGAAGATTCTGGTCTGAGTACACATTGATGGGGGCAAAAGTACTTTATTTGACTTTTCTGGATTTGAGGTACTTCCTCCATGTGGCCTAGTTTCTCGTACTCCTCTATAAACTGAGCGTATTGCACTTTGATTTCTGGATTTCTATCTAATCTTTTTTCCAGTGAGAGAAACCGTTTTTTAGCGATACACGCTGAATCACCTAAAAGGTCAGGATTTTCTTTAAACGGTAGTCTAACCACAAACCTGCCATCATTTTCTCGCCTGACTGTCTTTACAAAATGTTCCTCACACCTTTCCTCCTCAAGTGTAAGGAATGATTTTTTCATATCAACCCGTTCTATATTCCAAAACTGTTCCACTAGCTCATTTAATCGCCCTTCATCATCATCTTCCTGACTGTTAACCAAACAAACTGTTGCATTCGGTACCGACGAACTATCGTATCTGCCAGATACGACCCAACCGAATAGCGTCTTCTGTAACGTAGGCCTTCCTTCCATTTTTATCTGCCCAATTGACTACAGCTCAAAGAAGCACTCAGCTCCTATTAGCAAATCTATTTTTGAGGCTTTATTGAAGTTAGGGTCAGCTAGCACAATATTTTTCGGAATTTCCCAACTATTAACATCGAAAGATTGACTCAGCTGTAAATCAGTAATATTCTTTATGATCAAAAGCTCTAGCTCTGTCTTGAATTCAGAATTTCTCGACTTACACAATGCCTTAGTAATATGGCGAATGTTTGAAACTTCCTTTCCGATTCCACTGATTTGATGGTCAGTTTTCGTTTTTATCAGTCTGAGCCTTTGAGCCATATGCTCCGTAATAAAATTCAACTGCGAAGCTGAATCAAGGAGGGCGCGAACAGGATGATACGAACCAAAACTGTCTCTGACTTCTAACAACGCAGTCGCTAAAATCACTTGGTTTTTTGTTCTTCCAAGTAAGGCCTTGTGAATAGGAGAATTCTGCACCCCACTGGATCCAGCTGTCGTAGGATCAGTTGCTGTCGGAGCGAATCTATGCAGCAATTGATGATGAGGAAGTGAACAAATGCTACATTTATTTTGCGAACAACGCCTGACCAAATGACCTTTCTCCAAAGAGTTTATGCACAACATCAACCTTTTTGTCTCATGAAAGCGCCTCACGACTGGAAGTTCTCGAAATTCACTACATGTGTCAACTTTGTGACCACCCGCCTCACAAAATGCGCATTGCACTTGCTGCATCGCTAAAGTGGTTGGCTTGCCCTGGCGCCTATTTACATCACTGCTATATTTACCTCTTGATCGGCGATCGTTTCTAACAACTGGTGCTACTATCGGGTCCGGACGTTGTACCTTAGATTCCCTAGCTTCTAAGTTCTTACAGCGGTGATCCAACACCTGTGAAAATTGATCCCATGGTGGCAATTGAGTATAATCCACTGCGTCTTGCCATTTGGCTTGAGTTTCGGAATCCACTCGATCCAATGCAAGCGCTATAAGTATCGCATTCGTAATATCCCTATAATTCCCGATCGACAACATCGCAGTGAGGTGGGTATTGAAGCTATCTTCAAGGTTTCTTAAAGAATAGGACGACGCCTTGGATACTTTAGGAATGTCAAACAAGTGATTTATATGCTCTTGAAAAATCAAACATATGTTGTCAAATCTTTTGTTCAACCTGTCTAGTGCCTTCCGATAATTTGGTCCTATCATATCAAACTCTTTAATCGCATTTAATGCAGCTTTAGACAAGCAACACTTTAAATAATTGAATTTCTGTAAATTGTCGAGAGTGTCATCCTTATCGACCAAATTCTTGAACAATCCAATGAAATTCGGATATTCCGAGAACTTTCCTGAGAAAACTGGGAGTTTGATTTGTTCTAACCTCGAACGAACAACCGGTTGCTGCGGTATATACGTTGTATTTAAACATTCGGTAGCGTTTGAACTTCCTTTGAGTTCCTTTAAACTCGCGAGAATTCTGGATTTAGTCCAAATATACACTTCTTCTACTTCGCCTCTAAAATCATCATTAGCCTTTTCTTCTTCTCTTATATCAAACCTTTCAATAGACATTTGAACATTGAGTGCTTGTTTGAAATATGATTCTAATATTTCTAACCGACATTCCAACTCTGTTACAGACAGCGATTCTACCCTTTCCGAAACAAACTTTTTGATCCTTGTTAAACTTCCTTTAGTTGTTGAACGTAAAGCCTTCAACTCTGACAATTTCTTCTTATTACTCTTAATCGATTGTGTTAAGGCTTCCCCTTCTGCCTCTTTCTTGTCGTCGCTCATCATTGTAGCCAAATGTTCTACTGTTCGACAACAACTACAATTTCACTATATCAACTATTTAACAACTAAGAGTGGAAATATCTCTCGAATTAAATAGAATGGCTTAGCCTTCTACGCTAAGGGTGATGAAGAAAAAGGTGAAGAATAGGCAATTGTTAAAAGTAAATTCCTACAATGACAACTATTTAAAATGTCAATGTTTCGCAACAAATGTCTCCAATGCAACACTTCTATTTATATAATTTACTTTTCTTTCGAGTGCAACATGCGACCAGCAACAATTCAAGGGACTGCAACAATTTACCGATTCCCTCTGCAACACAACAACAACCTCAATTTCGCAGCACAATGCAACACAATTACCAGCAACAATATTATTATGTGTACCGATTAGATGGTACAATTGGTATCACCGTTTGATTTTGCCGTAACTTACTTGCAAAAAGCTTTCCCGATTGCACCTTGACTTCTCTGAGCAAGTGATCTGGTATAGGAAATACGATCCACAAGTTCTTCTGAATCTGCCGCATCCACGCCTTCTCCAATGCTTGTACCGCTGGTGCACCGATTGCCGTTTTGATGATTTAACTGGGCTCTCTCTCTGCCTGTGACGAAAGAAAAACTTTAATTTGTCTAGGGAGTTTACCAAAAATTGCGATGACAATGAAGTAATCCACGAAGTCCAAAGTTCACACAGTTTGTGTTCCTATATATGTATATACTGGATTTTGGCATGAGAGTACCAAGTGCATTCGCCGCTGCAATATATCCACTCTTGTATGTTTTAGAGTGCTCACAATCGCGCTTTAATTTATTGATCGTTATAATTTATTTTAACGATATCCGTAAATTCAAATCAAAGTTTTATGGGAAAACTAAAGACAACTATGCATATATCACTTCTAAAAATTCCCGGGTTTCGGCACCATGATTATTCGCAAGAGTTTTTACGAATTTTTAACTATAATTCTGTATACTTCCCGAAGAAAACGACTACGGAAGAACTCGTTAATAAAAAAAAGAAAGACTTAGTTTTTTTTGCACAACGTTATAATTATTTTTTATTGAAGGCAGATCGACCTTTCTGTTCAACGATTTTTAAGTTCCTGGTTTCATACTTTCTTACAGAAATTGAATTAGCAGTTAACTTTTGAATTCAGCAAGAAGTCAGTGTTAGAATGACTGTATATTTCGTGCTAGTACTAGAATATATCAATGCAATTCACAATATTACCAATTCAAATATTAAAAGGTTAACAATTCAAGTTATAGATTTACATTAGATATCTAAGGAATTCATTTAAAAATAAGTTACTTCATACAATATTTAACAACGTTAGTAGTTGCACAGACTTTTGAAAGATTGTGCCTCCGGAGTTGGCTTGTGAGTTTCGCACAACCCTTTCAAGTATGATGTTGAAAAAATCACATGTCTAAATCATTTTTTGACATCAAAGGTCTCGGTGAGATCGTTACCCACCTTCATGGAGTAGCGAAAATTCTCCATCGTCATCCTGCACAGGCGAACGAGTTTAGCAGGGATTCCAAAACTAGACATGGCTCTATATAGCTCGTCTCTGTAGATTTTTAAATTTAAATTTTTCCATATTCTCAGCAGCGACCGTGACTTTACTTCGAGGATTCCTTCTTCATCTCTACAGGCGGTACGGGTCTGGTTGGCCTGACATGTTCTTTTTACCTCTTGGTTGGACTTTCGTTCATTATTCCTGAAGTATAGTCTCTCAATATCCTCGATCGCGCTTCTCGTTTTCTTTTTCTTCTTTCGGAGAAGCCGATGTTCATCCCGTCTCTTTTGCTCGTAAAGCTCGCGAGCCGCTCTCGTCCTTTTTTGCAGCGCCGCTTTGTATGCCTCTTGTTTAGCTGCATTTGCGTGAGCATACTTCGTCAAACCATGGGTTTCTTCTTGGTGGTGGTTAGGCAAAACTCAGCACATCAGTTGTGGCGTTTCTGATGGCATATTGGCAGCGTTGCCATTTATCGGGATACTTGGTCGGTGTTGGCTGCTCGGAAAGTTTGGACATCCAGATATGAAATTTCATCCCCCTAACTCAAAATTTAAGTCCTAAAAAGCTCAATCGATTTCGCTACTGATGCTGATCACGAATATATATACATACTTTATACGGTCTACATATCTTGATTATTTCTCAATGTTACAAACTATGTGTCAAACTTAATACACCCATACTATAGTGTATAACAAGAAAAAGGGAGGGATCCTTTCTCTATACACTTCATCTTAAGTCAATGTTTCCAAACACATTCCTTGAAAATAAAACTCTATATTGCAGTTACGTGCAAACATAAATACTCGTATGTCCGTACAGTATGTAAGCAAATTCAAATGAATGTCTTGAATTACATTTATTCATATGTAGGTATGTACATACCTACATATGTGACACGGTAGAGAAGAAATACAAATCCCCTGAAATAACCACACCTGCATGTGTACATATTTTAAATAGACATTTAGCCTCAACTCCTTTGCATAAACTACTGACGTAGTCTGTCGAGACTAGCTTCAGTACCACATACTGATAACTTTGAAATATTAGGAAAATGTTTTTCTTCCTCAATTGCCACTGTTGACAATGACCAATGTGATCATTTGGGAAATTTATTAAATTTTCTAGATTTCATAGCACCACACCTGGTTCAAGCAACACCTATTTGCTTGTTCAGATTATTAGAAAGTGGTTTTTCCAAAACCCCCACAAGTATAAACAAAATAGATTTCACAATCATTTCGAATTGCTTATGACATAAATATGTATGTACATATTTTCAATTGGATAATATATCGGCTTAACATTAGGATAAATCCGCATGTATTTGAGAAATTCAATCAATAGATATTTCAGGTTCAGGAGGGCACTGGTTGATGCCAATGTTGATTTAAGTTTTGATTTGAACGAGTGATATTTAACGATGGTTAATATTGGCACATCCAGGCTCTAACTTCTGCTCTCGTATGTTTAACAGACATCCGTGACATGTGGTGTCTTACCCAAAACTGCGGTTGCACTAAATATTCTGGCATAATTGTATAGGCAATTTTTTTATGAATAGCAATAGTACATAGATATTTGCGTCAACGGTATTATTAGTACCTTCCCTTTATTTACTTGCACCGTTTCATGGAATTTAACTGTGTGAGCAGTGCCTCAATCAATAAAAGTAATTAACAAAGTGTACTTCGTTTTGCAACTAAAATAAACATCTATTTTTGTATGACCGGGTCAAGTAAAATAAAGTTTTCTTGAATCTTATGGGACGATCTGTATTGAAGACTATCTAAAGAGTTACGAGTACGAGTTGTCTGTGGCGCCTTGAAACATTTTATTATGACCGAGAAAACGAGAAGACCCTGGGGATTTTTCTGAAACTTGTCTAGCAATCTCATCGAAGATTTCAATCCCCGTGATCCTGGGGCTCAAACAAGGGCAAAAAAGCTCCGCCTTACGACTGAATTCAGAGTGTACTTGCGTTAACGAACTAAATAATTCGAAGAAGAAATGCTCTATAGGCACACCTCTTACAACAACATCTAACTCTTTTTTCCTTTGTCAATTTCATAACAGCTTTGCTCATTTTCTGTCCAAATTAAGTAGGACTTAACACAAGGAAAGTCGATTAAAACTTTGCGGAGGAGCCGAAAGTCTGGAAGAGAAGTGTTGCGTTAAGTCTTTGAAGTTTGTGGCAAAACGCAATCAAATATTTGCGCGAAAATTTTTCCAAACATACAATAACGAATAATTTAGGAACAGTCTTTTCATATTGTTGTGCATTGGGCTAACTTCCCTACCACATACATAGACACCACTTACAAAGCAACAACGATCCTCGGAAGCGGATGTCTCTACTGTCATCGATTAAGTCCAAAAACTGGGCATCAGTCCCTAAAGATGACTATCACATAGAGGAAGAGAAATAGAAAAAGACCTCGCAATAAGTGGCACGCATAAGTAGAAGGGGGTCGCAACTAGAGGCTGTTAGCTAAGGACCGGAGTAACTGAAGACCCTTGTTGGAGGGAGATCAAGTTAAGATTCACACTGAACAGTAGCGCCACCTAAATACTTATCTATCGTTTCACAATCGTTGTCCTTGTTACATTTGCTCGTTTTCCAATTTTCAATTGTTTGCACATAGGAGAAATCCAATGTGTCAGAGAGAGGGTCATATGGATAGATACATATGTATATACATATGTATGTAGATACCACCTCCACATAACGCTTTGTACCTATAAGGCAAGTATTGGTTTCGTAAAAAACTTCGAACTTAAAGTTTTAACCAAAATTGACATTACTATGATGGAAGTTCAGAAAAGTGGATCCGCCAATTCCGTCTGTCTGCTTGTGTGTGACTCCGTCTGTATGGCTGTATACAGCCTAATCGGGTAGATAGATTTGCTTTAAATCTCATATTTGGGGTCTGTGGCATCACACCACGAGGTGAAATTGAAATTTTCATCCTAACCTCATAATTAGTGGTACTTTTCTGAAGACCGATTTCACTGTAACGATTCTGATAAAATTTCATACGTGGATTAGTTTGGGCATATGCCTTTAGATGGTACAACGATAATATTAAATATTGGATATTATGTTAATATTAATATGCTAATATGTAAGGAATGTGGGCGCCGTGGCTCAAGCGGTTAGTGCGTTGGGCTTTGGAACGACGGATTCGAGATAGCATGAATGTGAGAGGCCCTGGGTCTCATAGACCTGTCGCGCCAATATTTGTAATATATAAGCAACGAAATATTTCAATATTTTGACTAGAAATAGAAAAAAATTATTAAGAAAAATTTATAGGCGATACTATTCTATATAATTCAAGTGAACATTATATATATATGTATATAACACCGCCTACTTTTTAAGGGCGTTTAAAAAAAATGTTTTGTCAAATCTTTAATATCAATTTAGTATTATCGCTTTAATTCTATCAAAACTGTAGAATGCTACGCTCACTTTGTTAGGGCTTATGTACAAAGAAGAAGAGCAAAACCTGAATTTCCAAGCTGAAAACGTTTAACATGAAGGTGCAACTACAAACGAATTAATATGAATTCTTTAAAGGTCTTCAATACCGTACAATTTACATTCTGGTTGAGAATTTGACAAGCATCTACATATGTAGCATACACGTATACAAACATATTGTTTTTTATATTTATTAGCCGCATTATAATAATAATACAGAAAAATAAAAAATCCCATTAAAAATATGCTAACCTCTAGGAAAAGACTGACGGAAAAAAAATTTAAGCACATTATATCCACAACTAAGCTTATTACTTAATATTACCATTTTAATTTCTGATTTTTTAATTACTGATAAAGAGTAATTAATGGGTTTCCTTATAAAGGCTGGAATATATGTGTTAATAAGATATGTATGTATTATTATATATTATATGAATTCATTATTGAAAGTCAGAGATTGGGCGTCATATTTGTTGTTTTCTTATTTTTCTGTTTTACAGATATGTATGTATGTACATAAGTACTATTTTCATAGTTGTTGTGAATACAATTCCCAATCAGTAAACCGCATTTTCATTGATTTAAAGTCAGTGTAATTGCGAACACACATCTCACAATCTTTGCACACACACGACACAATTTGAACCATTTCATGATATCAGTTTCCTGACTCAAGCACTTCTGCGTCGAAATTGGAGCACGTACTTTCAACAATATCTGAGAATTTCTCAAGAAATTTTTTACAATTTCTCAGAACGAATTTTTTGTAGTTTTTCCAAGTACACCAATCGAAATAGGAAGCTATTTCCGAATGCATTTCGAACTTTTGCTTTCTTTACCCGAAATCTTGCAGGAAATTATAGTCATCAAAAGGAATTTATATGCAAAATAAGCAATTGAGATTGCACACGACTTCCGTTTATGATTGGTAAGAATCGATTAAGCAATGAATCGTCAATGTCGACTTATTCAACATGATGAAGGAAATTCTTTTTCTCCAGTTTCTATTGAAGATAAAAAACAATCATGCCCAACTACTCCCAACAGCATTGGGACTGAAAATATATTGTTTCACTGCTGTGTTTTCCTGTTGCATTGACTTTTTGACCTAGATAAAATCTACGTGGTTTTATTACTCGTATTGTAGTGTCAAGGTCAGTTGTAGAAATTGTTGTCTCCAAATGTTGGTATCTTTATGTTATCTGAAAGAAAGAACTGAAATTGGATAAGAGCGTTATTACATGCATATATAGGTAGGTATACATAGAAGTTGCATTTTTCTATACAGTTTATGCCTAGTAATATGGCGTAAGGTACATGTAAGTAACTACCTAACTACCTGGCAGGTCACGAATGCCATAGACGTCTGCCAAAAATGAGAAACGAATAGATTTGTGGTCTAGTTGAAAAATCTTGATTTTTCAATAAATCGTCTTTATATACTGCTTCCCCCATCAGCATTCCCAATGCATATTGATACCATCATAAGCCATCATATTTCGGCTTCCCAATCATGACCCGAAAGCTATGTTCCTATACCCAAACACTTATATCTACACACTGCATTGTATGTATGTATATCCACAAAGAGTCACTTCTCAGATGACACGTTAATTGGTAAGTATTATGCACTGCGACATTGTATACCATTTATGACACATATCTATCGAAACACTTGGGTAGTGAACTTTGTAATGTTTATGTTCAAATTCTTTCTGTCTGTCGTCTTGTGTTCACTTTGGCGTGTGCCGTACAGTGTTTTGTTATATGTACATATATAATGTCGTATGATACTATTATGCAATGTGTAGGAAGTGTGTTCTTTTGTTTTGGCGAGTGTATCACAATGAAGCTAATATAGAGATGTATTAAGGAGTATACATATGTACATACATATGAACACATATAAACGTTTATTAATAACTGATACCAACTGTTTCGATTGAAGTACATACATACATATGTACATACACTCATGGAAATAACTACATATAAATCCAGTATGACAACTTTTGATTTAAGCATGGAACTTTGCAAAACTTTAGCAAAAGCTCTCCAATACACGATCATTGCAAGTTTATTCACGTTATTCAACTTGAGTAGCTGTAAGTTAGGATTTCGTCATTTTGTGTGTGTCGACGGTAGGAAATATGTACATACATATGTATGTATGTAGGTATAAATCCACTGCTCTTTCCCATTTTTATACCCTATCCTAAGGGTATATTAAGTTTGACACATAGTTTGTAACATAGAGAAATAATCGAGATAGACCCTATAAAGTATATATATTCGTGATCAGCATCAATAGCGAAATCGATGGAGCGATGACCGTCCGTCCGTCCGTCCGTCCGTATGTCACCGCTTTTTGGGCCTTAAATTTTGAGCTAGGACGATGAAATTTCATATCTGGGCTTCTGAGAAAAAGATACAGTACAAGTGTAAAATTTTTTTACATCCGCCCACTGCCACGCCTACTTTTTTATAACTTCACTAAATTATATGAAACCGAAAAATTTTGTTAAGACCAAATATTTGGGTATTTAGATTCCCTACAATTCACCCATAGAACAGTTTTGGCCACGCCCACTTTTTGGGGGCGTTATCATCAAAAAACCAATTTTGATAAAATTTTACATGTAACATCCTCAAACGTTCGACATTATAGCTATATTTGAGTACAAAATCCAATTTTGCCAAGCCCACTTAATAGAGGCTCAAATTAAAGCCTACAAAGATTGTGGGCTGTCAAATCGCGAAATTGCAAAAAAAAAAGTCAAAAGATTTCATGGTGTTGTTGGAAGTTTTCTATATTTGGGCGAGAGATATTGCTTCAAGAGGCGGACGGGCCCTATTCCAAAAATCTCCGAACGGGACAAGCGGAACATTATTAAATGTGCCTCACAAAAAAAACTAGGTTCAGCAAATATCGTCCAAGAATTGAGTTTACCAATCACTTCTCGACCTGCACTGAAGGAACACCACCAGACTAAAAGACTAGACTTCGCTAAAAATATATGTCTTGGACTGCAGAATGGGAATGAGTCATCTTCAGCGACGTAAAAAGTTTAATTTAGATGGTCCCGATGGCAATCAGTATTATTGGCACGACCTGCGTAAAGAACCGGAGACTTGTTGGAGTCTTAATTTTGGAGGTGGTTCGTAAATGGTTTGGGCAGCATTATGTCATATGGATAAGACACCCATTTGCTGGATTTCGACAAGAATGAGCTCTTCCAATTACCTTGAGCTCCTGGAAGAAGTTTTAGTAGATTTTGGAGACAGCACATTCGGTGAAGAGTGTATTTTCCAGCATGACAATGCTGCCATACATTCTTCTCGTCCAACCAAAGAATGGCTTACGTCGAAAAACATCCAAATTTTGGACTGTAGTCCAGACTTAAATCCCATAGAGAACCTTTGGGGGGTTCTAGCTTGCCTTGTTTACGAGAAAGGTAAACAGTACAACAACATTATGGAGTTAAAAGATGGCATTCGTCAAGCTTAGCAAAACATTAAAGGAGATTACCTCCAAAGCTTGATAAAATCCATGAAAAACAGGATTTACGAAGTTATTTTGCAGAACGGAGGCAACACACATTACTAACACCAACATTTTTCGCATACCGGCCTGTATAATCAAGAATTTATGAAGTGGATTTATAGCTATTACCATGCATTTTGTGTTGTAATTTACAAAAAATTACAATACGTTTCTAATTATCTATCCAAAACCAATATTCTTTTTCTTAGTTGATAAGAACACAATTACGCATATTTTAGCCCATTTAAACGAAAAAAAAATTAATAAAAGAAATTAATTAACAAAGTTTGTTTGGATTTATATCTATTTCCATGAGTGTACATATGTATGTGCATGTTTCTAAACTATACAGGCTTAAATCCCATTCACAAAAGTTAAATTTTACTTAAAAAATTAAATCAAGTGCATATACTAGACCAGTGTAGTTGTTGTATGAATACTTACAGTAATATTTTTTTCACGCCGTAAGATAAAATATGAAAAAGTTTTATGCTGTGTGTGTTTTACTGAATAGCCAGAACTCGATTTAAATAACGTTTATAAAACGGCGGCAACGGTCTGTGAAGCATGTTCAAAATAAAGTCGGACAAAACATTAATAGAATAAAAGAGAAAGGTAAGGATTTATAAACTCTTCAGGCCATAATGTTTTCAAAGCTAGACATGAAATTGAACTTGTTAACATGAAGGTCAACATAAACTCTAAAACCCGTAAAAAAACTAAAACTTTTGGTGTCAGATTAAAGGGGGTTTAGATCGTCATATAGTAGTGCTTTGTTAGAGTTTTTTTTTCAGAGTGTCATTGCAATGAAATTAGTTCCTAATTGTCTTAATACATTACATTTGACTAACTCCGTCTGCAGACATACATACAGACCTACTTTGCATCTTATGTTTTCTGTATAGAGGATTTGGTATATGCAATTTAAATGAGCGAAAAAGTGTTTGAATTTTTTTTATAATTTCGAACATCACCGAAGTCTATATCTTAAAAGGTGTCTTTGCTTGATTTGTCAAACGATATCCATGTCATTATCCTCCGAGAGAATCATTTTCGTTTATTCCCTTAACCAGAAATCATTGAGTAAAGAGATATTAAACTTATACCCTCCTTCCTTTCAAAACCCATTTGGTTATATTGTTTTTGTTGTAATTCGATCCTCGTCTGTGAATACGTGTGAGCATTGGCAAACACCTTTGGGGCTTGTCTAAACTAGAATCAATAGATGTCAGCACTCAAAACAAGCTTTTAGCTGAATGTATCCCATCATAAGCTATGGTGAAACAATCAATTTTAATGACTTTCTGTAATAAGTCTTATTGTCAGTCATTGGCAACAACAAATCCCTAGTGGTAGAGTAAGTACACCAGCCGATGTGTTCACTTAAAACGGAAGCATTCAACTAAAATTTACTAGAAATATTGTGCATTTGAAAGAATACTGGAAAATCAATTCGAAACGAGAAAATTAATATTAGAAATTCAATTTAAAATAATTATTGATTGTTTTTCGAATTGAATGCCATCAAAACGACTCTTTTTCTTAAATAAGAAATTATTTTTTGTCGAACTGATTTTATTTTTCATCGAATTTTGATTTAATGAAAGTGCCTTCTGTATTACGAGATAGATAAACGTGTTTTAACAGAATCGTTAAATGTCGGTCATTTCATTTTCGTTTAATAAATGTAAATATGTACATTTTTTATTTCGAGTTAGGAACTTAAGGAAAACATATGTATAATGTATGTATATGAAAAATTGACAGCTCCCCTAAAGGGAAAAGGTAGAAGATTTCAATTAACAAACATTAGTAATTGACAAAAATAGAACAACTGCAAAATGCGGGAATTTAGCTCGTTGATGTAAGTGATAGGCATGTACGAAAAGTATCTACTTATCCGGTATTTAGTATTCGTTACTCGAAATGAGTATCGGAACCGAATACTACTAAAAATAAGTATTCGATACTGATACACTTTTATACATACAGACAAATACGAACACAAGTAGGTTAAGCAATAAGCATTTACATCGAATTCGTACACAAACTCAACAAACACTTATTTACCTAAGAACCAATGTAAAATATACCTATGCTATGCACACTCAAATGTAAGTATTTATATTATTTTTGACTTAAATCTACCCCCAAAGAAGTATACTCAACTCAGTAAACAATATCACAAAACACGAATCCTGGTATTCGTTACTGATTACTGAATACTAAAGAAAGAGTTTGAGTATATGAATCCTGGTATCCGTTACTGAGTTCTGAATACTGAATGAGTATATGAGTATAATGCGGAAAAGTAATCAAACTGGAACAGGCAGAACATATCATATCAAGTGGGACGTTTGAGTATACGAGTATTGTACAAAAAAGTAATCAAATTGGAACAGAATGGATCAGGTGGGACGTTTGAATAGTATAGACAAGAGAGTGCAAAAGAAGAGAAAATCGGGACATGTAGAAGTGGATCGTAAAAAAACGTATTCGTTCGAATGTCGAATCGTTTTTTTCTTCTCTTGCACTCTCTGAACGAATACTGAATTGGAAGTAATCAGTAATCATTCGTTACTCAAAAGTAATCAAACTGCACACCACTAGTAAGTGATGGTGATGTTTATACCCTATCCTAAGGGTATATTAAGTTTGACACATAGTTTGTAACATAGAGAAATAATCGAGATAGACCCTATAAAGTATATATATTCGTGATCAGCATCAATAGCGAAATCGATTGAGCGATGACCGTCCGTCCGTCCGTCCGTATGTCACCGCTTTTTGGCCTTAAATTTTGAGCTAGGACGATGAAATTTCATATCTGGGCTTCTGAGAAAAAGATACAGTACAAGTGTAAAAATTTTTGAAATCCGCCCACTGCCACGCCCACTTTTTCATAACTTCACTAAATTATATGAAACCGAAAAATTTTGTTAAGACCAAATATTTAGGCATTCAGATTCCCTACAATCCACCCAAACAAAAGTTTTGGCCACGCCCCCTTTTTGGGGGCGTTTTCATCACAAAACCGATTTTTGGGCCTTAAATTTTTAACTAGAACGCTGAAATTTCATATCTGGGCTTCCAAGAAGAAGATACAGTACAAGTGTAAAATTTTTTACATCCGCCCACTGCCACGCCTACTTTTTTATAACTTCACTAAATTATATGAAACCGAAAAATTTTGTTAAGACCGAATATTTAGGCATTCAGATTCCCTACAATCCATCCATACAAAAGTTTTGGCCACGCCCACTTTTTGGGGGCGTTATCATCAAAAAACCTATTTTGATAAAATTTTACATGTAACATCCTCAAACGTTCGACATTATAGCTATATTTGAGTACAATATGCAATTTGGCCATGCCCACTTTATAGAGAGGAGGATAGGGTATCATACGATCCGTTCCAGACGGATTGTAGCTTTTCTGTATGTTTAGTAACTAGGGATATTCTATGTGCAGCTCTGATGGTAAACAACAGTGGGATACAATGGACATTGACATACATATTACCTAAAATATCTGGACTATGCTGCGCAAAATATTATAAACTTGCATCAAATGATACACAGTCTGGAAAGCGATGCAAGTAAAGTCGAATTGGAGCTAAGGATCAAGATGGTCAAGACAAAAGCCCATAGTCTTACGAATTCCGCCGCTCAAGTAAACATTGATGGCCACCAGGTCGAGAAAGTTAACAACTTTCTTTATTAAGGAAGTACTGTCTCGGCCGATGGTGACACCGAATTCAATGTGAGCAGCAGAATTGTGAAAGCCAAAGATGGGTTCGGAATGTTATTAAAAATCTAAAAAAAATAAAATATACACAACTCCAAAATGTGTTGATGCGACTGTTCCGTTTCAGTATTGAAACAGTGCCACCGTATGGGTGTAGTTCTTGGAAAATAAAAATCACTGTCATTCGTTAACTCCAGTTGAAAAGAAAGAAAATAAAGAAAATTTCGTTGTCAAATAAACAATGAAATTCACTTACCCAATTCGCCAAGAATTGTGTAAGTGAATTGTATCGCAAGACACAGCATTAACCACAACTTGATTTGATCTGTTCTGAGAATAATTCATCGCACAAATAAATATTTTGGTAGTCTATATGAAGCTAGTTTTCTTAACAGAAATCTGAACCTTTTTCGCATCAGATCTAATGTGCAATGACTTAAAAACAAATTTGCAATAAGATCAGCTTTTACCTTAGGTGTTGTGTCTGGTGGTTTAACCTCTTTCACTGAAGGTGTTTCATTTGTCACTTTGATAACTACTTAAATCACTTCTTTTCGGCATAAATGTCTGAAAAAGCATTGAAGTCTCAATATTTTAAAATTACCCAAGCACAGAAGTGGTTCCTTTCAGTTTTCGAACTGTATACATATTATTAACATACCTCTGTTATAACTTTTGCCATAAGCGGGTTTCACCTTGAACGATTTGCTTGACAATAAAATAATGCTTAGCGTTCGAATTGTACTATGTACATGCTTGATAGACTTCATTTGTGATATAGATTTCGAACTGTGAAAATGGGGGCGGATGATGAAAAGTTCCTCACGTACTTTTGTCTTGGATGTTAAAATTTTTGTCCACTGGAAGAAGTTTCTTAATCTTTCTTTTTAAAACTTCTTCTGTTGCATTTTCGTCCACTTCTTTATATTTTTGCAGTAAAACTCATACGCCTTTTTCTTTAGATATTTATTTTTATATATTTCACTTTTAATTTTCCACTACTCAGGAAATTGCTGATATCAAAAAATTCCTGCCAAAACTCTTCGGCCGCTCTCGACACCATATTTTTTTCTCCGCTTTGATGTTTTATCGTCGAAATCAGAAAGAAAAGTAAAAAATGTTCTGAAGTTGTAGGACAAGCGTTTAAATTGAACGACATGTCTATCAAGCAAAGCAAAAAGTTAAAAAATTTGAAAATCTGTACTACAAATTGAATGACTTGCTTGACGAGTGTTCAAATTGAACCATTTAGTCGGTCGTCAAGCAAATCGTTCAATGTGAACCCCACTATAAACGAAGCAAGATCTACTTCATACTGTTTGAAATTCTATTGTCCGCAGTCTCTGTTTTTGGCTTGATCATAGTCACAGTACTAAGATTTGTTGGATGAAGTGAGTTGAAATTGAAAAAAAAAACTTATTATTACAATTAGCAGTAATATGGGGATTTGACTCTAAGCCCATAAAGGTATGTATCTTTATTATTATATCCGTAAAGAAGAGCAACAAGAAAAAAAAAGAATCTCTACGTGCAATCGCTACATCATCAAATGTTCTACCATAAAACCAATTCACATGGAAACGCCAGTTTAAATTACCTAAATTCAAAACCAGAAATTTCAGAGGTCTTCATGCTTCAGGTATTATGCTAATGCACTATGTTGTCTCTAGCTTGTGGATGATATAGAAGCGGATACCCTGTTGACTTAATCAAACGTAAATATTTGTTCTCAGCATTTACAGTGCGAATGAATCCTTGCTCAAATTTTCATGTACTCACATAAATATATATGTACATATAACTTCACACAAATGTGTGTTTCTTGGCTACATATTCCTTGCCAGTAGAACCTACGAAATAAATGATGTTACTGCAGACCATGCTATACAACGAATAGGGTGCAAATTCCTTCTAAAGAATCACCTTATAATTCCTCCAACTCCTTGGGACTTGCAAGTATCGGATATAGCCAATTTCCTAAGAAGCCATATACAAATGTAAGTATCAATTGGATCAATGTATGTACGTTCGCATGTATGTTGTTTAGATATCACATAACTTATGTCAAAATGTTTGCCTGACTAAATTTCTGTGTGAATTGTCATAGCAATTCGTAACACCGAATGTGCTTGCGACACGGTTACATATAGGCAGCAAAAGTAAATGCCATCGACATGATGATAACCCAAAACCTGAAAGGGAGGCAGGGAACCGGAGGCGTTCTTTCACAAATAAGCCAAAGCTATCTATCTTTAAGGAATCTTTTCCCACCCCCATGTCCTCAATGTGTATCCTTGAGGGTAATTCCGTCCAATCGTCTGGGTATCTTAATCTATTGCTGCTGTGGTTATAAAAATGCGATTGTTAGAACGAAAGTGTAAATGTCCTTCAAAAAAAGAACAAGTTAGCCCGTAATAAAAATCACTATGTCCTGCCATGAAGTCACTAAATAACCAACTGAAAACCTCCTCCACTTAGTCACATTACCACCCTCTTGGGATCAGTTGTTCGTTTTCTTATTTTTTTTTTTTGCTTATTTTCTCTTTTTCGTCCTTTTTGCTCATTTTTATTCTGTTATCCTGAAAATGGTTAACAGCAAGTGGACGTGATAAGCTGGAAACGAACAACTACTTGGGAAAAGGGAGACCCAGACTTTGGCCATTCACAAATTCATTTCTGATTCATCGTTTATTTTTTTCATTGTATAAATTTCTGGTAAGGATAACAAAATTAAATTGCGTTTTTAGTGGACAGTTCGCCTTCTACGTCCATTCGCAAATGACCTGGAAATAGTATACATATATTCTTCATCCTCTTCCTCTGCGCCAAAGGAAACATGTGCATGTGATAAGCTTCCTTTGAGCAAGGGAATTTTTCTGACTAGAAATTAGAAGAAAACAGCTCCACCATCAGCAGCAGCATGGCAAGGATGAAGAGAAGTGAAATGCAATTATTGCAGATGATTTTTTTTTTTCCTTCTCTTAACGTTTTGTTCTGGAGGTTGCGTTAATTTTGTACCCCGGACAGTTGGTGTATAAAACGGCTGCACTGTTGCGGATGTTGTCATTATCGTTTGCTGTAAGGAGGAGCGTTGGTTCGAACGCACATTAACCTCTACGTTGTCGCGTGTTAGCCACATTTAACGCTGGCATTTGCTGTAGTGCACAGACATTTATGAAGCGGGTGGCAACATGGCAATGGCGGGATAGGAGTCATGCTCCTGTTAACGTTTAATTTCATTATGGCTGCTGTCAAATTGGGAACATGTTAACGAGGCAATTTGCAATAAAGATCCGCAAAATGTAACTGTAGTAGTAGTGGTTACGTGATGTTGGATGAGCTGGGTATTTTTAATAGTAGTGGGTTCCTTTAAATTCGTTGTTCGTAGTACTGAGACAGTAAGTTTAAGTAGAAGTGTTTCGATTGAAGATGGAAGACGAAGATGCAAGCGTTTTCTCCGATTGTGGTTTATACTTTAAACTCACACTACAACAAATAATGATACTAGTTTGGAAGTATAGGGTCAAAGCTGTTCAACTTGTGAAATATGTATACCTACAAACAATAATTGAAAATTAAACTTAAAGTGATGTTTTCTGGTCATTTATTTATTTACGTGTGCAAGCAGGCGCAGGAACATGAGTCTACGGGGTTGTCCCGCTTACGTGGGACATACATACATACATAAGTCAACAATATTGAATTATGGTTTTATTTTCTACCCCATCGGGATCCCATCAAAGTAAGCCCAGAAGAAGAGAAAGTGAACGATAAACGTGAACGAAAAATAGAACGATATTTTTTATTTAGATCGATCAACTTAATAGAACCATTTTCAAATGAATTTATGTATGTAAATTGTGTCACTATTAGTGTTCATATTTCTTTACAATTTTTTTAATTTCAATACATTTTATTCAAAGGTTAATCAGTTCGGTTTTTAGTGAGTCTTCATTAGCATCTTCTAAACCATTCAAAATGACTTTAACCTTCACCCGTCCCTAAAAAAATATTGCCCTACAGTCCCCTTGGGTCTTTTTTGAAACGCAAAGTGTTAAAGGGTTTTAACCTTCATCCCACCCTTGTGTAAAAAACTACACAAATACAACCTTTTTTCTATTTTTTCTCAAAAACCACTAATTGAAAAATTCTGAAATTGTTTGACTTTATTAAAACTCGCATTTTACAAAGAAAAAAATGTTTCCCATGAAAAAAAATTTATAACGATTGTTATTCATAAACTTACGTTGTCTACCCTCGTGTGTAGATTTCTACAAATTGATGGTTTTCATATAAAATGTCATTTCGTTTAGTCGTTTCGCAAGTGAACATTGTGCGTACATACATATATATTGCGAATTTACAAGCGATAATAATAAAAAAAAGCTTTGTCTAGACATGGAAGCATTTTTGAATAACGGTGATGATTGTGATGATAGTGATATTTCTGGAGACAGCTATGACGAATTTGTGTTGTTTATAACTATGACTTATATTTGGCAATACAAGTGAAATATGAATTAAAATTCTGGTTGCTGGTATCTTCAAAGTGGAAGCTCAAAATAAACGAAGAAAAATGTGAAACTATACTGTTCCGCACCCCAATACGACGTGGTAATTCAGACTTGAGACGCAACTGGAAGAATTTGCAAATAAAGAGTGCTAATGGTCTTCGCATCGAGTCAAAGACCGTTGTGAAATATCTAGGTGTGCATTTAGACAAGTTCTTGTACTATAATGAGCACGTAAATATTCAGTTGGAAAAGGCAAGAGCGGCATTTATGTCTCTCAAACGTCTATTCTTCTCCAGATATCTAAGATCCGATGTGAAGGTCATATGTTACCAAGCCTTCGTGCGTCCTATTCTGACTTATGCGAGTCCAGTATGGTGGAACATAAGTCCATCTTACATGGAAAAACTGCGATTATTTGAGAGAAAATGTCTTCGAGCCTGTATGCGAATGTATAGAAGCGCACATTCCGACTTTCGGCATTATGTCTGTAATAAGAGACTATTGGATGCTTCCGGTGTATCCAGAATTGACAATGTCATCCTGGATCTTGTGAGGAATCATTTCGCGTGGTCAGCTAACGTTACAGAGAACAAACTAGTATCGGGCTTGTTTTACCCTAACCCTGAGTATTTCAGAAACTCTTTGGTGAGTGGTTATATTCCACCTGAGGCATTCTTGCATCTGGATGCACATGGATACTTATCAGATTCAACGAACGTGCCAATTATTTATCATATTGCAAGAAGAGCGACAATTAAACGTATCATCTATGAGCCAATCGACTTAAGAGATGAAAATGCTGATCTGAGATACTGCGTAAGCATACCAGAAAGGGACTCAAGCAATGGTCACAGTGGTCGTGAAAAATATTGGTGGCTCGACTGGGTTGTGGCTAACGATTAGGTTAAGTTGGATTAGGCCCTGGCATGTGATCTCTGATGCGCCGATGATTCTGTTGTTGATTTGACTTAAGCATTGACGGATTGGAAATCACATGTCAGGGCCTAGTTCTAGAATAGGTTAGGTTAAGTTAGTATTAAGCTTTTTCTTTACTAGGTGTTTTTTGTTCTTGTTTAAAAAATAGATAATATTTGTAATTGGTTTTTTCCCACATTTTCCTATAATACAAAATAAAAATAATGTTAACTTAATATTCGATTTTTAGATATATTAAATATAATTGTTAGTTAAACTAGTTCTAGAGCAAACTTTAAGTTATCATATAATAATATAATAAGTATTGAGAACCCTTCAGGTCAGTTACTTTACAAAATCATTATAGTTACATTAGTAGTTTAAGTTTATTTCTGCAAAAAAAATTGTAAAAATTCAATAGTGGTAAATAAAAAAAAAAAAAGTACATGTTATGATTGGAAAATTTAACCATACTTGGGATAATCGATTGGAGATAAAAAGACAAGGCGAGAATGTTCTTTTGGATCTCGTTGACGGTTTGAAAGGTCTAACATAATAATAACTAACTTTTTTTCTTCGTATGAAATTGGTCGAAAATTGTTGTTAAAAGAAATTACGATGGTTGGCACTATGAACAAAAAAGAAGCGTTCCACTAAAGCTTCTTAAATTAAGGCCGTTGTATCAATTTACATTTGCATTTACAGATAACGCAGCACTTATTTCGTAAATTGTAAGAAAAAATAAATGTTGTGTATTGCAAAGTACAATACATAACTCTATTTAAGTCCCCTATTGATTTTTATTTTCATTCAATATAGGCGGTGTAGATATGTAGATACAATTGAGAAAATGAATTCATTGCTACAGCTACAGCACTTTCAAAGAAGTGAATCCGAATCGACAAACAACACAAAAAACAACAATACGATGAAATTTTCTACCTGGATTTTCACTTGCAAAGTGACGGGAAAGTTTAATATCTATTTAGTCAATGATTTCTGGTTAATACAAGTAATACTTCATTTGGCATATTTTTTTTAGAATTCATGGAACAAATGAATGCATGAATGAATGAATGAACAAACTTCTACTCTACCTCCAAATAAACTGAAATGTTTACCCTATTTCTGCAGAGATTGTGAATATTTACAAACGCTCAGGAAAAACAGCAATACGTTTTTTTTCTGTCTCTTGACATTTTCATCCAAAAAATGGTGAAGGGAAATATGCAATAACGCGCAAATAACTACATATATGTACGTACACTACTGGCTTCATAGATACGTATGTACCTATTTCCGTATGAATTGTATGTATAACACAATAACAAAAAGCGAGCATGCTGGTAAATAACTCTAATGGCTTATTTTGACCCGAGGGACTGTAGCCTTACTTTTTTTTAGGTACATACATATATGTATGTATATATTTTTTTTCCACCAAAGGCACTAGTTGCACACAAAAACTAAAGTCCCTTAATTTGAAAATTATATGCCTCATAGTTTAGAATATATACTAATAGATAAATTGCTTTGGGTCAAAGAAGACCCAAGGGATGAAGGTTAAAAGCCTTTGTAGTTTTTAGACCGTGCGAGAAAAATTAACAGTTTTCTGCTTTTAACTTGCCGTTAACTGCATTTTATGCTTCAATATATTCGCACATAATCTATATTCTGATTGATAATTTTTTCACAGAATAGTTATTAATATTTAAGAAATTCATTTGGGTGTGCACATAATAACAAGACTGTTGAAGGAGCTTTATTGGTGGAACATACACCTTTATAACAGCGTGAGATGCAATTTCGTCTTATATCGTCGTTATCACAGTCCGGCAAACATTAAAGAGGGCTATAGTAGTTTGTACTAAATACTTTTTTAAGAGCACTGTTGTTCTCTTAATCCTTCCATTGAGGAAGGAGGTGTTTCCGAATGCACATGCAGGACTGCTGGACCGCTCTAACGCGATGAGCCACTGCTACTCGTGGGTAAGTGAGACTGCGACTCCTGCTACGCCCGGTGATGTCAGCCCTGTCGACAATGGGAATTTCTTGGCTCTGAGTTTCGCTAGTGTTGTTAGCACTGGGGTGTATGGTGTGGGACTAGCACCATCATTGCCCAACTCAGGTCAGACTAGGCAGTCGACAGTAGGGAACAAACAGAATACGACTTGTCTCTGTAACCGCAAGAGGAACGCGGTACGCCTTATTAAATGGCTGACGAAGCATGACCCCAAGTCCTTCACTGACAGGGAGCGCGAGGCCCTGGATAGAGCCTGCAATACGCTTAAACCTGCAGGGTCAAATACGGTTGGATATAGGCTAAGTAACGCTGGCCGAGAGTTCGGGAAGTCATTTGCTTCCCACCTCAAACCTCGGCAAACAACCCACTCGTCTGAGCCTGAGCCGGTTGCCGGCTCCTACAAGACAGCTTTAAATAGGGTACAACACAGGACTGCTGGAGGAACTGCCGAGGGTTCAACTGTGATGAGGAGGGAGTGCCATTTGTAATCCACCTTAATCGCAGACGTACCCATGCTACGCACAGTTAGTCGGGGTAAAGGTTCACAGCCTAAACCCAAGCAAGCTGTGTGCTGATCTGAGGCTGTAGAGGATGGTTCAATAGTCAACGCAGGGAAGCTTAGGGGAACGGTCAGAAGACTGTTTGGGAAGAGAATGGAAAGTCATCTGCCGTCAACCTTATCTGAACCTGTTGAACGCCGTTCAAAAAGAGCAGGTACGATTTATCGTCTCCCAGGTTAGGGAGATAAGCAAAAAGCCAAGTTGGCAGTCAACTCCTCTTCCAACTTTCAGGAGGTTGATGGAGTTACGCATTCTTTAAGGAGTGACAAGATTGTCAGTAACCATCCCCCTTCTTCAGATTTTTGAGAGTTATTAACCCGCTTCAGGAAGTGCTTTAGTGAGAAAAACACTTCTCCCCCCTCTCTTGTTCGCTGTCACCAACAACCTTCCAAAGGAGTTGGTTACCCAATCTCCACTCGAGGTACTAGGCACCCAGCAGCCACCATCGTGGAAGTGTAGAGTAGGAGTTGATATTGTGAGAGCGATTGTACTGACATACATACATATGTACATATATTCGTATCACTATCCTTTGGCCACTACCCTATCCTAAGGGTACATTAAATTTGATACATAGTTTGCAAAATAGAGAAATAATCGAAAGTCGCTATAAAAAATATACATACATACATAAGTACAGTGGAACCCCGTTAATCCGGACCCTGGCTAATCCGGTTATTTCGGACGGGCTCGCATAACATCTCCAGTACTTTTCCACAGCAACTGCGTTCAGTTCAGTTAACAATTATATGTCAGGCAGAAGCAGAACACATGCCCTTTTCGAACGCGTGAACACAGCTGCGGTTGAACCGTTTAGGTTGAAGTTACAAAAAATAACTCTCCCAGTATCCTATGAAGGTCAAAAAAATGCTTGGGTCGTAAGATCAATCTTTCTCGAGTGGTTTAAAAAAGAGTTTATTCCAAGTGTCAGGAATCACCTTCGTGTTAGCAATCTAGAAGAACAATCTGTCCTTTTATTGGACAATGCCCTTGGCATCCATCAGAAGAACTGCAAAGTGAAGATGGGAAAATTGTCAGCCTTTTTTTACCACCAAATTGCACTGCGTTGATACAACCAATGGACCAAAACGTAATCCAAAACATCAAACTCCGTTACAGGAAGTCATTGCTATGTCAAAATTTAGATGATAACACTGAAGGTATCATGGAGAAAGAATGTTAAGAAGTGTAACATGAAAGATGTTGTTTTTGAGTTGGCTGCTGCTTGGGAAAACGTGTCTCGAAATCTTATACAAAAATCATGGACTAAACTGCTCTCAGATCCCAATATGACTGTTGATGCTGATGCAGAGCTTGACTTGGAGGATAGTATTCCGCTGGTGGTTCTATTCCAAAGGATATCTGGAGATGAACATCTTAGTCAGGAAGGGGCTCGAGAATGGGCAGAAGGTGGAGCAGATGCAGACTTGAAAGGACAAATGCTTACAGATGACGATATAATTTCACTAGAATTGCAAAACTCAAAGAGGAAACCATACTAACAAAGAAAAGTCACAAATAGGCTGCAGAGGCGGAGGAGAATAACATGAGTACTCAAGCCATTGTTCTGCTTCGAAGAATGCGTTTTGAAGCATTTTTTTCGAAAATTAGCTTGCAGTTCTCAGAAATCTATTACGGACTATCTAAATCGTAGAACAAACATTTAAATGTTATGTTGGTTTTATAAATTATGTAGTATGTAGTCGATTACATTTATGTGTTTATGTGTAATAATAAAAGACCAAGTTACTTTATACTGGGGTTTCAATTTGATTTATAAATTGGCATTTTTCTCTCACATTCTCTAATCCGGAAACGCACTTGTTTTTAGGGGTCCGGATTAACGAGGCTGCACTGTATGTATGTATATTCGCGAACATCATCAACAGCGAAAACGATTTAGCCATGTCGGTACATCCGTCCATCCGTTCGTATGTCACCTCTTTTGGACCTTATATTTTGAGCTAGGAATATAGTATGTCATTTCTGGGCTTTTGAGAAGGAAGAGGTACAAGCGTAAAAATTTTGAAATCCGCCCAATGCCATTTCACTTTTTTGTTAGTTTCATTATTTTACATGAAACTGATAGATTTTGTTAAAATCAAGTATTTAGATATTCGGATTGTCTACAATTCAATTCTTTAGCCACTCCCACTTTTAGGAGTGTTTTCATTAAAAAACTAATTTTGATAAAATTTTCCATGCAACGTCCTCAAACGTTCAAAGTTATCGTTGCAATTCGAGGGAATAATGCAGTATGCCACGCCCATTTTATTAGTGCTACTTAGAAAGAGGTAGCAAACGATGCTTTTCAAATGGATTGTAGCTGAATGTTTTTTTTTAACCATTTGAAAGGAATTATATAATTTAGGTCTTTGTTTTTTAGCTTTCTATTTGACTCTATGTTAACTAACTTTTCGTTAACGCTTCAATAACAACAGTAAATTTGTCACAAAAAAGTTCGCGTCGTTTCTGCATTTCCTATGCGTTTATCTGTAATTACCCCAAAATAGGGAGAAAAACTATTGCCGCCCATAGTATGTACTTTTACTTTACACAGTACATAGCACTTTACTTTAATATATGTATGTACATAGGTACTCTCTTTCTGCAACCATCTCAAGGTGAAATTTAAAGAAGGCATCTGAAACCGTTTTTACGGTCCGAATATTCAAAGTTGAGAGTTGAAAACTTTTCAGATATCTGCATTCGAAACGTAAAGGTAGATTAACATGCATATCTATGTACTTTTATGTAGCTATTCCTCTTACTCTTTTCAGTTTTACTGCAGGAGTTTCATCAAAATTCGCTACTTTTTTGGTAATGGTTTTGGGAAACTAATTTGAAACTTTCGGTTAGAAAACAAATTTACAAAAACTTTTTCTGAGTGACCTCAACTGAAGCGGGACACATTTTAAGTGCAAAGAAATAAACTGACGTACAACCGAGGCGGAGGAGTGTGAGTGATGACTGGGTTTGCGTTATAGCGTTCCGCTCCACTAATGATTGCACTTTTTTAAAATATTTCACAGCGCTAATTCCAGAGGCCATTTGTACGTGAAAATAAAATAGTTTATTACCAAACTGGTACAACTTGCGTTGCATGCTCTTGCCTACACTAATTACGAGTCACATAAATTAAGATATTATAAAATTGTGAAGAGATTTCATTATTACCAGGAAAAGTTTTTCTTGTTAATCGATCTAAGAAAACTTAAATGGACGTTCGGAATCATAAACGATGTGACAATCGATGTAGAAGAACGATTTAAACGTAATGCCAAACATTAATCTTACCTGGGCTGTCATCGGAAAATTTCGCAAAATTTGCAATTTGCTTTCGCTTGCATAATTAATTCCTTGGCATGGCCTAAAATAATTCGGCTACGAACATTTGCATGCTCAGAGATTTGAATGGGAATTACTTTTTCAACAGATTTATTGCACCTGCAAAATTCTCGACGCTCCGCATAGGTGATGGGTAAAGGAACACCTTTTGTTCAATTTTGTGCTTGGCCCTTGTTTGGGGGCATAATTTATTATGATTCCTTTAAGTAGGGTGGAAAAGGGATACTCAAAACTAGAGTGCGGTACATGTTGTGGAAGGATTTTTCGGTCGAATTTCATGTTTGTTTCAGAACATTGTGAGGAAGTTTTCATGGGAAAATTATTCAGCGTGTGTTATATCTGAGATAGGAAAATATATCAAGTTTGCTTGTCTTACGCCTTCACCGTGCTCATACCTTGACCTTTCTAAAAAATTCAGTATTGGTTTAGATGTTAACCACTTAACGTGAAAGACCAGATTCAGATTTTTTTTAATGGTCATGTGGCATTGAATAGGTACATACATTAATCATTATATAGTATCATATGTATTCTTCTTAAAGTTAGCCCTTTCAGTACCGTATAACACATTTGTGCGGTTAATTTTTTTCTCATTTTCATATTTGTTTTTCGCTGTATTCTATTATTAACGAAAGTGTTTTAGTGCCAAATGCATCATTTGTGTTGTTTTAGATACTAGGTTTCCCACTTTCGTTTTGTTTTTTTGATATTTTCCAATAATATACTAGAAATGACATATGTATCTATACTCGTTAATATAAAGCGATTGTGCTGACTGTTTCCCTCACAACACCCTATAAATTGAAGTAGACAAGGCGACCTTTCGATAATTTGAACTAACGTATGTATGTAATATGTATGAAAACAAAATAACGTATAAATAAGTTGCTGGTTCGTACCTGTTTATTTATTATTTTTTTTTAAACTCCGTAAGTTTGTTCTCTACGTAATTCAGTTTGGATTTGGTTGTGATTCATGGCGTATGTAGCTTATGTTGCATTGGTGGAAGTGTTTTGAAAAAAAAGAAATTGGACCTTTCAAAAAAGAGGAGATTGAAAGAGAAAGCTCAGTCGTTTGCAACCTCGATAAGCATGCAAGGATTTACTGCTAGTGAAGTGTGGCTGACAAATTTTAAGAAACGTCGCGGCATTGTTTTTAAAAAAATGTGTGGCAAAAGTGCTAGCGTAGATAATATATTTTGTTTAGAATGGAAAGAAGAAATACACTGATTGCTGGAACACTATAAGCCATACAACATTTTTAACACGGATGAGACTGACCTTTTTTTTTTAAATGTCTCCCCGATCGAACATTGACTTTTAAAGATGAAAAATGCCACAGTGGCAAACACAGCAAACAAAGAATAACAGTATTGTTGTCAGTGAACATGGACGGATCCGATAAATTAAAACCACTGGTGATAGGGAAAGCTGCCACAATGTTTTAAGAGTGTGAAATATGTATGTAAGTGATCTTACTGTTCAAACAAAAAATCGTGGATAACAGCAGCATTATTTAATGAGTGGCTTGTAAATTTAAACAAAGACATGGGAAAACGAAAGTGCAAAATACTGTTATTTTTGCACAATTGCACTGTTCATAACAATCCACCTCTACTTCCCCACATCAAGCTCAAATTTTTTCCTCCAAACACGACATCTAAGCTACAGCCGTTAGACTAAGGTGCCATTCAAAATTTTAGAGCGTTATACCACAAAGAAATTGTGTCCCTACTGCTGAAGAGCATTAATAATGGTACGAACGCCAACATAACAATTTGAACTGCCATGATCCTGTGTGATATAGCCTGGAGAAATGTCACCGCAAAAACAATTTTCAATTGTTTCAGGAAATGTGGATTCGATAAACCCATACCGATTCAACAGCAACCTGAACCAGTTTTTCATTCCTGTTGGGACCTTCTTCCTGATCAGAGGGATTTGACTTTCGAGGACTACATACATTTTGATGATGACGTTGGCGTATATGGTCCTCTCTCTGATGTTGAAATTCTGGCTGACGACTGATTGACGACAAGGATGCAGACGATGAAGAACAATCCGTCCCGATAACGTTGGTCTCACTTAACGCGGCAAAGTCGTTATTGAGTACCTTACGTTCATATGTACTTAGATCCGACGTGGGTGATAAACTATTTTCACCCCTCGCAATGATAGAAAACCTCAAGGCTTATTAATTTTTACAATTTTTTTTCGATGTCCTTTTGAAAAAAGGAAAATTTTTTAAAAGTGGTCGTTGCAATTTTAAAACTTGGTACGTCATATCTTTGCATTTGTCATACCCACCGCAGATATTAATTTTAACGAAACTATAGTAAGCACACGGTTTCCTTATCTCAATATTCACAAGGAGACAGGACGGTCTTCGGATCATGAAACGGTCAACCAAATTGATCACATTGCTATCTATGCAAGGCATGCCTCTAGTATTCTGGATGTCCGAACTTTCCGAGCAGCCAACATGGACTCGGATCACTACCTTTTTGTAGTCAAGATACGAATGCGGATATCCCAAACGTCACAACAAAGAAGAATTACTGGGAGAAGATATAACATGGAAAAGCTGCAATCGTAAGAGCTCGCCAGAATCTTCGCCGAACGCATATCTAGAAATCTCTCAACGACTCCTATGCCGCCAGCATCAAGTGTTGAAATATAAAGACAATGGCAATCCGTATGAGGAATAGAATTTAAAACCTACTTTGTTTTAAAAAAAAACAAAACAGGGAAATTTAGCCATACGACTTTGAAAGATAGAAGTAGAAATAATATAAGTCTACGTTTGCTCCAAACTAGAAAGAATAAATGATAGCACTATCTACTCAATATAGGCAGTCCTACATGCGGTGCTAACCACAGATTACGCAGATAGTCAACTTTCCATCACCTGGAATAAGTCTATGCTGATGATTTTCACCAAATTGGATGTGGGTTTTGTATTTTTTATGCACGTGGCATATAGAAAACGCAAATAAATTTCCTTTTTGTTCCATTTGTTATGGACCCTTTCCCATTTGTTTACTTTTTAGCTCAAAAAGGGGAAAAAATATTTTTGAATTTAGACAACTTTTTATGTTTTTGTTAATGCCATTCGAATCGACTAATTGGACTGAATCAAAAACTGTACTCAGATATTGTCGCACTTTTAGAGATATAGCACTCTGAAATTGTCATGGCACAATGTAAATAAAGGTAGTAGTCCGCGCGGGTGTGTTTAGGTTGTTAAAACAACATCCTTTTTTTAAATACATGAAATGTGTCTTAAAAAAATAAACAAATTGCTATTATGTAACTACGAAATTGCTGGAAGTGCACATTTTTGTTTTTTACTCTTGTTATACATATATGTATGTAATTATTATTTGGTCGCGTTATTATTCTTCTTTTACATGAAATTGTTTTATTTTTTAAAATGGATTGGCTTATTGTTTCACAATAGTATTCTATTGTGAAACAATTGGATTGGAATGGATTGGCTTATTGTTTCACAATATAATTTTTACTTGCACCTATACCTATAGGGCAAGTATTGGTTTCGTGAAAAATTTCGAACTTGAGATTTTAATCAAACTTGACATTGCTATGATGGAGAAGTCGAAAAAAGTGGGTCCGCTAATTCCGTCTGTCTGTCTGTCTGTATATTCGACTGCAGGCTAAACGGCTGGACGGATTTGCTTCAAACTTCATATCTGGGGTCTGTGGGATGATCCCTAGAGGCGAAATTGGAATTCTCGTTCTAACCTCAAAATTAACGGTACTTTACTTAAGGCCGATTTCACTAAAAATGGATTTTATCAAAAACGGCTAAATCTAACGATTTTGATAAAATTTCATATGTGAGTTAGTTTGGGCATATGCTATTAGATGGCATACAACGATTTGCGCGAAAAATGCACATAACGGTAATTTTAGAAATTTGCTGTTTAGTCTATTTCTTCAGCGATTGAGCTTTAATTCAATATCTGAAGTGGGTATGATAAATGCTAAAATATGACATAACCAGTTTTGGAACTCCAACGCATACTTTCAAAAAATTTTACTTCTTCAAAATTATTACTAGAAATCGGAAAAAATTGTTAAAACATAATTCATAGGCTTTCAAAATCTCTATTATTTACCTTAACATCGTATATGGCCACGCCTACTTTTTGACGGCGTTTTTACAAAAAAAAATTGAATTTATAGCATTAAGGTGCAAGTACGTGCGACCCAGTCGTGCACTTTATTTTATTGTTTCTATTGTTTCACAATTCCAATCCAATACCTAATTGAGTGAAGACACTCCAATGTCTAAACAATACCATTACTTACTTACTAATGTGGCGCTACAATCCGGGGTTGGCCGTGCCTCAATCAACAAGCGCGGACTTTGCCTGACTGCCTCCACTTGCGCACTGCAAGTTGGTTGAGGTCCTCTTCCACTTGCACGCGCCACCTAAGGCGAGGTCTTTCTCTATTTGTTGTGTTGTGTATGTGTTATAGCAAAGACTCTTGGTGCCGGAGGATTGATGTCCATTCGCTCTACATGTCGTAGACGATTGATACGTACTTTTCCAACCAGGTCGATGTCGTTGCACAGCTCGTAGAGTTTGGTGTAAAATCTCCTCCTCCAAATCCCGTCAACGCAAAAGGGAAGACTCTTCGGGCCGGAGAATTGATGTCCATTCGCTCTACATGTCCTAGATATCTTAGATGAATGATGCGTACTTTTCCAACCAGATAGAATGGCAAGCCTAAGAAGAAGCAAAAAGGTATCCTTCAGCGGATATTTCTTCAACGAGTTGGCCGAAGTGTCAATAAGGCTACCAAAGGCCATTCTAAACTTCATACTAACGTTGAATAGTTTACGAAGGGTTATACTAATTTTACATGCAGAAACATTTCGTCTTTTAGTTACATGCGTTTATAGAGATCCGCTAAAATTAATTTAACCTAATCAAACTTAGCTCAACACTTTTAGGTGGGTACCCTTTAGTTTCCAAATGTCAAGATTTTATTACATACATACATACATACATACATATATTTGGGAAGGTTAACCCAGTAAACACCAAAAGGGAAGGTTAACCCAGTAAACACCAAAATAACATTTTATTAAAATTGTCTCTATTTGTTATTGTACCGTACAGCCCCGTGCAAACGTTGTGGGCGATTTATATCTCTCATGATCAATGGCACATTTTAATTATTTTTCCCACGCTTCACATTACAAAAGAAACCTTTCGAAATCGGAAGATAGATAAATTCCAGTTTCCTCTGTACCAGGCGTACATTCAGCTAAAAGTCCTACATCGAATTTACATAAAGCATGATTTTCTCACAAGCAGAAAATATGTTCCAAGAACCGTGTTATATTCTGTTGAAATCTGACGAAATCTGTCGAAAAGTTGAAACGAAGTGTATCCCACACAGTGTATTTTAATTTTAAATTCACTTAAAATTTTTATTTCACTTAATCTTTCTTAATTAAAAACATCTGGTGAATATCGTTGTTCTGTCATATTTCTAAAAACAAAAATCCATTTTGAAATGGCAAAAAATTTCGTACACTCCTTTCGACCAAGAAAATTGATGAAACAATTATGCCCGAAGGATTCAACACAAAGGATTTGCCAACAATACGCCAGAGTAAAAAAGCACAGGCAACAAGCAGCCAACTGTCTACAACACTAAAGAACAAACCCGTTGAGAGGAACCGCAACCAATTTGAATAATCAAAACAAAAGTCACATAAATTACGGATCAGTGTGGCAGGAGCAGGATTAAAACTTAATTCATATAAAATGATGTGCTGAGAAGGTTCTATTTCATTCTACAAGAAGCAGGAGAATGGAGGCCAATGAATGAATCTTCGGCATCTGTTCAAACAATAACCCATCATCCGTGGGGTTTCGTCGTTTGCTTGAATACCGAATATTTGTGGCATCCCTGTGGTTGAATTATCGTTTGAATAGCCTACCGCAAAAGTTTTAGGGTTGGTTTCTTTGATTTACTGGAAGAAAAAAGAACAAAAATACCGCAAGAGTAGAAACAATAACGGATGTTTGTACACGCCGCACGAGATAAGACTGGTAAATTTGTTTAGAAATCTCCGGAATAATTTTTTATTACTTGTTTGCAAGAAGTTTTTTAAGAGAGTGATTCAAAACAAAAAAAAAAAACAAATTAAAATTAAAATTTCCAATTATTTTGATAGACAGACGTTAAATAGATTGGATCATTAGGGTTATATATATGTGCACATATATGTATATACATAGGTATGCACGTATTTCTTAAATTCGTGTAATCTGGTTGTATTACATATACATCTGTTATGCAAATACTTACATATGTATGCAACTTAATATACGTAAGTATAGACTATAATTACATCAATACGTGTATGTACACAGGATGTACATATGTACATATGTATGTATATCGTCACCCCAGTATTGGAGTGACATAAGTGCATTTTCGCCGTTTTTGAGTTAGGAATGTTTTCTTAGTGAAAAAACAAGATCTTTCGATTGGTGTAATAAAATCTCTCCACATACGCATCCATAAATCGCAAATGCATTCAGTATTTATATGACACTTAGGTTAGCCAAATGTGCCACATACCATAGACATCAACCCAATTTGAAAAAAAATCATGCCCTATATGCAATTTCCTTTTTGTTTCAAATTATGATAAAAAAAAAGGTTGTCAAAGGATAGTGATGCGGAACATATGGGAACACAAGCGTTCTCGCCTTAGCCTCTCACTATCAACTCCTACTCTACACCTCCACGATGGTGGCTGCTGGGTGCCTAGTACCTCAACTGGAGATTGGGTAACCAACCTCTTTGGAAGGTTGTTGGTAGCAGCGAACGAGAGAGGGGGAGGAGTGTCTTCTCACTAGGAGACCTTCTCTTGCTTCAGGCGACGGCGGACGAATTCTCTAGATGGAATCAACGGTGGCGTCAACCAGTTCCAGTTAGGTCGAACTATTAGTGTTATCCCTATATGAGCTGCTTCGACATATTCGAATCCCAGGTCTATAGGGATTTTCAATACTGAGTCAGGGTGTTGAAATAGAGTTGGTGGCGGATGAACCCTTAATGGGCTAACGGCAGCGCTCACATCCCCGAAGCGGGGTACTGACTCCGGAATATCCGGCCCCTTGTCCTAGGGGTAAAAAAAAGAAACTGGTCCTCCAGGTTGGGGGTTGTGCGTCGGGGTAACTTCCCTACCACGTAAAAAAGCAAATAGTTACGAAGCAACTACGAGCCTCGGATAAGGATGATCCTACTGTTGACGAAACAACAAACGCAATAAGGACAACGATCTTCGGATCTGCACGTGGAATGTTCGGACCCTTAACAGGCCGCGTGCAGCCGAACAACTAGCAGAGGCCCTAGACTGCTACAATGCAGATATCACCGCCATCCAGGAAGTGCGATGGGATGGCCCGGGCAAAAAGAGGATGAAAAACTGTGACATATACTACGGTGATTGCTATAGGGAACAGAAACAGCGCTTATTTGGATGTGGGTTCGTTATACGCGGCAGACTTAGGCAAGAAGTCTTGAGCTTTCGACACGTGAGCGAGCGTCTTATGACAATCCGCATCAAGGCTAAATTCGCCAACATAAGCCTTATATGCGCTCACGCTCCCACCGAAGACAAGGACGACGCCACCAAAGAATGTTTCTACGAGCTCCTCGACGAAACCTACGAGCAATGCCCTAAATATGACGTTAAAATCGTTCTAGGCGATTTTAACGCCAAGATAGGAAAGGAGGACATCTTTGGTAGGACGATTGGTAAGCACAGCCTCCACGACACCACGTCCGGAAACGGACTTAGGCTTATTGACTTCGCTGCGGGGCGAAATGTCACCATAGCAAGCACACGGTTTCCTCATCTCAATATCCACAAGGGGACATGGCGATCTCTTGATCATCAAACGGTCAATCAAATTGACCACATTGCGATCGACGCAAGGCATGCCTCCAGTATTCTGGATGTCCGAACCTTCCGAGCAGCCAACATGGATTCGGATCACTACCTTGTTGCAGCCAAGGTACGAATGCGGATATCCCAAACGCCACAATTAAGAAGAACTACTGTGAGAAGATTTGACGTCAAAAAGCTGCAATCGCAAGAGATCGCCAGAACCTTCGCCGAACGCGTATCCCGAAACCTCTCAACTACTCCTATGCCGCCAGCATCAAGCGCCGAAGACCAGTGGCAACGCTGCCAACAAGCCATCAGAAGTGCCGCAACTGATGTGCTGGGTTTCACCCGACCACCACCTAGAAACCCCTGGTTTGACGATGAGTGCCGGCAAGCACATGCAGCTAAACAGCAAGCATACAAAGCGGCGCTGCAAAAAAGGAAGAGAGCTGCTCGTGAGCTCTACGAGCAGAAGAGACGGGGAGAACACCGGCTTCTCCGAAAGAAGAAAAAAGAGCACGAGAAGCGCGCGATCGAAAATATTGAGAGATTATACTCCAGGAATAATGTACGGAAGTTTTACCAACAGGTAAAAAGAACGTGTCTCTACAGAAGCCTGTAGAGATGAAGAAGGAAACCTCGTAGTAGAGTCACAGTCGGTGCTGGGAATATGGAAAAACTTCTTCTGCAGACTGTATAACGGCGACGAAGACCAACATCCCGCTGTCAGGCAGAATGTACCATTCAATCTAGACGATGATAGCCAAAACTTCCGTCCACCTGACCAAAACGAAGTAAGGATACCAATATCCAAACTTAAGTCCAACAAGGCTGCTGGACCTGACGGCTTACCAGCCGAGCTGTTCAAAGCAGCTGGAAATGACCTGGTAGAGAGCATACACCAACTCATTTCTAAAATTTGGTCAGATGAGTGTATGCCTGATGAATGGAATCTCAGCACCGTTTGCCCAATCCACAAGAAAGGAGATCCCCTCAATTGCGCCAATTACAGAGGTATCAGTCTCCTCAACATCGCGTACAAGATCCTATCTGCCATATTGTGTGAACGTCTGAAACCCTTCGTCAACAACCTGATTGGGCGCTATCAGTGTGGTTTCAGGCCAGGAAAGTCCACAATCGATCAAATCTTCACACTTCGGCAGATCCTGGAAAAAACCCAAGAAGTCCAAATCGATACCCACCATCTTTTTATCGATTTCAAGGCCGCATATGACAGCATTTATAGAGACGAGTTGTACAGAGCCATGTCTAGTTTTGGCATCCCTGCCAAACTCGTCAGATTGTGCAGAATGACGATGGAGAATTCTCGCTGCTCCATCAAGGTCGGTAACGATCTCACCGAGACCTTTGATGTCAAAAAAGGATTTAGACAAGGTGACGCGCTGTCATGTGATTTTTTTAAAATCGTTCTTGAGAGAATTGTGCGAAACTCACAAGCCAACACCGGAGGCACAATCTTTCAAAAGTCTGTGCAACTACTAGCGTATGCTGACGATATCGACATTATTGGAAGAACACAGCGGGCTGTCATCGGTGCGTTCGCTAGTATTGAAACAGAAGCGGCCAAAATGGGTTTAACGGTAAACGAGGGCAAAACCAAGTATATGCTGTCAACCAGAAGGGACACGCAACATCGACGAATTGGACAGAACGTCACAATCGACAGCTATAACTTTGAGGTAGTAAGGGACTTTGTCTACCTCGGCTCTGCTATCAATTCTGAAAATAACACCTCAGCAGAAATAAAACGAAGAATAACTCTTGCCAATCGCTGTTTCTTTGGGCTCAGAAGGCAATTGAGTAGTAAGGCCCTATCCCGAACAACTAAGGAGACTCTATATAAAACCTTGATCATCCCAGTCCTGCTTTATGGCGCTGAAGCTTGGACTTTATCAAAAGCGGATGAAGATATCCTCGGTCGTTTCGAGAGAAAAATTCTTCGCAAAATATTCGGTCCCGTTTGCGTTGACGGGCTTTGGAGGAGAAGATTCAACGACGAACTATACGAGCTGTACAGCGACATCGACCTAATCAAAAAACTGCGCATTAGTCGTTTGAGATGGCTAGGACATGTAGAGCGAATGGACACCAGTGCTCCGGCCCGAAGAGTCTTCGAATCACACCCGGAGGGACAACGCAGTAGAGGAAGACCTCGCCTTAGGTGGCGCGCACAAGTTGAAGGGGACCTGAACAAGCTTGGAGTGCGCAACTGGAGGCAGTTAGCTAAGGACCGGGCTAACTGGAGAGGCTTGTTAGTTGAGGCCCAGGTTCACCCCGAACTGTAGCGCCACCTAAGTAAGTAAGTAAGTAAGATAAAAAAAAAACCAATAGCCCGATTCAATCAAATAAAGTGCACGACTGCGTCGTACGTACTTGCACCTTAATTTAAAGGCACTGAAATTTAAAGTTTATGTATGGTGTTCAACTGAATTATGGAAAACTTCAAGGACTATTAATTTCTTTTTAACAAATTTTTCGATTTCTAGTAAAAATTTTGAAAAAAGGTGCATTTTTGAAAAGTGGGCGTGGCTGTTCCAAACTTGGTACGTCATATCTTTGCCTTTGTCATACCCATCTCAGATATTAATTTTAAGCTCAATCGCTGAAGAAATAGCAGAAAAACAGCAAAACGTGGTATGATACCTAATAGCATATACCCAAACTAACTTACGTATGAAATTTTATCAAAATCTTTGGAGCCGTTTTCGAGAAAATCCATTTTTAGTGAAATCGCCCTTAAGTAAAGTACCCATAATTTTGAGGTTAGAATGAAAATTCCAATTTCGCCTCTAGAGATTATCCCACAGACGCCATATATTAAGTTTGAAGGAAATCCGTTTAGCCGTTTAGGCTGCAGTCGAATAGACAGACAGACGGAATTGACGGACCCACTTTTTTGGACTTCTCCATCATAGTAATGTGAAGTTTGATTAAAATCTCGAGTTCGAAATTTTTCACGAAACCAATACTTGTCGTTTAGATCACTCCAATACTGGGGTTACGATATGTATGTATCTGTATGTATGTATGTATGTATGTACATAATCGTTGCAAATCGGATGATGAACCATTAAACAGACACGTGAGTTAGAACTTAGTTAGCACAAAAGAATGAGAAAACCGTGCTTTTACAAGAGTAGGTACCATACCTGTCCTCGTTTGCAAAATATATGCACACATGTATGTACAGTACTTATGTGTGAGATTGAATTTTAAAACGCAATACTGCAGAATAATTGCTTAATCTAGCATTCCATAAAGCGATTTCGAATAAATCACACAATCGAACAAATTAACAATTGCTAAAAATATAATTCGATTTATTTGGTCTCAGGAGACTAACAATCGAATCGGGGGGAATAGAATCGTATCAAATCGAATTCAAGATAATTTGTTTCATAATTACAATCGCAAGAATCGTGGGTATTAATGGTCAATTGTAGAAATGTTATTCTAGATTCATACATCTGTTTAGTGTGTTCAGTGTGTTTGTTTAATTTTCTTCTTACATGAAAATCCTAAGCGTATATTACATTAGGCACATAGTGGGTAACATAGAGAAATAGTCGAGGTAGACCTTATAAAGTATAGCTGAGTTCCAAAATGTAAAAAAAATATTTTCGATGTGGTAGTACTATTCTTTTGATGCGCATCTGCAACGCAACTTCGATAATTTGTATAGGTACACATTTTACACAGCACATGTTTGATATCGGAACGTAGTTTAGCAGGTAATTGCCAAAATTAAAATGACAAATTATGAATGAAAAATAAATTTAAATGAGTGATTTTAATGTCAAATGAAAGCATCGAGAAAATTATCAATGCATAGTTTGCTCACTTGACTTTATCAAAACTTTCTCATTCGACTTTTGGAAATTATGACTTTGCATATATAACGCATCTAATACATTTTGGAACTCACCCTATAGGTATAAAGTCGTGATCAGTATCAATAGCATAATGGATTGAGGCATGTCCGATAGTCCGTCCATATGCCACCGCTTTTGGGCCTTTAATTTGGAACTAGGAAAATGAAATTTCATATCTGGGCTTTGAAAAAAATATATAGTACAAGTATAAAAATGTTTCAAATCCGCCTGCCATGCCCACTGTTGCATAACTTCTGAGGCCGTCGGGCGCCTGAAAGTGAATATAAGTGTTCGATTTATTTTCAGCTAATGAAATAATAAATCAAACAAAAACTAAAGGATATAATAAAATAAGAAATCATAAGAAAATTTGATAATAATAAAAATTCAATATATATTATAATTATTAATTAAAAAAAAACAAAGATAATATAATTAAAGCTAATCTAACTTCATTTGAAATAGTTTGAACGTAAACCTCCTAATAAAGCATAATTTGAATTAGAAGATCAATCAGCAATTATTACAGTATAAACCGCTAATCCTGTACAACTTATAAAAAATAATAATCCTAAATTGAAAGAAAATATTTTAATAAAATAAGGTATGCATATTCATAACGATAAAGATAAAAATAATAATAAAAAAAAAATGGAAAAATAATAAGAAATATAATTAGACAATAAAGGATAAGTTTGTTCCTTAACTGCATCACAGAAAGGCTGAGGAATTCCTATTAAACCAACCTTATTAGGACCTTTACGAATTTGAATATAACCTAATACCTTCCGTTCTAATAATGTTAAAAAAGCAACTCTTACTAAAACACAAATAATCAATATTAAACTTACAATTAAAAATAAAATAATTTCTATATAAAACAAATACTATTTGTAATATTAATTAAGTTCATAAATTCTAAATTTATTACATTAATCTGCCACAATAGTTTAAATAACTAATTAATTATATTCTTATCTATAAAATAAATTATTAATATATAAAAGCCTTTCGTACTAAAATATATAAATTAATTAAAGATAGAAACCAACCTGGCTTACACCGGTTTGAACTACGATCATGTAAGATTTTAAAAGTCGAACAGACTTTGAATTTAAACGGCTACACTTAAAATTATATCTTAATCCAACATCAAGGTCGCAATCTTTTTATCCATATTAACTCTCAAAAATAATTACGCTGTTATCCCTAAAGTAACTTCATTTTTGAATCATTAAAAATGGATCAATTATTCGTGAATCAATCATTTAAATTTTAAAAGTTCATTAAATTTTAATATCATCCCAAAAAAATATATAACTATTATAATAATTAAATTAATCTAAGAAAAAATAATGAAGAAAAATAATGTATACAAAGACCCTACCCTATCTCGTCTTTTAAATAAATTTTAGCTTTTTAACTAAAAAATAAAATTTTATTATAATTTCAAATGAAACAGTTAATATTTCGTATAACCATTCATTCCAGCCTTCAATTAAAAGACTTATGATTATGCTACCTTTGCACATTCAAAATACTGCGGCCATTTAAGAAAAAAATTAGTGGGCAGTTTAGACTTTAAATTAATTTCTAAAAGACATGTTTTTGTTAAACAGGCGAATATTATTTTTGCCGAATTCTTTACATAAACTTTTCATTTATAGATATAATTTTACAAATGTTATGTACTAATTCTATCATTATTTATTTTTAGTATTAAAATATTTATTTTAATAAAAAATTTAAATATGATAAATAATTAAATAAAAGGACTAATTTATAATAAATTTAATAAAAATTGATACTTCTAAACACATAATATTTAAGTAAATATTTATTATTTATTAAAATTTATTTTATAGCTTATCCTTTAAAGTATTATTTTTTTAAATTTATTTAATTTAAATAAATAAATAAATAAATTTTAATTAAATGAAATTAAATTTATTTCTTAAAAAACCAGATACCTTTAAAATTGAATAGCATTTCATTTCTAATAAATTATTTAAATTAAATTAAAAATAAAAAATTGCATTAAATTTTATAATATATTAAATCTTTTAAAATCGAGAAAAATATCAATACATAGTATTTATTTAATAAACTCTGATACACAAATTAAATAAAAATCCTTTAAATAAAAAAACATAAAATTACGATTCTTTTAGGAATTATAAATACAAAAATCTACAGGGTACACGGCGTGCTTTACTGCGCCTAACAAAAAAAAAAAATATGTACATGTATTTATGTCTTTTTAGTACTAAAGAAAATGTAATATTTTTTTTTTATTTTTCTATTTTACTATTGTAATGCGAGTGGATAAGCAATATTTTTTGTTTTTTGATTTGGTGTGTAAATGTATAAATTTTGTTGGTGTTCCAGCTCTGGAGCAAACGACATATACAATTGGCCTTTAGTTAAGTATGCACTTTCTAAATATTATCCAGCAATGCCTAACGTTTGCCCTTGGGCTTTGTTGATGGTGATTGCAAAAGCTAGGCACTCGGAAAATTCCAGTTGCTTGAAATTAAATCGCAAATCGGTTGAAAGCTTTGGTATGCGCGGGGAGGGGGGCTTGGTTTACAAAAGGGGCCTTCGGCCCGATTTTGATAAACTTTTAATATGTGGGGTCAGGGCATTTTTCTGACAATTTTGTAGGGGTCGCAACCTAATAGTTTAAGAGATATAGAAACATATAAGGGGGGCATGCTGCATCCTGCAACCCCCCTTCTTGGGGTTACTGCTGGATTTAGAGTAGGTGCGAGGTTGATTGTATGCAAAGTTCCTCTATATCCATGCTTAGCATGTTTCGCATGGATTTAAAGAAACATTTTGCACATACCCAACCTCGCACCTACTCGATGCGATTTGATCGATCAATGGGTCAATAGTCCACAAAATTTCGTGTGCACTTTTGGCCCACCTGGGTGGCTTATAAGTTCACAATTGGTTTATGAACTTATAACTCAGCCAGGTTTTGGACGATCGTTCGTTTTTGGATTTTTCTTTGAGTAATTATTTTTGTAAATATTTACCAGAAATTTAAATGATTAGAGTTTCTTTGATAATAAAACTTACAGTAAGAGCACCGCCAGATGGCATTGTGGAACGATTGTCTACCTCATAGAAGAGGTTGATAAATAACAAAGAGTGGACCCATTAAATTCAATAGTACGTTGTAAAAATCTCTGTCAATTCGTGTGTATGTACATATATACTGTCCAATTCTTTAATTTTTTTGAAAGTAACGGATTAAAAACCATTCCTGCATGATGGGTTTTTCATTTTATCTACAATATTTTCCATTTTTACAACACATACAATCCTTCCATTACAGTAATTATGTAACTGTCCGAAATCTCCTAATGAGGTAAATAATTTTGAGATTGTTTTGACAGAAAGCTATGCATGCAAAAGCATTATAGTCATCGGTTGGGACTTCGAGAACATATGGAAGCATTTCGTTCATTTATGGAATTAGCTTACGTTTCCTAATGTTGATTATGGTTGGGCCTTTAATGTATTTGCTTGCTGGGATTCTTCATCGAATCAAGAGTTTCGTTGTTGTAGTCGAGAGAAATTCAGCAGATGAGAGGTGATATCCCTGATATCAATTGACAGTGCCACTGGAATTCAGTACTTGATAGCTACGGCATAGGGGCACTCGATAGGAAAACGCTTCGACGATCTTTTGCGAATCTAGTCGTTCAAGACCATCACAGTATTTCCTTGTCATTGTAGGGTTCTACCAAATATGTTCCCTATTTCAATGAAACACTCTGTTATGCGAATCTTTGAACCTTGTACTTCAGAGAGGACTCAGGAAGACACTAATTTTTACAAGGTTTTCAAAGCTATTAAGCAGAAAGGTTAATATTCTTAATGTTGAAATTAGACACGGACGAGAAATATTTATTATAGTTATACCTACAAAAATGCTTGACTATAACGGCCGCACACATAACAACTTCTTGATATATTTTCAGATTTAGATCTCAACTCGCATTTATACATACATACATATGAACACTCGATTTTGAATTTAAGTTTGCATACGGATTTGTATATGGGCCTAAATTTTGAATTTTAAATTTGATCTGAATCGTGTACTATGGCTTGAACTCCGACTTACACTTGAATGAGTTTTAGACTATGATTCGAATTCGTATTTCTGTTTGAAATACAATTACTTTTGTATATTATGATGATATTATTATTTAACAGCATGTAGAAAAAACAGTTTAAAATTGTCATTTTGGTCAACTAGTCAGCGGTTAATATTGTGTTGCTGTCGGATATCCGCCAATTGAAATATCCAAATCTAGAAATTGCACGACCATAAAACTATCAAAACGTAATTGTGACTATTTTTCGACTTGTATGGTACCACACTCCTGTTTGAAGTAAATGTGGTACGCATCCAAAAAATTGTCATCAGGCCAAGATCTTTGCTGTGAATATATTCGAATTATCATTCGTTCGTTCGCCACACAAACGAGAATATCTTCATCCGCTTTAGATAGAGTTCAAGCTTCTGAATCTACTTAGTTGTTCGGGATAGGGTCATACTTATCAACTGCCATGTCAGACTTTATAACAGAACCGAGGTAGACAAAGTCCCTTACTACCTCAAAATTATAGCTGTCCATTATGACAGCGTCGATGCTGTGTGTCCCTTCTTGTTGACAACATATATTTGGTTTTGACCTCGTTTACCGCTAAACCAATTTTGGCAGCCTCCGTTTGAATATTAGCGAAAGCACCGGTAACAGCCTGCTGAGTTCTACCAATTATGTCAATATCGTACCCTAGTAATTGCACAGACTTATGAAAGATTATGCCTTCAGTGTTGGCTTCTGAGTTTCGAACAATTCTTTCGAGAATGTTGTTAAAGAAGACCTTGTCTAAATCCTTTTTTGACATCAAAGGTCTCGGTGAGATCGTTACAGCAGCGAGAATTCTCCATCGTTATTCAGTACAATATAACGAGTTTGGGATGCCAAAACTAGATATGGCTCTGTATAGCTCGTCTCTATAAATACCGTCTTGAAATCGATAAAAAGATGGTGGGTATCGATTTGGACTTCTTGGGTTTTTCCAGGATCTGCCAAAGTGTGAAGATTTGATCGATTGTGGACTTTCCTGGTCTGAAACCACGCTGGTAGGGGCCAATCAGGTTGTTGACGAAGGGTTTCAGACGTTCACACAGTATGGCAGATAGGATTTTGTACCCGATGCTAAGGAGACTGATAGCTCTGTACTTGGTGCAATTGGGGGCGTCTACTTTCTTGTGGATCGGGCAAGCGATACTGAGATTCCATTGATCAGCCATGCACTCGTCTGATCAAATCTTAAAAATAAGTTGGTGTATGCTCTCTACCAGGTCAGTTCCAGCTACTTTGAAAAGCTCGGCTAGTAAGCTGTCAGGCCCAGCAGCCTTGTTGGATTTAAGCTTGGATATTGCTATCCCCACTTCGTTTTGGTCAAGCGGACGGAAGTTTTCGTCGTCAAAACACGGGTTTCTTATAGGTGGACGGACGAAACCCAGCACATCAGTTGCAGCATTAATGTGACATGTTGGCAGCGTTGCCAATTATATATATTTTTTTATAAGAAACCGAAAAAAAAATCATTACGACCAAATATTTAGGTATTAAAATTCTTTACAATTCACCCATACATAGGGTTGCCACTTCTCCCGATATTCCGGGAGACTTCCCGGTTTTTTACTAATCTCCTGGTCTTCCAAAAATTCTATGAAATCTCCGGATTTTCCAGTTTTTTATTTTTATTTAAAAAGGTAAAAAAAAAGTTTGATTTGGGAGGAAGTGTTCAAACATCTGTATATTTTCGAGCTGGAAGAATAGGGTATCATAATATGATGCATATTATGATCAAAAAACAGACGGCTTGTAGCTATGTACATATTTAAAAGTGAATTTTCAGAATATATACATAGATATATTGTCCAAGATTATATTGATTAATTCTCGTTAGCCGAGTTGTTTTCACTGTTATAATGTCAAACAGTGATATGTGTACCGTTAACAGACACAAAATATCGATTTTTTTTAAAATGAAAGGTCTTATATGGACATTATTATACATATATATATATCTATAGAAATGTCTAGACAATATACATAACCTGACTATTTCCCAGACATCATCATAAAGCGGGGTTCACACTCATTAAATTTTTCTTCAAATCTGCTTGACGCTTGACAAACAAGTAAATACAAGTAAATTTGAGTTCACAGTCATCAAATTTAGGATCATCATACCGATTTGACAAAAAATTTGTGAACCGCTTTAAAAGTTTTTCACGACCCCACTTCTCGCGAGTGTCTCACAAACATCCGAGACTAAAATTGTCATAAAAACATACAGAAAAGCTACAATCCGTCTGGAACGGATCGTATGATACCCTATCCTCCTCTCTATAAAGTGGACGTGACCAAATTGCATTTTGTACTCAAATATAGCTATAATGTCGAACGTTTGAGGATGTTACATGTAAAATTTTATCAAAATAGGTTTTTTGATGATAACGCCCCCAAAAAGTGGGCGTGGCCAAAACTGTTCTATGGGTGAATTGTAGGGAATCTAAATACCCAAATATTTGGTCTTAACAACATTTTTCGGTTTCATATAATTTAGTGAAGTTATAAGAAAGTAGGCGTGGCAGTGGGCGGATGTAAAAAAAATTTACACTTCTACTGTATCTTTTCCTCAGAAGCCCAGATATGAAATTTCATCGTCTTAGCTCAAATTTAAGGCCCAAAAAGCAGTGACATACGGACGGACGGACGGACGGACGGTAATCGCTCAATCGATTTCGCTATTGATGCTGATCACGAATATATATACTTTATAGGGTCTATCTCGATTATTTCTCTATGTTACAAACTATGTGTCAAACTTAATATACCCTTAGGATAGGGTATAAAAAAGGATCAAATTTATTCATCAAATCGAGTTGGCCAACTGTTTGACAAACTATATAATCCAAACAAACGTTCACATCAATCAAATCTGTGGTCATCATACCGATTTGATGACAAATTTTATAAGTGTGAATACCCCTATTCGGAAAACAAAAACTGTCCTTTGGACACGGCATTAAACAGTAGGCCTCATACAACGCGAATTGTTGGGAGAAGCTTTGTCATGGGTTCTGTCGCGCCAAATATGTTTTGTATTTCTTTTCTGGGTAAATAGATTACAGTGTCGTTCGATAAGGACATTGGAATTAACATGCGAGTAGAGAAAAACAATTTGCCGTCATCGGAAAGTAATTTTCCACAGTTCAAGTATGCGGTTTCCTCATCATATTGCATCTTGTATGCATACAATGAGCTGCATGTGAAGAATGATTAATGACATTATGTAATACAAAGCAATAAAAACGATATGGCATTCAAGATTCACAACCACGAACAAACAATTCCCAACGAGGTACATAAGAAAAGATATTTCCCATATATTTGACGTTGCGGTCGCTTCCTTACGGATTACACACTTTGCCAAGCATGGAGCACAGACAAATATTTCTCTTCACCACATGCATAACAATTCCTTTGGAAGGATATCAAGTCACGTCCTAATGCGATTTTCTCTGAAGTGGAGCACTCGTATCCCCCCATAATTTCAGTTCAGCCGAAAATGAGTTATAAAAACCCTTTGGCAAATTGATTGTTTCACGATTACTCACGAAAATGCGACCCCATCGAATGGAGTACGGTTTTTAGACGGCTTAACTCCATTCTATCGTCTGCCCAATTTTATACGATCTTAGTGTCATAATAGGGAGGACTTACTCCCAAAGGCGTAATAAAGTCTTATAGTAGAAATTATCTCTAAAGGCAACAGGAACAGCCTAACCAGTCGAGTCCCCTTCTATATTGGACAGGTAACCGAAAGCGCTAACTCAAAAAGGGACTCCCAGAAAATGTCAATTAGATTTGTAACTATGACCCGTGTAATGGGCTTTCCAACCGTGTTACTGTACCAAAGTGTTTGTTGTCGTCCTTCTCATATCCTTATCTCGGTGTGTATCTCTTTTGTTAATACTTCGACTTGGTCCGGTATTGCTACGTGTATCCTTGGAAAGGTTAAATTTTGTTTTTGCCTTTCTTTTATAGATGTTGTAGCATCTTCTTAAGTATTTTTCTTACGACGACGTTCGGGTGGAATACCTTTTCGAGGCTGGGGTTAGCTCTTCTGGGAACGTAACTGCATGCCTGATAGAATGAAACGAACTGTGAACAAACTACGTTAAGAGGTTTCTTCTTGGCCATGTTTTTATGGCTAATAAACGTTGTGTTCTCGGCAAATAAAAGACTGAAGGGAGCATGTCTGTGTATGTATTGGTAAAGGTCTAATTCATGTATAGTGATTATTTGGATCATTGCTGTTAGACATTGGAAATAGATTTTTAATAGGCTTCAAGGATAGCATTCATAATAAGGTTTTGGGGTTGTAGCTGCTAACTGGTTACTTCTTATTAGTTTTTGTACATAAGTAGATATATTTTTGGGAAATATGTATGTAGGTATATTTGAGTTATTGAGTAATTAAACACAAGATGTAATTGACTCATTTATTTGCTCGGAAAATATACTTGGACAAAATGATGGATGATTCTTAAATGAGAAAAGGGTCAGCAATAAGACATGAAACCACGTTTGGTGTAAGTAGGTGAGGTATTATAATTACCTTAAGATTGCCCTAGTTATCCTTTTTTTTAGGAGAGCATTTTAGTTTGCACGACATATTATAACAGCATTTTATCATAACAAAACTATTAAATAAAATTATCAAATTGTGTAAGTTTTTTTTAGATTTCGTAAAAAATAGATACGAGTTTTTTAAATAAATTTTTATATAAACAGCATGTCTTGTTCGTAGAATCGTCAGTAAAGCGTAACAGAGCAAATCGTTTTGGACTTACATACATTAATTCAAAATAAAAATACCTCAGGCTTGCCTCAGGTCATGGAGTTTGATAATGTAAGTTCAACAGATTTGAAAAGCACTTGCAATTTGTTTGCAAACTTTTTCGATTCTGTATATAACAAATCTCAAGTGTCGTTGTCCAGAAGTCTCTATGCTACTGTTTCGGAACTTTTAGACATATGTAGGTGAATTACAATTCTCTGATGAGGATGTGATTAATGCATTGGAAAAACTTAATTGAAATAGCAATACCAGCGATAATATTAAAAAAATGTTTTTCTTAGTGAATGGAAATACTCTTTTATAACTCCTAAAAGTGATTCTAGACAATAAGTTGAAAACGATTGCCCTATATCAAAGTTTACTGCGATTTCTAAACTTTTTGAAAGCATTGTGAAGATATACTTTTTTTCGCAATAAACGAGACTATTTCCAGTAATCAACATGGCTTTGTTCACGGTAGATCATGTACTTCTAATTTAACTTTACTTACTAATTATATTTTCAGTAGCTTTGAGAATAGATTGCTGGTTAGTGTAATCTACACAGATTTTTAAAAAACCTTTGAACGAGTGCATCACCCCTTACTTTTAGCGAAACTTAATTCCCTAGGTTTTCCCTCCTCAATGCTTAAGTGGTTTCTATATTACTTAAAAGACAGACAGCAACTGGTGCAGGTCGATGGTTTGACATCTAGCGTTATAGAAGTAACTTCAGGCGTCTCTCAAGGTAGTCATCTGCGCCTGTTGCTATTTATATTATTTGTGAATGATGTCCATGATATCTTTCAATTTCGCAATGTCTTAACCTTCGCAGATGATTTAAAGTTATATTCTCCTATAAACAGTACAGCTGACTGTATTCGTTTTCAGTCCGACATTAGGAAGGTTGTCGGAATGGTGTAATTATAATGTTTTGGGGCTTAACATATCCAAAAGCAAAATCAGCATACCACATGATAACAAAGCCGCTTTCTTACTATTATTTAATAAACGGTCATGGACTTCAAATTTTTGAGGAAGTCAAAGATCTAGAGGTCATATATAATGAATATGCCTTTGCTAAGTCTAACTCTATGTTAGACTTACTGAAACGTAATTGTAAAGACTTTCGAGATGTATTTAGCCTTAAAGCTATGTACTGCTTATTAGTCAGAATTTTCATCCATCATTTGGGATTCACTATATGTTATTTACGAGCTTCATTTAAAAAAAAAAAAAAAGAGTTCACGAAATATGCTATTGGCAAATTAAATAGGTTTGATGAACTTCCTAGTTATGATATAAGGTGTAATTTGATCGGCTTGCAAGCCTTAAGTTTCATAACCTTCGGTTATGTTTATTCCCGATATTATTAAGTATCATACTAATTCACCAGAATTAGTTTCTATCATAAATACTTATGCTCCCCAAAAAAAATTTGATGGCACAGAACTAATTATAGTAGTAATGGGCCAATTTCAAGCAGCATATGTATTAATCAGCTTTGCAACTGAATTGATTTTTGCTTATCTCGAGTAGAATATTTCGGAATGAGATGGCTATGACATGTAGAGCGGATGGACAAAAGTGCTCCGGCCCGTAGAATCTTCGAATCGAACCCTGAGGGACAACGCAGTAGAGGGAGACCCAGGTTCATTCTAAGTAAGTAAGTAAGTAAGCGCACTTCTTTCGGAGAAGCTGATGTTCTTTCCGTCTATTCTACTCGTAGAGCTCACGAGCTTTACATAATCTCCAGTGGAGGTACTAGGCATCCAGCAGCCATCAGCGTGGATGTGGAGAGTAGGAGTTGATAGTTAGAGGCTATACGTGAGAGCGCTTGTGCTCTCATATATTCGCATCACTGCCACCGTCACGGCCACCACATATGTACGTACGTAAGTTGCTGTCTTCATTATTAATTTTCAGAGCAGCATTACACTCGAAGTTTGTGTAGAAGCACCCCTCCTGTAAATCGACTCGTTTATAATTCACAATATAAACGGCCTAATAATAGCAGTGTGTTATTAAAATCTACAGTCAGCTCACTTTATTTCCATTTGTGATATTCATGGGTTTATTTTTATGTTGTAACTAAAACAGATCGACTAAGCGTAAGGGTGCGTACATGTTAGAGCTGTATTATCGAAGATCTGAGATAAAATCAGAGCGTGGCGGTATGCTTTTGTTGTTGCTCTCATCGGTGCTCCTAGTGTTTATCACAGCTCGAACTTACTCGCACTACATATAAAGGTACATGTACAATACAAGACTCTAGAACTCAGTCTTCATTAGAGACTAGTTCGAGAGTTCGAGCAAATCTTTATCGAAAGCTGAAGTAATTGTGTCTAATCTTTGATATACATTTCCAATAGGAGGTACCCTCTCACATCATAGCAAACTGAAATGAGCAAGAGGAACAACGTCTATTTGTCTGCTTCAGTAAACATTTACAAGTGACTAACCAGTTTTTTAAATGTACTACTTTTCTTTAAAAATACATATTACCATTTTTATCCACGATTGTACTACTCTCATACTTTGCGCAACGACAGCGCTGTTCATAAGTCCAAACAGCTTACATATGTATATGTCGTGCCAAAAACAAAGGTAAATAAAGTGCAGGACTGGGTCGTACCAGCACCTTTATGCTGACCGATTATTAATTATTCAGGATTGAAATTCAAGTAAAATAGTCTGAAACGATAGGTATGGAAATTCACTCCTGTACATACATACATACGTACATACATACATATTATATTTCAATGGGCGTGATACTCGGCATTTCGGAGCGCACTTCTACGATAACTTAACAGATGTTATTGTAATAATTAAAAAAAGTTTCATTTAAATAGTATCTCTTATGAGAACAGTGCGGAATAAATAAACAAAGATTGTTATCGAACTCATAGAGTTTTGTCATTCTCGGGAGATGGGATTACTCATATGCGCCGAAGCTAATGCTCAGACTATAGTCTGGGACAGCATCAAATGCAAAGTGCGAGGAAACCATCTCCTAGACTTTCTACTGTTGTCTGACATGCTCATCATCATGGTCATTTGTTACAGCAAAAAGAAATGACATGATTGACTTGACGTTATTTCACCGGTACGAGTACAATTCAATTACAACCTGAAGCATTCTGCCGGAGATGTCCCTGTCGGATTATAGGTACATCTCCTTCCAAATCAAATGTGAAGCAATTACTTTACAGGACAGAAGGTATTCGTGAAAAATTAACTGGTTACGCTTGAGAGAAGTCAAATCACCTCCTGAACCCAGAACGAGACGGAAAGTCGAGGATGCTGCTCAAAACTTGACTAGTATCATCATATTTCGTATTGACATGCCCGGTTAAGAAAACCTCCTGTAGATCGCCAGTTCCCTGGGTGAACCCAGAGTTGCACAGACTAAGAAAGGAAGCCAGAAAACTACTAAATCGGTCACTCTAGACAAATTTAGATGGAGACCTGAACATTTTGCGATGCAAACAAAAAGAATATAAAAAGTTAGCTCGCTTGTAGAAAAGTACTTTCTATAAAGATTTTTTTATAAAGATTGAAAAGATTGAGACTCTAAGTGAAACCAGTAGGTTGGTTAAAGTTCTCAAAATAAGCAAACCAAAGAGCAGCATGGAGAAACACTCCTGTTAGAAGCTAACAACCGCAACGAAAAGTATCCCAGAGAAATCATTGAACTGGTGAGGGAGAAAAGAAAAGCACGAAAGAAATAGCAAATCAGTCGTACACCGCAACATAAAACGGTCCTTAACCGACTATGCAATCGCCTTAGAGATAATATTCGGGAATTTAAAAGCAATAAGACAGCGACTTGACTTTAAAATTATTCTGCTGAAAGAGTATCAAATAATCCGCTTTGCAAAGCATTAAAAGGTATTCGAAAACCTCAAATGCAAGCACGAACAATTCGGAAAAATGATAAAAACTGGGCCAAAAGTGGCAAAGAAAAGGCAGAACTCTTTGCTTTGCATTTAGAAGAAACATTGAAGCCGTTCTATTTCCCTTTGATAATGCCTGACTCCCCAGTCATGACATCTGACAGCTTTAAAGTAAAAAAGTTGCATTGATTGAACTGAGGGAAGAGAACATTCTTTTAGACATAGAGATCTTTTTCCAAAACTCATGAATCTTGTAAGCGAAAATACACTAATTCTGAAGAGAGGTGTTTTAGTGAGTAAAAATTTCACACTACCATAAGCACGCGCGGTCGTGCATTATGGTGTTTTTAGAAGATTTTCACTTGCTCTCGGTAAAAAAAAATCAAAAGCAAACCAATCAAACCGGAGTCACAACCAAAAGCTGATACTACCTACATATATTCAAACAAAAGACTTTATAAAAACTATAAATCTTCTGCTGGAAACTCACCTTCCGGATAACCAGCAACTTAGCCCGCAGGTTGAGCTTGTTCTAAGTCGCTTGGTCGCATCTATACTGTTCATCCGAAAAATGACGACTGCTTCTACGCACCGGACAACCAAACAAATAACGTTGTTTATCACAAAGCGTTGCAGTAACTTAGGTAACTTAGGTGTGAAATTAATTTTCGGTGTAAATTATTCCTAGAGTATAATTTCTAAATATCATCGATCGCGCTTTTCTCGTGTTCTTTTTTCTTCTTTCGGAGAAGCCGATATTCTTCCCGTCTCTTCTGCTCGTAGAGCTCGCGAGCCGCTCTCGTCCTTCTTTGCAGCGCCGCTTTGTATGCCTCTTGTTTGCTACATTTGCTTGCCGCCATTCTTCGTCAAACCATGGGTTGCATGGTGGTAGTCGAGCGAAACCCAGCACATCAGTTGCGGGATTTCTGATGGCATATTGGCAGCGCTGCCATTGGTCCTCGGCATTTGATGCTGGTAGCATAGGAGTCGTTGAGAGATTTTTAGGATACGCGTTTGGCAAAGTTTCTGGCGGTCTTTTGCGATTGCAGCTTTTTGTCGTTATATCTTCTCACAGTATTTCTTCTTTGTGTCGTTAATGATATCCGCATTCGTACCGTGGTTGCAACAAGGTAATGATCCAAGTCGATGTTGGCTGCTCGAAAAATTGAATACTGGAGACATACCTTGCGTCGATCGCAATATGATCAATTTGGTTGACTGTTTTATGATGAGGAGACCGCCATATCTCCTTTTGGATGTTCAGATGACGAAAGAGTGTGCTTGCTATAGCCCCGCAGCGAAGTCCGTTTCCGGATGTGGTGTAGTGTAGGCTGTGCTTGCCAATCGTCCTACCATAGATCTCCGCCTTTCCTGTCTTGGCGTTAAAATCGCCCAGTACTATTGTAGCGTTATATTTAGGACATTGCTCGTAAGTTTTGTCGAGGAGGTCGTAGAAACAATCTTTGGTGACGTCCTTGGTTACTGTGGGGGCATGAGCGCATGTAAGTCTTATATTGGCGAATTTAGTCTAGATGCGGATTGTCATAAGTCGTTCGCTCACGTGTCTTGCCTAAGTCTGCCGCTTATGACAAGTCCAAATAAGCACTGTTTCTGCTCTCTATAGCAATCACCATAGTAGATGTCACATTTTTTCATCCTTATTTTGCCCAGATCATCCCATCGCACTTCCTATGGCGGTGATGTCTGCTTTATAGCACTCTAGGGCCTCTGCAATTCTTCGGCTGCACACGGTCTGTTAAGGGTTCGAACATTCCACGTGCAAATCCCAAGGTCGTTGTCCGTGTTTCAGTTGCTAGGGTCGTCAACAGTGAATACATCCTTATACGAGGCTTGTGTGGGTTTCGGATCTAAATGGGTTTTCCGTGTTTTTCGAATATAACTGGGATTGGAATATGTCAAAGCAGTTCATGTAGGGATGACATTAGACAGTTCGGTCTGATTGGAACTCTTGACGCCACCGTTAATTCCATATAGAGAATTCGGCCGCTACCGTCCGGATCAAGAGCAAGTGCCTTAGTGAGAAAACACTCCTTCCCCCTCTCTCGTTTGCTACCACCAAAGACTTTCCAAAGGGGTTGGTTACCCAATCTCCACCAACGTGGAGGTATAGAGTAGGAGTTGATAGTGAGAGGCTAAGGTGAGAATGCTTGTGCTCCTATACATTCGCATCACTACCCTTTGGCCACCCAGTGCTCTAGCTATGATGTTAAAATTGTGATGAGAGATTTTATCGCAAAGTAAGGAAGAGGGAGCATCTGTGGTAAGGACAACATTGTGTCGTAGCTAGCACGCATTTCTCAAATCTCAACATTCACAAGGGAATGATCAGTTAACCGATAGCCGAATTCATCACATGTCTAGAACATCGTAAAGATGTAGACAGATCGGTAGAAAAAGAACGCCAGAGCCTATTCCATTGAATAGGTAGATATGTACATGTATGTTTGTATATGTATATGTAAATATATTTATTTTCCAAATATAATTCTCCTAAATTTCGTTTTCCTGGAATACGTGCAAACAAGAAACCTTAATGGGAACTTACCATTCTGAGATTTCATCTTAACTTAGCGAAGGGACTGGAATAAATTAATATTGTAGAACCAACCACACGTAACTGCAAGTACATCTATCCGTAAACTGCATCCGGACGAACCTTGTTCGCAGTACTACCACTGCCATAAACTGTGTAGTTTATGCAAGATAATCTCAAGACATTATATGAGAGTATTCACAGATCCTTTTTTAAAATACAAACGTTGGAAATTTGTGTGCTACATTTTACTGATTTATGGGAAATTTCATGTACAGCTTTAAGTCAATTAATCTTTTACGCCTGCTTCCTAATCAAGGCTAGTACCATATTTCCCTACTTGCCTCGTTGAAGAGAAAACCGAAATGTTGTATTCTACTCTATTTCTGTTCAACGAGAAAAGAAAAAACAATTATTAATTTGCCAAAAAAAAAAAAAGAAGCAAAATAGAAATTGTTCACTCCCTGGGAGTAGATATGCTTTTGTTTGTTGTACCCACTCCTGAATACCCCTTGAACTTACATTCCATTTAATTTTCATTCTTCAAGATTTTAATTAGTCAATTCAACGTTCTCTTAGAGCTTAGAGCACTTCGTGCGTAAATTTCTACGGCCTTTTCTTCTGCTCCTTCTGCAATTCACACACCGCCTAAGGAAGGGTCATTAGACAAAAATAATTTTCCCTACGATTTGAAACGACCACCAAGAACTGAGAGGGCGAGGGAATTGAAGAATGTTGGGAAAACAGTCATAGAACAAAGCAGAACATAGTCAAACAAAACATTGTTCTCACTATCAGCAAATTGAAATCGGCACCTTTTTGAAATACCACCAAACAAAGGATATTTCCATGTTCTTCAATTCATGTCAAAGTGGTATTGCGGTGATAAGTATCACATTTTCGGCCTTCAAAGGAAAATAGGCTTTGTGTGGTTGTGGAGTGGGGAGGCAACCTTGTCGTCACTGCTGCCACTGTGCGAAATTAATGTGTTGGGTGGAAAGAGCGTAGCTGAGCGACCTAGGGCACACAATAAACTAAGGATATGTATATACACAAACTGGAGCAATTGTCTGTGATAACAAGTAGTGGGCTGGGCGTTGTTTTGCGTTTCAGCATTAAGGACAGCACTGATGACGTGCCAGGAGCACGCAACAACGGTTTAATTGCCTTTTATCAGTTAGTTGGATTGTCACTCGTGAAGAGCGTGCCATTAATTTCCACCACAATTACATTGGGGTTTGTTCAAGTTATCACGCTAGGGTAGGCGGACAGTTTTGAAACGGGCGCTGAGTGATACGAATTGTCTTGTCATCTAGAACGTGGAAAAGTAAATGAATTAGTTGACAATATCTGATAGATGGTTATATTTGGGGGCATTTTATTCACCATTGTTCTGGCCTTAAGATATTATGTTGTTTGGTTATGGTAAAATGACAGATACCTATCATTTAATACTCATTTATGGACAAGATGTACATATGTATATGCCAAAGTGACGAATGAGGGTTGCATGGGTTACTAAGCAACAGTTATTCATTCTGCAGAGTAAATAATGGGAGTAATCTTACAACATATTCTTTGATTACCTAGTAACATTATAAACTGTTTAATGAATCGTGTACAGTACTATACTTACATTTCTAAGACAAATTATTTCATTCACAGATGAAGAACAAAAATAAGTCAGCATTCAAATTCCACTCTTGATACCCTATCCTCCTTCCTTGATACCCTATGGCGTGGCCATATTGCTTTTATACTGAAATACGACGATAAATTTGAACGTTTGAGAAGATGTAAAATTTCATCAAAATTGATTTTTCAAAATCATGGGCAAAACTTACATATGTACGGATAAATCGTAGACCATTTGAATATCTAAATATTTGGTCTTGACAATTTCTTTCGGTTTCATATCAAATAGAAGAGTTGGTGTATGCTCTCTACCAAGTCATTTCCAGCTGCTTTGCAGAACTCGGCCAACAGCCTTGTTGGACTTATGTAAGTTTGGATATTGTTATTATCACTTCGTTTTGGTCAGGTGAATGGAAGTTTTGGCTATTATCGTCTATGTCGAATGGTCCATTCCGGTAATGATCCAAGTCGATGTTGGCTGCTCGAGAGTTTCGGACATCCAAAATACTGGAGGCATGCCTTACGTCGATCTCAATGTGGTCAATTTGATTGAAATTTTGAGCTAGGAGGATGAAATTTCATATGTGGGCTTTTAAAAGGGAGAAGCAGTACGAGTGCAAACATTTTTTAAATCCGTCCAAGTGAATAGACCTTGCTTGGACTTCCAGACTAAAGGCCTTCCAGCTAGAAGAAAAACCATTCCTGATTGCGATATCCGGTCATTGTTGTCTTGCGATATCCGGTCATTGTTGTCATTTACGCCATTAGAAATGTCAGCTCGACTAAAGACTGACATTTGGAACAGGCAACCTATGAGTTCTTGGTATGACTTTTGGTTGACTTTATAATTTTCTGGTTCGAAATCAGAATCCTTTTCTAGTTCGATATTTGGTGGTAATGGTGACCTACGTGGCCTGCACTTGCATATTAAAATTGTAAGCTTTAATTAAATGTTTAATCCAGCCTGATTAGCTTATGGAGATCGTCCTATTTGAACGGTCTCAAGAAATCTCTAAACCTATAGTTAATCTTTGTTCGCCAATGTCAGGTTTATCAAAATGTTTTCCGAGATTCTGTTTTAAAATTTCATAAAAACTTAAATCATTTGTTGTGACAATCAAATCGTCGACTTAGACGATTTAGTATGTAACTTTATATCCATTCCGTTTAAAAAACATGCATTTGTCATGATTTGAATTCGAAAAACCTGCTTGCTTTAATAGTTTAGTTTTTTTATTTCATTGGTAACTTAACTGTTAAAATAAATTTGTCTCAAACATTATTGGGTTCTTGCATAAAGCCGTTTCACTTGAAATCGAAAAAGACCAAATATTTAGATATTCAAATTGTCTACAACTCACGTATACATTGTCTTTAGCCACGCCCTCTTTGTTCCTTAAACATTTGAAGTTATGAAGCAATGTGCCACGCCCAGTTTGTCAAGGCTTTGCTATGCCCCGTAAGCACGTTTGCAGCGATCGATTCTTTGAAGCGATTTTTTAACCACTCTTGCACACATACATATCCGCTCTAACGTTGTTGACTTGTTGGGATAAACCAACGACGTAACCCCATAAAAAGAAATCCAACGGCGTTAAATCGCATGAGCGAGGCAATTCGATCGGATCATTTCTCGAGATTACACGATTACCGAACTTCCTTTTCAATAGATTAATTGTTTTACCAGTAGTGTAGCATGTGTCACCATCTTGTTGGAACCTCATATCACTTATGTACATATGTCAAGTCCATCCAATTCCAACGTGGCACGATACCGAACTCCATTGACCGTAACATGGATGATAATTTTCATCAGCGAAAAAATACAGTCCAATCACACTTCCGATACGAAATCCACACCACACGGTCACTTTTTGTGGATGCAATGGTATCTCTTAAAGCACATGTGGGTTTGTTGCTGTCCAATAATGCATAGTGTGCTTACTGATAAAGCCATTAAGCCAAAAATGAGCTTCATCAATCATCACTGAAGATAATTTTACCATAAAATTTAGGATTTTCTTCAAACTTATGCAGAGCCCAATCTTATAAGGGTGTATGTACATATGTAGATCGTTATGCAAAATCCGCCACAAGGTGGAATGGGAGATTCCCAATTTCTGTGAATAGCGTGGAATCGACTGATTTGGCTCATTTTGAACTAAAGCACTTACGGCTGGATATTTTCGGTACTTCGACTGGTGCGTTATCTCACTAGCACAGGAACATTCAATAGTAAATATCTTGACGGAAAATTGTCCATTATAGCACGCACAGCCTGTCTGTTCGGACGATTATTACGACCGAAAATTGGAGTAAGTGCTCTTAATGTTGCGACCACCATAAAAAAATGTTAAGTGTGCGTTTGTATTAAAATACAAAATTATTATGTCCTTATTGAAAAACCTTTTACATAGGTCCCCTATAGGTTTTAATTAGAAAATACTTAGATTATGTACAGATGTATATACATACATATGAATGTACATACATATGAATGTATAATATACCAAAATTACTGACGTTCGTTCCTACATTACCAAGCAATTGTTCGACATTGACCACTTGTTTTTCCTTTGTAAAAAGTACAACCTCAACGTCCCTATTCATGGTTATAATTGAATTTTCGTTTAACCAAACTTCATTTGCTTTATTCTATGGCGGTATTATTTCAGATATTCTTAAAATCACCAAAATTGCAATAACTTGTAGTTGAGAGTTTTTTGCCAATTGGCTGAAGATTTTTAACTCAAAGCTATTGTCCCGGGAGAAAGGCAATTGTAATCAATGTCTGTTGGAAAACCACAATAGCTTGGCCAAGACCATTCTATCTCAACCAGTAAAATTGCAAAATTAAAGCTCCATACAATGGTTTCTGGAATGAAAACATTTGCTTCTTAAATCGAAACGAGACAAGAAGAAAATGCAAATAAATTTGTATTGTATTTGTTCATTCCTCCCGGTTGAGTGGCGGAAGTCGAATGACCTTTCATTTTTACTGTTACAAACCAAAGCAATACAATGATTCTTTAAGGAGCATTGTTGTGGTGATGCTAGTTGATTTGCTTTTGTTCGTGTTGGGGAAATAAATAAATTGCACAAATTCGTCAATCCAACGAACAAACGTCGTTGGTATTTATTGAACATTTTACTTGTGTTTGTCACGCACTGAACAGGAAAAACGAAATAAAAGAGCACATAATAGCAAGCTACCTCAATCGGATTTATGTTTATTGTATTATTATTCCGTACCATTCAGCAATTTGAAGGACGATATGTACTCAGGCAGACTTCTCAGCTTTTGTATGCTCTTTCAGAGCCAATAAAATGTTTAGAATTTTTCAATTCATTTGATGTCAAAAAAAGGTAAAATTCTAATCAGTCCGTCTGTCCACTTCTTGGACCTTAAACTTTAAGCTAGGAGAATGAGTATATATAAAATTTTATATCTGGACTTTTGAGAAAGAGTAGCAGTATACGTATGCCACGTCCATCATAACTTCACTATTTTATTTGAAAACGAAAAATTTTATGAAGACCAAATATTTAGATATTTATTCTAGACACATCCGCAAACAAGACATTTTATTAAGACCAAATGTTTATACATTTATTCTAGATGCATCATCGAAAGTTCGAAATTATCGTAGTAGTTCTAAAAGATAGGGTAGAAGGATAGGTTATCATGTGATCCGTTGCAGACGGATCGCAGCTGCTCTATATGTTTTTATTATAATGAGCGGTTTAACATTAAGTGCCATTGATTCATATTCGTCTGCTGGTATGAGTAAACAGATAACCAAATAACAGTCAATGGGAAATGAATTATTCTTATCGTCACGGAAGACAAATTGAATACGAAAAAATACCACAAAATTCCGGTCGGATATTGTCTGCAACACGGCAATCAAGTGTACTCAATTATTTCTCGAAACTGGAAACTGCTATGACAGATTCAGAAGACAAAGATATTGCTGCAAAATTAACATTCACACGGTAATGCATTTCTTAAGTTATAACAGCATGAATTACGGACGCAAGATACTTCTATATATTTAAGGCGGCTCCAAGATAGCGCAAAAAATTAGATCTGAAAGGATAAAAGCAGAAGCTTTAACAAATCATTTCTAAAGAATAAATGGATTAATTAAATTAATACTCTGTATTTATTTTTCTACTACAGCGATTGCTACCGAGAACAGAAGCAGCGCCAATTTGGATGCGGGTTTGTTATTGGAGACAGACTTAGGCAAGAAGTCTTGAGTTTCAGGTATGTGAACGAACGTCTCGTAACAATTCGCATCAAAGTTAAATTCGCTATCATTAGCCTCATATGCGCTCATGCCCCCACTGAGGAGAAAGATGACGATACCAAAGACAGCTTCTACGAGCTCTTAGACAAAACGTACGAGCAGTGCCCTAGCTATGATGTTAAAATTGTCCTGGGTGATTTTAACTCAAAGCTAGGAAAAGAGAGCATCTTTGGTAGTACGGTCGGAAAGCGTAGCCTACACGACACCACCTCCGATAACGGTTTCAGGCTAATCGACTTTGCAGTGGGCAAAATCTTGTAGTAGCTAGCACGCGATTCCCATATCTTAATATTCATAAAGGAACATGGAGATCTCCCGATCAGTCAACCGTCAACCGGATTGATCACATTGCGATCGACGCAAGGCACTCTTCCAGTATGATGGATGTCTGAACGTTCCCAGGAGCGAACATCGACTCGGACCACTACCTTGTTGTAGCCAAGGTACGGATGCAGATATCCAGAACTTAGCGAAGACAAGGAAATACTGTGAGAAAGTTTGACGTTGGAAAGTTACAATCACAAGAGATCGCCAGAGCTTTTTCCGATCGAGTATCCCTTAATCTCTCAAGGGGTCCTATGCCACCAGCAGCAAGTACTGAAGTGGCTACATTGCCAAGAACCCATCAGGGATGCCGCATATGATGTGCTGGGTTTCTCTCGACCCCCACAACAAAACCCCTGGTTCGATGAAGAATGTCGGCAAGCAAATGCAGAAAAACAGATGGCATACAAAGCGGCGCTGCACAGAAGGACCAGAGCTGCTCGTGAGCTCTACGAGTAGAAGAGAAGGGATGAGCACCGGCTTCTTAGAGGAAAAAAAGCGCGCGATTGAGGAAATAGAGAGATGCTATGCAGGAATGAGGTTCGGAAGTTTTACCAGAAGGTAAGACGAACATGTCAAGGCTACAAACCCAGAACCGAAGCCTGCAGGGACGAACAAGGAAACCGATAGTAGGATATGGAAAGATCATTTCTGCAGACTGTATAACGGCGACGATAACCAAAATTCCACTGTCAGGCAGAATGAACCATTCAATCTGGACGATGATAATCAACATTTCCGTCCACCCGACCTGGATGAAGTTAAGATAGCGATATCTAAGCTGAAATCTAATAAAGCTGCTGGAGCTGATGGCCTAACAGCCGAGCTATTCAAAGCAGCGGGGGATGACTTGGTAAGGAGCATGCACCAACTCATTTGCGAAATATGGTCGGACGAAAGCATGCCCGATGAATGGAACCTTAGTATTATTTGCCCGATCCTCAAGAAAGGAAACCCTCCAAACTGCGCCAACTATAGAGGAATAAGTTTCCTCAACGTCGCCTACAAGATCTTATCTGCTGTTCTGTGTGAACGCTTAAAACCTTTTGTCAGCAATCTGATTGGTCCATATCAGTGTGGTTTTAGGCCAGGAAAATCCACTATCGACCTACCGCAGATCTTGGAAAAAACCCAGGAATTTCAAATCGATACTCACCACCTTTTTATCGATTTCAAGGCCGCCTATGACAGCATCTATAGAGAAGAGTTATATAGAGCTATGTCTAGTTTTGACATCCCTGCCAAACTCGTCCGGTTGTGCAGGATGACGATGGAGAATGCACGCTGCTCCGTCAAGGTCGGGAAAGACCTCACCGAGACCTTTGATGTCAAAAAAGGATTCAGACAGGGCGACGCCCTGTCATGCGATTTCTTCAAAATCGTTCTTGAAAGAATTGTGCAGAACTCACACGCCAACATCAGATTCACAATTTTTCAAAAGTCCGTACAACTGCTCGCATATGCCGATGATATTGACATAATCGGAAGTACAAAGCGTGATGCGGCTAAGATGGGTTTAACTAATAATGAGGGCAAAACAAAGTATATGCTGTCAACAAAAAATGACACAGAACGTCACCCTCGACAGATATAACGTTGAGGTTGAGATCAAACGAAGATTAACTCTTGCAAATTGCTAGCTGCAGCTAGCTAAAGATCGAGCTGGCTGGAGAGGCTTGTTGGTTGAGGCCCAGGTCCATCCTGGACTGTAGCCCCACCTAAAGTAAAAAAGTAAGCAAAGTATTTATTTTTCCTCGGGAAACATTTTTTAGTTTCCGGTTTTTTGGTATACTATGACCATTTTGCAAACCTTATTTGAGAATGTTCACTGGATTAAAACATATTCAAATTAATTTTTTTCGTTACAATATTAAAATATGAGTATTTAAATTTCGTCAGTTGATAAAAAAAACAACAAACATAGAAATTTTGTTTAAATACAAAATGTGAAGTGTATTAGGTACATAAATACATATATCATAATTTATAGTCATAATTTCTGATTGCATTTTACAATAAGGAAATACGAAACAACTGTAATATACACACTTTTAAACTTTACTTCTAGATTGACAGTAAAATAAATGAAAATTGTAATTATGTTGTTGGTAAACCTTAGTTTGAGTATTGAAATTTTATTCAATGTGAAAATGAATTAGTACGAACATTGTTTTTAGCCACGCCCACTTTTTGGGACCGTTTTAAAATACCGACTTTGATGATTTTTCGCATGTAACATCAGGCGTTCGAAGGTATCGTTGCAATTCGCGAAAAAACGAGAAATACAACCACTGTATTAGAGCTGCGTAGATAGAAGGATAGAGTATCAAACGATCCGTTCCAAACGGAAGAATTTCATCAAAATCGGTTTTTGATGAAAACGGACCCAAAAAGTTGGCGTGGCTAAAACAAGGCAGGTACAGATGTATTGTAGGGAATCTGATTATCTAAATCTTTGGTTAAAACAAAATTCTTCGATTTCTTGTAATATAGTTATTAAAAAGAGCGTGGCAGTGAGCGGATTTCCAAAATTTTTACACTTCCACTGCTTCTCCTTCTCAAAAGCCCAGATATAAAATTTCATCGTGGCCACAAACACATTCTCCACCTACAATACATCACTTCTACGCATTTATTTCTGCATGGTTATTTTCTAATTACTTTAGTCCTTTTCTACCAGAAACTTCTGACGGAATTAGTCGTCTACAGAAATTAAGACCACTTTACGTTATGCACATTTGTGCACCCTGTACATAGTAGTTGCAACGCATAAAACTACGTTTTAGGTAAATTATCACCATTAAAATCGTCAAGCCCTAAATGCTTTCTTCCAAGTACATTAAGAGAGCATAACTTGAAACAACTTATTTATTCCCTGTTCAAAAGATACCAATATATAGCATTTTAGGAAAAGGTACCTCAATCAAAACTGCACATTAAGATATGACTAATTTGTTTCCTAAATGTCAAAACATGTCCTGCAGAACGAGAACCGTAATGCCTTCCACACACTGAAGGAGCAAACTACAACTCCATAACTCATCACCATTTACTTTCTCATCCGGTTGTCATTTAGTCATTGCATAATGTCAGATGGTACTACACTACACTGTACGTCACTATGACGTTATATGAGAAAGATAGTTTATGTTTGTTTATCAGACTCAACCAGGACCTAAACAGGACGAAGTAATCACAACAACGTAGTCCACATATCCTCCTTGAACAAGCGGAGATAATTTATTAACGAAAATTATTTTCTATGATAAATCCTATTTATTGCCATCACGATATTGTTGTTGGATTATGTTTGTTGTAGTGATGATGTTATAGGGGAGCTGTTAAGGACACTCACTACAAAAACGAAAGACAACAGAATATAGGTGACCATCTCTATTTTATCTTCTGAGTGAACTGATGCAAAAACACTCCTCTAGTCGATAACGACAAAAGGACCCTGGTATGTTACGGACTACCGAGATGTTTCTGGTCCGAAGTGCCTGTCCTGAATCCTTAATTAATAAATACATAAATTGCAAGATTTTTGATGATAAGCCGATTAGATCTTATGAAAGTTTAATTATTTGTTTTCTGAGAAATTGGCGAATTTACAAAAAGGCCAAAATTGTTCTCATTGGTAATGCTGAATGACACGTGGTAAATTTTCATGTTCTCTTGAAATCCCTTTTGTTTGGCAGACAGATGTTGTCTATGATTGTGGGCTTGTAAGACTCTTTAGAAGAGAAATTTGTGGTTTATGTTTTGAGTTCGGGTTCGAATTTAAATACTGAAATCCTGTTTTTGGCAAAAAGACAATATTTTGTATTCCTTTGCTACATAAAAGATTATTTTAAGTTTCAGGTGAATTCTAATTTTGGAAACATCGTTTCAACCACCCTAATTCCATGAGGATGGGTGAAATCTTGTCAGCTGGTTAAAATAACCGTTATAAAGAAAAGTTGCTAGAAATCAATATCGAAAAGATGAATGGCGATGTGCAGATGGACCTTATTTGAAAGTCAAGCACTTCTATGCCTATGGTAAAATTTGTTAACAATTTGCTTTACGTGTGCAGTACCCCGCCAAAACATTATGAACGAATGGTTTAATCCTTTTTTATAGAAAAAATTATACTTGTGGATGCATATCGGATTTTTTTGTATGGTATTTGCTCTGCTCTTGCCAATCAATCTGGGAGTAACAGTATGGTGTTTCAGGAGAAATTCAGCAATAAAAGTGCCATTATGTACACTAACGATGACATATGTAGGTGTAGTTGAAGTGGTATATGGCATTTGTTTTGAAACGTGTTTGTGCTTAATGGACATTTTTTCCGCCGTTTTACCTTGATTATCGTTTTTTTACTTGTAAGAAGTGTTCAGCATTGGAATCCTACCCAAATTTTTTTTATCTGTTACGAATTTTTAGAAAATATCTTTAAATTAAACAAATACGTTGTTGGTCGCGCAAAAAATGTTTCTGAGGAGAAAATAAAGTGCACGACTGGGTCGTACGCACCTTAGTGCTATAAGTTTATAACCTTATAAGCACTGAAATTCAAGTCTTGTTCTTCTTAGACATGAGACCTAATAAAGTGGGCGTGGCATTCTGCATTTTCGATGGAACTGAGAAAACTGAACTGATGCTATCTGTCAGGTTTCACAATTTTGTTTTTTGTAAAAACTCATGCAAAAGTAGGAGTGGCTATATATGGCGTTCAAGTAAATTATACAGAACATCAAGGGCTATTAATTTTGTTTTCGAATTCTATTAAAGGTTTTGAAAGTTAAAATTTTTGAAAAATAAGGGTAGCAGTTCTAAAACTTGTACGTCATATCTTTGCATTTGTCATACCCACCTCAGATATTGAATTTAAGCCCAATCGCTGAAGAAATAGCCGAGAAAGAGTCAGTTTCTAAAATTACCGTTATACGTATTTTTCGCACAAAACGTAGCAATCTTATAGTATATGTCCAAACGAACTTACAAATGAAATTTTATCAAAATCGTTGGAGCCGTTTTCGAGAAAATCTATTTTTAGTGAAATCGACCATAAGTAAAGTACGCTTAATTTTGAGATTAGAATGAAAATTCCACCTTCAGCGATCATTCCACAGACCCCAGATATGAACTTTGAAGCAAATCCATTCAGTCGTCGGCAGTTGAATATACAAGCAAACAGACAGAATTGGCGGACCCACTTTTTTGGACTTCTCCATCATAGTAATGTCAAGTTTAATTAAAATCTCGAATTCGAATTTTTTCACGAAACCGATACTTCCCGTATAGGTATAGGTGCAAGTAAAAAGAGAAATTTGTGCGTATCTGGGTTCCGGACACTTAAATTATAGAGATATTGCCATAAAAACGAAAGTTTCCCTAGGAACAGTGGCAAATGTTGCAAAAGTTCGAAATGATGGCAACATATGTATTTTTTAAAAGTGGTCGCCAAAACTGAGGCAGAAAACTTAAATTTTCTGATAGAACAGTGAAGAAAGTGGTAAAGATGGTCTTAGAGGATAGAAGGAAACCAGGTAGAGGAATTTTGAAGCAGCTGCGAGACGATGGTTTGGATATCTCCCTACATGGCATTGAACGAATTTTTTCCAAAAAAGAATTTAAAGCGTAGGTGCCTGGCAATAAAGCCAAAACTTACAGAGCAAGCGAAAAAATAGCGGTATATTTTGGCACAGTTACATCGCAGCTATGAAATTACTGATTTGAATAAGGTATGTACATATGCTACCACAAGTATTCTTCCATATTATTTTTCAACTTCAAACTTGTGTGACCTTTGCGTTCCTTATTCAAAGCTCATATTCAGCAATGAACCTTGAGGCCGTCATTGAAAGACGTTCGATGGAGGCCACAGAGCGTTACAAAGAGGAAAGTGAAGTTAAAATTGTCAAACGTCCGCTATCAATTATGGTTTGGAGCTTCATATCATCGGAGGGACCAGGTCCAATATATTTTGTTGACAGAATAATGAACAGCAATCAATACGTTGGAGTACTTACGAGTAATATGGTTTTTTGCCTTATATGCAAAGTCTCCATTGTCTTACAGCAGACAGAATGGCGCTCCTTGCCACACTTAAAAAAAAGGATAAACTTTAAGCTTTATTTGTTTTTAGTGAGTTACTGGTTTAATGGTTTATTTGTTTGCAGTTTGCATAATTTCTTTTAATTTTCTTTGTGATGTGCACATCATATTGAAGGAAACCGCATTGTATACAGACGTGAGACATACCAAATTTGGCGTCCACGATCCCGTATGCGTTTTATTAAGTTTATTGTTCTGGATTTGTTTTAATTTGATTATTTATTAGTTGTTAGTGAGTTTTGTAAAAAAAAAATATGCACAAGAAGTCGGCTGTGCGCTGGCTTTAGTTGAGGGTAGTCGGGGCGATTGCTATGCCTATATTATAATAAGAACACCGGAGAAGACGTTAAAAAAAAGCCATTAAAGGTACAGGGAGACCAACTCCTACAAACCGCGTCAAGGATCAGGTCCCCCCGGAATAACTACTGCAAGCGATGACCGATATTTGGTGGTTCAAAGTCTTCGGAATCGTCTCTATACAGCAGTTGAGCTGGCTCACAGAACTGTTAAAGGGACAACTGTGAAAGCTCAAACGGTAAGGAGGCGATTAGTAGAAAGTAGCCTGAGTGCAAGAAGACCTGCTCGTGCACCGAGATTCACGGTACAACATAAGCGACGTCGACTTGAATTTGCTAGTATTCATCAGGATTGGACAGAGGCCGACTAGGGTAGAGTCCTTTCCACTGATGACTCCAGGTTTTGTCTCCGCTCAACAGATGAACATAGCAGAGTGTGGGGATGATCAGGTAAGAGATACTCTTCGGCAACAGTTGCCCAGCGGGAAAATTTCTGGGGTGATTCGTTATGGTGTGGGTAGAAATTTCAATGCGCGGAAAAACCGAGCTGTGCATTATGGAAGGATTAGTGAACTCCACGTAATATATAACCAACATTGGTTCTATTCGCACCATTTATGGAGAAAAACTTCTTGCTGATGCAAGACCATGCTAGACAACGATTATTTGCAAGAAGTGGAAATCGACGTGATTGCTTGGCCTGCGATGAGCTCGGACATGAATCCCATTGAACACGTTTGGGACCTGCTGGAGAAAAAGATTGGGATACGACCTGCCTTTCCGGAGACACTCAGCGGCCTGAGATCTGCTCTGATCGAGGAATGGGACAATTTGGACGATATCATCGTAAAAAATTTAATCCAATGCATGCCTCGGCAAATATCTGGTTTGTTAGATGTTCGGGGAGACAATACACACTATCACAGAAACAACGAGTCAAGAAGAAAAATAATAATAAAAAATTAAAATCTAATTTATGAAGTTTTTGTTCATTTTCCTTAATTTATGTTTTATTTCTAAGGTCTTCCTTTTTTAATTATTTTTTTATATGAATTACTTATATTTATATTAATAAAAAAAACTGTATTTTAATACAAAAACCTTTTCTTTCCAACTTACTTGAAGGAATCAAAGTGCGCCACTTTTTTTTGTAACTCAGTGTATACAGTTAATAGTTAGTTAATTAATATTAGTAGACATTTTATTCCAGTTTTCCAATTTTCAATTCTTCCTGCACAGCCTTTTCAGAATTTTTTTTTTAAATCCGGTATATCCTAATAGTCCATGAAAGTTGTTCTTCACATATTCTTAGAAGCCGAACAACATAACGTGATTATAATCCACTTAGCCAACCCAAACCCACTTAGCCAATCCTTCTCCTTCTTTTTCTTGTAGTTGCTTATAGAATTTTTTTTTTTATTATTATAAAATTGAAAAAGCTTGGGCTACAAAAGTAGTTGAAATCACAATTTCTCCAAAACCCCTAAATGTAGAAACTTGAAATTTTGTACAGAAATTCCTTATTAAAAACAAAAAAAATCTTTTTAATAAATTAGTTCCGATTTTTTTAAGCTTCAAATCATCCTTCGGCATTGTTCTGAAACTGACCAATGCTCAAAATAATTCGTCAACTCATGCCAAAATTGTCCATCAGTGGAGACCACAGCCACAGGCGTGCAGCAGTTGCTATCATTCCCATATGCAGCCAGGCAGTTGTTAAGGCTCTGGACTCCGCTATAATCAGATCAAGGCTTGTGAAGATCTGCAAATCGCACTTGAATGAGATATCTAGAGCTAGTGCGGTGACCATCTGTTGGGTACCAGGGCATATGGATATCATAGGAAACGAAAGGGTTGACGAACTTACTAGGAAAGGGTCGGCGCTGCATTTATCGCGGGTCTTCCCTTTTGTAGTAACCCGAATCAGTTCCTCACGGAAGAAAATAGAGGATGAAGATATCGGTCGAGCAAATAGTCGCTGGGTTCATGTGGAAACATGCGCAACAGCCAGGGCGGGCATCAGCAGCAATCGCACTTGAATGAGATATCTAGAGCTAGTGCGGTGACCATCTGTTGGGTACCAGGGCATATGGATATCATAGGAAACGAAAGGGCTGACGAACTTACTAGGAAAGGGTCGGCGCTGCATTTATCGCGGGTCTTCCCTTTTGTAGTAACCCGAATCAGTTCCTCACGGAAGAAAATAGAGGATGAAGATATCGGTCGAGCAAATAGTCGCTGGGTTCATGTGGAAACATGCGCAACAGCCAGGGCGGGCATCAGCAGCAATCGCACTTGAATGAGATATCTAGAGCTAGTGCGGTGACCATCTGTTGGGTACCAGGGCATATGGATATCATAGGAAACGAAAGGGCTGACGAACTTACTAGGAAAGGGTCGGCGCTGCATTTATCGCGGGTCTTCCCTTTTGTAGTAACCCGAATCAGTTCCTCACGGAAGAAAATAGAGGATGAAGATATCGCTCGAGCAAATAGTCGCTGGGTTCATCTGAAAACATGCGCAACAGCCAGGGCGGGCATCAGCAGGAAAAGATCAACTTCTCTTATGAAACTGAGTCGTTATAAAGCACGGGTCGTTTCAGGGATAATTGCTGGGAGCCAGGCGGAGCGACGCGGTGTACTACATAATGACTTCTGTAGAAGTTGCAGGGACGAAGAAGAAATTGAGTCAGTTCGTCACCTGCTGTGCGACTGACCTGCCCTATCCGTCAGAAGAATAAGAACTCTTGGCAGTTAATTCTTCTCGGATTTGAAGGACTTGGGTAACGTAGAGCTGGCGGACTTCCTGAGATTCATATCATTATCAGGGTCGTTCCAACAGCGGACTTTATAGGTTTCCATGGTTAAATGATTGGGCACAATGGACCCGAACTGTGGTCTAAGTGAGCAGTGACACTGTCACAAGGCACTCATTTACCTAACCTAACCTATGTCCAGAGTGTGTGTGTATATGTGTATGCACGCGTGCAGTTAACTTGATCGTTTTTGAATTTCAGGGTGTGCTTTCTTTCAGTAGCAATTTGGTAGAGATGCAATGATAAGTATTGGCGCTATTTTCATACGTATGTAGAGTGAGTGCGGCAAATATGGCCCACCCTTAACTTTTTTGGAAATAAAACAAATAATTTAGCTTCAATTAATTTTTTTTTTTAAAAACTTAGAAACCATATCTCTTTCTGTCTTTATAAACCTGAAATATAAAAAAAAAAACAAAAAGATGCACGCCCTTATTGCGATTGTCAATCGCACTTGTTAACAAATTTTAACTTTTTTTTTGTCCTTTGAGTGAATTATATATTTTTGTATACAGTTACAATATGTTTTTGTTTCTATCACGTTTCAGTTACAAAATATCAATACTTGTTATTTTGGACTGCCCGCGAAGTTTGTTTCGCATTCATTCATCAGTTTCGGTGCAATAAAGTGTTCAACGTTCAAGTTCTTGTTTTCAAAATGTCGAACAGATAAGTATAAAGTGCATAGTGACCGTTTCTCTTACGTTTGTGGTGAAATTATTCTGTCAAGGAAAGGATATCCCATGACGAAATCACTCAAAGAAGCCTATTTGTATTATTTTAAATTTCAAGGCGCCGTGGCTCAAGTGTTTAGTGCGTTGGACTACGAAGCGAGGGTTTCCAGGTTCAATCCCCAAACAACACATAAAAAAATTCTTTCACGGCCCCACCTCTTGCGAGCGTCTGACAAACATCCGAGAGTAAAACTGTCATGAAAATGGTTCTCAAAACAAAAAACTGCCGTTCGGATCCGGCATTAAATAGTAGGCCCCTTCCATTCGTGTGAAAAATATAATTATGAAATATATAAATATGGCTTTAATCGCAAGAATAAGAACAAAGTTATATATGCTGATTATCCTGATTCAGGGAAATGCAGCAACAGTATAATCCAGATGAATGGCGTTTGTTTATTGAATCTTCAAAGATAAGTCTCAAGGCAGTTCTTTTGCATAATGGTAACGAAAAGCCGTCTATTCCGATAGGTCACGCAGTCCATACCAAGGAAACATATGTATGAATCTATGTCAACTTTAATTAAACTTATGAAATAAGATCACAATTGGAATGTCTGCGGTGATTTAAAAGTAATTGGCATAGTCTTGAGCTTGTTGCTTTCTGTGTTTCAAGAGCTAAAAAAGATCATTATAAAAAGAAATATTGGCCAGCCAAAAATGAATATGTCCCTGATAAAATGAATAAAATATATAAATGTCTTGTTGACCCAAGAAAAGTAATATTACCTCCAATTCACATAAAGTTAGGGTTAGTAAAAAATTTTGTCAAGTCTTTTTTTATGCACTGCTTTTCCTGGTCTTTCGGAGGCAAAACTTAAAAAAGGTGTTTTTATCGGACGCCAAATTAAAAAAAATTTAAAGGAAGACAAATTTGAAAACTGTATTTCCATTATTCAAAATGCTGCCTGGAAATCTTTACGATTTGTCATCGAACAGTTTCTAGTCAACAAAAAAAAATAAATAATTACCAACAAATAGTGGCTGAATTGTTACATAACTTTCACCAGATGGGTGAAAATTCATTTTTCATTTTTTGCACTCACACCTCGACTTTTTTCCTGAAAACCTCGGAAACGTGAGCGACAAGCATGGCGAGCGATTTCACCAGGACTTGAAAAGATTTGAGCAGAATTATCAAGGATACTTTGATGAAAATGTGTTAGGTGACTACTGTTGGTCTATTGTAAGAGACACAGATACTATAAGTTATAAGAAAAAAGCTAAATCAGTTAATTTTTAGTTTTTATACTTTTTTTGTACCTATTTTTCTTAGTAAAATGTGTTAGGTGACTACTGTTGGTCTATTGTAAGAGACACAGATACTATAAGTTATAAGAAAAAAGCTAAATCAGTTAATTTTTAGTTTTTATACTTTTTTTGTACCTATTTTTCTTAGTAGCCAAAAATAATAAATATTTTTAAAATTTGACGTGCTGAATTTTTTTTATTATTTTTTCTGAACTCAGAGCACCTCAAACCTTAAGAAAACCCACGTTTTCTATCGAGGACAAAACCTTTGTAAACCAGTGTTATCAACCAATTGATAATTGACAAAATTTATCAGTCAGTATTGACTTCGGTATTCTGTAATTCAATTGACTATTTTTTTTTTCTGTGAATGAAATTGACTAAATTGTGAAATTTATTGACAGTTTATAGAAAATACATATTTGTTTCAGCAGCAGGTGTTGATTAATTTGTTATTTATTAAAAATTAACGAAAATAAAATTAAAATGAGTTCATTCTAATTGTGCTTCGACGACGACGAGCAGGACTCAAATTTCTTGCAAGAAGGAGAAGGCAGCTTCAGTATCTTACATCCATATTCGTACAAACACTTAATGCACACACTAAAACTTATTAGTTTTTATTATTTTTTTTAACCAATATTCGTAACAACATTACAGTAATGAAAAACAAAAGATTTTTTATTCAAAAAAACAGTATTAAAAAATAAAAACAATTACTTCATATATTATGTCACTTTCGTATTCGTACAAAGCAAGTTCAAGTAACTAAAATAAATTAAATTTAATAATTAATATTTCGTGGGGTACCCATTTTGTTGGATGACACTTCTTAGACGATTGGGCATGAATTATTTCGTAACGTCAGATCCAATTTGGTCCCATTTTCTTTTTAGAACCTTCTTCAGCTGCCTTGTGTTCTTAATTTCACATTGCTGTACTTTTTTCTTCAAATGGGCCCATCGATTTTCTATTGGGTTTATATTAGGCAATTGTGGGGGCGTTTCCAATACCCGAGGACAGTTGTAAAGCAACCACAGTCGGGAGTTTAGGGCCTTATGTTTTAGGTCGTTGTCCTGGTAATACCTAAAAGTATCTGTAATTCCCAACTTGGTGGCGCTAGTATGCAAATTGTTTTTCAAAATATTAATATATTTAGCACCGTCCATTATCAAATCAATAAACACTAGATTACCGCCTGTAAGATGTACATCAATCCCAAATATTATAAAGCTTACAACAGCATTGCGATTATGTGCACAGTCTACGGTTTCTCTGATTTTGAAGGAGGTTTTTACTGCTTTTGAAACTTGTATTTGTCCGCAATGGATTCGGTATAATTACACCGATACTGAAAAAAATGGCGGGTATAATAGGTTGCGTGGATGGGACGCATATAAAAATTGCATCTCCTAAACAACTGCAACATGCCTACTACAATAGGAAATGCTTCTATAGTCTAAATGCCATGTTAGTAAATTCATCTCACAAAACAATGTTGTTGATGATTATTGTAACATGATTATTTTAACAATTTCAGGTTCTTTAACTCAAAATATCCCGGGGCGACCCAAGATTCCAACGTTGTAAATATGTATGTCGAGCTATCAAAATGGGGAAACGAATACTTGGTGAATAGGTACTATTAAGGAATAATTTTTATTAATTTAGTTCATGCTTATTTACTTGCATGTACTATATTTTAGGTGATGGCGGGTATGCCTTGAAGCCACATTTGCCAATCTCAATCGAAAGTCTGTTCAATAAAAAACATGCGAAAGCCAGAAACATTGTTGAGCGTACAATACTTACTTACTTAGGTGGCGCTACAATTCGGGGTGAACCTGGGCCTCAACTAACAAGCCTCTCCAGTTAGCTCGGTCCTTAGCTAACTGCCTCCAGTTGCGCACTCCAAGCTTGTTCAGGTCCCCTTTAACTTGTGCGCGCCACCTAAGGCGAGGTCTTCCTCTGGTGCGTTGTCCCTCCGGGTGTGATTCGAAGACTCTTCGGGCCGGAGCGCTGGTGTCCATTCGCTCTACATGTCCTAGCCATCTCAAACGAGTAATGCGCATTTTTTTGACTAGGTCGATGTCGCTGTACAGCTCGTATAGTTCGTCGTTGAATCTTCTCCTCCAAAGCCCGTCAACGCAAACGGGACCGAATATTTTACGAAGAATTTTTCTCTCGAAACGACCGAGGATATCTTCATTGGCTTTTGATAAAGTCCAAGCTTCAGCGCCATAAAGCAGGACTGGGATGATCAAGGTCTTATATAGAGTCTCCTTAGTTGTTCGGGATAGGGCCTTACTACTCAATTGCCTTCTCAGCCCAAAGAAACAGCGATTGGCAAGAGTTATTCTTCGTTTTATTTCTGCTGAGGTGTTATTTTCAGAATTGATAGCAGAGCCGAGGTAGACAAAGTTCCTTACTACCTCAAAGTTATAGCTGTCGATTGTGACGTTCTGTCCAATTCGTCGATGTTGCGTGTCCCTTCTGGTTGACAGCATATACTTGGTTTTGCTCTCGTTTACCGTTAAACCCATTTTGGCGGCTTCTGTTTCAATACTAGCGAACGCACCGGTGACAGCACGCTGAGTTCTTCCAATAATGTCGATATCGTCGGCATACGCTAGTAGTTCCACAGACTTTTGAAAGATTGTGCCTCCGGTGTTGGCTTGTGAGTTTCGCACAATTCTTTCAAGAACGATGTTAAAAAAACCACATGACAGCGCGTCACCTTGTCTAAATCCTTTTTTGACATCAAAGGTCTTGGTGAGATCGTTACCGACCTTGATGGAGCAGCGAGAATTCTCCATCGTCATTCTGCACAATCTGAGTTTGGCAGGGATGCCAAAACTAGACATGTCTCTGTACAACTCGTCTCTATAAATGCTGTCATATGCGGCCTTGAAATCGATAAAAAGATGGTGGGTATCGATTTGGACTTCTTGGGTTTTTTCCAGGATCTGCCGAAGTGTGAAGATTTGATCGATTGTGGACTTTCCTGGTCTGAAACCACACTGATAGGGCCCAATCAGGTTGTTGACGAAGGGTTTCAGACGTTCACACAATATGGCAGATAGGATCTTATACGCGATGTTGAGGAGACTGATACCTCTGTAATTGGCGCAATTGAGGGGATCTCCTTTCTTGTGGATCGGGCAAACGGTGCTGAGATTCCATTCATGCATACACTCATCTGACCAAATTTTAGATGAGTTGGTGTATGCTCTCTACCAGCTGCTTTGAACAGCTCGGCTGGTAAGCCGTCAGGTCCAGCAGCCTTGTTGGACTTAAGTTTGGATATTGCTATCCTTACTTCGTTTTGGTCAGGTGGACGGAAGTTTTGGCTATCATCGTCTATGTTGAATGGTTCATTCTGCCTGACAGCGGGATGTTGGTCTTCGTCGCCGTTATACAGTCTGCAGAAGAAGTTTTTCCATATTCTCAGCACCGACTGTGACTCTACTACGAGGTTTTCTTCTTCATCTCGACAGTCTTCTGTACGGGTCTTGTTGGCCTGACACGTTCTTTTTACCTGTTGGTAAAACTTCCGTACATTATTCCTGGAGTATAATCTCTCAATATCTTCGATCGTGCGCTTCTCGTGCTCTTTTTTCTTCTTTCGGAGAAGCCGATGTTCTTCCCGTCTCTTCTGCTCACGAGCAGCTCTCGTTCTTTTTTGCAGCGCCACTTTGTATGCTTGCTGTTTAGCTGCATGTGATTGCCGGCACTCATCGTCAAACCAGGGGTTTCTTGGTGGTGGTCGGGTGAAACCCAGCACATCAGTTGCGGCACTTCTGATGGCTTGTTGGCAGTGTTGCCACTGGTCTTCGGCGCTTGATGCTGGCGGCATAGGAGTCGTTGAGAGATTTCGGGATACGCGTTCGGTGAAGGTTCTGGTGATCTCTTGCGATTGCAGCTTTTCGACGTCAAATCTTCTCACAGTAGTTCTTCTTAATTGTGGCGTTTGGGATATCCGCATTCGTACCTGGGCTGCAACAAGGAAATGATCCGAGTCCATGTTGGCTGCTCGGAAGGTTCGGACATCCAGAATACTAGAGGCATGCCTTGCATCGATCGCAATGTGGTCAATTTGATTGACCGTTTGATGATCAGGAGATCGCCATGTCCCCTTGTGGATATTGAGATGAGGAAACCGTGTGCTTGCTATACTGACATTTCGCCCCGCCGCAAAGTCAATAAGCCTAAGTCCGTTGCCAGACGTGGTGTCGTGTAGGCTGTGCTTACCAATCGTCCTACCAAAGATGTCCTCCTTTCCTATCTGTCATACTTAGGACATTGCTCATATGTTTTGTCGAGGAGCTCGTAGAAACTTTCTTTGGTGGCGTCGTCCTTGTCCTCTGTGGGGGCATGAGCGCATATTAGGCTTCCTAAGTCGTTCCCTCACGTGTCGAAAGCGCAAGACTTCTTGCCTAAGTCTGCCGCGTATGACGAACCCACATCCAAATAAGCGCTGTTTCTATTCCCTATAGCAATCACCGTAGTATATGTCACAGTTTTTCATCCTCTTTTTGCCCGGGCCATCCCATCGCACTTCCTGGATGGCGGTGATATCTGCATTGTAGCAGTCTAGGGCCTGTGCTAGTTGTTCGGCTGCATGCGGCCTGTTAAGGGTCCGAACATTCCACGTGCAGATCCGAAGATCGTTGTCCTTATTTCGTTTGTTGTTTCGTCAACAGTGGAATCATCCTTATCCGAGGCTTGTCGTAGTGTCGTAACTACTGGTTTTTTACGTGGTTACCCCGACGCACAACCCCCAACCTGGAGGACCAGTTCCTTTTTTTACCCCTAGGATAAGGGGCCGGATATTCCGGAGTCAGTACCCCTCTCGGGGATGTGAGCGCTGCCGTTGGCCCATTAAGGGTTCATCCATAACCAACTCTATTCCAACACCCTGACTCAGTATTGAAAATCCCTATAGACCTGGAATTCGAATATGTCGAAGCAGCTCATATAGGGATAACACTAATAGTTCGACCTAACTGCAACTGGTTGACGCCACCGTTGATTCCATCTAGGGAATTCGTCCGCCGCCGCCTGAAGCAAGAGAAGTTGCCTTAGTGAGAAGACACTCCTCCCCCCTCTCTCGTTCGCTGCCACCAACAACCTTCCAAAGGGGTTGGTTACCCAATCTCAAGTTGAGGTACTAGGCACCCAGCAGCCACCATCGTGGAGGTGTAGAGTAGGAGTTGATAGTAAGAGGCTAAAGCGAGAACGCTTGTGTTCCCGTATGTTCCGCATCACTACCCTTTGACCACCAAGCGTACAATAGACGTTTTAAAAAAACAATTCCGATGGTTCTTAAGAGCACATGAATTACACAATAGCCCTAGAAAGCCTACTCAAATTGCAAATGTTTGTGCAGCTTTGCATAATATTTGGGCTGCCTATAATGTTCCTGCGCTTGAGGAGTACATTGAAGAAGACATCGAATACTAGCGGAAGTACGCATCCAATGAGCTTTCAGAAAGTGAACCAGCAGTTCAAATTCGAAATAAAATCATTAGAACCAGGGTTGCCGCTGAAAATTTCAGAATGTCGCCAAAAAAGTCGCCCAGAGCATAAAAAGTGTCCGCAGAAATAAAGCACATCAATACAATATAATCATGAAAATATCGTTCTAAATCATATTAATAGAAGCAATTAAGGATTAAAACAATACAAACTATAAGATAGGCATACAGGCAGCACTACCAGTATTTATTCTTTTCTTAAGTAATTACTGATATGAAACAGATTTTGTACCCGGCGGTCACACGAGCAAGTTTTGACAAAGGAAATTCCAATATATGTACATATGTACTACTTGCACGTCAAAAGCTATGAAATTTCTCAAACCAGTAGCAGAGTCATAAAAGAATGCATTCGCAGAATTAATAAAAAATTATTCAAATTTTTGATATTGTTTTTGATATGCTCCAAAAAGACTGCGATATAAAAAAAACTTTAATTCACCATTCTTTTGAAGTCAGTGATTAATGCATTTAATTTTTGTCAATCACTGAAATTGAAGTCAGTAGTGAATTCACATATTCCGTTGAAGTAGTGAATTCAGTTGAAGTCAGTGAATTCAACTGCAATAATTTTAATGTCTGATGTCTGATTATAAGACATTTGTGGATGAGATTCAAATTTCGAGTTAGTAAAGATACCGTGATGTTTGAAACTTGAAGATTTTGATGTCTTAGCAAAACAGAAGAGGGTAAAATTACTTAACCAAGCTGACGAGACTTAACAATTGTCTCAACAACATACATAATGATTTACATAACAAAAACTTTATTTTATTTATATTTCAAGATTTTGAAACAGATACATTCGCACATATAAATAAATTTCAAGAATTTCAATTGAATTCACTGACTTCAACAGATTTCAAATGAATTCAATACAAACTTCAACAAAATATGTGAATTCGATTGACTTCCAAAATGATTACAGTTCAGTGTTTGTTAAATATTGAATGCATTAATTAAGTGACTTCAAACGAATGGCGTATTACGATTTTTAAATAACAATTTTTTTTAGTAAGAAAGACTTGAAATCATTTCTAGAAGAATTGAATAGACTTAACCTGCCAAAAGATTTAATTCTTTTACAACTCTGACCCAGTAGCCAAGCAAGTATTTTGGCAGCACAATTTATAAATGAATCCTGAGAAAAATGTCCCAAAAGTCGCCAAGAATTTGAAAAAGTGTCCAATTTCGGTATTTTTCAAAATATTAGTAAATATTTTTGTTTCGCGATCTCCAAAATTTAAATTTTGCTTTTCTGTCACGTTTATAGACTTTCATTTTTTTCCTTTTGATCTTAAGAATATCCTCCTTCTTATCCCGTGCAGTAGTAGTATCATTATACATATATGATTTATTACTGAATTACTACGATAACCTCAAACATATGGAAAATATAATCAAAATCGGTGTTTTAATGAAAACGCCCATGTTGTTTCGCTAAACCGAAGTAGCAGTGAGGTAGGTAAACTCCCTAACCACTTCGAAGTTAATGCTGCCAACACCGACGTTTTTCCTAGGCGGTGGCTGGTACTTTTTTTTTTTGTAGGCATCATGTACTTGGTTTTCTCCTCATTTACTTCAAGGCGAATTCATTTTGCCTACTCTTCGATAGCTGTAAAGCCTCTATAACGGTGGGCTGGGATTGACCAATGATGTTGATATCGTCTGCGTATCCCTGGAGCTCTATAGATTTGTTGAAGATACACGATCTTCATCGTTAAAACCTACTGTCCGCACTATCAGTTCCAGCATGAGATTGAAATAGTTACATGATAGCGGATTCTCTTGTCAAAATCCGGTACAATTTTGAAATAGTTCGGAAGTACTATTATATTAGATAGGATCATAAATGCAAAATATGCATGGGTAGTTCTTATAAGATATACATAGGAGTGCCTTTCTTGAAAATGGGCCATATAGAGCTGATAGCCCAGTTATCAGGCATAGTTTCAAATATCCATCCCATACTTGGTTGATGAGTTGGTGAGCCCTATCAAAACATCACGTCCATGTTGGAAAAGTTGCGCTCCTATTTTACATTCCGTTCCATCACTGACAGATGTCAACCTAACTGTTGTAACTGTTACTACGCATCAATTGTGGTTATTGTACCTCCAAATGGAGGTTACTGGTTGGTGTCTCTTCGAATGCGACTTCTGAACTTATAAACAGTGTTGACCGAATAGCTGCATTATTATTACGACAGCGAACGAACTCCCTGTATGGAGTATAATCTCAAAATCATACTCGAGGACTTCAATGCAAGAAATCGGGTGATTAGTCGGAAAGAACAGCCATCACGACACGACAACAGCCAACGGCTGTCGACTAATCGATTTTGCACACAGGAACCTGATGCTCTCCCCTCCTTCAGAGGGGCAAACGTCGATTCTGACCACTTTATTGTTGCCAACGAGAAGAAGCTGCGTACCGTTCAGAAAAAGAAATTCAACATTAGAAACCTTAGCACAACAGAAGTAGCCAGAGCCTACAGAGAGCGCCTGAGAGAGATTGTCTGCTGTCAATTCACCATCCACAAACGCCAGCAATCTGTGGAACTAGTATCACGACATTATCAAATAGGTAGCCAAGACCACCGTAGGTTACCAGCTACCAGAAAAAGTGAGAAGAAGGTTCTGCGTGAATATAGAGGGGCCTACCCAGACCCCCAGCTAAATGAAGAAGTCAGCCTCTCCCAGTATTGAGGAGGTTGGCTCATCTATCAATGCTGCTGGCTTTGTAGAGTTCTTTCATATGGCTTCACCAGACTAATATATGACGCGACAGGTCCATTTGACCCAGGACCTAGATTTTCACAACCATTCGTGTTGTGCGTGTTTATATTCTTTACTCGAATGGAAGGGAGATACTATATAATGCCGCGGCCCAAGGGCAATTTGTCATTTGAGAAGCTTTTTCAGTTACTCTCGGATGTTTGGCTGATGCTCGCGAGAGGTGGGGTCGTGAAAGAAATTTTAGGTGTTGTCTGGGGATTGCTCCGTAGTCCAACGCACTAAGCACTTGAGCCACGGCGCGCTCTAAATACCCATAGGAGATGATTAGACTAATAATTGCTTCGTACATTCAGTAAATGATGCGTGGTTGGATTCATCATGTTTTTTATTACGGGAATATAGAGTTTTCTTTCATTTACTTGTCCATTATTCAACATTTATTTTCCAAAATAACTTGGAGTCTAGAATAACGCTGAAATATTTTACTTCAAATAAGAGATCTATTGTGGTGCACCTTCAAGCTTTGGTAATGTGAAGTCAGGTATCCTTCTGTTCCTAGTGAACAGGACAGCTTTCGAGAGGGTGAACTTCCAAACCATTTTGTTTTGCCCACACAGACAGTTCTTTAAGAACAGATTCCATTATTTTATATTTTTGGCAAGAATTTGCCTTTAATCGATATTACGAAATTGTCTGGATAAGCTACAACTGTCTTTTCCGCGAAGACTTATACGATTTTGGAGCCGGCATCTCCTTGTAGCCTGCCTCTTGTTGTCATTTCATTACAGAATTTGAAGTTCATGATCCTGCAGTTAAGCATGTATTCGACCCAGTTTATGATGGATCTGTTTACTGCCAAATTGTCCAGGCCCTTCATAATTGAATCAGTTTTTCATTATTGAAACCACCTCTAATATCAAGCAACGCTGCTATAATGTATTCTTTTACATCAAATGAATGCTCAATTTCCCCGACCACACTATAAAGCGCGCCTTCTACCGATTTACCTTTAAGGTAGGCATGTTGTGCTACACACATACATATATACATAGATTTTCGGAATTGATTATTCCTCAGATATATAGGTCAATGAGTTGCTCTAGGAATTTTTTTTTTTGCAAAACGAGGAGAGATTAATTGGCCTATAATAATCTTTTGCGGTAGAGTGGTTGGATTTTCCTGCTTAAGGGATGAAAACCATCCTTACATCTTTCCATTCAGTTAGTGAGCGTATGTTCATTTACACTTTCAGAAGATGTTTACGAGATAGGGTACAACCGCGTGTAGAGACTGTTGTATAATTTCGTCATGTTCTGCAGGTTTGAAGAGATTGAACGAATTTATAGCCCATTCCACTTTGCCTTTCTTTGTATATTCATCCTCTTCTGAATGCTCGAAAGAAAATATTATCCTGCAAGGGGTGGAAGTCAATTTTTTACACTAGGGGCAGTGACTTTCCATTTGCAGCTTTAGGAATTCTTTGCTACTGCCCATGTGCCCTCAATCCTCTGGATATATCCTAGGACGCAGTGGGCTTAGGATTAACACTTTGCTCAGTCTTGTGACCTTCATTTCGTACTCTGCGAATTGCCATGATCTGTGTTTCACTGTTCTAATACATTTTTGATATTCAACTGGACTCATATATGTACATACATATATGTAGTCAGTTCCAGTAATCTAAAAAGTTTTTTACTCGATTTTGCCCTATGGAAACGTTAATGGTTAAGCTGCAACCAAGGTACGTACAAATGTGTATCTATATACAGTAGTCCAAACAACTCCAAGACAATGCTACATTAGAAGTTCAATATCACATGACAGTCCAGTGGAAGAAATTAATTCCACCTACATATATTTTTATTTATATAAAACTTTTATTTGTTTGTTAAATTTAAAAATTGTAACAAAATTCCATTTGAAATGGATCGTTGGATACCCTATCCTCCTTTCCGAGCAACTCTAATAAAGTGGGCGTGGTATATTGCATTTTTCTCTCGAATTACATCGATACCTTCGATTTAAAAAAATTTAACACTAGTACTGTATCTTTTTCTCAAAAACCAAGATATGAAATTTCATCCTTCTAGCTCAAAATTTAAGGCTCGGAAAGCGGCGACATACGGACGGACGGTCATCGCTGAATCGATTTTGCTATTGACACTGATCACTAATATATATATACCTATACCCTATAAAGGTCTATCTCGATTATTTCTCTATGTTACAAACTATGTATGTGTCCAACTTAATATGTATACCCTTAGGATAAGGTATAAAAAAAAAACGAACAAACAAAAATGTAACAAACAATCCAGTACAAACAATAACAGTACTTACATACATACATATGTATATCCCCTTTTGAATGATGATTTATTTTTCATCGAATTTCAACAATATTTTCACTTCTATATGAGAAATATGTACATAGCTCCGCTCTTCTCAATTAAGTATCTGCTGTAAAAAATAACTCCTGAGAGGAATGAATACACGTAATCTTTTTTATAAAAAACACATGTATACACGCAAATTCCTGCTAATATCCACTTTATGTTTAAAATGATTTCAGCAATTTGTATAGCCGAATAATTTTTAAAAGTAAGGAAGCAGCAAAGCTAACTTTAATTTTAAATTTCAGAGAAACTGTTCAACTAAAGTTCAGGTTTCAGCACGAAATAATTGCACTGTAAAAAATTGGATTTAATTCCTATCAAATGTGGACTAAGTTCCCGTGTGAAACAAAATCATCTAAATCAGCATCACATTGCTAAGAAGACGTTTAGTGGTCTACAATGAAATCCAAGCTTTGTCTATGGTACTCGAGTTAGGGAAATAGTTAACATTCTGCATAAGCAGCCACCCGAGCCTAACTGCCTGCCTAACACACATTGGTTTTTTTTTCCCTTTGCTAACGAAAAGAAACCTACACAATACGAACACTCTTAATAAAAGCGTCTTATCCATTTAATGGTAAGATACATGTATGCGCCCCTTATCATCGATGTCAATGTTCTCTTTATCCCCAAGTCGCATTCAAATCCACTTATTCTAAGATTTTTTTTTACGCATACACTTCTTTCAAAGTTACGCGCGTTCAGAGGTTTGCTGATGAAATGTACTTACCTACTTACCTCCCCCTTTGGCAAATGCAACATAATTTATCCAAAAAGGTTATACACACGCACATTGGTATCATGTCGAGAGTAAGAGCTAAATCCTTGTCACGTATAAATTCAAATTAGGTGTACCTGCCACAGCAGCAAACACCACAGGTCCTGGCACTTTACCCACTCCCCCTCCCACATGTACACGTATGTGGTTGTGTGGAATCAACAACACCAGAAGCGATGCGGCTGTTTCTAATGTATTCACGCCTCTAAGAATGGACTTAAATATTCATCTGTAGTGAGAAAAAAATACTCTGCTCATATACATATGTATGTACATTTGTGAAGGAGTCGAAATTCGCACGCACAGGATATTCGTAAATAAAACGATGTTATCCTTAGAAGTTAATAAACTGTAACTCGGCAATGGTGTTTGCTGTTCAAGCTTGCGTTGACAGTATGTGACGCATTAAAATCCTCTCGGAAAATCCTTCTAGCAACAATTATCCTTGAGTAACTCGCAGACTTTCGTGTCATTCCAGCTCCTTCATTTTCCACTTTCGCTTTTCCACTTTGATTTGGTAGTGCCCCATACATATTAGGTTTTTTTTTCTTTCCTTTGGTTTATGTTTGGTATAGCTTTGTTGCCTGTCGTTTCAATAGATGTTGAGAATATAAAGGATATGCCGATGTCGACAAGAAGTTGATGCTGTGTGATGTGGTTATGTGCTGTTTTGTATGTGTGTGCACAAAAACTATAGTCGGCGGGTGGTAATCATCAACCTTGGATTAAGTGGTTTATTTAGGTTAAGTACTTTGGCTTTGGGCACAGATTGACGTGAAAGGTGTTTGCATGCACCATCACCTGTTATCCAACCAAACTGTTTCTTAAGCGACTTGATGACTTTAGATCATATTGTTGTTGTTTAGAAGCATTTGACTACAACCGTGTTTCGCAGCTTATTGAATTGAGAATATTTTTTAATGTGTCTAGGTTTTAAATACCAATGCCTAAGTAAAGGCTCCAATATCTTTGGCTGACCTTGGAAACTTAGTCTTATAAAAACGAAAAAAAATTATTATATTGAAAATGAGTACAAGAGTCGCTTTTACTTCTCGATATACCAATCATAAATTGGTTTGGAATAGTGTTCGTAGTCATTTATTCGTAATAGCTATGGAGTACTCTGGTAATAAAAACTACAATTCTACTGATTGACATCATGGTTCTTAGCTGTTAGTAGTAATGAAAGTAATATCTACTTCTAATAGGGAATACTTATTTATTTATATATGCAACATGCCATTGGAATTACAATGTCTTTTGATTTATGTTAGAATGTATTCAATAGAAGTATGCATTATTATGCGGACGGTTTTTGTACATTTCTTTGCCTTGTAATTCGTCTTACAATTTTTTGTACATTTTCATTTAATAAAATTATTCTATTAGCACTTAAAAATGTAGCTACTTATCGGATAATGTTTTTCCCTAATGAAAGTATTCCGCTTAAAGTCAAATCCCGGACAAACGGTAAAAGCCTTCAATTAAAAAAATAAAAATTAATTTATTGTGCCGATATAATATTTTAACTCAACCTTAGGTAAAGAGCTTGTGGCGCCAAATACCGTTGGCAGTGTATACTTCTGATTTCCTTGTACCTAGGCTTACATATGTATATCAAAGTCAGTTTCAAATTACGGCTGAAGAGTTTGATGTTTTCAAAAACTTTTCAGTTTGCAACTGTACACCACTTAAAATATTCCCAAAAGCTCTCTATGAACCCATCCTGCTGATATGAACTGATGGTGTCATGGAGTCTTGCAACGAGTCTGTAAGACAGTTTCTATTGAACAACGGTATCAAACATGAAGTATCAACTCCAAGGGGCTTCTGACCAAAATTACTTCATAGAGAAACAGAATAGGAGCATAGTCGAGAGTGGCAAGATAATGATATGTGCGAAACAACTGAAGACAAGCATGTTATAACTAATCGCTGCGTTTTCAAAATAAGGTACAAGGCTTATGGTGCGATTGACAAATTTAAGGCCAGATTACTTGCAAGAGGATGTTCGCTAAAGTTTGACATATACATAAATACTATCATATGAAGTATTTGTTAGATAAGACTCTGTAAGGATATTTTTGGCAAACTGCAGCAGATCAAGATCCGGAGATCTATCAATTTGTTGTGAAGGTACCATTTTTTTGGAAATCTCGATGAGAATATTTAAGTAATCATATGGTTTCGGGAACCAAAGAAACTATTGAATCGCTAACGTATTTGATGATATGAACAAGACCAGATATTGCCTTTTAGTTCATGTCCTCAGGAAATATATGGAAACACAAAAAAACAAACATTGACAAGGACCCAAAAGTGTACTTACTTAAATACTAAGAGACACAAGTCGAGGAATTTTGTTCGATGTGGTGAAATTGAAACAGGATATAGTACATCGGGGAGAATTGAGTTATTGAATGGTGAGCCAGTAGAATGGTGCTCCAAGAAACAAAGTGTGACTGCAACTTTAACTATGGAATCAGAATTTGAGGCGGTATGTACAACAACGAAAGCTGTTATGTATTTAAGAAGACTATTGTCCAATCTGGATAGAAAGTAGACCAGATCCACAACGATACGATGTGATAATCAAAGGGCTATCAGCCTAATTAAGAATTCTGAGTCATCGAAAAGTATAAAGCAAATTGATGCACAATATTTTTACACTTGCGATATGCAAAAAAAGGGAAGAAGTTGATATGCGGTTTGCGTTGGCAGATTCGCTCACCAAAGGACTGCTGAAGTGGAAATTCAGAAGTCTCGTCGAACATTATGTATCTTTTACAAAATACGGAATACTTCGCTTTCTCAAATGTAAGAGCACCATTAAATGCAGATCTATGTAATTATCGATAAATATTATTTATTATTGAATGTGATCTATGACAATCAGAATTGTTTTCTTTGTCTCTCTCTCTCTCTGTCTTCGTGTGAACAATAATCAACTTAAAAATATATATTTTTCATTGAAATCATTATACTAATAACTAGAAATCTTGAATTGAATCCTTATTTTAAAATCAGAGCATTTATAAAGTTATAAGTTGCCTATCTGTTGCAACTCAAACTCGGTGCTCTCAGCACCGATACAAATAAACGTGATTAGCAGCCAGTACAAAGAACACTAGAAGCAGATAGTGCATTCAAAGGATAAACTAAATTCGTTAGGAACAGATCGTTGGATACCCTATCCTCCTTTCTATGCAGCTCTAATAAAGTGGGCATGGCATACTGCATTTTTTGTCGAATAACAACGATAACTTCGGACGTTTGAGGATGTTACATTAAAAATTTCAACAAAATCGGTTTTTTAATGAAAACGCTCCCAAAAAGTGTGCGTGGCTAAAGACAATATATGGGCGAATTATAGACGATTTAAATATCTAAATATTTGGTCATAACAACATTTTTCGATTTTTGATACTGATCAAGAATATATGTATATACTTTATATGATCTGTCTTGATTATTTCTCTATGTTACAAACGACACATGTATCAAATTTAATATGTATACCCTTAGGATAGGTTATAATAAAGATAGGGTATAAAACTTCAAACCTAGGGCAGTTCATTTTCCCCACCCAGCAATAGATGTACCAATAGTTCTTCGGGTTAGGCCTCAGATACCTCCTCGTCGGAAGCGTCTTAGATCAACGCTGCGATGATAAACTCCAACCACTTGGTTCTTTACTGTGAAACTCAGCGAGAGAGAATCCAAGCGCAAAGTTTATAACAGAAAGCTATATACAGAGCAGTGAATGGAGCTGATCATCATCAAAGACCATAAACCACTTCTTCTTCCTTTCTATCTGTAGGTGGTGCTACAGTCCGGGGTGGACCTGGGCCTCAACCAACAAGCCTCTCCAGCCATCTCGATCTGCAGCTAGCTGCAGTTGGATTCGAAGACTCTCCGGGCCGGAGCATTGTTGTCCATCCACTCTACATGACCCAACTATCTTAGTCGTTGTATTCGAACTCTTCTGACTAGGTCGATGTCGCTATATAGCTCGTACAGCTCCTGATTGTATCTTCTTCTACACTCTTCGTCTATGCAGACGGGACCAAAAATCACCCGAAATATTTTTCTCTCATAATAACCGAGAGCGTCCTCATCCATTCTTGACATAGTCCATGCCTCTGCTCCGTAGAGCAGGACTGGGATGATCAGGGTCTTATTTAGGGATACTTTGGTTGTTCGAGAGAGGGCTTTGCTACACAATTGCCTTTTTAGCCCAAAGAAGCAGCAATTGGCAAGAGTTAATCTTCGTTTGATCTCAGCGCTAGTGTCATTATCTGAATTTATAGTGGATCCTAGGTAAACAAAGTCCTTAACTACCTCAAAGTTATATCTTTCGAGGGTAACGTTCTGTCTGAGGCGTCGGTCTTGTGTGTCCTTTTTTGTTGAAAGCATATACTTTGTTTTGCCCTCATTAACCGTTAAACCCATCTTAGCCGCTACCGTCTCAATGCTTACAAAAGCACTACTGACATCACGCTTTGTTCTTCCGATTATGTCAATATCATCGGCATATGCGAGCAGTTGAACGGACTTTTGAAAAATTGTGCCTCTGATGTTGGCGTGTGAGTTCTGCACAATTCTTTCAAGAACGATGTTGAAGATAAACTACCATAAACCACTAATATACATATTATGTGTTCGACAAGAAGTCTAACCATTTGAAAAAAATGGACAACGAGCCTAAATCCTCTCACACGATTCCCTATCCGTGAATGCATGTGAATTATATATTACAGTCATCAGATTGAATTTCCATTAGTGTAAACTAAGTTGTGTTGTAGAATTGTGAAATGCATTTCCTTTTTGTTTTTTTCTGTAAATATTACCACAAGAATGTCAAAAACTACACTGAACCAAAAAAGTACATGATATAAATGAAAATATGCATATTCTAAATGAAAAAATTCATTAAAATTGAGCTAAACATCGAGTTCTTACAGAATATGAATCCCAATTCATAAGTTTATGAATATATTCATACTACTATGAATTGCTCATAAAAAATAAGAATCTGTGCATAAAATTTATGAAAGACATTCATAAATTGTTTACGTATTTATTCATTTGATACATGAACACGTTCTTAAATTCAGTGTATCGATTCATTATTATCATGCATTCTTTCATTAAATAATCAAAAATTGTATGTATCTTTTCTTTAGTATTATGCATTTATTCTTAAAATATATGTACTTTTTCATTGGCGTTTTTAAATTTAAGTAAAAATGTATGAACTTTTTCATTGCTTTTATGAATATAGTTTTTAACTGTAAGTAAACGCTTCATAATAGTGAGCCGTACAAGTAAATTCATATTATGAAATATTTCATTGCTTTTAAGCAAAAATGCATAACTAGTCCACATCTTTTTTTTTATAAATTTGCATATAAAATGAAAATTTAATACAAACTTCTTTTGATTCTTACGCTGATAATAAATCAGAATCCCAAAAATCCACACATGTTCGACCAATACCTGTAAATTCATAAGTTTTTTCGGAATCTGAAATATAAACACTTGTTTTTTTATTCATATATATTCACTTTTATTTTGTTAGAAAATTCAAGTTTTTTTAAATTGTTTTACGAATTTTTACATTATTAAATTTTTTTTAATTCTTCGGATAGAATAAACATTTTTGATATGTTTTTAGTGATATTAATGTCGTAAAAGTAATTTTCAATAAATGCCCAAAACTGAATACATGGTAAAGGGTATTCTAGATTAAATAATTAAAAACATTTTAAACATACGCCTATAGCCCTTAAAAAATTATTAAACTTAAATTGTATTCCATCTATATAAAAATAGAAATCGGTGAATGAATTGAAATTCTTTTCACCTAACGCCAGCAAAAAGGGTTGAATTTTCTCGCACTTGGATTTTAAAAATTCGATGTGGTCATCCATCTCCTGGACACTGGTAGCCACGAAAATGAAAGTCTCCTGCGAGCTTTTAATAGTAAATTTTACTATACGTTTTTTTCCTACATTCTCCTTTTTGACTGCCTTCTGGATAGGAAACAAGCACATGGTGCGTGCAAGCACCACATCAACTTCACTGTAGCATAATCTTTATTTTAAAAAGAAAATAATTTTGGATAGAAGTTTTACTAAAAGAAAATATTATCTAAGCAAAAATTTACCACTTTCAATGTCGGATTGTTGTAAGTTTTGCAGCATTTCCCTCATTCCTTTATCCTTCAAATGATTTTCTCGCAAAAGAAAAACTTTTAATTTTTCACACTGTTCTGGCCATCGGATAAGCAACCCTGGGCAATTGCCAAAAAGGACTCCAAAGTCTTTGTCAATCTAAATATGTATTGATTATATAGTTTGAATTTTATATTTATTTTATGTTTTTACTAAACGATATCCACTTGGTTTTTTGTATTCCGACCATTTAGCGAAAATGTTCGCAGGAGAACCTGCCTCCTTAATTTGTTGCAATCTAAATTGACTACATGATTGCCAACAACTGTCGAATTCAGCAGCCGACAAATTGTCGTATTTTTGGCTTCTGATGAAGTGAAAATGTACCCCCCATACCGTACGATTTTTTATTCGCCGGAACTTCAGGAATCTCCCTTTAAAGGATTATCCCTTTTAACTGAGACACCGTGTATATGCGCTGCCTTCTCGACTCCAGGCATAGTTCACAGGTGTCAGAAGACCCATCTTCTTTAGGTGATATTCGAAATTTCCATGACCTGTAGATACCGCTGCCACCCATTTCAGTGCTCTTCTTAGAACTTCTTAGTGAGTGGTGCCACTAGTCATTATAATAGCCGTTTTCGACTGCCTGTAACCTTCCACGGTTGACCACCTTCTCTGGTGTTCCGCCGCGCCCCAGTTGCTAATTAAGTGCTATACGATCCCTCTGATAATTGCAGCAAATGGTTCTGGACCACAGAGCTCCGAGGTTGATCCTTGTGTTGTTAGAGAGCCCGCCTTTTCATTGCCCTCAGTCCCTACTTGCCCTCTGATTATATCACCAATCTTTTTTTCCGGAAGTGTTCCATCCTCGATAAGAGTTGTGTGATAAATTTCGGTAACACGCATTCTCTTTATTCCATCCATTGGCACATTCAACTCCTTAATTTAATTATTCACGAGATCCAAGATTTTCCTGTGACCATAGATCTGCTTAGCGTTTGTAGCTTGGAGCTGTAGGCTAAAGATTTGGTTGGCTTGAGAACATCTTGAAATCTGTACCAAAAACTAAATTTGAATTTTTAAAACATCTTCCAAAAACGTTTCGGTTGTTAAATTTTATCGAAACTCTTGAACAGTATTTTTAATAAAAACTAATAACAACTAGAAACAGATATCGTACACCCCTTGAGCTGTCAATATTCGTGATGTTAACGCATGTGGAAGTTGTTATGATAATTTGGACCGTTTTTGTGCGCTTCAAACTCAAACTACGATATTACCCATACAAGAGGGCTCCTTTGCGTCTATACGCCATAAAGTGATAAGCGAATTTATCCTACAGAGTATGTCAACGGCACGTATTTCATTGGAATATATGTATACTTCACACTGTGCAATGGCGCTCTCCCGCAAAAAAGGGATGAAGTGTAAAATAGTTCTGATATGACCATAGAAACAGACGAAAATTCCTTCTTTCAATTTTATTAGGTTCAATGAGCTCAGCGGAATCTTTGACGGGGAAAAAAGAACGCGGAAAAAGTTTTTATACTTGCTCTGCAGATTTCGATATTGAACCGCCTTGTCTGACTCACATATGTATGTATGTATTGGGATTTATCAAAAAGAGAAGTCTCATATTTTACAAGAATATACATATTATGTATGTACGTACATATGTATGGATGTACCTATAAAAGCAGGGAAGAATCAAATTCAAAGTGAATTTGAATTTTCGCCGGATATTTTTCTAACTTCTTTCTTTGTGCATTGAAGAAATCAGTGTTATACAAAATAAACATAAAAAATAATGCGAAGCTGCATTTGAATGACATAATTTTAAAGAAATTTTACCTTGCTAAAGGATTTTGTGTAGATTTATTAACATTTATAACATTAACGTAGCCAAAGCAAATGGTACAATTAGGCTTTATGGTGACTTTAAGGTCACTATTAATCCACAGTTAGAGGTGGATAGACATCCAGTACTAAGAATACAGAATATAACTCACTAGATCCAAAGAGGATTTTACGAAAATTGATTTATCGGAAGCGTTTCTGCGAATTCCGATCCCCGAAGAATCCAAAAAGATTGTTGTTATCAATACGGGATTTAAACTGTTTCAATATGTGCGGTTACCATTTGGAACTTCAAGTTCCCCGGGCCAATTTCAACGTTACACGTATCAGTTTATAGCAGATTAGATTGCTGTGCCTCGTATATTGAAGAAATTATTATTTCTGGTAAAACCACTGCCCAGCGTCTTTGGAACCTGGAGATATTTCTGCAAAGACTTGAGCAACATGGTTGAACTGTAAGTTAACGAAATACACTTTTGCTACTGAACAAATTGAGTATTTGGGTCACATTATTGATGCTAAAGGTATTAGGCCGTCGAATGACCGTGTCAATGCGTTTTTGAAGCTACCAACACTCAAGAACCTGAAAGAACTAGAAGCATTTATTGGTAAAATTAATTCTTATAACCAATATATTCATAACTTTTCTTAACAGGTTGCCCCACTTAACAAATTGAGGATCAGGAGTTCAAATAGGAAGAAGCCCAACAAACGTCTTTGGAAAAATTCAATTCAAAAATTGTCAAGGTAACAAAAATCACTCTGGCCACTGATGCATCGTCACGGTATAAGAGCGGTAATATCCCATCCCAGATGGGTCGGAACACCCTATAGCCTTTGCCTCAAAACATTAACGGACAGCCAACGCAATTATAGTCAAGTGGAAAAGAGGCACTTTCCATTATCTATAGTGTACAAAATTTCCATCAGTACCTTTACGGGAGGAAATTCGAACTGATCACAGATCATCAACCTCTTACGAACATTTCCGCACAAGAAACTGACGGAGATGACAATCCAGAGGTTGCAGCGTTTGGCCATAACTCTAATGGGCTATAACTATAAAATAAGATATCCCAAAAATAATGTCTTTGTGTCTGTACTAATGTAAATCTCTTTCAGTTAGAATATACCAGAGTTGTTATCCCAAAGGAACTTCAACAGAAAGTTCTAACAATGATACATGAGGGCCACTGCACCGGGGCACCAGCCGAATGAAGCAAATGTATCGTCGATATTGCTGGTGACCAAAAATGGACATAGAGAAGACAGCAGTAAATCTATTGTTAGTTGGCTTGTGTAGCACGTAGCCCCATCTTGTTGGAACAAGAGTTCGTTCATAGCTCATCTTGTTTGCCCAAGTGCAAATCCTAGATTAAATGCTATCTTCAAATGCCATAAAAAATAGGTTATCATGCCTCGGTGGCGCTCTCCATTTACTGCAACGTATCTTTCATTGTCGTCTTGGAAGAAAAATGTGTCAATAATGCCGCCACTCCAAAAGCCTCCAAAAAGCTGCAATATTCTCTGTTGAGCGCACAGGACAAACAAGAGAATATTTTCTCACGTACTTTCGTCAAAATCTTGCGTACACCAGCTGCAGTTGGTGCATTATTTCGGTCGAAATTTCTTTTCAAAATTCACACTGTTTCGGCAACACAGCATTCATTATGTAAGTAACTTTACAATATTTTCCAACGTTGTTCAAGCGTAAATCGATCCACTTTGTACCGCGAAAATATAATACTGAGTTTCTGTCAATTTTTTGAGCGCATAAGAGCTGTGATTTTCAAAATAACATATGATTCAAAAAGAAAGCAAGAGATGGCCCACTCTATAATCTATTGCTCTTTTGATCAGAACCTAAATTTTCCTGACGATCTCTTTCGAGTCGAGCTTTGATATTATTTATTTCACTTTGGAGTTGGTTATAAATTTTAATTTATTTATTGAGCTGTGTCACTGCCATGCGATTATTATCGGTAAAAATTCTGATTTGGTTTTCTATTTTAGTTCGATCTTCGCTATCCATTTTCCCAAACAGAACTTCAAAACTCATCCTCCGACATTTATGAAACTCCTTTAGGGTCTGTTTTCGCTTATGCTTTTAATTTCACTTTGGATATTTTGTATTTGAAGATTAACACTTTTCGGTATATATATGTATGTACATACATATAAGAGAGGGGGGAGGAGTGCTTTCTCACTAAGGCACCTCCTCTTGTTCCAGGCGGCAGCGAACGAATTCTCTAGATGAAATCAACGGTGGCGTCTACCAGTTCCAGTTAGGCCAAACTATTAGTGTTTATCCCTATATGAGCTGCTTCGACATGCTTGAATCGTAGGTCTATAGGGATCTCCAATACTGAATCAGGGTGTTGAAAAAGAGTTGGTGGCGGATGAACCCTAAATGGGCCAACGGCAGCACTCATATCCCCGAAGTGGGTTACTGATCCCGGGAGAACCCGGCCTCTCGTCCTAGGGGTATAAAAAGGAACTGGTCCTCCAGGTTGGGGGTTGTACGTGGGGGTAACTTCCCCACCATGGAAAAAATATAATAGTTACGAAACCACCAACCGCCTCAGATAAGAATGATTCAACTGTTGACGACCCAAGCAAACGTGATAAGGACAACGACTTTCGGTTCTGCACGTGGAATGTTAGGTCCCTTAACAGACCACGTGCGGCCGAACAACTAGCGGATGCCCTGGACTGCTGTAAAGCAGACATTACCGCCATCCAAGAATTGCGATGGAACGGGCCGGACAAAAGAAGGATGATATCTAATACGGCGATTGCTACCGAGAACAGAAGCAGCGCCTATTTGGATGCGGGTTTGTTATTGGAGACAGACTTAGGCAAGAAGTTTTGAGTTTCAGGCATGTGAACGAACGTCTCGTAACAATTCGCATCAAGGCTAAATTCGCTAACATTAGCCTGATATGCGCTCATGCCCCCACTGAGGAGAAAGATGACGATACCAAAGACAGCTTCTACGAGCTCTTAGACAAAACATACGAGCAGTACCCTAGCTATGATGTTAAAATTGTCCTGGGTGATTGTAACGCAAAGCTAGGAAGAGAGAGCATCTTTGGTAGTACTGTCGGAAAGCATAGTCTGCACGACACCACCTCACCTCCGATAACGTTTTCAGGCTAATCGACTTTGCAGTGGGGCAAAATCTTGTAGTAGCTAGCACGCGATTCCCACATCTCAATATTCATAAAGGAACATGGAGATCTCCGGATCAGTCAACCGTCAACCAGACTGATCACATTGCGATTGACGCAAGGCAATCTTCCAGTGTGATGGATGTCCGAACGTTCCGAGGAGCGAACATCGACTCGGATCACTACCTTGTTGTAGCCAAGGTATGGATGCGGATATCAAGAACATCGCGAAAACAAGGAAATACTGTGAGAAAGTTTGACGTCGGAAAGCTACAATGGCAAGAGATCGCCAGAGCCTTTTCCGATCGAGTGTCCATTAATCTCTCAAGAGGTCATATGTCGCCAGCAGCAAGTACTGAAGACCAGTGGCTATGTGCTGGGTTTCTCTCGACCCCCACAACGAAACCCCTGGTTCGATGAAGAATGTCGGCAAGCAAATGCAGAAAAACAGATGGCATACAAAGCGGTGCTGCACAGAAGGACCAGAGCTGCTCGCGAGCTCTACGAGCAGAAGAGGAGGGATGAGCACCGGCTTCTCAGAAGGAAAAAGAAGGAGCATGAGAAGCGCGCGATTGAGGAAATAGAGCGATGCTATTGCAGGAATGAAGTTCGGAAGTTTTACCAGAAGGTAAAACGAACATGTCAAGGCTACAAACCCAGAACCGAAGCCTGCAGGGACGAACAAGGAAACCTAATAGTAGAATCGCAGTCAATGTTGAGCATATGGAAAGATCACTTCTGCAGACTGTATAACGGCGACGATGACCAAAATTCCGCTGTCAGGCAGAATGAACCATTCAATCTGGACGATGATAATCAACATTTCCGTCCACCCGACCTGGATGAAGTTAAGATAGCGATATCTAAGCTGAAATCCAATAAAGCTGCTGGAGCTGATGGCCTAACAGCCGAGCTATTCAAAGCAGCGGGGGATGACTTGGTTAGAGCATGCACCAACTCATTTGCAAAATATGGTCGGACGAAAGCATGCCCGATGAATGGAACCTCAGCATTGTTTGCCCGATCTTCAAGAAAGGAGACCCTCTAAACTGCGCCAACTATAGAGGAATAAGTCTGCTCAACGTCGCCTACAAGATCTTATCTGCTGTTCTGTGTGAACGCTTAAAACCTTTTGACAGCAATCTGATTGGTCCATATCAGTGTGATTTTAGGCAAGGAAAGTCCACTATCGACCAAATTTTCACACTACGGCAGATCTTGGAAAAAACCCAGGAATTTCAAATCGATACTCACCACCTTTTTATCGACAGCATCTATAGAGAAGAGTTATTTAGAGCTATGTCTAGTTTTGACATCCCTGCTAAACTCGTCCGATTGTGCAGGATGACGATGGAGAATGCACGCTGCTCCATCAAGGTCGGGAAAGACCTCACCGAGACCTTTGATGTCAAAAAAGGATTCAGACAGGGCGACGCCCTGTCATGCGATTTCTTCAACATCGTTCTTGAAAGAATTGTGGAGAACTTACACGCCAACATCAGAGGCACAATTTTTCAAAAATCCGTACAACTGCTCGCATATGCCGATGATATTGACATAATCGGAAGAACAAAGCGTGATATCAGTAGTGCTTTTTTGAGCATTGAGACGGAAGCGACTAAGATGGGTTTAACGGTTAATGAGGGCAAAACAAAGTATATGCTGTCAACAAAAAAGGACACACAACACCGACGCCTCGGACAGAACGTCACCTTCGACAGATATAACTTTGAGGTAGTTAAGAACTTTGTTTACCTAGGATCCGCTATAAATTCAGACAATGACACCAGCGCTGAGATCAAACGAAGATTAACTCTTGCCAATTGCTGCTTTTTTGGGCTAAGAAGGCAATTGTGTAGCAAAGCCCTCTCTCGTACAACTAAAGACCTTAATCATCCCAGTCCTGCTCTACGGCGCAGAACTATGTCAAAAATGGATGAGGACGCTCTCGGTTTTTATGAGAGAAAAATACTTCGGGTGATTTTTGGTCCCGTCTGCATAGACGGAGAGTGGAGAAGAAGATATAATCAGGAGCTGTACGAGCTATATAGCGACATCGACCTAGTCAGAAGAGTTCGAATACAACGAATAAGATTGTTGGGTCATGTAGAGCGAATGGACAATAATGCTCCGGCCCGGAGAGTCTTCAAATCCACCCCAGAGGGACGACGCAGTAGAAGAAGACCTCGCCTTAGGTGGCACGCTCAAGTGGATAGGGACCTCAACCAACTTGGTGTGCGAAACTGGAGGCAGTTAGCTAAAGATCGAGCTGGCTGGAGAGGCTTGTTGGTTGAGGCCCAGGTCCACCCCGGACTGTAGCGCCACCTAAAGTAAAGTAACATATGTATATGTATTGTTTAAACTTTCGATATTAGCTTCTATTGTATTCAGAATGTCTTTCATCTCGGTTATGTTCATAATAATTCATAATGGATAATATTAGGGTATTCGGTAACTCTGCCTACCGACTCTAGGTTTATTATAGTATACCCATTTTCACTGTCTATATATTCTAAGTTGAATCTAGCGTAAACACTAATTGAAACTCTTAAGAGTATTAAAAATTTCATATTTGTTGTTCAGTGTCCTTCCGTTTAGTTTTCTAGTTCTCTCTGCTCTAATCATAGGTCTTTTAGTTTGCGTGATATTTTCCTTGTTATGGAATTCATTATTATTGATTCTGCATTCGTTCTGGGTGCTTGTCTTCAAGTTTATCATATTTGTATCGCATTTGAGTTTTACATCTTAATGCTAATGAGTTTTGTACCATTTCCTCTTCTCGTGTTTTTACATAGTATTCTCTGTATTCATTTATCGTAGCAAATAAGTTGTCTTTTTAGTGGATATTTTAGATAATACCGTTTCGTCTAGAGTATCGTAAGATGCATTAGATAGTAAGTAAGTACTATGTACTTAAGTACTATGTACTTAAGTACTATGTAAGTAAGTACTATGTACTTACTTATTATCTAATGTATGTACTATAGTTTAGATAATTTATCTGCCAAAGTCATAAATTTTGCTCCTCCTATAGAGAATACATTTATATGAACTATCTCATTAATATCTTTGGGTGGCTTTGTATTTTTAGGCATCTTATATATAGTACCTTTTAAATACTTAATTTTTGTATTGTATTCGCCTAATTGAAGAATCCATCTTTGTAACCTAGGGTTTATATCTTTACCTAAAGTTTTTGTTTGGAGCTACTTAAATGCTTGATGATTAGCTTTGCTAATAAACTGCTTTCCATAAAGTGATTCTCTAAGACATTTACATGACCATACAATGGCGAGTAATTCATTTTCTGTTGTAGTATAGTTTTTTTATGTTTGTTGAGAGTTGTTGATATGTGTCGTTTATTGTAAAAGTGAATTATCTCCTTGTAATTCAATTCCGAAATAACGAGCTTTTTTGCAAATTTATGTGTAGGAATGAAAAATACAATTATGCATTTAGTGTTTTCTATTTTGTATTGTATAATACATATCAAAGATATAATAGTTTGTAGTAACTTTGAAAATATAACCAAAACTAATTTAATAAATGAACTTAAACTTTTTTTCTGGAGTTACATCATTGTTATAGTGACATGTTGTATTTTAATCATATGTTATTTCGCCATCAGATGAACGCTCATCAGCATTGCGTATGCTTGAACGAGTTGGAATATCTATGGGAAGATTTTTGTAGTGTCATTCTGATAATGGTGGTAAATTGGCAATATTTATGGCATATCTGTCTTCTTTGCTTTAGTTACTGGTTTTCTTAATGTATACATACAGTGTATCAATCTCATATTCGTACACCAGTTATCAAAAATTACATTCAACTCCTGATCACAAACGACTTGAAAAATTAAGTTGGGTATGTACTATTACAGAATATTGAGCAACTCCACCTAGTTTTAAAAATAGTTAATATTCACTTTAGTTTGAAAACAGAATAAAAGTAAGAAATGGGCTCAAAAGTAGCTCAATTTCGTATTCGTACACCTATCGTTTATTCACTAAACGATACAAATTACTGTTATTTAGCTTGTCAAAGTTGTTTTTTGCATTTAGTTATTCTTTTTCAAAGCAATTTAAAGAAAAAAGTGAAATATTTTGTGAAGTTTACTGGAAAAATCGAAATTTATTGGAAAAATGGACAGAAAACAAGGTGAGACCTCAAGGTGAGAACTGATTATCAAATACAACGGCGATGGAGTATATAGAGTCGAATATTGTCTGGTCGAATATTGTACAAGTGGGCCTGTTGTCCTTGCTTTTTTTACTCAAATCTATTTTATAAAAGGGTGTGTCGGAATTTTGCGTTTCTTTAAATTAATATTGTAGAGGATAATTTCTCTCAAACCTCAGCCATCTAATATGTAGCCACTTAAAGTCATAACCGCAAGTTGTTTTTTTTTATTTGCAATAGGATTTTCTAGGGCAGCGGAACTTAAAAATTTCGCATTTGTCATTTCGGTAACAACAAAATAAGGTTCTTTGCACTTGGCTGCTTGTGTAATATCGGCCTATTAGTCTGGGCTATAAATACTTAAGTCCAAGGCGCCGACTATCACTCTCTATTATTCCAAATTCCACATTATTGGGAAGATGAGAATATCCTAAAACCAAGAACTTGTGGTCTATGGTGTCAATACTGGTGTCTAGAAGGGCTGTCTTGATATTTTGGTTTTGTCCAGTGCAAGAATCACTATTAAAGTGCCTTGTGACTAACTCCACTTTTATAATGAATATTTAGAAGTTATAGTTCCCTGTTGTATCGTTTAAAATTAACTTGCTGTTTTAAAAACTGTAATGATATAGATCAAATCGCAGGATGCCGATTATGTGTATGACAGTTTTTATTTTTAATTTTATTTTTATATTCTTCAGTTTTAGTTTTGTCAGTTGTTAAAGGAGACGGTAGTCTTAATAAATATAATATAAATTTTGAAATAAAAGAATTTTATTTGAATTATTATGGAGAGGTCAATCTCTTCAAATTGGTGATCCCGACGTGATATTCTTCGGTTTAATCTAATGCCGCTGCTGCGTACACCTAGGAAGAAAAAAATCCTAGCCTGTAAAGAAACCACAAGTGAAAATCGGGAAATGTTTAACCCTTGTAAAATTTTATTAAATGTGGTTAAAAACTAACGGTTTTTGCACACTCCACTATGCATTCAATTTGGAATACCGTGAGGAATATCAGTTTTGTGTAAGTAGTGCGGTTATAAACATGCAGAGTGAAGAAGAAAAGCAACGAATTGCAATTTTGCACGAATACTGGAAAAATCCAGAAGTTCCACCATATAAAGTAGCAAAAAAAAAAAAATCGCGAGTTCAACTGTTTACGCGGTCATAAAACGATATAAGAGTACTCTCACAGTTAAGAGAAAGAAAGGTTCGGGTCGGAAGCCAGGACCTTTGGACTCCACCCTTCAGAAGGACATCGAAAGGATCTTTAAGCGCTCTCCCAACATATCTGTCCGAGCTGCAGCAAAAAAAAGACACCGCAACATATTCCAGTACCAAGTGACTAGTTTCGCCATGTTTATATGGATATTGCAGTCACGCCTTTGTTAAAGGGTTACCGTTATCACCTAACTATGATCGACCGATTCACCAGTTAGCAGAAGCTATACCTCTTAAAGATATTACCGCTGAAACAATCGTCAATTGGTTCTACTCAAATTGGGTATCTCGATTCCACGCACCGGCGACTAGCTGACAGAGGCTCTCAATTTGAATCGATTCTTTCTGATTCGTTATCGAAGCTCGATTACTTAAATGACTGGATAAGTCTACTATCCACGGTTCTTTTAGGCTTACGAATGCACGCAGCCGAGTTAGTCTATGGTACAACATTGAGTATGCGAAGACATTTATCTACTAGCATAGCTTATAGATTACACAAAAAAAAGAAAAAACCTTAAATACTGTATGTATGTATATAAATATATGTATGTATGTAAAACAAGAAAATTAAAAAAATTAAGAAAGCGATAACAGAGACTGATGTCTTTATTAAGCAAACAGTGTTTTCTTAAAGTGGTCTCTAGAATATAGAAAATCTATGATATGTGTCTACTTGTTTCATTAAAAGGCGCTAAGCTCTTGAGATTGGCTCACTACGGCCATAGTTTGTTGAATGTCTCATGTCATGTCTCAAGCATTTTAAAGAATATAAATTTTGTGAAACGCGCCTGCACCCTCTTAATTCGATCTAAACGGCTTTCATAAATAGGACTTCATTTATAATGTCTGCATATTGAAATATCGATCTAACCAGGGATATGAATAAAGATAATAGATGTATAGCATGTGGATCAGTAAAATTTTTGGAATTCCTTTTAATAAACCCAACCAGTTGGCTTTATATATTCAACATGAGGAACAAAAGTAAGTTTAGTATCAATGTTGACACCTAGATCCTTGATTTGACTTACTCCTTTTAAACACAAAATTTCGTAAAATCAGAACTCTGATTGAGAAAAAAAAAATAGCCATGCATTTTATTTTCACACATAATTTAACACCATCGTACGCACTGAAGAATATCGTCTATAAAAATTATAAAAAGCAAGGGTCCCAAATGGCTACCTTGTGGGACACCAGAGATATAAGAGACTGTTCTTGAATAGCATTTATCCAGGTACACTTTTTGGACTCCACCAACTAAAAATAAAGAAATCCACATTATCTCTCAGCTCGTGAGTATAGCGTTATCCCATTGCGAAAATTGTTTCCAAGTTCAGAGCAAGAATAGAAAATTCATGGTAAAAGTTTTTCTTCTATTTTTGTTTTCTATGGTAACTTTGATTTTTAAAAGGTACTGACTGGAAAAAATGCCAACTCAAAACTTTCAAAAGCAGTAAAAAAAAAATTAAATCCAGCTGGATTTTAAAAAATCATCCAGCTAAATTCATATCAATCCAGTCAGATCTGTCAAAACGGCAACAGTGTCAACACAAGTCTTCCAAGGAATTAAAATGTATTCTGGTCCCAAGACGAAAAGAATTCGCTTATTCGTATCGTTTGAAATTAACTTGCTGTTATAAAAACTGTAACGACATACATTGAATAAATCGCAGGATGCGAATTATGTATTTACATATGTATATGCCAGTTTTTATTTTTAATTTTAATTTTATGTGTTTTTATTTTTAGTTTTGTCAGTTGTTATCAGAAATCATTGAGTAAAGAGATATTAAACTTAAAAACTCTCCTTCCTTTCAAAACCCATTTGTTTATAATTTTTTTGTTGTAATTCGCTCCTCGTCTGTGAATACGTGTGACCAAAGACATCAACCTTTGCTGAATGAGTTTTCATGCAGAATGCGAGCAGTTGGTGCTAGCCCAGCAAAATAAAAGCTGTGAAGGAAGGAAGCCTCTCACCACTGCCCCAATTAGAATTATCAGCTGTCGGTGAGTAAGACATATGTACATACATTTTATGTACAATGTTCAAATAATTTTTTTTTATATTTTACAGATTCAACTGTATTTTAGTGGGTAAACCTAATTTTGCGGCAATTTTGAGCCATCTCTAAACTTTTGTTATTATTTTTTTTATTTAAATTGGAAAAGTTTAATTTTACTGGAACATCTTCAGATAATTTTTTTTATTATTTTATTCCTTTAGCTTATAGTCATCACAAACTATTTTGGCGCTCGCTTTTCTGTTTTTAATTGCCTAATATCTTCGTCTATTTTACACAAATTTTAGTGAACTTTTTTTTTTGAACTTTTTTAATCATTTCAGCTTTTTCAGTTTTGTGATAAAAAACATACAGAAAAGCTACAATCCGTCTGGAACGGATCGTATGATACCCTATCCTCCTCTCTATAAAGTGGGCGTGTCCAAATTGCATTTTGTACTCAAATATGGCTATAACCTCGAACGTTTGAGGATGTTACATGTAAAATTTTATCAAAATCGGGTTTTTTATGAAAACGCCCCCAAAAAGTGGGCGTGGCCAAAACTGTTCTATGGGTGAATTGTAGGGAATCTAAATACCCAAATATTTGGTCTTAACAAAATTTTTCGGTTTCATATAATTTAGTGAAGTTATAAAAAAGTAGGTGTGGCAGTGGGCGGATGTAAAAAATTTTTAAACTTGTACTGTATCTTTTTCTTGGAAGCCCAGATATGAAATTTAAGCGTCCTAGTTAAAAATTTAAGGCCCAAAAATCGGTTTTGTGATGAAAACGCCCCCAAAAAGTGGGCGTGGCCAAAACTTTTGTATGGGTGGATTGTAGGGAATCTGAATGCCTAAATATTTGGTCTTAACAAAATTTTTCGGTTTCATATAATTTAGTGAAGTTATGAAAAAGTGGGCGTGGCAGTGTTCGGATTTCAAAAATTTTTACACTTGTACTGTATCTTTTTCTCAAAATTTAAGGCCCAAAAAGCGGTGACATACGGACGGACGGACGGACGGTCATCGCTCAATCGATTTCGCTATTGATGCTGATCACGAATATATATACTTTATAGGGTCTATCTCGATTATTTCTCTATGTTACAAACTATGTGTCAAACTTAATATACCCTTAGGATAGGGTATAAAAACTATCTGGAGATGTTCCGGTAAAGTAAATTCTAGCTTCTTTATTGAAGTAAAAAAAAAAGAAAATGGCGTTCACTTTCTTCTGAATCGCTTCTAAACTCTCAAGAAAGGCATGTGAATTGGTATGAGAAACCAAATGTTATTATCTGGTTGCTTGCTCTTTTACTATTAACGTATTCTAATTGAGAAACACAAAGTTCAATCGAAATCGGTGCAGAATAGTTAGAGATAAGAGATAAGTAAAATATTTTTGTAAATATATTAACATTTCATACTTTACAAAAGACATGCATATATTTCAAAATAAGGCTTAGCATCATTTATTTCCAAAATTGTTGCAAGGCCGCGGAAGTTCGATTCCCGGTCGCACACAAATTGCACAGAAAACAAGCCGCTGTACTTAAGTGCACATACGGCATCGAAAATAATTTTTTTAGCATTTATGGCATGCAACAGGTGCGTATGAAATAATAAGCGAGGGGATGTTTCCATCTCCTCGCAATACCTTGAACCAGAAGCACATTTTGAACGGTATTCGTCGTAACCAAAATCTCCCATCCCTATAACTGTGTCCGTTTACGTTGAATTCAATATTGCCCGGTGTTTTCGGCCGACACGATATGAAGGAATGCAATGTGACAACGGCTGGAAGATTCAGAGATGGCCGCAATAATCTACATACATGTCACAGGAAAAGTGAAATGAATCGAAAGCGCCAGGATTTTCAATTCATCAGAATACCTATTACCCTTAACACATCTATTTAAATTGTTCCTCATATTTACGATGATGGTTTTTACATCAGCGGTCAGACCTTGGCAAACCTTCTCTTCATTTGTCTTAACACAATTATTATGCTCCATTTGAATGGAATGCAATTGTTGTTCCAAGAACAAAATTTCAGAGTCTTTGTTTTTTAAGACTTCAAGTAATTCGCGGATTCTATCTTCCATTTTTAAATGATTACACTCAACAGTATTTAGTCTTTGCCTGAGTGTAACTTTTTAGGAGTGTTGTTTTGTAAAAACTCACATGTCTGCGTACTGGCAACCACGATTTCGCAAATCGCTGCATCGATACCAGAAAAGTTATCGCCCACTTCGGAATTAATTATTTTTGAAATTTCTTGATTTTCGTCGTTGTTCTCAAGCTTCTGAAATTCTGAATGCAATTGTAGGGCATTGCAGTTTTAGTAAGGCAGAATCTTTTCGCTGTGGCGAACATAGCCTCAGAGAAGTGATTGTCACACACTCTGTCTGACTTGTTAAGCCTAACAAGCCCTAATTAACAAGTAAGTAGCTAAGGGCGTGTGCTTTCTACCATTAGTGAGATCAAGAACTTCGCTGCACTACTTGTACAATTGAACAAAATGTCGAGATTAGCATGTTTTTGGGCGGACAATAAAATAAATATGAATAATTTTTTATGACAGTATTTATAGAAATTTAAATTTTTTTTTTTTTCAAATAGAATTGAATACAAATAGTCTGTCACGTAGTACTTGGGGGTCAATTCCCTATCTGTGAAGCTGTGAAGTGATAAAACAAATTTTCATTTTAGGTTTGATAGCAATTTTTGATTTTATCACTTCACAAAAACACCTAATGTGATTTTCGAAGTAATTATGAAGAATGTCTGTCAGTGTGTGTACTAAAAAGTACTAAATGATAAATGGTATTACTTATGTATGTGTCATTTTGTCGTTGTTTTTTTTTTGCTGAAAAAATTATTATTTTAGTTGGGTGTTTTAAGAATGTCGGAAATAATTATTCGTTTAGTTGCTAATAATAACCGCCGTATTCAACAAAGGTGATATAAATTAAAACTCGATGATTTGTTTTCAAAACAATTATATTTATTTTTGTTCGTAGGAATAAAGTGAGATTGTTGCGGCGTTGTCTTCGAGATGGGCAGACTCCATTCGACGTAGCTACTGAGGAGCATTTTATTCAACTCTATAGATTCCAGAAAGCTATATGCTGGGATTTGATCAATGAAATTAAGCCATTCCTGAATTCAACTGAACGTAGAAGTGCGCTTTCATGCCATATTAAGGTATTAAGTGTTTTGCGTTTCTTCGCCACTGGTTGTTTTCAACGTGCTGTTGGTCAAGATACTTTATCTTCTTTGTCTCAGAAATCAGTGAGTCGATGTGTCACAGAGATATCTATTGCGCTTAACAAAATAGCTCATAGATATGTAACATTTCCTACTAGAGATGAAGGATGAAGCTCCAAGGAGGGAAATTGAACATGTTTTTTACTGTCGAAAAGGCGGATATTCGATGAATGTTCAAACCGTATGTGGCGCTGATTTTGTAATTTTTGGTGCGAATGCACAATACGGAGGAACAGTCCATGGCGCATACGTATGGCGGCGTTCAAGAGTAAAGTCAACCCTTGAAAATTTGTATAACGAAGGAGAACGAAACTTTTGGCTACTAGGGGATAGCGATTATGGATTGCAGCCACGGCTTATGACTCCTATTCTTACTGCCACTTCCGTGGCAGAGGATAGATACAACGCAACTCATAAGCAGACAAGGGCTCTTGTTGAAAGATGTATTGGTGTACTAAAGAGTAGATTTCGCTGCCTGGCTAAGGAGAGAGTTTTGTTTTATTGTCCAGCTAAAGCAGGAATTATAATCAATGCTTGTATCGTACTTCACAACGCACTGATTAAGGCAAGAGTTCCATTTTTGGAGGAAGTGGAATCTGAAATTAGTAATGAAGAAGATTTAAATGATGATGATCTGCACCCTGCTTCAAATTCAATTCTACAAGAAAGCCGGCGTATTCGAAGTAGAATAGTTGCTGAAACATTTGCTCGTTAAAGAATTGTATATTATAAATTAAAAAAAGAAACAAATGTTTTTATTTTTATTTATTGGATAGCACTTGAAGCAATTGATCCAGCTTATCTTTAATGTCGTTTTTGACTTTATTGTTTTCCTCTAATAACTTAAGTTTTTTTTCTTCAATTTTAATTTTTTTTCTTCTATTTCATTATAGATAGTCAAGGCGTCGACTGTGACATTGCTTAATGTTCGCCTCGGACGTTTTCGCTGTCTCCTTGTTGGTTGTTGTCCGGATGTCTCTGGAAACATTTCCGGTTACATCAACAAGTCGTTTTCCTTGGCTTTTTCAATCTTTAAAAAATGTCCTTTGAGAAACAAAAGTACATACATATATGTAAACATGGAGTTTGATAGCTACTCTCATTGGTTCAAAGCCTATCTCGCTCACCACTGCAGAGACTCCTTCCACGGTTTCTGGGGTTATTACAGCAATTATTCGCCTGTCTACCTCAGACAGATCCTTAATTGTAATGGGCCCGTTTACTCCACTCCTAAAGCTCTGTTCCCTTATGACACTTTCACTACTTCACACACTTATCCTATGTATAAGTAAGTAAGTTATTATAAAACTTACGTTAATGCTTTCCAGAACTTCCTCCACTTAGGTCCATCTCACCATCAGACTGTTACGTTAAGTCTTTCCAGTACTTCCTTCACTTAGGTCCATCTTTAGCAGCTCCGCCTAAACTGTTAAGCTTTATACTCAAAGCCTTCCACTCTTTTTCCCGGCACCGTCGAAATCTGTAAATTGAATTTTTTTCAAAATATACATATGTTAATGTAAATTTGCTTACTGACATTGGCTAAATCCAGTCTCTCCTCTCAATATTGAATTAAATACCCTTTTTGGGTCTCCGATGCCTTTTGTTCGTGCTTATTTTTGTTTTCCTTTTTTTTCGCAATTCTTCACAGAATGAAAATTTTCATGTGAACAAATTTTGACACTTGATTTCACTTTTTCCCATTTCGAGAATCGAAGATGTGAAAAAATTTTTCACTTCACAGCTTCACAGATCGGGAATTGACCGCCTGACCTTTGTTTTTTAATATTTCTGCACACCTTTTTGGAATAGAGTCCATCAACTCTACCTCCTGCCTAAGTTCACTTCTTTATCTCGGTTTTATTTTGGTTACAACATCTTTTACCTACTTGAAAAGTTTTACAATGAACTAAGATCTGGTAACTGTGACGGCCAATAATCTTCCTTCATCATTATCCCGTCTATTAAATGAACGGGACCGACTCCGTACCAGGAAAATCCTGTCCAATCTGTAATGTTACCGCCGCCAATTTTTGCCTTATTTTTCGTGCAAAATCATATGCAAAAGTGGGAGGATGTTCTACAAAGCGTCTACCATCAGACCTCAGCAAACTTCGTTTCGCCATTTTTTTCGCCTTCAGCACCATACCAATTTTGATACTGAATAGCAAAATCCATCCTGTCTCGCAAGTGTCTCTAGTTGAGAGTGAGGAATTTGGCTGATAGTTTGCAGTGTACCTTTTCTTTTCCTTATTTTCCTTAAAGAAACATCTGGATTTAGTTTTTCCAAAATGGCGCCTGACGAGACAAATGGATTCTTTCAATCCTTTGGTCCATTTTGTTGGTTGTTTTTCGGGGTCTTCCCCTTTTTCCTTCGATGTTTTTTATTTGTAAGTGCATTTTGAACTTTATTAATGACACAGCCAATAGTTGCAGCAAGTTTCCTGTAAATTAAGCCATTGTTTCTACATTTTTTTATAACCTCTCCCTCCTCAAGGGTACAATGCTTCTTGCGACCCATTTTATTATTCTCAAATTGAATCTTTACTTAGAATATTGGAAAGAAAATAACCAATATTTATTACTTCATGAACCGCACTTCAATCCGGTTTGGAAAAAGCCCCTTACTTTATTTATGTAAATATTTGAGTGAAAAGATTAATGTATTTATTTTATTGGCCTTTCACTCAAGGAATCACTCCTTTTGGATTCCAAAGGAAGATGCGAAAATAATATTTGCCAGTTGTGTATATGTTGGTCCAATGACAGATTTTTTTGTTTGTTTCCTTTTTTTAAACCAAAAAAAAAAACAAAACAAAATAATTATAACGTATGGAAGCGTTATAGTGGAATCCAGTGGAACGTATTGAGGAGTATTTTTTTCCTGTTCGGAGTGCACTCCAAGCACTCTTTTTGTCCAATGGAAAACGGCATACATACATAAGTAGTTACAAATGGAAAATAAGTTTCTAAGGTATTGTCTAATCATTTATTGGTTGAAGACCTATCGGTATCTCGCTCACCTTTCTTTTTCTTGTTCTTAATAATGTTGTTTACTTTTCGATCCAATTTTGTCAGACAAAAAACAAATTTTACTTATGAAATTGACATGACTTCTTGAGAATTGAATGCAATTTTGGAAAAATTATGCTTAAATTAATTCTAATGGTAAGTTAACATTTTTTATCGGCAACCTAAGAAATAAATAAATAAATAGTGAAATCAACCGAACTTTAATAAAATATTGTCGAAGACGGAAATAAATTTTTTCTGATATAAACGCTATAGAACCGAAATATAAACTTGATATAAACAGAATTTGCATTAAAAACAAGTCGTACTTTTTACCGTACCTTTTATCTGCCATTAAATATTTTTGGAAAAAAAAAATATTGCAAATAATTACATGAAAATCAGTGTTTAAGAGGCCTCCACCTCCACCCAAAATTTCGAACTCAGAGTCGAACATACACGTAGAACAACCAGTACGTTAAAATATAAAATAGACTATTTTTTTTTTCGAAATCAAAATGTTTGAAAATATTCTATTCAAAAATATTTTTCAGTATTTATTTGCCTTGGTGGCAAACTTAACCAGTCAGTTTAGGAGTAGTTTAATTAAGTTTAATTTTTGTTTATATTTGCGTTGCTGGGCAACAATATGAATGAAGTAGTATTGTTAGTATGAATAGATACCTTTCCTTTATAGTATTAGGGTGAGCTATAACTGTGTTTGGGATTTTGATTTTGCCTCACAGCAGAAAATGTAAAATTCAATTTTCGAATTTTTATGAACAATTTCATATTTTTGCTATTTAGTTCGACCTTTAAACAACTGTAGCGTACTACAGTAGTTACGTTTTCTGTTTGTAAGCTATTTCTTTTTGCTCAAACGAGTTAGAAATATAGGGAATAAGTTTTAACTTTCTTTTAATTCAATTGATATTGCACTTGTCAAAATGGACTCGTACAAGGGATTCTTTCGGTTTTGCTATTTTTTTACATTAAATTACATTTTTACCTATCATAGGAAAGGAATATCAAAATATAAGTCATTTTCTAAAATGTATTATAAGAAAGTAAGAAAGAATAACAAGTCCCTTCGTAAGAGAAAGCAGGTTGAAGACAATACATAGTCTAAGCTTACATAAGCATTTACTTGGTTTATAAAATTATGAATGTAAGGAATATTTAAAGCCGGAATAGTTGCCACCAAATATACATACATACAAAGCATTGTCGTTAGACAGCGCTGTTGTTGAGCTTTGAATAAGTTCCAAGATCCAGGGGCATAGTACAGAACTCTTGAGCACGAAATAATTTCTTCGAGTCTAATTCCACACCACCCTTGAGGTAAGACTAATGGCGCGTTTTTTGTTATTGTGGTTTTCCCTATAGGCCTATTCCACTCTAAAGAAAATCAAACTTAATCTTGTTCCGAAGAATGATGTTAGTTATTTATTTCCATTCCTCTAGAAATGCGCGGATCTACTAACTCTGGTAAAAGCCAGTCTTCGTAGAATAACGTAAGTTTGTCTATTATTTTTTTATTCCAAAATTCGGCATCTATTATTATTTCTTCTACATAGAGATTAAAACTACTGCTACTCCAAATAGAGAAAATGCATATTTTTCGTTTGCAAATATGCAATTGACCTTGAATTTGATAATAATAAATATGATTTCGATTTAAGCCTAAAATTTCTCCATCATCAGATACATTGATATATTTTAACTTTTTATTTTTGATTGCCTCTATCGGATCTAACCAGCAATGGTATAGGGGCATTTTATTTCAACAAGAATATCATTGTTAATAAGACCATCCTGAGAAGCTCTCAGAAAATAAGTATCCTAATCAATGAAGATTAAGACTTGAAATAGTTTTCCCCAGTTGATCTTAAAGGTGCACTCGTGCAACATCGTCGTTCATATTCTCGTGAATTATTGAAGCAGAAAAAAATTCAGTCGGATGTGCTAGCCTTTTAACATGGCCCTGAAACTTTTTGGCTTTGCACACTAGGCCAAAAATAGATGCAGTCAACATATTTTTCCGAATTTCCATCCACTTTATGTTGTTTGACTGTTCTATAGTATGTTTTTCTATAACTTGGCGATTAGACTGATTTTCTTTTAATTTTTCTACAAAGTAATTTTTTTGTACAAATTCATCGCAACTCATGTCTGGTTGATTGCAACCATCACCATCACATCTTTTCCAGTATTAGCTCGACTTAATCTAAAAAGAGTTCTGCCCTTTCGGTACACTTTCGTAGTTCATCTTCGTTTTGATAATAACCAATTCTTTCTTAGCCGCCTCAATTCCAATTTTTTTATATGCGACTTTGAGCTAAATCCATACAAGTGTTTGAGCAGTTCTAATATTTGCCTGCTGGAGTTAAACAGGACAACAGCTGCAGTGCATCAAAGAATAATCACAAAATATTCTAATAACCAATCATATACATGGTAATGAAATAATTGTGTATTATAATATCAGTACGGGCAGTGTGACCATTAGCTTCTCTCAAATATATTCCACTCACTCCGAAAAGTGGAATATTTATTCCACTTCAATATTTTTATATTCCACTTGGTAATACACCTTAATAAATAAAATTAAAGACGAGATTATTAAAAACAAATAAACGTTTAGTTCATACTAAACTAGTAGGTTCACAATTCGAATGAAAATCTTGTGATGTTGACGCTGAAGTTGATGGAGTTGACTCCGGTTGAACCCAACTACAAAAATTTGAAGAAAAATCATTCGATTTTCATTATATAAATTAAAACAATTTACATTTAATTTATTAAAAAAAATTTTTTTTTAGAGGAGAAGCCTCTTGCTTTATTTAGATTTAAAAATCAACTAACTACTTAAGACTAACAAGAAACACTTATCACCTAACTTCACCTGCCAGCGACGTGATGGAATGCGTGATCGGGTAGGGTGTCATCTTCCGTTCGATCCAGACGCATGAGTGTGGGACATGTTGGCAGCAGCATGAGTGTGGAGGCATCGGGTGTCCGCAATCCGTGGGAACGAATCTTTTAATATGTTCGTTGTTAACTCTTCCTTCTTTAGATTCGAACGTCCTCGTTTGACCTCTAACTTTAAAAAAATGGTATCTGGCTGATCCCAGTTGGCTTGGGTGTTACCGGCTGTTCTTGTAGGCTTTCAGGATTTCTGGTGTGGATTTTAGGTGCTTCTTTGCCCACTGATCGGATCTTAGGTGTTGGTGTTGTTGGCATTGGATCCAAATTGGTAGTTATATTGATTTGTCTCTTTTTCCGGAGAATTAGCATTTTTATAGCAATAACAATGATTACAACTGTTATGATGGTAATAAGGCTAGAGTTGGTTACCAGATGCAGGTTGTCCTCTTCTTTTATCTGTTCAATGTGTTTTGTGTTTTTTAGGTGTAACTCCTTCAACATTTCTAACGTTAACAATTCTTCATACTTCCTTACATGTGAATCAGGCTGTATGATTGCCGGTAATGGTTTTGATCCAGGAATCTCGTGGGAAACGTAATTTTGTTTGTTTATAGTTATGGAGACGTTGTGATATTGTATAATGAAAGATCCTGTTAGATTGATGGCATCACTGTTGACAAGGATTGATCCGTTGTATTGGTTTAAAAGTAGAGTTCCGGGAAGTATTTCTCCACGCTGGGTATGTGTTGGTTATTTATTTCCGTACAATTCGATTGGCGGCTCCATAATAAATTTGGAATACATTCATTCTTACTAATATCTACAATTTGGTTACGCTTACAAATAGTTAAATTGTTGTATGTTTTGCATTTTTCTTTGATACCATATATTCGGTTATTACATTGGAGTATATAGTTAAAGGATATTTTAGTTACAAAATTCTGTCTTTTAATTGGTTTGACCATTATATTTCGACATGATTCTAATTGAGTAACAGGTATACTAATAATATAAAGTAAAGTTGACATATTGGTAGCTATTTTGACATCTGCAAATTCAAATGCCTCTTCTAAATTTAAGTATGGTATCTCATTCCTTTCAAACGTTTCTTTTGCTGAGTTTATTTCTGAATTTGATAAAATAAATGAATTTACGACACTCGCTTTTGCCCAGTGTAAGGCATAGTTAACATTGGTTAATTCCTCTTTCAATATATCTAGTTTATATTTAATATTTATAAAGTATTCGTCTCTTAGACTTGAACTCTTTTTAATTGCATTAACAATCTCGTTCGTAACATTTGTAATCTGGTTAATTTTTTCGTTTGTTAATTTGTTAATAACTATTTGTCTGTCATTATTTATTAAAAGGTTATTCATTCTTGATTCTATTATTTGAAAATCTGCGTGGTCTGGGTTACCAGCTACCCATTTCCACGCGCTGCCAATAAAATCTAATGATCTCTGCTTCCTTGGTTTTGGTTTAAGTCGGGTGAGGAGGTTCTGGAGGTTGGAGATTTCGTGGGATAGTAGGGGATATAATGGGTCTTTGTTGCTCATGTAATTCTTAATTTTAAATTCGATATCTTCAATAATTTTAGAATACAATTCCAGATCTATGACGTGTATAAGGTTGAATGTGCCTGTCTGCAATTTTGACACACCTAGGCTCAGAGTAACCAGTTTAGAATTTGAGTAGTCCAAGATCTGAATATCCAATATGATTTCCCTAAGAGGTTGTTTCACATCTTCAGTAGCTCTGGACTTTAGGATTTTAGTTAGTGCATACTTAGAGAATTTATCGATAGTGGTCAGGATAATTTTCCCGTCAGTAAAATAAATATCTATATGCGTGATTTGTGCCGGGGAATTCAGGTATAGGGGTTGGTTGAAATTCAGGTTTTTCGGGGCTGCGATCATACTTGTTCTCTATACAAACGCTACACTGTTTTGTGACTCTTCTAATTTTCCGAGTCATGCCTGGAAAATAATATGTTTTCAAAATTTGGGCTTTATTCTCTCTTTCGTTCCTGTGTGCACGTTGATGGGTATCGATTATAATTCGATCCTGGTCTGATTCGTTAGTGACATCGTCTACCTGTATCTGGGTGAATCTTATTTTATAGTTATAAAAATGCGTAGGGTAAATTTGCTGAATCATTCCCATTATGGCTTCTTCGGTTCTAATGCCATTGACTACTGATGGGTTTAAATGTTTCTTCAGAATTTTTATAAGATTATCGGGGGTGAACGTTGGTTCTGTAATTTGATGGCGGTGGTACGTTGGAAAAACAATTTTGAAGTCTATAGAGGAGTTCGGACTGACATTGATGAGAATTTGGTTTTTAAAGGCATAAATAGGAACTTCAACGCTGGGGATCAGGTTTTCGGGGGAGCTTTCGCCACTGTGCTGAGTTGACGTGAGTGAGTTAATGTTTGATAATTTCGCTGTTCGTGAGAGGCATCGGCCACCACATTGGTTTTGCCTGGTTTGTATTGTAATTCGTAATCGAATTCTTCCAGGAATGCCTTCCATCTCTTTAACTTGTTGTTGTGGTTTTTATTACTAAGTGCGAATGTTAAAGGCTGATGATCTGTGATAATCTGTACTTTTGCTGATCCGTATAGGTAGCTTCTAAGTGCACACAACGCCCAAAATATAGCCAACATTTCTTTTTCATTCTTGGAGTACATTTCTTCGGCCTTACTGAGTGTCCTAGCAATAAATGTGATAGGCCTGTCGTCTTGCGACAAAACTGCTCCTATTGCAAATTGAGATGCATCTGTTGTGAGTTGGAATACTTTTCCAAAATCAGGGTACATTAATCCTAAATCTGTTGAAGTTAAAGAATTTTTTAATTTTTGAAATGCTTCCAATGCTTCGTTGTCAAGGTGAATTTCCGTTTTACTAGATTTTGTTTTGGACGTACGTCCATTTTCCCCTCTTAATAGAGCGGTTTTGCCACTTTGGCATAGTCTTTTATGAAACGGCGATTGTAGCCGGAGAGCCCGAGGAAGGAACGCAAATCCTTCAAAGTTTTCGGTACGGGGAAGCTTGTTATTGCTTCAACCTTAGCCGGGTTGGTGCGAATCCCGTCGGGGGATACCATGAAGCCTAAAAATTCCACTTGCTTCTCAAAGAATCTACACTTGTCCAATTGGACTTTCATCCTTGCTCTATTAAGAGTATGAAATATATCCTGAATGTGTCTAACATTGATGAATATGATGATGTCATCGATGTAGACAAAACATATCTTTCCTATATGATTACGCAGAATATCATCGAGGGCCCGCTGAAAGATGGATGGTGCATTTTTAAGGCCAAACGGGAGTCTTACGAACTCGTACTTTCCATTGTTAATGGAGAAAGCCGTTTTTTCTACGTCAGATTCTTTTAGGGGAATCTGGTGGAAACCACTTTTTAAATCGAGGAGCGTGAAGAATTTATTTTTCCCCAGTTGGGAAAGGACCTCGTTGATTTCAGGTATTGGGTAGCGATCTGCGATTGTGACCAGATTCAACTTACGGTAATCGATCACTACCCTGTATTGTTTGTTGCCCTTGGAGTCTGGTTTTTTAGGTACAACCCAGACAGGAGAGTTGTACGGGGATCTGGATGGCCTGATAATTCCGTCCTCGAGTAGTTGACGGATTTGACCCTCAACTTCTTCTTTGAGTGGCATGGGGTACGGATAGTACCTGGTGTAGACGGGAGAATCTGTGGTATTGCGGATTTCGCACACAACTGTTGTTGTATATGTTAATTTCTCGTCTGGTTTAGAGAATAATGATGCGCACCTTGTCACAAGTGAGTGGATAGCATTTTTCTGGGAATCGGACATATGGTCCATTTGTATGTCTAAATTATTTATGGCTTGATAAGTTTTTTGTTTAATTCTTACTTTTATTCCATTTCTTATTTCCATATAGTTTTGCTGGGTGAAAATTGTGGCTGAAAGTTCTTTTAGGCTATCGTTACCGAGTATGGCATCGAAAGATTTAAGTGACGATAGCAGGTAGAATTTGATTTTAGTGTCGTTTAGACCGAAGAGAATTGTCTCAACATGATGGCTTACTTAAGTGCTGCCACCGACTGAGTTTGCGTAAAAACATTCCTTGTTGGGAATGGGGCTAGAAACTAGAGAGGGCTGAATATAATTGCGGTTTGATCCTGTATCTATGAGTATTTTCAAAACTTTTCCGCTCTTCGTTTTGACCTCGATGTACGGTAACGAAGAGTTCGCTAATCTAAAAAATGAATATCTGAGAAATCCTCGATATCATTATTGTCTGGATCCACCATATTTTCTGATGGTTCCTCAGGTATATAATTTTCCAATGTTTCATTCAATTGACTATTTTCATATTCTAAGGCCTGATTATATTCGGAAAGCTCATCTGTATTGATATGAAAGTTACGTTGCCCTCCTCCTATATTGGGGTTTTGTTGAGGTCTTGATGGGATTGATCTTAGTACGAAACCACCAGGTTGCGTCCTAATTTGAGAGCTTTGTGGTTCATGCTTTAACTTAGGCCTTGAAACAAAGGAGGTTTGCGGTCTTGGCGTGAAATTCGGCCTAATGTTTTGTTGGTTATTAAATTGGTTATTATATTGCGGAATAAATGATTGGTGATTGAATTGCGGAGTGAATGATTGATTATAAACGGGTGGACGGGCAGGGAAACCGTGAGACGTTCTAGGAAAACTGTTGTTTGGGCATGTGCCTTTGTGGGTTGGTTAGAGAGGAGGGGTTTGGATACTTCTTCCCTGTTCCCTGACTATTATGAGCATTGATTCTCAAGCCTTAAGCACAAATTCAAAGCGTGGGGTAGGTCTAAAGGTTCTCGTATGCCGAGTAGTCGTGGGAGGTCACCTTTTAGGCCACGGATAAATGTATCCAGAGCCTTGTCCCTGTATGTCTGAGTCAGTAACCGCATGGAATCTGGGCTTGCTTCTAGGCAAGAAATTCTGTTGAGAATTAGAGAGAGGTGCGAATAAACCGTTTGGTAAAATTCGCTTATTGATTTATTCCCTTGGACAAGAGAGACCATTTGATATTCTAGGGTGCTAAGTTCTCTCTTGTCGGCATAATGCATGGCTAAGCACCTGGATATGGCCTTCCAATCAAGTGGAGTATTGTATGACTCCAAAGCCATGTCTGCATTGCCTATGATTTTATTTCTTATTACATTTAAAATCCCGTAATATTTGGGTGTACCCATTAAGGGCTTGTAAATGTCAAGAATGCGGTCGACGCTCTTCTTCCAAGAGCTGTATTCCCCTGGGTCCCCTGAAAATTGCCTAATGCAACGGACAACATCTGGGATATTATCCATGTCACCGAGTCGATTCATATGTTCGCTGTTGATTACATGATCGGTGCCAGCGAAGTTATCACAATTTGGGTTTAATGCTTGCCTAACTAGGGAAGGACCCTTAGAATCTATGATTTGGTTCACAATAACCGTGATCACCACGTCGAGTGCAGGAGTGGATATCACTTCTTGGCCTAAGTTTGTATGAGATGTCAGAGACTGGAATGAATTGTTAAGGTCCGTAATTGTTGCAACTGGATTTTGTGGGTTTCTGACATTTACCCCTTGAATTTCATTACTAGCACGAGGATGACCTGGAGCTTCAGGATTTCTATTAACGGGTTGAGGTGGAGCAGAACCACTTGGGTCCTCCGGATCGGTAGATAAACCAGAACGTATGTAGGTCAGGCATATTTTTGGCAGTCGAAAAAAATGTTTAAATTTCCAAATATTGGTAATGTCGGGTTTTGATTTTTTAACAGAAAAGTTGTTTTAATCTTAATTTCGTTGTTATCTTAAGTGCTATTTAAAAAAAATTATTTTATGAATTTAGAATTGTAATAATATTTTCTTTTAATTTTGACTTAATATCTATGTATGTAATTTTCTGTGTAATTTCCTTAATATTACTTCTAGGTACTTTAAATTCATAGAGTTGGATTTAATTAATTTATAATATTTAAATTTTCAGCAATAGAGTTTCTTTTAATCCTAAATTTACTGTCACTAATATGAATTTTTAAACTAAGCTTACAAAGTTACAATCAGGATCTTCACCGTTTATAGTTGTTGACGAATCCTGGCAGTGGTGGAGCGGCTAGCTTGCACTTTTGGCAATGGTTATCCTCATGCTGATATGCAATGCAATTGCTCGCTCTCTTATCTAGCAACCACCAAGCGCGAAACATCGTTCCCTCTATCGAACCAGTGGGAAATCTGTCTACTTAATTTTGTCTTGATAGAAATAGAATTGTTAATAAATTATAACGTTTTGAATATCGGACTTTTCTATTATTCGCTATCAAAGTTGGAATACAATCTGGGAACGGCTACTGGGGGGCCTCGTTTCTCCACACAAATGAATGTTCTTTTATACTAACAAAGGGCTTCTTGGGACAGGTTTTTATTGCCACTACGTGAACACTTGGTTTTGCATTAACTGCGCAAGTACTACTTGAGGACCTTTTTGCGAGTTATTCACTAGAGTTTTGTATTAATTGCGCGAGAACTACTTGAGGACTTTTTCGCGAATTATTCACTAGTGTTTTTTATTAATTACGCGAGAACTACTTGAGGACTTTTCCGAGGTAATATTCACTATCGTTTTTGCGTAAACCGTGCGAGTACTACTTGAGGACTTTTTCGCGAGTTATTCACTAGTTACACACCCGTCCCTGCTCGGGCGCCAATTAAAACAATTTACATTTAATTTATTAAAAAAAATCTTTTTTTAGAGGAGAAGCCTCTTGCTTTATTCAGATTTAAGAATCAACTAACTACTTAAGACTAACAAGAAACACTTATCACCTAACTTTACCTGCCAGCGACGTGATGGAATGCGTGATCGGGTAGGGTGTCATCTTCCGTTCGCTCCAGACGCTGGGTCAGCAGCATGAGTGTGGGACATGTTGGCAGCAGCATGAGTGTGGAGGCATCAGGTGTCCGCAATCCGTGGGAACGAATCTTTTAATATGTTCGTTGTTAACTTATATGTATGTACATATGGAAATATAAAACTTTTTCTACATAACTCACTTTTTTATGAATCGATCCATTCTCTAATCCTTTAATAAAAAGCAATGAAAACAAAACACTTCACGTCACAACACAATTTGGAAACACAATCACAAACCAAAAAAAAAAACTTCGCACAGCCAGTTCAAAACAAACACCTGCGTAAGAAAAATAAAAATCTGTCAATGGGTTACTTTGCTCGGTATTTCTGTTCAGAATTCAGAGTTCAGACACATATAAACGTAAAATAAGGTGTTACCAGAGCTAAAAACTTTGTGAATTTTTGGATTTGGAAGTAATAAAATAAACATGAAGGGACGTACACATATAATTCTAATTTACAGAGAATATAAGTATTATTATCTAAATATTCTTTCGGCGTAAAAATATTCCACTTTTATATGCGAATATTTTTCAAAGCAAATATATTCTCTGCAGCTCTAAAATATTCCACAAGTGGAATATTATATTCCACTATGGTCACACTGAGTACGAGTGAATAAAATAAAATATCCACTACTAAGAGAATAGTTGGTACGCTCCCCTCCAACAAGTTTGGCAACGATTGAGTTGTAATGCTCAGCCAAGTTATTTGTATAACCAAGCAAAAGACTTCTTGCATTCATAACGAGTCTTCTAGTAGGCATCAAAATTAACTCATAAATGCCGTAATTTTTCATAATAGGAATTAAATTTGTGTCTTTTTTGTTACACTTGTCACTTATATAGGATAGACAGTTATCATGTTCGCCAAAAATATGATGTATATATCTTTGAATATATCTTTGATCGCCTTAATAGCTTCAGCTTCTAATAAATGTTCATGGCTTTTGAACTTAATAGCGCTTAAGAGATCCTTCCTTATCCGTTTTAATTTGGTATTCAAAGTGCCTTTTAAACACTGTATTGCACCTTTTAGTCACAGCTTCTAATTTGTTACGAAAATTTCGCATTAAATGATTGCAGCAGTCAATTTTTGTTATTAGTCTTCCGTCATATGGATTATTTTTAACAATTTTTTGGCAAGAGCTGCTATCTCCATCGGAAAGTGTCAGGTACCGAAGCCCATTTTCTTTGATACTCATTTTGAAAGCTTGAAGAAGCAAATCGGATTCCATTTGTGTTGAAGGTCCTCTGTGGTTTATATTGCATATGTGATCTGGGCTTTTATACAGTTCACTTCTGGCATATGTAACACAGTATTTGTTTCGAAGGCCCAAAGAAATCACTTTCCCCGTATGCAAACCTACAACAACAGCTGCACCTGAAAGGGCTGGATAATGTTTTCCTTTTGCTGAAACAAGCATCAGTTACAACAGTAATGAAAGGGATTCCGTCTACAGGGTCAACATCACCACGCTCTTTTGCAGCGTTAGCCTCATCATTGGCTGCTGCAGACATATTCCTTGTTGCAACATCTTTCCAAATCTCACTCGTTGTTTTTTCGATTTGTTTATATTTTTTCCACGAAGGACAGGGTTCTTTAAACTGCATCCAAATTGGGGACAGTGTTGATCGATTTCTTTCAATTGGTTAAAGAAATGCTGAGCATTAACCATGCTTCTCCCAACTATAGACATTTGATATGTAGCTTCTATTGATTCTTTTTCTATAATAATATTTTCTGAGGATGTTCCTATAACTTCTTCATTTCTCGTACTGTAATTTATTTGATTTATTGTATCAATCGATGAGGTTCCTTTATCAGACAATACACGATCGGTTGTTTGGATCTTAAATATTCCAATAATGAAATCATCATAAATGTATATGTATCCATATTTTCGCAACGAATGGATTTTACTTTTTTTCTCGCTAAGCTTCTGTAATTTATTTTACTTTTTCCCATTTTGATACACTTTTTTCAACTCACTACCACCTTAATTTTAATTTTATGATAGCTGAATTAGGTAAAAAGGACACAAATATCACATTCAAACTAAATTTTTGCTTATCGCGAGTTGTCTTTTCTCAATATCTTACGAGTATTTTAATGCTACAGCGAACCAAAAACAGTTGTTACTATTCCATGTATAGAAAAATCCAATGATACATTTTCCTATTCAGATATTAGATTTGTACATTACACTTATAATGCCTATCCAAAGGTTTGAAAGGGTTTAGTATTGATTTGCAAACTACGTATGTACATATATAAACATATTAACTAACATTTATCATAAATCAATGCCTTTATTACATATTGGGGTCTGATTGTGTCCACTTTAGAGCAAACACACTTCTCACCAACATACCCTTAACTTTGTCAACTCTCTCAAAGAAGGATAAATACATTGAGTTACTTTCATATTGAAATCAATTCATTAGAAATATTGTATCAAATTTATATCCAATATTCATATGAAAAAACACATTTTTTAAATAGTTCAAAAATAATTTTCAATGAATATATATAAACGTATAATACATACTTTCGCAACAAACAACGAAGTTTAAGAACCTCAAATACATTCACATCAATACACGCCGACACCGTACTCATATTTTGCACCAAACCCTAATAAAATATTTTCGAAATCGGAACTAATATTTTTCTGAAATAAACGCTTTAGTGACAAAAATTTGAATTAAAAACTGAATTGTACTCGCTAAAAATGGAATTTACCTTAAAAATAGAGTCATATGAAATGCAGTGGTTCTTAGTAACTATGGGGTAAATGTTATTATTTCTCCTTTATCTACATGGATTGTGAAACTCTGTTCGATCTCATTGGAGATCTATTCATTAACGTTCTAAAGAGCCCAATATCATATTATACCAATAACGTTTTCTTATCGTAAAACTGTAGACCGATTTACAATTTTATGCAAAAAAAGCGAAAGTTATGTCCGGAATTTTCAAATATTACAGCAACAAAAACCGTTTGAGTCAGCGACTCTCGAATGTGTAGGAAAGAGTAGTGAAAAGTGCCGGGGGTAGAGGATTTGTGAGACTTTTTCGTGTTCCCTTTTATCTTGTTTGTAGTTTTTCTTCAGTTGCTTTATTCTTGTATTCTCAGCGTGGAGTTCGTGTCACAGACACCGTGTGTCGGAGCAGGGCAAAATGCAAAAGAAGGGAGAAAGTAATATAAAAAGTCCTTGCCTCAGAAAGTCATCGTGTAAAAGTACGGCGCGTCTCCAAAAGAGAATATGAAAAATCCGCCCACTGTCACGCCCACTTTTTCATAACTTCACTAAATTATATGAAACCGAAAAATTTTGTTAAGACCAAATATTTAGGCATTCAGATTCCCTACAATTCACCCATAGAACAGTTTTGGCCACGCCCACTTTTTGGGGGCGTTATCATCAAAAAACCTATTTTGATAAAATTTTACATGTAACATCCTCAAACGTTCGACATTATAGCTATAATTGAGTACAAAATGCAATTTGGCCACGCCCACTTTATAGAGAGGAGGATAGGGTATCATACGATCCGTTCCAGACGGATTGTAGCTTTTCTGTATGTTTTAAACTGAAATTAATTTTTTTTATTGTTGTATGGCTAGGAGAGAAAAACAAATGATGCTGGAAGAAGGACCAATGAGTCGCAATAGAGTAAAAAACATACAGAAAAGCTACAATCCATCTGGAACTGATTGTATGATACCCTATCCTCCTCTCTATAAAGTGGGCATGGCCAAATTGCATATTGTACTCAAATATAGCTATAATGTCGAACGTTTGAGGATGTTACATGTAAAATTTTATCAAAATAGGTTTTTTGATGATAACGCCCCCAAAAAGTGGGCGTGGCCAAAACTGTTCTATGGGTGAATTGTAGGGAATCTAAATACCCAAATATTTGGTCTTAACAAAATTTTTCGATTTCATATAATTTAGAGAAGTCATAAAAAAGTAGGCGTGGCAGTGGGCGGATGTAAAAAAATTTTGCACTTGTACTGTATCTTTTTCTTGGAAGCCCAGATATGAAATTTCAGCGTCCTAGTTCAAAATTTAAGGCCCAAAAATTGGTTTTGTAATGAAAACGTCCCCAAAAAGTGGGCGTGGCCAAAACTTTTGTATGGGTGGATTGTAGGGAATCTGAATGCCTAAATATTTGCTCTTAACAAAATTTTTCGGTTTCATATAATTTAGTGAAGTTATAAAAAAGTGGGCGTGGCAGTGGGCGGATTTAAAAAATTTTTACACTTGTACTGTATCTTTTCCTCAGAAGCCCAGATATGAAATTTCATCGTCCTAGCTCAAAATTTAAGGCCCAAAAAGCGGTGACATACGGACGGACGGACGGACGGACGGACGGACGGACGGTCATCGCTCAATCGATTTCGCTATTGATGCTGATCACGAATATATATACTTTATAGGGTCTATCTCGATTATTTCTCTATGTTACAAACTATGTGTCAAACTTAATATACCCTTAGGATAGGGTATAAATATGTAATTGCAAATTTTCTCTTTTTATAACAGGAAAAAATGAGCAAACCATAATTGCCATTTTTACAGGAATTACAAAATGTTAAAACTCATTAAGTGCAGGCATTTAATTTCTCTTCAGAGGAAAAAACCATTATCCCACTTGGTTTAATTGTTTTAATCATCTTCTGGGCATAACCGTCTTATGAAGACTGCGGAGGCAAGCGCCCTAAAGCATAACCTCTTTTGCAACAGCAAAACCAACAACCTAGTTGGACATTGTGTGAAGATTCTTAGAAGAGTTCCGCTGCTACCCTCAATGGTAGTATGCACCCGGACTTTATACCGAAAAGAACCAATATCTAGCACCTTCAAAATTGTCATTCCAAATCGCAGTTATTAAGATGATCCGCAAATCACTCAATTGATATCTCAATCTGAATGGTACACTGATAGTTAAAAAATGTCAAATGAGCCAGGAGTCAGAATTTTCAGACTCAACTACAAATTGCCTGCGTCACTACGATACTCTACTTCTATCTTCTAAGGAGAGATTTTTGCTATCGAGCTCTGCACTAGAGAGTGTATTAGAAGAAACCTTCGAACATTACATGTAAACATGTTGTTAGATAGCCAAGCAGCACTAAAAGCTCTTATAACCTTTGACTCTAAACTGGTTTGGAACTGTCTTGAAACTCTCCTACAAGAAAACCACATTACCATTTCCTACCAATGACCAAATATAACGCTAAGACACTGATGGATTGTGTTTGCTCTTTCAAATACCACCTCAAGAAAAGTGGTATTATCCAATCGGACATGTGCCGATTATGTCTTAATAACACTGAAACTGCATATATTTTATGTGAATGTGCCCCTATTCCTCGGACTAGGCTCAAATAAAGGCTTTACCTCATCTGAAATCACCTACCCCCCAAGGTCAAACCATCCTAAACTTTATTCATGAACTGGATTTCAGCTAGTAGGCAAAACCACAGAACATCTTTAAGAGAATAGCAATTGAAAAAGATTCTGTCGAAAATTTACTGTAAACATACATAAGTATAATCACAGTTCCAACTTTAAAATGATAGCTGTTTAGGGGAGAGGTTGGAATATGTGTTTTCCTGCGGTCTTTACACCCGCTTACCACGGTAAATTACCCACATTGAAACTAAACAAGGCAGATTTGGTAAAACTTCCGAAGCGGGAGATTCACCAGAATAACTTGTCCTAGCTTAAAGAAGCAGAGTGCTTGACGAAACCTGGTCGAAATGACAGTGGCCAGAAAGATCCAGCATATGAAGACTTAAGTATTTTGATTGAAAAAAAAAACATTTTTCCCTTATTTTTATTTGAAATAAATTCGTTTTCCCAAAAACAAAAACACATTATTATCTCATTGTATACATACATAGGTATGTAGTCCGAAACCCTATGCAGGTAAAAGTCATTAAGGGTATTTTTTATTAAAATCATCGAAATAACCTGTTTTTGTTCATAAAAATTATGACATCAATTACATAAAGGTAAATAACATGCAAAAAATAAAAATCAATTTTGTATCTGCAGATTTGGGATTTTGAGACCCAAAATGGAATTAAAATCAAATTATATCCATTTGCCTATTTTGTTAGTTAATGACTTTTACATTAGAAACCACGATTTATAGTGAAATTGATTTTCGGAAGATACCTTATTCAAGCAACTCATCCACTTGTTTCTTTATCTCTTCCTCATATACTTTTGGGTAATGTAAAATTTTTGAAAAAATAGGTGAATGTCTGTACGAATACGATGTACAGTTTGCGTTGTTGCGGATAATATTTGCCCTTCTTGGAAGAGAGTTTCAGAATTAGATTTAAAAAAAATTTCTAATTCTTTTCTTTGTACTGAATTTAAATCTTCATGGATCAGATTTTCGATGCTCAAATGGTTTACTTGAATTTGATGTATCCCGTCGTAATGGTAGGGACATTTTACGATTGTGTTCAAATTTAAAGAAACTTTCTGGAATGGTATTTTATTGTTGTTTATTTCAATAACTTCTCTTCCGTTGTCTATAACGGATTAAATGGTTTTTAAAATATTTTGGTCCAAAAATTCTGTCAAAGTTTTTGTTGTTTATACGGTCAAATTTCCAATAGATTATGGAACCTGGTTCATTAAATTCAATAGGTAATTCTGTAATTATCTCTTGTCTGATTTATTTTTTATTATGCAAATTATTTATCGTTATGAGAGTTGTTATGGTTTTAATGTGTCAGTGTTCTGTCGTCTAAGATGCTGGTGTTTGATCCAGGATCTAATAGTAGTCTTAAATGCTCTTTATTGACTTTTATTGTGAGTAAAACTGGCATGAAAAAATGTACTTCTTCTTTATCTACATACATACATTGTTAACGTCTGCCTGACATGCCCTGAATAATTTAGTCTAACATTATTCTGATATCTATTTTGATTAGTATTAACGTGGTTGAACCAAAATCTATGATTATTTCCTGGAATTCCTAGTATATTATTTTTGAGTTGCCTAATTTGTGCACTAGGTATTTACGAAACATAGGTCTCTAACATTTCTTTTAAAATTATGGTTTTGATGTTTGTTACGATTAAAATGGCTTTGTGAATTCATTCTGAAGGGGTTCACTCTGGGATGAGGGATAGGATTATTTGAGATTCTGACCCTTGTATTTTGCGGATTACTTTGCGGTATATTAAGTCCCTGGTGTCTTCTGGTATAAAGCTCATGTTCCTTCCCGGTGAATTCTCGGATGTTGGCGATTTATCTTATGCTATGTCGCGACCAAAACTAAAACCGGGATTTAGTGAAAAAAGATTTAGATTTACGTAAGGTGTCAAAAGACGGTCACAACTCGGTGCCCGGGATGACGTTTGCTGTCAAAAAGATTGGCACAGCTGATAATATTTTTATTAAATTCAAGAAATGGATGCAAACGATTTAAAAGTACTAATGGCATAAAATATTAAGTTCAAAAATAAAATAAAAGTGATACCAGATGCATTGGACAGGATGATCGTCTACCACCTGAGAAAACGGCGTCCAATAATAATAAAACTAATGCTATGGAGAAGAAAAAGATGTGCAGTAATGAAGGCAATGTTACAGCAAGAGAAATCAAGAAGTGTCTGGACGAAAGTACTTAAGTTCTCTGTTGAGATTGTGAAAATTACATGCCTAAAAGTCTATATTTGTAGGTACATACAGGTACGTTCTGGAAAAAGGACCGTGCTGAAAATAGTGACGACTTCTTCAGGGAAAATTTGCAATTGAAATACTATGCACCCACCTAGAGCATATCCAAAAACGAGACACCACTTATCGAAAAAGTATATCCCTTCAAAAACGAACTGTAATCGCTCTATGCGCAGTAGGATCTTCAGCAGAGTACCGAAGTATTGCAGGTCCTTTTGGAGTGGGCAAATCAACGGTTGCCAAAATTATAAAACAATTCTGTGAAGAAGTGTGGAATGTGCTGGCACCAGTATATATGAATGCTTATCCTCTTACTCAGGTGCTAGTAGAGCAAAATGTGAAAGGTTTCGAACAACTCGGATTTCCCTAATGTTTTGGAGCTTTCGGTAAGTAGAGATTATTTATTAGAAAGCGTTATCAGTACGTGTATATTTGGTTTCTAGATGGATGGCATATCAAAATAAAGCCGCTATCAGAAGATGCTGTAGATTACTACAACTATAAGGGATGGTGCTCCACTGTATTGCTGGCTATAGTTGAATTTGTGTGTTTTCGGGAACTACAACGAACTAACTTTTTTATACCCTATCCTAAGGGTATATTAAGTTTGATACATAGTTTGTAACATAGAGAAATATTCGAGATAGATCCTATAAAGTATACATATATATTCGTGATCAGCATCAATAGCGAAGACGATTTAGCCATGTCCGTCCGTCACCACTTTTTGGGGCTTAAATTTTGAGCTAGGAGGGTGAAATTTGATATTTGGGCTTTTGAGAAAAAGATATAGTGCAAGGGTAAAATTTTTTGAAATTCGCCCACTTTTTCATAACTTCACTAAATTATATGAAACCGACAATTTGTGTTAAGACTACATACATATTTAGATACTCAGATTGTTTACAATTTGCACATACAAAAGTTGTGGCCACGCCTACTTTTTGGGGGCGTTTCATAAAAAAAACTGATTTTGATGAAATTTTACATGCAACATCATCATTTTACAATAACATCGTTCAAACTTATCGTCGTATTTCAGCGAAAATACAATATGGCCACGCCCACTTTATAAGGGCTGCATAGGAAGGCGGATAGGGTACCATACGATCTATTCCAGACGGATTGTAGCTTCTCTATATGTTTTTTTCCTTTGTCAATACACGAAAATGACATGTGTTGCCATAAAAAAGGATTGTTCGATTTGTGTCGCATGAGGATTTAAGTGGGATTTGTTAGAAATCTCGAATTTAGATGGGATGTATAGACGCCAAATCGTATGGTAAACCTTCGGGATTTCGTGAAGATTTAGGTAAATTTAGGGAATCATTGCTAAATCCGGGATTTAGTTTTGGTGGAGACAGGGTATTAGGATGTCTTTAGGTGTGGTGATGTGGTGGTGTGGTACGGCAGGTGACGATCTCTCTCGATGGAGTCAACGGTGGCGTCAAAGCTTCAAACGGAAGCACAACACTTTATCTGGGCTACTTCGACATATTCGGAGGTCAGGCCGATAAAGATTTCCAAGAATAAGTCAGGTTTTTGGAAAAGAGATGGTGGCGGATGAGCCCTTATTGGGCCAACGACAGCGCTCACATCCCCGAAACGGGTTACTGACATCGGTTTAAAACCGGCCGCTCGTCCTAGGGGTTTCAAAAAATGGAACTGGCCCTCCAAGTTGGTGGTTGTGCCATCGGGGTAACTTCCTTACCACGTAAAAAAAATATAGTTATGAGAGAGACACAAGCCTCGGATAATGGACCCCCTCATTTAATACCACGACCCGGAACGTACACGGACTATGATATAAGAGTATGCACCATGAATGTATGTACACTGTACACTCCTGGTGCTATTCAAAAACTTGAATCTGTCCTCACGCGGTACAAGGCAGATATTACCGCGATCCAGGAGATACGATGGATAGAATCAGGTGAAAAAATGGAAAAATTGCGACATTTATTACAGCTGTCACAAAAGACTGCGCATGTTAGGATGCGGATTCGTCGTGGGAAATCGGCTACGCTCAATGATAATTGACTTTAAGCCGATCAGAGATCGCCTGGCATCAAGGCTACATTTCAAAACATCAGCATAATATGTGCACACGCCCCTACCGACGAAGCTGAAGGCTCTATCAAGGAGGAGTTTTATGACCTCCTGGACGGAGATTACGGAGCCTGTCCGGAGTATGATGTCAAATTCATACTCGGGGACTTCAATTCCAAAATCGGTAAGGAAAACATCTTCGGCGGATTAGTTGGAAAGCACAGCCTCCACGACACGACAACAGACAACGGCCTCCGGCTAATCGATTCTGCAGCAGTTCGTAATACGGTGATAAGTAGCACTAGGTTTCCAAGACTACGAATCCACACAGCAACCTGGCGCTCTCCAGATGGTCGAACCAAATCGACCAAGTGCTAATAGATGCGAAGCACGCATCGAACATTCTGAATGTGCAGACGTTCAGAGGGGCAAACGCTGACTCTGACCATTTTCTTGTTGCAGCTTAGTTCAGAGCTCAACTATCCAAAGAGAAGAAGCTGCAAACCGCCCTGAAGTAGCCAGAGCCTACAGAGAGCCCCTGAGCGAGAGACTCTCCGCTGTGCATTCACCATCCACAAACGCCATTAATCTGTGGGGTAGCAAAGACCACCATAGGCTACCAGCCACCACCCGAAAAGAGCCTTTGGTATGATTATGAATGCGTGCGTCGGAAAAAGGTGACAGAAAATGCACACATGCAAGCGCTGCAGCGCAAAACAAGGGCAGCAAGAGAAGAGTATTAAACCAGAAGAAGGGAGGAGAAGAAGATCCTGCGTAAGAAGACAAGGGCCCACGCAGTCTCCCAGCTCAAGCATATAGAAGAGTTCCGCAATCCGGATGTTTTTTGGGAAAGCCAAGCAACTGGCAGCTTACTTCAAGCCCGGAACGTAGGCTCTTCAAAACAGTGAAGGAAACCTAGTCACCGAAGCACAGGGAATACTAGATGTTTCTAAGCAGCATTTCCAGCAGCTACTTAATGGGTATCAGGTAGAGAGAGTGATAGGGCAAGAAGAGAACCCGCACCCAGTCAATGAAGAATCCATCCCCCTTCCCAGTTTTGAAGAGGTTGACTCAGCTATCAAAAGGCTGAAGCAGATCTGCCAGCAGAGCTTTTCAAACATGGTGGTAATGTTTGGTAGGGTGCATGCACCAAATCATCAACCAAGTATGGGTGGATGAAGTCATGCCCGATGACTGGACTATCAGCTGAGCGACGACGAAGTAAGTCTATGGAGAAAATAAGCGCGGAAAGTTTGATCTCAGCTGTCCAAAGCCGCTCAGTTCTATGACAGGACAGCCACAAAGATTACAAAAATAAAAATGTCACCGAATTTGGACTCTGCTTTTCTAGAGTTAGAAAAAGAAAGACTCCATATTTGAAAGCAAGAGGCAGAGAAAAAAGAAGAGGATAGCGATTACCTTCAATTTTTCAAAAGTCTTGCTATTTATGGCAACATTTTACGATCTCGAAAAACTAGAGATAAGAAGCGACTTTCAAAATATTATTTTGGCAAAACAAAAAAATAAACATACCTACAGAAGGTTTACAATCTGTTTGGAACGGATGGTTTGATACCCTATCCTCCTCTCTATGTAAACCTAATAAAGTGAGCGTGGCATACTGATTTTTTTTTTTCAAATTACAACGCTATCTTCAAACGTTTGAGGATGTTATATGAAAAATCGGTTTTTCCCACAAAAAGTCGGCGTGCGTGAAGACAATACATATATGGGAGAATTGTAGACAATCTAAATATCTAGATATTTGGTCCTAACAAAATTGCTCGGTTTCATATAATTTAGTGAAGTTATAAAAAAGTGAGCGGATTTCAAAAATGATTACACTTGTGCTGTTTCTTTTTCTCAGAAGGCCAGATATGAAATTTCATCCTCCTAGCTCAAAATCGGTTAGGATATCTGCGAAAATTTTCCATATATTCCAGAAATGCACCATAATTTGCCCTTTCTCGATTTATGGGGTGTACACCAAATCTACGTTTTCTCGATCTTATAATAGCTCTATAAATATGAACGCGACTTTCAGCTAAAAGACTACGATGAACTACACTTCAGAATGGCATTTTCGCAACTAATCGCTCGAGCGACGTCGCTCAGTAAAAGGCATAAATTAACCATACCTAGATGGTCAACTTCGAGGGGGTCTCTCTTTCGAACCCACAAGCTGTGCCCGTTGGTGAGCAAGAATGTATGCGTAATTTGCCTGCAAACTCACTAATACACTCTTGCTTACCAACGGGAACTACAACTGTCATAAGGGCTCAGCTATCTTGGACAATTTGTGTCAAAAATTGACAAATTGTGGAGGGGATGCTGTGTCCAATAAACAACTACCAAAAATATTCTTCGTTTCGAGGTGAATCTGTTAAAAGTACGTTACATTTAAAATAGTTAAATTCAAAACGTAACGTATGTTTTAAACCATGTATACTAAATAAAAAACTAAATTAAAACATACAAGCGTATGTATCACAGTAGAAACATACATATTTTAATTTCTTCCTCTTTGTTTTTTGAACAAACAACAAGTAGATACGTTTATTATATATTTTAGGTCAAATATAAAAGAATATGTTTGATTAAAGGACATGGTGAACGCAAATTGTTGTGTTATCCTTATCCTACATATCTTGTAGTCTTTCTCTTTGTTTTATTCCTTTCCTTTTAATTTTGTATTCTATCTTAACCATTAAATATTTTTGCATTAAAGATTAACAGAACAGAAGGCTTCAACCAGCCTTTTGATCTACACATACAATTTGAGAACTAACAATTTATTCTCCTGTGAATAATTTGTACATATATATATATTGTACATATATATATGTACTTTAAATCAAACATTTTTACAAATCAGTACGTACGTAAGCGAAGAACAACCCAATCCAGTACGAAATTTCATACAAATGTCGAATAATAACACAACAGAATAATAATTACTTAAATAAAATAATTAAAAATCTAAATATCCATTTCCAACAATTTCGTAATTACATTATACCAATTTGTTTATTTGTGTAAGACACATTTCATTTATTTATATAAAAAAGATATTGTTTAAACATCCTAAACTTCCCACTGCACTTCCAAACACACCTGCGGCGACCCACTGCCTTTGTTTATATTATTTCACGCCGATTTCAGAGTGCTATATTTCTTAAATAGAAAAAATGCGACAACATCTTAGTACAGATTTGAAATCAGTGCAATATGTCTAAAAAGTTGTCTAAAATCAAAAATATATTTACTCTTTTTTGAGCTAATAAGTAAACAAATGGGGAAAAAGGAAAATCACCTCCATTTTTGACAGCCACGTGTTTAGCCGATACAAAAAAGTATCAATTTACTGAAATTTGGTGAAAACTGTCAGCATAGATTCACTCCACTCTAATGCAAAATTACATGAGCTATTGCTTTGGACCTGTAAATGAGCTGATTAAACTTCAAATCTCTCATTACACGCATTCACCGATGCACAGTGTGGTGAATCGCAAATCTAGCTGGACAAAATTATGAAATCATGTTGGATCGACTTCTTGTTTATATATTTGTTTCTTATGAGTTTAAATAGATAAATGGTCATAAAAAAAAAAAAATTTGTTTTTTTAGTTTGAAATTTTTATAAAAAAGTGACAAAAAAATCAGTTTACATGGTTAAAAAAAAAAGACATTTTTAAGACTTGAACATTTTTTTTTAACATTTTTAGGTATGTCTTGAAGATCATATCTGTTTATTATTAATGTCAAAACCACGTCTTACCGATATACATATTTTGGCCATTTTTTCTCAATTTTCAAAAATGTCTTTTCGCGACAGAGATCATTCTGGAAAAATGAAAAAATTGTATGGCGGTCGCAAAAACGCGCAAGATGTTTTTAGTTTGCCTTAATGAGAACACTATACAGAATGAGATAAATGTAGTTTCACACCGGAATTATGCGGAATAATTAACTTTAAGTCTACTTGAAAAACAACAATATTTTATTTTTAGACCTTTTTGACCTTCCCACAGATTTGTTGTTTTTAAAATAGTTGCAATGGAAATTATTAAATAAAAATTTTTATATTTTACCTTAAAATAACGCTTAATAATAATAACAAAAAATTATAACACTAAAATCACGATAGCGTTTTAAATCATCAACCAAACTCACACAAAAAATACGCTACTTGGTGTTATCTCTTTGCATCTGTTGACAACATCTAACTTTCAAGCTTACTTTTCCTAATCAGAGATAAAAACAAAAAAACAAAACATGAATTATAGTTGCCTATTGTATTGAGAAGCTCAATACACGATTTAAAGTCAACTGGCTAAACTTTGATTTTTTCTAATTTTGTCCAGCTAGATTGGCGATTCACCACACTGTGCGATGGGAACGATAGAGAGGATTAGGCCCCGCCCATTTGCGGGTTTTAGCGGGTTGGGGATAGAGTGTTGACTATCTAAGTATAGTTAATTTATGGTAAAAGGCTACTCGTCGCTCAGACTTGTCGCTGATCGCTCAACCGCGCAATCGCTCAGTGTGTGGCCCTAGCCTTATGTATAATAAATGGAAAACGTCCTAAAAGAAATAAAGGGTTTTACTTTACACTTACATACGTATGTATGTATATGTATATATTTATAAGCATATTTTTTAATTCCTTAATATGTATACGTACATAAGTATGTATCCAACCTGGTTTCAGTCGTCAGACTCATTTCAACATTTTGGTCGTACAACATTCGTAAAGTTCTTTAATTTTATGAGTTTGGTGAATGAATTGTACTGACATATTTTGCGGCACTATTCAAAATATGTTTTTACATCTACTCATTCCATTGTAACGCCAAGGTAATATGAATTCAATTAAATTCCCACAAACACAAACATTTCACTTGAATTTCATGATTTTTATTTATTACTATTTTTTTCTTTGAAATATTTTCGATGTCCTTTGCTTCTAATTTTTTATCTGCCGTAACACTCCACCCTCATGGGTTCACTCCACTTGCAACAGCACGCATTTTATTCTCATAAAAATGAAAATTGTATGATATTTCCCTCTGTCGTTTCTATGTATTTCCCGGTATATCTGTATGTACATATGTATATACTCGTACGAATACTAGCTCTGTTTTTGTTCACAGTTGCTTGTGAATTTCCATAGAAATAGCCACCTGAATGAAATACACAAACTTACTGTCAGAGAGACATCCTTTAGCTGAACCCCCGTGGAAGGGAAAAACATGCATATTCCCTCTTTACCATGTGCATATTTTTGAATTTCTTCTATGAAAATTCGAAAAGAAGTGAAAGAAATCTGCACTAGAGATGGGGACTGGAAGCACTTATGCTTAAGTGTTCCATAAAAAGTACAAATAAATAAGCAGAGGATTCTACTTGAGATCGTTGGTAAGGAAGAAAACTTTGTACGGTATTTCTTTAAAGATTTGTTTTGGCGTCCCGTTGTCCTGGGGTCTTGAGAGCTAACGTAGAAATCTACAAATATTTTTACTTCTCTTGAAAAACGGCAATCTGTGGTTGTTGGAGTAGGTGCTTAAGTGGAATATGTGTTCTTAGGCCATTTAGAAGATTTTATTGTGCTGAATTTGCATTATATTGCAGGTATCAATAAATTATTTAGGTTTTTTTGTGGTTTCGTTTTGCTTTTTCATTTCACGAGAGAAAGAAGCCCGTTTCTGGTTTGATATCAATTATTATGAAATACTTCTTTTAAATACCTTAATACACCATGTGTAGGTATTTACCTACATATGTACTTATCTTAATGGTATTATTGTATCTGTCATACTAAACTACGAGACTTTCGAATCTCATCTATATCACAGATTTAGGGCATTGATCCACAAGCTTTGAACTTATTTGTTCATTTACACAGATAATTGTAGGCAATGTATTTTTGATAGAAGGAATAAAGATAATGTTTATAGCCATACATACATGACCTTTATGCCTTCAGAAAGTATTTACCTATTTACATACATATGTACATATATGTATGTACTTATATTATACCTAATGAATTCAAGCATTCCATTTACCCTTTTATGTATTCTAGCTCTTGGGTCTTAAAGGTAGATAATTGAACTTTTATACTTAAGACTCTTTTGTAAAAAAATATCGCTGTCCTATAGTTATGTCACTATTTAAGGATCAAGCAGTTTTGAAAAGGAGAACAACGATGTCTATATTCAAAAAACCTAACAAGTCAGTTCATTAATGACGTTGGAGAATGTCTGCTTATGACTGACCTATTATTATTATTTGAAAATGGGGTATGTTGCACTGCGACCCGTTGGTCCTTTGTCCCCCAGGTAACACCTTGGGAAGGTACATGCCCCAAGGTGTTCCCCTCGCTTTTGGATTCCTTTCGGAATCATTTTGAGGGTAATGCACTCTTACTATGCCTTGGCGGAAGAAATATATCCTAGAGCACTTTCTCTAATCCAATTTCCTTTAAGAATCTAAGGATGAAAGCTGAATCTAGTGACGGTTTTTGCTCATCTGATAATAATTGGTAGTTGCCCAAGTCTTTCAGTCTTTTGTGGGTCAGTGCCCCACAAGATCCCAGCACATGTTCTGGGATTTCACTGGACTGATTGCAGATTCTGCAGAGTCTTTCTTAAGATATACCTAGTTTTCTTAGGTCCTCCTTGAGTTTACAATGCCCCGTTAGGATACTGAGGTTATTCTTGCTCATGCTGATACTTGTGTCGAATATTTTTCGGTTGTATTGCCATAGAAGTTTCTTGGCTTGCCTCATTCCATGAGAGTTATTGCAGGTTCTTGTCTTGTTTTCCCTCTCCTGTTTCCTGAATTCTTTGAGGGTATGGTCCCCTATTTCGCAGAATGGTTCAGGACCTATAAAGGATTCTGATGCTCCTTTTCTTGCTAGGGAGTCATTACCCTCTACTACCTAGTACATTAAGTTTTTGCAGGCATTCCCACACAAGTTTGGACTTAATGATATAGGAGTCAAGTGCCATGATAGCAGCTTGGCTATCTGACATTATAGTTATATCACAGTTGACATGGTTTCTATCAACATTGATTTGGACACATTTATCTATGGCATAGATTTCAGCCTGAAAGATACTGGTTCTTTTGCCCATGGATTCAGAGTATTTGGTTCTGGGCCCGAATACCCCTGCTCCAGTTCCTTCATCAGTTCTTGATCTATCTGTGTACCACTTTGTTGTATGATTGCTCAGTTTGTAGATAGTGGATACATTGCTCCAACTTTTTTTTGTTACTGAGGTTGGTAACAAAGTTCTTTTGGAAGTTAAGCCTTCTAAATGACTGACCTATAATGGTGTGCAGTTTGATTACTTTTGAGTAGCGAATGATTACTGATTACTTCCAATTCAGTATTCGGTTTTCAGTATTCGGTTTTCAGTTTTCGTTACTGAGTTCTGAATACTGAATGAGTATATGAGTATTATGCAGAAAAGTACTCAAACTGGAACAGACAGAACATATCATATCAAGTGGGACGTTTGGGTATACGAGTATTGTACAAAAAAGTAATCAAATTGGAACAGAATGGATCAGGTGGGACGTTTGAATAGAGAGTGCAAAAGAAGAGGAAATCGGAACATGTAGAAGTGGATCGTAAAAATACGTATTCGTTCGAATTTCGAATCGTTCTTTTTTCTTCTCTAATAAATGGAAAATTACCAGAAATATTAAGTGATAAACAAGTACCATGCGATGGACGAAGGACAACGGTCCGCACTCCCAATAGCGGGAGATGCGGACAAACAATCAACTTCCGATGCTAACACATCAGGCCACCACCCAGCAGTTGATCACACGGAAGGAACAGTGAAGAGGAGGAGGCGAATCAAACAAACACCTAGCCTAGTTAAGCGCCCCACCCTATCAGCTTCAACAGAAAAGCTGCCCGGTGAAGTGAGGCAGGGGGCGTCAGCAAAAGAAAAAGCAACAGCAGCAACAACAAGGCAGCAGATGTCTGAAGATGACGACTTCCCATACCACAACAACGAACGGTAGCTTATTTAATAACTCTTATTAAATTGATAGCTGATTTAGGATTGTCTTATATAATTGTGGTAGCGAAGTATTTGCCAATGATTCAGTAGGGTTTCTTTTCAGAAGGAAAAGACATTTATAGCTATATGTGCATTGCACGCAGACATGAACTATATCATCTCTAGACAGTGTACCGAAAAGTATCTGCAAAGTTCCATAATTCTACATAATTAATATGAATCCTGATAAATATTATGTATGTACTTCTGACACGAAGCATTCGTACTTCGGTTTTTTATTTCTTGTAATTACTCATGTAATAATGGGTTTAACAGTTAATGAGGGCTAAACAAAGTACATGCTGTCAACAAAAAGGACATACAATACCGACGCCTCGGACAGAAGGTCACCCTCGACAGATATAACTTTGAGGTAGTTAAGGACTTTGTCTTCCTAGTAGAGAAAGACCTCGTCAAAGGTGGCGCGCTCAAGTGGAAAGGCACCTCAAGTGCGAAACTGGAGGCAGCTGGCTAAAGATCAAGCTGGCTTGAGAGGCTTGTTGGTTGAGGCCCAGGTCCACCCCGGACTGTAGCGCCACCTTACTTACTTAAGTAAATAATTAAAATATGCATTTGTATATAAACAGCCAACTTATGCACGCTGTTTGATCAAATACGCTGACAATTCAATAGGCGGGTGACTTCCAGATCTACGGAAATTTGAAAGCCTGAAAAAGGTTCTTCATTAAGAAAAAAACTGAATTATTAGTGTGGCTACTGGCCCAGAAAATCGACGATAGACCATATCTTCGCGCTAACGTGAATCCTAAAAGAGATAAACGCATTTCAAGTCAGAACTCACAAAAATGTTCTGGACTTTTGTTCCAATGGGGTTGGACAGAAGTCCATAACTTAATTGTGGACTTATGTTCCACTGAACTGGGACATACAGAAATCCATTATGGACTTACATATAGACGGAGAGCCGACTGTCACATCACTTACGTCATCGGGTACCTAAAAAATTAAATATCAATGTGAAGTAAATGGTGAGAGGAGATGTTATCAGTCGGTCTGCCTAACTTTGTCCTGCCGCAAATCGCTTTTATTACGTCACTTCCGGTTGAATTTTTGGACGAGTACTTACGTCATAAGACACCTATAAATGAAAATGTCTTTTAGATATAAGTCAATAAGTACTTCAAGAATAACTTGGTCTGCCTTGCCCTACCCTGCCGCAACATTCCGGCAGACCAGCCGGAAGTAACTGTTTTTTGACCGAGTACTTACGTCATTAAGTACTTAAAAAATTTTAACGCCAGATTCTTCCTCATCCTTTACTCTTCTAAAAAAAACCAGGTCTGCCTTAGCTTACCTTGCCGCAAATATGTGGCAGACCATAAATTGTTCTACATACATTCCAGTTTAATAGCATTGAAAATGTTTTTTTTTATTAATTTTTTTAATTTTTGTTTATTTACAACGCTTTATTTATAAATAAGAATAAAGTTATTAAATCCAATGAAAATAATATAAACTCCCTACTTTAAACATTATTAATGAAAATGTTAAAAATCTAAATAATCTGCAAATCCTAAAACTACTCAGAATCGTCATCAGACTCGTCAAAAAACTCATTTTCCTCTTCATCACTTAAATTGTTTTCTTTATGTATTATGTCATCTACATTAAGTGGTGTTGGATCTCCTTCAAACCAAAGAGGTTCAAGCTTTTCGTCCTTGAGAATCCAACCACAGTTCTCGAAACTATATTTTGAACAATCGACTTCTGTAGCATTTTGCCACATTGAATTTATATAAATGGTTCTTAAAATTTTTTGTTTTAATGAATTCCAGCACGGTGGGATAAGGCTGGAATCAAAGTTCTTAATTTTTTTTTTTAAACTCTTAGAATTGGAGGAAGTAGCGTACAATTTGTGAAAAATATCAAATCTTGCTGAATTAACGTTTTTGCAGTTTTTTATACCATATAATTTGCATGTAAATTCCTGCAAAACCTGCATTTTCAGTTCATTCTCTGTATCATTTGGATTGTTTAGAGATTTAAAGATTTCTTGAAAATGTTTGTTTTTATGTAACAGTTCAAAGGGTTTAATTTTGCCTTTCCTATAGAAACAAGCTGTGTAATCAGATCCTGTAAAAGCATGGAAACCGGGCAAAGAAAGACATAAATCTTGGCCAAGATTTTTAGATAAAGAGGTGCAGTTTATGCAACTGACATCTTTTAAATTCGATGTGGCGCTCGTAAGCCAAATTTTCAAATGTTTTAACTTGTGTATGTTACCCAATAAAATTATTAAAACATCTGTATCAGATGCCTTAACAACTATTTTTGAGTTAATTCTAAGCTTACTCATGTGAAATATTAGTCTTGTATCGGCTTCTTCGTGTTTGCATTCGAACTCTGTTTCTTCAATTTTAAGAACTCTATCACTCACAGAGGTAAATGAGAAACATCGTTCTTCCACGGTCAGATAGATTTTTTTGTCACGCAACTCTTTTGCCATAGAATCCCTTGTCCAATCTTCACCCAAAAACTTCACTAAAGCTTCTTTGAATTTAATGTTTATACCCTATCCTAAGGGTATATTAAGTTTGACACATAGTTTGTAACATAGAGAAATAATCGAGATAGACCCTATAAAGTATATATATTCGTGATCAGCATCAATAGCGAAATCGATTGAGCGATGACCGTCCGTCCGTCCGTCCGTCCGTCCGTCCGTCCGTCCGTCCGTCCGTCCGTATGTCACCGCTTTTTAGGCCTTAAATTTTGAGCTAGGACGATGAAATTTCATATCTGGGCTTCTGAGAAAAAGATACAGTACAAGTGTAAAAATTTTTGAAATCCGCCCACTGCCACGCCCACTTTTTCATAACTTCACTAAATTATATGAAACCGAAAAATTTTGTTAAGACCAAATATTTGGGCATTCAGATTCCCTACAATCCACCCATACAAACGTTTTGGCCACGCCCACTTTTTGGGGGCGTTTTCATCACAAAACCGAGTTTTGGGCCTTCAATTATTAACTAGGACGCTGAAATTTCATATCTGGGCTTCCAAGAAAACGATACAATATAAGTGTAAATTTTTTTTACATCCGCCCACTGCCACGCCTACTTTTTTATAACTTCACTAAATTATATGAAACCGAAAAATTTTGTTAAGACCAAATATTTAGGTATACAGATTCCCTACAATTCACCCATAGAACAGTTTTGGTCACGCCCACTTTTTGGGGGCGTTTTCATCAAAAAACCGATTTTGATAAAATTTTACATGTAACATCCTCAAACGTTCGAGGTTATAGCCATATTTGAGTACAAAATGCAATTTGGTCACGCGCACTTTATAGAGAGGAGGATAGGGTATCATACGATCCGTTCCAGACGGATTGTAGCTTTTCTGTATGTTTTTTAAACTTTTTAAGAAGTCATTAGGACGGATTTGTGATGGGCCCAAGATGTTGTATGGAACATCGTGCTCCTGGCGACTACGGCGTTCGATGTCTTTCAACGATGGTTTGAAATACCTATCAAACACTAAATGCACTTCTGAAGCATCCGTATTACAAATTTTTCTCAAAATCATTTCTGATAATTTTTCAAAAGTTCGGGGCAAGCTTAAGCCCAAATGATGCAAAAAATAAAATCCATCTATAAGATCAACATCAACATCAATGCTGTTGGGTTCACCAGGTTCGGAAAAAGATGAAATTTTTTTTGCCAGAGCGGACTTATTTGTTTTGAACATTTCACCAGAAGGATCACAGAGTGCTGGTGGAGCAGGTGACAATGGATAGGATAAACATATTTCCATATCAATTTTTTTTTCTAGAGATATTGCTAGTAACCTTCCAAATATATCACGCTCCATTTTTATTAATGCTTGCTTTCCGTCCCTACTTTTTTGTATTTTTTTAATATTTTCTGAAGCAAAGTTGTTTATGCCATTACGTTTGATTGGCTTTCCGAAACGGGAACAATCATTATAACATTCTTCCAAAAATTTCAATTTTAGAGCTTCACTGTTTTTTTTCATATTGGAAAAAAAGGAAGTTGTCTTTTCCGATGCTGCTCTGCCAGTTGTAACATTGAATAGGTGGGTCTTTTCAAGTTTAGGGTCGAATGGATTTTTGTACTGATTAAAAGTACGAATTATATTGCTCAGGGCTTTGTTATCTTTTTCTATTCTGCTCAGTTGTAATTCCTGTGAGATGTCATCCTTGTGGGAAATATTTAACTCTTGCAGAAGTTTTGAAATTATTCTCGTCCGAATACTATGACTTAAAGCCCATCGCTGTCGGGCTGATATAGAGTTGGTAAAATGACTAATACCTGTTAACGAGTTAGCTGCTTCTGCATTAATGGTTTGTTCGAGCGTAAGATCAACTGGAGCTCTCGCTAAACTGCCGTTGGTCCGCTTGACACCAAAAGCACCACGCTTGAATTCTTTAAGCAGCTGCGAATCATTGTTTTTTAGTTTGACCAAGTTGTTGTGGTACAACAAAATCCACCTTGCATAGTTGGGTTGATTAAAGTAGAAGAATAAATCTGCCATTTCAAAGATCGACTGAACATATAAGTTAAAATCACTCGTTCTAATGCTTCTAGAGAATCGAAAATATATATTGATTAATTCTATATATTGCATATAGAACTTAGCAGTCTTTCCGTGGTTTCCAGTTAGTGTTAAATGAATATACCTTTTATACTGTTCTAAGATACCTTCTAAGGTATCAATAATTTCCATGGATTGGTGAGATTCCACGGGACTTATTTCAGTAATATCAAGGAGATCATTTAAAACTTCTGAGATACTTAAGAGATACCTTCTTCCACCATGAATTGTTCGAAATGCAAACTTTGTAGTGCACCTGATAAAAGAGGGTGAATTCTTTTGCACCTGTTAAAGTGTTTGCCATCGACGAAACCATTGACAGAACCTTCTGCTAAGACTTCTGACTCTATCAGTATATTAGCAATTCCAGAACCATCAATATACTTCCCAATCGCCTTAAAGAATGCTAGCTGTATATGAAATGCACCCAAATTTATAAAAATATTGTCAAATGTAGGTCTTTCTGTGCACTGTATTTCCATAGCCATTTTTGCAATAGCTAAATCATAGGTTAATATAATTTCCTGCTGACCACATTGTTCAGCTATTTTCTGAGCATAAATCATTGTTTCATGTACAACAGTGTATGACGTGGGTGATGAATTAATTTGAGGCAAATAATCAACTACTTGGGTTTCACTCATATCTATAACAGTTCTGCTATTAAATCCAATCCACATTGGCGTCTTATGAACCCTAGACAAGAAAAGTGCCCATATTAGGTCTTTCATAACAGCATTCTGTTTTGCTCCCTGACATTGTTTTTGAAATTCTGTAATATAATCTAAATTTATAAACACTGGTTTAGCTGAAGGTTTTTTAAAATAAGGTCGTATATCCCGGGAAATTTCCTCAAATCGTCGTCTTTTCCTAGGCATAGGCATTGTTGCTATTGTTTCATCGATTGCGGTAGAAGACGGTCTTTTTCTACGGGAAGATTCAATACGTAATGTATTCTCAGTAGGAATAAACTGATAGATTAATCCTACGGTATCGTGGAGAGTATCTTTACCACTAAATGTATCCACAAAACGGTCGTAATTGTCGAATGCAACATGAGTACTCAAAGAGCTTTCCAAAGTTATGCCAGAAGGTATAAGCCTATTTTCAGCGCAAGCTGTATACGTCATTTCTGTTTCCAATTCTTCAGCAACATTAAAAAAATTGTGAGCACTTTCCTACTACTTGTCAATGATTTTATTGCTAGTCCTAGCATCAGGTGTTTCGACGGCTTAATTCTACCTTTCGTTACAGTATAGATAATATCCTGACATATCGATTTTATTCTCAAGCAATCAGAACCTGCATTTTTATACCCTATCCTAAGGGTATATTAAGTTTGACACATAGTTTGTAACATAGAGAAATAATCGAGATAGACCATATAAAGTATATATATTCGTGATCAGCATCAATAGCGAAATCGATTGAGCGATGACCGTCCGTCCGTCCGCCCGTCCGTCCGTCCGTCCGTCCGTATGTCACCGCTTTTTGGGCCTTAAATTTTGAGCTAGGACGATGAAATTTCATATCTGGGCTTCTGAGAAAAAGATACAGTACAAGTGTAAAAATTTTTTAAATCCGCCCACTGCCACGCCCACTTTTTCATAACTTCACTAAATTATATGAAACCGAAAAATTTTGTTAAGACCAAATATTTAGGCATTCAGATTCCCTACAATCCACCCATACAAAAGTTTTGGCCACGCCCACTTTTTGGGGGCGTTTTCATCACAAAACCGATTTTTGGGCCTTAAATTTTTAACTAGGACGCTGAAATTTCATATCTGGGCTTCCGAGAAAAAGATACAATACTAGTGTAAAATTTTTTTACATCCGCCCACTGCCACGCCTACTTTTTTATAACTTCACTAAATTATATGAAACCGAAAAATTTTGTTAAGACCAAACATTTGGGTATTTAGATTCCCTACAATTCACCCATAGAACAGTTTTGGCCACGCCCACTTTTTGGGGGCGTTATCATCAAAAAACCAATTTTGATAAAATTTTACATGTAACATCCTCAAATGTTCGACATTATAGCTATATTTGAGTATAAAATGCAATTTGGCCACGCCCACTTTATAGAGAGGAGGATAGGGTATCATACGATCCGTTCCAGACGGATTGTAGCTTTTCTGTATGTTTTCTCCTAATATCTGGCCCTTGAACAAGACTACTGACGAAATCGAACAATTTCTCAGGAATATTACACTCACCTTCAAAGATATTTTCTACATCCAAGTTTGCAGAAATTTTGCTGATTTTTATTCCTTTGATTGTATTTCTAAGATCATACGCTACATCCTCGAGTTTTGTTTCCTCCGCAGTTTTTTGAAAAATGGTTTCATTAATCAGTTTTTTGACGTCAATCCCCTTCTTATAAACTATTTTCTTTGGATTATAGGAATTCGAAACGTTTATAATTAGAACATCGCTGTGAACTTGTAAAATTTTTTCTTGTAAATGCTGAGCGGTGTAACCACGAAAACCTGTTCTATGAGTGAATTGTAGGGAATCTAAATACCCAAATATTTGGTCTTAACAAAATTTTTCGGCTTCATATAATTTAGAGAAGTTATAAAAAAGTAGGCGTGGCAGTGGGCGGATGTAAAAAAATTTTACACATGTACTGCATCTTTTTCTTGGAAGCCCAGATATGAAATTTCTGCGTCCTAGTTAAAAATTTAAGGAGCATAAATGGGTTTTGTGATGAAAACGCCCCCAAAAAGTGGGCGTGGCCAAAACCTTTGTATGGGTGGATTGTAGGGAATCTGAATGCCTAAATATTTGGTCTTAACAAAATTTTTCGGTTTCATATAATTTAGTGAAGTTATGAAAAAGTGGGCGTGGCAGTGGGCGGATTTAAAAAATTTTTACACTTGTACTGTATCTTTTTCTCAGAAGCCCAGATATGAAATTTCATCGTCCTAGCTCAAAATTTAAGGCCCAAAAAGTGGTGACATACGGACGGACGGACGGACGGTCATCGCTCAATCGATTTCGCTATTGATGCTGATCACGAATATATATGTATACTTTATAGGATCTATCTCGATTATTTCTCTATGTTACAAACTATGTATCAAACTTAATATACCCTTAGGATAGGGTATAAAAAAGCATGGTGTCAATAAAAGAAAAAGAATTTTGGATAGATTTTACTGAGAAGTATCGTTCATTCCCCTGTTTGTGGGATGTTCGTACAAAAGAATACAGCAACAAAATTATGAGAGAGGAAGCACTGCAGGTCCTTGTGGAAAAGTGTTACGAATTAGATCCAAAAGCCGATAAGGACTACACACAGAAGCGGATAACGAACCTAAGGACATCATTCAGCAGAGAGTACAAAAAAATTCAAAATTCTAAGAGCACCGGTTCTGGGGCAGACAGTGTTTATGAGTCCACCTTGTGGTATTACGACCAACAGGTATTTTTCAAAAGACGGCGAAGTTTCGCGAAAGGCCACTCTTCATTATCTTTTTCTAGGGATGATGATAACGCTATTGAAGAAAACTTCTTTCTGGAGGTGTGTTTGAATTTAATAAAGAATTTGTGATTATTCATTATACCCTATCCTAAGGGTATATTAAGTTTGACACATAGTTTGTAACATAGAGAAATAATCGAGATAGACCCTATAAAGTATATATATTCGTGATCAGCATCAATAGCGAAATCGATTGAGCGATGACCGTCCGTCCGTCCGTCCGTCCGTCCGTCCGTCCGTCCGTCCGTCCGTCCGTCCGTCCGTCCGTCCGTCCGTCCGTCCGTATGTCACCGCTTTTTGGGCCTTAAATTTTGAGCTAGGACGATGAAATTTCATATCTAGGCTTCTGAGAAAAAGATACAGTACAAGTGTAAAAATTTTTGAAATCCGCCCACTGCCACGCCCACTTTTTCGCAACTTCACTAAATTATATGAAACCGAAAAATTTTGTTAAGACCAAATATTTAGGCATTCAGATTCCCTACAATCCACCCATACAAAAGTTTTGGCCACGCCCACTTTTTGGGGGCGTTTTCATCACAAAACCGAGTTTTGGGCCTTAAATTATTAACTAGGACGCTGAAATTTCATATCTGGGCTTATGACGAAAAGATACAGTAGAAATGTAAATTTTTTTTACATCCGCCCACTGCCACGCCTACTTTTTTATAACTTCACTAAATTATATGAAACCGAAAAATTTTGTTAAGACCAAATATTTAGGTATACAGATTCCCTACAATTCTCCCATAGAACAGTTTTGGTCACGCCCACTTTTTGGGGGCGTTTTCATCAAAAAACCGATTTTCATGAAATTTTACATGTAACATCCTCAAACGTTCGACATTATAGCTATATTTGAGTACAAAATGCAAGTTGGCCACGCCCACTTTATAGAGAGGAGGATAGGGTATCATACGATCCGTTCCAGACGGATTGTAGCTTTTCTGTATGTTTTTATGTTTTTTTTATACCCTATCCTAAGGGTATATTAAGTTTGACACATAGTTTGTAACATAGAGAAATAATCGAGATAGACCCTATAAAGTATATATATTCGTGATCAGCATCAATAGCGAAATCGATTGAGCGATGACCGTCCGTCCGTCCGTCCGTCCGTCCGTCCGTATGTCACCGCTTTTTGGGCCTTAAATTTTGAGCTAGGACGATGAAATTTCATATCTGGGCTTCTGAGAAAAAGATACAGTACAAGTGTAAAAATTTTTGAAATCCGCCCACTGCCACGCCCACTTTTTCATAACTTCACTAAATTATATGAAACCGAAAAATTTTGTTAAGACCAAATATTTAAGCATTCAGATTCCCTTCAATCCACCCATACAAAAGTTTTGGCCACGCCCACTTTTTGGGGGCGTTTTCATCACAAAACCGATTTTTGGGGTTTAAATTTTTAACTAGGGCGCTGAAATTTCATATCTGGGTTTCCAAGAAAAAGATACAGTACATGTGTAAAATTTTTTTACATCCGCCCACTGCCACGCCTACTTTTTTATAACTTCACTAAATTATATGAAACCGAAAAATTTTGTTAAGACCAAATATTTGGGTATTTAGATTCCCTACAATTCACCCATAGAACAGTTTTGGCCACGCCCACTTTTTGGGGGCGTTATCATCAAGAAACCTATTTTGATAAAATTTTACATGTAACATCCTCAAACGTTCGACATTATAGCTATATTTGAGTACAAAATGCAATTTGACCACTTTATAGAGAGGAGGATAGGGTATCATACGATCCGTTCCAGACGGATTGTAGCTTTTCTGTATGTTTTAGATTTACAATTCTCCACCTCAGACTCCTGGAGTAAGCGGGGCTGGAATATCCCGTTCATCATCATCGTTTTCTCCTCAACCGAAAAAAAAGGCTTCACTTGAACAACAACAAAAGATATTTTTCGAAAGTGCAAGTAAATTCATGACACAAAGAGAAGAAAACAAGGATGATGAATTTTATATTCTGGGAAAAAGGATTGCTGAACACTTCAGAAACATGGAGTCAACACAACGCCTGATAGCCGAGAGAATAGTAACGCATGTTCTCATCACTGGTAGGATTAACCAGTTAACTTTGGAATCGGCATTCGTTCGAAATTCACCTGCACCGGAATTTCACCAAGTCGAAATCCCTGCACCAAATAATCCTGATAGCATAGTTGAATTTGTCCCAGAGATATCGGAATTTTTGTTTTTAAATAAATAGAGATAAGTCACAATTTCAGACGAAAGTTTATTTATTATTGTCTTGATAAATTTACATGTGTCTTACTTTCATAAAGTGAATAAAATATTTTGAAATGTATCCAAATTCTTAGTTAAATTAGAAAAACCACACGTTTTGTTCTGAAATGGAACTTTTCCTTCGTTATTGTAACTCCTTAAGTTTATTTCTTATTTATTTTGCATTGGTAAGTTGTGTTCTAGATCTTGCTTTATTCAAGGAAGGCATCACCTCATTCTGTCGCCAGATGCCTGGAATTATGATACCTCCAAATCTTCGCGATCTACACATCTGTCGGTAACATAATCACGCGAATGAAATCTTAAAAAATTATGTAGCACACAGCAAGCTAAAATATGTAGTTGCATCAACGTGCTCTAAATTGGTTTTTATTCGTTTTTGAAAGATTTTAAATCTGGAACATAAAATGCCGAACACGTTCTCTACTACACGGCGAGTTGAACTTAATCGGTAATTGAAAATTCTTTCTTCTTTCGTAATGCCCATTTGGGCAAAAGGCTTCCAAATATTTTCTGACAGGGCAAATGCCTCATCACCAATAAAACCATAGGGACAAACGTATGAATTTTTTTCAAGTTTTTCCGGGGGTGGTATCTGAAGTGTGTGATTATACAACTTCTCATACAAATCTGTTCTTTTGAAGACTCCTCCATTAGTACCTTCATGAACGTATATGAGTTCGTAGTTAGAATTTACAACGGCAAATAAAACAAGACTGTGTGTTCCCTTGTAGTTGAAAAAATCTGAGCCACTCTTTCGGGGTTTTCTGATGAGTACATATTTTCCGTCCATTGCTCCAATACAGTGTTCAAAGTTCCACTGTTTCTTGAATCCTTCAGCAATATTCCTCCAATCAGTTTCTGTGGATGGAAACTAAGAGGAAAATCAAATTAACTCAGTCGTTTGATTTATCGTTTTGTTATTATCTTACCTTTAAGTAATTATATAGCCCAACAAGTTTCAGGCACAATTTTTACAATAGATTGGGCTGATATTCTTGAGGAAAATTTAAGATCAATAAAGTCGCATTCAGTAGCTAGATAACGCAATGTAAGGATTAAACGCTGGTCAGCTGATATTGGTGACCTCATAAAGGTTTCCTGTTTTGATATAGCAGGTGCCACAAGATTCAAAAATAACATTTGTAGTCATCTGGCTCCGTAATTCTCAATTTTTCCACACGAAAAATATCAGAATGCACAGATCTTACCAAAAGCCAATCCTTGACCCATTTTCGTTTTTTTTTCGACTTTTAACAGTGCACTTGCACATATTTTTATAAAGTTTTTACTTCTATTTAACACAGACATTATTCAGTACAAACTGATGAAAAACAACTGAAGAAATAATTTGGTTGTATACAAATCGCATCCTGATTGTATCGTGTGTTTGATACATACGGCGGTCGGGCCGATGTCGGTACGACACAGGTTGGTACGACGGTTGTATAGTGTATTTCCTGCTTAAGAAAGCCGCATATAAGAAGAACACGGTTATAAGACTCACATTCTAATAAACCATGCACTTTCCCATATAGTTACCTGTTAACTTGTTATAAGAAAAACACTGATATAAGAAATTTATTTTGATACACACATATTTGCATAGAAAATTAAACGTGTGTGTATAAGAAATTGCGAAAATTAAAGATTTTTTTTTCAAATTTGGATGAAATTTGTGAGTAATGCAAATGGTAACTGTAGTATACCATTGGTCATGTCTTTGCTTTTTTATGATACAAATAAACGATACATACCTACACACATACATATATAATGTGTGTGCCAATGCTAAGAAGATTTGTTTTAAATGCTTTTGCGATATTTGTAAGAAATTTTCTTTCTTGTGTGCGTATTGCTCATAAAAGAAAATGTCTTTCTTATATCCGTTCTTTTAATATATGTAAGAAAACACTGAATTTCTCTGGATTTTCGGACTTTCTTATATCCGTCATCGACTGCATTAGCATGTGTAACGACCGTAAAGACTATAGGAAATTGCAGTTGTTGCTCTGAATGCATTCATCTGAATAGAAATATGTAACTTCATAGACTGTCAATTTCATTTGACCTAATAAAATAACTTCCACTTACTTACTAAAATTATTTTACTTGCAATGGTTGGTGTTTTCTTTTTATGTGTTCCTTAATTGCGTGTATAACATTTTATGGATTTATTTTTAAGTACCAATCTGTCCCGATTTTCGGTTACTGGTGTTCCAATTTAAATATAATTTCATCTGGCAGCCGATCCATCTTTTTATTGATGTCAAGGTCGCATATGACAGCATTTGTAGAGACGAGCTATATACCTATAGACCCATGTCTAGTTTTGGCTGCCAAATGGGTGTAGCGGTAAATCATTGCTAAACCAAGTATCTATGTGCTGTCAACCAGAAGGGACTCACAACATCGACGAATTGAACAGAACGTCACAATCGGCAGCTAACTTTCAGGTAGTAAGTTACTTTGTCTACCTCGGCTCAGCTAATAAACGAAGAATAACTCTTGCCAATCGTTGTTTGTTTGGGCTGAGGAGACAATTATGTAGTAGAGCCCTATCCGGACAACTAAGGAGATTCAGTATAAGACCTTGATCATCCCAATTCTACTTTATCCTCTGTCGCTCCGAGAGAAAGATTCTTCGTAAAATTTTCGGTCTTGTTTGTGTTCACGGGATTTGGAGGAGTAGATTCAACGACAAACTATGCGAGCTGTTCAGCGACATCGACCTACATAGTTAAAAAATTGCGCATCAGTCGTTTAAGATGGCTAGTACATGTAGAACGGATGGACACAAATGCTCCGGGCAGTAGAGTCTTCAAATCTTACCCGGAGGGACAACGCAGTAGAGGCGCGCACAAATACAAGAGGACCTTAACAAACTTGGAGTGCGCAACTGGAGGCAGTTAGCTGAGGACCGGGCTAACTGAAGAGGCTTGTTAGTGGATGTCCAGGTTCACCCCGAACTGTAGCGCTACCTAAGTAAATGGTATTTTCTACATGCACATATGTACATACGTATGTATTTGCATGCAAGTATTCAAATAAAAGTGTTATTATAAAGTGCATTTTTTTTTATCTGCGTGTTAAAACTGGTATAACCGAGAAACTGGGTAACTGGAATACGTCTATAAGTTCGACTGTATTTGAACAATCGTCTGCAAAACTGATATGTATGTCTCTTGTTAAACCTATGTATGCAATTTAAAACGATAGTATTCCTTTAAGTTAAAATGAAACTTCAACTTTTATCACATAAAAAGAATTAAAATGGTATACAGACATACATACATACATTAATACATAAGTATAAGAAAGAACTCGATATACATATGTACATATGTATTTAAAGTCTTATACTTTTCAATGACTTACAACATTGACAAACTACCATTTAAATTATTTTCAACAACTCTAAAACACATTGAAGCAAAAAGAATTAAAATAGAAAGTAAGAAAAAAAAATCAATCAAAAGGCAGAACCCAGTTACAAGGGAAATAATATGCTTCTAGTTCCTTGTATCATAATGGTGAGCTCAGCCTACACCAAAGTGTCACAGATGTTTTACAAATCCAATGAATCGTAGAAAGGAAACCCAAAACTCAAAGAAATACAAAATCAAATTCATTTTATGTCCTGTGTTCATGTCATTGTCCTTCTTTCATTCATTCCTCAAACGATTCTGTCTTCCTCGCTACCATTCGTTATTTAGTTGACATAATTCTCAGCGCCGAAAACAAAATTCAATCAGTGTTAGTATAACGCCAAAAGGATACAAATCAAAATTACAGAAAGAAAGGAAAAAGTAGAAAAGAGGAGCGGAAAAAGGTGAAAGGTATGAAAGAACATTATTCGATTTTCATCTACTTATTGGATCCTGACAGATTGAATTCACATTTCGTACGATGTTTGGGATGTTCAGTGGGGCCCCTAAGCGTTTTGGAAGTGCTATGAAGTGGGCTTCAGTTAAAGAATTCAAGTCATGTCCTAGGATACAATTTGATAAAGATGAATGCAATTTAATGAGGCGACACACAAAAATAAAACAATATGGATATCCGTCCGAATGATAGACGAAGACTGCTTTCACTGTATTTTTATTTCGATGATACATACATATTTATGTTATTTAAGTGTGTATTAAGTGGTGTGGAAATTTTGGTAAATTATGCATGAATATGTCACAAAAGTAAATATACTAATATATATACTAATCTTCCAGTTAGGTTTTTAAAGATATTAGAAACCAGATTGGTGAAAAAAAGTTTTGCAGGATTATAGGTACATATGTATGTAATCTAATCCATTCCTTTTTCGGAAGACTCAGCAGTTTCTATCTCATCTCGAGGGGGATGAGATTGGGTAAGCTCCACAAACAGCTTGGGTAAGCTCGATCTAACTGTGATCAATAAGATGAGGAAAAGTTTATTAACAACCGAAACTGATCAATTGCTTAAATCGAAAGCTCAAACCCTTTCTTACTGCTAGGTCAGCTAAAGACGATATCTATTATGCATTTCTTAAAGGCCTCTATTGATTGACTTGACTCTATCCAACAGTTACTTCAAAATGATCAAGTTCTGATACATCTACCACTTTCAGCTCATATGTAGATATGTAAATCTAATTACATTAAATTTTAAGTCATACTTTTGCGAAAGAAATGGAGTCCGAGAAAATAAAACAAGACTGTCAAAATATCATCCAAACTAGAAAACCTGAATATCACTTTACATTTTATATATTGTTGCGAAAGAATATATAACACAAGAGGAAAAAGAAGAAACACCAACACACGACGGCAATCTTAATAATTATTCGACACAAATAATCGGACACACAAATACCATTTGACAGCACGAACGTTCTCCGGAAAATCAGCTAAAAGATGAGTCAAAAGTACTGCGTTCAGCCGTGATAGCGTTCATTACATGTTTTGCTAATTTCTTTGACGCTTTCGGAAATTGTCCTTAGTTTTGTTCGCCGGTGTATCCATTTTACGCTACAATATGTATGTACGTATGCTATTCCGTATCTGTTAGTTGTACAAATATCAATGTTTAGACAATATATAGATAATTTGGATCGGTCAACCGTAACAGAGGTCAGTTTCACTGCTTCCGAAAATTCCATTCTACATATTAATTAAATAATTGTTTCATTATCTAATAAACTATTGATTTAATTAATGAACTATTTATTATCTAATAAACTACATATACATATACTTAAATACATACATTATGTAAGTATCTATACGTTAATTAGACTCTAGGTTTAAGAGTCAAACAGTCATTCCAAAGTCCTTAATAGAAAGGAGGATAGGCTCATTAGACGGAATTCCTTAGGGGATGAGTGGGAGATCGTAGCAGCTTCCGGTGTGCAGACTACTTCGACACTCCTCCAGGATGTAGGGATGTAGCGAAACTTTAAACAGTTCCTAAAGATAATGTGGAGCAAGGGCGGAAATTAGCTGTGCACTGCATAAAGCATTTTACTGGGATTACAACATTTTCTGGCACTAGAAATTACACTCTCTTATCACTTTCTACCTCTGTTTTGTTACCAAGAAAATGGGTGTTCATAACGATTTCTAAGATCTCCATGCTGTTGGTATGTATGTTGACTTTCGTGACTGACTGTACATACCTATTTTTAAATTGTATTAAATTCTTTTTATTTTTGTTTGTCGCGTATTGTGTTCCATTATTTCCATTATTATTCACAGTAAAATGAGTGACATCAAATTGTATGAATTGCCAAAACCAAAAAGGCGGAACTACGTAAAGAGTGGAGCATGAATGGTCTCATGACGAAATAATGCAATTGATTGTGGCGGTTGAGGAACGGCGAGTGTTGTGGGATATTTTCATGCCCGAATATAGATTGCCGAATACAGACGCTTGGTAGGAGGTAACAAATGACGTCAAAGCCAAGTGAATGAATCTGCGCATTTCTTTTAAAAATAACTTGACCAAGTATCGCTCCAAGAAGTCGGGGCAAGGCACAGATGAAGTGGTAGTCATCCATTAACGCTATTTCAAGTCGATGATGTTTTTGAAGGCGAACGACATCCAACAATTCATCGTCATCATTGTGACTGGTGAACTATTTGATTTTTTAATTGTGATTTTGTTTTGGGAATTGATTGTGCAATTTTTAGGCCTCCGCAAATACCGATGTGTCGCTTCTGAAAGATTTTTCGGTGGTACCTCCGCCGTCTGGTGTCGGAATCGGGAAACGTAAACGGCGTGCAAATCCAGGACCTTCGCCAACGCTGTCGCTGTCGCCTAGTTCGATGGGAGAGCTGGCATTTAATACGCAAAATTCGCTGAGGATTCATGACAACAGATTTAGTACTTTAGTGCGGCGACTACATTTGTAGCGAATTGCGAGCCTTGCGCCTAACCGAGTATCATTCGTGCAACGTGGGCTGAATCGTGAACTGCTCAGACTGTTGGAAGTTGTTGAGCGCCACCGCAGCCGCAGCAATCATTCCTATCGCGATTGGTCGATGAAAGTGGCTATGATATTGACCCGTCCACTGTCAATCTCACCATTATGCCAATCGACATTTCCCAAAATGAGAATTGATACACAACCATCAGATTAATAGTTTTGTTATGGTTTTTTGTATTCCCTTTTTTCATAACTAAAATAAAACAAACACTAATTAAAACACATAAATTTTATTTTAGTGGGAAAAGAAAAATGACAGCCAACTGCGATAAATATTTAAATATTTTGGTATTGCCACTCCACTTCCCACTTGGCAGCAATCAAGTCCCTCAAGAAAAACAAAGCGGAGGGTATTGATTGCATCTCTACCGAACAGTTTCAAGAGGCGCCAAACACATCAGCAGATCTGCTGCATCCGCTAATACAGAGAGCTTGGGACAGTCAACAATTTCCACAGGAGTGGAAAAGGGGGATGATCATTAAGCTCCCGAAAAAGGGAAACTTGATGAAATGCGGAAACTGGAGAGGTATATGTGTTCTTCCAGCTGTAGCCAAAATAATAGCAAAAATAATTCTGGACCGAATTAAAGAGCATTTAGATTTTACCCTCGACGTCGAACAGTCAGGCTTTCGCTGGATCCTCCTGCATCGACCACATGAACACCTTACGGATCATAATTGAACAATGCGTTGAGTACAGGTCTCCGCTACATCTGTTGTTTATCGACTTCGAGAAGGCTTTCGACAGCTTGAATCGAGATGCTATTTGGCTGGCCTTGTGCAGGAGAGGCATCCCGGAAAAACTTATTGCTATTATCAAGGCTACATACGAGGGGGGCGGTAAGTGTCACGTCTTATACAACGGTAAGGTGTCATAGCAATTTGATGTCCAAATATACTGTCACCACTATTGTTCTTGGTGGTTATCAGCGATGTACTCCGTGCAGCATTGACGGAAGGAAACAATGGAATTCATTGGACTATGGCGACAACACCTAGACTATGCTGACGATGTTTGTCTGCTTTCACATCGGATAATGGACCTTTATCTAATGGCCCATAATCTAGAAACTGAGGCAAACAAAGTGGGGCTCAAAACAAAAGCCCTCAACCAAGAACCTATAAACATTACTATACGAAGGAGAAAGTGGTAGTGGATTGGACACACCCTACGGCGCGAAGACAACTCCATTGCGAAATACGCCATGCCGTGGAATCCGCTCACCCAAGCAGGCAGAATAGCAGGACGCCCTAGGCAAGCATGGCGCGGAATAGTTGAGGTGGAATCGAGCTCTCTAGGAATGAGTTGGAGGCAGCTCAAACGCGTTGCAGAAGTACGAACAAGATGGCAAGAAGGCGTGGTTGACGCCCTATGCCTCCCGAGGGGTTAAAGGACCTAAGAGAAAGAACTCCACTTCACCCTCCTTATGAAACCAATCGCTCGTCACCATTTAGCTTCTCAACTTTAATGACACAGAAATATAAAATCCTTAAAGTGATTCACAAGATAAGAAGGTTTTAGAAGATGGGCATAATTTAGTTTGTAGTGATTTCCGTAACGCATAATTTTCTCACATTGCTTTGAACAGAAGGTTTCAAGCAAAATAAATTGGCAAATTAATTTTTCCCCCCATAAATTGCCTAGAAAAATAACTTTATTAGAACTCCAAACATCCGAGCGCCTTCAGTATAATTAACCGCGAATATTTCCGCTCACGCTAACAAATCATCTCAGACAAATTGTACTGCAATAAATTAAAAGCGTCAAATCATGTCTAACGACTTTATTTCCATGCAAAGCAAACTCATAACTAAGTATAGTCAACATATCCATGTTGGAATGCTAATTCCACCTCCTTACGAAGAACGAATGACTCGCAGCGCAGCTTTCTTGCCGCCACTTACTCCAAAATTAATCTTCTCCAAGCGCGCCGCAAAAGCACAAGAAATCCTTATGAATAACACTGAAACCGAAATGGATAATAGCTCTATACATATCCTCAAGAAAGTCAGAAAAACAAGAACGACAAACTTTGTGCTGTGTCAGCGTAAATCATCGCCTTCGACCGGGCTTTTCTTCAGCACAGAATTTCCTCCTTTGAACTTTGGGTTACCTTTTAGAGGTGCGTGACTGCATGCAGTAGTCACAAATGCGCGTGTTAACCATCTTCGGCTATATATAGTACATGCATATGTATGAGTGTGCACCAGAAAGTAATCTAGTTAACCAGAACGTGTGTCATAGGACAACCGCGTGAACAAACACGTAATAAATCCCTCCAAACGTTGAACGCGTTGCTCCCAACGTGAAGTGAAATCATAAATTTAGAAAAACTGACAAACTTTTCACTTTACATCGAAACCTAAAGCCGCATGTAGAACGCGACAAAACAAAAAACAGCCTTAGTAGGATACACGAAGGGGGTAGGGCTTTATTTTCTGCTTTGTCTTCCTCATACTCGGTGTATTCTTTACCTGCAATCAACCGCAGCAACAGCAGGAGGCGGTAGAAGCATAAGCCGGTGCAAAGACGGAAGGAAATTCTCGCTTAAGAACAAGTCATCAGCCCCCCTAAACACCCTTTAATGTTTCGGCGTAAACATGCGAAGTGTATTACCTTAACCTGGGTTATGCTATATGTATATGTACAGTAAGCATACAATGGAGGTCTTTCAGGCTCCTCGTAATGTATGAAAATTATGTGCTATAAATCTTAACCCTTGTTTGCCATCTAGAAACGGTCTTTTATTAAAACGTTCGAGGCAAACAAAACAAAAACCAATGGAAATCCCTTTTGAACTTTTGGCACGATATTTAGGGGCGGCGAGGCGTTGTATGACAAAAGCGTGAATTTGCCCCAAATGAGAGCGAAATAATTTCTTTTCTTGCGATATTAAATTTTCTGGGAAGGTATGTTATACAACCATCAATGAAGGTGGTAACTCAATTTCAAAAGACGTGCTAATGTATGTATCCGTTACATGCATGATATTTAAATTATTTAAAAACAATTTTTGTTTGGAATATTAAAACCGACATACATACATATGTAGTACATCACAATTTGTATCAGAAATCATTGAACGAAGAGATATTAAGCTTTCCCTGCACTTTACCTATAAGCTATTTCACGCATATTGTTACATTTTCACGCACATTTGTTAGAAATCCGTCTATTCACCCCTAAACACAACACCATTGCCCAAATTTGACTGGCGATGACAACCGATTTATGAATTCATGTAAAGAGCTGGAATGTGTTTTGGGGCTGTTCGTTAGATTTGATTTCTCCGTTAAAAAAATAAGAAGACTTTAAATTTCGTCCGTTGATCCAACTACATAGTTTATTAATTAGAAGCTTCTCGAAAAATTGTGAAAAAACCGAAAAATTACTGCAATGCCATGCAGTCAATTGCGAATCGATTGAAAAAATTTACAATACTTACAATATTTTTTAAGTAAATTTTCGAAAAAATTAAAAGGCACAATAGTATCAGATAAAAGAGAAACACAATTATAATTGGATAATGAACGATTGCTTTTTAATGAAAATTCTGTATATGTGGAGTTCAAGTCTCGGGTTTGTAGCCTTTATATAGCAACAATAGTCTTTTCGACTTCGCAAATATTTTATCAGGGTTCGATTGATTTGTTTTTATTCAGTATGAATTATTTATCTAATGAGTATGTATGTATATTTGCAGTGCTTTCGTCTGCATTGAGGCCATTGTTTTGCGAGTCCACGCAATGGATTATCCTTAGGATATAAAAGTAACAGGCAGATCTTGGATTTCTGTATTTTATTTTGGTTAATGAATAGGTCTTACCTCGTGGAAGATTGGCGCAATAACTTTTTTGGTTTATAAGAAAGAAAAATATGTAGATGTTTTTAAAATATTCTTTAAGTCGTTTACTAAAGCGATCTATTACACAAAATTTAATAATTTCAAAATATAATAAACTTCACACATGCACACCATGAGTATTTAAAATTACTACATATATTTTGTTGTTCCTTACGATAATTTATAATAATCTATATTAAGCACGTGAACATTTAAAAAAAATAATGGTTATAAGAAACTAATCCTTGGGTCATATGTAGGGTTGATTCGACACAAGTAAATACGAGCACTTACTCGATACATTTAATTCGAAACAAGTATAATTGGTATTGATAGCCTAATGATTCGATCCAAACAAGTATTGGAAGGAAATACTCGAATCGAATGCTACGAGTTGGTGCCGATACAGATTCGACAAGGTTAACCATACAATACAAGTTTAAAATAACCAATATATACGACTCAAGTCATGACATGAACTTACAAACGGAATTTTTATATTTGTAGTTTGCCTCTCCCGTCAAATAATTGCTTTATTTAATCCCCATCCATGCAACGATTGCTGAAAAACTCATACTCGATGTGTATCAATACCTTAACACTAGTCATATGCGGGTCTATTACGCAAATGATTTGTATTTCATTCCGTGTTTATTAATTTGTCTCTAAAGTAAATTTATTCGAAGATTTCCATCGATTTCTTATTTCTGATATATGTATGTAGGCTCAAGGGCAGCAATTGGTGTGGTTTTTGACTAGTATACCTATACTATATAGCATATAGTCGGAGGGAAGCTTCATATTTTTACAACTCTGATATAGTATTTCGAGTACATATGCAAAAAACAGGCTTTGAGACTTATTTATATATATTTTTATTATAGTCGCTCGCCAATACACAGGTTATTTTGCACTCTAATTGAGACGAACTCAAACTAGCCTTCTGCATAATGAGTGCCTTGAAAAGAGCAGTAGATCAGATTCAGTCCGAAAAGATTTGTAAGCACAAACCTTAACAAAAACATTACCATCACTTACATCAACGAACTAAATTCGCGCGTGTTCTATTTTTGTCAATTACTAATGTTTGTTTTACTTTCGTATACATACGTTTTCCTAAAGTCCCTAACTCGAGATAAGACTTATACATATTTACATTTATTCCATGAAATCCCCGACATTTAACGATTCTATTAATACCTATACATAAGTATATCTATCTCGTAATCCAAAAAGTATTTCCATTAAATCAAAATTCGCTGAAAAATAGAATCGCAGAAATAATTACTCGTTTTGATGTTATTGAATTCGAAGAACAATCAATAATTATTTTAAATTGAATCTTTCATATAAATGTTTATACCCTATCCTAAGGGTATATTAAGTTTGATACATAATTTGTAACATAGATTAATAATTGAGAAAGACCCTATAAAGTATACATATATATGTATATTCGTGATCAGTATCAATAACGAAGACGATGTAGCCATGCCCGTCCGTCACCACTTGTTGGGACTTAAATTTTGATTTACAAGGATTACATTTGATATCTGGACTTTGAGAAAAAGATACATTACAATGTAAAAATTTTTGAAATCCGCCCACTGCCACGCCCACTTTTTCATAACTTCATTAAATTATATGAAACTGAAAAATTTTGTTAAGACAAAATATTTAGCCATTCAGATTCCCTACACATACAACAGTTTTGGGTACGGCCACTTTTTGGGGGCGTTTTCACCAAAAAACCGATTTTGATTAAATTTTACATGTAATATCCTCAAACCTTAGAAGTTATCGCCGTAGTTCAGTACAAAATGCAACATGGCCACGCCCACTTTATAAGAGCTGGATAGAAAGGAGAATAGGATCCGTTACAGACGGATTGTAGCTTTTCTGTATGTTTTTCTTTTCTGTTACGCTGGTGGAACATGTGAACATCGGAAGGAACATACACGCATAGGTTAGTGATTGTAAAGCTTAGGCTGCAGTCGAATAAACACACAGAATGGGCGGACCCATTTTTTTGAACTTCGCCGTCATAGTAATGTCAAGTTTGATTAAATTCTTGAGTTCGAAATTTTTCACAAAACAAATACTTGCCCTATAGGTATAGGTGCAAGTAAAAAATTAGTATTTATGTGTACATATACATATATGTATGTATATGTAATTATTCTAAATAATATCAACTTTGTTAAGTTAATCGTGTTTTTGTTAAGTTGGCTATGAGTAAACTACCGTTTCAATCAATTTTCTCCAAAGACCTGTGGGGCTTTAAGAAACTAGTCTAAATGTAAACTTAAAGAATCGTTGGAGAATACAAGGAGCAATAGAACTATTGGACAGACGTTGCCAGCCTTTTCAAGCGGATTTTATGCTGACAAGATAAGGGCATGCCTAAAATCATCCTACTTGTGGTACATTAGAGTTATGACGTGGTTGTGATGAGTTTGCGCAGATTTAAAGTAGAAATAGACGATGGAAAAATAGTTGAATAAAAGGAGAAAATACCAATTCTTAATAGTTTGTGTCACATCGTGAGGGACGTAAAGACTCTCCGGATTTGAAGAATATGGTCAACAAACCAATTAAAAGGTTAAGGACGAGGCCAGTACTTACACCAATTATGCAATCGAAATTAATATTTGTCCTTCGCTTAAATTAAATTCTTTTGGTATGACATACAACTTTATAGACACACCAGGTAGCTATCGAAGTTAGCACTAGAAGAAGTGGTACATTACTCGTTGGAATACTTGCATACTCTCAACCCGCCAGGCATTCCTTCGCACAAAATAATATTGAAGGTGGGCATTCCTGTTATGCTCTTAATAGGGTCCCAACTTTGATTGGAACAAAAGAGGGACACCGATTGTACTAGAATTAGTTCAGTTCTTTGCATTTATTGCTTAAAATAAAAGTGTAAATATTTCTATAAATAAATCGGCATTATTCACATAAAATGAAAATAAAGTAAATCAGTGGAACATATAAATGAACAAATAACAAAATTTAGAAACCGTGGGACTAGAAAACAGAAGCTGGTGACATGTTTGTTTTTATTTACAAGCGACACTTGCTGGGAATATGGAAATGACAGAATGATTGACCATGTTCACATAGAACTGACGGTTTAAATTTTTTTGCGTTTGCTGGCAATTGAGGGTGCGGAGAGGTGACATGTTACGGCAATCTGGATGATTAGATTTTCTAAAATTTTCTCGATTTTTGTTGACGTTTGGAAATGTCAATCGGTGTCTTTCGACGAAAGGGTAAAAAAAATATAAAAAATTTAAGAACTTGGGAGGCAAACAAAAGAAAAACGAAAGCAAACCAATTCAATTGTTGTGAAAAGCATTAGTTTTGTTATAGCCCCTTCGGGTAGGGGTCAGAATATACCCGCGGTAGACATGCCTGTCGTAAAAGCCGACTAAAATCCAACTTCCGTATACCGAGTGTATGGTGTATACAAAAAATGTAATGAACAAAATGACAAGATTTAGTACCCCACGTGGCAGTCCAGCTTTACTGGAAAGTCCACCCTCTTTGGCTGTCGACTCTACGGATTCTGGGGAGAGCCACTTATTGCAATCCAATGACACTTTTACATAAAGTTCAAGGGTACCTCGATCTCCTCCACCAATATAGAATAACCCCAGGAAAAGAAATCCACCGGGAGCGCCAAAGCGCGGAAAACTGGACTCAGCGAAATTTGAGGAAGAAAATAAAGCACTTCGAATCAAGCTTAAGAAAGAGGTAGACTTATTAAAAGAAGAAAATAGGGTTCTAAGGGACACACATTTGCAGAAAGAACGCGAATGTACTCCACCACGGTCAGGAATACCACACTGACGAAGAAGAGCTAGCACGCGAAATAAATCGTTCCCTTAGAAATGAATTAGTTTGAAACGAAGAGCCGGTTCATTGCCCGAAGCCGAGCCTCTAAAAGAAGAAAAGCAAAGAACCGCCACCAATAAACATTGTCGTCCTTAAAGGAACGATAACATCGAAATTTAAAATTACATCCTTGGCGTATTCTTCATGGCCGAAAATTAACGATGACTACCGAGCAGTGTCCCAAAAGTTAAATACCGATAAGAAGCAGGGGTATACTTTCGAAATAAAGCAAGAAAAGCAGTGTTTAGACAGAACTATCAATCTGAATACGAAAATGTCAACAAAAATCTAGTCCTTCAGTCTTGTGTGTACCGGAAAAGGGTACAATTTTTATTTTGCTTGCTTTAAGAGCAAAAAGAGGACATTTTTACTTAAAGGAGAACAGGAGGACAAAGTGCTGAAAAGGAGAACTGTTCTCCAAAAAGGAGGACGGTTGGGAACCCTAGCTCTTAAGGAATTTAAACCCATATGTGAAACGGAACTAGATTGCAGGTAAAAACTTTCCATTAAAAAGTGGTAGAGGCGACAATCTTACCAGTTGCGGCCAAGAGGAAACTGTGTTTACACTCCGCATCCCTTTTATTCCATCTGACTATCCCTTTTGTTTCAAACGACTGCAATTTTCATCGAAGGTCTGCTTCGCGATGACAAAAAAGCCCCTGATCCTTATTTTTAAAGAATGCTGAGGGTTAATTTAAGTGTTAACCTCGAGAGTTAGCTTAACTCGAAGTCTGCTTAATGTACAGTCTATTGAAACAAGCATATTATATAAAGAAGTGCTGAAGAAATGGGAGAACCGCAGGTCTAAAACCCGCTTTATAAGGACGACCTCGACTAAATATGATATGTATACATATATGTATGTATGTATGCTCATAAAATGACATAAATTTAAATCTCAAACATTGCCAATTGTCTTGATATCGAATTTGGCTTTTTTTAGAAAATATATTGTAGGGATTCAATGAAAAGAATTAATGCTATGTACGTTCATATCTATATATTCATACTATGTACTTTTAAAGCACAAAAGCGAAGCCGGAAGGATCAGCTAGTATCTTATCACCAGTGCGTCAGATTACTGAGTAGGAACAGCCGTAAGTATAACCATAACTACGACTCGTATAACATGCACAACACTAAATAATTTGGATTGGACACCTGATTCTCGAAAGGCCTTGTGGACCTTGTGGTCCTACTTTTTAACTTTTAAATAAAAGACGGCGTTTGTAAAAGGTCAACTTTATTGGACCGCAGTTAAAACTGAACTAACTCTCTTATTCTAATTACTTAATCTATTTTACATTTTTGAATAGCACACATAATGTGTGTGAGACCGATAAGTGCTTCGAAGGCATTTTAATAAAAGTGCTTCGATCGCCACAGGCCTAATTTTTATCTCTCTTCTTAATATTATTGGCACATTAAATTAACGGTATATTTTTGATAAAATAGTTTCAAAAAATCAAATAATGGGAGGTCTTATTACTTTATAATTGTAATAATAGGAAATATCAAAGTAACCCTTTTTTTAAATAATATACACTGTCAGATAAAATAATCTAATTTAAAAAGTACTATTATTTCATTATTGAATTTGAATAATTTAAATAAAAATATTCATTATTTATGGTAATTAGTTAAATTAATTATTATAGCGGGTGCTCAGTTTTTAATGTATTTTATGTTCGCAGACAACATCAAAACGTATTCTAGGGTCCAGCGTCTGGCAATCATTCGAAAGTATAATTGAAGTGAAAAAACTTCACCCCTTTGCATTGGCAAATCAAAGATCCAGTTCAAATTGCCAAGAAAATTATTTCAAATATGATTGTAGGCAATTTAAGTGGTAAAAATGCAGTGATGACGTGCAGTACTAACCAAGACCAATGGGTATGTGACCTTAGATTAATTTACTTTTTCCAAGTCAAAATTGAAATAATGCATGTTAGTTTTATCGCGTCGAATTTCTGTAAAGTACTACTATGTACATACATAGTTACCTTTTTTGTTATATGTATTCCAAAAAATAACTTTTTACTGTTGTATTATATTTATGTAGCAAAAGTTAGCCAAGGAATAATGACACGTCTGCAAATAAAATCTTACAAAACCTGCCATTCACAATTGCCTGCTTTCATTCTGACCGACCGTACATGCTCGTAGATTTGCAAGTGTTTAAATATATGTACATATGTATGTATGTATATGTACAGTTGTAAGTGCTAACGTATGCTTGTAAGGAAATGTTAGTAACCACAACGAAGTGTGTCAGCATACCATTTAGAAGTATAGTTCTTTGAGCATTTCAAAAATTCGATTAGTACACCAAGCACTTAAAAGAAATCTACCCTACGCCTGATGTGGAGCCAGCAAAGTAACTCGGTGATACTTTGAATATCTTCAGCAGACCTTGCTGTTAAATTCTTTTCCTACCTTACGGCAATCAATTAATTTCTTCATTAATGCACAAATCAATTAAAACCGAATTTCCATTTAAGCATAACAGTTAAAGAAAAAGGTAGAGGGGAATATTCTTTTGAAATCGACGCATTAGCAATCTTACTCCCATTTCAATCCAATTAAAATTCAAACTGTCCTCATCTTCTCGCACTGATTCGAAACTGTACAATTTTCCTTCATTTCTCTCATCCACCAATTAGCCAAATCGCCGAAGTCAATGAATGCGGACATTTTTGGAAAACCTCCAATTATCGACTAATGGTTTCACAGAGACATGACGATCGAATGGAAGATAAAATTGTATTTCGTTCAATTACGAAAGAGGCAAGGATTTGTCACACGACCACACAACGATGACGATAATAATATCAATGTGAATCCTGTTTGTTCGCTAGTAACGATGTAAGTGACTTCAGTTATACAATTGGCTTACAGCTACCTCATCTGAACATTTTAGAGATGAAAACTAAGTGTTCAGCCTTCGAATGGGACTTAATTACGTAAATTGCTGGTCAGTCCTTAAATGAAAATTGCCGTTTCGTAGATTTTGTGGAAAATCTTAATAGAGAAGTGGCATTAATTTTCTCTCATTGAAGCTGAGAAATCTAATCAATTTATGACTGCGGCGGCTTGTTTTAATTCGAGTACTTAGGCCTTTTCTTGTGTAGCAGTGGGGTTCTCCTTAATTATAATTTGGATTGACGAGGGGTATTTCATTGCGGATTAAGTTAAAAAATTCAAAATGTCTATCTTATCTTTGGACTTCCATTAAGATAAAGCCTAGTTTAGTATATTTGAGTAAATTAATACCCACCTACGGCGAGTTAGAAGGCTAAAGTATAACTCCAACAGAATATAGGTGAACTAAACGTCACAGACATATAATAACCCTATCCTATGGGTATTTAATATACATAGTAACATAGGGCAATAATCGAGATATACCCTATAAGGTATATTACATATATTCGTGATCAGTATCAATAGTGAAATCGATTGAGCAATGACCGTCCGTCTGTACATATTACTTCTCTAAACTAAAGTATGAAAATACATACATAGACCGAGTAAATTCGCAGAAGTGTTTACATACATATTTATGTAAATATGATTGTAGATTTATTCTACCATACAGTTCAGAACCAACGACAAAGAGAATGCAACCTCTTGTTGATGTTTTATTTAAAAAATAAACAATAATAAGCTACGGACGGACATGGCTCAATTTATTTTTCTATTAGGCGTTTGGTAATATACTATATAGGCTTAAAAAGTACGTATCAAAAACACTTATCGGGGCTAAGAAATTTCATCATCGCAATTTGGCAGCTCTCTGCGTAATGACATTTCTCATTTCCCATGCCTTTTTATACCCTATCCTAAGGGTATATTAAGTTTGATACATAGTTTGTAACATAGAGAAATAATCAAGATAGACCCTATAAAGTATATATATTCGGGATCAGTATCAATAGCGAAGACGATTTAGCCAAGTCCGTCCGTCCGTCTGTCCGTATTTAATATCTGGGCTTTTGAGAAAAAGGTGCAGTACAAGTGTAAAAATTTTTGAATGCTGCAAAAGGAGCAGCATATAATTATTTTTTGCAAACAATTAAGCTTTTATTTACACTTCGAAAGAGATTTATCAAATGGCCTTTCAATACCACCGAACGAAAAAAAGTCATGGAAGGTTTTCAGAACTTGCGAAGGAATCCGATCCCTTATGTAGTAGGTTGTGTGGATGGGAGTCACATACCCATCCTCCCTCCTTTATACGACAAAGTAAGCTACTATAATAGAAAAGGAAAAAGTTCGAGCAATCTTCAGGTAAACGTGTTTGTTTATTAAAAATTACTTAAATAAATATTGTACATAATTCAAAGGCAATTTGTGATAGCAACAAAAAATTCATAGATGTTTTTTTCGGATTTCCTGGAAGCTGTCATGATGCAAACGTTTGGGAAAGCAGTCCAATCGGGAAGAAATTAAGGGCTAATTCTAAGCATGTAGTAGACTGTGAACATATTTTAGGTGATTCGACGTACCCATTAACAACTTACCTTCTTGTCCCATACCGTGAGAATGGATATCTTTAATTTCATTCACAGTTCCACCAGGGTTTGCATTGAACAGACATTTGGGCTATTGAAAAAAAATTTAGGATTCTTAACATAAAAAAAATACAATATTTAAAATATATTGTTCAAGCCTGCATCGTTTTACACAACATTATAATAGAGAAAGGTGGAGTAGGAGAGGATGTAGTTTTTGAAACATTGAACTCAGAAATTGATGAGCAGAATCAGCAAAATGAGCATAATCAAAATAATTCAACCACAACCGACGAAGCAAAACAAAAGAGAAATCAAATTGCTATGTAATTTTGTTCATAAAGCCTTGTTTCAGTAAAATAATGAATTAGTTACATAGTTTGACATTTATGAACTCACCCAAACCTTGATAGTTATCCAGATTCAGTAATTCTATATAGGATTAGTTGTTGGTATATTAAATATAGAAATTATTTTCTAAGCCTATATAGAATAACAAAAAAACAAGCCTACTGATACTGATTACAAATATATTGTTTGTATAAACATACTTTGTATGATCTAAGTATTTCGATTATTTCTGTGAACATAGTTTGTATGTTTCAAACTAAATATAGCCTTATAATAGCGTATAAAAAGTGCGAGGGGTAGTACTCTTTCATTGGATAGCTACTGGCACAATTGATAAAAAATTAATTTTGTATTTTTCTGTAGTTTATTGATCCATGTAAAAAGTAAAAAAAAATAATTTCATCAGTTCTACGTTTTTTTTTTATATAAAACGTTTATTTATATATTAAATTTAACAAATGTAACAAAAATAACAAACCAATTTTTTAAATCAAAAAAAATATAACAAACAAAAATGGCAGCAAGGCACTCAAGTGTTGACAGTATTAAATTTTATATTATTTATACATATACCCATTAAGTCACTATAAGTGTCAGTTCTACGTAAGAGGGCAGTTATGCCGCTATGCCTTGTGGACGTCATCGAAGTTTAAGTTGCTTAAACTTAAACTTACTTTTGACTTACAGTGGCTCACAGTCAAAATGGCCCACCCCTCACCAAAACCTTTATGTCAAGATATGTGAAGGAAATAAGTAAAAATAAAAACGAAAATGTGAATTTATAATAGTTTATTAAATTCTTAATTAAACAAAACTAAAAATATACTAATTTTGGTAAAAGAACAAAAAAATAACAAATAAATCAAAAGAAATCAAATTTCATCTCACAGTGAAAATGGTAATTTAAGTTCTAAAAAATGGAATGAAAATTGAATAAAATATTATTATTTGTATTTTGTTTGATATCCTTTTTGTTTGATGACCATCTTTATACGATTTGGAATTGATTTGACCAGTTTTTTTGGTATAATCGGGGCTTATTTTATCCCATTCCTCCAACAAAACCATTTTGATTTGAAATTTGATGTTTTCAAATTTCAACTTTCAGTTTTTGCCATAATTTTTTTATTATATTCAAGTCTGGTGATTGTGCTGGTGTTTTGATGACTCTTGGACAATGGTAAAGCAGCCATTCACGAACAATTCCAGCCGTATGCTTCGGGTCATTGTCCTGATAAAAATGAAACAATTCTTCAATATTCCGTTTTTGAGTACTCTGTTTCAAATTGTTTTTTAAAATATTTAAATATTATAATTTGTCCATATTTCCTTCAACAAAATGCAGTTTACCAACTCCAGCTGCTGAACATGCACCCCAGACCATCACATGACCGCCACCATGCTTAACTGTTGGGCGCAAATGCCGTGGATTCATCTCTTCATTGGGCTTTCTCAAAACGTTGACTCTTCCATCCGGATCCAAAAAGATTGTATTTACTCCAATCCGTAAAAATAACTTTTTTCCAGAACGAGAAGTCTTTCAGTGCGTAGTTGTGAGCGAATTCCAAGTGAACCTTTTTATTCTTCTGGCTAACGAATGGCTTCTTTCTTGCAATTCTGCCATTTAAACCTGCTCTGCGTGGAACTCTTCGGGTTGTCTCAGCATTGCAAGCAATTTTTAGGTGTTGCTCCACCATATCTCGAAGCTGTGGTGCTCTTAGCCTTGGGTTATTCTTGGATTTGTTGACAATCCAACGTTCATCACGCTCAGAAAAAATCTTCTTTAGACTAACTCTTAGCTTATTAGCAATCTTTTTTAGTTTGTGTATCTTTCAATAATATTTCTTATTATTTCCCGCGTCTTATTTGTCTTTGACTTTTTCCATTTTCGTAATGTTCAATAATTAATTGCCGAATATTAATTGAAGTGTGACGACCCATTTTGCATAACTAAGTTAACATAACTAACAGAACTAAGCTAACTAACTAAGCAAACATTTACCAACGAATGATGCAGTTGAATTAAAAAACACAGGATATAAGAAAGAAAAAAGAGAAAAACCAAATAAAATTATAAAAAAATACCGTTAAAAAACTTTTGTTGGGTTGGCCGGGCCATTTTCACTCTTTTCATTAATTGTTATTTTTTTATGGTTTTTTTATTAAGTGATTTAGTTAATTTTTTGGTTTATTTGAATAAGAATACAATAAACAAATATAAACAAATACTTCCAGTTTTTATTTTTACTAATTTCCTTGAATTGGCTTGGCTAAAAGTGGCCATTTGACAGTTTCACAGTAAGAGTTTAAACTCACGTTTTGGTTTAAACTTCCTTTTAAGTTTTTATCGGTTTCACAATGCTCGTTTAAGCCAAATTTGGAGTTTAACTCGACGTTTAATTTAAACGACTGTAGTCTCCCGTTTAAACGTTCGCTTAATAATGAGTGAATTATTTTGAGATCTACATATTTCGGCAGTTGTCATTTCATACGATTTTTTTTACGTATTGATTTTTTTAGACAATATTTTTATCCTCGTTTGTATTCATTTTTTCAATTTCGTATTTAAACACTTGAACAAAAAATAATAACCAATTTATTTGAAAAGAAACCGTAATTTGACATTTCAAAATAAAAATAATCATAGCTTCAACTGCGTTTAGTAAATCGGAAGTTTAGTTTACAGTGTGAAACCGAACGAGTTAAACCAAAAGTTTAAACTCTCGTTCAGGTTTAGTTAAACTTTAGTTTAAACTCGCACTGTGAAACCGGGCATTAATCTGCAATTATGGGAGAAGTTATATGCCTATGATATGAGATAAAATTACCGAATAGTACAAGTTTGCACGGATATTTACCTTGAACACAAGCGTCCTTGAATATTAAGCCCAAATTGTATAATCCAACATGTACACTCCTCCTTACTACAAAAGTATCATCAAATATGCATTTATGTGTGTTATTCGCAAAGGTTTAGTAAATGATGATAAAATGACCTATGTACATAAGTATGTCTGTATGTACCTTAGATATACTATGTAAGCGCATACAACTTTCCTGTACAGAAAACTAGCTACGTAAACATCGTTAAATGGTTTTCCTAAGTTAACGTTACTTGTCTTTTACAAAGGGATAACAGAAAAATAAATAAAATGCATGCAGGATATGTCAAGATAAAACTTGACGACGTCATCAACAGTATCATCATTGGCAGTTATTTCTTCAACGTCACGGTTGTATGTACTACAACTGTTTTATATTCCAGGAGTGATGTGTATCTGATTTTATTGCAGCGGGCCACAGAAATTCCCAGCGATGAAGGCGTTCGACTTTACGACCTTAGCATGAATTACTATCCTTGGAGGCAGAATGAGATTCATGACTGGTTCTGCCCATAGACTCTGTGGAGGTCATTGGCTGAGAGAAGTAAACATGGAAAAATCATTTTAGGTGTATATGTATGTACATACGTATGTACGTACAAACGTATGTACATACATATTTCCGTTTTGACTACGCAGATGTTTATTCTTCAAATAAAACATGCAACCTTTGTGTCGTTGGTTCTGAACTGTACGGTGGCATGGTTACGTGCAGATATATAAATCTACAATCATATGTACGTATGTAAATATATACTATATATATGTTCATACATATGTATGTATGTAAACACTTCTGCGAATTTACTCAGTCTATGTACGTACATACATATGTATAAATGTTCATGCTTTACTTTAGAAAAGTAATATATTGTAGTTCATATTTCTACTTGCGCATATACATACATACATACATATGTAGGACAAGTAGGTATTGATTTTGTGAAAAATTTCGAATTTGAGATTTTAATCAAATTTGACATTACTATGGTGGAGTATGTGGGATAATCTCTAGAGGATAAATTGGAATTTTCATTCTAATTTCAAAATTAAGGGTACTTTACTTAAGAACGATTTCACTAAAAATCAATTTTCTCTAAAACAGGTCTAACGATTTTGATAAAATTATAATATGTGGGTAAGTTTGGGCATATGCTATGAGATGGCGTACAACGTTTTGCGCCAAAAATACGTATAACGGTAATGTTACAAATTGGCAATTTCTTCAGCGATTGGGCTTATGCAAAGATATGACCTAATTTTGAAACTGACACGTGCATCTTAAAAAAATCCGACTATTTTAAAAGTTTTACTAAAAATCAAAAAAATTGTTAAAACAAAATTAATAGGCCTTGAAGTTCTCTATAATTGACCTGAACTCCATATATTGCCACGCCCACTTTTGAGGGGGTTTTTACAAAGAAAAATTATTTCTGAAAATCTCCCAGATAGCGTCAGTTCAATGTCATCAATTCCGTCCAAAATGCAGAATGCCACGCCCACTTTATTAGGCCTCATGTGTACGAAGAATAAAACTGTAATTTCCCTGCTTATAAGATTCAGAAATTGCTATACAAATTTAGTATTTTATGTGACCACCTTTAGCATAGAGTTGAACTCTTAATGAGCAAACGGTAGTGGTCATATTCCGGAAGTGGGTTACTGACTCCGAAAAATCCGGCCTTACGTCGTAGGGGTATTGAAGGGAACTGGTCCTCCAGGTTGAGGGTTGGGTATAGGAGTAACAGCCCGACCATGGAAAGAATTAGATAGTTCCGCAAACTACTAGAGCCTCGGATAAGGATGATTCTACTGTTGACGACCTCAGCAAACGAAATACGGATAACGACTTTCAGATCTGCACGTGGAATGTTCGGACCCTTAACAGACCGCGTGCAGCTGAAGAATCACAGAAGCTCTAAACTGCTATAAAGTAGAACTTACCGCCATCCAGGAAGTGGAATGGCATATGCCGGGGAAAAAGAGAATGAAAAACTGTGACATCTATTATGGTGATTGCTATAGAGAGCAGAAACAGCGCTTATTCGGATGCGGATTTGTCATAACCGGTAAACTTAGGCAAGAACAATTATGAGAATCCGCATCAAGACTAAATTCGCCAACATATGCCTTATATGCGCTCATTGCACACAAGGACGGCGCCACCAAAAAATTAATTTACGAGCTCTTCGACAAAACCTACGAGCACTGACCTATATAAGACGTCAAAATCGTATTGGGTGATGTTAACGCCAAGATAGGAAAGGAAGACATCTTCGGTAGGACGATTGGCAAGCACAGCCTACACGACACCACGTCCGAAAACGGACTTCGTTGCGGGCCGAAGCAAGCACACGGTTTCCTCGTCTCAACATCCACAAGGTGATATATGGCGGTCTCCTGATCATAAAACGGTCAACCAAATTGATCATTACGATCGACGCAAGGGATGCCTCCAGTATTCTGGATGTCCGAAACTTCCGAGCAGCCAACATCGACCTGGGTCACCACCTTGTTGCAGCCAAGGTACGAATGCGGATATCCCAAACGTCACAACTCAGATGAAATACTATGAGAAGATTTGACGTTGAAAAGCTGCAATCGCAAGAATCTTAGCTGTACGTCTCGCATGAATTGCCGCAACTGATGTGCTGAGTTTCACCCGACCACCGCCAAGAAACCCAGGGTTTGACAAAGAGTGCCGTCAAGCACATGCAGCCAAACAAGAAGCACACAAAGCGGCGCTGCAAAAAAGGACGAGGGCTTCTCGTGAGCTCTACGAGCAGAAAACAAGGGAAACACATCGGCTTCTCCAGAAGAAGAAAAGAGCATGAGAAGCACGCGATAGAAAATATTGAGAGTTTATACTCCAGGAACGAAAGTGTCAAGCCAAAAAGACCTGTACAGAAGACTATAGAGATTAGGAAGGAAACCTCGTAGTAGAGTCACAGTCGGTGCTAAGAATATGGAAAAACTTCTTCTGCAAACTGTATAACGGCGACGAAGACCAACATCCCGCTGTCAGGCAAAATGAACCATTCAATCTAGATTATGATAGCCAAAATCTTCGGCCACCTGTCCAAAACAAAGTGGGGATAGCAATATCCAAAGTTAAGTCCAACAAGCCTGCTGGACCTAACGACTTACCAAGCACCTGGAAATGACCTGGTAGAGCTAGAGAACATACACCAACTCATTTCTAAAATTTGGTCAGATGCGAAGAGTGGAATCTCAGCACCGTTTGCCCGATTCACAAGTGTATATTGATATGATACATAGTTTGTAGCTTACATTACATACATACATACATTTTTGGCGCGACAGGTCCATGGGACCCAGGGCCTAGCTTCTCACAACCGCTCGTGCTGTGCGTGTTATATTTTTTCACACGAATCGAAGGGGTCTACTATTTAATGCCGAATCCGAACGGCAGTTTTTTATTTTTATTTTTGAGAAGCTTTTTCAGGACAGTTTTATTCTCGGATGTTTGTCAGACGCTCGCGAGAGGTGGGGCCGTGAAAGAAATTTTAGGTGTTGTTTGGCATTGAACCTGGAACCCCTCGCTCCGTAGTCCAACGCACTAACCACTTGAGCCACGGCGCCCACATAGTTTGTAACATAGAGAAATAAAACCGATTTAATAAAAAACCGATTTTCATGAAATTTTACATTTAACATCCTCCAACGTTCGACGTTATCGTCGTATATCAGTACAAATTGCATTATGGCCACGCCTACTTTATAAGGCTACATAGAAACGAGGATAGGGTATCATACGATCCTTCTAGATTGAGATACAATGATAACATCGAACGTATAGATTGTCAAGAAAGAATAGAGGCACTTCTATTCACTGCAATTAATGTTTGTTTTCAAACTGTGTTTTGTTTTCTTCAACTGTGGAGGTCCACAATTTCAAAAATCCACCTGTGGGAATCCACCTGATATAGAATTTGGTGCTGAGGAGGCAGTTTGAAATAAAGTGTACTGTTTCAAATACTATACAATTAAATTTGGCAAACTCATTTGTAGAACCTGAAGACGATTGGCAAAATAATGCAAGAAGAACATCGCGAAAGGAGAAACTATGTAGTATAAACAGAACCCAAGACTGTTAGAAACTCAAACTTCTGCACAAAAGGAGTTCTACAATAAAATGACAAATCTTATGGGCGATAAAAGAAGAAGCATATATTGTTTCTAACAAGACATGAACTTCTAGGTCCAAACTCCCGCTCTCTCTCTATCTCTCTTCCTACAAAAAAACATACAGAAAAGCTACAATCCGTCTGGAACGCATCATATGATACCCTATCCTCCTCTCTATAAAGTGGGCGTGGCCAAATTGCATTTTGTACTCAAATATAGCTATAATGTCGAACGTTTGAGGATGTTACATGTAAAATTATATCAAAATAGGTTTTTTGATGATAACGTCCCCAAAAAGTGGGCGTGGCCAAAACTGTTCTATGGGTGAATTGTAGGGAATCTAAATACCCAAATATTTGGTCTTAACAAAATTTTTCGGTTTCATATAATTTAGTGAAGTTATAAAAAAGTAGGCGTGGCAGTGGGCGGATGTAAAAAAATATTACAGTTGTACTGTATCTTTTTCTTGGAAGACCAGATATGAAATTTCAGCGTCCTAGTTAAAAATTTAAGGCCCAAAAATCGGTTTTGTGATGAAAACGCCCCCAAAAAGTGGGCGTGGCCAAAACTTTTGTATGGGTGGATTGTAGGGAATCTGAATGCCTAAATATTTGGTCTTAACAAAATTTTTTGGTTTCATATAATTTAGTGAAGTTATGAAAAAGTGAGCGTGGCAGTAGGCGGATTTCTAAAATTTTTACACTTGTACTGTATCTTTTTCTCAGAAGCCCAGATATGAAATTTCATCGTCCTAGCTCAAAATTTAAGGCCCAAAAAGCGGTGACATACGGACGGACGGACGGACGGTCATCGCTCAATCGATTTCGCTATTGATGCTGATCACGAATATATATACTTTATAGGGTCTATCTCGATTATTTCTCTATGTTACAAACTATGTGCCAAACTTAATATACCCTTAAGATAGGGTATAAAGAGTAAAGTCCCCGACCCATAGGATCCGTCGATCCGCTGCTCCGTTGTTTTTAACTGACAACTATGTAGATATAATACACACATTCTTATGGAAGGTGACCCACAACCAACGGATATATATGTATGTATGAACTTCGACGGGTAAAGTAGGTTTATTATACCCTATCCTAAGGGTATATTAAGTTTGACACATAGTTTGTAACATAGAGAAATAATCGAGATAGACCCTATAAAGTATATACATATATTCGTGATCAGCATCAATAGCGAAATCGATTGAGCGATGACCGTCCGTCCGTCCGTCCGTATGTCACCGCTTTTTGGGCCTTAAATTTTGAGCTAGGACGATGAAATTTCATATCTGGGCTTCTGAGAAAAAGATCCTCGATAGGATGGAGGATGTAGTATCATACTATTCGTTCCAGACGGATTGTAGCTTTTTTGTATGTTTTTTTTATACCCTATCCTAAAGGGTATATTAAGTTTGACACATAGTTTGTAACATAGAGAAATAATCGAAATAGACCCTATAAAGTATATATATTCGTGATCAGTATCAATAGCGAAATCGATTGAGCGATGACCGTCCGTCCGTCCGTCCGTATGTCACCGCTTTTTGGGCCTTAAATTTTGAGCTAGGACGATGAAATTTCATATCTGGGCTTCTGAGAAAAAGATACAGTACAAGTGTAAAAATTTTAGAAATCCGCCCACTGCCACGCTCACTTTTTCATAACTTCACTAAATTATATGAAACCAAAAAATTTTATTAAGACCAAATATTTAGGCATTCAGATTCCCTACAATCCACCCATACAAAAGTTTTGGCCACGCCCACTTTTTGGGGGCGTTTTCATCACAAAACCGATTTTTGGGCCTTAAATTTTTAACTAGGACGCTGAAATTTCATATCTGGTCTTCCAAGAAAAAGATACAGTACAACTGTAATATTGTTTTACATCCGCCCACTGCCACGCCTACTTTTTTATAACTTCACTAAATTATATGAAACCGAAAAATTTTGTTAAGACCAAATATTTAGGTATACAGATTCCCTACAATTCACACAAAGAACAGTGTTGGCCACGCCCACTTTTTTGGGGCGTTTTCATCAAAAATCCCATTTGGATTAAATTTTACATGTAACACCCTCAAACGTTCGAGGTTATTTGGTCAATTCACAGCAGTCAATTTTATTCACTATTGATTGTTAAATTGTGTCAATTGTCAATTCGTTGATAACTGAGAGTCGCAATAAGGGTGAACTTTGCTACATATTTTTATTATACATATGTACATGCATACATATTTACTCCACTCATGCGAAATTGTGCACCCACTTTTCACTTAGCGCCATACTTATGTTTGAATATTTCGACTGCAGATGGACCTACAAACTAAACAGCAAATAAGTGGTCCAAGTCGCGACTCAAAAAGAATTGATGTAGTTGTTCTCATAACCCCACATCCTGACATGAATTTATTTCGCGCGTGAAATTTGAAACCGCTTCCGCGATTCTTGTTGGTTTTTTGAAAGGTGCCTGCACCTTTCTGTGGAGTTGATTTTGTATACCAACATGATAATGCTGCATAAAATTTCAAAGTGCGGTTTTCAGTTTTCACATAAAAATGTTGAGGTACCAAACTGGGCAGCAGCGAGGCGTTTTTACCTAATTAGAGAATATACGGGGAGATACATATCTTACATATCGGGTAAATATAAACAAATGAAAGTTAATATACATATGTACATATGTGCATACATGTATGTATGTATTTATGTATATTTGTACATAATACAATTGGAGAACTCACAAGCAATTAAATAGTCTAGGAATCCTATTTTCAAACATACTCTGAAATTGCACTTCGGTTAGATGCCTCTCTTGTCTAAACTCAGGGGGATAGATGACCTGCGTAAAACACAGAAAAGTTCCAGACGGCATTTTTTATTGAATTAATATAACTTCGAACGTTTGAGGATGTTACATACAAAATATAATAAAAATCGTTTTTTTATACCCTATCCTAAGGGTATATTAAGTTTGACACATAGTTTGTAACATAGAGAAATAATCGAGATAGACCCTATAAAGTATATATATTCGTGATCAGCATCAATAGCGAAATCGATTGAGCGATGACCGTCCGTCCGTCCGTCCGTCCGTATGTCACCGCTTTTTGGGCCTTAAATTTTGAGCTAGGACGATGAAATTTCATATCTGGGCTTCTGAGAAAAAGATACAGTACAAGTGTAAAAAATTTTGAAATCCGCCCACTGCCACGCCCACCTTTTCATAACTTCACTAAATTATATGAAACCGAAAAATTTTGTTAAGACCAATATTTAGGCATTCAGATTCCCTACAATCCACCCATACAAAAGTTTTGGCCACGCCCACTTTTTGGGGGCGTTTTCATCACAAAACCGATTTTTGGGCCTTAAATTTTTAACTAGGACGCTGAAATTTCATATCTGGGCTTCCAAGAAATAGATACAGTACAAGTGTAAATTTTTTTACATCCGCCCACTGCCACGCCTACTTTTTTATAGCTTCACTAAATTATATGAAACCGAAAAATTTTGTTAAGACCAAATATTTGGGTATTTAGATTCCCTACAATTCACCCATAGAAGAGTTTTGGCCACGCCCACTTTTTGGGGGCGTTATCATCAAAAAACTGATTTTTGGGCCTTAACTTTTTAACTAGGACGCTGAAATTTCATATCTGGGCTTCCAAGAAAAAGATACAGTACAAGTGTAAAATTTTTTTACATCCGCCCACTGCCACGCCTACTTTTTTATAACTTCACTAAATTATATGAAACCGAAAAATTTTGTTAAGACCAAATATTTGGGTATTTAGATTCCCTACAATTCACCCATAGAACAGTTTTGGCCACGCCCACTTTTTAGGGGCGTTATCATCAAAAAACCTATTTTGATAAAATTTTACATGTAACATCCTCAAACGTTCGACATTATAGCTATATTTGAGTACAATATGCAATGTGGATACGCCCACTTTATAGAGAGGAGGATAGGGTATCATACCATCCGTTCCAAACGGATTGTAGCTTTTCTGTATGTTTTTTTATTAAAATACCCCAAAAAGTGTGCGTGGCTAAAGACAATATATGGGAGAATTCCGATTAAATCCAATTATCTAGATATTTGGTCCAAACAAAATTTTTCGCTTTCATATAAAAGAGTGAAGTTATGAAAAAGTATGCGTGGCAATGTGCGGATTTTAAAATTTTTTAGACTTTACTGCTTTTCCTTCTCAAAAGCCCAGATATGAAATTTCATCATCCTAGCTCAACATTAGAGGCCCAAAAAGTGGTGAATACGGACAGATGGACGTCTTCTCTAATGGTACTGATCACAAATATATATGGGTATATGGGTATATTCTTACTTATGTGTTCTCTATGATCGAACTGTGTTCTCTTGATACGAACTAAGTACCATTGGATAGGGTATAAGCAAACATTTGTAAGGGACATATTTGTATTTTGGTTTTTGTGTATCTAACATGTCCATGTCGTATACGATGAAAAATTTTACATCTAACATCCTCAAACGTTCGAAGTTATCGTCGTAGTTCAGTACAAAATGCAACATAGCCATGCCCACTTTATAAGCCATGCATAGGAAGGGGAGGACATGATATAATACGATCTGTTATAGACGGATTGTAGCTTTTCTGTATGTTTTAATATTTTTTCGTCAACATATCTCCATAAAACGAGTTGATATACCACATCATCCGAAGGAACGTAGATTTTTGTTGATATCTGCTACCAACCCTGTGTTTCCTGAACCGTACAATGTGATCGAAGCTATCATCTTGCAATCTTGGACCAACTAGAGGATGATTGTTGAGTAACGTGCCATCGGAAGTTTTGCTGGAAGCGTCGAACACAATGCGCAGTTCGGTCATGAATGAAATTCCTTTTTTACCCCATGATGAGGAATAATGCAATGGGTGCCTCCTACAAACGCATTGTGGTGTATTTCACCATCGAACATGGCATAAAGCTCAATTTTTTCCAGCGATTTAATAAAAAGAAAAAAAAATCCATACTTTTAAAGAAATACCGTAGCTACTAGAAAATAAAAACAATATGACAATATGTCAATCTGTCAATCTGTCAATCTGTCAAACCAACTGGCAACAGCGACTTTACAAAGTTGAGTGTTATTGCAAGTACAAGTTTGGAGTGTTAAATAGACAAAATAAATGAACAATTTTCGTAGTGGTGTATTATTTATTAAAGTTTATTGAAATTTGTTTTAAAGGAAACAGTGTCTGATCTGCAATGTACATAAATATAAATATTTTAATGTTGTACCATGTGTTTTATTGTCTCCTGTTGAACATACATGGTAGTGGCCAAAGGGTAGTGATGCGACTATATGGGAGCACAGCGTTCTCACCTTAGCCTTTTACTATCAACTCCTACTCTACACCTGCACGTTGGTGACTACTGGGTGCCTAGTACCTCGGCAGGAGATTGGTTAAAAAACCCCTATGGAAGTTCGTCGGTGGTATAGTAAGCGAGAGAGGTGACTGGGTGTTTTTCTCCCTAAGGTACTTCGGCTTGATCCGTAGCGGACGAATTCTCTAGATGGAATCAACGATGGCGTCCATAGTTCCAGTCAGGCCGAACTATCTAGTGCCATCCCTATATGAACTACTTTGACATATTCGAATCACTGGCATGAATTCTCAGCACCGTTTGCGCGATCCACAAGAAAGGAGACCTCTCAATTGATGTATCAGTCTCTTCAATATCGCGTACAAGATCCTATCTGCCATACTGTGTGAATGTCTGAAACTCTTCGTCAACAACCTGGTCGGCCCCTATCAGCGTGGTTTCAGACCAGAAAGTCCACAGTCGTTTAGATATACAGGCAAACTATCCACTGTTTTGTAGGAAGAGTTGACGTGAGTAAATTTGCTTTCGTTCAGCATAATAACCCAAGAATTTTGTGGACTTGATCGATTGTAGAACGTTTGGTTCTAAATCCAAACTGATGGTCAGGAATGAGACGTCTTTCGTCAATTACGGGTTGTAGTCGTTAAGAAAGTAGTTTTTCGAAAATTTTTGAGATAACCGGCAATAGGGAAACAGGCCGAAATGATTTCTTCTCATTCAGAGGTTTGCCTGGTTTCGGGATCCGTATTATCTCCTCGACTTTCTATTGTCTCGGAACGTAGAACAATCTGAATGAAGCATAGATCAGTTTAATAAGAGCCTTATTCGGCAATTCCTTGAGCACCTGTGCCATTATCAAGTCGTCGCCCGGAGCCTTTTTCGTCTTTAGATTTTTAAGCACTTCAAAGCTATTTTCTGATGAGCACTGTTATTTATGTCGGTTAAATGTGGCCAACGATGCAGCGAGGGTTGTACGCATTCTTTTAACAGTGGAAATGTTAATCTATGCTCATCAGTAATGCGTTCAGCTGAAAACAAATAAAAAATATGATTAAAATTGTGTTATATGAAATCACAAAACTAAACTTAAGGTCAGGTTGAAACAATATATTGTTGCCGCTAATAATATTTGCATACCAGAAATAGTGCAACTGAAAGATGATAAAACGTAAAAAAACATACAGAAAAGCTATAATCCGTCTGGAACGGATCGTATGATACCCTATCCTCCTCTCTATAAAATGGGCGTGGCCAAATTGCATTTTGTACTCAAATATAGCTATAATGTCGAACGTTTGAGGATGTTACATGTAAAATTTTATGAAAATCGGTTTTTTGATGAAAACGCCCCCAAAAAGTGGGCGTGACCAAAACTGTTCTATGGGTGAATTGTAGGGAATCTGTATACCTAAATATTTGGTCTTAACAAAATTTTTCGGTTTCATATAATTTAGTGAAGTTATAAAAAAGTAGGCGTGGCACTTTTGTATGGGTGGATTGTAGGGAATCTGAATGCCTAAATATTTGGTTTTAACAAAATTTTTCGGTTTCATATAATTTAGTGAAGTTATGAAAAAATGGGCGTGGCAGTGGGCGGATTTAAAAAATTTTTACACTTGTACTGTATCTTTTTCTCAGAAGCCCAGATATGAAATTTCATCGTCCTAGCTCAAAATTTAAGGCCCAAAAAGCGGTGACATACGGACGGACGGACGGACGGACGGACGGACGGACGGACGGTCATCGCTCAATCGATTTCGCTATTGATGCTGATCACGAATATATATACTTTATAGGGTCTATCTCGATTATTTCTCTATGTTACAAACTATGTGTCAAACTTAATATACCCTTAGGATAGGGTATAAACATACAGAAAAGCTACAATCCGTCTGGAACGGATCGTCTGATACCCTATCCTCCTCTCTATAAAAGGGGCGTGGCCAAATTGCATTTTGTACTCAAATATAGCTATAATGTCAAACGTTTGAGGATGTTACATGTAAAATTTTATCAAAATAAGTTTTTTGATGATAACGCCCCCAAAAAGTGGGCGTGGCCAAAACTCTTCTATGGGTGAATTGTAGGGAATCTAAATACCCAAATATTTGGTCTTAACAAAATTTTTCGGTTTCATATAATTTAGTGAAGCTATAAAAAAGTAGGCGTGGCAGTGGGCGGATGTAAAAAAATTTACACTTGTACTGTATCTTTTTCTTGGAAGCCCAGATATGAAATTTCAGCGTCCTAGTTAAAAATTTAAGGCCCAAAAATCGGTTTTGTGATGAAAACGCCCCCAAAAAGTGGGCGTGGCCAAAACTTTTGTATGTGTGGATTGTAGGGAATCTGAATGCCTAAATATTGGTCTTAACAAAATTTTTCGGTTTCATATAATTTAGTGAAGTTATGAAAAGGTGGGCGTGGCAGTGGGCGGATTTCAAAATTTTTTACACTTATACTGTATCTTTTTCTCAGAAGCCCAGATATGAAATTTCATCGTCCTAGCTCAAAATTTAAGGCCCAAAAAGCGGTGACATACGGACGGACGGACGGACGGACGGACGGTCATCGCTCAATCGATTTCGCTATTGATGCTGATCACGAATATATATACTTTATAGGGTCTATCTCGATTATTTCTCTATGTTACAAACTATGTGTCAAACTTAATATACCCTTAGGATAGGGTATAAAAACGTTATCAAAATAGTTTAAACAACTACACTTTTACTTATGATCACTTTGATGTTAATGCCGATGACGTATTTGTCAGGATCGTATTTTTGGAATGGACATACGTACATATGTATGTATGGTGTATGTATGCACACAAATCTGAGAACTCGACTCGTTTTATTTCACTCGAGTCACTAGCGTCACTTATGAAAAGTAATCGAGTTCCAATCGAGTGACTCGACTTACATACATGAATATGTAAATGAAAAAATTAAGGAAGCAACTTTTCATTGCACAGAAAAATTGTGAAACAGGCAGAATACATTACCAAAATAAAACCTCAAATAAATAAGGTGCACGACTGGCTCGTACGTATAACATTGAACCGATGCTATGTATCTTCGAGATTTCACAAAATTATTCGAGTCACTCCAATAAAAGTCAACTAGAGTCCCATCACTAGCCCATATATTACAATTTATGGGTAAATTTTAGCTAATTTGAATATCTAAATATTTAGTCTTAATGATTTTTTCGATTTCTTATAAAAACACAGAAAAACTACAATCCGTCTAGAACATATGGAGGCATTTTCATAAAAAAAACGATTTTTTTTTGATATTTTTGCATGCAACATCCTCAAACGTTCGAAATTATCGTAGTAATTCAATAAAAAATGCAGTATGCAATGCCCATTTTAGTAGGGCTGATAAAAAGGAAGAAGGATAGGGTTTCAAACGGATTTCAGCTTTAATGTATGTTTTCTATGATAAGTAGGTGCAGTAGGCTTGGAACAGATTTCATATTTTAACGTCTTGCCTCTCATTTTTAACAGACTGATTTATTTTCAAAGCTACGAAGTTAAATACCTAGTCTTTAATAGTAAACTATGTTATCGGTATCAACTTTTAATTAATTTCCACAAGAACATTTTGCATAACTGAAGGTCTAGACAATCGAACACGTAAGGTATTTGAAAGTATACTAATGTTCTAATTAAATTTTTTGCACTCGTCGAAAGTTGTCACATTCATATGTAGATAAATATGTATATATATATGTATGTATGTTATTTTTGACAGATTCACAACAAAATTGTTAGGTATATATTAGACTTACATAAGTGTGTTGAGCTGATTGTTTTTGGATGTTGAATGCGTGCCAAGTAAAATCGGTGAAGTACATATGTGGCATTTGTTTAAACAGAATTTAGAAATCAAAGGAATAATAAATGTATGCATTATTGGCGATATATAGGTATGTTTTGGAGAGGGCATCTTAGTGGATACTACATACATATGTATAGATAGTAGGGCTTAATTGTAAACAAAACCCATATTCGACAGAAAAAAAATCCTTTCTTGAAGGCTTTACCGGGAATGATCTTTCATTAGGTCACACGAATTTGCATCGTGAAGATCTACGGTAATGGTTGTTTATATGTATATTATTCTCAATCAAGAAAAAGTATATTTTTGTATTCTCTGCGGAAAGGGAACATATGCTAGTCGGTAAGTACATATATATGTATGTACATATGTACATACATAGTTCGCAAACATTTTAGATTGACTGACATACAACAGCAACAATTTTTATGCATCAAAAAAAGTTATCTGATATTTTCAATCGTCAATTAATACAGAATCATGGAGGAGAATCGAATTGTAATTGCAAATATCAACATTGTTGCTCGAAACCACAGAGAATAAGAAACAAGAAAATAACAGAAATCCAATATCGGCAATAATGTCCACGTGGTTAAATTCCATTGTCCGTCCATCTTTCATCTGGCTTCCGTAGCCACACTTCGATATGAGGTTGCCATTGATGCTTCTGACCTGCATCTAAATATGTACGAATCCCAGTCGATTGAATTGAATTCCAATCGCACTTCAAATCGCATTAGTGGACAATGAGAACTTTCATTCCAATAGAGACTGCATTGTCCAGGGCAAGCTAATGCTACAACAACTATTCTCAAGTTTAATAGAGTTATTCTCAGCTTAACGGTCTGTTGCATCTGCATGTGTGCCAGGAATGTTCGGTTTGCTTCTAAGGTGCCGGTTTAAGCAGCCATAACAGTACAGCACTCAAGTCTTAATCGTATTTATTCTTCACCATTTACATTCAACTGAGCTTATACACGCGTATGTGTCTGCCTAAGGAGATTTGTATGATAACACTATGGTAATACATCTAGATCTAGAACTTAAACTCACATGACAGTCAGTACTTAAATTCAGATAAATTGCATTGAGCGCTACATTCCAGGAATAAACTTGAAAATTTAATTAAAAAATAAATGTACTTTTCTTAATTTGGTAAATGCGTACAATACAGAATTAATTTTCTTTTCCTATGCATAAAATAGAGACTTAGATAGGTGCACTTGAAAGTGTTTTATTTTCATTGAAAAACTCTTTGGCTCATTCCCAGAACTGTTTAATATTGACAATCTACCTAATGACATATGTATGTTTGTATGTACATATATCCACAGGTTGTATGTACATATGTATTATATATGTATTCATACATACTTATATATGAATATGTACATATGCATACATACATATGTATGTACAGACGTACGTATTATTATACATGCCGTAGTCATGAATCGCGAAGATGTTGTGAGAGCCCTCCTCACAGAGAGAATTAATTCATAAGCAAACCGACAAATATTCTGCCGAATTCATGTTCAAGTCTGGCAAATTTCGAATGAAATGTTTTTTACATCATTTCTACGAATTGTTGGTTAGCAGGTACCTACTTTTAGTTGGAATAAGACATGGCACTATAGGTTTTGAATGGCTCGCGATTATCTGACGTACCCACTTTGCAGCGCATGTAAAAATGTTCTCTTATACATTTAAAGAATCCTGATTCGATTGAAAACAATCGTATTCAAATCCGTTTAGTAGTTTTCTTGTTTTTACTTCACATATGTACATAAGTATGTACATACAGATTCTAAAATTTGCATTTTATATGCAGATGCAGATATGGAGCGAAGGGTTCCAGGTTCAATCCCCAGACAACACCGAAAATTTCTTTCACGGTCCCAACTCTCGCGAGAGTCTGACAAACATCCGAGAGCAAAACTGCATTAAATAGTAGGCCCCTTCCATTCGTGTAAAGCATATAACACGCACAACACGAATGGGTGTGAGAAGCTAGGCCCTGCTTCCCATGGACCTGTCACGCCAAAATTTTCATTTTTTTTTTGATGGAAAGCTTAAACAGTGGAAGAAGTGTTTACTTGTTTACATCATCGATGTTGAGGAAAAATACAAGTCTGTGCGAGTTATAGATGTCGATACAAACTTTATTTTAAATTCAATAATGTACTTTCAATTTTAAAATTTAATTTTATTTTAAGTTTTTAGTAGTAGTTGAATATTTAATATGCACATGTGTACATGCATATGTCTGTATGTATAATACTTATTATTTGTGTCTATACCATATAAATAGAACTAATCGGTATATCTTGTCGTTGACCAAGCCAACCATAACTACAGCATTTATAGAACCTTGTTTTCAAGTGATGTTGATAATACTACATAAAGCTGTGTTCAAAATAATAGTAGTGAACCTGAAGCGTTTGTATAGAATGGTGTCATAGCAAAAATAAAATTTTTTTTAACATGGTTATGTTCTAATATTAACGTTTTCATACTTGGTTTTTAATTGCAACCTTAATATAAATTTTTACATACTATGTACTTAAGCAAAAAATAAGTTTTTGTAAAAGTACATACTATCAAAATTGACTGTTCAAAAAATAGTAGTATTTGATTAAGACTAAGAAAAAACAAGAAATTAAAAAGTAAATTTATCAAAATATTAATTTAAAGCTTAAATTCTACTTCGACCTTTGTTGAGAACCCTTTATTGTTTAAGACAGCCTTTCAACCCTTTATTATTTTAGACAGCCTTTCAACGACGTTGCATAGAGTCCGCCAGATCTTGGCACCTCTTCAGAGCAATCTTAATCCATCCATTTTCGAAAACTTGGCATAGATCTCGATTGTTCCTTGGTTTAGCCTCTCAAACCAATTTTTGACATTGTCGCATAGATTTCATGTGGGATTGAGGTCAAGTAACAGTGCTGGCCATGACATAACCTCAATCCACTTCCCACGAAACCATTCCTTGGCTATCTAATTAGTGTGTTTGGGTCATTATCTTGTTGGAAGATCCCAACTAGAGGCATTTCATATTCTGCATATTGTATCATAACACCGTTCAAGATATTCACATACAATTGTTGATCCATTATCAGATTAATCACATGGATCGATCCTACACAGTAGTACGGAAAACAGTCCTACACCACTGTTTTGGTTCTACAATTTTTTACCGTCTTCGTGGTGTATCTTTGATGATATTCGGTATTGGGTGATCGATGAATATATTTCTGAGAACAATTGCTACCAAATAACATAATTTCACTTTCGTCCGTCCACAATATATTACTTCACTTTTCGACTGGCTATTTGAGGTGTTGTTTCGGGCGCTCAATCACAGGTTTAACGTGTTTCTCCGTGAAAAATGCGACTTTTCGAGGAGTTCGTGTAAATAGTTTTTCTTCTAATAGTCATCTACGAATGGTTAATTTATTTACAAGAAGTTGAAGCGCCTTTTGGATGACTTTTGAGGACGCAGAATGATCGGATTTTCTGCCTGCCCTCTAAGAGTGAAGTTTTTCACTTGCGCCCACAAGTTTCCGACTTTTCTTAGAATTTTATTGCATTAGCAATCATAGGAGCTGTACATCCAATAAATTCATTGAGTTTCGGCGTAAGTATTTCCTTCTGGGCGTAGTTCAATTAGTATACCTCGCTTTTCTTGCGGGTACTGCTTTCCCCTACCCACTAATATTAATTATGTATTTATATTTATATTTTTTCTCTTTAAATAATAAAAATATAAAATTATTTATGTTCTTAAAGTCCTTTACTTCTTACCATTTATTTCGCAATATTTTGCTATGTTTCTTGAAATAAACAATCGCACTATTATTTTTTTGAACAGTCGATTTGCACTGAAATTTCAACGGCATTGTAACGGCATTGTATTTACCGAAATAATTTCATTAGCTTACCAGTAAACGTTAAAATGCATTTATAATTCATGAAGGCCTTACTTTATTGCATTATAACCAAATAAAATCAACTTAAAACTTGGTGGTAATTTGTAGTTCAGCTCGGAAGTTTTTATCCAAATTTATTTATAAAGTTGTTGTAATATTTCCTTCGCAAAATTTTACATTTGAATGCATTTATCCAAACCTTACGGAAAACACAAGTGTACATACATGTTCATACATATGTGTATAACCTCATAGCTGATTAACTATTCGTACTTATAAGTATGCAATGTATAATTATATCCAGTTGTATATTTATATTTAAATAAAATACAAAAATTACGAAAGGATCATTCAAATTTCGGGATTCTGCACTTAACCACAGATTGCGGTGGAGGTAGCATTGATAGCGAGTTATTATATTGAAATGCATTCGAATTCCGTTTCTGTTAAGTTGCGTGAATATTTGCGTGAAAAATATTTAATTTAATTTAACTACCTTCGGAATCATAGTATACAAACTTGTTTATGTAAACTCACATTTATTTCCGCTTGATGCACGTCCTTTTGTTGAAGTTGGCAATTAATATGAAAAACGCTGGCTGGTGGTATGTTCAATTAATTAACCACATTGGAGATGCAAATTAAGCTTCTCTTCCTTGCCTAAAAGCAATGTGCACGCGACATATGTACATGTGTATGTATGTTAAAGATACATAAATATGTATGTGTACAATACCTTTTTTGTCTGTTATGTTTATTGTTATTGCGTAAGAAATAGGTAAAAAATCCATATGGTCGCGATGTCTACGACCTACTTAACTTTTTCGGACTATTAAAAGCGTTTCTACGACCCTGTTCACACAGGACTGACGGACTGGATTTTTGTTTTTGACATTTCACCTGTGGATATAGAGATGAGGAAACCGTGTGCTAGCTATAGTGACGTATTGCCCCGCAGCGAAGTCAATAAGCCTAAGTCCGTTTCCGGACGTGGTATCGTGGAGGCTGTGCTTACCAATCGTCCTACCAAAGATGTCTCCTTTCCTATGTTGGCGTTTAAACGATTTTAACGTCATATTTAGGACATTGCTCGTAGGTTTTGTCGAGGAGCTCGTAGGAACATTCTTTGGTCGCGTCGTCCTTGTCTTTTGTGGGAGCGTGAGTGCATATAAGGCTTATGTTGGCGAATTTAGCCTTGATGCGGATTGTCATAAGTCGTTCGCTCACGTGTCGAAAGCTTAAGACTTCTTGCCTAAGTCTGCCGCTTATGACAAACCCACATCCGAATAAGCGCTGTTTCTGCTCTCTATAGCAATCACCGTAATAGATGTCACAGTTTTTCATCCTTTACTATTAAAGCGTTTCTTAGACCCTGTTAACACAGGACTAATGGACTGGATTTTTTTTGACGTTTCCGTATTGAGATTGATAGTTCTTTCTGAGCACTTCCACAGACGATTAGTTGTTAGTGCCAATTAAACTAGTTTGATTTTCCACAAGAAATTCTTTTCACAACAACACTAATCCTTTTTACAGCGATTGAATTGATTTACTTTCATTTTTCTTTTGTTTGCTTCCCAAATTTTAAAATTTTTTTTATTTTTTTTCCAACCTTTCGTCGAGTGACCAAACGTCAAAAAATCTAGAAAATCTGACAAGCTAGATTGCGGTACCATGTCACCTCTCCGCTTCTTCCATTGCCAGTAAACGTAAAAAAAATTCAGTCCGTCAGTCTTGCATTTAGATTATATACTTATACAGATAGTCAACTTATAGGGGGTCTCTTTCGACCCTCTACAATCTACAATCTACGACGAGTACATATGTATGAGCAATGTTTTAAATACGACGCTAAAATCCTGCTAGTTGACGCAAGTCGAAACGTTGTTATAGCCAGCACACGGTTTCCTTATCTCAATAGTAGCCAACATCTACTCGGATCACTAACTTTTTGCAGGCAAGACACAAACGTGGATAACCCAAGCGTCACAACAAAAAAGAATGACTGTGAGAAATTTTCGCCGAACGCGTATTCGGAATCTCTCCACAAGTCCTATGCTGTTATCATCAAGTGTCAAAGATCAATGCCAGCGTTGTTAACATGGCATCAGAAATGCTCCTACTGATGGGCTGGGTTTCACCCGACGACCACCAAGAAACCCTTAGTTTGGCAAAGATTTTCGCATGACATTGACATAAACGGCGCTGGAAAAAAAGACATGTTGCTATTCATGACTGACGAAGGCGTGGATGTAGCCCTGTCCAAGAACCCTACCTGAGATGTGGTAAAATTCATGGACTGAATGTAAATTGAGAACCTATATATATATGTAGGTACAAAGAAAAGAATTAACCTATTTCTTTTAACTCCCTACAGCAAAAACGATCTGACTGTGGTATCTTACCAGCAGCGGGACAAAAATTTGCTCTTACTATCCGCCTATATGCCATATGAAGAAAATGAATCACCACCGGTAGCAGTCTGAACACTAGCAACATACGCCAAGTCAGGCGAACAAAATCTGGTAATTGGATGTGACGCTAATGGCCACCATATCAAATGGGGTAGTAAGGATACCAATAAAAGAGGTGAGTCAATTTTTGAGTTTATTCTTTTTTCAAACCTTATTATGTATGTATGCATGTATATGCAACAAAGGCAACACAACAACGTTTCATAACCTGGTTAAGGAAGAAGTTAGAGGATTGACGGCACATGGACAGAATCCAGCCAAGAATTTCTGGAGCTGTTAAGAGATACTCACTTCCCCGGCTGTATAGAAATTGAAACTACCACCACTTGCAGGACTGCAGTTCCTTAAGAAAATGCAGAAGAGAAAGTGATACCCAACATTAAAAATAAAAACAAAGTGACATGGACTATAAATTCGTTTAAACCCTTCAAATCTGCAGGACCTAACGAAATTATACCAGCAATGTTGCAACAGCCTCTGAACACGGTGGTACCCCATGATCCGACTCTTCTTAGTCTCTTTCCCCAACGGTCATCCTGTGATAATTTCTAGGAGACACTATTCTGTTGTCTGCCATATCTGAAACAATCTACTATTTCTATAAACAAAAAAAAAATAAATAACATGTTACACAAGATTTTGCTGTTTTACACAACAAATTTGTAATCAAGAGAAATAACCCACTGAACTTGCTGATGTGACTCAATCGTTTGTGCGCAAATCGCTAAGAAATTACGAATGCTCTCAACACGTTTACAGTAGGCACGGTAACTACGGAAGGTCCGGACCGACCGTAATGATTTATCAACATGAAGTTTGCATATAAAAATGCAAATGCATATTCAGGTATATACATATGTCGTAGTGACCAAGGGTTAATGTGGTCATAAATTTCTTAGGAAAATTACACAGATTTAATTAATGAACTTTATGATCTCATACAAAGCTTTGGGATATACATACATATGTATGTAACATATCGTTGAAAATACATATCCTGGACTCAAATTTGTATTTCTTTTCTGAAAACCTTTCCTGAAGGTGCTGCGAGTGACGAATAAGACGAAAGATTTCACCAGGACATTTCCGTAATAGAGAAGCGTTGTCAGTGGAAATAGAGTCCAGGAATGTTAGCTGATTACTGCTGGCACTTACCGGAAGCCAAGTACTCATGAAGATTCTAAATATTTATTGTGAATTTAGCAATTCATACCGCTAATACACAAAATGTTTTTTTTTTCAATGTATTTGTAATTTTTGCCTATCACCTTTGTACCGTAATTATCTAAATTTAAAAAAAAAATAAATTGGTTGAACATTACGGGCAGTATAGGGAAACATACGCATTTTGCCACTTAGTTTTATATATGTAGGTACTTATGTAAGAAGATGTCGCTATGAAACCTAATTTTTTTAGATATAAGTAGTCTTGTCACAAAAAAAGGTGGAATTTTGCAGACCAGCGTGAGCAAAAATAACGGGCATTGGAAACTCAAGGAGCACCTAAGGAAACGAGGTATACCTATCTGAAGAAAGTCTCTGCAAATTCTGCAATGAGTCCAGTGAAATCTCAGAACATGTGCTGTGATCTTGTGGTACATTGACCCACAAAAGACTGAAATACTTTGGCAAGAACCAATTATCAGATAAGGAAATACCGTCACTAGACTCAACTCTCATCTCTAGATTTCTTTCGCCAAGGTGTAGTAAGAGCACATGATCCACAAAATGATTCCGAAAATCTTAATGCGAAGCGAATTATACTGAGGACACGAACGTATCCAAGGTGTTAGTAGGGGGCACTATAGATCAAAAGGTCGGAGTGCAACATACCCCTTCTTCAAATAATTATTATAATACGTTGAGTTAGTCCAATTTGGCATAAATTCTTTAAAATCCGTGCATATACAAAAAATAATATATACATACATATGTACTAACTTATACTGAAATTATTGAAAAGTATAAAATTTGGATTTATTTATGTGATAAAAGTAAATGCTGTTGCTTTTGCGGTAGAAACTATCCTATCAGTATTTATAAATGCCTTATATAATTTTGTTATTTGTGCATACAAAACTGCATTACATCCGTACGGAAACCATGTGAAACACCATGCCAGATATCTGAACTGAAAAACTACTCGAAACAGGAATTGGATATATGTTATGCTAGGAATCCTCAGTTGTAACCACTATTTACTTGTATGCATGTCCTGGCATTGTAATATGCGAGTGTGTTCATGGTTAGGAAACCAATGTTTGAGTAGCATATTTTGTGTATTTTCTAACCACTTCAACATTAAATTTAAACATACGGAAAATAAAAATTTGTCAGGCTGGGTTATATCTTACGCTATCTCTGAAAGTTTTTTGAATTGAAATTACTCGCGTACATGCACATAATATATACTCGTATATAATAAATAAATATATATGATTTTTGAGAGTAGGAATAGCAGCCGTCAACCTATAGACACCAAATTGATGACGTAGTGCGGGTATTATATGTCATTCAAGATGTGTATCTAGATTTGCTTAGCATTAGCTGTGAGGACTTGCATTGCTTAAAAAGGCATGCGCTGTATAGATAAAACTACCTTATGTAGTTGTAGTGATTAGAGTCATTCAATGTAGCATTTTCACTTTATGGAAGTGTGAAATAAGGCCGAATTTCAAAGAACATGGTTTGTGAAATAAGACCGAAGCCAATGTTTCCACTTTGATAAAGCGACATTAAACCAATTTGGGTTTATGTCCCTTATACGCATAAACAGTGCAATATGTATGAGGGGCATGCAGCCCCTCTGCAACCCCCCTGCTTGGAGTCACTTTTGGATTTGGGGTAGGTGCAAGATTGGTATATGCAAAGTTACATGGATATAAAGAAACTGTGCATACAGCCAACCTCGCACCTACTCTAAATGCAACAGTAATCCCAAGCAGGGGATCATACATATTGCACTGTTTAGGCATATATGTAAGTCACATAAAGCGAAATTGGTCTAATGTCGCTTTAAATGGGATGACCGAAAACTTTTACTATGAGGAGTTTGAGAAAATAATTGTTAGAAATGCTTGTATAAATTCAAAGCGTAATAAGGCCGACTCGGCTTTATTTCACTTTGTCAAAGTGAAATAGGACCGAACATTGAAATCTCTAAAAACAAAAAACAATTTCAAATTCAGTATAGTTAGTTTAAATCACTTGAATTGAAAAAGACTATCTATAAAATTGTATCGGCTCTAAAATGGAGTACTCTTGATAGTCTATGCATATTTCTATTCTCTTTGTGATAAGTTATGAGTCAAAATTAATATGCCCTATAGAATAGGCTGCGAAAAGGGGATAACATAAACGATTTGCTCAATTGCAGACAAGGTTACCCACACGCCTAAATCTGGGTCGCTGTGCTGATGCAGAGCAAATCAAAATCGAACATTTTTATTTCCACCTACATATAACATAGGCCAAGCAGTGAATTTTGTAGTATGCCAGTGTAATTGAAAGTAAACCAGGACATTGTTGTACAATTGTGTGTGTGGATATGGGTTAAACTACGGTTTCGTAATCGAACGAACATTTTAGGAATAGTATGGGAAATATGATTTGAGTACCGATGAGAGTACTCGAGAGTAATAATTTCAGATGTGAAGTGGTAGATTTTCAGTTAGTTTTGACCACAAGTGGCGTAGAAAGTTTGAAGAGATTTTTGAGAATTTTTGAAATACGAGTAGATACTTTAAAAGGTTAAAGTACAAAAGTCAGTCCGAAGTTTTCTGAGAAATTATGTTATATGGAGTTGTATTTTGGTAAATTTTACTTTTTAGTAAATAAAAGTATGCATCTGGTTATTGTGGTACTACAGAGGTAGCTAATAGAGGTCAAGATTTAGATTAATTCTTAAAATTCCTTTTTTCACTGTTGTGTACCAAAACTTTTTATTAATGCATTCGAATGAATGAGTCTCATAAGGCATAAACTTAAGTATGTACATATGTACATACATACATACATATGTACATTCAAAACACAAATATAAATGGGCGATATGGTTCAGGTTTATGTTTCAGTTCAGTACGTAGGATTACTAAGTGGCAGTTTAAGATTCCACTCCCAGAAAAGTTTTTTCATGATCCCACCCTTCTTGCGAATATCTGATAAATATACTAGCGTAAGTCTCTACCTATACGCACTCTGGTCACTTTAGAAGAATTAAGACTGAAAACACAAAGGATCGGACAAAACGTTTTATTTTGACTTATCAGACAACAATGCATACATATGTACAGATATGTATGTAAAATGTTTTGAATCAGCGTTGTTGTCGATTATTGTTGCACATGTGCTTATGGCTTTATCAGACGAAAGGCGAAACAGAAATATACACATTAATCTCGTTGTAGATACATATTAAATTGTCTTCAGATACAAAATTTCATTGGTTTTTTTTTTACACTGACTTTCTGAGTTTTCATTAATAATAAACGTAAAAACGAAGTTTCGGTTGGTGTTTGTTGAAATGAAACGCGTTTTCTTGACAATCAATCAAAAACGGTTTTGTCCGATCCGGTGTGTTTCTAGCCTAGGAAAATATCACTGTGTTCCGAAACCTTTTTTAAAAGTTTAATGCACGAGTTACGTTCCTTGACATTTTTCTTAATACATAGATAAATTCAAAAAAGTTGGTCCGCCAATTATGTCTAAGTGTTTATCTGCCTTAGAATGCAACTGCGGAGAGAGTGTTATACCATCCGTTCCAGATGCGTTGTAGCTTTTATTAGCTACTATTATTTCTATATGTTACAAACTAAGTATGTATCAAATTTAATGTACCCTTAGGAGATAGGGTATAAAAATGGAGAGTAGGGCCTTTAAAATTAAGCGTAAGCAGGATACTAGGCTTTGGGATAGGGTATACAAATTTTGAGAAAAATTAGTTTAAAGTTTTGAGTAAACGTTTGCTATTGAAATTGCCTTTGTACTACAGGTTCGTTATACAAATATGTAGCTTCAATTGATATGTAAAAAATTGTTTATTAAAATTAGATATTTTAAGGTACATACATGCATATGTACATACATAGGTATTTTTATGTGTATACTTCTTATTGTGCTACGTAATCAAAACAATTATTCTGCACATATCATAGTAAATTAAACTGTAAACACAGGTAAATTCTTTGAAAGCACATAAAGGAATGTATGTAATTCAGGTTCAAACATCAGCCACTAGATTAATACCTTTTAAAATAAGTGTACATATTACTATCCCTAATCGTTTTCGAAAAGCTCAAAGGAGATGTGTATATACATATGTACATATTTCGGATAAATCTATCTGCATAACGTAATCCACAGTCACTCTAGAAATATTCAATTCAATTCTATTCGTAATATGGCGAAATAAGATATACATATGGACATACATACATACGTACATTTGATGTGAAATCCTTCCTTCGCAATAGATTATTGTCAAATGTACAAGATTGGCATTGAATTTCCCAACTGTCACTCAAATGTTCACTGAACATTCAATATTGATATTACCCAAATTGCAATTGTGAGCCAGTATTACATTTTTCCTCATCTTAAGTATGTGGCAATTGTAACTTTTCCAAATGGGCAGTCAATCAGATTTGACGGGGGTCAGCATGAGAAAAAGTTTGGGAATGACAAATTAAAGACACATTGTGCTAAATACTATTATAGCCATCAGAAGTCCATATCAATCTTGACAGCATAGACAGAGATTGATAAAATTTGTCTAAAATATTACAGAATGAAGCAGGAAATTGATTGACACTTGTAAAGTGAAAGTGGCTAATGGTTTATAATAAAAGCTACCTACATACATATGTATGTACATACATACAAACGTAGTACACTCTTTCGGGTATGGGGCATTAATGAAAGCTCTGCTGATGAAATGACGCACTAGCAATTTCTAGTACCCTCCAAGTGGTTAGTAGGCTTTTTAGCACCCTATTCAAACTATTCGAGATGTATTTAATTGGTGGCCTATATAATATCTATTCACCCCATTGGTTTCTTGGATTCACTATTGCGTTTAAAAGACTTTAAAAGAAAACCAAATTGAGTCAGAATTTTACAATAGATACAATTGGGTTGGTCAGCTCTACATGCCCCATCTTCAAGAAAGACGATCCTACATACATATGTATGTCTTGTAAGAACTACCGAGGCATATCCCTACTTAATGCCGCATATAAGATCCTATCCAACGTAGTGTGCAAACGTCTAAGTGTAGATTCTGTAGGTAAGAAAATGTTTTCATATAAAATACGCCTTGAGGAGTTTCCAAGCTTGGTTTAACAAAACTAGAAATGGTTACAGAAAAGCCCTGCTTATCATCTCGACAATAACGCAATGAGAGAATATTGTCACAAACGCACATAGCTATGTATAATACATAAATATGTACATGTTATACTTATGCTAATTCTTGCAAAAGCAACATTCGCGACACACTTGTTTGTCAAGCAAATAGTTAATTGAACGTGAATGGTGTTGAATAGAATAAAGTCTCTATCTTCGTCTCTTCGTGTAGACAAAGATAAGAACCATATAATGTTAGAAGTTCTGTTAAGTTAGTGCTTAGTCAACTAATAAAGAGCTTTTTCCAAAAATTATTTCTATCTGTTTTTTCTACGTTACAAGAGTAATATCACTGTATTGAATGTAATTTTAAGAGATTTAGTGCTGTGTGCTATAGAATGTAAAATTTGCCTGAAAAGTTGAAACATGCAATATCTAAGATTTTCGCTTTCTGGATGAGGGTACAATATGATTATATATACATATGTATGTACATATTTATGTTTGTATGAAAATATTCATGTATGAAAATATTCAAAAGTAAATTGTCTTTCACAAATTATTGAATTTGAATATGATAGTGTTGTTGATTTTTAATTTGTACACCTGTCTTACTTCTTTTCCTAGATAATCCAGTTGGTTTCCATAAGTTGACATTTTCACTCAAGCTACTACTATGCATAAGTGGATTTCACTGTTTGTACACTTTCGGATATGTACACACTGCGTATCACAATTTCAATTGAATTTTAGAACTTTGTAAGCCAACTTTATAAACATTTGCCTCAAAAAGGTACAGAGTGCATGACGTCAAACATTTATTCGGTTTTTCGACCAAATAATGTTTGCATTTCCTTACGAACGAATGCATCGTTCTCCTCCCAAACAACAAGACCGGAGTGTTGTTGTCGTCAGACAAGATACTACGGAAATCACATGGATCTAGGATAACACGGAAATAGCTAAAACCCATGTAAACTTCGTTGCATGATGTCGTCTACTTCTAATACAATCCAAGTATACAAAGTTAACACACATACTTCCTTCCTGTTCACATCGAATAACCTAAATTACACGAGAATACTGAAAGCACAGCTCTGCAGAAAGAGCGGCAATTCCGCCCAACCATAGTTTAACCAAAAATTGTTCAGACTCCACCATACAGGTTGAGTTTAAAGCTATATACACGTCGCATTAACTTTGGGTAGCAACCAACTCTTGCGACGGCCTTTCAGACTTAGATTCTATTGGTTGAGCCTTTTTAAGCGTTTGTGGCCGAAATGTGTAGCACAGTGTATCATTAAAGCAAAATCTAGAGAAAATTGTACTATGTGAAGGGGTTGGGATAACCATAGCACCAGTCTGGCTGCAAGGCAACACGGAGAACCCCAATAAAGTTTCTCCATGCTATGGAATAATCGGATTTATGAAGTGATTAACAAAGAATTACAAGCAGAAGTTTCCCTCACCGAATTTGCCATGAAATTCGCTAAGGGAAGCATGAGGGCAATTATTGTTTTTAGTTTTGTAGTTTCATACACAATTTTGTCTTTTGCGTAGAATATCGGTACAGACTTTTAGACTATGTGATATCATGTAATCGTGAGTTGATTAAAAATAAATCGAAGGGCATATGAACATAATAATGCTCTTCTCTTGTTGCAAATAGAGCGTAGTGACCTTAACATGTGACTAGGTATGGAAAATTTATGAAATTTACATGAAGAAAGAAATAAATAGTTGGAAATTGTGCCGTGCAATAAGGTAGATGGAAATAATGTAGATTCGACTTTATTTCTATAAAATATTGAAAGTAGAATCGAATCTCGACAGTTTCTGTGCTCACCTTTATTTCTAATTATGTTACTATAAAATAGTAATAATGTGTATCGGTTTAATTGCCACTTTATTCACTGAAACAGCGCAGGTTTATAAGTTCACAGGCTATAAGTCCAAAATCAAATCTCAGCGGGGCATATTTACATATATAAGTTTAAAAAAAAAACCTACATCATCGTATGATATCCTATCCTCCTTCCTATGCAGTCCTTATAAAATGGATGTGGCCGTTTTTTTTTTTTATTGAACTACGACGATAATTTCGAACGTTTGAGGATGATACGTGTAAAATTTTATCAAAATCGGTTTTTTGATGAAAACATCCCCAAAAAGTGGACACGGGTAAATACAATGTATGGGTAAATATTATAAAAATATTTGGTCTTAACAAGGTTTTTCTATTTCATGTAAAATAGTGAAGTTATGGAAAAGTAGGCGTGGTAGTCGGTAGATTTCAAGAATTTTTACACGTTAACTGTATCTTTTTCTTAAAATATCAGATTTGGAATTTTATTCTCCTAGCTCAAAATTTTAGGCCCAAAAAGCGGTGACATACGGACGGACGGACGTTCGTTCATCGATTTTGCTATTCATACTGATCTCATTCCATTCACTTTTGTGTTTAAACCCTTGCCTGGTTTTCTTTAATAAAATATAGCAAATCTTATACTAATAGATTTCTTAATGAATACATGTACGATCAAAGGAAATCGTCTCTTAAGACGAAGTTTTAATTATTTTACTGCTTACCCACCCTTTTAAATATTCCCCAAATTCCACCTGAAATACGAGTAATTAGAAATGCAACACGTATGCACCACCAGCAGTATGTCCTTAATCAGCAAAGAAGAAACGGAAACGAAAAAGAACAAAAAAAAAAAACAAAAGAAATTCAAAAGAAACTGGAAACAAATGCAGATACATTTACGTTTTGTTTTGGCTTTTCTGTATCTGCCGTAGGAGTAGACAACCATCCTCGCCATCATCAGCCCCAGCTAATACTTCCGGAATTGCACAACTCACGAAAATAGGTCGTCCCATGCTGATGGCACTTCCTGTTGCATCTGTACGTTTTCATTTCGAAAATTCGCTGCAACCCAAGGTAAGAAAAGAGCGCCTCAAATTTTCACTCGGTATTTTTAATTACACAGTGAAAGTGTATAAACTTTTGAGAAAGTGTTATTAGTTCGGTACAGTGGGGAGTGAAGTGTACATACTCGTATCTATATATATAGCACCTGGGTATGTGCCATTGCGTTAAAGTTTAAATATTTTTCATCTTCTTATGTCTAATTGAAAGCTTTCTTCGGAATTAGTGCTTTAAAGTGAAGAATGCTGTCTCTGCTTCCACCACTGCGGTTGATAGTGAATAACGATCTAAGGGGTGCTGCAATTAATTACCTGCACACATGCTTGCATAAGCGTGAGAGAATTTTCCTCAGATTAAATGGATTTTTCTTTTTGTTTGTGTTACTGAATCAATTATATGTGTGGGCGCATTTCCTCCTAGAAGGGGGTGGGAACTAAATGAATGAATTGCCCCTTTGTATCTTTTAAAATTCAGACCGGGGTTGGGGTAGACGCATAACTTGCTGGAAAATAGATGAAGTCGAATGAGATTCAGATTAAATTTTTAATTGTTGGAATTATATGAATAGAGGAGAGGCAAAAAGAAATGAATGAATTTACATTGATTACAAGCCATATGTGCTCATCCTTCTATGTTTGTACACCGATGTGCAAATGAATTGCATAATTGCGTAGTTACAAAGGATAAGAGCACTTAGAGAGCTGTTTAATTAGGATAAGTACATAGTGGTGCGAAAAAAGGAAAAAATTAACTTATACATGTTTTCATTGGCAATAATTTATAATTGTGAATAGGTGCGTATTTGCATGTTTTTGCATTGATTATTTCATTGGTCTTTAAAAATAAAAAAATAATTTGGGTCTTACTGTAGGGATTTAGTAGTTTAGTATTATTGAGTATGCAGGTACAGAATGCGGAGAAAGAAAACAACTTTATAAGTGGATCATTCGTAAGACTAAACTGGTAATTGAGCTGATAGATTCATTCTATTGCATTATTCTAAATGGAAGATGTGATAATGATGCAAACGGGGAGTATACGTGTATACGTTTCTGCACCGAACGTGCAGTTTTGTTATTGATTATGGTCGACAAAACCAAATTTTTGGAATGTCACGTGGATCAAATAGGGTTATTGTTATCGTATTTTTCCGCTATATCCAGGTTTGTATTCGAAATTTTTCCATCACGTAGGGATTTAGAGTAACATGGGACATAAAGATTATATATGTATATTTCTTTAGTTCTAAAGTTTAAATAAATAAATATAATATAAAAATTGTTCATAGCTTCTACTAACGGTGTTATGCTTCTTCTTTGCTTTGTATATAAATTACGTTATTGAATGCTTTGGGTAAGCTGGAGATTTCAAAAATAGGTGACAGTAATAGGGATTATCACAGGACTGTAGAATGACGAATAAGCGCATTTCCAGCTTTCTGCCAGGACCAAAACTATGTTGCGTAACTAGTGTTGGCAATATATAATAAAAGAATGCCTCTGATCATATTTGAAACAATTGCATAACAAAAAATAAAATATTTTGCTCCTTGCTTAGTAAGGGCTATTTATGCAATTAGTGGATTACATGAAAATGGGAAAATTCTATTACGGCAAAGCTGTACGTGATGGAAAATTTCTGATTGCAGATTCGTAATCAGCACCCAAATCTACATAAGAATAACCCTTCAGTGTTCGTGTGACAAAATCAGTTTTGTTCAGTGATCAAAGGTGAAAATTGTCTTATTATTATATACATATATTATATGTATGTATATATTATATGTCCCTTATAACTTTAGAGTAGGCATAAAAACATTCTCCAATTACATGCCATTGGAATTAACTTTTACAACAGTAGGGGCTCTTAGAACTGTAGTACAAGACCAACACTTTTAAAAGTTTCTATGCGTAATAAGATCAATATATGAACACCAAAAAATTAACGCCGTGAAATATTCTAAACTTCTGCGGATTTCTGGAAAGCGGTTAAACACATGAAATGAAAAAGAAATTTCATTGTGCCTAATTAATAGCGAAAGGACATCTTTTGCACACAAATACGGAACCCCTCTTTTCATAACCGAATATATAGATGCACCCTTTATTTTGATGCCAGTTCAAAGCGTAATTATGAACTCAAAAAATAAGAAGGTTTTGGGAGAAGACCGTATACCATTTGAGTTCTATACAAATTAAACAACAGAATTTGCAATAGCTCTTGCATCAGAACTCAACCGAAAAGCTTTAGAAAATCGATAAAGTTACACAAAAAAGTGAATATTATGATACCCAGGCAATTACAGAGGCACATAATTCCTAAACACCTCAGCTAAATTATTGGGAGCATAGCTATTTAACAGAAAAAAGAAAAAAATGTTCTACGTAATGAAAATAACTTTATTGGGCTTCAATTTAACAAAACATATAAAAAAAAGTATTACTTATGTTCTTTGGAAATGGATGTACACACATGTGTCCTTATGGACGTTAAAGGTTACAACACTTACAAATTTTGTTTTAATTTTAGAATTATATATTTATATATTAATTTTTTATTTAAAAGCAAAAATAATACAGTCATATATAAAAATGTTTACAAATGATAATCAGCAAAGCAGTTCCTTCCGTTAGTGTAACAAAGGTGAACATTACATGTTGAGCAAGTATTATTGGTTCGGCTTTCTTTTCTGTTTTTAGCGCAAAACATACATCTTTTTCGGACATAAACCTTTTCCATATGATCAACAGGCAGGGGACGTTTGAAAAGTACGCGTCTTTTTCACTAGTCCCTGAACTGGGTATTGACCTAAGCCTCGAAGAATAAGACCCTTTCAAAGTGCGAGGTATAATTCGTCTGTAATCAAGGCAAGATAGTAAGGGCCCTTCCATATGGTTATTTTCGTGAAATTTTGTGTAATGCCTATATCATTATTGATAGATATTAAGAATATCGAAAAATAGACGATATTCTTGCGATCTACATAATTCATAGCAGACTTTTCGTTGATCCATTAGATCGACCCCACTCATATTTTTATTATATTTTGTCACAATTTCTGGACACTTTACGTCTATTTTCGCAGCCGACCCAGCCTTTCGGCGTTTTACATACGTAATTTCTTCCGAGGACAAAAAGTCTGTCAAAAGATGGACGGATCTGTTGTCCATCCACTTCACAAAAGAGATGCCATTGAAACTCGCAACATAAATGTCGCCCCTTTTCATCGTTTTATCTAATGGCAAAGATTTTGGGAGATTTTTCCGGTTCGTGCGAACAGTCCCACATGCCTTATTGTTTCGGTTCATCAGTACAAATTGTAATAAAGGGGAATTAAAAAAATTATCGAAGTATATGTACATACTTCGCAGCCTAAACCTTCAATGGCTTTTGTAAGTTGTAACACTACCGATTCGCCCAAACTGTACTCGGTCCCCGACGTCTTTTTACCTGTGTACAAATCGAATTTAAACAGGTATCCTGTTTCTGCATCTGTTCTGCACCACATCTTAAATCCCCACTTTATAGATTTATTCCGTATATACTCTTTCATAATATGATGCCCTTTGAATTTTATCATTTGTTCATCAATATATTGGGATTTGGTGCTATTTAGAGCTCTTTGAAAAGAACGGTTGAGATGGTCCATTATAGGTGTGATTTTATATTTTCTATCAAAGTTGGCGTCAATACTTTTTCATTGCTGCAAAAATGGAAATTCTTACGAATGAATTCAAACCTATTTCTTGGCATCACAGTTGCAATATATGGTACACCTAAGTCAATTTCAGTTGAATAGTTGTGGTTGATAATGATGTTCATGGCCCTGACGTATCCGTTACTTGATCTTCAATTCCGACAAAGGTAGCTCCTCCGTCAGCATCTTGAGTAATAAATATTTGGTCTTCCTCATCCAGTTGTAGTGCATCTTCATCATCGCTATTTTCTGCTACTAAAAACTGCAAAATTTCATCATCTCTTATCTTAATTCGAATTGTCGACAGCCTTTTCTGGCCATATATAATCAAACAAAGGAAAAATATTATAAAGTTAAAATGTGTAAAATTGCACTCACAAGCAGCAACACATTTTCAGTAGAATGTTTCCCTTCCCGTCCATAGGAACGCCAGTGCCCCATTATGGTTTTCAAGGTTTTTTCCGAAATGTGGCTCTGAAACTTGCGAAATATATCTATTAAAATCATTAATTATTTACCTGACCGCAAGTAAAGCTCATCAAACCTATCAAATTATCGGTAAATTTTAAAATTACTGAACTCTATATATCTATCTTTCACTTTGACAAGTGGCATTATTGCAATGTTGTCGAAATTCGAATAACAAAGGCCTACGTCATAAACAAATATTTAAAATAAAAAAAAACATACAGAAAAGCTACAATCCGTCTGGAACGGATCGTATGATACCCTATCCTCCTCTCTATAAAGTGGGCATGGCCAAATTGCATATTGTACTCAAATATAGCTATAATGTCGAACGTTTGAGGATGTTACATGTAAAATTTTATCAAAATCGGTTTTTTGATGATAAGGCCCCCAAAAAGTGGGCGTGGCCAAAACTGTTCTATGGGTGAATTGTAGGGAATCTAAATACCCAAATATTTGGTCTTAACAAAATTTTTCGGTTTCATGTAATTTAGTGAAGTTATAAAAAAGTAGGCGTGGCAGTGGGCGGATGTAAAAAAATTTTACACTTGTACTGTATCTTTTTCTTGGAAACCCAGATATGAAATTTCAGCGCCCTAGTTAAAAATTTAAACCCCAAAAATCGGTTTTGTGATGAAAACGCCCCCAAAAAGTGGGCGTGGCCAAAACTTTTGTATGGGTGGATTGAAGGGAATCTGAATGCTTAAATATTTGGTCTTAACAAAATTTTTCGGTTTCATATAATTTAGTGAAGTTATGAAAAAGTGGGCGTGGCAGTGGGCGGATTTAAAAAATTTTTACACTTGTACTGTATCTTTTTCTCAGAAGCCCAGATATGAAATTTCATCGTCCTAGCTCAAAATTTAAGGCCCAAAAAGCGGTGACATACGGACGGACGGACGGACGGTCATCGCTCAATCGATTTCGCTATTGATGCTGATCACGAATATATATACTTTATAGGGTCTATCTCGATTATTTCTCTATGTTACAAACTATGTGTCAAACTTAATATACCCTTAGGATAGGGTATAAAAAGACTCAACGGTTTGAAAATACGGGTAAAAAAACTTTATGGGACACATGTGTCCCTTGGTCATCAAAGGGTTAACAAAAAAAAAAACATGCAGAAAAGCTACAATCCGTCTGGAACGGATCGTATGATACCCTATCCTCCTCTCTATGAAGTGGGCGTGGCCAAATTGCATTTTGTACTCAAATATAGCTATAATGTCGAACGTTTGAGGATGTTACATATAAAATTTTATCAAAATAGGTTTTTTGATGATAACGCCCCCAAAAAGTGGGCGTGGCCAAAACTGTTCTATGGGTGAATTGTAGGGAATCTAAATACCCAAATATTTGGTCTTAACAAAATTTTTCGGTTTCATATAATTTAGTGAAGTTATAAAAAAGTAGGCGTGCCAGTGGGCGGATGTAAAAAAATTTTACACTTGTACTGTATCTTTTTCTTGGAAGCCCAGATATGAAATTTCAGCGTCCTAGTTAAAAATTTAAGGCCCAAAAATCGGTTTTGTGATGAAAACGCCCCCAAAAAGTGGGCGTGGCCAAAACTTTTGTATGGGTGGATTGTAGGGAATTTGAATGCCTAAATATTTGGTCTTAACAAAATTTTTCGGTTTCATATAATTTAGTGAAGTTATGAAAAAGTGGGCGTGGCAGTGGGCGGATTTAAAAAATTTTTACACTTGTACTGTATCTTTTTCTCAGAAGCCCAGATATGAAATTTCATCGTCCTAGCTCAAAATTTAAGGCCCAAAAAGCGGTGACATACGGACGGACGGACGGACGGACGGACGGTCATCGCTCAATCGATTTCGCTATTGATGCTGATCACGAATATATATACTTTATAGGGTCTATCTCGATTATTTCTCTATGTTACAAACTATGTGTCAAACTTAATATACCCTTAGGATAGGGTATAATAAGTTCATAAAAATACATAAAAAATCAGCTTCGGATCATATAACGAATACACCCACTCCATGGATGGACAAGTAGATTTAAACTAAATATGTATCGCATTACCGTCTGATTTTGATATGATGTGATCTAAAACTGAGATATTTTGCGAAAACTTTCCTCCTTTTTATACCCTATCCTAAGGGTATATTAAGTTTGACACATAGTTTGTAACATAGAGAAATAATCGAGATAGACCCTATAAAGTATATATATTCGTGATCAGCATCAATAGCGAAATCGATTGAGCGATGACCGTCCGTCCGTCCGTCCGTCCGTCCGTCCGTCCGTCCGTCCGTCCGTCCGTCCGTCCGTCCGTATGTCACCGCTTTTTGGGCCTTAAATTTTGAGCTAGGACGATGAAATTTCATATCTGGGCTTCTGAGAAAAAGATACAGTACAAGTGTAAAAATTTTTGAAATCCGCCCACTGCCACGCCCACTTTTTCATAACTTCACTAAATTATATGAAACCGAAAAATTTTGTTAAGACCAAGTATTTAGGCATTTAGATTCCCTACAATCCACCCATACAAAAATTTTGGCCACGCCCACTTTTTGGGGGCGTTTTCATCACAAAACCGGTTTTTGGGCCTTAAATTTTTAACTAGGACGCTGAAATTTCATATCTGGGCTTCCAAGAAAAAGATACAGTCCAAGTGTAAAATTTTTTTACATCCGCCCACTGCCACGCCTACTTTTTTATAACTTCACTAAATTATATGAAACCGAAAAATTTTGTTAAGACCAAATATTTAGTCATTCAGATTCCCTACAATCCACCCATACAAAAGTTTTGGCCACGCCCACTTTTTGGGGGCGTTATTATCAAAAAACCTATTTTGATAAAATTTTACATGTAACATCCTCAAACGTTCGACATTATAGCTATATTTGAGTACAATATGCAATTTGGCCATGCCCACTTTATAGAGAGGAGGATAGGGTATCATACGATCCGTTCCAGACGGATTGTAGCTTTTCTGTATGTTTAAACTGCGGTTTCGAATGTTCGCAGTTGTGTTTTGCATTGCTCTTCAATTTTTTCCAATATTTCAATTTGTTCCTTATTAAGATGACCTATCGACGACAATGCTGGTGTTAACCTTCTGTTTCTGTATAATAGCGATAAATACCATACCGCAACAAGTTATTACTAGAACGCTTGTTGTTGACAACCAGGCAGTAGAATGCGTTTCAGCTTGTTTTGTAAGGTATTGAATACGTCTTATATTTCCAATGTGAAGTTCGTATACGAAATACATTGATAGAATATTTTCATGAGCAGTAATGTTCAATAGAACTGTTTTTGAAGGGGTTACGTCGGACATCACTGGAGTTTCCGTACTAAATATGATATTGCTGATCACAACGGCCTTTTTGTATTTGAGCAATATGGTTCCACGTTATTGATCTCTGCCGGGGCGTCATTTATGATTACTAAACCATCCGAAATTTTATTTGTGCTCGGAATGTGCCATGCGGCTATCGTCCTGCACGTTTTCGTTGTGGGCGTCAGTACTACGTGTTTTTTCGGCTACTTCTTCACACATTTCTATTCTGGGAATACAATTTTTAAGAGCTATATTTTGAGAATCTCATTTTGCTATGTGATTATAATCAAGTTTTACAATAGTATTAGTTTTAAATACTGGAAAAAGAGTAAGTAATTTACACATCTTCATGACCTTAGGGGCCTTTAAAATATACATATATACATATATAATTTCATTACAATCACTATAGGTTTTAACATTAGAAAGAGACACTATTTCATAAAAAGGTATTGTAGAAGAAACAACTAATCTATAATCTCCGCTGCTGCCGCAAGGGATGGGAAAAGCTTGAAACAGATAATTATCTAAAAATTATCTTTATGAACAATTTTTCCGCTTGACAATTTAACTTTGGTACCTAAATCTTCTGCAATAATTACTTCCTCGTATACTTTATATAATTTAGTACCTAAACGTTTATTATTTTTATTTACGGGACGATTTTTTGTCAGAGTGAACAGTATAACTAACTAACGATTTAGCTTCCTAAAGAGTACGTTTCATATATGATCAGGGGATCCTGATTCATTTTTATGAGTTTAATTCGAAAACTATTAATAGGCGCTCTGACCGAAGGGATTGTTGAAATAGATGATACCTCACTATGGATGGTTTGATCAATATCGGATATTTTATTCATCTGCTGATGATGATCAGGGACCTTATCATCTTTCCCTAGTTTGAATTGAATAATCGGTGAAAATTCTTCTATGAATGATTACAACGTTTGAGTTTGGTATTTGGATTTTTATCCGACGAAGCAAAAGTTAAAGTTGGTGCTCGGTATAAATTGTAATATTTTTCGCCCCAATTAAATAATTTCTAAGTGATTGAAAGGCCCAAACTATTACGAGAATTTCGCGCTCATTAGATGCGTAGAACTCTTCAGTCCTGTCAAGGGTTCTAGATACCATTTTGTTAAAATTGGAGGATATCTCTCACTTTAGATGGGGATGTCTTTATTCCAGTTGGCGAGACCCCAAAACCGAGGAACATTTTAAGTTTTGAATGCTATTGATCGACTGCGAGACTCCACCGACTGTGGAATGGCTGAAGATGGTAGCACCTAAGCTCGGCCCCAAGAGCACCTAGGCTTAGCAATTGGAAAGTAGTGGGCCTTACTGCGAAGTGTGGGAAGGATATACCACTTGAACGTCAAATCGTGGCAGATTCTGAATGTTCGAAAAGAGGGAACCGGGCAAGTACTGGGCCTTGGAATCGATCAGCAGTCCTATGATGCTAGCAGGGGTATTCGAACCCAGAACCAAATACTCTGAATCGATAGACAAAACCAACAGCATCTCTCAGACTGAAATCTATCCCATAGATGGATGTGTCCAAATTAATCTTGACAGAAACCACGCTAACTGTGATATAACTATAATATCAGATAGCCAAACTGCTATCATGGCACTTGACTCCTATATCGTTAAGTCTAAACTTGTGTGTGAATGCCTGCAAAATCTTAATGTACTAGGTAGTAGAAACAAAGTGACCCTCTGTTGGATACCTGGCCATGTGGAAATAGAGGGTAATAAAATGGCCGACTCCAAAGTGAAGAATGGTAGCATCAGAAACTTTCATAGGTTTCAAACCATTCTGCGGAATAGGAGATCATACCCTCAAAGAAGAAACAAGAGAGGGAAAACAGGGCAAGAACCTATAATAACGCTCAGGGCATGAGGCAAGCCAAAAAACTTTTAGGGCAAAAGGGAAGCTTTAGGGGAAAAGATTCGAAGCATGTATCAGCATGAGCAAGAATAACCTTCATAGTATACGGGCTTCATAACGGGGCATTGTAAACTCAAGGCGCACCTTGTCAGATGAGGAAATACCGTCAATAGATCCAGCTCTCATCGTTAGGTTCTTAAAGGAAACTAGATTAGAAAGAGTGCTCTAGGACAGATTTCTTCCGTAGTAAGGGTAAGGGTTTCTTCCGTAGCAGTAGTAACCAATCATTGGATCTTCTATTCTATCCTATCCCTGCAGACATTCATCAGAAATTCTACTTCTTCTAAGCGAGGCTCTAGGGAGTCATACGGCAGATACCAAGCAAAAACTGCCTGCACCTACTCCTACTCGCACATTGAACATACATATGTACATATGTACGTAGATGTTTGGAAAATATTTGAAGATTCAAAGCTATTTATTTATACTTATGTACATACATACATATTACCTAATGCATACAATTGAAAAAGGTACAATAAACCGCTAGTTTTAATTAAAATATACGACTTGACCAATATTTGACTATAGCCACTTGTTAATTGGCAATCATTTCATGTATGTATGTATGTTAATTATAACAAACAATGCTTCTATTTATTGATGGTAATTAATTAACAAATCGATGTTATTCCTCATTTCTAGTAAAAATTCAATACATGTTGGGGTTTTGTTTTATTTTTGACATAGTTACATAAGTAAGCACTTAAAATTCAGTATGAATACGTAACCTGTTTATTCAATTAATTATTTTAATGATATTTTATACAATTTTTTTTCTATTTGCAATACGCATATGAGCAAATGGAAATGACATCCTTGCATATGTACTCATATGACACATTTAATAAGTTTATTCGAACCATATTTCTTCGAGAACCAAAATAAATGAAGAGATTACAGGGTACCTCAGGGTAGATGCCTTAATGATCATCATGAGGAATTTAGAAGGAATGCGTTCTTTGGATAAAAATGAAGTACATACTTTTGTTAGCATTATTCGTCCATTAAAAAAATTGAATCAGGGTAATAGAATACTAAAGGACTATTCAGACAGGCGGAGACCGCGTGTTTTCAAACCGCGCGGTTTTTATTTCCATTAATTAATATTATTTGTTCATACAAATAAAAACGGTTTTCCCCTGTTTGAAAAGGGACGGTTTAAAACCACGCGGTTCAAACCATTCGATTTAAAAACGCGCAGTTTCCACCTGACTGAACGGACCCTAAAAGTTACTTCAGGACATTAATTTAGTTCTTACTTACGTATGTGGAGCTACAGTCCGGGTAGCCTTTCCAGAAAGCGCGATCCTTGACTACCGTGTTTTGCCAATGGTGTCAATGTCATCAGCGTAAGCAAGTGATTACACAAACTTTTGGAAAATTGTGTGGGTGGTGTTGGCCTCCGAGTTTCGCGCAATGTTCTCAAGAATGATTTCACTCTAGATTATGCGCTGTAACCGTCTGAGTCCGTTTTGATATTAGAGTAACTTCGGGTATTATGGAATACCCATATTTTTTCGTCGCTACAACCAAAGTTCCCGTAGAAAATCTACGACTTCAATGCGTTTTGTATATTGATCTATTACCTGGATTTTAAAATTAGTTCCAAATAGCTAGCACTTTTCGTAAGAAAGCACCTCAGAAATGGAGATTTTGAAATTTGGAGGGTAATATGGAATGGTATTTCCACGAAACAAAACCGTGAACCGAATAAAGTACAAATTAAGACAGATTATGTAATGTTTCTTTATTTTAGTTAACTACATTGCGCATGATTTGCAGATAAAAACTGCTTGACCACGTGCATTCGCCCATTGCCACGCCTACTTTTTCATAACTTCACTAAGTTAATCCCGGATTTAGTTTTGGGGGGGACATAGCATAAGTTATCTTAAGTTTTATTTAAAAAAAAAATAAAAAAAATATTATGTATAAAAATTGTCAATGGGCTTTACACTCACTTAAGTTTTCCCAAAAATACATATCGTTTACTTTATTCTGATAACATCAATTTAATTAATATTAAAGCTGAATGAGCAATAGCTCTTGCACTTACCTATAATCAGTTCTATTGGATATACTTATAAACTTAAACTTAAACCAAATAAATATGAAATGAAAATGAAATTAAATATTAATAATGTGTATCCATTATAATTTATAACTTCAAAAATTCTGTTCGGAATAGAATTATACAAATTTTTTAAAATGTCTCCAGAAATTAAAATTCCTTTTTATAGCGTTGATAAGGTCAGTTCTATTTTCGTGCTGCTTTCCGGCATCATAAACTTTGCGACTTAAGTATTCCCAGACGTTTTCAATGATAAATTCTGGAGAAAGCGCCGGTCAGTGCAATACATCAACGTCGCTCTCACTGAACCACTGCATAGCAATCCTTGCGGTGTGAATTGGTGCATTGTCGTGTTGGAAGATCCATTGCCTATTATCCATAACATTTTCAATTTTGTTTTTTTCAGCCTCAAGTAGCTGCCTGTACTTCTGGGCGTCTTGATTACCCGTTAGTACAACGAGATCCACTACTCCATAATAGTAAATAGCTCCCCAGACTATAACCAACCCGATCCGACTGTGACGACGAGCCAAGAATTTCAGTTCCTTTCTTAAATCATGGAAATAATAGGAAGACCTATCGGGTCCATCGACAATAGCCTTCCAGTCGGTATTTGCATTTAAATGATATTTTGCAAATTCTAGTCGAGCTGCTTGATGCCGTGGGGTGAGGTAGCGTTATTTCTTCAAACATAGTCGTTTCAAGTTTGGGGACCTTCTTACACTTGCGGAACATCCAGTTTTAGCTGCAATTTGCCGGGCACTCAGCGCTAAATTTTGCGCCCCTTTCTTTCCGTTGTAGCTTTTTTTGTGGCTCCAGTTTCTTTGGTTCCATAATTGTCAGCATCCCTCACGAAATAGTTGATAGCGTTATGACTTCCGCCGATTTTTAAAGCAATTTGTCCATTGGAGAGGCCTTCCGACTTAAAGGCTTTAATTTTTCCGATTTCCTTAACGCCTAATTTTTCTCCACTTCCCATTATTGAAACACAATAAAAGCAAACAAATTGACTCTATACCATACTATCTACCACCTTCAACTTCTTAAACGTTTCGACCTAAATGGATGTCGCACTTTTAAATACGCCTTTTAAAAAAATGATTCTTAAAAAATAACCTAACAAGGGAATTTCCTGTAATTACGCAGGCAAGTGACATATCCACCTCATCCAATAAAAATATATTGGTGCAATAAAACAAAACCAAACAAAGTTATTCAACACAGTTAGGGTGGAACCAAACGGTTGTCGCGCAGTGTATGTAGCTCATCTCTAGAAATGCTATCCTAAGCGGCCTTAAGATCGATAAAAGATGGTGAGTATCGAACTAGACTTCTTGGGTTTTCACCAGAATTTACCGTAGTGTGAATATTGGGTCTTTTGTGGAGTTAATGGGCCTAAGAACCTAGTGGTAGGGCCCAACCAACAAACGGTTTGAGGCGCTCACACAATACGACCGACAGGCATACTTTCCTCCCACCAAATCTTGATATGAACTCCAATAAGTCATCCCCGGCTGCCTTCGGGAGGTACTCGTAGACTGGTATGCGAGTTGTTTTGCTATATGTGCTTGGCAGCACTCTTCATCAAGGCAAAGGTTACGTGGAGATGACCGAATTTTTACCAGCATATCAATTGCGGTGTCTCTGGTGCCTTCTGGGCATCAATGCCACTGGACGCCCGGAATGTTCGGACATCTAGAATATTGGAGGAGTGCCATGCATCGATCGCAATATGGTCAATTTGGTTGCCGGTTTGATGATTTAGTACCCGTCATGTTCCCTTACGAACGTCGAATTGATTGTTTGCTGGTAATAGTTCAAATTTTAATGCGAAACCGACACTTACCCTTTAGGTATACATACATACATACGATCGCAAGGTGAAAAGTTCTCCTCCTGACAATGAAAGACTGCGATTTTCAGTTAAAAAATGATTTTATTTTTCTACATAGTCTCCCTTGAATTCAACACACTTGGTCCAGCGTTTCTTTAACATCAGTATTCCTTCTCGGAAGTGAGAGTCTGGAAGGCTGTAAAAATATTCATCTACGACCCTCTCAACTTCTGCATTGGATGAGAAGCGTTTGCCAGAAACAAATATCTTCAAGTTTGGGAACAAATGGAAGTCTGAGGGTGTCAGATCAGGTAAATAGGGGGATGGCCGAGCAAATCGTATCCCAAATCCCGGAGTTTTCCCATCGCCAACGCACACACCGCACGATATTCAAGTTTATTCGTTTTAACGAAACGAACACGCAAGACGTCTACTGCAAAAATTCGCGTAAACAAACTACTTGAGAGAACAAGTTGAAATATGTCATACGAACTAATGAAAAGTGCACCCATGCAGGAAACATAAATTTTTGCTGATTGGAACGCCATCTCTTACCCTTACCCTAGTATATGTACATATTTATGTAAGTATTGTACCGAAAACGACCAATTACTCAGTAAGTTGTAATTAATACCAATTTGCGACACAGCGAGGTTGGCAACGGAGGAGAGAGAGAGAAAATAAAGTGCACGACTGGGTCGTACGTACTTGCACCTTAATGCTATAAGTTTATAATCGTATAAACGCCATCCTAAAGTGGGCGTGGCCATATATGATGTTAAGGTGAATTGTAGAGATTTTCAAAGCCTATGAACTATGTTTTAACAATTTTTTTTGATTTCTAGCAAAAATTTTGAAAAAGTAAAATTTTTGGAAAGTAGGCGTAGCAGTTTCAAAACTTGGTCTTGCATTTGCCATACCCACCTCAAATATTAATTTTAAGCCCAATTGCTGAAGAAATGGCCGATATACACCCAATTCGTAAAATTACCGTTATACGCATTTTTCGCGCAAAACGTGGTATGCCACCTACTAGCATATGCCCAGACTAACTCACATATCAAAATCGTTAGAGCCGTTTTCGAGAAAATCCATTTTTAGTGAAATCGGCCTTAAGTAAAATACCATTAATTTTGAGGTTAGAACGAAAATTACAATTTCGCCTCTAGGGATCATCCCACAGACCCCAGATATGAAGTTTGAAGCAAATCCGTCCAACCGTTTAGGCTCCAGTCGAATACACAGACAGACAGACAGACAGACAGACAGACAGACAGACAGACAGACAGACGGACAGACAGACAGACAGACAGACGGAATTGGCGGACCCACTTTTTTGGACTTCTCCATCATAGTAATGTCAAGTTCGATTAAAATCTCGAGTTCGAAATTTTTCACGAAACCAATACTTGCCCTATAGGTACAGGTGCAAGTAAAAAGAATTAGAACTGGTTCCCGAAAGGTTTTCAAAATGATTTTTTTTTATTCAAATGAAGCTTTTCTTAACTTGATCAAAAAACTATCATCTTCCTTTATGCAGCTGCTATTTAAAACTCCACTGACCATTTCTAACACCTGTCAAAACGCTGTCAGTTATATTGGCATGTTTTTGCCGCACCTCTCACATACATTTTACACCGTATTCCGTGCCATATTTGCAATCGACGGTAAATTCCCATTCCATTGATGGGTCATAAGTTCATGATGCTCGCAAAGCACCCCTTTCCTTAATAGCACCTGGTATATACATGTTATCTATCGGCTTTATCAACGTGATCACACTTTTCCTTGCATTTTTTCGAATGCGGTCGTAATCGAACTATCATCTTAAATTTTTGATTGCTCGTCACTTGCAACAGCTTTGATGACTTTGGCATTGATTTTGGGGATAATATCGCAGTGAGATGTTGCTGACGAGGTGAAGGCGTAGACTGGCATATAGCCGGTTCGTAGCAGTATATATATTTACAAACTATTTTAGGATGAATTAATTTAAGTCTTGTCCTTCTATATTAGGCATCATGTATAACTTCTAATATAGTGGGCTTGTCATTTTCCTGGTGATTGTGGAGGGGAATTAAACTTCTTAGGGGTACGGTAACCATTCTTTAACAATCTTTGCTCCATCCTTTGTGTCATCGTCTTGCTGAAAGACCCAATTTTCACACACTTGTAGCACTGAATTACTGAGCGAGGGGTTCTTTCACGGTTCTCGCCTGCCTTGAGAGTCTGACAAACATCCACTATCATGAAAAAAGATTCTGAAATGAAAATTGCCCTTCGGACATGAAATAAACTCTAAAACTATAACTTGTTTCTTATAGTCAAGTCAAACTAGAGAAGATCTACTCAAAGAAAATTACAACAAAAGGCTATGCCTACCCCGAGGAGTAATCCAAAATGACATTGGTATATTAGATCTTTAGAAATAAGAGTAGAAAGCATAACTGGAATCCCATGCCCGCTTAAGACTCCAAATGGCCTTGGCCTCCTTTAAATCCCCTGTCTGCGAATGTATGTAAATAATATAATAGTCATCGGCTGAATAAGTATATATTAGTGTAAACTAAGTGCTGCATGTTTTGAACAAATTTCCTTTTTGTTTAACTCCATAACATTTACCCCAAGAATGCGTAAACCTAATTATTTTCTACAATATTTTTGCTTATGTCAATTAATTTATCTTATTGGACTGAATTCAAAACTTTAACTAAATGTCGTCGTACTCCTTTCATTTAAGAGTTATTACACTTTAAATTATAATTTCAGAACCATATCGAATAACAACAAAAACTTTTCTCTGCCATTTGATTTTTGACAAAACTCGATCGTCTGTGCAGAATAACGAAGGAGAATACTCGTTGCTCTATCAAATTTAATACCGACCTCACGGGGACCTTTGGTGTCACCAAAGTATTTACAATGTGATGCCCTGTGATATGAGTTCGTACTTTTTAAAAGTCCTTACAACTTCTAATCTACATGACTGTAGAGTTTAAAAGGGTATATCAGTAAACGGACTGGGTCAAGGACTGGTGTCAACACCAAAGGTACTATCTTTCCCAAATCAATCATGGTGCTGAGATTCGCAGACAATGGGTCGTATGCAAAAAGATGAGTTCAAGCTGTTTACTTACTTTTCTGAGATCTTCTCTAACATGGTATGTTAAAAAAATACACTGACCGAGTAAGATCTCATGTTGTAAGTTCGATCTCAAAGAGTTGAGATCAATCACAAATTGAAAGCGAGATGTGAGACAGAGCTTGTTTTGATATGCAAAAAAATGAGAAAACAATTGATTGCATGAGATCGATCTCATAAATAGTTAAGCATGGTATTTCTCTTACTCAGTTCATATACAACTGTCAAGTTGGCAGAATTTCAGCTAAATTTCGTTACAAATCAAATTTATAAAAAAACATACAGAAAAGCTACAATCCGTCTGGAACGGATCGTATGATACCCTATCCTCCTCTCTATAAAGTGGGCATGGCCAAATTGCATATTGTACTCAAATATAGCTATAATGTCGAACGTTTGAGGATGTTACATGTAAAATTTTATCAAAATAGGTTTTTTGATGATAACGCCCCCAAAAAGTGGGCGTGGCCAAAACTTTTGTATGGGTGGATTGTAGGGAATCTGAATGCCTAAATATTTGGTCTTAACAAAATTTTTCGGTTTCATATAATTTAGTGAAGTTATAAAAAAGTAGGCATGGCAGTGGGCGGATGTAAAAAAATTTTACACTTGTACTGTATCTTTTTCTTGGAAGCCCAGATATGAAATTTCAGCGTCCTAGTTAAAAATTTAAGGAGCATAAATGGGTTTTGTGATGAAAACGCCCCCAAAAAGTGGGCGTGGCCAAAACCTTTGTATGGGTGGATTGTAGGGAATCTGAATGCCTAAATATTTGGTCTTAACAAAATTTTTCGGTTTCATATAATTTAGTGAAGTTATGAAAAAGTGGGCGTGGCAGTGGGCGGATTTCAAAAATTTTTACACTTGTACTGTATCTTTTTCTCAGAAGCCCAGATATGAAATTTCATCGTCCTAGCTCAAAATTTAAGGCCCAAAAAGCGGTGACATACGGACGGACGGACGGACGGACGGACGGTCATCGCTCAATCGATTTCGCTATTGATGCTGTTCGTGATATATACTTTATAGGGTCTATCTCGATTATTTCTATATGTTACAAACTATGTGTCAAACTTAATATACCCTTAGGATAGGGTATAAAAAGGTGTCCAGTTGATGATGGTTTTTGTCGACTGTATCGATATAGTGGGTGTGAAATTATTAACTGATGGATTTTTGGGGCTGACCCTGGAATGAAGAAATAAAGTGCACGAATGGGTTATACGTACTTGCACCTTAATGCTATAAGTTAACATCCTTATAAGCACTGAAATTCTCGTCTTCTTCTGCTTACACATGAGTTCTAATAACGTGAGTGTGGGATTCTGCATTTGTGATGGAATTGATAACATTGAACTGATGCTATCTGGGAAATTTCAAAAACTATTTTTTTTGTTTGTAAAAACGCCCTCAAAAAGTGGGCGTTGTCATATATGGTGTTCAGGTGAATTATAGAGAACTACAAGGCCTATTAATTTTGTTTTAACAATTTTTTTAATTTCGAGTACAAATATTGAAAAAGAAAAGAAAAACTCGGTACGTCATATTTTCGCATTATCATACCCGCTTCAGATATCAATCTTAAACCCAATCGCTAAAGAAATAGCTGAAAATAGCCAATTTGAAAAATTACCATTATACGAAAAGTGAAAAGACAGACGGGCATCCAGACAAACAGATGGAATTGGCGGACCCACTTTTTGGACCTCTCCATCATAGTAATGATAAGTTTGATTAAAATCTCAAGTTTGAAATTTTTCACGAAACCAATACTTGCCCTATACATACATAGGTATAGGTGCAAGTAAAAATGAGAATTTTTCTGTGCTATATAGGAGACCCCGGATGTCAAATAGGAGTTGGTGAAGACATTGGTATACATCAATCATCTATATCTGGTAGAGTGATACAGCAAGTTGCAGTAGAAACCGCAGGTCATGCGAATGATTGGATCGTGTTCCCACATACTTCGGAAGAAATTGAAGAAGCGCAAAGGATATGGGCAAGTAAGTATGAATTTCCTTACGCAATTGGTGTTCTTGATTGCACTCACATTCGTGTGCAGAAACCACTAAATCACTGTGAGGAATATGTTAACCGCAACGGATTCTACTTAATAAATGTGCAAGCTACATGTAACACAGAGCAGAAATTTATCACAGTTGAAGTTTGTTGGGCAGGATCCGTTCACGACTCCCGCATTTTAAAAAGAAACTTTTTCTTATTTAATCATATGAGAAATAATTCAACCAACATTCAATACGATTGGGTGATGAAGAATATGGCATTACTCCATCATTAATGACACCATTAAAACAAACAAATAATAGTGCTGAACGTCAATGCTGTTTTAAAAAAAAAAGAGTAGTCATAGAGAGATGTTTCGGAGAAATAAAGCAACGTTTTCCCATTTTCCATTATAAAGTTCGAATGAAGATACTATTCCCAGTTTAATAGCTGCTTGTTTTGTTTTGCATAACTTTTCAAAGTATTGAAATGAAGACGATTTATGTATATATGTATGTATATGCTTATAAATTTAAACAATCACTTTGTATAAACTTATGATTCTACTGCAGGTCAAACATTATCGAACCTAGGTCATATTTAAAGTGCAGGACAACAAAGTCGTGCAGAAATTTCACATGTATTTATACATATCACAATAATAATCATAGTAATACCAATTAAAAAGAAAAAAAGAAAAGTATGGAAATTGGTTTTTCATAATGTACAGAAAGAAAATTAATATTAATAAGTCTTATTTACATATACCTATTTACCTATGTATGTATGTATGTATGTATGTATGGAGTTAATATTCGTCTAGGTTATTATTTTCTCCTGTGTTTGACCGTCTTTTCATGGCAGTTTTAGTGCCGTTCTCTTCTTTATTTAATTTTTCAACTTGTTTTGTTAACCCTTTGACTCCCGAATTATTTCTGGTTGCTGGAAAAAACTTTTATTGGGCAAAATAGTTAAATAGGTAGTACAAAGTAAAAAAAGTAAAAAAGACAAGTACAAAGTTTGAGTCTGATAATCGATGTGGGTGGGACGGGAGACAATGTTGCGTATACTAGGCTAAATCGAACGGTTTCGTTCGTTGGAGTCGACGCACGAGGTTTCTCATATCCAATGTTTGAAGTATGGCATGGTTGCAATGACCAACAAGTCGAGTTCGTAACTTCCTAGCAAATTTTATTATTTCTTCGTCCACGGTTGGGATCAATAGATCTCTCTGTATATAATTATTTCGGAGATACCAGGGAGTTTAAGAGGCGTTTACTCCAATTGAAACAAAAGAAATATTGAGAAAGAGATGTTGGTCTGAAGGTTAACGAGGACCAAACCAAATATTTGGTGTTGATAAGTAAGAAAGTATGCACTCTATCATTCTTCCCTTACATCAGTCCTACTAAAGTGAGCTTGGTATACTGCGTTATTTTATTTTATTGAATTGCTACAATGACTTGAACGTTTGAAGATGTTAGATGCAAAATGTTATCAAAATCGAACAAATGCGAACCCTGTGGCGCTGTGATGAAATTAACCTACCTCTGCCAGCTGCAGCTTTCGATGTTGACCAAGTAGCTGTTAGTATAAAACTTAATCGTTGCACTGAAGTCATTGTAATTGTAAGTTATATACCACCAAGGAGTCCGTATTTATTATATAAAGCTCATATTGATAATTGTTCTTTTATCATTAATAACTTAAGAGATCATCAGCATGTTATCATTCTTGGTGACTTTAACTTGCCTAATTTAGTTTGGTCATTTGATTCCGACAATTCTAGTCTTTTTCCATTTAATGTTAATTATGATTATGAGCGTGAAGTTGTTGACACTCTTGCTCAGCTTGATCTTCGTCAGATTAATTATTTTCAGAATGAATTTAATAATATCCTCGATTTGGTATTTGTTGATTCTGAGTTTAGTATTAATATTAAAAACTCCTTCACTCCACTTTTTCGTAATTCTGTTTTTCATGTAGCGTTATCTTTGCAATTTGAATTTTATCAATACTTTAAACCGTATTCATGTGAGACTACTTTTAAGTACAATTATGCTAAAGCCAATTTCAACAATATTTCTAATTATATTAATGGTATAGATTGGCCAGCTGTCTTTATTGATGAAAATCTAAATGACTCCTATAATTTATTTATTAAAACAGATAAAGTGGCAATCGATAGGTTTACACCTAAAGTAAAGTCTGTAGCAGGTACTAAACCTACTTGGTTCAATGCCACAATTATTAATCTTAATAATAAGAAGAATAAGATTTATAAGCAGTTCCGCAAAAGTAATAATGATCCGGATCTGCTAAGGCAATATCGGTTACTTAAAACTCAATTTGATGTCTTAAATAAGTTTCTTTACAGACAGTATGTTCAGTCTGTCGAATCTAAGTTAAAATCTAATAGTAAATGTTTTTGGAGCTTTATCAATAGCAAAAGGCACTCCAATGGTATTCCTAGCTGTATGCGTCTTAATACTGTATCTTCTTCCGATCTTTTAACTATTTGTAACATGTTCGCCAAACACTTCCAGTCTGTCTATACTTCCGGTACACCTACCTCACAAGTTACAAACGATACCCCATCGTCTTGTAACCAGCCAAATGTTGGTAACCTTGAGTGTACAATCTCAGAGGTTCAACTAGCGCTGTCCTTGTTAAAATTAGATAAAAGTCCTGGTATCGATGGCATCCCGCCAATTTTACTACAAAAGTGTTCCCTCGCATTTTCTGTACCTCTCTGTTTAGTGTTCAACTTATCTCTTCAAAGGGGTCCTTTTCTAAAGACATGGAAGAATTCTTTTTTAGTTCCTGTGTATAAGTCTGGTCTGGTTCAAGACATGATGTAACTAACTATCGTCCTATTTGTAAGATTTCGACCATACCTAAGCTTTTTGAAAGTATAGTCTATAAGAAATTAACACCTCTCTTAAAAAGATTTATCTCTCCCTTTCAACATGGTTTTGTCGCTGGTAGGTCTACTGCTACCAATCTCTCTATTTTTTGCCACTATGTCTTGAATGGCTTTGAGAAAGGCTTACAGTACGATGTCATCTACACTGACTGGGCAAAAGCCTTTGACCGCGTTAATCATGAGATCTTAATCTGCAAGCTGACTAAATTTGGTTTCAACTCTAGCTTACTAAAATGGATTAGCTCTTATCTAACGGATCGTATTCAATACGTCCGCATCAATGACACAATCTCGTCACCCATTTATGTAACCTCTGGAGTACCTCAGGGTAGTCATCTCGGTTCATTGCCGTTCCTTTTATTTATAAATGACATTCCCGGCTTGTTTTTGAATTCGCAATGTCTCATGTTTGCCGATGATTTGAAAATTTTCAGACCTATCAGCTCGGAACTTGATTGTTCTCTTCTACAAAGTGATCTGGATAGACTTTCGATTTGGTGTCATAATAATGACCTTCACCTTAATGTTTCTAAATGTCAAAGCCTTAGTTTTTGTCGTAACCTTTCCCCAATTCCTTTTTCATACTTGATCAATAATGTCCCGCTGTCTATTATCTCCTTTAAAAAAGATCTTGGTGTCATTTTCGACAGCAAACTTACTTTTGTCAAGCACATTGAGTTCTTAGTGAGCAAGAGTAATTCAATGCTGGGATTTATTTTACGAAATTCTAAAGACTTCAAGGATCCTCAAACGCTTAAATGTCTATTTTTTGCATTTGTCAGGTCTAATCTGGAGTACTGTTGTATTGTGTGGAATCCATTTTATGATATCCATTCCACTAGAATTGAGAAGATCCAAAAACGTTTAACTAGGGTTGCCATGCGTAGACTTCGTTGGAATATCGAAATGCCTTCTTATGAGACGAGGTGTAAATTATTTGGAGTTTTACCTCTTTTCGTAAGAAGGCAGTATTTTTCTTTAATGTTTATTCGCGATTTAATAAACTCTATATTGATTGCCCTTTTCTCCTTTCTTTAATTGGATTTTATGCTCCTTCGAGAGCTCTTAGAGAGCGTTTCTTATTTTATGTACCCTATCACAGGGTTAACTATGGTTACAATGAACCAATCTCTAGGTGCCTTCGAGATTCCAATAATTATTGTAGTCTTTTAGATTTTCATCTCAGTAGGGATTCTTTAAAAATAACTTAATTTTGCTATTAAATAGCCTTGGTGGCTTTAATTTTTAAGTAATTTTTAACTTTCTATTTTGTATTTGTATATATTAGTAATCTAAAGAGAACAGTTGATGTACACTCATTTGATGAAATAAATAAATAAATAAATAGTGGACGTGGCACTGGGCGGATTTCAATGATTTTCTATTTCAAAAGGCCCGATATGAAATTTCTTTCTCCTAGCTTAAAATTTAAGCCCCTAAAAGCGGTGACATACAGACAGACGGACGGACGGAGATGGCTCAATTATTTTCGCTTTTGATACTGATCTCGATTATTTCTCCATGTTACAAACTATGTATCAAACTTAATACCCCTCCGACCGTCCGTATGTCACCACCTTTTGACCCTTAAATTTTAAGCTAGGAGGATAAAATTGCATATCTGGGCGTTTGAGAGGAAGAAGAAGCAGTGCAAGTGTAAACATTTTCGATTTTTTTTTATCACTTTTCATAATTTAGTCATTCAAATTGTCTCCAATTCACCAATTCACCAAAGCTTTAATTAAAAAATCGATTTTGATTAAATTGTGCATGTAACATGCTTAAACGTTCGAGGTTATCGTAGTAAACCATTCTCGTAGACATGCATACATATGTACATATACATATATGAACATGCATATCAATTTAAATATGCGTATCATAAAATTAACAAAACTCAGTAGTATCCAATTATTATTATTACATCATTGTTCACTTAACTAAACTTAAGAAAATAAACGACAGTAATCTGTTTCCATGTTTGGCGGCAGCATTAAAATAGAACACAATAGTAAGATTCAATCAGCTGGAAATCGAATCACCAGGATCAATATTCGAACTCATCAAACAATTTAAAGTAGGATGACAAACAAAGAAAACTCCAAACACGAAAATCCGATTATCACCGCAGAACCGGCCTCTTCACATGAACAAATATTGATTTTTCTCTTCCACACCTTATGCAAACGAACGACGAAAATTCAGTATCAAGGACATGATTCCGCATTAAGTACGAAAATAATATAAAAATAAAAAGGCGCCCGGCAAAGATGAGTTCTCGCTTAAAATTGTCAACAGGACAATAAATATCGCAATTTCAAAGGACATGGTAGAGGACCCACACCATGCGCCTCTGCGGGAAGAAAATCTGAAAAATTGTTTGCCTGCAGAGATTTTATGTCATCAGACGAATTGTATGGCCTCTTCCCATCCTGATGTCTGATGAATAAATGAAATGTTGTCGCAACATATGCATGACCCACAAACAAATACACCAACAGATCCACATATCAGTTACAAGCGAGTTAAAGGACGGTCTGACATTCACGATTGGCCTTTGGGGAATAAGCCGACAGAAAAAAACTCCAAGATAACTTTCCGATTTGCTCTCACTTTAATTGCGATTTCTGTGTTTCCTACGTCCTTCTGGGTTTTTCATTGATTTGCTCACCACCCACCACCATGCTCCCACTGACGCCAAGCTTACTTAATGGCGTGCAATATTTCACCTGGATTTATGAGAGCCGCAAAAGTAGAATACCAGAACAACAACTGTAAGCGAGCAACTGGAGGCGAAAAATCGAAAAAAAAAATATAAAATCATACCAATGCTTGTAAATGTATCGTGGAACACTTAAACATATACCTCGACTGGCTCCGCTGAACGCAATGGCAATTACAACAGGAAAATCGAAGTTGTACCGAGCGATACAACAACGAAAACGTACGACTACAACGACGACAACAAACAAATTAACACGAATAACAATTAAAATTGCGCATACTACTTAATTGCTGTGTTTGTTTACTAATGGGGCGACACTGGGGAGATGCTGAGTGTTAATCCTCCGTGTTTATTCCACGCAAAAGCCCTTTAAGCCGCCTCCGGACCGAGAGGTAAAGTAATTGAGGGCTAATTATTAAAAATGATGGCTTTAAATGGCTTCATGTACCTACAGAACGGTGGGAGGATACGGGTGTAACAAAATTGCACCCCAGAGGTAATGATTCCTTTTTTTTCACTTTTCGTCCTTTCGATGTTTATCTACTGAAAAGACTGTTTATTAATTCCTCATACCGACTTATTGCATGTACGTACATATATACCGTTAATGACTTTGAATGAGTTCAACGAGAACGGCAACGGATTTAGTGGGCGTCTATGTATCTCGTGAAACGGAACGATGGTGAAATATTTTTAGGTTATGGCTCGTTGGCATGCGAGTACAATTAAATTACTGTTGTAGGACATGTGAGGGAGCACGTGAAGGTTCTTGAATATAAATAAGTCAAATCCAGCAGAATATAGGGGAAATGAGTTTGAAAAGCTTATGTTGTTACATATGTAAATTTACTGTGAGGGTTATTGTCAAAAAAGATCATAATATTGTATAATAAGGATGCAACTAAAATTACCTCCACGACACCTCTAAATGAATGTATACAATAATGCTTGTAATCATATGATACGTTTGAGGGAAACTGAGAATCGTTTGACTGATACCAAAGTATCGTAAAACTTTTCAAACAACAGAGGTTTAGAATCTGTCCGACAAATTTCAAGGCATAAATGACCGAATGATATATTATGTATAGGTAAAAAAGCAAAAAAATGTTGGTGGTCAAGGGGTAGTGATGCGGAACATATGGGAACACAAGCGTTCTCGCCTTAGCCTCTCACTATCAACTCCTACTCTACACCTCCACGATGGTGGCTGCTGGGTGCCTAGTACCTCAACTGGAGGGGTAACCAACCCCTTTGCAAGGTTGTTGGTGGCAGCGAACGAAATATTCGAATCCCAGGTCTATAGGGATTTCCAATACTGAGTCAGGGTGTTGGAATAGAGTTGGTGGCGGATGAACCCTTAATGGGCCAACGGCGCTCACATCCCGAAGCCGGGTACTGACTCCGTCCGAGCTTAGCAAGAAACAATTGAATACATCTAAATTAGTTTGTTCGCGACTGCACTTCCGCGAGTAATGTTCTCTGTAATTTTTGAAATCCTTCACTTAACTGGCCTATAGGCAACAGAGAAAATGGGACTATTTCTGGTCCATAAATAAAATATTTATGCAATGTGGGTGACATATTGTACCAGGGGTACTTAGCTACAAAATATCTAGCTGTATCGTAGAAAAAGATGCGGAATCTATCGGCATCAATTTCGTGGCCACTTGACACAACTATCATAATTGGGTGCATTCTTTTTATTAATTGTATGTCTAATTTAGTTATATCTGCCGAGATCTCAGCATTTTGAAAAAAAAAGTCTGGCCGTGTTCCATCATTTGAATTGCCAAATCCTGGTTTAGGCGTGTCGATGATCAACCCGATGAATTTTCTGCAACAATTTTTTTGTCATCTCCTCTAGCTTACCACTTTTTAAGAGGTAATTTGTATGACAAGTGAAGTAGACACTCAAAGAAACGTATCCATCCATGTAAAACAGATAGCCCAAATTCTAAGTGTTCTGTCCTTACTGGCAATCTAATCATTTCTTCGACTTGATTAAAGTTTTTAGGTACTGCGCCACATAAGTAACATTTTTGTGTTGATGACTTATCTGTAAGTGCATTGCTTACTTTACCATCAACCATTGTAAAGATCAGATTGTGACTTACTACCAAAAATTTTCTGCTAGATGGAAATTTCCAGATGGATATTTCTCAGGGGCGCTTACTCTGATTACATTGTATTGATTTCTAGATAATTTCGCTTCTACGACAACAGCGAGAGCATCTTCACCTGTCATTAATGTGATTTGCGATTCTGTTGACCTTGTGTAAGCCTTTATGTATTTACCTGCACGATATGGACTTTTAGATGTTATTTCTTGCAACAACTTTGATGCCTGAGATTGCCCTGAGGCGGTTAAAAATGAAATGGACGTTTCTAGCCACGTTTTATTTTGCTTAAAGAATCGATCACTTGTCATATTGGCTTTGTACCATCGCGATTTATAATCTGATGTGAAGTGCGATATTCGTTTAAGTAGGTCTTGGTTGTCAAAATGTTTTTTTCGAGTTTTTAACTCTTCCGTTAGGAAAGTAACTTGATTTGTTATTTCAGCTTACCCTGAACTTCTTAGAATATTCACAAGCTATTGCCTCGTTACAAATAAAGTGTTAGAACTCGTTCCTAAAGCAAAAAAGATAGAATAAGTACGAGAAAAAACACGTGGGACAATTTTACATAACATAGGAATATTTTTAAAAAAATCTTTTAAAAAACAGGGCAAGTACGGACAGAACATTTTAACGGCTATAAGGTATATCAATTTATAAAACGCAATAAAATTTAGAACCCGGACTCACCCGGAACATTATTAATTCGATGAATCTTTGAAATTATTAAGAAAAAAAAATTCAATTTCACAGTGCTATGGAAATTATATGAAAAAATTGCAACAAGTAGCACTATTTGGAAAATAAAATTTACTTAAAGCTTACTTAATACCTGAACTTGAAGGTTCCATACCAATAATATTAATTGCTAATAAGAAATCGGCGAAAAAAATTAACAAAAAAAGTCAAAAAAAAAACCAAGTTTAAAGAACACAATTGTTACCACTGTGGATTAACGTTTCCAACTGATGCATATTTTGCGAGATGTGTTGCAGCTAACGGTTTTATTCATTCAATTTACAGTAGACTGGACAGTTGTGCATGGAAATATAATAGCAACGGACGGATGAGCAATGTTCCTAAGTATGACGTTAAAATCGTCCTAGGCGAAAGGAAAGGAAAGGAGGACATCTTCGGTAGGACGATTCGGTAGGTAAGCACAGCCTACACGACACCACGTCTCGCATCGGACTTAGGCTTATTGACTTTGCGGCGGGGCGAAATGTCAGTATAGCAAGCACACGGGTTCCTCATCTCAATATGCACAAGGAGACATGGCGATCTCCTGATCATCAAACGGTCAATCAACTTGACCACATTGCGATCGACGCAAGGCATGCCTCCAGTATTCTGGATGTCCGAACCTTCCGAGCTGCCAACATGGACTCGGATCACTACACTTCTCCACGTGTTTTTGAAAAATTGTTATCAGTGAGTTCACAGACACGAGAAATAGACGGCAATAGAAAGACGGCAGTTAAAGAGGGATAGAAGAGTGGCAAAATTATTTTGGAGAGTAGCACAGGGTGTTCCGTTAAAAAAAAAACTAAAATTATTTTTCCAAACATTTTTATTATACATTTAATAAATGACATAATTTCACATATGACTTATGCTATATATATTATAGGAAGAAACATTAGGTTGCTGATTCAATTCCGATTGACAGTTGTGTTTTTAGCGAATTGCAAAGCAGTAAAACGCATTTTCACTACCGAAATGGTCAAATTAGGTATAGCCTAAAGTAAAGTATTTTACACCAGGATCTATAAACCTAAGGTGACGCCAAACAAGCCTCAGATGCCCACTGGGAAAATGTCCCGGGGCTGAGACAATCCAAAAGATTAATCATGCCTTATTCCTACAAGGAAATCCTTTATTTAGATAAGGGTAAATTTAGAAAGCTGGTGAGTTTGTCGCAGGCCAATGTGGCTTAGACTTATTCTACCCTGATGATACGATAGGTCGCAGTATCAGTATGATTTGGATTATATCAATCGTGAGATCGAAGTTTTATCTGTAGTCCCTGCCACATGGGGTAGATTCAAACCAATATAGATTTAGGTGTGCCTTTTAGTCCCAATAACCCGTTTCGTATTATAGTCTTATACATTTTAAGAAGTTCTTTTCGATATTTGCTTTATATATGCATAAGGTTCTAAAGCGCATTCAACAGTCCTAGCTCAATTCTTAATATATGTATGTATCTAACATAAACGTAGTATGTTAGATATATTCTTCTTCATTCTTGTAAATAGATTGAACTTTAATGACTGTTCAATCTAATTACAAGAATTTCACATATTTTATATGTGAAATATTTTTTTTTGTCACATATTAATGAAATATGCTTTTCCTTTGAACTAAAATTTGTTTAACCTAGATGTTTTACCTTCTATTACCGTTACCTATAGACAGAGCCCTTGGGCTATTTAATAATTGAAACCCTTTAACTTTGACCGTATTTATGTTTCACAAAGAAATAAGCTCTCAAAGACAACCTCACTTATTTCCTTGGAATCCCACTTTACTTAACAAGGTACCTACCTACTTTTGCAGTAAATCAATTGCCAGGCAATTTCTTAAAGAAAAAGTAAAACTGTTTTAACATCAGTGCAAACTAATTAATTTCTCTATATTATTTGAATAATCGCAACAATAAGGTTTCTCTTTTCAACCTTGCAAACCCTTTTAATTGTTCGGTAAATTGCTACCAAAGTGTCAAGGATTAAATTGTGTTAAACGTTTCATTTATCACCGTTGAATTTTTAATACTCCTTTCGTGCTGAAAAAAAAAAACAAATTCATAGAGCAAGAAAATATCTCAACTTGCTGGAAAAAAATTGTATGGTGTTTGCTATTTAGTAAAAGTAGCAGCAAGTTAAACAACCCCAAAGTACATGTACATTAAAACTTTGGTAGTTATAACTTTCATGGTCATATGTGTATTAAAAAATATATTTAAACTGCCGAAATTAGGAATTCTAAAAGTGAATACTCCTTTTCATTTTTGCCCCAAGGACATCTTGTAGATTTATTTGGCTTGAAGTTACCCACTCTTCCATTTGTAGGTATATGTTCAAGGTCAAAATTAAAAGGATTTGTTTCCATTATTAAACTTCCATCTCATGGGTAACGCATTTCATTAGGGTAAACATGCGTTGAACTTTTTTTTGTATCCGTTCCAAGTTTATAACTTATTTAAACGATGTAAAGTATCAGCGCCAGAAGGGAACTACGGCAGCTAAAGACAAAAGCAGAAGGGCGAAGGGGAGTAAGTCGAACGGGAGATTATTGCAAAAAAAGACTGAGCGTGTCCTTCGGATATGTTACTTGTGCAGAAAATTAATGTACCGTAGCCAACGAAATGCTTTGTTTCAAACTGGAAGGACAATTTCGATATCCTTGTTCATTTTGCTTCTCTCTCTTTATTTGATTTTATACTTCTTCCGTTTTCGACCGATTATTTTTCTCGCTCAACGACCGAGGACATAGTACGAGAGTATGAAAATTTCCTTTCATTTCGGTTAACAAAAGTCAATAGTTATTCGAACGGAAATTTAGTTTTTATCTGAATTTTTTGTTTGATATCGGAATTCGAATACGGATATATAAATCTTAATGTTTTCGGATGTGGAGTGAGTGAAAAAGGGGTTCAACTCTCCTTTGGTGCACAGACATTTTGCGAGACTAATTGGAATGTTACAAATGAATGTTACTTTTGTTCGTATTTCGTTGACGATATGTTCTTTTGTTAGTTATTGACAGAACACGACAGAGTAGATTTCGGTCGATCGATTAATTTGTGTGACACTTTAACCTACTGCACCCTTTGTTTTTACGTGCATCTCAGTACATATTCATATGTAGGCACGTATAAAGTAAGTACCTATTGGTTCCGGGAACAATTTCAAACTCGAGATTTTAATTACACTTGACATTACTATGATAGAGAAGGGTTTACCCCGATATCTAAAAAAATAAAATATAGAAAGCAAAAACTAGAAAACAGGAATCAAAAAAAATTTAGAATAAAAAAAATCTTGAAACAAAAATCTTAAAGCCAAGATCTAGAAAAAAAAATCTCGAATGACAAAAAATCTAGAATTAATTTCAATTTTTAAGACAATGGTAAAAATTCGGGTCCAAGGACCTAAGGTAGGTGACCCAAATAAGGCCCAGCGGCTAATAATGGCCAGTTCCAAGAAGTCGTGGAAACGGTCAACCGATTGGAATAAGGCCATACATATGTTTGGAGGTTCATAAATGTGGATCATATACAATGCAAAGTTTGATCTGTCTGCAAAGGTGACAAGAACTGCAGTAGAAAAATGTCAGCGGGTGCATGAATTTTCTTTTTATAAAGTACGAACTGTGAAAAGTTAAATTATTTTTTATACTTAAAATATTTAAGTTAAAATATATGTGTTATTAGGAGCACGTGTTAAAAATAAGGCCCAAGGGTTATGTTTTTGAATTTGTTTAAAAAAAACATTAGTTTTAATTTTTCACAATTGAATTTAATGTTTTTACATAGTTGAAATGACATATGTTGATTCTAGTATTCATCTAGTAAGTTATTCTACTGGATCTGCAAATGATTAAAGAAAAACAATAAGGTGGGCCTTATTTGGGTCACTTACCTGATGTAACTCCCTGTTCAGTGGGACATAAATCCACAATCGAGTTACGGACTTACATATGTACATACATATGCATGTAAGTCCAGATTTTTTTTTGTCTAAAATGGAACATTGGTACAGCTGCAAATTGAGAGGTCCAAAGAAAATATGCCATTTTATTAGAGCTTGTTGCGTCCTTCACAATATTACAGGCGAAGACGATCTGGATTTCCACTAGAACCTATTCACAAGGGATACTTTTCATACTCCCCCAACCGTCGCTTCACAATCGACCAAATTATCTCATTTGGATTGAGATCGGGGCTTTGAGCTGGCCATTTCATTGTCTTAAATTCTTGATTTGTGAGCCATTCCTTCACAATTTTGAACGTATGCTTGCGGTCTCCATCTTGTTGAAATGTTATTTCCGATGGACTGTACCCCATGGCTAGCAAATAGGTTGGTAAATTAGCTTGTAAAATATTTAAATGTTTGGTTTTGTCCATTATGCCTTCAATTTTCAGAAGTGGTCTGATAGAAAGCCATTACTGATCCCCCACCATGCTTTACCTTACTCTTAACTTGGTGCCGTACTCAAACTATATTGTAGTTGGATAAGTGATAATCATAAGTGATATCAGTACCGCATAATCACAGCCAACACTAAAATTATACCTTTACCATTACAACACGTCCATTTTTTGAGGGACAGCCTTCCATGGATTGCACACAATCTACAATTATTCCCAGCCGTAAAGGTCAATTTGATATTTTTGTTATAATTCTAACAAAACTTCAGAATGCCATACCTACTTTATTGGACCTAATGTATGGGAAGACACTTGAATTTGTATTCTGAAAAGTTTGTGAACGTATAGCATGAAGGTGCAAGTATGTACTTACGACCCACCGTGCACTTTATTTTCTTGTTAACGAACTGATATGTGGGTAGATTAAAATAATGTATTCATTAAATTGAATTGAATGGCATTCATTTGCAGGTTTGAAATTGTATGATATAACAACTAGTTGGTCTGCTCGTACTATTTGTGTACTTGCGTGGACAAAGAAATAAATACAAATAAAAATTATAGTAAGTGCTCACATAAGTGATATTTGTTGGAAATCAATATTATTGATGTACTCTGCTATAATTAGCCAGTGCCTTCAGACGTACTGCGTACGACCATTCCAATAGCAATTGGTATTCTTCAAGTTTAGAGAATCTGTGATAATACACGGAAGCTCTAAAATTAGAGTATTCTTATGACGATTACTAGTGACCATAGAACAGGAGAAAGGACGCCTACCTTGGGACAGCCCTTAACTGCGGTCACAGACATTGACACTCCTCCAGAGGAGGAAGTAATAATTCGACTTTCAAGCATGGCCCGTATCCACTGGTTGATCGAATCTTCGATACCTCTGCTACTAATTGATCTTGCTATTGAGTCGTAGCCACTGTTATCGGATGTGCCCTCAATGTCAAGGAATGCACACAGAGCTATTTGCTTGGAACGTAAAGTTCCTTCTATCTTCTTCACAAGTTAGTGAAGAGCACCTTTTGTTGATTTACCTTTTCTGTATGCAAACTGACTTGAGTGCAGAGGGGTAGACAAATCTAGTGGGCCTCTAATATGAACATCAATGAGTCTCTCCATGGTTTTAAGAACAAATCATGTTATACTTATAGGTCTATAAGATTTGGGAAGATCACTAGGCCTATTTCCTGATTTTGGGATAGGAATTACATTTACCTGTCTCCAGGTACTCGTTATGTAACCCCAATTGTAACTTCTATGGGCGGGATGTTGTCGCCGTTACCGGGGAAGTATTGCCGAGGCACACCCTAAGTTCTGTGTTCTCCTTTCGATCGGAACCTCTAAAAGGACCACCAGGTCTCTCTTGTCATGAATTCTGGAATTGGAGGAAAGTTAATATTTGTGCTGTTTAAGCAGGCCACCCTTGGCACTGGCTCCCGACGTTTAACAAATAACTTACTTGCCTTATTCCATAGACTTTTAATTTGTCCGCAGATAACCCAAGGTTCTTGGATAAGACCGAGGATTATATCATCATCGGCGAACCGCTTGCTAAGGGTAGCGGACGCGCCTACCTCCTCGACTCTAACACCATCGGAAGATTCAGATGGGCCCTTTGGCAACGCCTTCTGAAATCTTAGAGTTCGGCTGCTCAACAGCAGACCGAGATATTGTGGCCAGTGTGGAACTGGCCGACAAGAGCTTTACAGCATCTTGGAATACCACGGGTTGCTCACCAGCGCGACCCAACGTGGATGCGATTTGAGATGCATCAGTCTCATAGGTTTTTTTGTTACGATTAAGAATTTTGGCCAAATAAAATTTGGTCACCCATGACAGACCCTGGTTTGCCATAGGAAGGCTGAATTTAAACCGAAGGTCACCAGACATTCGGAGTCCGCATAATATCGACTAAGTACCCTCTTAGCCATGCATTCATTGGCGTGCGTTGTTCCACCTTGGATTAGGGATTTGATAAAGAGGTTTTCTCCTCACGTTGTTCACTTTAGCAACTCTCTCACACATTTCTGCAACCGGCCATTCGGGACGACTTGCGAGACACACAGTCAGCAGCAAGTTTCCCTGATTGGAGGGTGAATAGCCAGAGCATGAGAGCCGTTACCCGGCGGCCACTACGAGGAGGCAGTGAGTCTTCTTTCAGCGTTTGGAGATATGGATAGTTTAATGACTTTGCCCTATAGGTACGCACCTGATCACCTTTCAATATACATATTTAAAAAATATGCAGTGGTTAAAAACTTGTGTTTTTATTTATCTCCTATATATCTCTAGCTATTCAGCACCGACTTTTATTGAACTTTTTGTTTATTAATTAGAATACTTTAACGTTAAAAGAGCAAAATAAGCAGATAATAACACTAGAATTAAGTGATTTAGTTTTGGTATTTCATACAATTTCACATCTTTTTGAAATGTGTTAAATAGTAGGTATATGACACTATTAATAATTTTATCGAATAAATTAAAACAATTTTTATACCCTATCCTAAGGGTATATTAAGTTTGAAACATAGTTTGTAACATAGAGAAATAATCGAGATAGACCCTATACAGTATATACAGAGTGTCCCAGTTAAGAAGGTCAATCCTTTAAGGGGAGATTCCTGAACTTCCGGCGAACAAAAAATTGTATGGCAGGGGGGAGATAAACTCCATTTATCGTTACAGCCCGTTGAAGAGGGACACCTCCGATTTGGAGGTTTAACCACTTTAAAGATATAACTTCTGAACTATTATAGCTACGAAAACGATTGTGTACATTTTGAATAGACAATTATAATATATATATATATAATTACAATTATATATACAATTATAATTTTATGCATCCACAAAAAAGTTATGACTCATTAATCTCAATATTATGAAAATGTGTTGTTCCAATTTTTTGTTGAAAATGCATTTTTCTCAATACTTTTACTTAATAAATTTTTTTTTTTATAAAACTTTTATCTCTGATAAATTTTCTACAAATTATGTTAAATAACTTTTTCAAGTACGATCAACAGCAGTTGTAGAAAAAGCCACTTTTTGTCAGACAAAAATGGTAAAACAAAAATAAATGTACCGAATTACATTACATTAGGAACTTGAACAAAACTAGAACTCTAATTTACAAACAATCAAAAATACACTTTATTAGTCGTGTCGTAGTTCTGAAACTATGATAGGCACCGCAGAATTCTTCGAATTCCTCGATAATGTGTTCAATATTTTCTATTTGTGATCTCGAAGAAACGCGAAAACGTATAAGCTAGATTTCAGTCAAGATGAAATGCAACCGCAGCTCTTACCGAAGGCAAGCAGGCACTGCTTTCTCCTGAATACCATTGAAATGGTTGATCCTGAAGGTAAAGATATTACCAAGCAGATTAGCTTCATAAAAGGCTGGCTAATTAATATTTCCGCGCTAAAGTCTGTGGCAGTGGCTTGAAGCCATTACAATTCGAGTTTTAGCAAACTAGGCACCTAAATCAGGAAGATTTTTGGGGAAGTAAGTAGCGCAGTTCATCAGTACATTCCGAAAGCTTTGGGCCTCCAATACCTAAAAATAGTGAAAACGGAAAACTGTTTACGGTTGGCTTTTCCGTAAGTTGTACAATACAACAGTCATAGGTGCAAATTACCAACTACCAACTTTTGCTGATCCTTCGCTAAACATGATGTCCATCACTTTAAAACAATTTTCGAACTGCAGCTTACTTGCGCCACCTCCGAGTCTCGTAAAATATATTCCTCAGCTGGACGAAATTTTTTAAACATATGTTACGAAAGTTGCTGTATTAAAGGTGTTGCTAAACATTTTGCAAGCATCATCAAGCCAACATCGCTGTTTTCATGCTGTGAGAATCTGCAAGTAAATTTTGTTTCTAATTTTATTTGGTTTTTTTTTTTTTGCTACGTGTTTGAATAATTTTAAGCTATTTTTGTAAAGCCAGAAAGAACTTTTATGTTTTTGATTCGATTTGGTTTGGTCCCGTTTTTATATCTACCGGTATTCTGAACCTCATTTGTATAAGTACATTTTTTCTTTATTTTCAACTTTTAATTAAACGTAATATATATTAAGTATAAGTATGTATGTATGAAGCATACGTTTTGGGATGCTCATAACGTGGAGTATGATAAAGGAACGAAAAGAATCTAAAAAAATTAATATCAATGAATAGTTTTCGACTCTGTAAAAAGACTGGACTTAAGGCAGTTGGAATAAGAGTGAATAATAATATGTACATACTATTAACATCGATATAAATTTATTGTGAAATTTTGATTTCAAATCTATATCGATAGTTTTAGTCGCCATATTGAAAAATATGATTTATTCAAGAAAATTGAGTTACAAAACAACAAGAGAAAGATTTAAGAAAATATTTGAAAGATAGGATGAAATTTTTTGCTTTGAATCCAGTAGTTGACCAAAGTTGAAGACTATTCATTTTAGATTCTCTTCGTTTCATCCTCATCGTCGTCTTCGGTATAAGCATCGGTTCCGTGTATGCTTCCTATACATATATACATTTTTATTGACATTTATGTATTATATACCTATAGTATTTTTTCATTTACCTACATGTGTACTAAGAACAATATAAATGTAAATCACAAGTTCTATCTAAGCAAAAACAAAAACATCCTTTGTTGAACCTCTCATGCCAGATCGCTTTAAAAAATTGTTTTAATTGTTAATTGTGTTGTGTATTTAACATATTTAATAAAAGGATATTTAGAGAACATGCATACACATAGTCATACGTATACTATATATATTTGAAAGTTTGTCAAATAGTTAATAAAAAATAAATAAAACATAGTTCGGACCTGAAAGCGTTAGTTTGCAGTGATCACCAAAGTGAACAAAAAATGTGTTCACCTTCATGTGGAACGTTTCCTTGTAAAAGTCATATGAAATAGTGTCCCAATATCGATAATGCTAAAACTAAATCAATTCCTAGAGCTATGTTGAAAACTGCTTTAAATGATAAACAATATGTTGCATTGAAATCGTTGGAGAATTGGCGGAGACAGGAGTAATTAAAAAACACATCCGGCTATTCTGTACCGATTCTGATGACAATTTTTGTTTATTAATTAGAATACATTAACCTAATAAGAATTCAGTGATTTATTTTTGGCATTTTGGATATTTTGGTTCCATTTCATATGGCTTATTAGAAACTTTGGAAACACTTCACAGGACGGTGAACGTCAATATATGTACATATACTGCAAGCCAAAAAATTGAGGCCACCCAAGTGCATGAAGGAAAATCCTAATTGAACATAAAAAAATTCTTTAGTAGAGTAAAAATCATGTAAAATGAACGGGGAATATATGTCAAACCAAAATAAGAAGAATAATATTCTCATTTTATTCTTAACGTAAAGGAATTTATTAAAAAGAAGAAAATATGACTTAAACCGATTCTTCGTCGAAAAGCCACCCTTACATTCGATAACTTTTTATATCCTATGCTAAGGGTATATTAAGTTTAACACATAGTTTGTAACATAGAGAAAAAATCGAGATAGGCCCTATAAAGTATATACATACATACATACCTACATATATTCATGACTAGTATCAATAACGAAAACGATTGAGCCATGTGTGAACATCCGTCCGTCCGTCCGTATGTCACCGCTTTTTGGGCTTTAAATTTTGAGCTAGGGGGATGAAATGTTATATTGGGCTTTTGAGAAAGAGAAGCAGTAAAAGTGTACAAATTTTTGAAATCCGCCCACTTTTACGCCCACTTTTTCATAACACCCCTACATTATATGAAATTGAAAATTTTTGGTTAGACCAAATGTTTAGATATTCAGATTGTCTACAATTCTCCCATACATTGGCCCTAGCCACGCCCACTTTTTGGAAGCGTTTTCATTAAAAAATTTTGATTTTGATTTCTATTTGGATTGAAATTTTTCATATAACATCCTCAAACGTTCGAAGATATCGTTTTAATTTGAGAAAAAATGCAGTATGCCACTCCCACTTTATTAGGGTTACATAGATAGGAGGATAGGGTGTCAAACAATTCCAAACGGATTGTAACTCCTCTGTATGTTTTTTACAATTCTTGGCATTCTAGTTACCAGTTTTTGAATTGTTGACTGAGATATATTTCTCCAGCAATCCAATAGTATATTCCACAATGCAGGTTCTGATGATGGGCATTGGTCCCGGACCCTTCTATCCAATTCCTCTCATAACAACTCTTTAGGGTTTAAATCTGGTAACTGCGGCGGCCATTATAATTTGTAAGATTTCTTAATTTTCCCCCTGTTTCAGGTGATCTTGAAATACGAATCCGTCGCCAATTAATCTTAGCCCAGAGGACACAGTGTTTGTATGCCTTCTTATTAATTTTTTTAATCACTCGAGCCATATCTCCCCTTCCACTTAAAGAGAAACATCCCCAGACCATAACAGAAGCGCCTTCATGCTTGATGGTAGGAACCGCATAGGATGGTAGCATTAGTTTGGTGATCAGTTAAAATAAGTGAAATAATTATGGCTAGTAGTGGTGAAAAAAATTATTCAAGTAATTCAGAGGCGGATATCCCATTTACCAGCTTGGCATCCGCAGGTAAGAGGAAACGTGACGAATCGGACTCAAATGGTGAGAAGAAAGAATATACTTATTATAATATAAGGATAATACAGTTCACAGTCTTATATTTATGTTCCTTTCAACATTATTACATAGTATTACAAGTGAATAAAAGACAAAGCGTGTACTTATTGGAAATTTTTTTCCAAGTACCCTTCTTTTAGCTGGTGGGTTTTAAAGACGGCATTGCGACTAATGAATGGTTTATTTGTGAATTTATGCATGTTTTTTTAGTTCAGATATCAAATACTGATGACTGCACCAAAATAAGTGCTATGTACCTATCGTCCAAACCTAAAACTACCATCATAAAAGGCCAGAGAATTGTAACGTCAAAATTTTTGATTCATTTAATGAGAAGCCATCCTCACACATTTAAAGCCTTCTATAAAATTAAGAAATCAAAAGCTGATAAAAAGAAAACTTCCCACAAGACTTCAACGACCGAGTCGTTAAGTTCATAGCTGAAGCTATGGTACCCATTTCGGTTGTGGATACAATGAACTTTCGGAACCTATTTTAAGGCTTTGGAGTAAGAGTGATGTCGAGAAAAACCTGGACAACATTCCTTAAGCGGAAGTACAAAAATACGCATCCAGCATCCAGATTACAGCCGATATTTGGTCAGGTGGAAGAAAGAGTTTCTTACGATACACATGCCATTGGCTGTAAAAGAACTTTATGCGGTGTTCAGTTGCTTTGAGTTTTTCATACTTTTGACAAAATATCGGATATGATTCACGAAGTAAATCGAAAGTATGATTTGAATGCTGAAAACATAGTCGCCAATGTCACTGACAATGGCTCTAACTTTGTAAAAGCCTTCAAAGAAAATTGCATCTCACCTATATCTTTATTAGAAGACAGCGACTGTCGTGATGCTGCTATTGATGACATGATGACATGATGACTGGTAATTTTAATTAAAATTTTTATTACATTAATTGCCAATTACTTGTGTAAGTAATTGAAATATAATTAATATTTTAATTATTCATCACTGATTACTGATAAAAGAAAATGTCTTTTTCATACACTTCTTTTCATATAAGAAACCATTGATATAAGAAAGAAATTCTCAGGATTTTTTAACTTTCTTTCTCTTTTAACATTCTTCTCCGTCATCTACTGTATTAAATTTAAAAACAATTCAAAAATTTAATAAATATCATTATGAATTATGCCTAGCAATCACTTCATGTAAATGATAGCTACATACATACATACATACATACATACATAGATACATATGCATCCCACATCTAACATGCTCTGTTCAAAAAATTACTTAATGCTTAGTTTCTTTGAAGACTAGACATTTGGAAATGATTCCAGTGCAGCGTCTTTTTACATGTATTTATACCTGTAGGGCATATCTGACTGTCTGCCTGTCTGTGATTTTCACTGCGTTCAAACTTTATATCTGGTGTCTGTGGAGTCACGCTTCGGAGCGAAATCAGAATTTTCATTCTAGCCTGAAAATTAAGGGTACTTTACTTATGGTCGATTTTATTAAAAATCGGTTTTCCCGAAAATGGTTCTAACGAATTCGATAAAATTCCATATTTTAGTTAGTTGGCGATCATATGCAATTACATATGTGGCGAATCCCGTTTTGCGCGGTAAATAATTTCTATATACATAATAGTAATTTTAAATATAGAAGGAGCCTATATTTCTACGAAGCAAGTGCTTCGAGGTTCAATCACAAGAAAAACCTATAACTCCTTTCACAGCCCCACCTCTCGCGAGTTGACAAACATCCGAGAGTATACTTAACTGACATGAAAAAGCTTCTCAAATAACAAATTGCCCTTCGGACATGGTGTTAAACAATAGTCTCCTTCCATTCGTGTAAAGAATATAACACGCACAATACGAATGGTTGTAAGAAACTAGGCCCTGTGTCCCATGGACATATTGCGCCAAATATTTGTACATATTTGTAAATAGAAAGAACCTTTTTTATTATCTTTCAACGCTTTAATATTTTGACTGGAAATCGGAAAACTCTGTTAAGACAGAATTCTCTATAAGTCACTCATACATTATATAAGGCCACGCCCACTTTTTGGGAGTGAAAGCCCAGGTATGGCGTATTATATTTTGAATTGAGATGCAACGATAAAATAAAACGTATGTATGTGGATATAAATTCCAAAATACGTATCATCAGAATCGGTTTTCTAATGAAAACGCACAAAAAAGTGGGTGTAGCTACACATGATGAATAGGTGAATTGTAGATAATCACAGCGTGACAAGGTTTTGGTAACATGAGTGATAATATGTGTAACTGTTTCTTTACAGTTACTTAAAATAATAATGGAAAGCAAAACTGTCCTATCACGTCAACGCATTTATGAAAGCTACCTTCATCTGTTAAGTACACGAAAAATAATTCAATTTAGTTGTCTTGCTCGGTCGGTTGGCAATCGGAATAATTTAAAAAAGTGATTTAAGTTTTGTTGAGATAATTCTAAGTGAAAGTACAATATACATACATATAAACTAAATATAGAAAAAAATCGGTCGTCGTCCTTGTGAAAATTGCCCAAATAAATTTTGTTATGTGTGTGGTCAATATATTGTAAAGGACAAAAGAAGGGCTGTAACTGAAAAAGTAAAGCAGGCTTATCAACTCTATTTTAATCGTTCTATAAAACAAACCAAAGAATGGATTCCGAAATTGTTTTGTATTTCGTGTTATGTTACACTTATCGAATGGTTAAATGGGAAAAAGAAGCCGATGCCATTTGCTATTCCAATGATCTGGCGTGAACAAGTGAATCATTACGATGTCTGTTATTTCTGTTTAACTAAGATGAAAGGGGTTTCAAAATAAATTAAAAATAAAATAGAATACCCTAAAGTAGCTTCCGTGTCCATGTCAATACCTCATAGTGAAGAATTTCCTGTGCCCACGCCAAGAACACAAGAACCATGTACAAAGTCAAGTGATGAGGATGACCGTGAAAAAAATAATGCGCTAGATAAGGGAATAGCCGAATATGTACCTCCTACAACTTCATTTAAAGAACCACACATGATTCAGCAGCAAGAGTTGAACGATTTATTCCATCAGACATTCTCAGTTCTAGACTGCAGGAATGGAATCTGTTATCACCAGAAACTAAGATATGTTTGCCAAGGAAAAGGAACAAACACTTAGCTACTTTCTTCACACAGAACGAATCCATATGCTACTGTAACGACGTTATCGGCATGAATTACGGATCACTTACAGAGAAAATTGATGGATCCAAAATAAGTTTAAAAGCAGTTCTTCTAAATAATGGTAGCGAATATCCCTCCATACCTTTAGCATATTCAATCACCTTAAAAGAAACATACGATACTATGCAATTCATATTAAACTTAATAAAGTATAGAGACTCAAGTTGGAAAGTTTGTGCTGATTTAAAAGTAATAGCCTTATTACTAGCATTACAGGGTGGCTTTACAAAGTATTGCTGCTTTTTTGTGCACGTTGGACAGTCGAGCTACAGTGAAACACTACTTGGTGAAAGATTGGCCGATGAGATCGGATATTCGTATGTTAAATATTCACCTCTGATTAACCCAAAAAATGTTCTTCTTCCACCTTTATACATAAAGCTGGGTTTAATGAAAAATTTCGTAAAAGCTATGGATAAAAAAAACTGGTGAAGGCTTTTTACATTTATAATCTGTATTACCTAAATTAAGTGATGCCAAACTTAAAGAAGGTATATTTGTTGGACCGCAAATACGAAAGCTTATGAACGATGTCAATTTTGACCATAAACTAAATACAAACGAACTAGCAGCTTGGACATCATTGAAAGCTGTAATAAACGGGTTTTTAGGAAATCATCGAGCGAACAATTCTGAAATTTTAGTAGCAAAGTTGTTAAGAACTTATAAGGATTTAGGCTGCAGAATGTCATTGAAAATACATTTCTTGCATTCACATTTTGATTTTTTTCCAAAAAAAACTTGGAGCGGTGAGTGACGAAGAAGGAGCACGCTTTCACCAGGACATAAAGAAGATAGAAGAACGTTATCGTGGTCGGTGGGATGCAGCTATGTTAGGGGATTACTGTCGGTCATTAGTGCGAGAAGATTCAACAAGTCACAAACGTAAAAGCTGAATCATAGAATAACACGTATTCTATTCAGTTTATAATAAATAAGAATTACAAACATTATATATATAGAATGGATTAAATAAGTTTGTTTTTTTTTTTATTTTAGAATGAATTAAATATGTTTACCTTTTTGAATTTTTAAGTTTCAATGCCAATAAACGTTTTGTCACTTCTAATTTTGTATGCATTTTGCTATTAACTCTCGTATCCATAACACGGAAACGGTACGTGTTACAAGATAATCATTGCTATATCCTTAAATAGAATTCCTAATTGATTAAGGAATACATTATTTTACTAATGTTATACAAAAAAAAATTAAATCTGTCACGCAGTGTAACAATCTGAATATTTAAATATTTGCTCGTTCTGCTTTTTTCGATGTGAGGCGAGTTGAACAAAATTTGTATTAGTTCTCTATTTTATTCTCAAAGCCCATGCATAGCATTTCATTAACCTACCAGAGTCGGAAAGTGGTACTGATTTGCACATAAATACATATGCTTCATGTGGCCGTGATTATTTCTCTTTGATACGAACTATGCATCAAATCAGAACAAATCAGCAGATAATTGCAGACTACCTCAAACATTTCAAATCGCGGATAGTCTGTAAGTCGAAACACACATACTACCTACGAGTACCCGGTTTTGCACATAGATACATATGTACATATGTACATACATACATATATACTGCCGTTTAAGTAAACTTAGCTGGAAAGAGAATGATAACATCTTATAATTATGATGAAATATTACTTTGACTGAAGGTTCAGTTTCCAGCCAAATAAAATAATAAGTCGTCATGATATGTAACTTTCCTTATTGTGGAAGAACGCGCAACACTTAGTTGGAAAGCAAACAGACTCTGGGGTTTTCTAGCCCACTCTTTATACTTTGTAGATAGAAAGAAAAAGATTAAGATCAACGAACGTCTGATAGTGGGTTGGTGTAGCGATATTATTGCCATAAGGCCCCATTCCAGCACCATCTATCCGACAGTTTACCGAATCACTGAATATCTAGTTGTCACTTCATCGGATTCTGTACTCCTGACATTGATTCGCGCCTCTTTTTATACCCTATCCTAAGGGTATATTAAGTTTGACACATAGTTTGTAACATAGAGAAATAATCGAGATAGACCCTATAAAGTATATATATTCGTGATCAGCATCAATAGCGAAATCGATTGAGCGATGACCGTCCGTCCGTCCGTATGTCACAGCTTTTTGGGCCTTAAATTTTGAGCTAGAACGATGAAATTTCATATCTGGGCTTCTGAGAAAAAGATACAGTACAAGTGTAAAAATTTTTGAAATCCGCCCACTGCCACGCCCACTTTTTCATAACTTCACTAAATTATATGAAGCCGAAAAATTTTGTTAAAACCAAATATTTAGGCATTCAGATTCCCTACAATCCACCCATACAAAAGTTTTGGCCACGCCCACTTTTTGGGGGCGTTTTCATTACAAAACCGAGTTTTGGGCCTTAAATTTTTAACTAGGACGCTGATATTTCATATCTGGGCTTCCAAGAAAAAGATACAGTACAAGTGTAAATTTTTTTTACATCCGCCCACTGCCACGCCTACTGTTTTATAACTTCACTAAATTATATGAAACCGAAAAATTTTGTTAAGATCAAATATTTGGGTATTTAGATTCCCTACAATTCAGCCATAGAACAGTTTTGGCCACGCCCACTTTTTGGGGGCGTTATAATAAAAAAACCTATTTTGATAAAATTTTACATGTAACATCCTCAAATGTTCGAACATTATAGCTATATTTGAGTACAAAATACAATTTGGCCACGCCCACTTTATAGAGAGGAGGATAGGGTATCATACGATCCGTTCCAGACGGATTGTAGCTTTTCTGTATGTTTATTTCCAATTTTAATGCCATTCCTTTGAGACGAACAAGCGTGAGAAGTGCAAACTGCGGTAAGGTAATGTAGTAACTTAGTATAGAATTCGAATGTAACTACGTTTCTTCCATATAAATAAAATATTCGTTATTCTACAATATTATTTTCGAGTTTCGGATTTGCGTCAAAGGAACACTTACTATTGGCTCTAAAAAGAAGACTTTCAGATTTTATCGATCTGCAATATGTTCAATACTGGAAATAGAGAACACGTCAATACCGTACTCTATAGTAGAAAGCAAATTTTAGTCATCGGTAAAAGTCATTTGACAGAGTTTTAACTTTTCTGAAATTTACAGCATTTACAGAATTGAATTTATAAAACAGAAATTCATAATTTATAAACGCTAATATCATAGTTACATATAAGCCACCAAAAGTTCAAACTGTGCGGAATTCTTGGACAAAGCATTAATAGCAGACGAATTGGATGTTAACATAAAGACTGTCATATTTCCAAACAGATCGTCCAAAAGCAAAGGTGCTAGTCGGCGTAAAAATTCACTCTGTGCCAATAAAAGTGTGCCCCGCAACTGATAAATCGAACCCTACCATACTCGTATCTGTTTTCTGAAGGCAAAATGGAAAACAGGATAGATTCAATATTTTTGATGTTACTTCCTATATTGCGAGAACCACGCCTTGGGCTCTATATTCTTTGTAGTGAATGCAGATATCGGATGCAAAAGGAAAAAGACTTCACAATGAACAATGAATTAGAAGTCAAATTTAATCTTATTCTTCTCCACCTCTTCTAACAATAATTGCAACAACATACATTATGTACATATATCTAGTATGTTAATAGGTACATAGAATAAGGAAATAATATTTTAATTGGTCTCATACTCAAAGACAATTCGGAAACAATAAAACGCAACGCAACACGTATTATACTGTGTTTATTTCCCTAAAAATTTCAAACAAAACCGTTTGATACTTAAGAAAACTATCCAAGTTTTTAATGATCTCATAAAGTTATACATTTTCTCTAAATATTTTCCAAAACTAATATGTACCAACAACTAAGGAGATTAAAAAAATCCTCTTCTAAACGATAAACTGAAAATGAAGCCAAAATAAAATTTAATTACACTTAAGTACTTCAAGCAATACTCGTACGTCTAATGTCCTAGGCATCCTTACTGTTTTTTGTAGTACCCGTACGGATTTTAAAGTAATCCTGAAATGTGGTCTCTTTAGGGAAATTTTTTTGGAGATTTTTGTATTCAGCACCAGATTTACTCTAGATTATAGGGAATTATGACTTTGTGAAAAGTGGGTAGGAAGGAAAGGAAATGTAATAAATATTATCACTTAGTAAATTACTGAGAGATTACTTGATATTGTGGTTTATGAGGTTACAAAATACGTGTTATGTTTACTATGTTATGTAGGAGCAGTGTTAATGTTGTATGAAAGTATCCAAAAGGTGGAAGTTGTGGTCGTAAAAAATGTCAACTCGTAAATTTCCTAGTTAAAAAAAAGTTGTAGTGGATTTCACGTAGTGAGAGTTTATGTGAAAGAGTTTTCTTAAAATTCGTGATCAGAAACTATTAGAACTGGTTTTTTTTTGCCTTTCATATTCCACCAAAACCGAGACAAAAAGGGATAACCTAAAAATTTAACCCCCAGTGTAACAAAGGAGGTAATCGAAATTAGTCGAGAAGAGTTTTCGTTTAATTTCCGTTCTGCTTACTGGAATCCTGTACATGCGAATGAACTCAGTTTTGTTTTGCTAAATATTTTGACAAATTTTCCTTTGCTTTAACAAGTAGGACACAAATGTTTTATTATATGTACCTATCAATTAAAAAAAAAGTTTATAGTAATCACACTATAAATGCTTAGCATCATACTTCATAATTGGTTTGAATACATTTTGAATAAATTAAAATATAGGTGATTAAAGCAGAATTTATAGGAACGTTAAATGAAATTGCGGAGGCGATCGTTATTTTACAAGGATGGATACTTACAATTGAAAGGATACTTTGTTGTCGTTGTTGATGAAGGTAAGTGTTTTCTTTTTTGTATTTGGCGGGACAGGTCCATGGGACCCAGGTCTCAAACCCATTCGTGCTATGCGTGTAATAAAATTTACAATAATGGAAGGTGGGTACTATTTAATGCCGTGTTTGTATACCCTATCCTAAGGGTATATTAAGTTTGACACATAGTTTGTAACTTAGAGAAATAACCGAGATAGACCATATAAAGTACACATATGTGTATGTATATTCGTTATGAACGGCGAAATCGATTGAGCTATGACCGTCCGTCCGTCCGTATGTCACCTCTTTTGGTCCTAATTTTGAGCTAGCATGATGAAATTTCATATCTGGGCTTTTAGGAAGGAGAAGCAGTATAAGTGTAAATTTGTGAAATCCACTGCAACGCCCACTTTTTCTTAACTTCACTAAATTATATGGAACCGAAAATTTTTATTAAGACCAAACACTTATAAAGGGTTTTCCAATAGGGACTTGACAACTTTGAATTTAATTTGTGAACGCACTCTTTCACAAATCATCAAACTGTCACTGTCAATTTATTCAGTAAACTCAACAATTTCATCATGTTAAAGTACACGAACGAGTAATCTGCAAATTATAAAAATTTTCTAACGAAATTCGGAGTCGGTGACTGCAACTTTAAGAGCGTTAACTCCAATTTTCGGTCGTAGTTCTCGCCCTAGTAGACAGGCAATATCAAGTTTAGTGCAAAAATTTGAGTCTACATATTCATTGTGTGATGTTGCCGTGTCAGTGAGACAACGGGTTGGTCGAAGTGTCGAAAATATCGCTGCCGTCCGTAGCAAACGATCCAAATCAGTCAAAAGAATTTCTTACGGTTTGCCTTGCGTCTCTTTTTTCGCAATAATGCTCCTGATGTTCATCACACTTACCGATCTAAATGTCTTTTGTTGGGAATGCAAACTCTGGAAATGAGGAGACAAATGTATTGTGTTATGTTTGTTCGTGATTTGTTATGTGCAACGGTAGATAGTTCCAATTTACTCAATTGTATAAATTTATATGCTCCATCTCGAGCTCTCCGACAAAGGCCACTTTTATTTGAAGTTCCCCATACTACTTTCTATGGTTTACGGGAGCCTATGTCTCACTGTTGTAGATTATTTAATTTATTTTACACGGATCTAGATATTTGTGTGCCCAGAAATATATTTAAGTCCACACTATTGTTAGTTTTAAGTTAATGATTTTGTTTTCTTTATCTGAATTTTTGAATTTGTACTAAGTTTTTTGATACCTGTAGATTGTGAAAATCGTAGGTAAATAAATAAATAAATAAATAATTCCACGGCGTTCTCAAGAATTGGGCATCGCTCAGACCACATTATGGCGTATTTTGCCATTGGTTTACACCAATACAAGATCAAGCTGACTCAAGAATTGAAGCCGATGGACCGTACGTTCTCCGATTGGGTTCTGGAGAAGATGCGCCAAGATGATGAATTTCATCGGAAAATCATCTTCAGTGACGAAGCTCATTTTTGGCACAATGGGTTCGACAATAAGTTAAATATGCGTTATTGGTCGGGTGAAAATCCACATGTGCTTCATGAATCACCACTTCATCCACAAAAAATAACTGTTTGGTGCGGTTTGCATGCCGGCGGCGTTATTGGGCCAAATTTTTTCGTTGACGATAACGATCGTCACGTTACTGTGAATGGTCAGATTTATCGCGCCATGATCACCGATTATTTTTGGCCCGAATTGGAAGATATGGACTTAGACGACATGTGGTTTCAACAGGATGGCTCCACAAGCCACACAGCACACGTTACAATCGATTTATTGAAGAGTAAGTATGGTGAGCGTGTTATCTCAAGAAATGGGCCAGTCGATAGGCCGCCTCGTTCGTGCGATTTAACGCCGCTTGACTATTTTCTGTGGGGCTACGTTGAGTCATTGGTTTATGCCAACAATCCGACGACGTTGGAAGAGCTCTGAGCCAACATTGAACGCAAAATAGCGGCCGTTTCGGCCGAAATGTGTGGCCGAGTCGTTGAAAATTGGGTTCAACGAATCGACCTCTGCAAACGTACCCGCGGTGGCCATATGAACGAAGTCGAGTTCCATTCATAAATGTTTTGATTGTACTTCAAGCCGATAATAATGTTTTGAAATATCTCAAATGGTTCGCGTTTTATTTAAAAAAAAAGTTGTCAAGTCCTTATTGGAAAACCCTTTATATTCAGATTGTTTACAATTCACCCATACATTAATTTTGGCAACGCCCACTTTGTAACGCCTGCATAGGAAGGAGGATAGAGTATCACATATTATATATTGGTTAAGCCTTTCTAAAGTGTCTTCATATTACGTTCGGTTAATGTACTTTTCGATTTTTGCAATAGGATCCTGTTCTTATTTGTAAAAACTCGGGTTCAGAGAAGTAGCTGCCATTCGAAAGATACTACAAACAACACTAAAATTGTTTGTTTCATAAATACGACCTGAAACTAATATTTAAATCTGAAACTTTGCAAATTTACCTTGATAATTTCTTAGAAAATTCAAACCCACGAGCGAAGATATGTCCTTCAGCTAGTTTCGCACAGTAATAAGACATGTCGACTAGAGGCTGTGGTAAATGATGTAAAACGGTGCTGAAGGTTGATGAAAATTGACCATAATCAATGAATTTAATTAAAAGAAGCGATACCATTTAAAAAAGCAAATTTTCATTTAATTTATTTATTTATTTTTCTCTTCTTTTTTAAATACGCATAAGTTTTCTTCTTGAAAATTGTTACAAATTTCAGATTTTTTTATATTAGAATGTAGAAACATTATTTGGATATCAAGTGTTTAGCCGGCAAAAAATTTCTGAATAAAATTGAGTGTTCCACTTGATGTAAGTGCCACTACAGTAAAAAATTAAAATCATCATGAAAATTCCCATTTGCGTTTTCAATTGGATCGCCATTTCTATTGGCTTAATAATTTAACAAGCCAGTTGGGCTTTCCATTAAAGTATCGGAATCATTTGTTGAATCCTATTACAAATTTTAATGCATGTAAATATATATACGTGTGAAAATATTTCTAAGATCATGTTAAACAACTTATTTCATGAATTTCCATTTTATCAGAAAAAATCAATAGATTGTTTGCAATATTTCATCTACACTTGATTAAACCTGGAGAGAGACTACCCACTGCAGTCGTATAAGTCAGTGCATTCGGTGTACTCGGTGTACACTATATATTCAGTATGCTATTAACAGTTAGTTTTGAACATGTTTCAAGGACTGACGCGTAGGTGTAAAATCAAACAGTGTACTTATTTCAGTATCAGGTGATCGAATATTGTACAGTGTTTGTGTTTTAAGGAACATTTCCTGTGTACACAACCTAGTGTACGATTTTAATGAATAGTGTACACTGAAGTACTGTGCACGTTAGAAAAAGGCATATGAATGTATTTATACAGATCTCTTTACCACACTATACCTTAACACACGCTGGTACGTTTTTATACCCTATCCTAAGGGTATATCAAGTTTGACACTGTAACATAGAAAAATAATCGAGATAGACCCTATAAAGTATTTATATACATTCGTGATCAGCATCAATAGCGTCCGTCCGTATGTCACCGCTTTTTGGGCCTTAAATTTTGAGCTAGGAGGATAAAATTAAAACCTATCTGGGCTGCTGAGAAAAAGATACAGTACAAGTGTAAACATTTTTTAAATCCGCCCACTGCGACGCCCACTTTTTCATAACTTCACTAAATTATATGAAACCGAAAAATTTTGTTAAGACTTCCAACAGTTTTGACCACGCGCACTTGGGGGAGTTTTCATCAAAAAACCGATTTTGTTGAAATTTTACATGTAACATCCTCAAACGTTCGACGTTATCGTTGTATTTCAGTACAAAATGCAACATAGCCACGCCCAATTTATAAGGGCTACATAGAAAGCCTGATTCCTTGGTCTTGATTTTTTTTGTTGAAAATCTCATGTTCGAAATTTTCACGACACCGATACTTGTACATACATACATATGCACATATGTACATATGTATGTATGTACATATGTAGGTATAAGTGCAAGTAAAAAAGAAGAAATAAAAGTGCACATACCTGTGCAAAGTAGGTACCTAATGTTGGTTTTTCCATAGAAGTTTTCGACCCGGCTTTCGGGGGACTAATTTCGGACAAGTTTTGTGATTTACATTTAATCAAAACCTTCAGAAGAAATGATCCAGTACAAAAAAAAAAGTTCAGTAGGTTAGAAGGCGGATGTACCATCCGGGATGTTATGTGGTACAATATTGTACAACCGTGTTCTTTAGGCTATATTGAATAATAGTATCTACATTTTAGATGTTCATTTATTTCAACAGAAAACTTAGAAAAATAACACAAACAATATTGAACAAAAGAAATTTCAGTTATGTTTATACTTTTGGTGATACATAAATCTACCAGCCGGGTCGAAAGGGTTATTTATTTAGTATTTATTTATTTATTTAAGTACATAAACGTCAATTGTTCCCACTTTTCGAACCCCTTTTAAATAAGCCTTAAAAGGTCGGCGCTAAAACATATGCCCTATCCCTGTTCAGTGCAAGTGCCCTGTGACCTTTAAAATTAACCAGATCCGATCACTTGTGACTCGCTGGCCCGAACTAAACAATAAATAAATACATGAGCAATATTCCAAAACTTCGGAGTCCCCACATTTTAAAAAAATAAACAAATTAATTATCCCCAAATTCAAAATCCCAAACGTGTAGACTATTTGCTGATGAGATTCATACATACATTTATGTACTTATGTACATGTCCGGACTGCGCATTCGTGATTAAAAGCCGAAAATGACCCCAAAAACACCTATCGGCTAGAACTTAAATAACTGCAGAGCCGATAGTTCTTCACTGCTAGTGCTCTTATCATTATTATTAATAATAGATTTTAATGTATTATTGATAAGAAAAAATAAAATAAAATAAATAAATTAAATAGCTGCAAAATAATTGCAACACAAGTTGGAATTTTATTATGCATGTACATTTACAAAGTCCTTAAATAGGTACATATTCGCAGTAGTGACATACGGACGGACGGGCATCGCTCAATCTTCTTCACTATCAATACTGATCACGAATAAAATAAATAAATTAAATAACTGCAAAATAATTGCAACACAAGTTAGAATTTTATTATGTATGTACATTTACAAAGTCCTTAAATAGGTACAGATTCGCAGTAGTGACATACGGACGGACGGACATCGCTCAATCTTCTTCACTATCAATACTGATCACGAATACATAATGTGTATGTGTATGTTATGTATACTTTATAGAGTTTATCTCGATTATGTATACAACTAAATATGTATACCTTAGGATAGGATATAAACAGACTGGCAGACAGAAAATGAAAGAAACTTTTTATCCGAAATGCATTGCTTACCCTAAAATATTCATTTTCAAGCTTTCATCTGGATTAACAGCGAAATCCATTTACGAATTAACGGTTCGACCCACAATGGCGGGAAGCTGGACTCACATGTGACAATTTGGTCTTAATAAACAACTGAAATATGTATATATGTATGTACGATTTTTAAACACGACAAAGTTCGTTAGATTTAGTTGTGCAATTCAATTGTTCTTCCTATCTACACCATACGGCAAGCGGAGTAAGTAAAATTTATGCATAAAATTTTCCATTTCTGCTTCTCTTCCACAAAATTTATGCAAATGTTGAATAATCTCTTTGATATTGGAAGCAGTCGCACTTATAAGAGAAGTTAAAAAGCTTATTAAATATTAAGATACGTACATATATTTTGTAATATCTCAAATCACATTAATCCCTTTTCACGCATTATTTCCACCTTCAAAAAAGGTGAATAATGAATCTCATTCCAATCTAACGAACAATAAAAACACATCCCATAACTCATATACACATGCAAAGTTAATACCAGGACGCCGAAATTATTTATTCATACAAATTCCTCGATTAACGATGGCATCCCATTACCGCATCATCACCAAAGGAAGATCCCCAACAAGATAGAGACATTAATCAAGCGTTCTATTGGATAACAGAGGGGGTGCCACCGAGACACATACGCACACGATTGCAAAAAGCCTAATAAATTTCACTTATACGAAGTGCTACTGCTATGTGTTCGTTACTCCTAATAAAAATTACTCATGCACATCGCACGAGGAAATGGAATCACACGGATGGTAGCCAGATACGAATAGGGAAAGTATCTGATTGGAAAAAGAGGAGCACGGACGAATTTTGGATTTCAATGTTCCCAGGAGGGTGAGAAAAGAAGATTCGCCTGGCTGATTTGTTCTAAGCCGTAAAAGATCGACGTTTTGTTTTATGAGGAATTACGAATGATGGCTTTCGCTTTGATTCCGCGGACTTGCCTAGAATATAATGGCAATGATGTGTGAAACGAGTTGTAAGTTTAGTTGGGTTTAATGTTTTATATGTATGTACATTCATACCTACATACATATGCATGCACATAGAATTTCTTTAAATCCGTTGCCCTACGTACTCGTATATGGGTTGGTATTGTTTTAGATGGATATATGCATACATATGTACATATGTACATACATATGTACATATGTATGTGTTGTATATTTAAAATACTTATTTAAAGTGTGCTTCTAACTGTGCCTTTCTAAACAACTGTACTAAATGAAATCTATGCTTTGTATAATGAATATTAAAGAAGTTAGTTAATAAACTCATCTTGACTAAAACGCATCGTCTCTTACTTTGTCTACACATAACATGGTGTCAGATGTTCGTTCAATACCCACAGTATAATTTATAAAATAGAAAAAAAAATAAAAAAAAAAAAATCTCAATAAAGTGTAAAAATAGTAGAATACAAAAAAAAAAAAAATCATTCTCAGTCGCACCCAATCGATTAGTCAGCTTGATCAATTTTTTCTTATAACCTGTGCAGTGTGTGAACCACGTGGCGTAATTTAAGTCAATCTGGATAAAAACGCCGAAAAATCTGTATCAGATTCTGGAATTTTGCTCGACTCCATAAGAGAAGAGGAAGACAGTCACGACTTTTCTACATCGGAAATAAATCAGGAAAATCAGTCATCCTCACAGCCATCCTCAACAGCCACTGTGACCCAAGAACAAACATTGTCTTCGAGAGGTACAAGTTTCTTTCTACAAAACAAAAATCAGCCGAAACTATTGATCAGTTCTTAACTCGTCTGAAGGAACTAGCTCAAGTCTGTGACTATAGTACGCCTCAATGATGACAAGCTAAGGCGATTATTACTCGACATCGATGATCTTACTTTGGAGGTAGCTGAAAAACGTGCGAAGTCATACGTCATTAGTCAATCACAATCACAAGAGATGTCTACAGTCGTGATTCATTCGGAAAATAAAGTCAACTATATCCAAAAGCAAAACCACAGCAGCTCGAGAAGACAGATGCCGAAGAACAACACGAAGCAACAGTACATCAAACTCAATAAGAACAACAACAGCTCCAGTGCCAAACAATCTGAGCCCAACAAGAAATGTGAACGTTGCGGAAATTTGTATCACCGAACGAAATGTCCAGCCCTTGGTCAAAGATGTCATATTTGCAAAGGTTTGAATCATTTCGCAAAATATTGTAAGTCCAATAAAATACAAACATTTTCACTGAACAATAAAACTACAAATGAAAATTTAAATAATAATGATGTTAGTGATTTTTTTATAGGCACATTATATAAAGTTAATAGTTTAAAATTAGATATTTTGTTCACAGAATTTTTCAAAATTAATAATAGGCTAATCAAAGTCGATTTAGATACGGGGGCAGAAGCAAACGTGATATCGTTATGTACATTTAATTACATAAATCATAACAATTTGCTGATTCTAAAAAAATGTGTAGGAAAGCTAACAGCGTTTGGTGGATCAAATGTCAATGTATTGGGTCAATGTTCTGTTAAAGCGTCTCTAAGAACACAAATGGATAGGGAGATGGAAGCTGTTTTCCTTATTGTGCAAGAAAAAGTATGTTCGGTTCTTGGCAAGTTTGATTGTCATAGACTTGGTTTGGTAAAACGCAACCCTTTAATAGCTATCAACGAAATTAAAGAAAAGTCGAATGTCTTGATTACGAACATTCCACATAGGTTTAAACATTTATTCGAAGGGTTAGGTTACGTAGAAAGTCTTTATAGTCTTAAAGTTAATCCTGAAATTAGTCCCGTAATTGATGCACCTAGGAAAATTCCTATTACATTGCATGCGAAGTTAAAGGAAGAATTAAATAAACGGGATGAGGTTATAGCTAAAGTTAACAGTCCAACAAAATGGGTTAGCTCGATAGTTTTGGTTGAGAAATCCGATGGTTCATTGCGAGTCTGCTTAGACCCCAGAAATCTCAATAAGACATTACTGCGTGAACACTATCCTATTCCTGATATTGATTCAATCAAGTCCAAATTGTCCGGTTCAAAATATTATACAACTCTTGATGCTAGCAAGGCCTATTGGATGCTTAAGTTGGATGAAGAAAGCTCCGACTTGTGCACTTTTAATACTCCTTTCGGGAGATATAAGTTCTTGAGGATGGCATATGGACTTAAAGTAGCTCAAGAAATATTTCACCGTGAAATGACCAATTTGTTTTTTGATGAGGATGTAGTTATCTACATCGATGACTTCCTAATCTTCGGTAAGACTATCGAAGAGCATAATGCCAAACAAAAATGTAAATTTGGGTTGACAGAAGTCAAATACTTTGGTCACGTTTTTAATGAATTAGGTGTTCACACAGATCCTAACACAGTGGAAGCAATCATCAAAATGCCATCACCAACTTCAGTAAAAGAAGTCCATAGGTTCTTAGGAATGATAACGTACTTCGGTTCATTCATACAGAATTTGTCTAATGAAACTGAGCCTTTGCGCAAATTGCTAAAAAAGAATGTGACGTTCCAATGGAATGAATCTCTGGAAAAAGTATTGAAACGGCTCAAGTCTTTGGTCACAGAGCCACCAGTTCTTGCATATTATCAACCGTCAAGGCCTTTGGCCATATCGTCAGATGCTTCACAATTTGCAGTGGGTGGATGCTTGTTACAAGACAATCGCCTTGTTACAAGACAATCGCCCTTCAAAAACGCTTACAGATTGTCAAAGAAACTATGCTCAAATAGAAAAAGCGCTCTATGCCATCCTATTTAGCTGTGAAAAATATCATCAGTACATACTTATATGGTCAGAAGACAGTCGTGGAAACGGATCATAAGCCGCTAATTCCACTTTTCAAAAAACCTTTAGTCAATGTCCCACCAAGATTGCAAAGAATGATGCTTTGTCTTCAAGCGTATGATTTGGAAGTCACATGCAAACCGGGAAAACAATTATTAATTGCAGACATGCTGTCAAGAGCTCCATTATGTCACAAAGAGGAAAGTAAGTTAGATAGGGAAATCAAAATCATGTCGGTCTAATTAAGTCTAGTCTTGCAATATCACAAGAAATGCTTAAACTAATTTTGTGTGCAACTATGGAAGATGGAAACATGCAACAGTTATCTATTTTTATTAAGGGTCAATGGCCTGAAAGTAAGAAAAACTTGACTCGTGACTTGCAGGCATATTGGAATTATAGACACGAACTGTCTGTTATTGATAAACTAATTTTTAAAGGTCAAGCGCTAGTTATTCCATTAAAACTTACACCCATAATCTTGGAATACATCCACGATTATCATTCGGGCATAGAAAAAAGTAAGAAACGCGCAAGGGGTTTGGTGTTTTGGCCCCACATGAAGGAAGACATTCAAAAATCCGTCGAAAATTGCGAAACATGCAGAAAATATCGAAACAATAATTGCAAACAGCCACTACTCCCACACGTATTACCGGATCTTCCATTCCAAAAAGTAGGTCTCGATCTTTTCGAATGGAGAAGGGACTTATACTTTTTATTAGTGGACTATTACTCCAAGTTCATAGAAGTAGCCAAATTGAAATCTTCAAAAGCCAGCGAAGTCATAATAAATCTGAAGTCAATATTTGCACGGCATGGGATACCGTCAAAGCTTATGTCTGATAATGGCCCACCTTTCAACTCAGAAGAATTAAAAGAGTTTACTAGAACTTGGAAATTTGAACACGTTACAAGTAGTCCGTATTATCCTAGATCAAATGGTTTAGTGGAAAGGTCCATTCAAACGGTCAAAAGATTATTAACCAAGTGCAGTGAAACAAATTCAGATCCGTATTTAGGTCTTCTGTGTCTTCGAACAACACCACAATTCACTTATTCGCCATCTCAACTGTTGATGTCACGAAGACTTAGGACAAGAATTCCGGTAACAAATTTAGAACTCAAACCAATGGGTGTAGATGAGGTAGCATATAGGCAGCAAGTTAGAGAATACCAAACCAAGATGAAATCAGACTATGACAGACATTCCAAGATCCATCCAGAAATCACACAAAATGAAATGGTCTTGTTTTAAAAAACTTCCAAATGAAGTATGGAAGAAGGGGAAGGTAGTGGAGGTGTCTGAGATGCCAAGATCATTTATAGTTGAGGATAGCTCAGGAAAACGATACCGCCGCAATCAAAGAGATTTGATCTCTGATAAAAGTAACTCTCTACCAAGTAGCTCTACAAAGCCAGATCAATTACCCAAAGATACGTTGACATTAAGATCAGGCAAACAAATTGAAAAAACTTAAGAAATGAATTCTAACTTATACACATACATTGCTTCTGATATCGTATTCGAATTTTTGAATTAATACTCTTCATAGTAGAATAAACTTTTAATGACAATAAGTAAAAAAAAAAAAAAAAATAAATAAATAAATTAAAAAGAAAAAAAAAAAAAACTATTGAAGGGACATGTTGTATATTTAAAATACTTATTTAAAATGTGCTTCTAACTGTGCCTTATTAGTATTTAACATTCACAAGTTAATCGAACACATACATGTATACTTTCTAAACAACTGTACTAAATGAAATCTATGCTTTGTATAATGAATATTAAAGAAGTTAGTTAATAAACTCATCTTGACTAAAACGCATCGTCTCTTACTTTGTCTACACATAACAGTATGTATAAGTACTTATTTTTCCAATGGGATAGGTGACGCACAATTTACACATATTTGATATTTCGTTAATATCTATCTGTTATATTAGTTTTATAGCATTTGAAACAAGTTACTTCTGTTTATTTCAAACAGCCTTTGCCAGATGTAGTCATTTCAGCAAATACGTAAAGTAGGAGAGACGATCGCATGTTGTCTCATAGCTTTCCTAAGGGTAGCGGAGAGAGGGGCACCTTTTGAATGCGGGTAGGTTTGAACATTGCTAATAAGATATCAATAAATTATTATTGTCTAAACCACAATTTAAACATGGCAATACCGTCATCTAAAGTGGTCTTGAAATTGCAAAAGAAGTGGAAATAAAAAATCATAAGTCATGTGGCTTTATTTGAGACTGACTGTTGAGAAATAAGGCCCACCGGATATCCTTGAAGATTTACACTTTATCAATTTCAAACCATCAAACGAACCTATATATGTATGTACATAGGCGCTTGCTTGATAACAATCATCTACATTTAGCTGAGAAACGACGTTACGTGAGCGGCTAAAACTTGCGGAGAAAAGGGGGAACACCTCTTAACCCTTTCAAAAGTGCATTAATGTCCATATTTTTACGATAATCGTAAAGGAGCAGGGGCGGTAAGACTGGAGAGTGGTCTACTACGGGTTTGTCAATTTTACCATCAAGATCCAAACGTCCAAAAGTAATCTTACTCCCTGATTACAGTGATCGAGACACAAATGTGCCTAAAATAGAAAGACCTGGTGGCTCCTACTACGTGGTATCGGCGTATCTCGCCTATGATAACATGGACTCTATTGTTGGGAATAAACTGGAAAGATTGATCGTATATGCAAGGAGGCAGAAAACTGTCCTTTTTATAGGCTGTGACGGTAACACTCAACATACTGTATGGGGAAGCTCCGATATCAACATAAGAGATGCGCTACTTTTTGACTTCTTTCTAAGTACAGACTTAATTCTGTGCAATATAGGTAAGAGTCTACTTTTGTTACCAGTAATAGGCAAGGAGTACTGGACATCACCTTTGCCTTCGACAGCATCGCCCAACGCATAAGGAATTCAAAGGTATCGAGCGAATCCTCTTTCTCGGATCACAGGTATCTTCAATTTTCTTTGTATGTAGATTCTATCAGCGCGCTAGTTGACATAAATTGTCATAAAACTTTATTTACCTCCTGTTTAAGATTAACTTTATTTATCATTTTTTGTCAGTAGTATCATTTACGTATCTTTATTGTTTAGTTTAAAGTATATTTTCATGGTTATATTAACTTTCTTTAAATATGTTCAATTGTGTTTCATCAACTACTAGTGTTATCAATCACTTTAATCTCTACCGAAAACCGATGTCGTGTGTGCATGTATGCGTAATTTCTCGCATTTGATACGCGCTCTCTCGGAGCATGAGCACTGCAACAACAATTGCATTCCTGTGCGAATTTCGGGAATAGGCGAAAGAACAATAATGCAGTCTCTCGCCTACGATCGAAAGTTTATTCTTCCACTTGGATCTCGATCGCACTAAGTATCACTTACTTTATATTAATAAAATTTGCCTTATAATTGCACATTTATCCAATAGTGTTTTTTTCTCTTGTTCGGTGCAATTATAAGATTACTAAATACAGTCCATTTCTGATCATAAATCTGGTCCTTCCGTAGCCGTAGCGAATAATTTCTTTTATTGGAAAATCAACTTGTGCTTGTGCATAGTGAGACATTCAAATGTATATGAATGTATGTATGTATGAAGAATAAAACCTCGTGTGTGACTGATTTGCTGCGCTTAAGCGGGAATTAAAACTATTAACATTTAAAGACTATCTCGGAGATATTGAATTCCCTTGTTGCAGTTTCTCTTGAAATTATAGCTCGTGTTATAATTATTATAAGAGCTTCGGTGCATTTAAGCTAGCATTACCTAGGGTCTTTGTTTTCTTATTCGAACTTACTAAATAGTGACTAAAATGAATGTAACTAAGCAAAAGCGCGGAAATGCGAAAGCATGCTTAACACGTGCGGTAGAATTTCTTGCATCTATCGATGACTCTACTACTATAGAGATGCTAGAAATTCGGTTAAGCAGGGTAGTTGAGGCGTGGAGTGAATTTTCGTCGCTACACTACGAATGTTTAAAACACGTGGAAGATGGTGAACTAGGTGAATATGAGAACGATTTCGGTGTTTATGAACTTAAATATTTTGAAGCTCATTCAGGGTTAAGAAAAGCCATTCGCGAAAAAGATAATACGACAAACCCGAATTCTGATGAGTCTGTACTTCAACAGCTCGCGAAACAACAGGCCACCTTCTTGCAAAATTTAGACTCTTCCACGAACACGTGTTCGAAGGTTAACCTGCCTCCAATTGTAGTGCCTCCATTTTCGGGAAATTATAAAGATTATTTACGGGTTCGGTAGACAACAAACCAAATCTGACCGCAACACAGAAATTTCATTACTTGAAATCGTTTTTGCGTGAGGATGCGGCCAATCTGGTAAAACATATCCCAATTTCGGACGCAAATTATATCGAGGCTTGGGATAGACTAGAAAAAAGATATGATCGCGTGAATCTTATCGTTCAATCTTTCGTGCAAACGTTTCTTTCGCTTCCATCAATGAATGTGTCCAATGTGCAGACTTTACGCAAAATTACAGACGGTGCAGACGAGGTGATTCGCGGTCTCAGTGCTCTAGGAAAGAACAATCGCGATCCATGGCTAATTTATCTGTTATTAGCTAAACTGGATAATGACACAAAGCACGCATGGGCCGAAGAAGTCGGTTCTCGCGATGATAGCACGATATATGATAGCACGATACAGGTGCGATGCACTAGAATCGTGCCAATCTCTTAATCAATCAAGTTTATCGCGAGGTAAACCTGTAAATCAAATAAAAGCTTATGTCGCTAAAGCTTCGGAAACCAGTTCTCGGTGTGTAATGTGTAAAGGTGATCATAATCTATCGCAGTGTTCTCAGTTTCTTGCATTAGATATTCCCTCGCGCAGGAACTTAACAAAAACTCAATCAGTGTGTTTCAATTGCCTGCGGCCAGGCCATTCGTCCAATAGATACAGATCCTCCTTTCGTTGCCGCGTCTGTAAAGCCCGTCACCATTCCCTCGTTCATTACGACGATCCAAGAATCGGTCATTCGCCCATAAATTCAAACCCATCTTCTTCGTCTTCGTCAGTATTACCTGAGCCCTCTTATCTCAGAATCTTCTCCCACTTCGCGTGCTGCCCCATTGATAAACAATCATTCGCTTGAATTTGGCATTCAAAAGCAAACAATCTTGCCTACCATCGTGGCTCAAGTTCAAGATAACCGGGGACAGTACATAGATTGTCGTGTTCTTCTAGATACAGGCTCCCAATCGTCATTTATTCTTGAATCCTTTGCTCAACTTCTTGCACATCCTAGAAAGCATGCTCGGATCCCTGTCGTAGGATTATCTTCGAAAGAAGTGGGATTTACGAAAGGATGTGTGTCGATACAACTCCGTTCTCGATTCAACTCAACTACATTATCCGTCGATGCATTCGTGACTCTCGTGAAATCCTCAATCAAAGATAAAATCACAAAGACATTCGCGTGGTGCGATTCGGAGATCGTGTTACATTGGCTGTCGTCACCCCCGCGTCGGTGGACAACATTTGTGGCCAATCGTACTGCCGCCATCTTATAAAACAACACCTCGATACTCTTGGCGCTATGTTCCATCGGAATCGAATCCCGCTGATTGCGCTTCGCGAGGTGTTCCTCCATCTAAACTTGTAAATCACAGTGTTTGGTGGACTGGTCCGTCGTGGTTATCATTACCTGAAGACTATTGGCCCATATCGAATCTATCTGCGAATTTGTCAGATTGTGAGTCCGTAAAGCTCGAGGAAAAACCAGTTTCAAGGCATGCACTCGTCACGTCGTTTGATGGACATGACTTGCAAACTTTAATCGAAAAAACATCGTCGTGGTACCGCTTGCATAGTCGCTTATTGTTTTCGATTCGTGTCAAATTGCCATGTCGGAATATCTAGTCGCGCTACTCACGGTTTGACGTACGCAGAGATAAGAAGGGCAAGGATCGTCGTCCTTAAATTTATACAAATTACTTCGTTCAAAGATGACATCCGAAGTCTACAAATCAACAATCAACTGACTGCAAAATCAAACCTGTTGAGGTACTCGGCATTTTTGGACAGCGAGGGACTACTTCGGATCGGTGGACGCATCAAACATACAAGCGTAGCATTCAATATAAAACACCCCATAATCTTACCCAAATTTACTACTGTTTCTACCCTAATTATTACAGATATTCATCAACGTTACTTGCATGCAGGCGTATCTGAGACGTTTGCTTTCGTTCGGCAAGAATTTTGGATAATGGGCAGTAGAAATCTTATCTTATCTTATCATCCACAAGTGCAAGCAGTGCTTCATGCAGCGAAAACTTACCAGCCAACAACTCATGGGTGACCTTCCGTCGCATCGTATACAGCCGAGTCGCCCATTCAGCAATACTGGTTGTGACTACGCTGGTCCATTGACCATCAAATTGTCACGTTGTCGAAATGCCAAAACGGCGAAGGCCTACATAGCACTATTCGTGTGTATGTCCACAAAAGCGATCCACCTGGAGCTGGTGAGCGACCTTACGGCGGACGCTTTTATTGCAGCTCTACGCCGATTCGTTTCGCGCCGCGAACCATATTGGATTGGAACCATATCCAGAGCATGACCCAAGGATTCTGGAAGCGATGGCACACCGAGTATTTGACAACTTTGCAGGAGCGGCCGAAATGGCAACAAACAACAACAAATCTCAAACCTGGAGACTTAGTCGTCGTTAAGGAACCTAACCTTCCGCCTACAAAGTGGATATTGGGTCGCGTCCAATCTGTTAACCCTGGTGCCGATCAACGTGTAAGGGTCGCCACTGTCACAACAGCAGCAGGATCTTTCATTCGGCCTATCTCCAAACTCGCTGTATTACCAGTGTCCTGAAACTTGTTCCAGGGAGGGCGGGATGTTTAAGATTAACTTTATTTATCATTTTTTGTCAGTAGTATCATTTACGTATCTTTATTGTTTAGTTTAAAGTATATTTTCATGGTTATATTAACTTTCTTTAAATATGTTCAATTGTGTTTCATCAACTACTAGTGTTATCAATCACTTTAATCTCTACCGAAAACCGATGTCGTATGTGCATGTAGGCGTAATTTCTCGCATTTGATACGTGCTCTCTCGGAGCATGAGCACTGCAACAACAATTGCATTCCTGTGCGAATTTCGGGAATAGGCGAAAGAACAATAATGCAGTCTCTCGCCTACGATCGAAAGTTTATTCTTCCACTTGGATCTCGATCGCTGCACACACTACATCGGATTTTGGCTAAGTATCACTTGCTTTATATTAATAAAATTTGCCTTATAATTGCACATTTATCCAATAGTGTTTTTTTCTCTTGTTCGGTGCAATTATAAGATTACTAAATACAGTCCATTTCTGATCACCTCCGATCACCTTAACCACCCCTGCAAGCTTCAAGAACTTGATCGCTTAGTTGAGGATCTAACCTCAGCCCTAAATAAAGCGATGACTTCCACCTGTCCTTTGATTCAACCCCGAGGCAAGACAAAGCCACATTGGTGGTCTGCAGATTTAGCTTCTCTATGAATTAAGTGAAGAAAATTGTGCAAGAAAAGCGCTAGACTGGAACTTGTACAAGGCATCCTTCAAATATATACAAACTAGCAGACGTGCATTTGTGATAAAATAGAAGAAGCCTCTGAAGCTTCTAGGATAAGGAAAATTCTCTCTTTAAATCCAATAACACCCAGCTTCCTCAACAAAGCTAATGGGTCCTGGACGACTTCCTGCGATGACTCGCTAAATTTATAGCCTGACACTCATTTCCCAGACAGTTCCCAAGTGGTTAGCAACATGATTTTGACTCGTCCATCTACACGTATAACCATCCCCTGCAACCTTATTACGCAGAGCAAACCAATTAGTCCTCTTTAATCGACTGCTAAATGGTCGGATTATCAATTCAAAGCTGGGTATGACGTCTGCTAGAAGATCTGGCAGGAGAGGCATTCCGCAAGGAGGGGTTCTATACCCTCTTCTTTGAAATTTGGTGATTAATGAACTATTGATAATCCTGGAAGGCGAGGAATGCACAGCGATGCAGATTATGTCGCTTTAGCTGTCTCAGGAAAGCACCTAAGTACTCTAAAAGAACTTCTATAACACGCTTTAAATAACCTAGCCAGTTGGGTGGTTCGGTGAAGTTCGGGTGTAAACCACCACAAAACTGAACTACCTAGTACTCTTCTCCAGAAAATATAAAATTCCGTTAGTCAACACTTGCTCGCTCAATGATATCAGCTTTCTCTGACGATGAATTCACCAGAAAAGTGTTCACCCATTTTGCCGGACAAAGGCACCTTAGGTATACCAATCGCTACTTGCAAACTAAAATTCAAGCTGAATGCTTTCGAGAGTACAAATCTTAGGTCTACCAACGTATCTACCGACAAAACAAATTTGGCCAAAGCTGGATTTAAAATGCTATAAGAAATTGATTTCTCTTAATAGGTTGCATATCGACACTATAATAGGTGTCATCAATGGACACTGTCTAATAGGCGAGCATGCCACAAGGCTGGGCTTTTTTGCCAACGACTTTTGTAGAAGCTGAATGGATGAAGAAGAATTAAATTCATGGGTGATCAAAATTTTTAAAGTGCTTATTTTTTACTGCAAGCACCCTATATTATTAAAGAAAACATCAAAAAGTTCATGTGAGACGACAAAGATTTAATTTTGTTAACCAGTGTAATTAAAAAAGTTACAGAGATGCTACAATCCGTCTTAAACGGATCGTATGATACCCTATCCTCCTTTCTATATTTCTTCTTTTAGACCACACGGCGGGCTATACTAACACCAAAAAATTATGCAGCTACGTTGTAGAGAACCAATGATAAGAATTAATCCTATATAACTACATACGTACTACATAACTACGTAACTACATATGTACGTTCATATCTACTTATTCATACTATGCACTTTCAAAACACATGAGCGAAGACTTGATGGTCAGCCAGTTATTTATATTAATTATATTATATAAATTATTAATAAATTATTTATAACAAATTAAAAAAAATATATTATACTGTAGATCTAAGCGATTTAAACTCACGAAACCGTTTAATTAATTAATTCAACGCGCACTGTGAAACCTGGAATTAGACTCCTATGTGGAAATACAAACTGCTAATAATAAACACTCAAGTTATGTGATCATTTATAAACAATCTTAAAACATCAGGCAATTGACTCAGACGCATTGAAATATTCCGTATAATTAAAATCAATCAAATTCCTTAATGGCCTCAACCGACTAAAACCACATACTTACATAGTACTTCACGGAACTGGTTTTCGTGCATTTCATGTGCTTACAGGAAAGGTCTAATTTCAGCAATCAAATTACTTTCGGAAAAGACAATCACAATCAAGTTTTCGCCTTGTGCACTCAACTATTAAACCCTATACGTGTTTCCTGGCAGATAGTCATGTCAACCGCTCTCATGAAGATACCGGTTAATTGCGGCAGTACATGTCCACGAATGGCAATGGCAATGCTTTGGTCGATAGTCACACAAGCAGGCAGCCGGCTTAATTTTATCGAGTTCGGCAATAGTGAAGGTGTAGTTCACCTGAGGTGACTGTTGGATACGAGTAGGTTTAGTTCTGCTTGGAGGGTTTTTAAATACGCCAGGACGTACCATTGTGGGGAAGATTACTTGGGTTGTATACCCTTGCTTGCTTTGTTTGTAGTGTTCGGCGCGCAAGGAACATGAAACGTAGTGCTGCAACAAATAGCCGATGTTCATTTCAATTATGTATGTGTAACGCTGAATGGCAGACGAGTTCAGGGTATTAAAGCCGGGTATGAGAGAAAACAATTGGATGCACATACAACCCGAAATAAAAGGACTGTGGAGTTTCAGAATTGTCTGTTCATAGAATCACAAGTGAATATAATTAATAGAGTGGTAAAATTTCGAGTAAAAATACGCCAGTAGTTATGCAGATGAACAAAAAAAAACAATTCCGGTTTTCAGTAGGTGTAGTTCACCTGAGGTAAACGTAAAGCCCTGCATACACGGATGTTTGCACTGCATTTTAAATGAAAAGGGTCTGAAATATCTAATATTACCCTAATATGATAGGTACATGACAAATAAGTCAACGTTGGAGTCCAGGCAACAGCACAATTCAAATTTCGGGCATGAAAATAAACGGTTAACTATAAATGGGTACGCTGTGGCCAACTAATTAGAAACACGGCAACGCGTCACATTCCAATGAGTGTAAAATATTTCCTTACAACAGAACGGTATCTTTTTTCGTTTACAGGAAAGGGTTCACGTTGTATTTCTAGGAATAACGCATTTGTAGTTCATTTTTTCTACTGTTAACTTCGTAGTGCCAGTGATTGTTAAAGAAGTGCTCATTTTCACGTGCCATTTAATTAGAAACACTTCAGTTCAAATTAATTAATTAAAAAATAAAACGTCAATCATAAATATTACAGATAAGGCAATCATAGGACTGGTGTTTAGATTAGATATGTAGGATTTTTTTTTAAGTTTTACAACATTTAATAATGGGTAAAGCCAAAAGTTGCGGGACTAGGAAGGCAATTGTTGAATTGTGGAGGCTGAAAATGTCGTACCGATTGATCCCAACCCAATTAAATTGTTCAGTAAAAAAAGTTTATGGTGCTATTAAGCATTTCAAAAGTTTTGAAACCACGGAGAATATGCCTCGAAGAAAACGAGCACGCAAAACATCTGTGAGGGCTGACAGAAAATTTGCACGACTGTTCAAATCCAATCCCAAAATAAGTCCAGCGAAAATTCAGCGACAAAATTTGGATCTGTTTCCACTCGCGCTATAAGATGACGATTGGCCGAATCAGGAATGGACGATTCGCGCGGAAGAAACCGCTTGTAACACCAAAGGAAAGAAAAAATAGGATTGCATTTGCAACAAACCAGTTGAAGTACACAGTGTGGAGCGATGAAACTAAGGTTAATCGCATGGGCCAAGATGGCGCTCGGTACATACGTCGACCAACAGGTGCAACCTTGGATCCAAAGTATGTGCTGCCGGTCGTTAAACATGGTGGAGGGTCACTCAATGTTTAGGGTTGTTTCTTGTGGAATGGTGTTGGCCTGGTACATCGAATAGATATAATTTTGACATCTGAAAAATACACCTACGTATTGAAAAATAAGCTTATACATTTGGATGATGAAAATATGACAGTTATTTTGCAATTCCAACAAGAACCCCAAACATACGGCTAAGATCACTAAAAAGTTTTTTCAAGACAACTCTATCAGTGTTCTTGACTGGAGTGCAGAACTTAACCCTATTGAGCACCTGTGGGGAGATTTAAAAAAGGCAGTTGCAAATAAAAAAAATCCAGAAACCTGGATATTTTGTATAGCTACATCGAAGCTACATGGAAAGCTATACTGGTGGAGCGCTGCAGCGGGTTGATTGAGTCTATGCAGATGCACAGAAGTAATTAAACAAAAAGGCTTTGCCACCAAATATTTATAACAAAGCCATTCTTGCTGCCAAATCTCGATTGTAAGACACATTTTCTTTGTGTTTCTAATTAGTTGTCAAACTGAATCTATACATATATTTATTTCCTTAAACTTATTTTATTAATTACTCGTTTAAATTATGAACATATATTTTTGATTTTATTATTTTAGATTCATTTACTCATATTTAAAAATGTTGGTATCAATAAACAAAGCAAAAAATAAAAAATAAAAAAAAAAAACACGTTTAGAAAAACTTTCAGAGTAGTGTTTCTAATTAGTTGGCCACAGCTATTTAGACATGAAGACACAATTTCACTATTCGACTGACAAATGTTTGTTCAATATTTCAGCCAATTGGTTTTTTGATACTAGGTGGACAAATTTGTATGTATGTATATTTAAATTAAATTGATCCTTTTTCGATTTGGTTCAAAGTTTTTGATCATTGTTACAATATACAGATGTCTGTCCTTTTGAATTTACAAGTAGTCCCAAAAGTAAGTTGACTTGACTATACGTATTCACATTGAAAATCAAAACTAATTCAGAAAAACAAAATGCATTTTTTAATTCGCAAAATATCATCATGGAGAAGGATGATCCTTATGGAATAGTGTTATTTTCTTAGATGAAAGTAAATTTAAAATTCACGAATCGGACGAGCGTGATAAAGTTTGGAGAAAGTGAAATACAGAGCTTGTTCCAAAGAACCTAAAAGCAACTGTGAAGCATGGCGGGGCTTCTGTAATGGTTTGAGGGTGTATGGCGGGATTGAAAATTTGAAGGATAGGTGTGGATACCTCAGCATTTTCAAAAACAATTTACTCGACAATTTACGAGAAAATTGGATTTGGATCGGTTATTTGTCTATTAGTAAGATAATGACCCTAGGCATAATTCTAATGTAATTCAGGTTTGGCTGTTATACAACATTAAAAACCAGCTGAAACTGCCTCCTCAATCACCTGATATGAACATAATTGGGCATCCGTGGGAGTATCTTGTCTATTTTTTGTCTAGTCCTACAATCCAGGGTGGACCAGAGCATAAGACAATAATATAAAGGATTTGCACTGGTGTTGAATTTCTGTTGTAGGGACGCTGGTTTCGCGCTAATAACCTCACCCTTTGAAGTAATCATCAGCCATTAAACAAATGTTCTCCTTTCGCGCATATCTCCTTAATGATCTGGTTGATCTCGAAGTGCCTGTACGGCTAGTCCAGCTAAAAGAACCTTTTTCAGGTCTAAGTACTTCATCTAGGGCCAATTTTAACCGACCAACCATTATAAACTATAGCTTAAAGGGTGCTCCGTGGTGCAGTGGTTAGTTCGCCGGACTAATGAACTGGTTCGGTTCGGACACGGAATTGAACAGTAGGCCCCTTCCATTTGTGTGAAGAATATAACACGCACAACACGAATCGTTCTGAGAAGAAGAAGGGTTTCATGGACCTGTCTTGGAAAATAGTGTATTTGTAGATATATATTTTTTTTACACCTTACACTCCCGACTTCGCTCGTGCTCTTAGTATGAATAAATAAATATGTATGAACGTACATATGTATGTACATACATACATAGCGAAAAATCAAATCCGTTTAAGAAAATCGATGTAATTGGATTTTTAAAAAAAATCGCTCTCATAAAGTGGACGTGATCATACACATTGTATGGACGATGTGTAGAGTAGGCTAATACCATATCTACGAATTTGCTGTATGTTTTTTCGAGTTTCTTCGAAAATTACTGACAAAGTGTGGTTTTCAAAAATGGGTGGGTCTGTGGGCGGAAAAGTGGATAACGATTTTTTGCATGTTTTAAACTGTCAATGTACAAGATTTCATTACAATTGGACTAAAACTGCACATTTGTATAAAAGCCAAACAAATGTATGTACATATATGTACATATGTATACGTGCAAAAATGTAGGAAAGGATGTGATGGGATGTTTAATTAAAAAATAGAACGTGCACAGTCTTGGCTTATGAAACCTTAGTTATCTTTTGAATTAAGTAAAAAGTTATAATATAAACATATAGGAAAGTTACAATCTGTCTGAAACGGATCGTTTGATACCCTATCCTCGTTTCTATGCAGTCCTAATAAAGTGGGCGTGGCACACTGCATTTTTTTCTCGAACTGCAACGATAACTTCGAACGCTTGAGGATGTTAATTGGAAAATTTTATCAAAATCATTTATCTATCTAAATTGAGTTCGCTGGATCGCAACTAACTCGTGCACCTCGTACTTGTTTGAAAACTTTCGTTTCCGGTCATAGCTTTTTCGATTTTCTTTTTGAACTTTGACAATCTGTTCCTTGGCCTAGCGCATCATTTCGTTGTGTTCAGCAATGAAATTGTTCGTTAGGGCTTCTTCCATCAATTTTGCTAAATTGCAGTTCGCTTGGCTTCGTATTTGTATCCCGAACATTACTTCAAAAGGAGTTTTATTAGTATTGTGGTTAACCTCGCCATCTAAGGCGAGGTCTTCCTCTACTGTGTTGTCGCTCCGGGTCTGATTCGAAGACTCTGTGGGCCGGAGCACTGGTGTCCATTTGGTCTACATATCCTAGCCATCTCAAACGACTGATGCTCAGTTTTTTGACTAGATCGATGTCGCTGTGCAGCTCGTATAGTTCGTCGTTGAATTTTATCTTCCAAAGCCCATCAATAAATGGGACCGAATATTTTAGGAAGAATTTTTCTCTCGAAACGACCGAGGATATCTTCATCCGTTTTCGCTAAAGTCCATGTTTCAGCGCTATAAAGCAGATTTGGGATAATCAAGGTCTTATTTGGAGTCTCCTTTGTTGTTCGGGATAGAGCCTTACTACTCAATTGCTTTCTCAGCCCAAAGAAACAGCGATTGGCAAGAGTTATTCTCCGTTTTATTTCCTCTGAGGTGTTGTTTTTAGAATTGAACAACGCACCGAAAACCTGCTTAAGGCACGAAAATGACGCATGGACGATGTAAACCGACGCAATGAAATTCTTTAAGTATTATAGCCCATCTAGCCACCCTCAGACACAACTCCTTCCTACTCATCGTAGCTTGAAATGCTTTGCAGTCTGCTTAAATCGTGAATATGAGTCCTAACAAGTATACCCAAAGCTATTTCAAGAACTTAATGATTGCTAAGACTTCCTGTTAGTAGCTAGTATAGTTTTTCTCTGCTGGCGTTGCTTTAAAGCTTGAATAAAAGACTGGATGAAAATTGCATCCGGGATTCAAAAACAAAACCATGGTAGCATTAGTATGCAACTCAGTTTTTAGAAGCGGGTTGAAAAGTTTCAGAACCGGGTCTTCACACAACATATATTTTAGAGATTGAAAGGAAGCGATTTGGTTTGTTTCAAACTGAAAAACTTGCGAAAAAAACTTGTCAAACCAAGAAAGCTTTGAACTTCTTTCACACTTCCAGGCCTTGGAATTTTCTTTTCGGTTCTAAATTTTTCGACTCGTGGTCTTATATTCCCATTTTCAATAATATGCTCTAAAAACTTAATTAATTGACTTAAAAAATCACATTTTCTCATTTAATTATCAGGTCAGCCACTTTCGGCCCAAAACGGTAATTTTTCAGATTCTCCTTCTCACTTTATACAGGAATAACTACATCATCTAGGTAAAACAATCCTTCTCGGATCAAGTTCTGGAATACATTGTTCACAAATCTTTGAAAAATTGAGATCAAATTGCACAGTCGAAAAGGAATTTTTAAAAATTCGTATTGACCGTCCGGCGTTACGAATGATGTATATTTTCTGGTACCTTCGGCGATGTCCACATGAAAAATCCATTTCGAAGATCCAATTTCGTAAACAGTTTCAAACTGTAAAGCTTCTCCAAGAGGTCCTCCATAACCGGCAATGGATTTATTACTGGCATCCTTCTTCTTCACAATTACTATCGCGTTTGCAAAATCAGAGGAACTGTGCTGTAGGCCTCCATTGCCAAGCCATTCTTGAACCTTCAACTGGATCCTTTTCCGTAAACGCTAGCCGCCTTGCCTTTTGATGTACAACCGTTCATACTCTAGCAGAATACTCATTTCAATACAAGGTTTGTTTACGTTTTTCGGTTCATAGTTCGCGATCAATCTCACCAATTCGCTTTTAATTCCTTCATCTTCGACATTTCGTACCAAATCCAACAGACTTACTTTTAACTGCGTTCACCAATTTGATGTCTTTTAAAAATTACCATCTAAAAAGTTGTTACCCAATATAACATTTTAACCAACTTTTAAACGAACCAGATGCTTTTGACATCAAACCTTCATATTCACTAGTAAAGAGCCCAGTGGTTCTTTGCGGGCAATTTATAGAAATGTCCCTTAACTCGTTACAAGAAAAACAAAGCGTAGAACAACGCGTAGAGGATCGCAACTGTCAGGGCATTCATATCTGAAATTGACCCACAGTTGCTGCACCTTCTTCCGCTCCAATTCTCCCTGGTAGACGTACCTAGCTGCTACTTCTTCCTTGCCTTATGCTTAATAGTGCTGCCGGTCAATCGTTGCAAGTTATGATAGACTGTGAATTTCTTTTTCAACTGCTCCAATGTCGGTGCTTCGTAGAGTACGGTTTTGCTCATGACATCACCCGGTCAACAACGTATGCTATCAATGACTGATTGTCGACAGTTCCTTCATTGGCAATTTGCTGCATAGTATAGTTATAGTCCAACAAACACTCTGTCGGTCGTTTCTCACGAAACGATGAATGTCTCGAATTTCTAATACCAACATCATGTAGGAAAGGATGGGATGCGATTTTTAATTAAGAAATAAAACGCGTACAGTCTTGGCTTATAAAACCTTAGTTATCTAGCACATTAGTTTTTATTAGTTTAAGTAAAAAGTTATATATAAGCATACAGAAAAGCTACAATCCGTCTGAAACAGATTGTATGATACCCTATCCTACAGCCCTTATAAAGTGGGCGTGGCCAAAACTTTTGTATGAGTGGATTGTTTTCGGTTTCATATAATTTATGAAAAAGTGGGCGTGGTAGCGGGGGGATTTCAAAAATGTTTACACTTGTACTGCTTCTCCTTCTCAAAAGCCCATATTTGTAGTTTCATTCTCCTATGTAGCTCAAAATTTGAGGTCCAAAGAGTGGTGCCATACGGACAGACGGACGGACATGGCTAAATCGTCTTTGCTATTGCAACTGTTCAGGAATAGTATATATACTTTATAGGGTCTATCTCGATTATTTCTCTTTGGTACAAACTATGTATCAAACTTAATATACCCTTAGGATAGGGTATAAAAATGTATATACACATGTATTTAAAAAAACATTTAAGTAAAAAACAAAAATCTTCCAAACTTACACCCACAATTATGTATTTGCTACGTATATACATACAGATGTATGTACATATGTATATAAAAAAGTTACTGTTCCAACACTATTTTGGGTTGAGTAAAGTTACTACCGTTGTTTTACCAAAAAAAGTTTTCTTCCACCAGAAACTTACAAAATTTTGTTTGTAAGACGATGTTGGAAGCTAACTGCAATGTAATTAATCCAATTGTTCAGAACTCCAAAGAGGTACCTAATTCCTACTTCAAGAACATTGATTTACATAGGTGTCAATCGGATTAGTGGCAATGAAAATGCATTCATTTATACAGTAAATTCTTTGAAATTTCGTTTAAAGTGAATGTTTTCTTTCAGTTTAATGTAACTTTTAGTAAGCTGGACCGATTTTAGTGAATTTTACTTGGTCGTGAGACATATTGATTATCGTGTCAATCGGATTAATGGTTCGGTTAGAAGTTCTCTAAGTGCTTCTTTTCTTTTACGACACGTCTGAAATACTGAATCGATTCTGGTGGTGTTTTTCTGCAAGCCCAATGCATATGGATGACAGTTAGAAGTGATTCAGTGACATTTAATTCCATAGTTATCGTGTGTGCAAACATAACACCGCTAACAATCTCAGTAGTACAACCAACTTCTGGCATAAGAGGTCACCTCTATGTTCTTTTTGTAATGTACATAGTTGTCAATAAGTGATTTTACCTTGTTCATTGTCGATTCACTGAATCACATTTTTATATTCTATATTGTATAATATGTAGATATGTATTAAGTATGTAGATATGTATTTGTAGTTTGTAACTATTTAGCATATCAATTAACATTTTTCTAGACATCTACGTCACAGGGGATCTAACGTGATAATCTTAACAATATTTGACTGAAATTTCATCCTCCTAGCTCAAAATTTAAGGCAAGTATTGGTTTCCCAAAAAATGTGTCACTCGAGATTTTAATCAAACTTTACATTACTACGATGCAGAAGTTATATAAAGTGCACGGCTGGGTCGTACGTACATACATACTTGCACCTTTATGCTGAACGATTATAAATTATCCAGGATTGAACTTCAAATAAAATAGTTTGAAATGATACACATGAAAATCCACCCATTCGTTTATACATGAATTTTAGTTCAGTGGGCATGGCATTTCGCATTTTTAAGGGCAATACCAGGATAACTTTTAACTTCTGCGAAAAAAATGTTTTTTTTAAGAAAACGGCCTCAAAAAGTGGGCGCCCCTATGAATTGTGTCCTAATAATTTTTATCAAATTCTGGTCCGCCAATTCCGTCTGTCTGTCCGTAACCCGCCCCCAAAATTTAAAAAAAAGCCATTAACATTTTACCATTACCATTTTATACCAAAATCTCCAAAATACCAAAACAGAATCAGTTAATTTTATGGAGCTATCGTGCCAAATCAATGCGATATCCACCGTGGCCGGACAAGAACTGCGCAAGGTGACCCCGATAGTCGGGATCGTCTGGATTTGATCAGCCAATTTCCGATCGACATCCGGTATGTACCTGGCAAGGACAATGCTGTCACTGACGCCTTGTCACATGTCAAAGCAAATGGTGGCTCGGAAATGCCTTTCACTTCACCGTACGAAGGACCATGTCGTGTCATATCACGACATGAAAAATATTTAGCCGTGGACATTTCTGGACGATCAGCAACTGTGTCAATCGATAGATTGAAACCTGTGTTCACCTATAACACAGCAGATGACAACAACAACACCAAGAGTAACAGCATCGTCTGCACCCAACCATATCGACAACCCCAGAAACATCACAGCGAGTCCAATCTGATTTATTTGTGGTGTATTACCTCGAACAGAAGAAGAGTAATTCTGATTGACGTATCAGCTGGAGCCGGCTGTCAAACTACGCATGTGGCATTTTTACTTCCTTCTGATTTTGAGGCTCGCACGTGTAAGTTATCTTTCTCTTTTTGTGTTAAATTATAAGTTATTTTAATCCTGAATAAATTAATGAATTTGTAATCGGAGGCTTGCTTATTTCTAAACACTCACAAGGGGATACGCAACAGTGGTGACGAGGAGGAGAAAATTATATAAAGCTAAATAATACGGCAAATTCACAAGGACAAAGGTCAACTACAGATTCTGCAACCGAACAAGAGGCAAAAGGTTTTAGAACAATCAAAGTGGCGATTGAAGTAAATACTGCAAAGCCACCACAGAGTGAGACAATCCAACTAGAAAGTTTCAATGAGGATAACGAGAGTTGGGACATTTTCATCAAAAGGCTGGAAAACTGCTTTAGCTTGAAAAATTTAACCGGAAAAGGCGACAACGTGACAGCCGGTAAATGGGATTGGCTAATTCATGCGTTGGGTCTAAAAACCTTACAGCTTCTTTGCAATTTAACCAGTCCAGGCAATCCAAAATCATATCGGCCAAGCACTAATAATGATAATTTTTGAAACAATTATTTTTGTTTGTACAATGTGTCTCTCTGTCTGTGAAAGTTTATATTTGTTTAGCTTACTGGGTGACGCAACGAATCCGAGTAGCTACTGTCAATCAGTAGCCTGGATCTAGTGAATTCTGTCGCTATGGAGCGCTTCTCGGGATGGAACTGCGCGTTGTGGAAGTAGAAGACTCCTCTCATTTGAAAATGGGCCAACAAGTTTGAAGAGACCGCTATAAACTGGAAAAACCAAAATCCGGGCGACTTAGATCATCAAGAATGGTAGAAAACGGGCAGAGTGTTAATCGGCCTATTCGTGACGATCCGAACATTCCAATTCGAGCCGTCATAAGAAATTTTACTATTCTACTAACTGCCCGAACACAATGGTGTGTCGTGTGTCGGATAGTAGTGGCGATAGTAGGACCTGTCAGATTGTGTGGATTCACTTCAACAAAAGTTCAACCACAATAGACCTTTTCGCCGTTTGACGTTTAAGGCTGTCAAATACTTTTGGTGGCCAAACAAAGTTATTTTTGATTTAATTTTCATGTCAGATAGACTGAAAGTGGATAAAATTGCGTTGATTCATTTCGTTTAAAATAAATATTGATTTTTTGAGCGTTGCAAATAGTATATTTTACAAAATTGTTGCAGATACATTAATTTGTATATGTGAAATAAAATAATTTGCATTTGTGAAAGAAAATGCCTGTTAAGTGTTGTGTAGTGAGCTGCAGCAATCGGTTTGATAGAGATAGCGGGAAAGTACGATTCTTCAGATTTCCAAAAGATCAGAGGTTCAAAGAACTAGCAGATGTACAAGGTGAAAGGCAAAGTGCAAATAAAAGGGTTGATCTGAAGACGTCTTTGAAGTATACTCGCATATGCTCAGAACATTTCATGAAAGGTTAGTCAAACAAAATGGTAATCTTTATAAATCATAAGTAATGTAAATATTTTTACACGACGTCCTGCACATCCTACTTTTTTACTGGCCTTCCTAGTTACGTTGCTCTTCAAACTGTATTTCAGTTCGTCCAAGAGGATTTGACCGATGTGTTAACGAAGGGAGTAAATGTGTTTGACGTCTTTCTGATGATTCTGATGAAGCTTAGGCTGGATCTGCCATTCGCCTATTTTATGTATATAGATATGGTGTAGCTCTATCTACTAGCACCAAGCTTTTCCATGAGAATCTCATAGCGCTTAACACGAAAGTTGGTGCATTTATTCGTTGGCCTGATCAGATTGCCCTTGAAAATAATACGCCAAATTATTTTACGGAAGTTCTTGGCTGCAAATTCACTGCTATCATCGATTGTTCTGAGATATTCATCGAAAATCCAGGTATATATAATAATATTTCATTTAACACTTACCTTTCAAAACTTTTTTTATTTGTATCTTCAGGTCCTACACTAGCGCCCTCGGAGTTGGTTTCTTCCTACAAACACCAAAACACCTTAAAATACCTAATAGCGATTTCACCAGTTGGAGCTATAACCATCGTATCGAAGGGATATGGTGGCAGATGCAGTGACAAAATAATATTAGAAAATTGGGGATTCCTTGACAATATAAAGCCAAGTGATGTAATTTTATCAGATAGAGGTATACTTGTAAAAAAAAGTTATTCTAGATAAAGGGGCGAAACTATTGATGCCAGCTTACCGAAGTGACCAAGACCAAATGGATGTGGAAGATCTACAAAAGTAAGACAGAAGTACCTTATCCTAACGAATTGCCAACCCATCAAGCCATTTCCAAAAAGAACGAGGATGGCATGTATTTTGACTCTATTATAAGAGTTTGCTGTGGATTGGTAATTGTTTGCCCCTCAGTCATAAACATGGATTCATCAAATAAAAACACAATTTTTTTGTAAATAAATACATAGAAATTTTTTTTATATTTTTTCTGAACAACAGGTAACACGTAAATATTTTATTCATAGTAACAAAAACAAAAACAAAAGATACATAAATAAATAAATTCACACAAAAATCACAAAGTAAAATAAACAAATTAACACACAAAAACAATAAAACAAAGTAAAATAAACGAATTCATATAACATAGTAGCAAAACAAAGTAATATACGATATCATGCAATACTATAAAAGTTAGTAATGATACAAAGGAACATTAATGTTATAATAATAGGAAAATAAATATCACATAATTCATAAATCACAATTTGATTGAAATACATGCCAGTTTTTACAATTTCATTATTATAAAAATTAATATTAAAATCTACTTTAATTACAACTTTAAATCTAGGAGAATATATGCATTTTTTTTCGCAATTGCTTGAGTCTACCTTTCTCTACTGACAAAATGTAGTTTATCGCATCTGCCTGATGCCGAAAACCGTACCGTATAGCTGGTGTCGAAACGGTTCGAGGATAAACTCATAGATACTGAACTCAAATTTGTCCTGGATGCATTTTTAAAAATGGATGCCGTTATCCTTCCCAGTTGAAGCTTATGCCAATACTCCCACTGTGCGGTAGATTGTGCGGTAGTGAGACTTTCTATCAATTCCCACCACTTTGTGGACATCTCAAATTCGATCACCATAGCTACCTACATTTCTTAAACTAATTCTATCTAATTTACAATAAATACTCTTATATAAATTAGCTAAATATACATGCACAAAAAAACCAATTCTACATCACCATCCATACATACATTATTCGTTACTAAAGCACAGATGGAAGTCGCACCGACAGCTTCAACGCCCTTCTTCCTCAGCCTGTCGAAGAAATCTGTCACTTCCTCTTCGGCTGGTGTTCTGGATTCTTCTTCGCGTGGCTTGAATTTTCCATAGTATCTCCTCGGATACCACCTGCAACTTATTTTTACATGAAGGTACTCGCCAATAAGCTGCAACATCTGTGACGGATACCTAGGGATATATTTAAAATATAATACTTTGTATTGACAACATTAAAAAAAAATTCACAGTGTTTGACTCCTCGTGTTTTTTGTTAACAGCTTCCAGAGCAAACGATGTCGCTCCGATGTGCCTACAACATTCCCCCAATCCTGCCACGCAAGTGCAATGGGCGGTTTTTGTAAACCCCGCGCCATCCACCGCAATCAACATTTTTAAACAGGGGGAATTCAGACACTGTGAATGAAGTACCTAAAGCCCCGTTGAGGTGAAATGTCCATTTTGTTTAAGAGACGGTGATATATCGGCATTCATCTAACTGCCCATTAGTAAAAGAAGACGGAAAGTGGGTTTTAAATAAGAACCACGAATATTACTGGCAAGTCCAAATACAGTGTGGCATTTTAAAATCCCCTTTCTGTTACTTTTGTATATATTTTCCTATATATCAAGTTGTAATTAAAGTAGATTTTGATATTAATTTTTATAACAATGAAATTGTAAAGACTGACAT